>LS990923.1:44656993-45924493 GCA_900464855.2 Musa schizocarpa | reverse complement strand
GGAGATCCAATACCTAATAGGACAGGATCTATTTGGGTTAAGTTAATAAGGGGCATCTATAAATAAGAGGGAACTAAAGACTCATATGACATAGGCTTCTTAGTTGCTACCTCATATTCTCCTTTCCGTTTCTCCTCCTCAGATAAGAGGTGTGGAGATTTAGACAATGATTTGAGGAGCGTCATCATAGCCCTATTGTGTGGATCACTACTAGAGAGGAGGACACTTGACCTCTTTTATCCTCTCTTACAGATTTGTAGGGATTCGGGGATATACGATCTTCCTAAGTAACACAACTATCTCATGTGTGATTTTCAGTTTCGCGGATTTTATGCACAAATCTTCGCATGATGACAAACACCTTTTTTGAAAATTTGGAGTTTTTATTTTCTGTTCTTCCACTATGCATGTGATGTCGCCCTTAGATTTCCTTACACTTCAATAGTTCGAGTCGGCAACATATTGACTATTTACTAGTCTTTCCTTAAAGCTCGGGTGGAGGCTAACCTGGCTAGTGGGACAGCTTGTGTATTTTCTACACAAGGTACCCGCAACATGTTAAGTCAGGAGAAGCTTCGAACTAACTATCGCACCTTGGTAAGGTATTTCACCATGGTCCCATCTTGGGCTTCGAAGCTCTTGTCAAATTCTCTCATAACCAGTTGTGAGTCAATAAACAACATCAAGTCTTGCACTTGGAGCTCTCGAGTGAGTTGGAGCCCTAAGAGAAAATTTTCATATTTGGTCTCGTTATTGGAGATTTTGAACTCAAAGCTTATTTATGCACTTGCTTGTCTAGACCTTTCATGATAAGTTCAGCACTCCCTTTTTGATGTGGTGGAACCATCTATGAATAGGGTCTGTGCCAAGGGGATGTGCTCATCAGCTTTGACCTTGGGCAAAGGAGTCAACTTTGATATAAAATTCATCAATACTTGAGCCTTAATGGCAACCCCAGAAAATATCGGATGTCGAACTCGCCTAGCTCTATCAACCACCTCAGAATTGCCCAAGACATCAAATTACGAAAGGATCTACCTAAATGGTTGGTCGGTGATCACTTGTATGGGATACATTTGGAAATAGGGACAAAGCTTCCTTGTCGCCAATGCTAGTGTAAAAGTCAACCTCTCGATGGGGGGCTATTGCTCCTCGACTTTGCTTAGTATATGTCTGACATAATAAATGGGTCTTTGGACTCCTAAATCATCCCATACTAATATTTAGCTAATAGCCTGCTTTGTAGTAGTGAAATAAAGGCTGAGTGCTTTGCCCGGAATGAAGGAGAGCTACGGTAACTTGGCGAGGTGGTGCTTTACTTCTCAAATGCCTCTTGGCACTTCTTGGTCCATAGGAAATCTTTTGGATGCAATGCCCGAAAGAAGAGCAGGCACTTGTCGTCAAACTGGCATAGGAACCGGCTAAGTGCCATTATTCTTCATGTTACTTATTGCACTTCCTTCACCAACCGAGATGGATGCATCTTCAATATGGCATGGACTTTTAGGGATTTGCACTTTATTCCTCTCTAATGAATAATAAATCCGAAAAATTTTCTCGGGCTAACTCCAAAAGCACACTTAGACGGGTTGAGGTGCATGTTGTATCTCATCAAAACTTGAAAATGTCATGGCCAAGTCCGCTAGATGCGAGTTAGTTATTCTGCTTTTGACTACCATGTTGTCCACATACACCTTAATGTTCCTCCTGATCTAATGCTTTAATATTTTATTCATCGTCATTTGATATGTTGCCCCTATATTTTTTATTACAAATGGCATAACTCTGTAATAATATATACCTCGTTTCGTGATAAAGAAAGTATGTTCTCGATCCTAAGGCACTATCCTTATTTGGTTATATCCCAAAAATATATCTATATTGATGAGGAGCTTATGATACAATGTAGCATTAACAAACTAATTAATCCAAGGAAGAGGGTAGCTATCCTTCAGACATGCTTTGTTGAGATCAGTGTAATCAATACACATTCTTCGATTTTCATTAGATTTTTTAACTATTACAATATTAATAAGCCATTGGAGGTACTACACTTCGGTAATAAACCTTGCCCCTAACAGCTTGTTCATCTCCTCGCTAATCATCTACTAGCATACAAGAACTTACGAGGCTTTTGCTTCACAGGTCCGATGTCGAGGGAGATGTTTAGGTGGTGCTAAGCCATGTCGGGGTCTATTCCTAGCATGTCTCTCGATGACCATATGAAAACATCGATGTTTTCCTTGGGAAAGTTTATGAGCTACACTCACTTCTATTGAGGGAGTGTCGCCTTGACCTTGACGACCATATCAGGACAGACCTTGCCTAAATGTTCCTCAACTAGTGACTCCATTAGCTTCGAATATAGAAGGGGCTTAGTGAAATCTCAAGGATCCAACAATGATATCTCAGGCCGAGCCTTTTTCAATAAAGAGACTACCATTAGATAGCACTAATGAGACTCCTTCGGATTACTCTTCAGCTCCCTAATGACCGTTAGATAGCATTTGTTCGGAACTTCATCACCATGTGATAGGTCGACACTATAGCCCTCAACCTATTAAGTGTGGGATAACCTATGATCACATTGTACTTCGAGGAGATGCCAACCACCATAAACTTAGTCATCATTAATTTGGAGTAGGGTTCATCACTGAACGTAATGTGCAAGCTCATAATCTCGAGAGGGGAGATGGAGTCACTCATGAACCCCATCAACGAAGAAGTCATAGGAGTGAGATCATTAGTTAATAGCATAAGTTTTTGAAAAGCATGATGTCGATAGAGCTATCTATATCGATTATGTCTCTCTTTACTTAGGCGTTAATTATTCTTATGGAGACCACTAGGGTGTCATCATGGTTTGAGTCGAGGTACTCCATCTCCTCATCCTTGAAGGTTATTTCTGAGTTATCTTCTGACCTCGAGCACTTCTTGATGGTGGCTCAGTCGTAAGCTTTGTGACTCGAAGTATTGTCCCCTCCTGAGGTAGGTCCCTTGAGGATAACATCGATCCACCTCTTTATCGAGCCTTGAGGTGGGGGCGAAAGTTCCCAAGGTCTTCAGACGAATATGCCGAAGCGCCCCCGATGAATAAGCTCCTCAATTTGTTGTTTTAAATCACGATGGTCATTCGTGTCGTAGCTATAATCATGGTGGAAGCGATAATATTTAGATTTGTCCCTCCTTTCTAATGGTGTCTTCATTAGTTGAGGGTCCTTCAAGAATCTTTTTTTTTTTTTTAATCTGTAAGAAGACCTCGATTCTCATCATATTAAGGGAGGTTAACTTGAGTTGATCTTGTTTTCTTCATTGAGGTGATCTCGGAGTTGGAACCAATGGTGGTTGCTCCTATTGTAGCCTCTTATGCATCTACTCATTCTTATGACCATCACCTTGATGACTATTTATTGGTTGGCCCTCTAGAGGACCTTAAGTACATTTGTTGATGACCTCCCTACTAAAGTTTAAAAAAGGCGAGAGGGCCTGAGCCCCATCATGAAAACTTGAATCACGAGTGATGGATGAACTCTTTGCACACCTCGGATTTCGTTGGTGAACTAAGTGATAAAGTTGGAGAGTGTCTCTTTCTTCCTATGCTTGAATCCAAGTAACATTATCGCTAATGGCCTCAGACATATATTTTTAAAGAAGTAGAGTTCGAACTCATTTGCAAGTAGAGCGAAGGAGCCGACTGAGAGTGGCTTTAAATAAGTGTACCACTCTCATGTTGGGCCTCTCGGTATTGTTGAGAACATGCGACATATAAAAGCATTTGAGGTGTCGTATTGATACATTTGGGTGTGCAAAAGTTGGTCGAAATTGATTCCTCTTAGATTTTCTGGGTGAATGGGGATCGACCCGAGGTAGGATCGACCATATTCTCCCCCGAGACAGTTAAAACTCCCACCATATCTTGTCTAGGTGTTGGTCCATTTGCCTTAATTGGATCCTCAAGCAGTCATCCATTGAATCCATCGATTAGGTTTTATATTCAAGCAGAGCAAAGCGGTGGTGTGTTGAACTCCATCTTGGGGAGTGGGGCACTCCTTCGGTTGACAATTTCATGAACCTTGGGTGATCCTGAGATGTTGGCATTGTGTCAGTTGGGAGGATTCTGACGAGTGCCAATGCTAGTGCCGGTGGCAATTGAGGTGTCGACCATAGTTGAGATGGTAGCATTACTTATTGGGCTAGCTGAGGTAGGAGAGGGACGATAGCCTGCAATGACCTGCAACATGTCCACGAGTGTCTGTACCTAATGGGTGAGATTTAGAAACACCTTGGTCGAGACGAGCAAGTGGCTCGAGTTCGTCTCAGGGACTTTGGTTATTGAACATATGACAGTACCTCGTCGACATCTAGGCCAAAGTGAATGTATTCACACGTGGAAAGGATTATAGTTGCCCCCTAAGTAAAAGTGTTATAGGCTAGAGGTAAAGCTTCTTCATTACAGCATTTGGCAGGTGGATGTTCCTGCAACATCATGCCCTATAGTGTTATGGTGTTAGGAAAAAATATCATTAATGTCTTGGTCAACCCGACATGGTCCGGACTCGTATGCGTAAGATTGTTTGAAGTGTCTCCAAGGTGAAAACATCATGCTCTTGATGTGTCATCTGCACGAAGATCGAGATTGAGATTTCCTGATCTGATATATCTGATACTCAAGTTATTAATCCGAGATATATGAGTATGGATGTGAATAGTCATCTCTTTTTACTTTATATTAAAGATGAATTTTTATATCTAATTGTAACGAGCGAAAATTTGTAATTGTCTTTAATAAAGGACAAAAAGAAAGTTTTGACTTAACCTTCGACGTTGAACACCGTGTGATAGTGACGTATTGGATAATTAGCTGTTAATATATCTTCTATCTATGGTAATCTATAATTAGCCCCTCTAACGCTGCAAGCTGGAGTGGACATAGATGAGTCTACTGATTTTACCAAGCCGACTCGCGAATCGTCCCAAGTCCCGTATCACTCGCAAACCAACTGTGCGGCCCAGATCGTGAGTTTGACACCATCTAACGACCATAATACTAACCGTGGCTTTAAATTTTTCCATCTGAATCAACAGTTATCCGTATTTAATCCCATTTAAGAATGAGGTTCTCAAAGGTATGGTTTATCGAACACACCGAATCGATAACAAATTTACAGGAGGAAGAGGAAGCAGCTCACAGGTGTAGGTAGCTTCGTCGTATGCAGAAATCCATTGCGGCATTGCAGTCACCGTCTTGCCTCCTCATCTGAACCTGTCCAATGCTAAGGCGAAATGGCAGCATCAGCAAACATGCAGAGAAATGATCTTCCAAGCTTCATGTTACGTCAGTACCGCCTTAGAATACATGTTTTAAGTCACAATCGAAGGCAGTAAAGAGATAAGTCCCTAAGTGGTTGAACTATTTCAACTTTCTAAAGTAATCAACATGTTGTACATCCAAAATCTCATTGTGTGACAAAATGATATCCTTTTAGCCAATGATACTGCATTGAACTATTCCATTCTTCTAAAGAGGCAAAGCAAACTGAGAGGGATGATGAATCAGACAATAACAAAGACAAAAAGTACATAAACTTTCAATACAAGGATACTCCAGAATAACGTTTTACAATTTGATGTAGCATAAACGTTTCTTACTAAAACAAATAAGAGAATTTGAGCAGAATATATATTACTCCAGAATATGTCTCAAACAACTCAACAAAGTAATTACCATCGATTTCCTAAATGCGGCAGCAGTAAACGAGCAACCGGGACGAGCCTCCCGATGAGCTCAAATAAACCCCAGCTGAGAAAAACCTAGGCTCACAGCAACAGAAAGATAAGCTCAACTGAAAGATGTGGCAGCTCCAGCAACAGAAATTGACCCTGAGTTTGTAATGCTCAAAGTTTCAATCCAACGAAAACCTAAGCTCACAAACACTGAGCCACATAAACTGGACTTGATGATCCTGAGGCCCCAAAGTAGTAACAAAGACAAATGCACATGATTTTGTTCCATTAGCTGATCCAGTGATATCTCCATGTCACACCAACACTAATATTGAGCTTAAAGCCATATCAGAGGTAATTAGAAGCACATATGGCACCATCGTTAACCAAAGTTTCTCAAATTTTATATCCAGGTTTCTTGTACTACGTGTTGTTCCTTCTGTCAACAGTATATTATTATAAGTTTCTCAAATTTTCTATCCAGGTTTCTTGTACTACGTGTTGTTCCTTCTGACAACAGTATATTATTATACCTAGGACCTCATTTTGTGAATTCTATGACATAATAATGCAACTACAAAAATGCTACAATCTATTTTGTATTTTATGACTTGTTCTTCAGACTTCCATGTTTCAGAATTATCAAAAAACAGCTGACTAAAAGCAAAATATTCATAAATGTATATTAAACCAATTCCTAAACAAATATATTTCCAAACTCCAGGATTCTATCAAACCATTTTCCACATCAACCAATATATTCAGCCATAGATTGACAGCGTCATTAGTTCCTCACTTATCACATAGATATTGATATACAAAGTTACAAACAATCAGAGGGAGCAACCCTGTACATACAAGCTTTTAGAAACACTAAAAGAAACTAATTACATTTTCCATAACCATATTAGAATTCATGAAAACAAAAACTAAAAAGTTATTACATTAGGAACAACAAATGAGTATAACATTGTCAAAATGTAAATTATATACCATCATACGAGGCAACCCCACTTCCTTAGCATTCATTTAATACTGGTGCCCTTTTTTCACCATCTACTCATATTTCCGAATCTAATTAAAGAGCAGCTCAAGTTGTAAAAATTTCCCAACAAAGGTTATGTGGTAAACTAGGCAAAGAGACTTGCAGACTTCAAACATGAAGAAAAGAATAAGTTCATACCATATAAACCACCCAATCAATAGTGCAAAGCTTGAGATATACTAGAAACGAGAGACGTAATAAGGAAGATTAAAAGAATGGATAAAGAAGAACTCATACTTAATATTGCAAAATTTTACCTTTTCTATAAAGATACAAATACAGACTCCAGAAAGTTTGTATTAAATTCAATCGCACGTCTTGCTAACAGGAAAATAGTAGAATAGGAAGCAAGACTGCGACATTCTTAAAAAAACTGCATCAGCACATTTTGTTAAATGATTAACAGAAATATGCAGAATAAAGCATGCAATGGAAGTATGAAATCACAGCATGAAAAAAGAAAAACAGTAGCAGATGATCTAAGCTGAAAAAAACAAAGCCAAGCAAGCACAAATGAAATGCAAGAAGCAACGCATACAACAACATGTACTCACCAAACCAGTTTTTTTTTTCCTTTCTTTTTCAAATTCATTGACGAATTACAGCAAACATCACCGTGTGTTTATGCCATGTTCAATATCCAAACCATACATCACCCCAGCATACCTCTCGATTGACCCATCAAAGTAACTGCCCATCAACTTCCTAAATGCGCGAGCAGTAAGCAAGCTATCTGAGCCCGCTTGATGGCAGATGCCGACCCTCTCGACCTCCAACTGCTCGGCAACCTTGTTAAGCCCCCCGTGGAGGCTGTTCGAGAACTTCAACAGGTGCTTAATGTCGTACACAACCGGGAAGAACGTCCTGACGAGCTCAAAGAACCCCTCTCGGGTGTCGGGAAGCCTTCTGCAAGTTAGGAGTTTTAGGAGGTACCCGAAGTCATAAGCACAGTGGAAGGTCACCCAACTGACGGAATCGTTGAGGACGACGCCGGACGACATCAGGAGCTCGGCGAATCGTATCGCATCGACACCGAATTCCCGATTTCTCACCAAATCAATGCCGGACCTGATGAGGAGGTCGATGGAATCGGGATTGCTGACGTCGCGGTCGACGTCGAACTCCCTGAAGTTGAACTGCCACACGACAGGGTGTCCGCCGGCAGCCGAGGAGGTCGGGAGGTTCCCGTCGGCGTCAGAGAAGGTCAGGCCGAGCTGGATAAGGTGGAGAAGGTCGACGTTGGCGCGGAGGATGTGGTAGTTCTGATCGGCCACGGTCTTGAAGTCGCCGAGGGGGCGAACGGCGACGCCCGGGAACTCGGTGTCCATGGCGACGAAGGGGAAATCGTCGACGATCTCCCGGATCACGGCGAACTCAGCCTCAAGGTTGTTGGCCCAGACATCGCGGATCTCGACGGTGGAGGCGTCGTCGCCTTTCGACATGGAAAGTCAGGGGTTCAATCGGTGGCGTGATCGAAGAGGAGGGGCATAAGAAACCCTAGATATTGGAAGGGGGAGCGAATCGAAACCCTGTAATGGACCAAATCGACAGAAGTGTGAGGCCGAACGAAAGGGAATCGTGAATCGAATAAGGATCAAACGGGGAAACCAGGAATAAATTAGGGTTCTCGACGGCGAAACCATTTCCCCCCCCTTTTTTTTTCCTTCGTTTGAAATTTTAATTTTAATTTTAATTTTTTTTTTATCGTGCCCGTTTACTCTGTTCTCGTTTCTCGATTCTCCTCGATTTTTTTTTGTTGATAAAATATAAGTAATTCAAGTTGGGTCTGACATCGACTGATATTTTAAATATTATAATTTATCGAAGAAGATTTAAAACCTTTTAATATTTGGTAAGTGGATATGTTGAATCATCATCATATTAATATTATAAATATAAAGATTTGTTGAATGAGGTCTTCCACCTTTAACAATAAGTTTTTAATATTTGATAAGTGAATATATTACACTAGTCGCATATTCCATATTTTAAATACAAAGATTTGCTGGATGAAGTTTTGAATCTTTAATATTTGGTAAATGGATTCAGTAACAAAATTTATCAAATAATATTTTAAAATTTTATATATCTAATATATGTAAAATTTATGGAAAACATTTGGCACATTGCATCTTTGATAAGCAAGTGTAATATGATATACTTAGATCGTCTTACCGCTAGTATGCATGACACCTGCATAGAAACACTCTATCGAAAGAAGGTAAAATTTATGGACCCGATCGCCTTATCACTTAATTTATGGACCCGATCAGCCAATCACTGACACTCAAAGATGTTCATGATATTTATTTCAAAATTTAATATAGGAAAACACTCCACCTGCATATATATATAAGTATACATAAACATGTTTTCCTATATTAAATTTTAAAGTAAATATCATGAGAAATTACAACGCTTCATAAAAATGGCTACAGAATGTAATTCACAATAAGCCCCTTGGATAATTCACATTGCTCCTCAAATTTGTCAAACAGCGCCTGTAAGATCTAAAAGAACTATAATTTTTCTTCGCACCAAACATTCCAACCATAGAGTGTTGACTAGAGTCCTAATTAGATTAACTAGAACAACAAACGTTAAGAAGTCCAATAAAACAGCATATCTTCCAGCACTACCAACAACCAGTTGCCTGATGCACTTGAGACTTGAAATAATAGAAAGAGACCGTTTAAAATTAAAATGTGACCAACAGCAGAACATCAAATCCATAAGATGAAGAACTCTAGTAAACATCACTAACCAGGGTTAACCAACTCAAACAACACTGATGCCTACTATTTCGAAACAAATAAACATAAACCAAAACCTCAGCTCTTGACCCCAAGAACCATGGCCCTACACGATCGCATTTGCTGCACTAGCAATCCTTGGCCACAAGTCGGCACATTCCTTCCCGATGGGTCCAGTAATAGCAGATCCTGCAGCAAGCAAGCCAATTTTCTAAGTCCTCGAGTGATCAAATTCTTGAAACAAAAATCACAAATGTGATAGACCCCGAAAACAATTATAGGCTGAATGAGTGGCATGGTTTAACAATAACCACATGTCTATCGTCTGATGGCATTACTGCTCAGGCCCCAATAAGCAATATGTTTCAAAAAGTGATTAAGATGACACAGCTTCGTTTGTAATTGTCCTTAAGATGTCTCATCTTTCAAAGTGAAAATTTCCCACATTCCATCTGACATACCTTTCATTTCTCCCTTCGGGTTAACAATCACTCCAGCATTATCTGTATCATATGAAAGATAAAGCATTAAATGGCTAAAATATATGAAAAAACCAGTTGAAATGTCAAGAAAAATAAAGAAAATTTGAAGTTCCTGCTTTGCCACTAAAATAGAGCAGTCATTAGTTGTGTGAGCAACAAAAGCCATTGCTACAGTCGCTGGACCAGGCAAGCAAACAGCAACCAGCCAAGAAAGCAACATCAATCGTCACTTAGGCAAGCAAAAACAGCTGTTTCATCTACTAGCAAGCCAAGCAGCAGCCAGGTATCTTGATCAAATAGGAAAATAATACAAAATAAACAGGAAAACAAATAAAACATAACTTATTTGCTAATTGCCATTGGCTGCTCACAAAACCATAATGGTCATCCACCGTCATTGATCATTCACATGTGCCGTATCATCCTCATCCTCACAAGTAGAGCATTGTGGAGTTTAAAATAAGAATCCAGATATAAATTGATATGATCATGCGATTATGAATAGTGTTAGCACTTTGTTAACCGCTTCTCTTTCTCTTAACACAACAAAACCAGTAAATACTTATTTTATTCTACCAACATTAGATGAATTAATTGGCCAGTAAAAGTGATTTAAGTTTTACACACATGCCATGCTCACAGGTCAAGTCAAACTATCTCGAATTTACAGCAAATTCACGTTTGAACAATATTTTCAGCTAAACCAGCTATGAGGAGTGACCCAAAATCGAATAATGCTTCTATCAGTCCCTGGTAAAGAGACATGATTTTCCATATATAATAACCCGTACTCACATGTTATCACTAATTAACAGCAACGATAAATGTAACATATGACTGGAGAATTAAATTAATATCATGCATTTTGCAAATGGAGATCATCCAACGAACCTTCAAAGTACATGTAGACGCCATCCTTTCGGCGCCACGGCTTGCGCTGGCGGACGATGACGGCGGGCATGACCTTCTTCCGGAGGTCGGGCTTGCCCTTCTTGACGGTGGCCATGACCATGTCCCCGACGCAGGCCGAGGGCAGGCGGTTGAGGCGTCCCTTGATCCCCTTGACGGAAATGATGTAGAGATTCTTCGCCCCCGTGTTGTCCGCACAGTTCACCGTCGCCGCCACCGGCAGACCCAGCGACATCCGGAACTTGTTACCCGCCGTTCCTCCGCGCCCTACAAAAGCCACCGGAGATCATTGAACAATCTGAGATCGATCGATCGCATGGAGATGGGAGGGTTACCTCGCTTCGACATCTTGGAAGAACTCGAGCAGCGAGGCGATGCGACCACGGGTTTCGGCAACGGCCGTTGTTTCTCTGGAGCTTTATCTGGCGTAGTGCGAAAGGAGTCGGTCTAGGGTTTTCCATTGAGCAATAATATTACAGTAATACCCCTGAAGGTGGGGACGGTGGCCTACTGGGCACAAGTCCTGGGACCCAATACTAGCAGACGTGGCCTAATATTATGGCCTAATTTGTAATGCTCATTAAAAAAGTACAAAAGTAAAAATATATCATTAGGAATTTGTTTCTGATTTTTATGAAAAGAATATGTTTGATGATCACAAGCTCTAAAGGATTGGAGAATGGAAGAGAATTGTCAACCGTCTGAAAATGTGGCTACAAAGGGATTTGCAAAAGGGGCCATTTATCTTGAAAATATTCTCATTTTGGGTGCTTTCACCTCTTTTTTATTTTTTTTAATATACCATTAATTCAAAAAAATTAAAAATACCCTCATCAACTATTCTCACTAAATTTTCTTATCGTTGTTTTCGCTTGTTTTGAACCGTTAGAGTGTTTTCATTTGATTCATTTATAGTATTTTTTAGTAACATTTATAATATGTCGATTGATATACTGAAAATACTATAAATCTATTATATCTCTCTAATTTTCATTGCCAGTAAACTATTATGATATTATATTTTTTAGGCTTGTAATTGGTTTAATTGAGGTTTTAAGTCTATTTGAATCATTTCTAATATATTTTACAGTATTATTTTCATGGAAAAATATTATAATAAGTTATTTTTTTTATTTCTATTCGAGTGACATTATTCGTAAGCTATTATAAATACCTATTTGAATCATATATAAAATAATTTTTAGTATGTTTTGATTCCATTTGACTTATTTATGGTGTTCTTAAGTATATTTCATACTGTTTTTATTACGATAGCTAAAATACTATAATAAATTAAAACACTATTTCGAGTGAAAAATATATATTTTTTGAAATATGACTTTAATTTTTTTTGAATTAAGTGATGCAGTTAAAAAAATAAAAAGATTATACTGTTGGAAAAAAACCTAAAATAATCCTTTTTTCTAGAAAAATTGCCCGTTTGAAAAGGCTAGAGAGAGACTTTGGATGTGGTATAAATCTATCCATACATTAGTCTTATTACAACTTTTTAGAAAAAAAAAAATAACATATGAAATGTTTGACTATAATTTAGATATAATTTTATTTATAAAATAAAAATATATAATTTAATGAAAAAATCTCTAGTAATAAGTTTTTATCATATTACACCCATATTTAGTTTTTACGATGGACATCTTTTCTTATATTTCGATTAAAATATCTTCGATCAAAACATAAAAGATAAAAATTATGTTTTAACTATTTTTTACTTTGATTTCTTTTAAAAAGCTAAATGAATTTTTTTAAAGATGAATCTGACTAAATTGATTCAACTAGACATTAACTATTTAGTTTGATTTAGTAGAGCCCTAAATTACCCATAATTTTTTTTAATTACCTCACCTAGACTTGCCTCGTTCTCCCACTCTACTTTTGTCATTCCCCCCCCCCCCTCTCTCTCGATAGAATAGAAAGATTTCTTCGTATATAGTTAAGAAAATCTCTCGTATATAGTTAAGAAAATCTTATCTAATATCATACCCCCACAAAATGATGCAAACAGTTTACAAGCTAAATGCTTCATGAGTAGGGCAAAGCTATTGCTGTTGCTATTGCTGCGGTTGCGACGACGACGACGACGACAAAGGAGAAAGTTACAGCAATAGAGAAAGCTATAGAGCAGAGGAAGAAATCACGGCAGAAGAGGAAGCTACAACAGAGGAGGAAGCTGCAGCGCTGTTACAGTGATGCTACAGTAGAGGAAGAAGTTGCAATAGAGGAGGAAGCTACAGCAACGTTATAGTGATGCTATAACAGAGGGGGAAGATACAGCGATGCTACAATAGAAGATAAAGCTACAATAGAGGTGCGGCAAAGGAGAAAACTGCAACGATTTGATGAAGAAATTTGATCGATGCAGGCAAGACCAGTGAAGAAAAAGGTTGCATGAAGGAGAAGAAGGAAGAAGCGATCAAGGGTTAGAAAGGCAAGTGGTCGTGGAGCCTCGCTTGTCTCACCTGCTCTGATATCATGTTGGAAAGAATAGAAGATAAGAAGAATTATTGAAGAAGCATGAATTCATTAACATGCCCTCTCCTATTTATACAGATTAAAAGGGAAGATTTCCCTCGATAAAATAGTTAATTTCCTTGTATAGTTAGGAAAATTTTATCTACTATCACCTAGCTTCCTCTTTCTCTCCCTAGTTATCCTCCTTCCACTTCACCTCCACACGTCTACCTCTCTCACCCTTTTTTTTTTTTCTTCTTCTCATCCTTCTCATTTTCTACTACTCTGCTACTCCCTCCCTTGTCCTCCACATTTGTCTCCTTCTTCACATATTTTACCTAGATTAATCACTACACTCAAAGTTACACTCATTTACAAAATATATTATAATTATATTTTTATATAAAATTTTTTTTAAAAATAAAATCATCTTCAATTTATAAAAAAGTTAAAAAAATACTAAACATATTAAACATCTCATCTTAGTAATATCAAGAAAATTTGGATAGATTTAATAAAGATTCAAAGAGTTAAACTCAAGTTATACTCGATTTTATATTTAATCTAATTTTTTTTATAATTTATTTTAAATTTATAAAAAATAAAAAATGATACTAAATATATTATTATCTCATTCTTATAATTTGAATAAATTTGATAAAAAAATAATAAATTATACTCAATTATCAATTTAATAATATTAGTTACACACATTACATTTTGTTATGATCACTTAGTAATTTGAAGAAGCTTAGATTAGTTTGATAAGAATGCATTAATTACACTCACATTACACTCGGATTACAAATTATTCATAAATATAATAATATCAACTTAACTTAATTCGAAGTAGGTCACGTGATGCCTAGATTAGACCAAATCGACTCCTGACTCTATGATTTAAAATAATTCGATTCGAATATATTATTAAAAACAATTTTTAATAAAAATAATTATGAGAGCTTCATTCGGTAAAAATCAACACTATGAGTTTTTTTGATAAATTATTTAACAAAAAATTATTTTATGAGATTTCATACTCCTTTGATAAATTGATATAATACACCACCATTTATTTAGGTGCCAAAATATGAACATTTATTGAATAATAGTAGAAACCCTCCGTCAAGATTGTCGGACTATGAATTGGCCCCTTTAACAAAACACGCAGTAGGTCCGTCGACAGGGTTCGCGTTCGTTCTTTTGAGAACATTCTAAACGCTTCTACGGTTTTCTCCGTACACGTCCACAGTTTCCACCCTAAACCAAGAAAACCACTGCCCGCCTTCTCTCCTCCTGCCTACTGCTCTCAATTTCAATCCACTTCCAAAAGCCAGGAAGAGCTCCTCCCAATGTTGGGTCGGTCGGTCACCGCGAGGCTCGCAAGGTCCGCCCGCGCGGCGGCGCACAACTGCCGCTCCTACCCCCGCGTCCTATCCTCTCACTCACCGCCGCTCTCAGGCCCTTCCGCCCGCCTCTCCGGCGTCCCATCCGCGCCGCTCGTCGGAGGCCGAGATGCGATCGGGGTTGCGGGCTCCGTCGGGTTCCTGGGCAAGGGATTCACCTGCCGCCACTTCCGTTCCGCCACCCCTCCTCAGTATAACCTTGGCGGCTCCTCCCAAGAAGTACTCTCTCGCTTCTCATTTGTAATTTTAGCTACTTTTCCATGGAATTTGTATGTTTGTCGGATTGATTGTACTGTTTGTGTATCTGTTTTCCTTGTCATATTGTATTTGGGACGACCTTGTCGATGATTTTAGTGTTTTTGTAACGACAAAAGCTGGTGTATTTGAAGCGCTATTGAAGCATTAGACATCATTAATGTATCAGAATGTAGATTATCCTGTTTATTTTACAATCTTGAGTTGGAGGTTCAACTAAACGACCATTGAAGCAGACATGAATATATGTATGTTAATGTGCGGTATATTGAAAGATGGAATCGGCTATTCGGATCTTTTGCTATCATTGAGTTATATAAAAATAATAATATTTTTAGTTAAATCAAGAATATTTAAATTTTTTTTATAGTTTCTAGAAAAAGTATTATGTCTACCTCTACCACTCACTGCATCATTAACATTACTTGTATTGCTTTTAATTCTACTATTTATACGTCTCCTTAGTTAGGCTTCTACTGTCTTAAACAATTCTCTCTCGTATTCTCCTTTATTGAAGTTATATTTAATTGTACACGAATGAAAATATTCTTATCTACCTTTTTCTATTAACTACACACATCCCTGTTGTTATCTCAGCTATACATTTTCTGTATATGTTGATTCTTAACCAGTTGAGATCCATAAATAATCGTTGGTCTAACAATTATTTTATAAAAAAATTCTTTTAATTTAAAAAGTATCCAGCGATCAAACAAAATTCTTGACACTTCTATCTGTTTTAACCATCTGGTTTTTACTAATTTCATTAATCTCACCACTTGTTGAATAATCAATTCAATCTATCGGTAACCTTTTATTCATTCGACTTAATTATATACTTATTTTTTCTGTTAGTATTACTAAGGATCAGTCATAGTCATACTTAATTTGAAAACTTTGGTTTCCTAAGTTTGTTTTCGTAACTGAAGTTCAGAATTATCTCTGTACATGTACTGAGTAAATTTAGGAATTATTGTGGTTACATTATTTATGTCAATCATTTCTGGTTATAGCTGTTTTTTTGTCTATTTTTGTTTAGCTAGTTTACTCGGTGCTGTATGTATTTGGTTGCTGTTGCACAAGACATCTCTTATATGATTTGGATTTTACTATTTCGGGTTGCTAAATTTCTTACTACATGTTGAGCTAGTGAAACATCTTTTTTCCCCCTTAGGATTTAATTGTATGTTGTGAATTTCTTGAGCAATGACTCATCTAATGGCACCTGAAAATAACATAGTTCTGCCATCAATCATGTTCTCCCAGATCAGCCAAGCAGGGTCCACAGAGATGGCATGGGATGGAATTATTGGTGCAGTAGATGCAGCACGACAGTACAAGCAGCAGGTAGTAGAAACTGAACATTTGATGAAAGCCCTTCTGGAGCAGAAAGATGGTTTGGCTCGAAGAATTTTCACCAAATCTGGAATTGACAACAGTTCTGTGCTGCGAGCAACAGAAGAGTTTATCTCACAGCAACCCAAGGTGTTTTGGATCCTCACAGTTTGGTTTTTTCAGTTAGCACCTTTGATCAACAGAAAGCTGATAAACCTTGTTATCTTGGCAGATTGTTGGTGATACAAGTGGGCCCATCTTGGGACAAAATTTAATAACTCTATTTGACAACGCCAAGAAGTTTAAAAAGGAGTTTGGTGATGAATTTCTTTCAGTTGAGCACCTTGTCCTGGCATTTTGTGCAGACAAAAGGTTTGGTCAACAATTATTCAAGAATCTTCAACTCAATGAGACAGAGCTGAGGAATGCTATATTAGCGGTTCGAGGAAATCAAAGAGTCACTGATCAGAGTATGATGTCTGACTCTAATAGTTTTCTGGGTTTATATTTATTTATCTAAGGTTGTTTTATTTGCTGCTGCATATATTAATATGGGCAGTTGCTCCTCTGTTGGTTGATTAAACTTGACATTATGTAACACTTTCTGTTCTAGTAGGAAAAAACTCCTTGTGGGAAAAAACTGCACTTGCATGTGTGCGGCATTTGAGGGTTAAAAAAAAAAAACTAACGTCGATAAAATGACACTTGCCAGGATGAATAAAATGGTGGTGAACCTACACTGAAATTTATTGTATGCATATGAAAGCAGAAAGACAAGCATATGAAACACAGTTTTCCCAAATAAAAGTTATCATCCCCGAGAAACTGCAATAGTAATTCCTCAGGGGTAGATGCTGTCTTCTTCACTATGATATACTTTTTGCTTCTTTTGTTAGCGGTGATTGATCTTGTGTAAAAGTCCCCTTTTTCCACCATTACTTGATCACCAACTCATAGATTTATGAGGTACTGTTCTTGTCTGTAGATCCTGAAGGGAAGTATCAGGCGCTAGAGAAGTATGGCAGTGACTTGACAGAACTTGCCAGGCGTGGTAAACTGGACCCAGTTATAGGCCGTGATGACGAAATACGGCGTTGTATCCAGATTTTATCTAGGAGAACAAAAAATAATCCTGTAATTATTGGTGAGCCTGGTGTTGGGAAAACTGCTATTGCTGAAGGGTATAGCTCCTGTACTTTTTTTTCTTTGTATTTGGCAGAAATATATCAGCTAACTTTATTAGACACCAAGACACCACATGATAATCTCACAGATCTTACTGTGCTAAAATTTTAACTCGTTTATAAGGACTGTCATCAGAGGGATATGAAACAATAATTTCATGGGATCTAACTATTTGGATTCTTCTCCCTTGCAGATTAGCCCAGCGAATTATACGAGGGGATGTTCCTGAACCTTTACTGGATAGGAAGGTAATTGTAGAGTTTTTGTTAGATCTTCATTCTTTCTTAGTTTTTCTGACTAGTATTAAATTTTCATGTGGTCAACTATGGTATCTGCACTTCATTGATAATTTTGTGGAGATATTATGTTATTTCTGCCTTTCTGGCCATAACAATAATTGTCACTGCAGTAATATCATGTATTGTTCTAATACTACTGTTTTCTAGCATTATTACACTTTACAGAAAGTGTAGACATCTCATGGTATGAGGGTATGACAATGTAATATGCCTCTCTAGCATGGCAATGTAAGAAAGGTATGGCAAAAGATTGCCTTGTTATGCTAGTTAGCATGCCCATATGTTGGTTATGACTTCCAAATGTCACTAGCCAAAAATTGCCTTAGCCATATATTGGCATGTCTGGTATACTTGTATGTCGATACCTTTCTAGCATGATACATTATGAGCTGTGTTATAATATTCAATCTAGCTCAGGCCCATTGAATGAAGCCATAGGTGAAGGCTGAGCCATCCTTGTTTTCAAGCATCGACTGAGCCAACTCAAGTGTGCTCGGCTAAGTTTGTTTACCCAAATTTCAAATAAGCACAATGATTGATGTTCCATGCACTCCTTCATTTCTCCTTCACTAGCATTGTGCACCGTCATTGACTGCTGCCTCCTTGTGTACTGCCATTACTGCTCCACTTTTGATATATTTGACAACCACTACATCTCCAGCTGTTTCCACCGTGTCTCTGCTATTGTTCATGAGAGATTATCACCCATTCAATCATTTCATCTTCTCGGTAGAGATGATGGTTGAGATAGGCAGTCCTGTTATGGGTAGATATAGAGGAAGGATCATAGTGGTGCATCATATTGTATAAATTTGGTGATGAATCTTTTGTCTCAAACAAATGCCTCAGCCTCCGCTGACCGTATCCCAAGTGACCAGAATGAGACTGTTGTGATGACAAGGTTATACGATCGAGGCCAGTTGTTCTCTCCTTGCCTCTGCTTCATGATGTTGACAGTGAAGTGCAACATTGCCTCATTGACCACGAACATTTTGAGGAGGAGGGTGGAGGGTTTGAGGCCTTGCTTAAGGGGCAAATCGTGGGTTATTTTGGCCAAGAGAGAAAGGATATCATTTGGCAAGTGATGTGGTATGTGGTGCAGGTAACCTATTTTTACCATCCTTTGATTGACGGTCTGTGGAGGAAGGCAAAGGATTCTGGTGCCACCACCCTGGTGGCAACATCCACTTCGCTACCAACTAGTTTGAGAATGTTGTGGATCATTGCAACCAGCCATCATGCTTGGCCATTCTCAATAGT
Organism: Musa schizocarpa; assembly: GCA_900464855.2. Classification (NCBI taxonomy): domain Eukaryota; kingdom Viridiplantae; phylum Streptophyta; class Magnoliopsida; order Zingiberales; family Musaceae; genus Musa; species Musa schizocarpa. The sequence continues at coordinate 45,905,368 of LS990923.1, read as the reverse complement.
GTCCAAGCTGTTATGCAATAACTATGTGATTAAAATCTGATATCAAACGGACTTGGCTATGCCGAGCTCGGGTTCGAAGCATTTGGTTTGATTGTATTTGCACCTTAGTACTGGGGAGTTGAGCTGGCCTTCCATCCAGTCTGCCAAGTCTGGGCCTTTTGTGGGATGAAAACTTTATTAACAGTTACCAGTTCCAACAAATGATAACACATGGATACATCGTTTTGGGAAAATCCTTTCTTTTCTTTGTTCAGTGACTTCAAGGTTTTATTCATCCTGGAAACTGAATGACACAGACACTCAAATCTTCAAAAATTGAAGCTTCAGAGCCTTAAGCATTCAGGTAGGAGCTTTCTGCTGCTGGCCTTTGACAGAGGGCAGAGCTGAAACCCTCATCTAATCTGTGTACATTATCATTTGTTATTCACAGTTTTTTCGTCCGGAATAATTTATTGGTCACAGGTAAATGTTATAATTTCTATATTCGACATGTTTAAATGTTTAAATGTTTAAATGTTTTTTGTTTGGGTCCTTTGTTGTTCCCGTTCGCTTTGAAGTCCTTATACATGTCCATGATGAATAACCATCAGTGACTCGATATACAAGCACTGGTGCTTGAATTTGTTAGTACATCAATATCCCTATGATATTTAAGAAATGCCCATGGCTTGTTATTCTTAGCCTATTAAATAGGAATTAAGGTGTATTTGATGAGTAGGCAAGTATATTCGTTCTTCTCATTGGTCTTGATGGTCAACTCAGTAAACACAAGACATGACAATTTCCAGAATATTTTTCATTCTCTTATATTCTTATTTAACATAATTGTTTAGGTACAATATATATCGACTGATGTGTGCGATTCCTCTTATTGATCTCCATTCTCTTCGACAGCTGATCTCTTTGGATATGGGATCCTTGGTTGCGGGGGCTAAATTTCGTGGTGACTTCGAGGAAAGATTGAAGGCTGTTCTAAAAGAAGTCTCTGCTTCCAATGGACAGATCATTTTGTTCATTGATGAGATCCATACTGTAGTTGGTGCAGGTTTGTACTCATTTTTCATGTCCAACGATCATAATGCAGTTTCAAATGTTCCCCTTCTTCTTTTTTGTTTTTTGAAAAACAAGCAATTATATGCTGAAAATCATGTTGATATTCACAACTTTTTTTTTTCTCTGAATGAATAACTCTAGTCTGCAGTCAAAATCACAAAAAAAAATCATGCTTTCTTTTTGAAACTAAGTGCAGTCTGGAACAATCCAAACTTGGATTTGTGGAGCAGCATCTCTTAAAGAGATACGTAATTTCTCAGTAGATTTATTTGGTAACTCCCAAGGAGTAAGCAACACTAATCATTATTGACTTGTATTAAGTTTGATGAATATATTGGAGGACTTTTAACATTATAAATCAATTTTGGAAACTTTTGATTTGGTCTCAATAAATTATTCCTGGTAGAGGTTAACTGAACAAAACAAATTGTTTTTTTGGACCTATCATAATAATTCTTGAATTACCTTGCTTCCTAAACATTTTTGATATTTTACTCTGTTAAGCAACTACTAGTGAACTGTTGAAGCTTCTGCAGCTGGTCTGAGAGCTTGAAAAAACTGGGGTTGCATTCAGTAAAACTAGCATTAGATTTTGAAGTAACACAAATATGACTAATGTATAAAAATGGGAAAGGATCCATGGAGACCGACATATTATTTTAGGATTTTTTATTTTATAGTATATGCTTCTTCCAACAGCGTAGATTTTCCTATGAAGGTCTTTTCTCTGTTAGTTAAAGTTATGCAGGATCAGATATGTTTTTGTTGAACATGGTTTTTTAGGCCTAGGGTACATTTTGTCATTCATATTCCTGGTTATGGTCGGTTACTAGACTTATAATAGAAGGTTTTCACAAATGTTTGAAGTTGTCTCCATGACTATTAATATAGGAAATTTTGTGTCGGAGGGCTAGGAGCAAAATTTTGTGAACAATACTCTATGTGTTAGTACATTGATAATTAATCAATCACTGCTTAAATTGTTTTAGATGAAGGTTGTTGGTTTTTGGTGACAGGCTATTTTTTTCACTATATGGCATTCGAGGTGTTAGAGAAAGTGGCATATGATTTATTTTGCTTTGCCACTCTGTACTCTACTGATGGAATTTTCACCTGACAAACTGACATATATGTATCATTCTTAGTTATCTTAACTTTTCTTTGCTCTACTGTGTACTGGGTATAACCATATGGCTACAACTGTATGTACAAGTTGATGCCTGATTAGTAGAAAAGAGTCAGGCGCAGGTACAAGCTAATTAGATTGCTAATATTTTTACTGTTTAAATGTTCTGTAGTTCTTCCAAATATCTTGATTTTGGTCATTTCTAGCTTTATACTTGGAACTTTGGTAGGTATTTGGTTTGACTAATATGTTATTTTAAGTAGAATTTTTGTGTAAGCCGATATATGCAATCTCACCCTAGTATTGGATTTTATATTTGACCCTTCTCATGGCATATGCATTATGGAAGTGTAGAATCCACTAAACCATTATGCCAAAAGAACCAAAATAAAAATCATTGCATGACAAACATGGAACACCGTCCTCTGATTTGTTGGTCCTTTGTCGTATTGTACAATACAGGAGCAACTGGTGGGGCAATGGATGCTGGTAACTTGCTGAAACCTATGTTAGGCCGAGGAGAACTTCGTTGTATTGGTGCAACTACCTTGAATGAATACAGAAAGTACATTGAAAAGGACCCTGCTTTGGAACGTAGGTTTCAGCAGGTTTATTGTGGTCAGCCATCTGTAGAAGACACAATATCAATACTTCGTGGACTTCGCGAGCGCTATGAATTGCATCATGGTGTAAAGATATCCGACAGTTCTCTTATTGCAGCTGCAGTTCTATCTGATCGGTACATCACTGAACGTTTTCTGCCCGACAAAGGTATGCTGATACTTTGCACATTGTGATGAAACATAATATTTTGGTTATAGCAAATTTTATATGGATGATCTTTAACATATCTTGTCGGTGCTTGTAGCCATCGATCTTATTGATGAAGCAGCTGCAAAGCTGAAAATGGAGATAACATCAAAGCCCACTGAGTTGGACGAGGTAGATAGAGCAGTGCTGAAGTTAGAAATGGAGAAGCTTTCCTTGAAAAATGACACTGATAAAGCATCTAAAGAACGACTAAGCAAGCTGGAAGCAGATTTAACATCACTAAAACAAAAACAGAAAGAACTAACAGAACAGTGGGAGCAGGAAAAATCCCTCATGACCAAAATTCGTTCAATTAAAGAGGAGGTAAGGTCCTTTTGGCCAGGAAAAAGTTGTAGAACTTACAGAATCAATGATCGGTTATCATTCTAATTCTTTGATGTTACTGTAGATTGATAGAGTTAATTTGGAAATGGAAGCTGCTGAACGTGAATATGATTTGAACCGTGCTGCTGAACTGAAGTATGGTACACTTATATCTCTACAAAGACAGCTTCAAGAGGCTGAGCAGAAGCTTGCTGAATTCCGGCAGTCAGGAAAGTCAATGCTTCGGGAAGAGGTCACAGACCTTGATATTGCTGAAATTGTTAGTAAGTGGACTGGTATACCTATCTCAAATCTTCAGCAGTCAGAGAGGGACAAACTGGTCCATTTGGAAGACGTACTGCATAAGAGAGTGGTGGGTCAGGATATTGCTGTCAGATCAGTGGCTGATGCAATCCGACGTTCTAGGGCAGGATTATCAGATCCAAATCGGCCTATAGCGAGTTTCATGTTTATGGGTCCCACTGGTGTTGGTAAAACTGAGCTTGCAAAAGCTTTGGCAGGCTACCTATTCAACACAGAGAATGCACTTGTAAGGATAGATATGAGTGAATACATGGAAAAGCATGCAGTTTCCCGATTGGTTGGTGCACCACCAGGTTATGTTGGTTACGAGGAAGGGGGCCAGCTAACCGAAGTTGTCCGACGAAGGCCTTATGCTGTAGTTCTTTTTGATGAAATTGAAAAGGCACACCATGATGTCTTCAATATTCTGTTGCAGCTGCTGGATGATGGAAGAATTACTGATTCACAGGGAAGGACTGTCAGTTTTACAAATACCGTTGTTATAATGACATCAAATATTGGCTCACACTTCATCCTTGATACTCTCCAAAACACACATGATACCAAGGATGCTGTGTATGAACTAATGAAGAAGCAGGTTCTTGAGTTGGCCAGACATACGTTTCGCCCGGAATTTATGAACCGGATTGATGAGTATATTGTATTCCAGCCTCTGGATACTAGACAGATCAATCGTATTGTTGAGATGCAGGTATGCCCTTATGATTTTATGGTTTAAAAGCAGCAACATCTATTGCATGCTATATATCCTTTCATTTAACATGTATGACATGTAATTTAGCGTGTTCATTAACTTATTTGTGTTAGGTGTTACTGATATGCTGCCATTTATGTTGAATTGCTAATTGATCCTTTGCTGTATCTTTTATTGTCATTGCTCTTTGGTTGATAGGCACGGTAATCACTTCGTAATGTAATTTTTTTTCTTGATCCTGGATGTGCTACCACACCCAGTATTTAACTATGTCACTCTGTATAGCTTTGCAAAATTGAGTTTATTCTATGGTGAATCTCTCATTTGGTGTAATGGCCTGTTATCTCATGAGCTTGTTACTCTGTTGATGCAGTTGGGGCATTTGAAAGACAGGCTTAAACAAAAGAACATCTACCTTCATTGTACACCAGCAGCAGTTGAGCTTCTTGGGAACCTTGGTTTTGACCCTAACTTTGGTGCCAGACCAGTGAAGAGGGTAATCCAGCAGATGGTGGAGAATGAAATTGCTCTTGGTGTTCTTAAAGGAGATTTCGGCGAAGATGACTCAATAGTTGTGGATGTGGATGCTGATCAATCCCTTAAAGATCATCCCCCGCAAAAGAAGCTAGTTATAAGAAAGCTGGAAAACCTTCCCTTGCCGGATGTACTGGCAGCAAATGACTGACTAGGTTAATGCTTCAAGTGCTTCAAGTCCACTATACGATAAAACATTACTTATTTGCTCTGCGGAAGTGTAGTCACCTCTCTTTTGTTTTTTCTCCTTCAGTTTCTTCAGAGGCCATCCGAAGATGAATACATTTTCTGCTGGATTTAACTTTGCTGTCAACATTTGTATTTTACCAACAGATTGACAGTTCCAATGGTTGTCTTACAAAATCCCCTTTTTTCATGCTGGCTTTAGTAGATGTTAAACTTTTTGGATTGAATATATGGTTACCAGTGTAGTTGGTAGATTAAGATTGTTATATTTGCATATTAATCTCCTTCACCAAATTGTTATCGTTATTTTCATGGATTCATGTTGAATGTTTGTTGCAATATTTTTGAAAGTTTTGTGGATTAAATAGGTTTATTTGCTGACAAGTATCATATTCTTAGCATCTTTGAATTTGTATTCTCACCAACACTACCAGAATGCAGGAATTAATCAATTCTGTTGTTTGATAGGAGTGGTTCAGCGACGAGTTTTTGTATTAGTCCACGGGGATGCAAGAGGACAATTGGAAGTCACTGTGCATCTGTCGAGGCCGGTCGATAAGTTTTCATAGAGGGGAGACCGGCCTATTGAAAATTATGTTCAGTCAAATTGGGTCAAAATTGACCTCATTAGATTTAGATTGGATTAGACCAATGCACAGTGGATTCGGATTAATATTGGAACCTCTACTTAGCGCAACCCATTCAAAGGTCTCAACAATCAAATGTGTGCATCTATCCATCCATCCATCCATCTCTAAATAGATACACGTAGAAAGAGGTGTATAGTGCATGTCTTAGATCATGTGGTGTTGGATTGACTTGGTCTAACCCATTCAAATTGATCATTTTAAAGACTTCGGTCGCACCGGGATGGGGGAAGTGGTCGACGATTCACGATCACGTGCATATCAGGTGTCAGTGGTTACAGTAACAGAGCGGCACTGGGATCTGGTCACGGCCAAGGGGTTTGTTTGACTCAACCGGGTACCGACTTCGTCGCTCCGCTATGCGAGTCCTTGCAGAAACCCTGGAAGAGGGGCAAAGGAACTCGAGTGATCGCGTGCCTGCTTCTTCGATTCTCTCGTAATTCGTGCGTTTTCGGAGTCGCTAATGGAGGAGGAAGAGATCCAGAAAGCGGTGGCCGCTTACCTGAGGAAGAAGGGCTTCACGAATACAGAGCTCGCCCTTCAGGAAGAGCAGAATCGCGTCTCCTTTTCTTCCAACTCCGATCACTCAGTATCCAGGTAGGACGATCTTTCTTTGCCCTCATCTGCGCTCGTTCTTATTTCCGGAGGCTTGGTTCTTGAGGAATTGGAAGTGGTGCGATTTGAAGCTCAACATTGGCGCTAAATAGAGAATATGGATATTGAGAGTTTGAAGGAACTTCTAAGATTTTTGATGCACGAATTTGGCAAATACAATTATTTTTATTCTTCGCTTTAACGTTATTTTCTTCTTCAATCCTTCTGTTCTTGGCGGAGCTTGTTTCTGTGGTATGAATTTGTATATTAAGCTGGTAGGAGGAACCTGCTTTTCTTGTGTTCAATTCGGTTTCTTCGCTTTGCTAAATTTCGTCCACATCGACGTTGAACTTAATATCTGAATCCTTTTGGAGATGATAATGTTGCTATGCTTGTTAGTACCTGGTAGATGACAGATATTAACAGTTTTCTTTTCCAAATCTCTTATTGGTTGTTGAAATCCGATGATGCTATCTCCTTGTCTTTTGGGGTTGCACATCTTGAGCTACATTATTATCTTGAGTCCAGAGAAGCATATATAATATTTTCTAAAAGGACATCTTAAGATTTTCCTTGATGAAGAAACCTTAACATCAACACATTTCTTGTCTTTTGCGTGTACTTGTTTCGTATCTTATATGATTTTAATTGGTTAAAATATTCCCAACTTAGACAGGTGTATGGCTGTATGCAAAGTTGCAAACAGAATAGGTGCCATGACTCCTGGATGATTCTAAAATCTATCTTCATTTCTATGAACTAGCTGCCATGTTATTTTTATGTTTGAGTTTATAATTAAGTATTTTTTGACAGATTAGAGAATGGTCCAGTACGATATAGTGATGGTTATAGCAAGCTACGCTTGTGGGCCTACAGTTCACCGGACTTGTACAAGGTAAATCAATTGTATAGTTGATAGGTAGTGAACAAGATATGGTGATAGAATTTTAATTTGTAGTCATGGTCATTTATTAAAAAGTAGAGAAGTTTAATTTTTTATAATTTGATGATTCACTACTTGAAAGTTCATGATTTCTCTTTTCTTTGATATTTGACAATTAAATGTGGTTTCTTGTTTGATGGTCATCTTAATAAAGTAGCTTATGTTGCTTCTTTGAGATGGTTGTTTTTGATGGTATATTTCTGGACATGGATTATAGTTTCTCTTATTGGTTGACATGTAACTTATTGTCAACTCATCACTAGCATTGGCAAGCCTTGGAGCTCGATGATGCTGATGCCTTGATTCAGTTTTTTGGGTGATATGGAATTGTTTTGGTTCCAGGCACTATGTTTTAGCCTTTCCTCCTCAGACAGGTGTGAGCAATCTGTGTTCTCCTTTGTTTATGCTTGACGAACAATGGTGGGCAAATATGCTTCCACTCTACACCATTATCTTTCATGCCTTTTCTTTCCTTATTCTCTCTGTTCTTTTTTTTTTTTTTTTCTGTTGGACTACTCTCACATATTTCTACTTCCTTCTTCATTCATATCTTCTCTCTCTCTCTCTCTGTTCTGCATCACTCATATTTCTTCCTTACTGCTGGCTGTGACTGTGAGTTGGACTTCAAAATTGCATGGGCCAACCTGAGCTTGAATTTGGGCGAGCCTGGATGGAGTCTATGTGGGTTTGGGTAGGAAAAGTTGAATTCTATTCAAAATTGGTCGCAGCTGCAGTTGACTGGTGGGGCCGCCTGAGTCAACCTGAACTTCTAACTATATGTGGATACAGTAATGTGTCTGAATTTGAACTCTAACCTTAATTACTTTGTTGTTTTACTTGTCATCCACTTTCGCCCTCTGATGTTGATCATAGCTGACACCCACTCTGTTCACTACTTATTGCCCTCCAAAAAATGGGCATATTATGTGTGGTGGGATCCCTCTTCATCCAATTGTGGCACTGCACCTACTGCCACCATGCTCGGTTAGTAAGCTTGAGCTAGCAGCAAGAGGATTGCATCAAGGAAAGCACTTTTTAACCAAATACCTAGCAACTACCTTACGTATCTTAATTTTTCCTCTCATCTTCTAATGATGGATTTGTATATAGGCTAAAAGGTTTTTGCAGGGTCTTAATTTTTGTATTTTTCATACATTACTGATAGATCAAATTCAAACATTTATTATGAGTGCATGTGAAGGAATTTTTTTAGATTTCCAATATCTTTTTGTTCTTGATAAGCTCTATTTGTTGGTTTTTAACCTCTAATTTTGCACCTTTTGCCTGTTGCTCTTTATATTGTTGATTGTTGATATCTTTCACTTAAAGATATTCTCTCTCTCTCTCTGACTTGTTGTACAGACCTCCTATATATGGCTGACATGGTGAACCTATTAGAGTATTAGTTATCTTATCTGAGCTTAGGTGAGCCTGAGTTGAGCAGGTTAATTTGGAAACTAGATTATGAGCAAAAATGTTAAGGACCTTGAATTGTCTGTGCAATCTGCTATGTTGCAGTTATCAATGATGAGATGCCTCTGCATGATAGTAACAATCCCTCTAACATTGCTGACCACTTCCTCTCTGCCCAAACCCCCAATCTGACAACCCACTGCACATTAGCTTGATGATTATTTTTGTACACCCATGTTTCTTTTGGAGTAGATTAGTGGACCTTTTGGTGTTAGATACTCAGATTCCAATAACAAATATTGCTATCTCAGAGGAACAATGAAGGATTGAAGGCAATTTGGCCCATTTTTACTATGATGGGGATGAACTTATTCTTAGTTGTTGTTGTGTATCACCCTAGGAGTGAAGGAGATTTAGACCATCTCAACCAAAAAGGTAATCCTGTGATCAGGTTGAGCCCTATGTATCGACCTCATGGCATGATTAAATGTAGATTTGGAGCACGATATGTGGTATGTGTTTTGCTGCTAGCTCACTAATATGTCTTGTTTCTAGATCTTAGGTATTTGCCCAAAGCTCTTTTCTTCAAGTTTTCAATTTAAACCTTCTGACCACGGTGGTCTATTTTTGATTGAAATTTGAATAAACAATTATGGAATTATCTGTTTCCTGAGTTATCCACCCTTATTTTTAAAGTCCTCATGATATCTTTCTTGGACCACCAACACAATTGCATTTACTTTTTTTGCATTGATGACCTGTCTCTCACCTGAACCTTGTACAGCATGAGCTGCTTCATGTGCTTTTTCCAGTTTACATACACTGTTTCATGGATCTTGTGGCAGGAGGACATGTACATGAAGGTACATATCTTTTGTCTATTTCATTTCTGTAATTGGCCGTCATACATACAATATTGATTACTGTCATATTTAAGTCTGTATTGTTGTGTAACCTGCAGCTCGAAATTTTTTCCACACATTCCGTGAAGATCATGAATCAATGCATTTAAGGGACCTTCAGAAGCTTGAAGGAATCCGTTCTCCCTTACATTTGGAGGTTATTCTATTAAAAATCTGTAGCTTCTACATTTTTTATGTGTATTTTACTCTGTGGAGTCTGTTAATTACCAATTATCTTCACATATATGTCATTCTTTGCAGGAGATCGAATTGTCTCGTTCTTTTAGGCAGAACAAATTCAAAATAAAAATGTGTGAGGTGTGATCCTGCACAATGTTCCAATTTTCTGTCCTTGAGTTGGCTCATGTGTGGTTCTGCTAAAATAGATGTGTATTTTTGCATGTTTATATTTTTCATAATCGATACATGTACATGTTTACTTGGCATTAGATACTTAAGGTGTCTAGTAGTATAAACTGCTTTTTATGTGTACTAAAGAACCGTGCATATATACTGAAACAGTTCTTCATCCTTTGCGCTTATACTCAAGCATGGTGGTTTATATGTGATATTCGGCAATTGACATGACATATATGCTATCGGCATGGATGTTGTGTGACTTTTTCTTCACAAGCACATTGATCACATGAGAGCGGAGAGTAAAATTAGGAAAAGGGATACACGCATATAAAGATTGGAATTGATGGTGGTTGCTTTGTAGGTGAGAAAAACCTTGGTGTACTTGTAGTTTCAGACTCTTTTTAATGAGATGAACTCTAAAGTATTAAATAGTAAGAACTTCAAATGGTTGAACTCGTGTGATCTGATCCGTTGAACTTTTTCAGCTCGAATGTTGGGTTCAAAACTTCAGGCATCCTGTTGACATTAACACTGTGCCTTGTTGATTTTCCAATTGGCAGGTACTGTTTCCAGCACCTCACTGGAACTGGAACAGAACATGCTGGTTGGCGTGGACTGGCATGCCTTGTCGCTGAAATCCTTATGTTAACTAGAAGGTTATATCAATGTAGGACTAGTTGGGGTGTCACTTTCTGCTTCTTGAGTATAGTTATTTTAATTTTAACTGTACTTATCATTTTGAGCATTTCCCTTTTTCGATGCAAAGGTAGTAGATAGTAACTTATTCAGTTAATCAAGTAAGATAAGTTCAAAGGAGTAAAACAAGAGAACAGAAAAATTTCTTGCTCTCTAGAGTATCGAGAAAAGAAATTCTTACAAACTCAAAAAGAAGACGAATCTTTTTGACTTTTTCCAGATACTAAAACCCTTGATAGGAGGATTTGGTCTCTCTCTATTTTCTCCAGGTCTTTCCTAAGGAAATAGGATTTACCAGAGTGCAGAGAGCAGGCGAACAAATCCCAGATCTGCCTGGTATAGACATTGAAGAAGGTTGTCATCGATGGTTCAATCTATTACTCAACAATGAGTGGAAGTTCCATCATGCATCCATCTCTTAAGGACAACTTATATCTAATGCCTGTCTTTGAGGAAATTTTACCATTTGAATATCTATTGAATATCATTACATAAAACGTGACTTGTTTGCTCTTGTTTCACTGGTGATATTGTTCTCACTAAAACTTACATGCAGAATAAAGTTCAAGCAGCCAACCCCACCTAGTTAAGAACTTAAGAGTAAGACATCACGCATTATTACTGTATCATTACTAGTGATATTCCGCAATTATAGTAGTAATTATATTTCTATCATCTTTGCTGGATGAAAGTATTGGCTAACATGCCAATACTATGCTGCTTGGACTTTTTACAATATTTTGAGATTTCTTTTCTCAATATGCAGCAGAATGCTAAATTGAAGATGTATTAACCTACTTGTACAAAATTTTAAACCTAGGGCTGTGATGATTTTTGCCCAAATGTGCCATGTCCTAAACAAATTAATATTACCTGAACTTTAGCATGGGCCATGTCACTGGGAGCACTTTCTGTCTGTGCTAATGCATACCACTTTGCAATACATTGCTAGCAGGGTACAGATGTTGGGAACAATTCCATGCCTAAACCAAGAGATGCATTATTTGTGGGAGTTAGCATGTAACAGCCACATGATTAGCGTGACACATGTTGACACTAGGTCTGTTTTATTTATGTGTTTCTGATCAGTAACCAATAGGAAAATTGCCAATGAAGAGAAGTACAGCCAAGTGTATGAGGTTCCTGCCACTTGTCATGGAGGGTGGCATGTATGTAATGCTAATCCCACATTGGAAGAGACTATTTTGTACCCCTCAAGCTAGGTAAGAGGGAGTAACCTGCAAAAAAATCATATGCTCATGAATGTCCATGTAAATGGTACAAGTGCACAAGTAATGCATAAGGAATATACGTGCAATAAATGTTTGCAAACCACAATGCTCAAATCTACACTGAAATCAGAAGGTACGCAGGTCATTAGTGCTCATGAAGTTCCAATTTGGCTGGCACACTTTGTCCTCTGTTGTTCAAGGCTGTATGCAGCTGTTAGGCCTAACAGTAGTTGCTCTCCATACCAGAATAAGACCATATAATTCTGGTACCTAGCATTTCATATCATTTTGAAAGCTTGAAAATGAAAGAAGAATTGCAGTCCTTTGCTAAACACCAAACTACTGGCCACTGGTTCTGTCACTAATCATCATGTTAGTCAGTTTGCAGTTAGTGGTGAAGCGTTCAAGAGGCTTTCATTACCTGGTTAGCTTTTGTGTATTGCCTTAAATATGTCCTTTATAACATTTTCTTTGTAAGTCATCTTTCTTGTATTTTACACATTGCCCCCCTTCTTTGCAAATATCTGCCTGTAGAAATTGCAATTTTGGGTCTTAATTACCTGATGGTAACACTTGAATCTTCTTTGTCCATGTAGTATTCGTATGACCTCCTTCTGCAGTACCTTCAGAAAACACAATCTTTTACCATGCGTGGGGTAATCAATGAACATATTGATTTTGAAGGTATTTTGCTGATTATCTACAGATTGTCATAACTTTATCTGTCGTATGTATAAACCATGCATCATAAATTTTCTTTTACCTTTATTCATGTTTCTGTTTCATGTTCCTGAATGAATAACTTGCACTAATGATCTTGACAGTTTCTCCTGGACAGCCAACCTCGAGTTCTGGTGATGCAGACTTTGTGACCATAGAAGGGAGAAATAACGATCTGGTTAGACAGATAAATCAGAAAGAAATACACTGGGGGGTAGGTTCTAATAACCAATATGCTCAAATTGGCTCCTGTGCCTTTTATGAAGAGTAAATGAAGCATTAGTTGTTCTTATATTGTGAGTCATTTGATGTCAGATGGACATCTTCCTTGTTGTTGTTATATATGTCTCTTCCCTGTTATACTTTTCAGTGGCTTGACACTTGGGATGACATTTCACCAGTTATTATTTCATATATGTTCTCAACCTTCTGATATCTGTTATTTGAAGTTTAAGTATATATGAAACCAAGGATTGCAATATCACCTGTATTGTTTGGCACGGACGGTATTTACCAGCCGGTCTTGGTCTGGGCCATGCTAAAAGCATATTCATTTTTTCATTTAAACTAGGACTAGAGCCAAGCTTTTAATTTGTATGCAACTATTGATGTTCCTATCTAATTTGTGGATGAGGATGTAGATGTGTGTGTGTATATATCCTGGGCTTTGCTTTGATTCACCTATTTTATTCTTGTTTAATTTTGAAGTTGTAAATTGCAGGTGCTTGATGACTCTTTAGAACAGCATTTGGAGAGGCCAGTTTCAGATTCTGAGAAGGCTGAGAGCGCAAACAAAGAAGTGAATCCTGAGGATAACAAGGCAAGCACTCTTCTTTAAAATTTATTTCTGTTTTATTATCCTTGTTTGGATCAAAATCATTTAGAGTATAGACACATATGTAGTATAATTTCTCGATGGTCAGGGCTCTAGTCTTCAATCAGTCAAATGTGGATAATGTTTTGTTGGTAAGCCAAGCTAATTGATCAATGTTATATTTTCTTTTCTAGTTTTATTGGTCAATATATTTAAAAACTTTCCATAGGCTTGTCACCTTGTGAAAATTTGAGAAGGCTCTGGTGCTACTATAGTTTATGGCTAGTGTGTCTTCGAGTATTGCCATGTGGAGGAATGTCTGTTGCTTTATTTTGCATTTTTTTTATCATATGCAGCAACATCTGTGATTGATTGTGAATGATTTCATGCATGGTACTGTGTACCTGTTCCTGTGGCCTTTTTACAAGTCTAATTTTTGTCTATGTGCTTGCCTGGAGCTAAGAACATGCTTCGTCTGCATGTTTTGTTTGTTTGTGTGAGTGTGTTGATGTCATATAGATTTCTTGCTATGTGTCTACATATTTTGATTGTAAATGTTAGACATAGAGGTTTTTACCCTTTGAATGATTTCTAGGTTCAAGGAATCCAATTTCAGATACTGGATTGTACCAATCCATGGCCAGATGTACAGGTCCACTCCAATGTACCGGCATATGGTATTTTAGAACATTCCACAATACCAATCTGCTTGGGAGGGAGAGGGGGTAGGGGGAGGAGGAGAAGGAAGAAGGATGAGGAAGAGGTAGAGGACGGAGGATGTGTATAGGAGATGAGGGTTGTAGGCATCGAGCGCATGGGCAGTGGGAAGGAGAAACTTGATTTGCGAGCTCCTTGCAAGCCCTATTTCTGTCACATTTAAACGGAAAAAAAACAGCAGTTTACAAACCAGACTGGATCACCCTTTTGAAGTGGTTGCCATCCCAGATGGTGGTTGGGCCAGTAAATACTGACTGAGTCACATTGAACTGGTCTGAAGAGTCCCCCTTAATTCATTGCTAAGCATGGTCATTGAGTGTGTGGTCTTAAAGACTCTTGCATTTATGGGCATACTATTCACGGGCCGTTCCGTTTGTGCCAGAGCTTCATGTGCACTTTCCCATTCCACAATTAGATGTTTGGATATGAAGTATAACTTGCAGTGTGTTGCCTTTTGCAATGTCATCAAGTTGGCTAGGTGATCCATAAGCAGCAAAACACCCCAAAGTGCCTTGGTGATTGCCTTAACGTTGACAGTGAATTTAGGTTGTTCACTTGAAAAATCTAAAGAAAATCCTGTAAAAACCTAAGTTCAAAGAAATAACAATAATTTCTTAGACCAAGTATGTAGTTGTTTTAGCAAAAGAACGTTCAAGAGTGATCTAAAATTAATAAATGGGAAATATGATGTAAACAGGCAGTCCATTAAACAAAAAATATGCAATTACTTGGCCATCTAGAAAAAAAAAGATAAAAATAAATGGTCATGTAGAAATTTTAAGATCGTCTTGGGAAAGATTTTTATTGATAAAGGTAAAAGTTGTTGCTGGCCAGGACGATATGCAACCAGGTGATTGTTAATTGAATAAAGAATAACAATGAAATCTGGTCTGGTTCCGGTGATCATCAGTAAACTGAATCTGATATAAATATGTTGGAACTTGGAAGTATCTTCTATCTTTCAAACTTATGATTGCTTGTACCAAATAGAAGTATTTATTAACTGTCATATACAAGGCAGTCTTGATGTATTACAGGAAAAAAAAAAGTTTAAAGGAGCTGTTGACTCAAGGAATGGTGCTGTTCTTGGTATGTGCATTGTCCACAGTCCATCACACTCACAAGCATGCTGATGTGGAACATTGAATAAAGTTGGAGGGGATAAAATAATCAGTTTTCTCCTTGTTTGCTGATGGACCATGGAGAATCTGTAGCGGCACTAAAGGAATGGGCTGTGGCACACTTTCATCCATGGTCCCCTTCCTCTTGACGTCTTGGGTTCCTTAGCTTGCGGTGCTATGGCCTGAAGACTCTAAAATTTTGACTAATTAGTCTAAGCCCAACTTTTAAAAAAGTTATGATGAAATGGTTGGTCCTTTTATTAGTAGAGAAATACAGCTGGTCCATTTATGTTTTTTTCATTATAAAATTTTGTTTATCAACAAAGTCGTGGATAAAACTGACTTAATCAAACTGGATTTGTTTACCTTGCTTTGGTGAAGGTACTTTTTATATGTAACAATCGATTGTCATTGCTTATTGCTAATAAATTGGTCCTTTGAGCTTGCAAATGTGGAGTTTTGTTTAATTGGTACTTGTAAATGTGGAGTTTTGTTTAATTGGTACTTGGTTGTTGATCCTAATTCTGGTTTTCATGATAGTAGTACAATTCACTGTCCTATTCCATGTCTTAGTTTTCCATTTGAGCATGTAATTTCTTTTACTCATTGTTTTCTGAGCTAGTCCTGATTTCTGTAAATTCATTAATTCAGAAGAGGCCACTTGATGGAGGAAAGCAGGGTATTCCTGTCAAAATGGTTAAAAAGGACAAACTCGTCAACATGGTGGGGAAAAATGTTCGCTCAGAGACGAGTGCAGTGTCCGTGGCCCCACGTGTGAAACCAGAGCTAACTCTTCCTACAACGTATAAACATGATTCTTTGACCTCATTTTCTCCCTCTTTTTCTGTATGCATCTTGTTCTACTTATATTGTAGTGTTTTCATGGTTCTTTATGTTCTCAGAGATAAGGATGAGTTTCCTGCTTTTTTTCACATCTCACATAGACTGGATGGTGAAAAGGTGTGGTATGAGTGTGAGATGTGTTTCACCTGAAAGTTTGTACATGTTTAGTCCATCTGATAAGGCATGTCATTGTCTTCATCATGTTGCTCAATTAGCTGAATTAGGTTTTTGTAACAAACTGCTCAGTAAGGTTAATTATGACTGCTGAACATCCTAATATGCAACCATAACGTGCATATTCGGGACAATGGTTATGTTGCATATACATTAGGTTATTTAAACCATGGTATACAGTACCGAATGGTACCGTCCGGTATGGGCAGTATGTACTGGTCCGACGGCATACCAGTACGTGGACCGCTACAGTACTACAGTAATATACTATAGCAGTGCTACAGTGCTATAGTATGAAGAAAATATATAAAATTATTTGGTACACCAGGGTGTACCGCTCGGTACACTGGTACCATACTGTACCAAGCCAACCTCGAAACACCGGTACAGTACGGTATTGCATACCTTGATTTAAACCAAGGTTCGTCGTACCGTACCGTACCGGCGTTTCGACCCACGCTCGGTACGGTACGGTACGGGTGTACCGACCGGTATACCGAGGTGTACCGAGTGGTACACCCGATTTCACCGATTTAACCCTCCGAAAAAACCTGAAAATAAAAAAAAAAGTTAGGATAAGGTTTTCAAGTTACAAATAAATATAGTAATAGTATAAGTTTGGCAAAATCAATGTAAATTAGGTAAGAATAGCATCACATATCTTTTTCGGGCTTTGAGGTAGTCTTATTCGAGGTTCATATTTCAGCTCGTTATAGTAAATATTGATAAATATTATTCAATATTTACTATGCATGAAAAACACTAACCATAATCTTAAATATCTTAATTACTCTCTAATTAAAGAAAACGAATACATACCTCTTGATTAGAAAGTTCTTCCTCTTAATCTTCCCAAATTAGCCTCAATTGAATTCACAAATCGTTATTTTATAGAGTTTAGGAGAGAAAAGAAAAATTTGAGAGAGAGTTTAAGAGAGTATAATGAAATAGGGGAGAGAAGATTGGTTTAAATAGGAAGAGAAAGGGCTCCAACGGTCAAATTGACCGTTGGAGCACTGTAGCACTGCTACAGTATGGTAACGGTCGATTTCGACCGTTACCGAGTGGTACCGGGCGGTAACGGTCGAAATTTCGACCGTTACCGCCCGATATTAGATTTTTTGGGTGTACCGCCCGGTAGCGGGCGGTCCACGTACCGGTCACCTATCGGACCGGTACGTACCGCCCGTACCAGGCGGTACGATTCAGTAAGTCAATCATTTTAAACTATGACCAATTCAACCATAATAGATGAGCACCTCTAGTTGCACATTGACTCAAATTGCATTAAATGATGGTAATTGTTTTTTAAACTAAAGGCTAAATTTATGGGTTTAATTTGTTAGAGATATTATGGGTTTAAAGGCTAGGTTTAAGCTGTAATGTCCTATCTTGGCATATTACTTTAGTTATTCTGGGCTTCGAGGTTCCTTAACAGATTTAGTATTCATATTACTATGATTAATTCATCGAAGTTTTTAATTTGAGAAACGGATGCATTAGACTGAAGCTGGCATGTAACAATTCTGAATTTATTGTTTGCTGTACAATGTTGTAAGTTATTGAGTATTTCAGGCTTGTGGAAGTTGAACAAGCTATTCTGGAGGACCTACGCAGTCGAGTACAATTAAATAGCTTGGCACTGCCATCTATTAGCTTCTATACCTTCGTAAACACTTGTAACAGGTAACAGTTAACTAATTATGGCTCATATCCTATCTTTTCACAACCTTTTTTCTGTACCATAATAATTGGTTTATCTGTTGTGACCTGCTTTTCCCCCTTCAAATTATTGCTAGGTTAAATTGTTCATCTATATCTCAAGATGGCTCATTAGTTGCCGGTGGATTTTCAGATTCATCCCTGAAGGTTGTCTTTCTTTTTAGTGCTTGTGGTGTATTTTTTGTAATTTCCTTGCTCATATTGAACCTTGTCGGGTTGTTGGCAGGTCTGGGACATTTCAAAGATTGGCCAATTTGTAAAAACCTGTTAGTATCACTACCTGCATTTTTTTATTGATTACATATTGATAATACACTCATTTCATAAGTGTATTAAATATTGATAATCTGTGTTTTTTGTTGGGGTAGGCTAGGAAGATTTGAGCTAAAAAAAGTGTGCCTCAAACAATTTTAAGCAACAAAGTCTTCCTAGCCTGACCCTTATTTTTTTAATATTACTGTCTTAACTTCTCCAGGCTACTGGTGGAAAACTGATACTACTTACCAATATATTAGGTGATCGTGTTATGTATTAGGTTAGAACTCTTGGCATCCAATAATTGGCCATGACTGCTGGAAAAGAAGCACATATTTATCAGCTCCATTGTGTAAAAAGTTTGTTTCCTAATTACTTGACAAGCACAGGTTTCAAATATGTATGCTATGTAATGACATAGAAACATTCAAATATGTGATAAGCACCAAAGAAGAAACACTTAAAACCCAACACATGGAATTTTCATAGAATTCTGGTTGCTGCAAATGGAGGAAATATTTGTCCTAGGTATAAAGAGATATGACTGTAGTGTGTGTAACCAGAGTTTTATAGCAACTAATTTTTAGATGTATTTTTAGTATCAGTTATAGTTTCTAGGCAAGTTTGTAGCGCTTATGAAGCACCATGTAAATCTTGCACATACCTCTCGTCACTAACACATATTTTCGGTCTTTTCTTTTATCCTTCTTAGTCAATCTATCATTACTTGTAAAGCGATGGGGCTAAGCCCTCGTGGTGTCTCAACAATGTTGCCCTAGGATTTGTGATTCTTTTACTATTCTTTATTACATGAG
The DNA here is from genome assembly GCA_900464855.2 of Musa schizocarpa. Taxonomy (NCBI): domain Eukaryota; kingdom Viridiplantae; phylum Streptophyta; class Magnoliopsida; order Zingiberales; family Musaceae; genus Musa; species Musa schizocarpa. The sequence continues at coordinate 45,886,349 of LS990923.1, read as the reverse complement.
CCTGGGAAGCACAAACACATTAATTTGGTGGACGTATCCATGCCAGACATAGACGTTGACACGATCAGTCACGTGTCTTTTTATTTATTTATTCTTTTTTATTTGAGATACGGTGTATTTGTGTCGGACGCTTCTCTCGTGCCCTTCCCATTCCTCGCGTGATGCTTGTGTGCGACGATGAGTTGTGTGGGCTTCATATGATGGCGAGGAAACATGAAATTGAGGGAAATCGAGCCCACCTACATTCGTCGTCCACATGATGGATGAAGCCACCGTCGTACACACCATGACCCATCGACGACCTCACCCCTATCGGCTACTTCACCAGCACCTGCACGTGACCCGCGGTTGCACCCTTGATGATGTAAACCCTGTCGACGACTTCACCAACTTCCATCGCACGACTCGCGTGGCCATTGCCTTGGTGACTCGTCAACAACTTCACCAGGACCCTTGCTATCATGAACATAACTGGTTTTGCCTAAGTCGTGCGATAACGTTGCGTGTTCGTCCGCAAAGAGTCAGGCTCTCGGAAACCTCTTATGATCCCTTAAGGACTTGCAAAAGAGAAGACAGTTTAGAGGAAGCGTTTAACTCAAGATCCCACAAGCAACAATTTCAGCAAACACTTTATAGACAATGCAAATTACAAACTTGGATTTTGCAAGCTTTGAATGGTCGCACGATAAAGGGTCCAAGGTGGTCTGTTGTGGCCAAAAGTCCTTACAAGTGGCTGCGTGACATTGCTGCACCTGGGTGCTATATTCGTTGACACTCCGCACCATGTTGCGGAGCTAGAAATTCCCCAACATGACTACCTGAATGGCTTGTTTCTATGCAATTTTGCCTTTGTGTGACGACTGCGCACAACCTGTGTTTACAAGATTGAAACAGTCACAAAAGCCAGCCAAAATGAGGTTGCCAAATCTACTGTAAGCCTTTTATATGATGTGCAAAGCACGAATATAATCAAAAGACACGGACGTACATAAGCATTACATCGAACACGTTGTTTACAACTTTGTCCATGACATTCTCCCTCATTTATTTTTTCGACATCCTTTTCGAAGCCTTTGCGGACGCTGCATCTTGTTGCCTCTGCTGAATCTTTAATCTTCTGCTACAGTTGCAACGTGTCTCTTGGCTTTCAATTGCTCTCCGTCGTTATTACTGAGTAGTTGAGCTTTGATCTGCCAACGTTGCTTCAACTCGCTAATGACTCTGACTCTGGTGTGGAGTCAGTCGAGTTGTGTTGATCTTTGCTGGTTCCTACAAATCCCTTAGATGAAAGAAAAAACCTTCTTTATGTGTTAGTCTCTTAAACGTCTCACGTCGCTTGAACTGGGTGGATGCTTGTTGGAGCTTTAACGAGCATCCCCTTGTAGAATTTGAAGTTTTTGAGGTCTTTCCTTTATAAAGTTTGTTCATCGATTTATCTTTCGCTTAATTGTCATCTCTAAGTAGGTTTACATTACTTTCGTTTTCGATTAACATTCTATGGGGAAATGAAATAGACAATCTGCTCTTGGTAGAACCGATCACCATTGGGGAGGATTTGACAACTATTGTCTTCCACTAAGTTTCTTCGAAGGATCTTCGAATATGTGTAGAGCTCCTGTATTGGATAAGGCAAATGTTACTTGACTTTGCCCATCTCCTCGAGGGCTTCATGCATCAGGCTGGTTATTATCCTTTACTTAGTCTTTGCTCCCACTTCTGAATCTGAAACGCCCGAAGTGTTTGCACTTCTTGTGTTGAGTTAGCTACTAAAATTCGCTGCCTCATTGCTATCGAATTTTTAGAATGCAAGAAGTTTTGCCTGAAAAGAATAAAATTTCGTCCTAACTTAGAGTAAGTCTCTGATAGTTTTGGTCACCTCTAGAATTGTACAGTGTTCTCCATCATTTTCGCTGCCTACTCCTCTAAGTAGAAATGGTATAACATCGTGCACTGCCTACTTTGTTCCTTGGTCGATCACTCCTTCATTGATCCGAAGTCCCTTACTTTCGACCATCTTAATGGGAAGCCCGTCGACACCGATTTTATGAAGTTACCTAGCTTTTGCCTTTCGGTCTTGTCTCAATACTTGGAGTTTGCCTCTATATTCTCCACCTCTTTGGCCCATTTCACGACCATTCACCATCTCTCCATGAGAGTAGGGGATTGATGAGTCTACAAAAATCCCGCCTATACGGTACCATGGTGTTGCCATGCCCATAGTCCTATCCGTTGCCTTGTGTCTGCGTCCCTTCGCAATCAGTAGATTCGCCTTTGCGGCACTATAACACTCCTTCGAGTCTACCTCCATTTTAATCAACGCTTGGTTTTTGGTAGCTAAGTCCCTTTGGACTCGTCGTCACTTGCTCGCCCCTTTTGACCACCTGCTTTAACACTTCTATGTTCTCCGAGCAGTTCTCTTTATTCGATATAAAGACAGATTGCAACTTCCATGCAGGGTCTCCGCCATCATGTTGTAGGGCTTGCTTGATTCTATTTTCCTTTGTGTCATTGGTAGCAACGTTCGCTCACTTGACCTTGTCCTCTAACTTGTCGGGCTCCCTTAAATAAATATGGGCTTTAGAGCAGTCCAACCCTCCAACTGCTCTGATTATACCTCTTTATGATCTAGTCCCCCCCGTGGGACTCATTGGTACTTGTACTCGGAATCTCCTTTGGTAATACATAGCCCCCATATGCTGATGACTAAGGCTTTTATCTGGTGCAAAATTCAATTCACGCAAGGAAGACTCGCCTTTGCAGTATCATTACATTCACTCCTTAAATCCATAGTCTTTCTTGCCATCGTGTTGTTCATCGAAGTGAAGCTCCCAATAGCTCTTGATCATAACTCCGTATGATCAAGTCGCTGACGAGAATTCTCTTGTGTGTTTGATTTCCTCGAACTGTTCCACCACGATTCGCTGCATCATGTTGCCTTTTGTTAACATATCCATTATATTCTGATATTTGTGGGATGAACTCAGACTGTGATCTCTCCACGCGTGGCCTCCGCCAATGCATTGCAGGGCCTTTGCTAGCATATCGCAGGGCCTTTGCCACCTTCGAATGTGTTCTCTCCTTTGGCAATTAACCTTTGTCCACCGCTCTCGGGTCACGCGCAGACAAACCGTAGCTCTCTAACAGTCCGTCACCGTTGCTAGATTACGACTGTTCGTTAATACTGCCCCTGTTGTGTCCCTAAAGGTCGAGCTACATATTGAACTTACTGTACACTTCAGCCTCCTATGGACGTATCTCTTGGGTTACACGTGGACAAATCGTAGCTCTCTAACAGTCCATCACCCTTGCTAGATTACGACTCTTCATTAATACCGCCCCTGCTGTGCCCTTAAAGGCCGAGCTACATGTTGAACTTACTGTACACTTCAGCCTCCTATGGATGCAGGGCCTTCGCCACCTTCGAATGTGTTCTCTCCTTTGGCAATTGACCTTTGTCCACCGCTCTCGGGTCACACGCGGACAAACCGTAGCTCTCTAACAATCTGTCACCCTTGCTAGATTACGACTCTTCGTTAATATCGCCCTTGCTGTGCCCCTAAAGGCCGAGCTACATGTTGAACTTACTGTACACTTCAGCCTCATATGGACGTATCCTTCCCATGCTGAAGAGAGTTTTGATGTTCTCTGGCGCCAAGTTTTGATCACCTTGGGATGGCCATGGATAGTCTATAGTTCGCATACAAGCTCTTGCATGAGTATTGAATTATTTGAGTTAGCAATTTCCCTCATCTTTGTGAGCTTTGTACAACTCTTTCGGTTACCGAGCAACCCATCCTTCCTTGCATGGTCTCATCCTGTGCCAAAAGTCCCGCTGGTCTAGAGCATCATCAAGTTTGGTTGCCAATGTCGAGCCATAACTCCGACTCAATCATCACAACCTTTGTACGCTATGTGTTCTTCTCAGCTCGCTTGTTCTTATGGGGCCTCTCACTTGAAAGGTTGGCCATTCCTTTGAATGCCAATCTTGGATGCCTTCTCCTTTGAAAGACTCTTTTCCATACGTCTCTACGCCCATTTCCCTTAAAACGGTCGTGCGTGTTGGTTTCCCTCAATACAACCCCGCTAAGTCTCTCACGTTTGCTTGCCAAGTGTTTCTAAGTGTGCTTATTCTGCTTTGTTACCATCTATCACGGGCTTAGCTGGTTTTGCCTAAGTCGTGTGATACCCTTGCGTGTCCATCTGGAAAAGGTCAGGCTCCCTGAAACCTCTTATGGTCCCTTAAGGACTTACAAAGGAGAAGACGGGTTAGAGACCTTAAGGACTTGCAAAGGAGAAGACGGGTTAGAGAAAGCGTTTAACTCAAGATCCCACGAGCAATCATTTTAGCAAACACTTGATAGACAATGCAAATTATGAATATATATTTTGTAAGCTTTGAACGGTCGTGCAACAAAGGGCCTAAGGTGGTTTGCCGTGATAAGAAGTCCCCACAAGTGTCCACATGACATTGCTGTGGAACAAGGCAGTGAACCAGCCCTGGATACTACCCCAAAGGCCCATCCAGTCATGTGCCACCCGGGTAGCTTTTGGGTCCTATGCTAGTTGACACTCCGCTCCATTCTGCGGAGCTAGAAAACCTCCAAAATGACTATATGAATGGCTTGTTCTGTGCACTTTTGCCTCTGCGTTATGATTGTATATGTTGTTGGGTTCAAAAGCTAACTAAAATGGGGCTGCAAAGCATATTGCAAGCCCTCTATATGTTGTGCAAAGCATAATAAATCCGAAAGACATGAACATACATAACATTATATCAAACACCCTGTTTAAAGCTGTGTCCGTGATAGTATGGTCGTGTCGTCGGCAACTTGTTGGCGATCTGACCCCCATCGACGACTTCACCAACACCCATTGCACGACCCGTGTGGTTGTACCCTCAGCCACCCTCATCGATGACTTCACTAGCACCCACATGGTTGTGCTGTTGTCGACTTCATCAGCACCCATCGAGTGACCCTGTGCGGTCGTACCCTTGGCAGCCTTGCTCATGGGTTTCCATCAGCGTTCCTATTGTCGATGTATCGCCTCACTTGTATGCAAACAATAAACCTGTGACCTCGATCGCGTAAGGCCTTCTCAAGGCTTTGTATTTCTTTTTAGTATTTTTTAAGGATTTGATGACCTTTTATATTCCCTGATTACAATGTCCCATAACTATATTAATAACTATATTGATGATAAAATATGTTACTGTCTCGTATTAGTAATAAGTCGTGTATAAAATTTATAACAGAAGTAAGTTACATGGATTTATACTAGGAATTTATTAAAAAAAACCAAATGTATTATAAATTTTAAATATAAATATTATAAAACTAGTATATATATATATATATAGTTAAAATATGCATGTCCTCGTCGTATTTGTATCCTAATTTTTTAAAAAACTGACATGTTGCCGTGTCCATGTCTGTGCTTCTTAGACATGAGCTTTTCTTATCATTTATCTTTATGTGAATTGACCATGCAACATGTAATTCTGTTTTCTAGGTTGTTTTGTTTGAGACGACTAGTTGTGGTCCCATTATCAAGATTTAATATTGAAACAAAGATAGGATTTTTCATTTTTTTTATCATTACACCATTTTTGGGTGTTTGATTTGTCCTGGAAAAAAACATCTTGTAATCTTATATAGAATTTGCCACAAATTAGCTACCTCAAATTTGATGGATTTTATTTAACTAAAACAATCTTCAGCTAGTTTGCATGGAGAAAAAGAATCTGCAAAAAATGAGAATTTGCCCGCAACAGAGGAGGGCAAAAAACCCTATACCTTGTTTCATGGTCACTCTGGACCTGTTTATTCAGCCACATTTAGTCCTTTTGGGGAATTTCTATTGTCATCATCATCCGACTCAACAAGTAAGACTTTTATCTTAGGCTGAACTGCATATTATTTGCTAGTTTATCAGGTCCTATTCATCCTACACATACTCAATATTGCACTATGTCTTGCTTCAGTCCGATTATGGAGCACCAAGCTCAATACCAATCTTGTCTGCTACAAAGGTCATAATTATCCCGTGTGGGATGTTCAAGTAAGAAAAGCTACCATTTTCTTTTATGTTCCATGTAAAATACAAAATCAGTTATTTACAAAAGTTTTGATTAATTTTAATATTCAATTACAAAAGCTGAATCTGTTGCTCATTTGAATTCTGAATGCTGTGTCCTCTAAATTTTGCAACAAAAATGACCTGCAAGTTTGTGATAATTTTATCAATGATGTGTAGACCATTTTCAGTGTATCTTCAACTGAGATTTGCATGTGAATTTTGGGTTAAATGCTGTCTTTGGGATTAACCGGAGACTGAATGGATTTTTTTTATACCTGATCTATGCTACTATTAGTGCTAAGAAGTTTCTCTGGATGACTGTAGGCATATTTGCTAGATAAAAATGATTTATAATTTCATAATTTCATAATTTATGAGGATGATCTATTACAAACCAAGTGGCCCAAAGAGCTTACATCTTGGATTGGCTGTGTTAGAGAGAAGCTTGGTCTACTTGTGGCTTCGCAATTTGTGAGTTTCAGAGAGGCATGGTCTGCTTTGTACTTTAGTTAGTGAAAACAGTATCAACATTGTAGTCAATTTTGTAGCTGTTGCAGGGGTTACATTTTATATATAGTTAGACACACAACCTGTTGCTTTTATCTTCGCGAGCATGAATTTCAGACTTGTTTGTTGTGATTTCATGATGCCTAAAGCAAGGTTTACTTATCCCATATAGTTAGATTTCACCTACTGAGGGCAAAGAAGGGGAAAACTATACATCAAAAAGAGACTTTAAATTATTTTAGTTTGGTGAGGAATGAGCTAATACATATCTGTAGAGTTGGTAGCCAAGTTTAAAGTTTCAGCCATACTGGTCCATACAAATCGGTATTTCTTGGTTTAATGGCCAACCTAGATGTAGATCAGGGGCTGACTGGTACATGGACTGGGCAATTTCTCCCAGTCCGGTTCAAAATGGAACTTCATGTTCCATAAGCTCACCGTACTAGGTTTACCAGGCAGTAAGCTCACCTGTACCAAGTCGTAATGAGCAATAGGTACCAGTTCTAGATATTTTTTTAATTTGTTTTTATAAAAATAAAACAGCTGTTTTTTTCCTTTCCTCTCTCTCTCTCTCTCTCTCTCTCTCTCTCCCCACAACCTTTTATTTGTTCTTATAAAAATAAGACTGTTGTTTTTATAAAAATAAGACAGCTGTTTCACCGTCAACCTTTTCATCTTTTGCACTGTATTGCTGCAGCCTCTTCCTCACCATCTCGTTGCTGTCACCTTCTACTAATCCTCTACCTCATCCTCGAAGTCGCTACCTCTTACCTCCTACCAGTGCAGATCTCCCCCATCTCATCTCATTGCTGTTGCTTCCTCCTTGAGGTCAGGACCTCCTTCTACTAATACGGATCCGCCAACTCCTTCTGCCAGTACTTCAACCCCAAACCCCCTCGCTGTTCCTCTCACCTGGCCAGACATGTACTGGTCAGCATGGCATTGTACCATGTTGATACACCCTCTGGTACCAAATTGACATTTGAAACCTTTGTATGAAGACCTAAGAAAACTTTGATTGAAACATTAAAGATTGGATTAATTAATGATATTGCTCTCAAAGGTCTCAAATATCATAGTATGGTTTTGACTATTTAGTGGTCTGACCAAGGGCTGCTATTAAACCATTTTGGTTGGAACAATCGGTTTTGTTATAACCTTTGTTTCATTTTTCTTTTGCTGATATAGGACAATGCAGGTTGGTAGAGTGCCCAGCATATTAATGACATGCTAGTTTGACCAATTAACAAAACTGATATTGAGTTAGTATTTAAAAGCTTGATTTCAACTAAGATTGGTGGCGAGAAAGAATTGATATGGCTAGCTCCAGATTTGACCGAACTGCACTTGTTATTGTTTTAAGTTTTTGGAAATGGATAGAATTATTTTCACCATTTAGTGAACAAAAACATTTATTTACCTGCTCTATATAGATAAATATATGCATGGTTTACGTTCAAAGGTGTGCTGGTAATCTATGTTAGCTAAAATTTGCCTGAGTAAAGATGAATGCGGAAAGGTTGCAAGAGAAAAAGGTCAATTTGATCTACCATCTTCTGACAAATTTTCTAATGACTAATGTTGGCGAGAGACAGTCATTTCTATAGGATTGAGCCAGTGTACTAGTCATGGATTTGATTAGATAAGTTTCTCTAATGCGCTTTTTCAATTTTGATAATTTCATGATGCTTAAGAGATGAGCTAAATACAAGTTTGACTGTGTTGAACATAAAATCTAAAGGTTTTTCAAACAAGATAGTGAGTGTATCAAATTTCTGGTGTATTGTTTGATCCCTTCAAAAAATATGGATCACCTGTGTAACTAAGACTATTAGGCGTGACTGCATGGGATTAGTTGGACTTAGTGTCACCACATGAAGAGGGTCTGAAGTGTCTCAGGTGTCATGCATCACCTGTTGAAGTGTCACATGGATCACCTGTTGCTGATTTTGGGCCCAAAATCAGCAACAGGGCATGATTGCCATCAGAATAATGAACCTAGTTCTAGATTGAGCAATACAGAACTGTGAGAATATTTTCTTCTGTATTCCTTACATTTGCATGTTAGGTATAAGCTTGTTTACTGTTGATTTTTGTTGAATACTTTGAATTCACTAATCATTATTTTTATTGAGTAGTTCTTTAAGTTGGGCGTATTTAGTTTATCAACAGTATTTGATGCAAATATGTACCAGTTTCAGTTTTTCTGTGTGTCTTTTATAGCTCTCTTCAATTTTTTTTCTAAGAATTATGTAGTTTCTAAATCTTTGAAATTCGTTTGCTTTTCTATTTAAGCCTACATTTTTAGATTCTGAGTTATTGAGGCTCTTTTTTTCCTTCACTTGCATTATCTGAGCTATTTGGTTTCTTTACTTTGACATCTGGTCATGCTGATCTTTTTTTGTGGTGCAGTTCAGTCCCGTTGGCCATTATTTTGCTAGTTCTTCACATGATCGGACAGCTAGAATTTGGTCAATGGAGAGAATCCAACCCCTAAGGATAATGGCTGGACATCTTTCTGATGTTGATGTAAGTATGAACAGACCGACAATAATGTCTGTCTGGTTCACGCTATAAGTGCCTTAGTTTTGTAATGTCTTTTTGTTTCTTTACACGCAAATGACTCAAGGTGCATGTTTTACATGCTATTCTTGTCTTTGGCTCAAAAAATAAATAAATAAATAAAACGAAGGTTATAAGTGTCCTGTGATATAGAGATGTGAATTGTGTAACTGATGGAAAGATTCACAATTTTTCTTCTCTATGTTTATATAACCATAAATTTATGTTTCTTATAAGTAGCAGGTAAGATCGAGTGGGTTTTGGGGCGTAAATATTACATGCCTGTAGGTTAGCCATGTAACAAATAAGATTTGCCTTCCAATCTTGGTATTCATAAATGGGATGTCGCTTAGCATACGGTTCTTACAAATATTTTATGCTGTACATGTTTTTGCTTTTTCTTCTCTATGATTCCTCTAGACATCATCTCATGTCTCTTACTTGTTCTTTCAAGAATAGTATTGATGGTTCTTTAAGCTTTTCTCTGCATTTGGTTTACTGTACCAGTGAACAAGTATTGGTTTTATCTTACTGCTAGTATTGCTGTTGCATCCATCTTAGCTCCTTCTTGCCTTCGTTTCATGCTTTTGCCAACTGTTATGCTTTATTTGTTATCACTTTATGTTGGAAGTTTGTCTTGATCAAGACTCTACTTTGTTTAATTAAGTGATAAAATGCTTGAATTTAGGATGTGATACAACTATAATTCCTGGAGATCTCCCAGCTCCAAAATTTTGTAGTTCATGGGAATACTGTGGATATTGATACCGTCCCCGTAATTTTCCAAATATAAGTTACTTGGGTCATGGCCAGCATGGTAAATTAAAATTTCTTTTTTACCTTGACATCAATAGGTAAAATTAGCTTGCAAACAGTGCAACTGATGAACATTGTGTTCATAAAATGTCATTTCTTTTGTCTTTTCTATGTGAGGCATATGCATATAAAACATTGACACACATAGGGGTCCAAGTATGTTGGTATATTTTTATGCCTACATGAACTTGATGGTCAAATGTAAGACCTGTTGTTGATGCAATTCAATTCTTGTTAAACTGTCCATATCTTGGGATAATTCATGCATTTAGTGACATATATCTCTATGTGCATTCTGGCAGTTGCTTATCTTGAGATTATTTTTTGTTTCTTTTGGTGTTTCCTTGTGAAATTGCTCTGCTATGTGTCCATGTGTGCTTCCTTGGCTTGCTTGCTGGAACCGAATCTGTCCGTTTAGTGTTCTTTAATTCTAATTCTTATGTTTCTTTTATGTATTTCCTTGTGAAACTGCCTTAGTTCCTGTGTTTATGTGCATCCCTCAGTGTGTTCAATGGCATGCAAATTGTAATTATATTGCTACTGGTTCGAGCGACAAAACAGTCAGATTATGGGATGTACAAAGTGGGGAGTGTGTACGCATTTTCATTGGTCACAGGAGTATGATATTGTCATTGGCAATGTCTCCTGATGGGCGTTATATGGCTTCTGGTGATGAAGATGGTACAATAATGATGTGGGATCTCTCAAGTGGTCGTTGTGTTTCACCATTAGTAGGACACAGCTCTTGTGTTTGGACACTTGCTTTCAGGTAAATAATTCTTCCATATTCCTGGATTATGGATAAAACTCAAGCAGACATTGGAAATTGTTTTTACATTTTGATATTATAGTATCTTGTGCATCTCAAAATTGTGCAACTCTTAGTCATAAACTGAACACACACACTGTTTACGGTAGAATGTAGGTGTTAGTTATCGCTAATATTTCTTTTCCTGCAGTTGTGAAGGGACACTACTTGCTTCTGGGTCTGCTGACTGCACCATAAAATTATGGGATGTCACGGCCAGCACGAGGGCATCAAGGATGGAGAGGTAAGTTGGATTTCGTCTTGAAAGCTCTCCAGTGATGTGCTTACTCGAGAAAACGACAACTTTGTGATTTTCTGTGCAGCAAATCTAGCAGCTCAAACCGTTTGCGGCTGTTAAAAGCTCTCCCTACCAAATCTACTCCTGTTTATACATTACAGGTAGGGAAAACTCTATGTTCTGTTCCCCTTTTTTGTGCTCTCAAATCATTATATGATCTATGATGATGATGGTGGTGCTTGCAGTTCTCTAGAAGGAATCTTCTGTTTGCAGCTGGAGCACTGTCAAAATGCTCATGACGATGCTGTTCTCAGCTCCCGATGACACGGATGCAGGTGCACAAACATGCACGGGACATCTTACCATGACTCCTAATCGGTGCCCTTAAACCATCTTAGTTGGTAAAAGGGCTGCTATTTATGAAACTCTAGGTTCTGAGTATTTATATTAGCATGTATCAGAAATTTGTTCCCTTCTAGAGTGCTAATTTTACCTGTTGATGAATGACTTAACTTGGGCTTGCTGCACTAATTAGTAATTTTTTGCACAAGGGATTAGTAACGAAGTTAGGATTTGGTTCCAAGATTTATTATCGAGATCAGCCATGCTACCTAAGATATTTAAATTTGTAGTTTAGGGATTAGAAATCCCGATTTGCGTCACCAAACATAAGAAAATTGTAGGATGAGGATTCAAACTGAGTTGGATACACTATCATCAGGTGAAAAAACATTATGAGATTGGGATTATCATTTTTCTGACGTTCAATTTCTTGTAATGCCAAAGAAAATTTATGGCCACCAAAGAGTCCCTTCCTCCAGCACTAGTTTCATCTTCTTCGTGTAACAGCACCGACGTTACGGGTTGAGCTTACGCGGGTTGCGTGACATTGTCTTTGACATCGACGTGAGAAGACTGCTGCTTAGGTGGAAGCTTCAAAGAATGCTCCCGAACATTTTTCCGCACCAGAGATGGGCCGATTTATGTTGCCCGTGGAAGATGGAGGCGATGGGTGGCTATCTAATCACCACAGCGGCCGAGTCTCTCGCCCGTGTCACCACGCTCGACGCAGGGCATGATCATCCTCCCGCCCCTCTTCCCCACGGATCCAGGTTTTCTCGCTGCAGGCTCATACTGTTCTCTCCTCTTCTTGCTTTAGTTCTGCTTTATTCTTTCATCTTAGAGAGAAACGTCTTCTAAACCCACTTCAAAATGTCAATCGTTTTCTGCCATTTAGTTGTTTTGACGTGTAATAGATAAACAATTCATTGATAGAGATCAGGGGACGAAGGACTGATAGTAGTTACGTTGCGTAGCAGAGCAGAGCATAAATATCCAATTCCTTGTGCGAGGAGGGGGAGCTATCAGATCAGCCGAAACCATGTCTGGTTGATTATGATTCTGCACCGTTTCATTTAGTGAAGAGACTGTTTGTGTTTTGTTTTATAGCCTTCCGTCAACATGAATCAATCTAAAGACGACTCAGCTATGCTCAATTTGTTGTTTTTTTTTTCTTTCTTTCTATTTTGTATTTTTTTGGATATATAGTGTTTCATTTTCTTGATACTGATGTATTCGATTTGGTCACTATTCAATCAAACAATAACAAATTCAATCGAAACAATTAAATTATAATGTTTTACGTACTTTTTTCTTTTATAAATAATAAATAAAAGTAAAAATTGATCATGCCACTGAATCGAGTGATTTTGAAATAACATTCCGACCGATCTAATATGATATTTTACAAAAATAAATATTTTTGAAAAATAAGAAATAGTTGTTTCGAGACATCAGTTAGCTTAGTTCTTAGTGGAGAAAGATTTTGACAGTATATCGTAGTATGTCGTATAGTGAATTTTATCTACGTCTTTTATCTTTAAAAAAATAAAAAAAAATATTTATTTGATAAAACAAAATGTGTGTACAAATCAAAGGTACTTTTTGGGGATTTCAAAACGGAACAGATGTTTATCATGCGTTTAGTAATATGGATTGTGCAAAATATCAATTTATTCAAAAAGTATTTCTGAAAAAATAAAAGTACTTTTTTTTTGATAAAGTGGGTGTACAAAATTGTTGTTGTTGTTTTTTTTTTTTTGCTCTAAAAAATGTAAAGTCAGTAAGTACTTATTGGGCTTCCTAATGGGAACTGTGATGGCTTCGTTCTTCCACAGTGGCTCTCTCCCCTTCTCTTCCCTATTTATGTGTTGGGAGGAACACAGTCGAGCCGTGGTGGCGAGAGGCGAAGAGTCAAAAGGAGAAGGGGAGGGGCTGACAGGAGAGAGTGAGCACAGGGTGGGAACAAGAAATGATATGATGGCGCTGCTGTTTCCGCTGCGTGCTCACTTCTCTTCCTGTCAGCCTTATCTACTTCTCCTCCTTAATTCTTATCTTTAACCTCGGTTGTAGAGTAGGATCGAGTTGTCCCCCAAACACCCAAAAGCGAGCTTTTTTCCTTCGGTTCGTCTGGAAATTTGCTGAAAGATAAGTGTAAGCTGTACCAGTCTGGATGATCTGTGGTTTTTCTCGATCAGAAATAGTTCGCTATGGATTTCATCCGTAGTTTTCTATCAGCAGCAGCGAAGTTTGAGCCCTAAAATATAATAGATTTGGGAGGTCGACGCGTGACTTTTGAGAAGCGGCGTACTAATTCGGATAGAGACGACGGTGAGGTACATTCACCGCATCTCTCGTTTCTCTCTCTGGGCAGCACAGTGAGCACTAAATAGGAACTACTGTTTGATGGATCCCCTCTCTCTCTCTCTCTCTCTTCTCGTTCTCGTTTTCTGATCTTCTTTTTTGGATCCGTTTTACGAAGGAAACTGGAATCTTGATGACACTCTTTGGGCCAAAGGTTTCTTTTTTATCCTCTTTGTGGCCTCTTTTTTGTTTGTGTTTGTGTTTCTTCGGTAGCTGGCCATCCTTTCGCCAAAGGTCGGATCGTTTGTCTTCTTTCACAAGTCTGAACAGCTAGTAGTTTCCGATGCGGATTGAGCTCGCTTTGGGATGATAACCTTGAACCTTGAGCCAGTTCGTTGTTCTAGGGTTTACTTTTTCCCGAAGCGAAATCGGTGTGGTCAGATGAAGACTGGTTTTGTTTTGATCCAACAGAAGAATGTAGCTGTGATCTTTCTCTCCCGTTTGGCGGATTTATCATATGGTGGGTTTAGCACGGCAGTCCTTATTTCATGGAGCTGTTGCCTTGCTTCGTCGTCTAGCTACAGGTTTGGATTGCTTTTTGACCGTGGGAATCATGAGCAAACCCTTCATGGATCTCAGTTTTGTTGTCGTTCTCCCTTTTCTCCTCTCACCTCTCGTTCTCTCTCTCTCTGTCTCTCTCTCTCTCTCTCTCTCTCTCTCTCTCTCTCTCTCTCGATGGCTTTTTGTTCGCCTTTGTTTGTTTTCGACCTGCAAAAGAACTGATGCGTTGAGGCTCATTAAGGCCTCCCAGAATTGGTTCTTTTGGTTTGCAGTTCCCCTTTTTATCGTCTACTCTCCAGAGTCTATTTTGCTTGTAGATGTGTGGATGTTGTGGTGGGATGCAACAAGCAGATCTTCGCAGATTACTCTTGGTAATATGGATGTATATGGAGGCCAACTTGCGCTTTTACCCTGGCTTCCTCTTTTCAGCAAATATTACACATGATTCTTTTGCTTGCTCAGTTGCTGCTCTCGGTGGCTCTTAGTTTGCTGAAAAGTAGCTTTTCCTTATGACAAATGACATTTGGGCTAGTGGGCATGGATAAATTGATTTTTATCTAGCAGTGGATTAAAGGATAGTATTAATAGGCAAGAAAATTAAAGATGTTGCAATGACAAGGAAACCATTGCAACTTGGCTACCACGTACGCCTTTTATGTTAGGAGAGTATTAAGCTCAATTTTGGTCTTCCACATGTTTGACAAGCCAAGAAGGATTTGGATACAGGTTCTCAATTGTTACATCTCATGATAATAACTATATTCTGTTTCACAGGATGTCTTGCAATAGCTTAGCTGGGGAATACATCCAAGCAGAAATTCCATATTTGGTTTGTGTACGGAATCTGTAAGTGGTTTTCTTTTTGTAGCATCTTTTTTGGCTTTATGCTCTTATAATCGCTGGCAATTCTTAGAAACATGTTAGGTCGTGTTTCGAGTTTCTAAATGAATATCTAATATACCTGCTTTGAAGCAAGCCTATGGAATTGTTCTTGAATTTATCATTACCATCAACTTGTAGTTCGTAGTGACTCTTCTCCTATATTTAGCGAACATAGATGGACAGAAAGTTAGTTAGACTGTGGACTTGATTGTTTGCAATAAACTATCTAAGTATTCGGCATCTAGAGTTGCTAGTTCTTTTGTATATAATTATATTTGCAATGAATATAGATGTGATGACAACTTGACCTTATTAGAGGCTGATATACTTTGATTGCCCACCTTCTATGTGACATTGAATCTTGCAGACTTATGAGTGCACATGTACAAATAGGAATGTAAGGTGTCAATCGGTTATCCAGGAAGATATCCAGTGCAAATGGTTCGAAGATTAAGATTTAGAGGATATGTGGCATTTTCTTTGAACATGGCAGTTTGATAATCTATTAGTTTATCACGTTGTTTAGATCTAGCCTCTCATCAGTTAACATGTACAAGCATATAGAGGTATAGTACTTACCTTTGTCTCTAGTTCATTGGAAAGAAAATTGATTAGTTGTTGTTTGTACTCCCCAGTTCTCATATTACTTCATATTCTCACCCTTGAGATGTAATCTAAAATTAGGGTTCAGATGGATTGAATTATTAATTTAATGTAACTAATCACTCAATCCGAGTTTCATTTTCCTGTAGAGAAGTGAACAATGATAAATTTGAGAGCATTTTTGTATGCTCATCATACTTGTAGTCTATCACCTTTTTTTCTTCATTTTAATATTTTTGTACATTTCTTGATCAGTCATTCTTGTATTCAATATTAAGGCCATGTTTGGAGTGGAAAAACAAATAATGGGAATAGGTATAATAATGTCCCTAGGTGGGGATTACTGTTTTGGTCTCTTCAATTTTGTTTGGTTCAAGGGTGGATGGAATGGGAAAGATTGAAACAGCCAAAGATGTGGATATTTGCCTAAATTTTGCATAAAAGGACTTTTCTAGGAGAGAGAAGTAGAAATAAGAGAGAGAATAAGTCCATCCCATCCAATGAAATTTATTGACAGGAAAGAGAAAGATTTAGGTTAATCTTGATAATGATGGTAGCTGCTAAATTCTGCCATGGAATTAGCCTTTCCCAGTCCCTTTTTGTAGAATAAACAGAAAAAAAAGGTATTCTTCTTCCAAACATAGTATATTAAACTCTTAGATTCATCTCATCTCATCTCATCTTTCCTATGGTTAATCTTTATTACGGTTTTTAGGATTGCAGGTTTCTGATTCACTAACAAACTGTATAAACAACCAGTCTCATAAAAATCATGATAGTATATTCATAATCTGCCATTTTGAAGCCACTTTCATTTTCTTTGTCCCAAATTAGATTATTAAAATCAAATCTTACTGTGAAATACTTACTAAATTTTTTTGGTGAGTTTAATTTTGTGTCTTAAACTTGTCCAATTTGATAAAGGTGAAAAAAAAAGATCGTCTCTTTTCACCTTCCGTGAAAACTGAAAAGTAATGGACATATTTTGGGATGCTGTTTTTCATATTATTTCCTTGCTTAGCTTGTTTATTCTTGATTTAAATTTTTTCTAACATATCCTTCTTTTCCCTTTGGCACACTGCTTCGTAACCTGATCAACCCATATTAACGAGACTATCCTTTTCTATTTTCATGGGTGTTTAATTTTACATTATAGCTTAGAATCTATCTGTTGGGATAATGTTCATGAATGAAGTACATCAACAACCAATAGAAATTCATGGGGATTGAGGGTTGAATCTGGGACAGTGGATGCTTAATATAAAAATTGCTTTCTTAAATCAAGGTAATGAAGATTGTCGGACATTGATTTACAAAATGGATGAAGATATTATGTGATCAAGACACATGAGAAGCATATATTAAGCCTTTGACTTGTGGAAAAGTTATAATGCTTTTTGTTTCCCTTTAAATCTGAAGCTTAGAGAGTTCATTCGAGATCCAAACTTGTGCAAGTTCTTCAAGTGGAGGAGAGATTGTCATAAATTATTATTTCTGATGAAATTGGGATTTGGGAAATGGGTCAAAGTTGTATTTTGGAAGTTTTTAGTTGATTTTGAGCTAGATCGCATCTCCTGATCTTAATATAGTAGCATGGGTATGCTTAAAGTACTCTAATATGTGCAGTTGTATTTTTGATGACTTTATATGTGGGAAAGAATTCTTTGTAATAATGCATTAATACATATATAAGCATAATTTTTTTACTTAGGGGATAAAAGTAAGCCCTGAGGTTTTTGTGAGATCCACAAAGTTCTTTTCTGTCTTGCATCAAATTTGAAGTGTGTTCTTCTCTGGTTCTTCTATATGCAAACATGTTGAGATGAATACTTTATTACTTAGGCTCATACACGATGCTCAAACAATTCCAACCTTAAGTTACACAAACAAGCTTCATTAATCTACTAGTTTTACATGCATGAGCTTGTTTGTACTGCAATAGACGTTCTAAGGATAATAATATTGAATCAATTTCAGAATTAGACTGTCAGATATTTTTTGCTGGCTTTAGTAGTTTTTGAAGCTAACTTGCGTATATGCCTTGACTTCTACAGTTAAATAATAAACTTAACATCAAGATGAAAACATTATATCTTGGTTATTGAATATACTTTTATATATTTGGATCTTTTTCTTTTACTTTTTCTTTTATCAGATATTAGATATTGCTGTATTTATAAATCTATGAATAAGGTCTTTTTTCTGGATTACTATGAGAAAATTAATCCTTATGCACCAACTAGTGGAACTAATATAACTGACATACTTAAGATTCAATATTTTACAAAGTGATGAAGGTTTGTGTCCCATATGCATCTTTATGACGTGCTTGCTCTTGTCTGCATACCTATATACAATGCAATCATAATTTTCTGGCCGAGCTGTTACCTTATTTGTAAATTGTAAAAATTGTAAGAATTTAACAGACTCTTCCTTCTTAGTTCTTATGTAGATGGAAAAAGATATCGGTGATGAACAGTCTGTTCATTTCAATGAAAATGTGGCAAGTCTTTAAGTTTTGGTACAACTAATATGAATCCCTTTTTCATTAGTTGATATATCAAAACCTTAGTCACAATGGGGAGCATATTAAGTCAGTGATTAAACAATTTTATAGGTCCTTAATCACAATCTATTACTACTAATGATGGCTTCCAGTGCAATGAATTCATTGCAAGTTATAACACAGGGCCATTCTAACATATTTCAAGGACATCTTTTCTCTTCTTGGCATGACTATGCATATCCTACTGATTTTTCCCTTCTTCTAGTTTAATGTACATTAATACTATAGTCCTTTTGTCATGAACTTTATTTGGAAAAAGAAGATGACAGTTTTATTCAATGATTACAATTTCGAACCATACCTATATACCAACCAATGATCGATACGGTATGCCCAAAAAAAAATAAAAAATAGCTTAAAAAATACCTGAAAAATAGGAAAAAGTTAGATTAGGGTTTTTAAGTTGAAAATAAATATAAATTTAGTATAATTTTAGTAAAAATAATCTAAATTAGGAAAGAATAATGACATTTTTTTCGGGCTTTGAGGAGTAGCTTCGTGGTGCATCCTGAATTGTCTTTACACTAATAATAAATTATCTACAAAGAAATGATTTGAATTGTTAAATGTGAGTGAGAATGAGTTTGAGAGAGTTAAAGAGATTAAGAAAATGATATAAGCTGAAAGAGGGGGCAAGGAAAGGGTTTAAAAACCCTTTGTTATGGTTTAAATGGTTGAAATAGGCGATCTCAGCCTTTGATTGGTAATGGTCAAAATCCGAATATTTACAATCGGTATTGGTCGGTAACGATTAGATTTCGATCATTATCGTCCGGTACGAACCTCGTATCGCCCAATATGAGATTAGGATATGGTACGGCTTGATAGAGGGCGATCTGCGTATCAATCCCATGTTGGACCAGTATGTACAACCCGTATCGAGCGAGATAGGTCGATACTGGGAACCCTAATTTTATTTCCTATCATCACTTTAAATATACCAATGCTTCTTTCTATTCAACTGCTGTTGCTAATGTTTCCTCGTTGCATACCACCTATTCCAATAAAGAAGACAACTTGTAAATGAACTATGTAAATAGTGTGGACAACTTGGTATATTTTTAAATGAAATCTTGTACATAGTAAAAAAGAAAGATGGAAAGCTTATTGTTTTGCTCTATTTAATTGTATGTATGAGCACTAGCATTGTTTGAAAAAAGCAAGAATACCATAATTCATGAATAACCAATAAAAAGGAAAAAAAAATACCATGTCTCTTTTAGTCTTTAGTCAACACCATATTCTCTGTTTAACCTTAACTTTTGCCTATAACAATCCAAAATTTCAATTTTTTTTTTTCAATTCTCTCATATCACATGGATGTCCAAGGATGAATTTCCTATATGTTTCAGCTATTAATTTTTCACAACCTAAGAGTAAACTAAACACATGAAAGAAAGGAATAAATTCTGGAGTATAACTATGTATACTTCATTGCAACACTGAAAATTTTGAGGAGACCAAGAAATGTGGTTTCAATTACTACAAATTTGAAACTTAAATGGCAATTTACTGTTGAGGTTGGATATTTTTAGAACTAGGAGCACAAAAATTTAATATTTCTTTTATAGAAAAAAATTATGTCAGAGGAGAAATCGATATCGCCTTTGTGTAAATCAAATTTAAGGACTTTATCGTTTTGAGAAAAGACTACAGATTTTCCCTTAAATTTTAACTCTACCGTTGTGTAGTTATCATAGCATTGTAATTGTATTTGTGTAACATCAACCAAAATAAAATTTAGTAAGTCGGGAACAAGCTAGAAGGCAAGTGTTGATACAATGATAAGGTTGCATCTTTCCAACTTGGGCAACTAGAGTTCATGGTTTCTTTGAGGCCAACAACTCTACTCTCACCAAGAGCCTCGCTGTGCTTCTCATATTTGGCCTTTCTGTCTCACCCATCCCCCATGAGTGGCCATGTGCTTCTGGACTTCATCGACCTCCTCAGTGTTCGCCCTCCAGGAATAATGGTTTTCTCAACATCCATAATCTCATGTAGCAGAAAACACTCCAGCAATAGTGGGATTTCACAGACTGAGGAAAATGGATCTCTGGGACACGAGATTGTGTACAGTATAAAAGATGAGTGTTTGGAACAAAAATTACGGGTGGAAAAGGTGATGAAATCAGAAGTGATCAAGTCTCGGGTATCAATGGTTTTCACTAAGTTATTCGGTTGATGGTAGAGAGAAGAGGTTGGAAGAGAATAGATACCACCACATTAGTGTGACTCTGATGAGTACACATGGTGTATCTGGTGGTACAAGGGAGGGGATGATTGAGAAATTGAAGAGAGCTATATCTGGTGGAATTGGAGGTGGAGGATGTGTCATATCTCCATGCAGGCCATGCTGGAACTAGGGGGAGCAGTGGTGGGAGAGACCTATTTCAAGAATAAGAATTATCTCGGAAGAGTTTGGTGAAGAGACCCAGGCTTATATTGGAGCTGCTGCAAGAGAAGTTAGACAGTGGATCACATACACTTTCTATCGATGCTAGGACTCTGAGGTACAGTGTGGTTTAAGATGCATTAGTCATGATAATGTTATTATTTTTCTTTCTGTTGCTTCCAATTGCACCTATTCTGTTAAATTCTCAGATCAGTTGCATTAAGATGTGTCGCTATCTCTAAGGGCATATCTTTTTCTTTTTTTTTTAAGTTTTTACAGAATTGCTGATTCAGATAGTGAAAGGCCTCTACCCAGTGCTAGATAATTGATGCACTGTTATTTTACCTTGACAACAAAATATCAGAGACGAAAATGATGATTTCTGTCTGCAATAGGAGCTATGAAATTTATTGGATTTTTCTTGCTTTCTTTTTCTTTAGTTGGGATCTGATTTTGAATAATGCTATACCAGGGAAACTATTTAGATTCTGCTTGCCAGTGCCAAATTTCCAGTGAGCTTCTATGAAGAAGCATTTTGCATTCCTATGACTCAGGCAATTGTTTCATGAACTTTACTATCATACTGGAGGATATACACCATAAGAGTGTCATTTCATGAACATCCTTCTGTTGTTTATGCCTCAGGCTTATGTCAAGTCTTGGTTATAATCTTTCAGTATGCCATCAAAGAGTGATTCTACTGTGTAAGACTCAGAATGGTTGAGATCATGTTTTAAGTTCATTTGATTCCGATTTATACCTCGGTCATCGGAATTGATCACATGCCCAATATCAGGGGGCTTCCCTTGTTGCAATTTCCTTCTGAATTTTCTAGAGCAATCTTCTGCTCCATATTGGTAGATCAAAAGTGAGAAGTTGCATGGTTTTAGTTGTACACATGATGTTTAATATTTCAATGGATTGTTCATCTTTGATTCAAAAGCCTTACATTTCTTGTATTTGCTGGAGCTGATGCTTCTTGTCGTATGTTCAATGGTCAAATCCACTGCATTAAATTTCTTGAATCAACCAACAAGAACAAGGCTTTATTTCCAACATTTGGGGTTATCCAGTTGCCTTTGTTTTCAACTTGTATAAGCCTGCTACATCTTATGCTCAATTGGTGCCATCTCTAACTTGGCATCATTACAGTCATTTGTTGCTTTGTTTCTCCTAGGAAAACAGCCATTAATTTCCTTTATTCAGTTAATCTAACTCCTTAGAAGGCTGTTTCTTGGTTGCCACCAACTTGATCTGCAAATTATGTCTGTCAATGTTGGCAGAAAGAAATCAATTAGTCATGCATGGATTACAATTTATGTGGTTCGAGGTAGGTACGTACGTGATATATCACTAACATTCTGTAGCCATGTTAATTTCCCTCATGTGACTTCTTTGTTACTTTCAATTAAAGTTCTCTTGGGTGCAATCTTTCGAACATGTAAAGCTTTCCCTGTTGGATAAGAAGTTTGTTCATGGAAAAATCTCATTTAACCAATCATGTTCTTTTGTTTGTTCAAGCGTTCTCAGTTATCATTGAGATGATTCTGACATTGTTATCTCTTTCATCAATTTTATATTCATTAAAGTCCCACTATTGTAACAAGCTCAGTATTTGGGCACTGAGGGTCTTAAGATATGTTTGTGTAAAGGATAAGTGATGAAAACGAGATTCGAACTTAAAAATTTTATGATGAATTATTAATTTTTTTATCAGTCAAGATAATTGACACTTTTTTAAGATGGGATGGTGAATCGATTGATTTAAGGTTGGTGATGTGAGTTGAATAAGGATTTAAGAAAATTTCATGAAAAGGATATTTAATTATTTTTTAATTAACTTAAATAATGTTTTATATAAGTCAATGGTGGAAAAAAAATTATATGAGTAACGTTGATGATTTTGATCCTAAGTATTTATTGCATCAAAGGGTCCTTTTGATGCCTTTGATGAAAATTTATAAGTATCAGTCAATATCGTATTGGTGTTTCGAAGTTGACTCGGTACAATATGATGTCGACATATTGAACGGTACACCAGGGCGTATCGAGCGGTACACCAGGGCGTATCGAGCGGTACACCAAGACTTACCGAGCGATTTTAAATAGTTCTTTCTCTTACTGTAATACGATCTGTCCGGTAACGAGCGATTCGTGTATCGATATACCGTCGGATCGATACGTAGTCTGTATCGGACAGTACCATTCGAAATCGTATATCATGGTATAAGTTATGTTTTCATAAATCGAGTGGATTAGAAGATATGGATCGTTTGTCGCTCATTAAGCCTATAAGTTGGGTAGTATACTGTTTAAATTTTTTTTTCTTTTTTATTGTAAGTTGTAACCCTAACAAAAATTCTAAATACCTTCCCGGCTGCAGGGGAACGAACCTTTGTGTCTATTGACCGTGCAATACTGACTGATCTCATGGAAATTTTGACAAGGTGCTAAAATATCCAGATGTTCTAATGAAAGTTGCAGCCAAAAAGATGAATGAATCTTTGTTTTCTAAAAAATCAATGTAGTTTTACAATGTAGTTCTAATGTACTTATTATTGTAATTTCTCATGTACACCAAAACACCAATGATAACCTATTTAGATAAAAGATCGAGATGCATGAGCATTCGGCAAAAGAACACCACAGTTTCTAAAGACAAATACTGGAGTAAATAAAGATCAACAACACAATTGCCAACGTTCGTGTGTTTCCAGTCAAAGAAAATTAGCAATTCATGATGCAAAATATTAAAATCACAATGTTGTGACGACAAATGACCCTCGTTTTCTTGTCATCGACAACCTTTCTGATCAGAATTCTCAAATATAAACATGCCCTGGCAGGAAACATCCATTGATGTTTGTTTGGTTGAGCAAATTAGTTCTGGTTCCCAAATGAATAGTTTATAATTCAAGAAAATAAAATGCTTAACCACCAAATAAAAATGCAGCAGCTTTGTCTTCATTGCCATTAAACAGTCTAAGGGCCTGTGTTGCTGATGCTCTGTCAAATCCAAGCTCCACAAGCTTATTGACTTTGGCCTCAAAATCAGCATCCTGTATAGAATGAACACGAGTAAAAAACATAAGCATCACATACGGCAACATCAAGAACCGAGTAAAAAACTGTTGGTGATAGTCATACACATTTCTACAAAGAATGGCACAACACCATGTAAAAAAGGGTTATTAATTCGATAAAGGGTTTTCCTGTATGAGATAAATAGCTAGTACTAGGTTGTTGTCAATGTATCTAATGATGATCAAACACACCAAGCAAGAAAGATCATTTGAAGAAATTTTTGGCCTGAAATCATAGAAGGTGAAATTGATAGATAGGTGTTGTTAATATATCTCTATAGTTGCCCAGCTTACTGGTTTTCAGCATTGTGCAAAATTTCCAAAAAAGCAAATGGCAAACAAAGGTAGCTTGTGAAAGGGTTGTCCGAATACATGACAATAGAGAACACAAAGCAAGAGACGACCAGTTGATGAAATTTGGTCTGAAATCAAATGGTACAAGTGAATATATCATCTTTGAGCTTACAGCAAATTGCAGCAAAAACAATTAATGGCTAGATCATTCTTTGATACTGCTTGATCATGCAATAAAAGACAGAGTTGATTAATATAAATAAATTATTCACAGAAGGCAACAGAAGAATTTAGTATGAAAGAATAGAAGCATGTGAAACCTAGCATTAGAAAACAGCCATTGTTAGTTGCATAACCATATCTAGTAACCTTTCTGTAGAAGATGCTTACACAAACATTTTACATACACAAGAGTTTTAAAAAGTATTTATAGTACTAGGCATTCACCTGTGTACGATCATTTGTAGGGGTTCCTGCAAACAAAGAATTAAAGAGAAGTTAAAAAAGGCATCACAAAGTGATCATTAATGATCACACACAAAGAGATGTCATAACATGAGATCGAGAATCAAAAGATTTATAAGGACACCACATAAATACATAACAAGCAAGGAAGCTATAGAGAAGATGTTGCGAATCTAACCAGAAGACTGGTTTTTTGCAGAGATATCCAGAGTCTTCTCTTGTGCACCTGATGATTCCTAAGGCATTACAGAATGCAAATTGATGATATACGATAAAATCTTAGATAATTACTCCAAATGAAAACAATGAACTAGCACTATAATCTGTCAAGAAGCTGTTCGGATGTAGCATAGCGGTGGTAGCAGATTTACAAGATATGTGAACCTATGGAGAACTTAATGAAGTAGAACCACAGAACAAGAATGAAAAGCATAGCAAGGACACCTGGAGTAGAACTAGAAATTGCAGATCTAATCCAAGTATAGAATATGCAACAATTTGATGTTAAACTATAAAGTAGAAGTACGAAAATTAGTTGACTAACTTCTATATATGCTGCTACTGCAAGCTTCATTATGTTCACAATGGCCATCCATTTTATCTTGTCTTGTGTTATTTGGATCCTAAAATACAACTTAAAGTGTCTTTATTCTTGACCACCCCAATATTTTAAGACTAACAATTTTCCTAGTATAGCTATGTCTTGTGTTTTCTAATGCAATATTTATCCATCTTATCAACTTCAGTCATGACTAACTAATTTCCACAAGCTGAGCTTAAAATAATATTCTTACTGCATTCACAGATATCTTAGCTGAAAAATAAAGCACAATCCCCTGGCACTGCAGAAAAATAAAGCATAATCTCATTGCCCCTCAATCGGAGCTTAAAATAACGTTCTTATTGCATTCACAGATATCTTTGCTGAAAAATAAAGCATAATCTCATGGCACTGCAGAAACACCTGTCAAATTTGCTGATCCATTCCTAATAATTTTTATATCTTTGCAGAGATCCACAACACAAAATTTGAGGCAATACAACAGCATGGCATGCTAACAACATTAGTGGAAGTGCATAGTGCATGCAATCAAGTAAAGATTGCAGCCAACTATTTTCAAAATTATCATTCTGAAAGGAACTTTCATTGCAGGTATTTACAAAAAGGAAGGCCACAGCTGCAGTGTTGGAAGGCAAAAGTGGAAAAGTAACCCAGTAAGAAATCCTGGCAGTTACTGCTGGAGCTAACAAAGAAGTTATAACTACACTGTGCAGGAGAAAAAAAACACAAGGACATACTTCTGGCACTGGGCTTTGTTAATAGATGTCCTCGTGCATTTTGGTCACACATGGTGGCAGACAGAAAATTTGCTTTTGTTGTTTCTATGCAAGATGATTAATTAAATAATTTGATTTGGTTAGTCAATTGTCACATGCACTAAAAATTGACAAATTAAATTTGCAAATCATAATGCTCCACAAAGAAAGCATGTCATCTGTCATTACAAATTAACTTTACAACTATAAGTTTACATTTTCATCATAAGCTGCAGAAGATAAAAACACAGATGTGAGATACACTGGATAAGAAAACAAGTGAAAGAGTGCACAGCAGAGAGGTGAAGGAATTGAAATAATGGGAAAGCTTATCCATGTGAAAGTGTTGCTTACTGGAGCAGATCCTGGGCCAAGAGAAGCTTGCTTTGAGTATCTTTCTTCATCACGGATATGTGAGGGGATGTCTTTCTCTGCAAAAAATGTCATTTTAGTTGAACCATTCAAAACCATTCCAACTTAGTAGTAAAAGAAAGTTACATAGCAAATAAGTAGTGGTATTACAATACACTTTTGACAAACAAAACCACAAACATGGTAAGCAACCAGCAAAAAGAACTAAATTTAACACATCCAATACAAAAGAAAAGGACCAGGATGATGAATCATATGCTTCTTGAACATTCAAATATACCTTGCAAAAATGGCACTGAAACCTCTCCACCACCCACTCTTAGAACATTTTCCTTCAAATCAATTATGCACTGCAAATGTCAAACATAAAGAGTACTTGAAAGGTCAGGATATATTAGGTAATATAAGAATTCCAATTATGCTAGCATGTTACCTGATGTTTACGCAGCATATCAAGCCCAAAAAGGAACTCCATATTGGGTGCATCCAACACAGTGAAGGAGCAGTGATAAAATACATGGCCAATCTATGATCAAGAAAGACTACTAATTATTGATTGTAAAATAGGACAAGCAGAAGAATCGTCAGGTCTAAGTTAAAGAATGTGTCAACAGTGTAGATAAATAGAAGTTACAAATATTTATATAATAATTTGTGCCAAAAATTAATTAATTTGAAGTAACAAAAAGGCTGCCGAGGGGATAAGTTACACAACCATCTCCTCTTGCAAATTACTTTACCATTTACCAGATGGCAGTATTTAAGTGGTGGGGCAATAAAAAAGTTTGGTGTATGCTATACAAAGATGAAAGTATTAAAGGAAAACCCTGGTTCATGTTATTTAAAATCAAATTAGTAAACTGATGCAATACAATTGGCTTCAATAGAAAAAAAAAAGCTTCAATGCTAGATGAAATGGTGGAAAAGACCAGCTCATAATCAAAAAATTTAAAAACGTGCAAACAAACCTTAATTGGTGCTACATGTATTCGACCTATTATCTCTGATTGCCCAACCCCAACAGCAATGCCCTTGTAACGCTGATCAAGTAGTCTCAATAGCCTGATATAGAAACAGAACAAAGTGCTTCAGAGAAACAGGATATAACAGTTTAGCCTTCGTTAAGTTGCATAAGAGAATAGGCATATCTTCAGTTGATATGCAACAAAGTTTACATATCTATCAAACAACAAGCTGCCTATAAATATACAAGTAGTCAAGGTTTGCAATACCATATAGTATGGCTTGGTACGCATGACTAATACAAGGTATTCCAGGTGGTATTCCCAGTAACAGATCTACATTTGCAGTACAGGACCTGTACCACCCAGCATGCCTGGTATAAGGTTGATACCATCTAGGACAGGACGATAAAGGCTCCTTATTGGGAATTTCTTTTTTTCCCCTGTTTTGTAGCCTTATTATGGTTTTTTTCAAAACTTGGTACATACCAGCATACTGACATGGTACAGCATACTGACATGGTAAAACTTGGTACAGCATACTGACATGGACTGATAGGTATACGAAATTGCAAACTTTGCATGTAACTATACACATGTGATCATACATGTTCTGTGTATAGTGATTTTATCTCGATGATGTCCATCTCCATGTCAATCTATCAAAAGATAAAAAGGGGAAGCCTGGTGTATGAGGCTCCTTCCACCACGGCAACTGATGAGGGTCAGATGCATACAACATAACCCCAATTTATAATAAAACAATAGCCACTGATGTGAAAAAATCACTGAACATACCCACAACGCTCAGCACAGCTTTTCGAGATTATTGTAGATTGTGCTCCACTATCAACGAAAGCCTGGAAAGAGAAGTGAAAAAGTATCTAAAATAAAATCTTAACTAACTATCCTAATAAATCAGGGAAAACTAAGAGTAGACCAACTAAAACTAAGAACAAGAGGGAAATTAATCCAATGCCTTTCAGCAGAAGGATGGTAACTAAATTGAAGGTTTCTCCATAAATATATACATGAGTGTAGGCTCTATTTCATAAGGAACATGCAAGTTATCTTAGAATAGTTGCAACACTATTTTGACGAAAGTTTATGTTTCAGCAAATCTGCAAAAAGAATATTTGTCCCCAGTTGTTTATCAAAGAGTTATAGTATTTGATGTATCTGTAAGGAGCAGGAAACAATTTGAAGAACCAATGATTTACATCAAACTGTTCACACAAAATATATAGATAGAAAAAAAACATGATTCACATGGCTGAATTTTGAATGGTAGAATATCTTAAAAAATGCAAACGTCCCCATTTCAAGATCATGCTAGTAGTTTCTGACATCAATCTTCACCAATCAGAACTTAATTAGGCTCAGGACATGACATGCCTGGGTAGGCTTATCTGACAATAATTTTTATTGGCATATGATCTGTGTCTTAGAATGGATAAGGTTTACCAAACCAAAACTTGCTTTCATGTCTTCTTCCACATTCTTGTGAGCTCCCTTAACAAACTTGGAGTCTTTGTTTCCCATCTACACAAACTTTAAGATTGCAGCACCAAATGGCCATGCCAGATTCATGGCTAAGCCAGTCTCTTGTGCTGAATTGCCTACAGTAGGAGGTTATATAACAGATACTATGTTACTGAAAGCTAGCCATGAAACAAATTGTTTTAATTTATTATAATATCACATTTGAAAGTAGGCTATAATTTGAGATAGTATATCAGTACCCACATCCAAGATATTTGGCAAGAAGAAAGTTTTATGTTCGCACTAAACAGTCTAAGCTCATTACTTTTGGAGAGTAGTTGTCCATAGCTTGCCAAGAATTGGTGTCAGGGTGTATGGAGTCTTCGGCCGTCAAGTAATTAGCAAAAATAATGAACAGAAGAATTAAAAAAAGATGACTGGAGAACAATATCAAAGTAAATATCTGAAGTCTAAACTCTAAAGAAATAAAACCATATCATACATCTTTAACATATAAGTATAAGAAGATACACGATAACTTCAGATATAGTTGGATAGTACTTAGGCAAGTCCCTGGATTGATATATCATTGATTGAATTCAGTATTAACTTGCCCTAAATTTGATGTGCAAAGAAATTTTGAGGCAATTATACAAACTTCTTTTGATAATTCTCCAAGTATTCTAATATTGAAGTCATGTTGAGAAACTTATTAGAATGAGTAACAGAGTTTTCTGAAATGTAAGTGAGTCATTTATCCCACATTATTATCCAAAAATTTTAATTAATAAAGTTAAAATGCATAATTGAGAATGAATAGATAATGTACTTGTAGGTAAACAATATTTCATCATCAGCATAGAAAGGAGCAGTACGATAATAAAGAAAATAATGTCATGGCTCTAAGACAAAAAGGATGCTAGAATTTGACATACCTTCAAAGGTACTCCATTGACTTCCATATCTACATACAACATAACCTACAAATAGGACGGTATAAGATGAAAGACAAACAAAGATTAATTCTAAATAAAACAGAAATGTAACAAGCATACAACATACCACTCGTGCAAAAGCTTCAGGGTTGTGTTCTAAAGCAGCCTCCCAATTTTCATCAATTCCTTTCTGAAATTTGATTGTTGATTAGCAACTAAGCATGGAAAAGATAAAATAAGCACCAAACATTTTACCATGCAGAGGTTAATAAACAAAAATACTCCAATTTCAACATGGTTATGATGTTAAAGTCCATGACCCATTTGAAAAATTCTGTATGAAGCTCTTCCATCTGAAGCATGCACAAATATCCTTTAGTGGTTTCAACTTTCAAACTCAAATCCTAACTAGACCTGGACTAAAGCAACAAGCTACTAGATCCATACATCTATTATCTGACTATGAATCCATGATATTTGAAACTGTGGTAGTCTAACTCAAAGCTAATATGAAACTCAGGATGCACAGATAAATGTTGCAAACATGGAAGAATTAAAACATAGAAGGGTCAATATATGATGCTAGAAAAGTTCAATCATTGCTAAGATTGTGAATACTTCTCTCTTGAAGAGGCTCACTGGCTACTGGCATCTATTGAGTCTATCAAATGCTTACATAAAATGTAGAGAACATATCCATAAATGTATGCTACATGCACTGAATGAGCAAATTACAGCATGATTGGTCATATCACTATGAGAATTTTATATGAGCACCTTATAAAATGGTGCAAAGTTATTGGATTATAAGAAAGATTACCTGCAATGTGATATCTATTGATATCATGGCATGCAAAATGTAGTTATTTCTTCCAAAGCAATTTATTAAGAAAAACGTAACTATACGCCATAGAATTTGTAATCTTTACAGAGAAATGTTAACAACATATGGATTTAGGAGTAAATAAAATTTCTTTTCTTGGAAAAAAATATGGATTCAGGACTTAAATATTAGTATCATATGGCATGGTTCATGACTTTGCAATAAAAGTTGATCTTTGAGCGATGAACTGCATTTTAAATAAAATAACAAGAAAAGTGTTCTTACCATTAAGCCTAAGAACTAAATCATTTTCATCAAACAAATGATCAAGTGTCTTCTAGTTTAGGTTAAAAGCAATTGCACAAGCCTCTTGCCCAAAATGACAGAGAAAACAGTATAATTTAGAATTAAAGCAAAGTATCTAATATTTTATAAAATAATAACAAAAAGCAGATAGCATGTTTCTAGAGTATCATCTAACAGGCTTTTATACAAAGCTTTCTATTTCCAATTAGATGACCAAGATAACTATAGCTTGATCAGTAAGATGAAAAGGCATTATGAGACAAAGAACCTGTCTGATAGATGCCTCGATCTTTTTCTGAGCTTCAACATCAAAAGGATCAGCATACATCAGAGCCTGGACATATAATATCATTATCATGTCAATCATCAGGATGTTAGAAAAGCATGAAGATAAGTTAAAAAGATACAGATCATGCTTCTATCAAAATAAATGTACTATCACCTAAATATGCCAAAAACATGTTTCCCAAACTACACATAAAAACGCAAAATGTCATGATCTTATTGTGATAGAACTTGTAAATTGTAATATGTTAATTGGATTAGTCTATTTAATATGTCCAATGTGAATGAGAGAAGAATTGCATAAAACAAGCCCAGTGGTGTTCACAATTGTGAATGGTAAAGCCACAACAAAAACCTAGACCCCAGACCCTGCCAACTATTGTTGGCTCTTCCTATGATATTGGCTTTGATTTTCAATAAAGCACTAGTTGAGACCTACAAAGGTGATGTTCATGGATGTCAGAGATAGCCTTGCCCTCGCCAAAGCTTAAATCAGCATTGGAGGTAGGAGCAGTTTTGCCCCATAAGAACTCAATTCCATTCTCTTTTCTTGATATGGCATGCATGCCTCAGCAATATATATACTAGCAGCTGACCAGGGGCATCCAACAATAGCAATAGGAGGTCATCAAAGGGACTGCAAAGAAACATACGATGAAAGAAAAGACGTGGACGATGATGTGGCCACAACCAGTCAATTGGTCTCAAGCCCACCAAATTTCTTATTGTGTAGCTAGAGCAACAGGTGAGAATTAACTGCAATGCCAACCATATACGGCATGAATGTAGATTAGTGCTATTCTGTAGTTGGCTGGCAATAGTATAGCATCACTATCCTCTATGATATGATATGTATTGCTTACCTGTCATCAAATCATGACTGCCATTGACTAGATTTATTAAACTAAAGTGGCTCCAACTGTTTGTGCATAAAGGTACTATAATTTTTCATCATAGCATATTAAATTGGAAGCTTTAAAGGGTGAAATACACAAATAGGATAGACAGTGTTTGCTAAAATGATTCGTTTTTCCAGCTAATTTGTCACTAGTTAGGTCACATTAGGTGGTGACATAACAGTGATGATTGAAAGTATTATCAAATTAAAGTAATACTAACATATTGCATCTTTTGCCTCAATCAGAGGGAAAATTGCTAGAACCAAAGCTAACAGAGTCAAGTGCAGGCAACATCAGAAGTGCTGAAACCAACTACTTACAAGCTCTTCCTCTTGCTTTCGCTGTAATTCGTTTCTCAGCCGATGGCGCTCTCGCAAGATACTCTGAAGTTCATTGAGGTCATCTCCAAGTATAGCTTGTGCCATTGGTGGATCATTCTGCAAGCTTTTTAGTTAATATCAACAGATGAAGTGAAAAAAGGAGTAGAATAGACAATGTTCCAAAATAAAAAAAGTAGTAGTGCACAAATAAAAAAGGACAAACCGTCAACTCCAGTGCATTTACCATTTACCTAAATTGTTCAGAATCTTTGGCATCCACCTAGGTCTGAATGGGTTCAGGTAGCATCCCTCTAAATCCACTTTAATACATATTCATATCCATTGTTGCTAATCAAAATTTTTCACATATGAATATGGATATAAGGTTAAATCCTGCTGCATCCAGATGTTTGAAGGCATACGATAAACAGAAATATTAACTAAAAGAGAAAAGGGTAACTTGGAACTTGGGAGGTCTATCACTATGGTCTATTTTTCTAACCTTTCTTTTCATACTCATATTTGCTTTTAAGCTCTCCTATTTAAAAAATGGATGTGTTGGAACTAGTTCTCAACCATTTATTGCTTATTTACCTTTGTTATAAAGTCTATTTAAAGTACAACTTTACATTTTCTAAGAACATGCAAGGATTAGACTGAGATCTGATACACAATTTTATTTCAAATATGGGTTTCTAATATTACAATAACAACAACAAAGCCGTAAGTCTCAACTATTTGGGTTTCTAATACTAAACAAAAATTATTGTACCTACTCAATACAAATATAGTTATTAATTCCAATATTGTTCGCAATTATATCACTTAACCAAAAGATATGGATATGGATATGCAAACATCTTATCATTATTTGATTTCTTTTTACAACCATACATCCACCAAAACAATAGGACTGGCATGCTCACTTGAATGTGACATAAACTGAACTCCATAGCAAAAAATTTGAGGTCATGCATAAGTAAACCCAGGCTAGTTGAGTGAAGATGTAAATAGGGATTGTAATTCTGAGCATACCTACAAACAGGCATCTGCCAGTATGATGGTCAATCAGTATGCCAAGTGAGCAATTTTGCCTGATCCAATCGACTTAACAGGCAGTAAAGTAACTAACTGGTACCAGGACGTACATAGTAGTAAGTTGTAGTAGGTCCTTTTTATATATTTATAATTAATTGACAGTTATTGAAAACTTTTTTCCTTCTTCCCTCTCTCTCCTCCATTGTCTCCTTTTGCCCCACCTTTTCCTTCTACTCTTCTCCTCCTCGTCCTTGGCCAGCACCTCCTCCTCCTCCTGCCCTTCTCCTTAGGCACCTCCACCCCTCCGCATCACTACACTTCCTTGTCCTGCCATCACCTCCTCGTTGGCATCACCGCTGACCCACCTCCTGTTCCCCCCACTAGTACCTGTCATTATCACTTCTACCTCCACCTCCTCCCATCCTCTCGCCCTCACTCTTTAACTTTAGACCATAAGAATCATAGCATCCAAACTCCATGAGTCATAACCTCATTGTGTGGTTCCTCGTGTAGATTTCCAATGTATCATAGTCAGTTACTAAACCCCTTGATTGAACTCTCTTTTAAATTGTTCTAAGTTGTTCTCTTATATCTAAGGAACAAGACAAATGTAATGAAAGTGGGATTGCATTTAAATCAACTGCAAAAAAACTGATACTCTATAAGTAATAGAGCTTAATTGCTTGTGCGTGAAGCAAGTTTCTAATATTTATCATAAAAAATACTTCAGCAGACCATCATCTGTGATCTACCTGAAGAAGTTGTGTTATCAACTGAGAGTCACGCCTAACATGATGCCGAAAGGATGCAGGATTCACAGCCGACCCATCGGTATTTAAAGTTAGTTCATCAGATGATGCCCTGAAAAGAAGGAACTGAACATCTCAGGTAGAATTACTTGGATCAATTGCAATAGCTAAAGCCTAGATTAAGTAGAACAATTCTGCAGGATGAATTATGTACACAAGAAGAATGCTAGAATACTAAAATCAGATCCATTAATATAATCTCATGGAGCAAGGACCACCTCAGTCAAGAAACGAGATGATTATAATTATGTATATCCAATGTTGGATGTGTTGGTTATCCATTTGTTGAATTTGAGTAAAGAGTAGAATAGGGTGAAAGAAAAACATAGCTTTGGAAAAACATCAGTTCTGGAAAATTTAAGGAACAAATATCACAGAAGATAATGGACAAGTTTTCCAGACTTAACATCCCATGGCCTGATCTGACACCACATTGACAATGCTTCTTCCGAGGGAAGGAAGCACATTGAGAAAGATTCATGTAGCCTTTTCATTGCAAAGGACAGCTTTTTAAGAGCGAATTAATGAAAATTTTTAGAATATTTTGAATGTCCCGCCTTATCTATATTCTCTTGTAACTTCACAACCACAAGTTTGCAAAAATTGTGATTCTTCCGATAATCATGTGGTTCAGTCTACACTTACCGAAGGACTGCCATTAAGTGCAATAAATAAGACTAGGGTCCATTGTAGAGCCAGAGCAAGTCTCCTTAACTTCTAATAGATCGTGGAAACTTTCTAAGTAAAAATCAATTATTGCACACCAGGAATCCGTGGCACCAACCCACAAGTATCTCAGTGACATGATGTCACTACCGATGATTGCTAAGCTACAACAGGACATAATGCATTTCTCTTATAGCTTGGCACCATACTGCAAACTGCATCCGATGAGGAAAAGAAACTACTCCAAATAAGATATAAGTTAAACCTTTTCCTATTTAATCACCTTGACTAAGAATTTATGAAAGTATGAGCGAATTCAGCAGATAGTGTTAGGCGATTGATTAACTACCGTGCAGCTTGAGGAACCATCATCACCATATCACCATCACCGACACCGATGGCGCTCAACCGGTCTGAATTCCTCATCTCCTTCCCATTGAAATGCAGCTGCTGCTGATGAAGAGAGACATTCGTCTGCCATAATCCACAACCACCATCCAATCGGAATAACCAAAAGCATACAAATAATCCCCAACAATTCCACTAACGAAACGCTTTCAAAGCACACATACCTCCACCTCAAGCAGCGCTTTGACATTCTCAACCTACACGACAGCAACTCAAAATCAATCACGAAATTTTACAGCAAGATTGAATCTTTACCGTCATCTCCGACAGAGAATTGCAATAAAATAGGGCTTCATAAGAAACGGATCTTACGGACTCATCGGGATCGACGTCAAGCGTAATGAACCGGTCGTCGGGGGTCATCACGGTGATCTTCATCTTCTGATTACCGAGCGATCGCTTGGTCTTCCAACTAGAGAGGGAGGATTTTAGGGTTTCTGAAGAGAGATCTTTGGGATGAGAAAGCAGGTATCTAGAAGAAGATGCGGCAACAAGGAATAGCCGAACAGGGGCAGAGATTAAGAGATCTAACCCTCTTATTCGTCGTAATAAGGGATTCCAGTAGATCTCCGGCTTCTACTTGTCTTGCGAAGCAAGAAAAGAACGTGTTCGACGAAATAACCATTAGCAAATAAGACATGACGCACCAGCTGCAACGTCGGGTGTTATCGGGTTGGATCCGCCTAACGTCCGCATCCGAATTGAAATTATAGAAGAAATTGGATTTTTAACACACGTATGTCGGATGTATATCAAGGATCCAAACCCGATCAAGTTAATGGATTCAGCTTAAGATTCCGTCGACATATTCTTGTTACTCTTTGATTCCCGACCCCAATTGGCCTCACTGAGCAATTGGAGTCGGATTCACCTAATGTCCAAATCCGAGTCGAATTTATAGAAAATATCGGATTTTATGCGTATCTGTGGAAAGTCAATTGGATGATTGAGCCAAATGCTTGCTTTCCAAATATTTATTAAGTGATTATTGTGTTACAAATCAACTTAATAATGATAGTTTTCTACGACTCTAATCACCGATGATTTTTTCTCTCTTAATATAAATTAAATTCATAAATAATATATTACTTTATTTAAATTATTATTAGTTTTTTTTGTGCAATCTGATTAAGGAAATTATTAAAATTAATTTCCTTAATCATATGAATAAATTAAAATTTTTATCGATCAATTAAGTTATTAATTTATTTGTTTCAAGTGATGTAATCTTTAGAAAGTAAATAACTCAAATTTTATTTTTGTGTGTGAATCATAAAAAATAAATATCATAATTCTATTTTTATGTGTGAAAGTAAAATAAAAATAAAATAAAAAATTATTATTTATTTTTCAAAGAGAGCTGATCTTCTCTAACGTTCTTCCTTCCTCCTTTCTCATGCGGCCCAGAAGATTCGTCGAGTAAATTATTCCTTGAGTAAAGGATCCCGAGGAGAGGTAGGATCCTTTTTTTAATCAAATTTTATTTATATTTTAAAATATTTGATATTAAAATTATTATAAATTATATTATGCATAATAATATTTTAATTTTAAAAATTTATAATTAATAAATAATTATAATATTAGAGTGATTAGTTAATTTAATAATAGTCCTAATTTATTTGATTAAACATATTTATATTTTAAGAAATTATGTATGATTTTTTTATGATTTAATTAGTTTTAAATTTAGAATTATGAATCTAAATTAGTTAATTTATAAAAAAATAAATTTGAGGTTAATTATTATTTTATAATATTTTAAAGTATTTCTGAAAATATTAGAATATAATCTAATAAGAAAGATTAAATTAAAGTTTGATTTGAGTTAAGTTAATTGATTAGACCGGCTCACGTGGATAGATATGACTCAATTCATATAAATATGTATGATCTAGCTTATATGCCTAAGTATAATTAAGCTTATGTGATCGGTCAAACCCATATAGTCAGGGATGGCCTAACTCATGTAGTCAGGTAAAGCTCAATCATATAGCCAGGCGTGACTCGACTTATATGACCAAGTATAACTTAACCTATGTGTCTAGGCATGACCCAATCCAAGTGACCAAGTATAACCTAACCCATATAGTCATGCATAACCCAACTCATATGGTAGGTATAACTTAATCCATGTTATCAGGCATGACTTAGTTTATGTGGCTAAATACAGCTAAGCCCACGAACAAAACTATAAATAAAGTTTAAATGTAATACTTGTTTATATCTAATATTTTAATCTTGTTTATGCTTTCCACGTATAGAGGACTTATAGTAGGCTTTTGTGGTCGTTTCAAGCTTGTAAATATAGGTTGTGTGTAATTATCGTATAGAGACAAAACTATCGAGAAATAGATAATTAAAGCAACCATGTTGGAGGTTTGTTAGCTTCATAGAGTGGTATGGAGTATGAGCTAGAAGGGTTAGTCAGAAGAACGATTGACCCTTCGCATGAGAGACACCATGAGAACAAGTGTATTGGGAAGAATGCGTAACACATATAGGATAGAATGGTTGAGTTCGAGCTACGACTCAACATTGGCAACCAAATTTGATGGTGCTTAAGACGAGTGGGGAGCATGAAAAAGGATAAGATTGTGCAATGAGGGATGGGCTACTCAGTGATCAAAAGAGTTATATAAAGCTCACATAGGTGAGGGGAATTGTTAACTCAAAAAATTCGGTACTCATGTAAGAGGTTGTATACGGACAGTAAACTATTTATGGCTATTCGAAAGTGATCGAAACTTGAACCATAGAGCATTGAAACTTTTTCTCTGGCATGGGAAGGATATGCCCATAGTGTTGGGAAATCATGGGGGGCGACATCATATGCGCAGTGGAAGAACAAGAAAACAAAAATCCCCGATTCCCAAAAAGATGTTCGTCGTCGTGCGAAGATTGGTGTGCAAAAATCCGCAAAACACAAAACTGTGTATAGAGATTGTGTTACCTAGGGAGATCGTATATTCCTGTTTCCTTGCAGATCCTTAGGAGAGGGTGAAGGAGGTCAAGCGTCCTCCTTTCTAGCGGTGATCCACACAGCAGGGTTGCGACGACCCTCCTCAAAACTCTAGGCCTCTGAGGTGAAGAGGGAGAGGAGAATAGGAAAGGCAAGCAAAGACTCTAGCCTATGAGGCTGTGAATCCCTCATATTTATAGAGATCCCATGTCAAACCCTAATGGGTCCTTCCCTAGTGGGTATTGGATCTTCATCCAATAAGACAAGGGGCTCACGGATTGATATCTCATATCCCAACCTCTACTCATCGCAATGCCTACCATATGTGTGTGACCCTCTAGGCCCAATATCGAGCCGGTCCGTGAGTCATGCCTGCCGAACTCCTTCTAACTCAAAGAATTATTATCTCTGTAATAATTCACTGACTCATCGACTTCGGACGCTTTTAGGCCACTTCTGCCAGAAGTCCCCACGATCTGAGGGAATCCAATCCATTGGACCCGCTCATGTCTCAATTACCATGTACCTATAGTCCCTCATCCATCTAATATCCCAGAGACCGTATATCGAGCATGGTGTTGTCGGACCCATACGGTTTCTACTTTCGAAGTCTCGCTCTAATCGGATTCTCCCCTGAACTCTTTCTCTCTCAACCCAATGACCCCGCCGTGATTTGTCTCGAGCAAGAACACATGGGATATTCCTCTCATGACGCCGAGAGGGATGATCCTCTATCGACACTCAATAGCCCTCGTAAGGTCACTACCATTCCCAATGACCAACACCTGTACTAGATCCGGGGACAGCCAAACCTATAAGTCCGGTATCAAAGAGGGAGCACTCATACAGATATCCTTGGTGTCTCAAGTCTAAGGACCAGATACACACCACTAGGACTACTTGAATCGCTGTCCGACAATAAGGCATCATCAACCATCCAACATTCCGTAAAGCGGATCAATCGCTGAACTCATTCTCCAATGAGCACACTGCATCCCCCTAGTGTCCCTACACGAAGCAACTATGAGACCAAATTTGCATCCATCATATGGACGGGTATACAAAGACACCGTCTATCCTCCGTTATCACGATGTCCCTCTCGAAAACCTATGACCGGGATTATTTAGGATATGTGTTTAAAGGTGAATCGATCTCATTATCGTGATCTCATCACGATCCGATTCTCATTGCACAAATCCAAGGACATCACAATATATATATATATGCATTTATGCAATAGTTATAAAGTGATATACGCCAAAATATAATAAGCAAAAAGATTCTGTATCAAGTCACACGTGTCATCACTCACGTGATTGGCTTGCTGGGCACCTATGACTAGCACATAGGAGGCTGAAGTGTGTATCAAATTCAATATCTTACTAAATCTTGAGGGGCACAGTGGGAGCTCTATTAGTGAAGATTCATAATCTAACAAATGCATTTGTATTGGTAGAATAATGCATAATTTATTTAGTAAGATAGTAGTCCAAAGGGATGGTACTCTTCGAAACTTTTAGAGGGAATGATACAAAGAAAAAAGTTGCTCTAACAAGATAGATATTCAGGAGGAATATGTCTTAGTTCTCTAGAGAGAGAATCATATGCAACATATCTCTTACTTACCTAAGTGGAGACACCTTCCTCTCAATAATTAATAGAGAAACTATTTAACCATCGCATTTGACGATCTACTAATCTCCAAAGTGAATTACCCTGCTTCTCTTTAGTAGAGAAGTATATTTATATTTATCCATGATCATTTATTTATATTTATCTATTTATTCATACATGCATCCAAGAAGTAATATGATAAAATATTATGAATGATTATGCTTAATATATAACCTATTAGATTATGTCTATTGGTGGCTCCGTACTGTAATAAACTCGTAGCTTCTTTCACATATTACACTTCTTGGATTACTCAACATAGTCATGTATACTTCATGATAGCAATCATATCAATATCATCAATTTAATCTTAAAAAAAAAACTAATCATCATTTTCGAATGGTACCTTTAGATAAAACTTTTAAATTCATCAAATTATAAAGACACAAAGCATCAATTTCTCAATAGTTCTTAATCAAATAGAACCTTAATTACAATCGCTCTATTGACTTGTGCTAGTCATAGGTGCCTTACAAGCCAATCACGTGAGTGATGACACGTGTGACATGATACGTATTCTTTTTTCTTATTATATTATCTGATATTTTATCACTTTATATTGATTATTGTATATACACATATATATTGTGTTATTCATGAATCTGTGCAATGGGAATTGGATCGTGATGAGATCACAATAATGAGACTGATTCGTCATTAAACACATATCATAAATAATCCCAGTCATAAGTTACTCGAGAGGGACATCGAGATAACCGGACAGACTGGTGTACTGTATACTCGTCCATATGATAGATGCAGCTAGTTTTATAGTTGCTCGCGTGGGGATACTATGGATACAATATAAGTGCTCATTGGAGAATGTGTTTACTTATTGATCCACTTACGAAATGCTAGATGATTGATGATGCCTTATTGTCAAACAATCATTTTGTAATCCTAGTGGTGTATTTGGTCCTTAGACTTGAGACACCAAGGATGTCCTGTATGAGTACTCCATTCTTTGATACCAGACTTTTAGGTTTAGAGGTTCCAGATTTAGCATAATTGGTCATCGAGAGTGGTAGCCAATCTTACGAGGACTATTGAGTGTCAATTGAGGATCATCTACTTTCAGTGTCATGAGAGAAATATCTCATGTGTTATTACTCAAACAAATCCCTAGCTATGGTCATTTAGATTGAGAGAGAAAGAGTTCTCCGGGTGACTCTGATTAGAGTGAGACTCGAGTAGAAATCGTATGAGTTTGACAACACCATGCATGATATATAGTTTCTGAGATATTATATGGATAAAGGACTATAAGAATAAGGTAATTGAGGACAAACATATCCAATCGATTAAATTCCCCTGTATCGTTTGGGGACTACGGCGTAATGGCCTAGTATGTCCACAATCGATGAGTCTAGTGACTTATTATAGAGATAATAATTCACTGATCCAGAAGGAGTTTTGACAGGTATGACTCACGACCAGCTTGATATTGAGCCTAAAGGGTCACACACATATGATAGACATTACAATGAGTAGAGATTCAGATATGATATATCCGTCGAAGCCCCTATCTTATTGGATATCCGATAAGACCATGAATTATTAGATTTTATAGATGAGATCCAATAAGAGCCAGTGAGAGATTATCAGATACAAATCCACTAATATAAGAGGCTTGGGTAATTGGATGAAGATCCAATACCCAATAGGGCAGGATCTATTAGGGTTAAGTTGATAGAGGACCTCTATAAATATGAGAGAACCAATAGTTTATAAGCTAGAGCCTCTTTGGGTTGTCATCTTCTACTCTCCACCCGTTCTCCTCCTCAGATAGTAGGCCTAGAGTTTTGAGGAGCATCGTCGCAGCTCTATTGTGTGGATCACCGCTAGAGAGGAGGACGCTTGACCTCCTTCACCCTCTCTTAGAGATCTATAGGGATTTAGGAATATATGATATCCCTAGGTAACACAATCTATCTCACACATAGCTTTTAAGTTTCGTAGATTTTGCATATCAATCTTCGCATGACGATTAACACATCTTTGAGAAATTTGGGGATTTTGTTTTATGTTCTTCCGCAGCACATTTGATGCTCTTTAAGATTTCCTTACAATATGATTCCTCCTTTTAAAGACACTATTGAGCTGAGGTGTATAAGAAGGTGTCCATTTGGATAGAATCTCATAGTCCTTAAAGAATTGAGTGAACTTTGTATTCAAGTATTCACCTCCTCGATCTGATCGAAGAGTCTTGATACTATTTCCAGTCTGGTTCTCCACTTCATTTTTATACTCTCTGAATTTCTTAAAAACCTCGAACTTGTACTTCATCAAGTACACATATTCATACCTTAAAAACTCATCAGTAAAAGTAACAAAGTAGGAGTAACCACTGATAATATGAGTTGACATGGGTCCACATACATCACTATATATGAGTTCTAATAGCTCAGTGGCTCTCTCTCTCTCTAGTTCCACTAAAAGTAGAGTTGGTTAGTTTTCCACGAAGGCAAGACTCGTAAGTTATATATGACTCATAATCGAATGGATCTAAATATCTATCCTTTAGCAACTTTTGGATCCTTTCCTCATGAATATGACCTAGCCTACAATGCCATAAGTATGCATTGTTCATCTCATCTCGGTTCCTCTTGGACACACTTATATTCATGATATGTGGAGTAGTGTCTAACATAAACAAACTATTATGCATTGTTCCTTTTACTAATCTCCAAGGTTTTTCCAGAATCTGCAACAAATTACAGATGTGATAAGCACTATCGGTATATAATACTCATGTGTTATCATAAGAGTCTGACAAATGGAGATTGATCATGAATGAACTTGAAGCTTCTCCAAGCTTCTGTTTTGCCCTCTCTGTAAGGTACTATTTACAGTTCCTCTTCCAATGCTTATCTTTGCCATAATGGAAGCACTGGCCTTTGTCCTTTGCCGGGTCTTTCTTAGCAACCATTTATCATACGTTTCATCACTCACGTGATTGGCTTGCAGGACACGTATGAGTAGCACAAGTCAATAGAATGATTGCAGTTAAAGGTTCTATTTGATTAAGAACTATTGAGAAATTAATGCTTTATGTGTTTTTGATGAATTTAAAAGTTTTATCTAAAGATACAATTCGAAAATAATGATTATTTTTTTTTTTAAATTAAATTGATGATATTGATATGATTGCTATCATGAAATATATATGACTATTTTGAGTAATCCATGTTAGCAGTGTAATATATGAAAGGAGCTACGAGTTTATCATAGGGAGCCACCAAAGGACATAATCTAATAGGTTATATATTAAGCATGATCATTCATAATATTTTATTAAGCATGATCATTCATAATATTTTATCATATTACTTCTTGGATGCATGTATAAATAAATGGATAAATATAAATATACTTATCTACTGAAGAGAAGTAGGGTGATTCCCTTCGGAGATTAGTAGATCATCAGATGCAATAGTTAAATGGTTCCTCTATTGAGAGGAAGGTGTCTCCACTTAAATAAGCCATCCATTTTGGGAGTATAATATGAGTTCTCTCTTTATTTGTTATTGGGAAGGAATCCATCCTATAGAGTATGTGTCTTTTTAGCTGTTGGGAGATGTGTTGCATATGACTAATACATTTTTTTTTTACTATATAAGAATTATCATTATTTTTTTTATATATGAGTTTCATAATAATTTAAATGTTATCCTTTCATATTAAATCATTAGTATTCATACATATTTTATGAATATTAAATATTATTTTTATGATTTTTTTGGATGTTTCTACGTATGTGTTTTTATCCTATATTTATTTTTAAAATAACTTACTACTTTGTAATATATTTGAGGCCTAGATGAGATTTTTTTCATCATTTATGACTCATTTGATTTTTTTAATTAAAAATATTTAATATTATAAAGATAAA
This sequence comes from Musa schizocarpa, assembly GCA_900464855.2. Taxonomy (NCBI): domain Eukaryota; kingdom Viridiplantae; phylum Streptophyta; class Magnoliopsida; order Zingiberales; family Musaceae; genus Musa; species Musa schizocarpa. The sequence continues at coordinate 45,842,700 of LS990923.1, read as the reverse complement.
TATTTAAATTCAAAGAAAAAAATCTTTTGGAATGAAATGATAATTTCTTTTTATAAATCTGATATATGACCAGGAAAACCACATGGTTTTCTAACATTGGAATTTTTGATTAGGTAATGACAAGTTATAAGTAAATCGTAATTCTACTTGGGATTGATTATACTAGAGGTCAAATTAGCAATATCCTAAAAAGTAAACTATGTTATCATCAAGACATACTTCGGAAGGGTTTATTTAGTTTCACTCACATTAAAACATTAAGAAAGTTTAATCAAACAATATCTACAGGCAATTAGCTCATTTGTAACTGATGACTGAATCCCCATTGATGTTCCCAACTTTAATTAATTTTTATTATTTTCAAGTTCATAATTTTACTACGAAGAATCAAGTTTTTTACATTCTAAGAGAGAAGAGCTCAGATGATCCAATAAGCAGTGTCATTCTAGCTTAATTCATCTGCTCACATGAATTTTGTCCCTGCAATGGCTTAAAGCTTGTGACCTTAACTGTATCTAGCTGTGGAAGGAGTTGATTGGAAGCAACATTTAGTTGATGTGTTATCAATCATATTACCTACAAGCATGATCTATAGAGACTGATTTGCTCATAGAGTGAAGAAGCAATTACAGTCTTGTCAATATGAGAAATCAGTGACTTGCAGCTACAGGCAATTCGATTTTTAAGGTTCAGAGTCTTAGTGGTTCAGATAAGCAGAGAATATATTGCTCATGCTTCTTTGATACCTTGTGGCCATTATTAGATAAAAAGATAGATAAGGATACAACTAGAGATCTCTTACAAATGGTCAGGATATGTAAGCATAGATGTAGCCATAGTTCCAGTGCTCTAAACATTATGTGATTCTGCGTGTTGGTCATTTAAATATAAAGTCATTGCAACGTTGAATCATGATATTGCTCAAAATATTATAATAAGGGAACAAAATGCCATAAAGTTTCAATACCAAAGGATACACAAAATCTCTGGGGGAAATCAATGTTGCTTAATAAGCAAGATCATACAGGCATATCCACACTCACATGGTAGTAAAAATGATGTTGGAAAAGGAAAGAAAGAATACAAGAAATATGAAAGTATCTGCTTACATGATGATGTGAAAAAAAATGAGGATGCTGATTTAGAGATCTCCATCATTGCGAAACCCGGGTGATCTCATTGAGTTGAAAGGATAAGTCTTTCAACTTTACAGCTGAACCTCATCAGGATTCTGAACCCAAGCCTTCATTGCATTCACAAGATTCATACATTTGAGATTTATTTGAACAGTTCGTTGTCGTCATGCTTTGTGTCCATGCAGATGCTTCGCCCATCGTCGAGCCATGAAGGGGTCAAGGTAACCCCACCTCTCGACATGGTTGCTCCTTCCTCTAACAGTGAGATCAGTTGCTTCGATCTCACCCTGAGGATCATTTTGGTCATTCTTCATCTCGGTCCCAAGCACTACTTCCCCAGTGCTTAGCCTCTGTTCTGCTCCTCCTTCAACATAGCTATAGCTGACAGCAAGGTATCCACAGTCATCAATCGAGTTCACTGGAATCCTCCTTTCTTCTCCTCCTCTCAGCTCCCCCAACAATACCCGTCCACCCTCTGCTCCTATTCTTACTTGGGTCTCTCTGATCATGCCCCCAAGCAATCTAGCTAAGAACTCTTCAAACTCATGCATTACAAACCCACTTGACATCCCAAATCCAAAACCAATATGGAACCTGTGAATTGGGATGGGAAACTGCAGGTCTCTGCAGACATAACTTTGGGTCGGGCTGTCTGAAAGGTGGAGGATGCAAGCAAGTGGATTGTGGTGAGTCCGGTCCTCCAATATCTTGAGACCTTTCCGGAGCCCTTCAGCAGGTTCAGCTTCACCTAGGTAAAATATGCGATCGATAACTTGTAGTGCTGCCCGCTTCCCTTGAGATGACATCCGCCTTAGAGGGAAGGCACGAGTGGCGGTGGTGGAGTAGGTGACGATGGCCAACCGATCCATGGGACGCAGCGAGAAGACCACAAGTGTCATGGATTGCTTGAGCAGCCTTAAATGAGGCCCATTTGGGCTTGCAACAAGAATCAGATCAGTTGCTTGTTGCTGAGAGAGTTTTACAGACAGGTAGGCCCTCTTCCACCCATTTGGCAAAGTATTATGTTGTGGAAGCACATCTACAGAAGATCTAGTCAGTCATCACTGATAGTGCAAGGACAACAGGTGTTTACAAGAGACAGGAATCAATTACCTGTTGGTGATGAAACAGGAATGATGGCAAGGTGAAGGCGAGGGTGGCTGGCTTCAATTGCTGCTTCAGGCTCAACAGGGTCATCATCATTGTAGCGGGTGGCACGGAGAAATGATCGGCGGTTAAAGCGGGAAGTGGCAATCGAGTCATCAAGGATGCGGAGGATGGGGTCAGTGTTGCTAATGGAGGGCGTGGTGAACTCACGTGGGAGCTGTGACCATTGTGCTCGGCAGATGGGGCATGTAACACTGCCATGCCGGACATTCGATGCAATGCACATGAAGTGAAAAGCATGCATGCATTGTGCTGTGAAGATCTTTTGGTTGCTTGCAAAATTGGTACTGCCATCACCACAGCTAAGGGGCTCCAAGCAAATTGCACATAGTCTCTACCATCATAGTAAGAAAGAAAGCTTCAGTTATAGTCGAGCAGGCTAGTAGAAATGAAGCTGAAATAAGATCTGGAAACTGGGACAAATTCAAGAAACATCTTAGGATTTATAGTTACCCTCTGTGCTTTCAGTCAAAGGCTATACTTATTTGGCATGGTCTCAAAACTCTTATAGCTATTAGGAACTCTTTGCTGCATTAAAATGATATCAGAAGTGTAAACCAAACAACAATGCATCATACACATGCCAAATGTATACATGTAATGGTTGATTAGAAATTGAAGCCAAGATAGCAGTGGTAACTGTCCATGCAGGACCATGTGGGACTTTACCTCATCCATATGTGACTTAGATGATACCTCAGCACCAAGTAGGCTCCAACAAATTAGTACACTTTTGCTTGTGTTTTGTATGTATGTAGAGTCACCCCAGAAAAGATAATAGATTGGTAATGTTAACATGGAAAAGTAAATAATATATTCTTTGAACAATGATCACAAATCGAAGCTGCTATTATAGCTTCATATTGCTTGGAACTGGCTCAACCACTATGATATTAAAAAAATACAGATAAAAATAAAAAGAATAATTTGAAGTAAATTCTAGAAAGAAATATATAGTTAGTATCATAAGACGTGTATTTGTATATCAACATGATTGGTGAAAATCAAATGCTTCGCAACATATGACTAAAAACTAGATTTATTTTTGGTCATGTCGAGTCATATTCATATCAGGTCAAGATGTTAGTATTAGAACAGAACTTTCAACTCAAATCCAACACATTTGATAATTATATCAAAAAAATCATAACCAAACCAAACTCATTTAGTATCATGGCACCCAACTCAATCCGTGTAACAGGTTCAAGTAAGCCAACTCAGATCATACTAAGGATGCAAAGCAAGATTCGACTTGCTTATACAATACAAACTTCACAGTGCAACCAATAAACCCAATAATGACACAATTTAAGCGGTCCATTTAATGACATGACATATTTAACCGGACTATTAATCTGCTTAATTTGGATCAATTGTGTCAATTCCTTAAACCTTAATCTAACACATTTATTAACCGGATAAACCATGTCAAATTAATTATGACCCCAACACATGTAGACCTAACCAAACTAACTTCATGGTGGTGCTCATATTGAACTATCATGTTGGATTAAGAGATGACACCCTTATAACCAATGAAGGACTAAGCTATGTATGATACAGTCACAACAATGAACATTGACATATGATGGTTATGTGCCCAAACTATTCAAGCATAAGATAGAAAAAAGAGAAGGCTATCCATGCCTCAAGAGTTCTGCCGAGATAATGTGGTGCTTTAGATTTTTCTCCCTTGGCTTCTGGTAAATCCAAAATGTCACCTCTAGTTTTTCTGTATATCAGACATAAACCTATATATATACAATAGCACATATATATACACACACTATACACAATAATGATACATGAAGTTGGCAAGAAACCACAAGTATCAGGGGGGCCCGCCACCAACTCAGGTATCAGAAAAGGTTGGTGGTTCCAAGGCCAGGGGCCTCATTCTGGTGGTTTCCGAAGGAGCCCAAAATAATGAGTGCCCTGGTGCTGTTTGGTTGCTGATGTTAATTCATTGTTTCCCCGGTTTACATATTATACGAGCTTTCCCAAAGAGCTTCTGTCAAAAGCTGAAGCATAAAGTATGATGGTTTGGGGTTCATCATCAGTGAGGGCAATGTCATGTGGTCAGATGGTCAGAAGCATGCAGGCAACACATTGATGGTGGTGGCTGTCCGTGTCCTCACTATACTTAAAAGAGTAACCGGCATGACAGACATCTAAAGCTTTTATTACCTCTAATCCTCTATCAAGTGATATTGTGGTTGGATCAAGGGAAGTAACAACGCTTATTTCGAAAAGGTTTGAGATCCAATCTGTGTTTTCAGCCTATTTTGTTTGATAAAGAATCTTGGGAGGGCCAAAGCGAGATTGCAGAAGAAAGAGAAAAGTTAAGAGGAGTACCTTATCAGGGACACCTTTCGCCCCTGCTTCCTCCGGTTTTCCCTCTGCGCTCTCCGTCGTTATGCTAATCCCGGAGAAAGAGATCTGAATTATGGAATCGATGCCGGAATATTAGAACAGATGTACGTATAGAAATGGGGAAAATTAAGAGTAAATCCTTCCCTGACGACAGCATTACTTGAAAAACCCAGAATTTTCTAGGAATTAATATGATGCAAGTAAACAATATGAGACTATGACCAAATTGTGATGGAACCAGGAAGAATACCAAGAAATGGGAGAAAAGTTGGAGTTCTGCAGAGCTCAGAATGAAACGGGGGGGTTCGAGATATGCAAGAACAGGAGAAATTAAGATAGAAATCCACACAATAAAAATGATTCGTTTTTCTAGAGCAGGTAGCAAAAGACAAGCTAAAATCCAAAGAAAAAAAAGTACGACTTTCGTGCAAGGAATTGGAACAAATTGCCCCATTTTGAGGAGAAAAAGGAATTAAAACAAGAGCAAAGTCACCTTACCAAATATTTCTTCCCGACAATAATGCAGAAGAAAGACAATGAGGTCAATGCACCATGGTTCCGACCCAAAAAATTCGATTTTTCTGAAACAAAAATGCAAAAGAATGATATTTTTTAACGAGAACAATGCAGAAAGCGCCTCTCGAGGATAACATCGGAAGAAAACTGAAAAGAGCAAAAAAAAACGGTGGCTAATTTCTGCTCCTTTTAGGGAAATCCAGATGGAGGGGGAGAATAGAGGAAAGAAAGGGAGCGTACAGTTTTAGTTGGGGTCTCACTGGAGAAGGAAGCGCAAGGGAAACCAATCTTCCTCGCCGCCCTCCTCCATCTCGATGCTCCGCCACCCATTCCCACCCACCACCACCGAAGCAGAGTAAAGCTCCCCTCTTTTGCTATTTCTTTCCGCCTCCCCCCACTGTCTTCCTTGCTTTATTCTGTCGCCTCCACTTCCGCTTGCAGAAGGCAGAAGCGAAGGAGACCAACTATGTTGTCCGTTTCTTCTCCGTGGTAAAGAGTGGGGCGAGCCGATTAGTTTTGGGTTGGCTGGTTATGACCCAAACCCACCCAGGGTAACGAGTGAATGGGTTGCATGTCGCAAAAGGTCAAACTCCATCCCTGGCTGTCTGCCAAATCGAACTGGCAAGGAGCAGAAGCTGTGGAATGTGAAGCGTAGATATGCAGAGGACAGACCGTGAAGTGGATTCGGTATGCTGATAAATTCACCCTGGGATTGTGAGATCAGAAGAGCCATCCAATTAAATTTTACACGCGATGCTGATGGCAGCAACTAGAGTTTTTCGGTATCAAGGGACTTTTTGGTCTCAGAAAACATTGTGGTCTCAGTAATTAAATTGTGCACTACCAAATGCACATAACGCAGGTTTCAGTGGGAAGTATACAAGTTATTTGCTTTCTTATGTTATGCGAATAATGTGTATTGAATGAATGGGAAACATGGCTTTGGCAACGATGGTATTCATCCTTTAATGAGCTGTGGGTAGGACACAAGACTCCGTTAATTGTGTGATTCTATACAGAACATTCAAGGAATATCGTATTTGTTGACACATGTCATCTCTCATGTTTTTATTATTGTTTTTTTAGGAAACAGGATGCCAATATTACGAAGTGTTTGATACTCCCCTTTGGTTACCTTTCAGCATCTCAAACTCACGAGAATACATTGTTTGTAGTTACATCCAAGTACAATCATGGCTATCCTACGAACTAGAAAGCTGGCTTATGGTGCTTCCATGAAGGTCCTCCGAGGCCCACCTCGTATGATTTAATACTCGAATCTCTTGTCACTCTCATGAATGATTGGTGATGGATAGTGCATTAGGGAGCTAAATAGCTATCGACATTCAACTATATGTTTGTGGCAGTATTAGGCTGCCTGGAAAGAAAAGCCGGCTTGAGCAACTTGTCTTTTGATTGATTTAAACTCGTTATAATTTAATCTTCGTTCCAGGCAAAAAGAAATTGAAAAGGAAAAGAAGTCTCAGTAATCCCAGGAAACCGGTCACCCACTGCTTTTTGTCTGTTCTACGGTAGACATTGAGAGCCATAAGAGAAGAGACAAGCTAAAAAACAAAGAATAGGAGGGAAAAGATAGATTACAGAGTCCCACATAAAAAGAAATCCACAATCTACATCACTCTCTAGACCTTTAAATTAGTTTTACTGGTATTGTTTCTCGGTGAAAGAAAGAGATTATTTGTGTGGTAGCATATCTTGTTACACTGCAAATATTGTGACTGCAAGCTAACCTTTCTGAAAAAGTTACACATGTGGGAATGCATAGTGTATTATTATCTAAAGTTAAAATGATATGTTTCTATATTGTCTTGCATTATAGTCTTCAGATGTACAGCATGGGACCTTTTTAATACACATTTATTTTCATGGATTCCTTTTTTATCATCAACTTCTCTCCCACTAATCTCTTCATAATGCATACATTGATCGATGTTGCATTGCTAATGCCGCTGCGCTTATTTCTAATCAGCACTTGGTGCATTTTTTTTTATAATCTATGAGTGCATGCGTCTATATGTATGTATATCCTGAACTGGGACCATGAGAGAACAAGCACGGCTAAACAAATACCTATACCCTACCAAAAATTAGGAACGCAAATAATGAGTCCTCTTCGTTTGAATTGTTTCAAAGACTGTATTAAATATGTATTATATCACCCAAGCAATCAGGAGAATCAGTATCAAGAATGTAACGTAGGGCAAGAATTGGTTCGTATAGGCTTAGCATGAACTAAAATCAACCAGCTAAAAGCAGACTTGAGAATTCTGAAAAAATTGCCATTGCCAAGGAGTCAAATTCAAGGGAAAACAAACGAATCAGTAGACAAAAAGAATCTAATTTTTAATGCTGGAGCAAGGTACCTGGAGTAAAGATTCAGATACTGCAGCTGACCCTGTGATCTACTTGCTAGTGGATGTGAATACTGATGCTTTGACTTAAAGCATGGTACGAGTATACATATATATTGAAGTCCTGGAGTTTTGGTGGGCATCGTGCCCCCATTTAATTAATAGTTCAGTCTGAACACTAGAAAAATCCTTGTGGACTCTATTCTTCACGAATTAAGCAATGGTTTAAGCTTCGATTGCTCGATTCCCGCATATAAACTTTGAATAAAATACCAACATATAACTAAAAACGTAGGAAATGAGTGTTTAGTGCTTTACCGGTACGATCAAGGTTCAAAGGCATCTACAGCAGCCAGTCAAAGCAAGAGTGCAACGCCAGCATCGAGATGCTCATCGGAAAGTGAAAAGCTGTGCTGTTAGGTTTGAAAAATGACTCCAAACTTCAATGATTGCCGGGCAGACGGCATGCTGACGAACCTAATGAAAATAAAAAAGAGACATGTATTCGGCAAGCAAACGCTGGAGTGCTGATGAGACTCCTCATCATTCAGAGTAAAAATTAAACATCTATGGCATATTTCACTTGTGTTCAAGTGGAGTTCCAATATCATTGCGAGTATTAGTGACCATCAATATTAATAATCTGCTGCCTTACTCATATAATGATCTCAGTGAGTTTGGTAAGTACTAAAACGAATCCATCGACAAATAAAAAAAGCAAATATGTATGTGACTTGTAAGTGAAATATCTTTTTTAAATAGAAGATGGTGGTGTTGGCTAATAAACTATACTATGATAATCTTTGACATATAACTTTGCATAGATCACCAAGAAAATTATTATGCATGCCAAGATAACCTAGGATTCTAAGACTCCAATCTCTAACTGGAAAACATGATTAGCAAGCTAATCTACTAAATATTGTTATTTTCAGCCTCAAAATATAACTGATTCCTTCAATCTGTTCTCTTCCTACCACTACCTGTTAAACACCCACCTCAAAAGCAACAATGCTTCACCTCTTTATTCTAAATTTGAACAGCCCCACCGCACTCTTGAGGATCTCGCTGTATAAACCCACTAACTCCAGTGAGAACCGAATGTAACTTTGCTCCTTCACAATATTATTAATTAAAGGATCCACGTTTTATAAGAAACCTCATTATGATAAGGCTGCTATTAGTGCAAGGAAAGAAAAAGCCGGATGTACACACGTGCATCTATCTTTTCCGCAAGACACCTCTACAGAGTGGCCACTAAATGTATCTAATACTGGGACATTTGACTGAGTGATTCGGGGATCTCATCCCACTATTTAGTATTTACTGAAGGCTATTGGATTCTGAAGTTGCATGCTTTCAGTATAGTAGTTCCCCGAAACATGATTAAAGATCCAAGTGGTGTTTAGGTAGTACCTGAACGTCTGCAAAAATCTTCACACGACCAACAGTGCATGTAGCCTTCGAGCACAGCAGTAATCTTGGTGGACATCGTCATATAGAGAAGTACCCACAAAAACACTCCATCCATTTCGTTTGATGCAACAGAGAAATTGGAATACCCTTTCTGGAAGATAGCACGTATTCTGCAACAAAAAAAAAGAGCAAAGCGATGCTGTTAGCTTTAGCTTCCTTTATATCTATTTCATCATACCCTCGAATATAGACAACAAATGATTGCTGATTTAGACATTGGTGGTACCCTTACAAGCACAGCAAGCTCGGTGAAGAAGTGACGATTGAACTATGTTAAAAAATGTTTCGATAATAACCAAAGTCACAGTGGAAATCCAGACTGATACAGAACTCTAGACTATACAAGGACGCTGCTCACTGATCCATATCTGTCATTTGCAGAAACTTTCAAACACTAGAGAGTAGACTGAATCTTTACCTGTTTGTGAGATACTGCTGCTACTTCACGCGTTTTTTTAGAAAGTTCAGCCATCATTTGCCACGCCAATAGTTTGTTGTCCACTCCAGAAACTTGAGCAGTTCTATTAAAAGGTATTGTCAACATCCACAATTCCTGCTTTCTTGGTTGCATATGAAACAGAAGTTCATCTCAAAATTATATAGGGTTGTATTTACAAATATTAAGTCACTTTTATAGAACCTTTTCATTATTTAACTTAAGCATCATAAGAGACTTCACGTAACTACTCCATGCGTTGCCTGCATCACCTAGGCAATCTCTTCCGGCTGATAGATAGTGAAGAAGTATATTTAGGTAATGTTACGGGAAGATGTTGTTAATGTCCTAGTCAACCCAACATGATCCAAACTCATATGCGTAAGGTTATCCAATGTGTCTTCGAGGTGAAAACGTAGAGCCCCCAGGTACTAACAACCTCTCTAGAGCCTTTTTTCTATGTGAACGACAAGGGTGAGACATCTTGCAATTGCTTGCCTTGAACCCTTGTCCATGTAAGCAGTCCGGTGAGGGGTAACTTTTGTTTCTTTCTTCCAACCTGGATGACATACGGAGGACATATTGTCACGGACTTAGCTGGTTTTACCTAAGTCGTGCAACACCCATGCGTGTCCGTCCGCAAAGGTCAGCCTCCCCGAAACCTCCCATGATCTCTTAGGACCTACAAAAGAGAAAACAGATTAGAGAAAGCGCCTCACTCAGGATCCACAAGCAAACATTTCCGAAAACACCTCATAGACAATGCAAATTACAAACAGACTTTACAAACTTTGAATGATTGCACAACAAAAGGTCAAAATTGTCTACTACAGACCGAATATCTCTCACAAGTGTCCACATGACACAACATTTATTTATAAGCCTAAGAAGGCCACCAAACCCAACTAAAATGGGACTGTTAAGCCTTCGATCGTTCCTCTACATGCTGTGCAAAGCATGAACAAATAGAAAGACACGGACATACATAAGTATTACATCAAACATCTTGTTTAGAACTTTGTCTATGACATTCTCCCCCACTTATTCCTTCGATATCCTCGTCCAAGTCTTTGCCGACACTGTAACTCTTCGCCTTTGCTGAGTCTTCAATCTTCTGCTCTAGTTGCAATGTGCCTCTTGGCTCCCAACTGCTCTTCGCTGTTGTTTTTAAGTAGTCGAACCTTCGATCCGTCATGCTGCTTCAACTTGCCAATGACTCTGACTCTAGTGTGGGGTTGGCTGAGTTGTGTTGATCCCTGTTGGTTCTTGCGGATCCTCTAGAGGAAAAGACCATCTTTACTATAAGCCACTCTCTCAAATGCCTTATGCTGCTTGAATTGGGTAGATGCTTGTTTGAGCTTTAACGAGCATCGCCTCGCAAACTTCTAAAGTTTTGGGTTCTTCCTCCACAAAATTTGTCCATCGACTTTTCTTTCACTCAATTGTCACTTCCAAGTAGATTCGCATCACTTCCGTTTTCGATTGACATTCTGTTGGGAAATGAAGCGGATAATCTACTCTCAGTAGCACTAATCACCATTGGTGAGGATTTGACAACTATTGTCTTCCATTATCTTCGAAGGGTCTTTGAACATGTGCAGAGCTCCTCTACTAGATAGATAAGAGAATTGGGGTACTCGGTTTTGCCCATTCTCTTAAGAGTTGAGAAGGCAATGGTTATTTGACTTTGCTTGCCTCCTCAAGGGTTATGCTCCATGCATCAAGCTGGTTATTGGCTTTCGCCTGCACTTTACTCACACTTCTGAAGCACTCAAAGTGTTTGCACTCCTTGCATTGAGTTAGCTATTGTGATTCACCTTCTCAATGCCATCGAACTTCTGGAATGTACGAAGTTTTCAGCCCAACTTGGAGTAATTCTCTAATAGATTTGGTCACCTCTAGGATTTTATCGTCTTCTCTATCAACCCTGTCGCCTACTCCACTGAGTAAAAAAGGTATAGCACCGCATACTGCTTGCTTCGCTCCTTGGTCGTGCACTCTTGCATGACTTGAAGTCCTTCACTTTCGGTTATCATCATGAGAAGCTCGTTGACACCGGTCTTACGAAGTTCCTTGGCCTTTGCCCTTCAGCCTTGTCTCAGTACTTGGAGTTTGCCTCTGCATGCTCCAACTCTTTGGCCCCTTTCATGACCAAGCGCTCTCCCTCTATGAGAGCAAGGGATCAATTCACGGAAGTCCCGCCTCTACGGTACCATGGCGTTGCCATGCCCATGGCTCTACTATCCATCGTCTCGCATCTGCATCCCTTTTCTTCACGATTAGTAGATATGTCTCTGTGGCACTCCTCCGAGTCCACCTTCATTCTAACTGATGCTTGATTTCGGGGGAGCTAAGTCTCTCTGGACTCGTCGATGCTTCCTCGCCCCTTTCAACCCCCTACTTCAACACCTCTGTGTTCTCCAAGCAGCTCCCTTTGGTCGATGGAAAGATAGACTGCAACTCTCATGCATGGCCTCTACCATCACGTTGTAGGGTTTGCACCAATTCTATTCTCCTTAGCTTTTTTGGTAGCAACGTTCGCTTATTCGACCTTGTCCTTTGACTTGCCGAGCTCCCTTAAGCGAATATGGGCTCTGGAGCAGTCCAACTCTCCAGCTACTTCGATCATGCATCTACATTATCAAGTCCCTCCCATGGGGCTCAATGGTACTTGCATTCGAACTTTTCCCTTGGTGGAACACAGCCCCCATATGCTGATGACCAAGGCTTTTATCCGATGCAAATTTCGATGCACGCACGGAAGACCCGCCTCTGCAGTACCATGGCCTTCACTCCTTGAATCCATAGCCCTTCTTGTCGTCGTGTTGTTCACCGAAGTGGAGCTTCCAGTAGCTTCCGATCATACCTCCGTATGATGTAGTCCCTCACGGGACAATGTCGTGTGTATCGCATTGCCACGAATTGTTCCACCACGATCCGCTGCACCATGTCACCTCCTGATGGCATCTTTATTGCATTCTAATCCTTGTGGGATGAACTCGAATTGTGATCCCTCCATGTGTGGCCTTTGCCAATACATCGCAGGGTATCTTTCACATTCGATTTTGTTCGCTCATTTGGCAATCAACCTTTATCCACTCGCTCTTGGGTCATACCTAAATGAAGCACCGCTCTAGGACAGTCCGTCACCTAGTAGCTCCCGAAGTCCACTGACTTCGCTGAAAATGATGCACCATTGTCTGGATCCTGGGCCTCTGCTCCTACTAGCACAATCTCCGCTGCGCATCGCTTCCTTCATGGCAACTTGAATGGCAACACTGTGACATATTCTTTAAGAGTACCCACCTCCGCGTCCTCTTATCCCGTGCCAAGGCTTTTTGAACCCAACTTCGCCTCCGCAAGTTGAGTCACCTTAGTTCCTTCATCAAATGCTTCTCCGAGATAAGGTGCATGTGCCAAGAAGCTCCCTTCGTCTTTGGCACCATGCAAGATGAGTCTGCTCCGTCAGAATGAAGGACCATGGAACAACATGATCCTGCTCTTGCCTTTGCAAGAATTCATGTCCTTGACCTTTGTCCAAAGAAAGCACTGTGCCTCCGTTCCATGTTACATCTTCTATGCTGGCTCCCTTCATGCAGCTTAGGTACTTCGCCAAGTTACACCCAAGTTGCTCCGCTCCTCATTTTACATTGAGTTGATGGTGGCCCTCATGCCCACCATTCCACGGGTCAGCCCTCCCTTGAGTCTGATCTCCATATCAACTCCAAGTGTGCCTTTATTTGTGTTGTTTTAGGTCGCTCCCCCACTTGATCTCGTAATGCATCTACTAATGCATTCTCTCAAGCGAGATCATGTGATGACTCCTCCCCGCTCGCTTGATCCATTGAGCTTTGTGGAGTTGTTGTTTTTGAGGTACTCCTCAATATGTGCAGTCTGTTGCACATGATTCTCCCTCTGGAGAACCGGGATCTATCCCTCCTGGATAACTGTCTCGTTGGAGCAACATCTCTCTACGCTTCTTTCTCTTTGAAAGTTTTGGAGACCACTATCCCCTTGGACTACTCCGATTTGCTAAATAAATTGTGCATTGTTCTGCCTCCTACAAACACACTTGCTAGATTGCGACTCTACATTAATACAACCCTCGTTGCACTACTTAAGACCTAGCAATATGCTGAACTCGCTGCACACTTCAGCCTCCTACGGACGTGTCCTTCACATGCCGAAAAGAAAGTTTCAATGCTCCATGACGCTGAGTTTCGGTCGCCTTAGGATGGCTGCGAACAATCCATCGTCCACATACAAGCCCATGCATGAGTACCGAATTCTTCGAGTTAGCAATTCCCCTCACCTCTGTGAGCTTTGCACAACTCTTTCAGTCGTTGAGTAACTCATTCCACCTTGCATGGTCTCATCCTTTACCTAGTGCCTCGCTTGCCTTGAGCACCATCAAATATAGTTCTCAACATCGAGCCGTAGCTAGAACTCAGCCATCCCAACCTTTGTGCACTCCACATTCTTCCAAGCTTGTTTATTCTCGTGGTATCTCTTGCGCGAAGGGTTGGCCATTCCTCTGAATGCCAATCTCAAATGTCCGCTCCTCCGAGCGACTCCTTTTCCCTACATTTCCATACCTGTTTTCCCTCAAACAGTCACGCGTGTGTTGACTACCCTTAATTCAACCCCGCTAGGTCCCTCACATTTGTATGTCAAGTGTTTCAATGAGTGCTTGTCCCGCTCTGATACCATCTATCACGGACTTAACTGGTTTTGCCTAAGTCGTGCGGCACCCTTGCGTGTCCGTCCGCAAAGATCAGCCTCCCCGAAACCTCCCATGGTCCCTTAGGACCTACGAAAGAGAAAACGGGTTAGAGAAAGCACCTCACTCAGGATCCATAAGCAAACATTTCCAAAAACACCTCATAGACAATACAAATTACAAACAGACTTTACAAGCTCTAAACAGTTGCACAACAAAGGGTCAAAATGGTCCACTATAAACCGAATATCTCTCACAAGTGTCCACATGACACAATATTTATTTACAAGCCTAAGAATGCTACCAAACCGAACTAAAATGAGGTTGTTAAGCCTTCGACTGTTCCTCTATATGCTGTGCAAAGCATGAACAAAAAGAAAGACACGGACATACACAAGTATTATATCAAACATTTTGTTTAAAACTTTGTCTGTGACAACATGTCGACAGGAGTCGGGGACGCCCGACCTTTACACGTCGGGCAAATCACCAATGGGAGTCGAGGTTGCCTAACCTCTATACATCCAACCTATGCCTTGAATTGATGACCTCCGAGCACTGATCTCCAAGGGTTGGGGATGCCCGATCTCCACACATCGGGCGAGCACTGATGAGGGTTGGTGACGCTTGACCTCCACTTATCGGGCAAATGCCCATGGGGGTCAGGGATGCTTGACCAGCACCTTAAATTGACGACCTTCTAGTTCCAATCTCCGTGCATTGGGTGAACATCGATGGGGGTCAAGGACGCCCGACCTATGCTTGACTTGCTCCTTAAATCGATAAACCTCCAAGTGTTGGGTGAACACTTTACCTTGTGCCTCTCGTCATATCAGGTTTCCTCTCACGCGGATCGAGTTTTCTCGACTCATGTGTCTCGGATATATTTTGCTTTGTGTCTCTCGCCATAATAGATTTTTCTCACATAGATCCAATTTTTCTAACTCATGCACCTTATGTACATTTTGTCTTGTGCCTCCTGCTATGGTAGGTTTTTCTCATGCGGGTTGGGTTTTCCTAACTCACATGCCTTAGATACATTTTGTCTTATGCCTCCTACTATGATGAGTTTTTCTCATGTGGGTTGGGTTTTCCTAACTCATGTGTCTTAGACACATTTTGCCTTTTTTCTTACGCGAGTTAGTTTTTCCCAAATCACATACCTTGGGCACATTTTACCTTGTGTAGCGGGTTTTTTCTTATGCAATTTAGGATTTCCTAACTCTTGCATCTTAGGTATATTTTGTCTTGTATCTTTGGTCATGGAGGATTTTTTTTATATATGTTGGGTTTTCTTGACTCACGCACATTTAGCCTTGTGCCTCTTGCCATAGTGAATTTTCTTGCACTTTCCGAGGTGATCTCCGAACATTAATCACTTTAGCACTTTTCGGGTGCCCCTTCATTAATTATTAATTAATATATTTTTAGATTCGATCCAAAGGGACATATATCTTTAATATGATAGGAGAGAGGTTGATCCCTCCTTATAAATCTTCCTTAACCATGGGGGTGAGGCTCATTCTCTCGTTTGAGCCTCTATGGTCTCCCTTATGAGCTTCTTTTTTTTCTTAGCCTCGGTTCTCCTCTTCAAAACGAGTTGGTCCTTGATCCTCTTCTTGAAGGTGGGTTGGTTCCTAAGTGTTTGTATCGAGGTGGATGCACCGATAGGTAGAAAGGGTGGCCGTTGTCCCTCTTGGGTGAAAGTACTATGTGTTAGGGGCAAAGCCTCTTTGCTTAAGCGTTTGTTGAGGGGATAAGCAGGTGGGTGTTGCTGTGACATCGAGCCCTCCTAGCACCAAAAGTATTATAGAAAGATATCATTGACGTCCTAATCAGCCTAACGTAATTCAGGCTCATGTGCACAAGGTTATCTAAGGTGCCTTTGAGGTGGAAACGTTGAGATCCTGACATACCACTTACATGAAAACTGAGGTCGGGAGATGTTTCCCGATTTGATCCTTCGAGGCACAAGTTAATAACTTAAGGTAGGTGTGTGTGGTCATGAGTGGTCAAAAGTGATCTCCTTTTCCACTATACTAAAATGAGCTTTAAGCATTTCTAGTCATAAAGAGATAGACTGTTTTATGAAATATTCTACGAGGAGATAACCCTCAACTACCTATAACAATATTTCCTTAGCTTTTTCTCTACGTGGGTGACAAGGGTAAGACAACTTGCAATATGCTGACCTTGTCCACGTGGGTAGTCCGATGAGAGATAGCTTATTTCTTTCTTTTAACCTAGATGTCACATGGAGGACACATGTTGGATGGTGAATGATTGATAATATTCCCTTTAGGTTAAAATACAAATACACTCGCAGAATTGGTGTGAATGATGTTGTTTTCATACAAAAGCCTCACAATAGGTTGTAGTGGTAAAATGGAATTGTCCAAGCTAAAAGATAACACTGATTCTGAACAAGAGGCACATTGAGATAGATCACTTTAATCAAGAAAGTTCACAAGGCCAAAAGACCATCTGGGATCATAGTTTACTCTTGAATCGAATAATGACACTAATGGAAGAAGAAACCAATGATGGAACCTAGGAATCTCTTATATTTGTTTGGTATGATAGGGATTGTGTTGACAATGTCTATTTTGGAGTATGTCTATCATATAGACAGATGCACTAGAATTAAACCGGGAGAAAGTTACCAAGAAGTACTATCTACACTACGTACTGAAGAAATGATGATTTCTATCTTTAAAAGGATACCTAATGTATCTCATGAATTTATCAATTTCTGGAACACTAGTTACAACTAATTCCTCCATGATATGTTTGCCTGCTTCCATGTCAGGACACTTTGATGAAAAATCATCTTATAGCCAATTATAATTGCTTTCACAATATAGTTTTTGGTTGATTTAGCTATGCCATTTTGAGCAACAAAACCTCAAATCTGACAAAACTATTTTCATCATACAAAACCTGCTTACTTCAACTTCAAGGTGACAAATTCTACCATGAGGAGAATATTTCTAGTCAGTGTCATAGTTGATTATATCCCTCGTGTCTTACAAGTACAACTCATGAATATCCAGATGAAACTAATAAAATTATTTCATATGTATCTGGTCTCATATTTTTGAATTTGTCAATTATTTGAACATTTGAAAAACTTATGCTCTTATATTGCCCTTTCTTGAATCATATCATGCTGATATATTATTATCCTACAAAACAAAGTCTAGAGGTCATTTTATTATCCCACACTGCTGAGCAATTTGCAATATTTAGCCTAATGTTCACTAGGGTATCATGGAAGTATTTTCATCAAACATCAAGCTGAGGACCATCATTACCATTTTCTGCAAAAATTACTAGGACTCAGCCATTATGAAATGTATTTTAAATAGAACTGATTAATTGACATAAGCAAATTAAGTAAGATGTGTCCCTTAATCATCCCAATGTTTGTAAGGAGAGAACATTGGCAAAACAGCAAACATCCAATAAGGTCCTCAACTAGATTCCAAACTTTTTATACTCATCAATTCAAAGCTCTAAATAATTTTTTTTTTGAGGAAAAAGGTAATGGGTGGCCACCAGGTTACTAGAAGATTTCAAAGTGGGCAGTGCACCATTACTAAAAGTTTCCTGCTACCTGTTCAGATAAAACAATCATCCGACATATTACAACTGAAGACTTCAAGGACTACAATCTTAAATTAAAAAATGGCAAGGAGAAGTTTCTGATGAATGAGACTCTTAAATATCATTTAAAAAATGTGCCAACAGAAGCTTAAGCTAAAAAGAGTTTGTGTATGCATATGCAAAAGCCATTTCTTCTTCTTTTGTGTTAAGATCATTACCCAATTGCAAGTAAGAGATTAGAGACTGTGGCAATGCAAACCCAGCATTGAGATTACTGGAAATACAATTTAAAGTTTTATCTCAAGAGAATTAGGAATCCTTGTTTCACAAGTTTAAACATAGGTTTAACAAACAATAGAGAAGACCTTTTTAATTAATATACGACACATGAGAAGTGAATGAGAGAGATGACATCAATAAGGATGTGCTCTAGGAAACAAAAGAAAAGTGAGAAATGGTTGAAATTAAGACTGACTTGAACAATTAAATGTAATGGCATTGATAAAAATTTGAAGTGTCACAAAGTAGAATTAACAACAACATTAATGGGCCACTCTCCTATCCATCTCAATCATTAATGTTGGTCCAGTCAACTTATTACATGGGTTAACTTCGCTTGGATGGTAATTATCATTATCAGCCCGTTAGGTCTGTCCTATGATTGTGCAAGATATATAAATGGATCTTCCAGGGAACGTATTAAATCATTTTTTTCTCTCCGAATTATTGTTCTGTATTTTTCAAACTAGTTACCTAATTTAGGCATCAGAGGATCTTGTTAGGCTGTATCTCCAAGATGATTACTCGGCATAAAAATGAGAACCAAGCCCTACATGTTGGTCAGACGACTCAAAAGTGCATTATCGATATGAGTTACTGCCCCCAAAAGTACTAATAAGTGATCCTACTTTAATCTCTATAGAAATTCAGATATCTTCACAGATTCGGACATCATGGATATCGGTCTCATCAAAGCAATTAGACCCTGAATTGCTATCTATATTTTCCATATCATCTCACTAAATATATCAGCCACTGAATGTATAACACTTGACCAAAATCTCCAAGGAGCAAAAACAAAACAAGAAAGACCAAAAACGATGATTACAATGATTTCTACATCGTTATCACCGCATCTTTAACAAGATCATAAGCAAATAGTTCATAGAAATCGACCAATACGACAATCAACCACATCAAGTCATCAACCCTAACATAGACCCGATTTTACTCTGCATCGAAGACGATCAGAAAGAGGGTTTGATGAGTTGAAGCTGTTTCGAATTCACAACACGAAATGGATGGAGGAATTACCGATGGAATCGCCGGCTCCTGCTCCTTCGTTTCCCTCCAAGAAATGGCGGGATCTGAGACTCCATTTCCAGCTCCGGGTGTAACGACCACCTCGTCGGGCATTTATAGGCGATCATCTTTCGGTATAATGCTCCGAGACTTGAGGGCAAATAAAACTGCTCCGTAGGT
The DNA here is from genome assembly GCA_900464855.2 of Musa schizocarpa. NCBI lineage: Eukaryota > Viridiplantae > Streptophyta > Magnoliopsida > Zingiberales > Musaceae > Musa > Musa schizocarpa. Next base: position 45,823,416 of record LS990923.1, on the reverse strand, counting down.
TACTTCCAAAATTACAAATCCATTAATAGGTAATTCTCTTCCCACGAAAATAAAATAAAAATAAAAACTTACTAAGGAATTATTTGTAAAAGCGTCCGTTTCTTTCTCACTTACACGAACATCTACCCGTCTTGTAACTGGAGGCAGTTTCTGGATATTCGTGGGACCTACCGAGGGCATTGTTTCCAATGGAGAGGTGGGTGGAATTATGACGAGTAGAAAGGGTGGCGCAACTTTTTTGTTCTTTTCCCACGGCGCAAGAATTAATACACGGAGAGTTTCCGAAAATCTCTTCAGCTTTTTCGGAGCTCGCGTTGGTTCAGTTCGTCTTCGAATTCTCTGGTGAGAGACAAAGATCTTTTGTCGCCTCCGATTCCTCGGTGGCACTTGGTTCATTCTTTTCCGATTCGAATGGATTCCGATGCTTTCATTTTCCCCGTTGGTCTCTCGATCGATTCTTGGAGCTGAGTTCCGTCGTTGTTTCACAAAGAATGAATCTTTCGGTTGGATTACATCCGTGATGCGTTGTTCTTAACAAAATTATTCTCTTTTGGAGTTCTGATTTTTGCCTCGTTGCTTCATTTCTAATTTCGACGGCATTCGCCCCTTTATTTTTGGTTGTAGCTTGAACAAGAAAAGCATTTTATTTAGCTACGGAGATCTATGTTTTCCCATATATTGTGAATGTTGGTCGTTTGGGCTTTTGATGGTTCTTGTCCCTCATAAATCCTCGTCTTGTTCTTGCTTCGGTCTGTATAATCTTTTGTCAGTTTTCTCCAATTTCTGTAATAAATTCTTTTGGCTTGTAACATGCAATAAGGATATTCCAATTACTTACCATTTATACGAAAATTGCGAGGCTTATAACGGTGTAATGTTAGATTGCTTAAGAATGATTAAGGAATTAGGATTGTTTATTATGCTTATATATAGACTGATCAACTCTCTTGTTACAGAACAGGTTATCTTCCATTTAGCTCTGGTTGTTTGCTACAGCTTGATGCATGTTAAAACCAACCATTTTACTTCAGTTTGCTTGCAATTAGCATAAACTCTTTGAACTTTCTTATAATTACTTTACAAAGACTACAGAGATGTATCTGTTGAGAAAGATTCCATCTACTGCCACTTTGGTTACCCCAGATTCCTGGAAAGTAAATGTTCTAACAATACGTAATTATGCTTTGATTTCCATCCATCATTGTGGTTCAGGTAGTTAATTCCTTAAGATTACATTCGTGATTATGTAGTATTATTAAAATTGACTTGTGTTTCCTATTTATCTAAATCACTCTTTCCCAGTGACTTGGGAACGTATGTCAAGACAACTTCATTGATCAAGATTTGTGGACACAAATATGACCAGTGAGTTCTTTTTCATCATTAATTTTTTTCAGAGAATTTCTGATTGTGTAATCATCATTTTGTCATGGACACATGCTGTATAGGCAACGTTTTGCTTTGTCTAAAGGCACATTTTGGTTCCAAACCAGATAGTAAATTAAGCTGAATTGTTGTTATGTGATGTTTGGGAGGACAGTTAGCCATCACATGGCCACGATATATCTTGTCAACTTCTCTCTAAATACGTTTGAATAATTTTGCCATATCTGTTATCCTGTATCAGTTTGCTTAATTAGGCACCAAATTTACCATGTTTTCAAATGGACGTCAGTATCTTTGTTATTTCTAACTTTGCCTGGACATCATTGCTCAAATATATGCAGAAATACTACATCCAAAATCGTAAGCATTTTGAAGCTTGAATTGAATGAGAAATATTTATTTGCATGAATAAGCATACTACTTATGACAAATTTATATATCTAAATATATTGAATTATGCATACAGGCTTTCGCCATGAGCCAAATGACTTTATACTTCAATTTTTTAGATATTTTATTTTAACAGTATGCTCTAGTCTTCAGTTGGTTGTGTGGTACATGGAAGGACTAATTTAAATTTCCTTTCCCTACTAGCAGGTAATATAAGAAAATTGAAGGATTTGTTGCTTAAAAGTGACAACCGCAACTGTGCTGATTGTGGTGCCCCAGATCCGAAGTGGGCGTAAGTTCTTATATATTGTACAAATTACACACATCAAGCCAGCACATTTACTTTAGATTCATATTTTTTTTCCTAAATTAGCTTTTGTTGGTTTATGGGTTTCAGAACTTCAAAATTTTCAGTATATCTCATAAGGAAAGAATTTTAAAAAAATAAAATTTTAAAGCCCATATTTGCTTGTTCGCTTTTCAGCTTCATAGACATATTATTGTGCTGTGCACATGAGGAGATACAGTTTTTAATGGCCCTTTCCTTGTCTTTGCAGGTCAGCCAATATCGGGGTATTTATATGCTTAAAATGTAGTGGTGTGCACAGAAGCCTTGGCACTCATATTTCAAAGGTAGTGCTTAAACATACATACTTTACTGATAGTTAGGCCTTCAAATTCCATGCATAAAATTTTAACAGTCTAAGGAGAACTGGCAAGATAATTGAGCTTTAAAAAATGACGCATCTAAGTCTTGCATGATGATCTTTTTATTGGTGAAATTCCATTCATTTAATCTATAAACTTATGAGTTAAACCAAATCGTAGTATGTACAACTTCAAATATGTCATTTGATTTTGCTCTCTTCCAATCAGACAATTAAAAATGCTCCAAAATAGCAGTGCAACTTAACTATTTCGTCAAGATGAAGCTATTTGCTTTTTGTTTCTTAGAGCTCCATTGATAATTCTTCCATTCTGTCATGATTGTGTTTTAGGTTCTGTCAGTGACACTAGATGAATGGTCTGACGAGGAAATCAACTCTATGATAGAGGTTGGTGGAAACTCTTATGCCAATGCAATATATGAGGCTTTTCTTCCTAAGGGATTTTCCAAGCCTAAACCGGACTCCAGTCATCAAGAAAGAACAAAATTCATTAGGTATTTGATATTATGATGTCATTGTATGAGGTTTCTCTCACATAAGTGAATGGTTCTTCATGAAAAGCCCCTTGTTATGAGTTACAGGTCGAAGTATCAGTTGCAAGAATTTTTGAAACCAAGCCTACGTATTGTTTCTTCAAAAGGGTCTTTCACGTCCTGTGATTCTGGAAAGGATACTGACAGTATTTCTCCTTCCGAAAGTTCAACGAGTATTGTAAGAATGCTACATAAAAGAAAAAACAAATGATAATACTTTTGTCTAAATTACTCTGACAACATGGTCTTGGATTAGTCTCAGGCAGGGATGGTAGAATTCATTGGCATACTGAACGTTAAAGTGATAAGAGGAACTAATTTAGCAGTTAGAGATATGCTAACCAGTGATCCCTATGTTGTTTTAATTCTTGGACAGCAGGTGAGTTTTCTCTTTCAGCATGAATTTTTGCCTTTGTAAATGCTATGTTTCTTCATAAGAATGTAATTTGTTTAACTATATGATGGATTTCTGCAGAAGGCTCAGACAGCTGTTATTAAGAGCAACCTGAATCCAGTTTGGAATGAGGAGCTTAAGTTATCAGTTCCTCAAAACTATGGAGCCCTGAAAGTGGTGAGTTATGGACCAATTGTTTCTGCTTCAGTTACATGTCGTGTCACATAGACTGTGCTCCATCTTTTCAAACCAAGAATTACTCGGTAATAGATGGTTATAACTGGAGTTTAAGAAATGTTGCTTTCGTTTCACAACTTCATACTCACATGTTTCAACATATGATCCACTGCTAAGACTAAGATAGTCTTATGCTCATAGTCACTCAATAAACTTACACCATGGAATATACATTTTTGAGTTCCCAGAAAAAAATCCAGATCGAGTAGTCTTCAGAAAAATCAAGAATATGGATGATTTCGGGCCCTTTTATTAAATTATGTTATGTCAATTCTTTTAAAACCCAAATGACATTTTCAACTTTTGTTCCACAAGCAGCAAGTATATGATCATGACCTTATCTCTTCCGATGACATAATGGGCGAAGCTGAGGTGGATCTCCAACCGATGATCACATCTGCTACAGCATTTGGCGACCCCGACTTGCTTTCCGACATGCAAATTGGGAAGTGGCTGCTGTCAAATGACAATGCCCTCATCAGAGATAGCGTCATCAATGTTGTTGATGGAAAGGTCAAACAAGAGGTGTCACTAAAGCTACAAAATGTAGAATGTGGAGAGCTTGACCTAGAATTGAGATGGATTCCCTTGATCCAGTAAATCACTGGTGTTTTCATGACCGGCTTCCTGTAATGCAGCCCTTATCCGCGCTGCAAATTTGTTGATCTTGTTGTCCATGCACATTGAACTGCATATGCAGGGATTGTTTCTTCCGATTTAATGATCATATGTCTGTTTATCTATCTTCTGAAGAACTCCCTGCATTCTGAGTTTGGTTTGTCCCAGAACTTTGTCTACGATTACATGGGCCATCATAAATGAGCTTATCGGAGCTATACATGAGTTTTATGTCTTCATATAAATCTTTGAGTAACAAATAGTGTTCCATATTCTTCCTTCTGCTCCATGTATCCAACAGTTGAAAGAAAAGAAGCTGATGAGCAAATGGTGCAGTGCACACACAACTCAGCCACCAGCATGGTGAACCCAAAATTTTGGATCTTTTCATTTATAATTGGCTTCTTATCATGATAAAAGGCTTAGGGGATGAGAATGTTAATAAAGTGAAATCTAGGAAGAATTAGAGTATGTATTTCTAAATAAGGATATTGGGTATGAGTCAGAGACCAATGTCTCCCTGTTTTAAGGAATAAGGCTGTATCCATTTAGCTTCCCTAAACTTTATATTGATGGGATATTCGTACACTGAATGCTTTTTTTTTTTTATATCTGTAAACATAAATTATTTTCATGAATCGAACATGACACATTTTATAATAGTATTGTGTCAATGTTTTAGTCTCATATAAATTTGTTTGTTTAGTCTATTACAATTAACTTGAATGAGTCACTAGATTTTAGATTTATCAAATTAATAAATATGTTGGCTCATCAAATTAGATAGTGATAGTAATAAGATTTCATATTTAACAATACCATAATATCCATGATTAAGAACCTCGAGCTTTATTGATAGTGGAAAAAAAAGTGCATCGGGTCATAGGGAAGATATCTCTCTCTTTCGTAAACATCCCTCGTATACATCCATTAGAAGTCTAAAAACTCAAAGTTAATCATCTAGTTTCAATTGAAATATATATACAATGACAAAGCACCTCACATGTTCTTAATATTTTTATCATCAAACTAGTATTTAAATGACACTAATTAGAATTAGAGTTTTTATCAATTTAAATTAATTATATAATAATAATAAAATCATAAACCCTAATTATTTGGGGTCAAATGCATGCATCTTTTGTCATCATTAAGATTCATAAAAGATTATATGTGTAATCTTAAATCTATATTTATAATTTCTATTGATATCTTTTTAGGTCTCCATTTATTTTTTTTTTACCACTAACATTAATCATTTTACCTCTTTTAAAATTTCCTAAGCACATGCCTCTATCATTTTAAATATTTTTTTTATCTTATCCTCCGTCGAAGTAATACATAATTGTTAATAAATAAAAATATTTTTTTCCTATCTTTGCTAGTAATCTACATATCAATTTCAACATTTTCTTTTAACAATACAAATTTTTTATATATGTTGATTCTTAATTTCTAAACACTTAGATTTATACAACATTGTTAATCTTACAATTGTCTTATAAAATTTTTCTTTTAATCTCAAAAATATTTGATGATCAAAAAGACCCTTATCACCTATCATTATTTCAATTATCATATTCTTACTTTATGTATAATATCTTCATCATTTATTCTATTTTATTGAATAATTGATTCAAGAGATTACTTGTCCATTGAATTTAACTATATTCTCTTATCTATTTCTGGAATCACCGAGATTATATTTTATATTTTCAATCTTAGTCATACTTAATCTAAAATATTTAGCTTTTAAGCTTGCTCTATAGCTCAAGCTTATAATTAATTTTACTTAGACTCATTAAGATATTATTATCAATAAATAATATGCATCAAAGAGGTCTTTCATATAAGTTTATCCATTATGAATGTGAAAAAGTATAGACTTAATATGGATACTTGATATAATCCTACACTAATAAGAAACTTACTAGATACACTCTTTTAACACTAATAGTTATATCATTATACATATATTTAATAATATCAATATAATTAATTGATACATATTTCTTTTCTAAAACTTATCATGATAAATTTTTAGTAACTCTATCATAAGCTTTTTCTAAGTCAATAAAAATCATAAGTAAATCTTTTTTTTTTCTCCCTATACTTTTTTTTAATAATTATCCAAACAAATAAATATTCTATAGTTGATCTTCTAAGCATAAAATTAAATTAATTTTGAGAGATATTTTTTAAGTCTTATTATACCTCTGATAATTCTTTTCTAAAGTTTTATAGTATAACTTATAATTTTAATTCTTCTATAATTTCAATAATTTTATATGTCACCCTTATTTTTATAAATTAACACTAAAAAAATCTTTTTCCAATAATTAGGAATCCTTTCAAATTTTATAATTTTATTAAATAAACTAGTTAACTAAGTTACTACTTTCTCCACTAATTTTTTTCAAACTTAACTTAATTATATAAAAATACAAAATACAAAAACATGCATTTAAGATTTTAGGTTTTACAATGTATAAATACTAAACTAAAATTAGAGAAAAAAATGAAAGTCACTAACTTTGAAGTGATTTATATATGAGTTTTTTTTTCCTAAAAGAAAACATCAAAACAATTCTAAAGCCTTAAAAGTTCGTCCCTTGGAATCTACCACTCCCCATTCACTTCCTCTATCTCCATACTATATTTAATTCAATGTCTTAACTTTTTTTATGATTTTTTTTACCTCTAGGAAAATAAAATAAACCTCCTTAGAACTGTCTAATATTGTGTGTGTTTCTTTTTCTTTTTTTTTCCTTCTTTTTTTTTTTTTACTATCATCATAACATTTATTCCAAATTTGAGTAAAAGATGTGAAAAGAACCTGATTTCCTGCCAACCTACTCAAGAATGTTGCACTCATTGTTAATTCAGTGTTGGTGGTCTTTCTCTCTCTACTTGTTGATTCTTGTTTTCCTACAGTTTGATTAAAATATGATAGAGAACCTCTGTATAGTTTTTCACTTGGTTAGGGCACCTCATATGTGCATGTAGTCTACCTTCATGTCTTTCTTTTTTAGGGGAAAAGTCTACCTACATGTTGACATGCTTCCATCAAAAAAGTCTTTGTTCTTCCCAAGGTGATGATGAACCCACAAATATATTTTCTAGGTTCATCTAAATTCTGACCTCTTCTTCCATGTTCTCTTTCTCTAATTGCTCTTTTTGTCTGCAGGCTTCTCTCTCAACAGTAACATTGATTTCTCTTCCACGACCAAGCTCCTGCCATGGCAGATCCCAACCCCAGTTTCTTCAAAGGCTACTGCAATCGTTCTCGCTTCTCCTCGAACTATCCTCCTCCTCCTCCTCCTCCTTCTCTTCCTCTCTCCCTGTTCCCTACCTACAACTTAGTCGACTGTAACTTCCTTCACCTTCGATCCCCACCACCCTCCCCTCCCCTCAGAGAAGCCCTCCCCCTTCTCGGTCTCAGTCCAACAAGGCACCACCGACAGGAAGAATCCTCAGCCTCCTGCAGAGCCTTTCCGGAAGGTGAGGGCGGTGGGAGTTGCACTGGTGGTGACAACGAGAAGAAAAGCTTGAAGGATGGAGAAGATGAGCAAAGGGCCGCGGCAGTGTCCCTCCATATAGGCCTCCCGAGCTCCGGCGCAGCTGACCTTATCTCCGGGGTCTCCTCTACTATGCTAAATGATGGAGAAGGGCCTGAAGAAGATGGTGGTGGTGGTGATGCAATTCCTTCAGGTTACCCTATCATAGGGAGGCTTATTAAGGGCCAATACTGGATTCCCACTCCTTCTCAGATCCTTACAGGTCCTTCCCAGTTTTCTTGTCCGGTGTGCTGCAAGATCTTCAACCGATACAACAACATGCAGGTGATCTAATTCTTCTCTTACAAGGTCCATTTACCTTTGTTGCATCAATAACATGGGTGTGTGATGGTACCCAAACTGCTGTGTGTGTGGTTATTGTGAGGCTGATCCGATCAATAGTTCCCCTTCTATTCTTATGTCGCTGCAGAAGACAGAGGTAGGAATGATCGTATGCTTTGTTGTGTTACTTTCAGTGTGCATATTTACTCTTCTGTGGCAGTTGTAAGGGATTTCTGAAGTAACCTTAGCCTCTGTTATTCTTCTGCATTAACGTCTGTCCTGACTCCATTTCCAGTCTCTTCATCCGTCCCTCCCTCTCCCTCTCTCTCTCTCTCTATATATATATATACACATATCACAAGTAATCTTTACATCCTGTTTTTTGAAGTTTCTGTTCCTTCACTGTCTTCTGGATCTCAGATTATGATCGGGAGAGAAAAATATGAAACATGAAAATAGAGCTAATAATTACATATTCCACTATATAGCCTCAAGATGGATTTATTTCAATGTTGTTTGTGGTGATACAAATGATATATCGCATGTTCTATTGCCATATGACGTGGATTCTGATCCATTGGATTCTGTCGTTGCTCTGTGGGTGTTACAAGTAGATGCACATGTGGGGTCATGGACAACAGTATAGGAAGGGGCCGGAGTCGCTGAGGGGCGCGCAGCCGACGGCGATGCGGCGGCTGCCGTGCTACTGCTGCGCGCCCGGGTGCAGGAACAACATTGACCACCCGAGATCAAAGCCACTCAAGGACTTCAGGACTCTCCAGACCCACTACAAGAGGAGGCACGGGATCAAGCCTTTCGCGTGCTGCAAGTGCGGCAAGGCGTTCGCGGTGCGAGGGGACTGGCGAACCCACGAGAAGAACTGCGGGAAGCTGTGGTACTGCACTTGTGGGTCGGATTTCAAGCACAAGAGGTCCCTCAAGGACCACATTAAGGCGTTCGGCCATGGCCATGCAGCCTATGGAGTCGACTGTGCCGAGGAGGAGGAGCAGGAGGAGGACGAGCCGTCGTCTGAGATCGAGCAAGACCATGATCACCACCACCATGATTATTCCTTGTAGCTTCATAACGTCTTCAACGACTCTTCCTTTGTTCTGCGGTCCATTCCGTTTAGCTCATGTTCATGTTTTGTGTTCCTCATGGATGTACAAGTATTAGACTCATACGCAACATCAACGTAGACTCATGTAGTATCTAAAATCTTGGTTGATCAATCTAGTATTTTTGGCTGGCTTTGTTTATCAGTCTAGTTCTAATTTTAGTCTGTTCAATCCAAAATGCTTCTTATCATTGTACTGATTGGAGTCATTTACCTATTATGCTCCCTTCTTGGTTGTGTATGCTTCGAGTCTGATGAGCTTTGTTTACTACGTTTCTTCTTTTCCTCTACACCCAACCAAATAGCAATTTACCTTTGGCTCATGAAAAGGAGTTTCCTTTTTCCTCTTTTGTTTTTGTTTGCTTTATCTTTTGTGAAATGGGAAACAAATGCAAAGAATTGCTTTGTTGTGAAACGAAGCAAGAAATCTTGTGAAGCTGTTGAGATTGTCTGATCTTTCTCTTCCACTAATTAACGCAATGATTACACCCTAAAATGTACGTAAAGTATGTTTCTGGCTGTTTCTCTTTTCTCATGCTTTTTAACTTTAAGCTTTAGATTTTCTTTTACTTTCTCAGTGCATAATTTCTGTAGCCAATCCTTCAACATTAAAGATGCATGTCTTGATCTTTGTACTGTTTATAGATTATTCTTAATACTAATTTGTATCATATAGCATTCTTCTTAACTTGCAGAAAACAGCCTGCAGTAGCAGTTGCATGCAGCAGCACCAACTGGTGATAGATAAATGGTTCCTCAAAGATTTCAAAGCCTCTCATCCTGGTGAAACAATATTAATGGTCCAGTAGGCAATTGGCTTGCGACAAGGGCTATTGGGACCAGAAAACAGACATAAATTGAGACATCCTCTCTTGGGTGTTGCTGTTCTTGTCATCTTTTAAGCAGGCATAACGAGCCACAAGAACATGGAATATGATAGTAACTATTTAGTGCATCCATCCCCATGTTGATGTTCTCGAGAATACACGCATGCTCAGTTGAAGACATGTAAAAATCTCCAAGTGTTGACAAGATGGAGCATGAAAGAGGAAGAAGATTTTCTACATGGGACATGGACTAATTGCTTCCCCTTGTTTCCTTGTAATCCCAAGAAAGACCATCCATATTCTACGTACGAATATATTTATTCTTCATCCTCTTCACATTCCAAGGCATGGGGACAGCTTTGTCTCCCAGTTTGACTTTCTCAATAGCTTCATGATGTGAATATGAAAGCTAATAGTAAAAGAAGCACCTCATAGATTCGCATGACTAGTATCCACAGCTAGAAGAAAAGGTCTCCTGGGAGCATGCATACTTATAAGATAATTTGTGTGATCACATCTTCTATGTGAGTAGATGAAACATCAGCATCGATATGAACGAAGAAAACGTCTTGAGACCGGAAAGAACACTTCAAACGGTGAAGAGAGTATGTGACTTGTAAAGTGAAGAAGACTAATTAAATAAAGGAAAGAACACTTCAACTGTAGTTTGAGCAAGAGAAGGTGGGAAGGAAAGTTCAAGATCTCACAATGATATGGAGCTCTCCTACTTCAATTCTATCAGCTGTTCGAGTTATAGGCTTAAAGGTCTGGGAATTAAGGTTAAGAAGAAGCTTGAGAGTGAAGAAAGTGAAGTGGGAGCAGGTTATGACAACAAAGTATTTCTTGGCTGTTGTGGCTTTTTTTATAGGACCATTGGGAAAAGATTACTTTGAAGATCCTACTGCCAAATCAAATCAAGGAATGATTTTGGGAGAAGTGCCTCCAGAATATAAAGAAGATCTATTTAATTAGATCTTACCTAAGCAAAAAGCAGCAAAATACAGGCAACCACATCATTGAAAAGATGTCTTGGTAAAAGAATAGAATATAAATTACTGATTGTTTTAAGATACAAATATTTTAGTTTAATGGGCACAATATAAATTTATTAAAATTCGAAATTATTATTTCATTGCTGCTGTATTTATTTTCCTCTTAATTTTATTTGTCACTCATTAACATAATATCTGAATTTTCTGTCCTCAATTTTAAATATACTTTCTCATAAAATTAAATGGATTCTTTTAATTTTCCTCTTTAATTATATATATGTATATATATATATATAATCATTTTCTTTACAATTAAAAATTATGATGTGAATTCGTTTAATTGGATCACATATTTCTTAAACTGACCCGCGAGACACTGCAACGTGAATCGTTCTCTAAGACAGTTCGTGTCGCCCGCTCCGATCCCGCGGATTCTTCTCTTCTCGTCCTCGCTCGTCGCCATCATGGTGAGTAGTCTCTCCCTCCCGACGGGCTTTTCTTTCCTTCTGTGGTTAGAACCTAGCCTCTCAATTTGCAGTTTTGTTCTCTTCTTTTCTTGTTCGATCGTTTGATCCGCTTTATGTCAGAGTTCGTTCATCAGATTTTCCTCGTTTCCTTCGCAGCTAATTAAGGGGCGCGACTTCAACACTCGTCGTCATCAATCCAGGTTCCTTTTCAAAACCCTAATCCCATCTTTTTACTTATCGAGAAACGATCGGCCCTGAGGTGCGTATGTCATTTTGTCGGGAGGGATTGTTGTACGCTTTGATTCGGTGGACTCATGATTGAAGCGTTGCAAACCGAAGGGAACCGTGTAGGATTCGATGCCCTACACATGCGTCACAAGGAACAGAGTTGTTTGCCACCTCTAGCCCTAACAGAGTTAGGGTACCACTTACATGAACCACATGATCAACCCACGCATGTTTGTAATTGATCATGTGGTTCATGTGAGTAGTACCCTAACATGGAATTTTGGAATTGGGATGATGATGAAAAGAGGATTTGAGTTCATACATAAATGTGGTTAGAGCATTAAACGAAGCTCGGTAAGTCCATGCTACCTAATTTATGTTATAATACAGAATGAACATCATTAAATGCTGTTGATGTTAGTAGTTGTGGATGTATTGTGATTTTACAATCACATACTATGTGTCAAATTAATATAGAATATTAACGTTGTTGCACTCTGCTACCGCTTCCTTGGACACAAGATATATTGGTATCTTCATCTGCTGTCCTTTTCATGAAACTAAGATGATAAAATGGAGAATTGGCACTTTGATTATCCCAAATTGGTTGGAAGGTTGAAGCCTTAGTAATAGGAAGATATAATGGTTTTTGTTGGACCCTGAGCTTGTTCATGTTTAGTGCAACTCTTTCGGTACTTGTTCTCTTTGCGACTGAAAAATATGATACCTCCTGATTAAAAGATTTCAAATTTCCCCCCCTTTTTTCTTGTTTGTTGCTGTTAAACTCAGATTTTAATATCTCGTTCTGAAAACACTTTTTAAGGAAAAAAATTGCTTTAAACTTATGAGGAGATCAATGAAATTGAAATGGGGATCTTCATATTTCTATCTGTTCTGGTATATTAAATCATAACTGGATGTTCTGCAGAATTTTCAATATTTTTTATTGTAATTTTATAGCACAATATCTTTGGATACACGTGCATGCCATTAGCCTGAAAAAGAGAAAAAGAGAAGGATTCTAAAGTCATCATTTGAGTACATTGGATAAAATATGCCGCCTTGCATATAGGGGACCAGTCGATGGTTACACTTGACTTGAAAGCAGAAGTGAAACTTCTTTTATTTGGACTAACATGATGGAGAACTCATTTGTGCCAGTAGATGCTAATCAAATCACACCTTCTTGTCATATCTGTTTAATTATGTTCTATCCATTCAGTTCATCTTAATACGAGTTTTCACAGCATGACATACATTCAGTGCTTTTATAGACATAACTAATCGTACTGGGTAGAATTTTTTCCTTTTCAAGTTGCCTCACATTTGCTGCTCCTCAGCTTCCTTGAGGCCTGTCAAATTATTTGTAAGTTGTTCTTAGAATATTAGGTTTTTGTTTCTTCCATTTTTTTGATTTACTTTGATTGAATACGATGCAAGTCTTATACTGTCATGGATTGCACCTTGAGGATATTTCTTCATTCCAAGTTACTGCATTGTAACAACTGTGCATCAAATGTCAGAAGAGTTACGAGATTTCTTTTACCAATGTCTCTATCAGCTGATAAAGTTCAACAACTCATATGTTTGGAAAGGTTATTGTCTTATGTAGAGGCAAACCCGCATCTTTGTGCCGATGGGATGAACATCTGTGCCAAGGGGGTGGCGTGGCATTTGGTCTTGGACTTCATCTCGGTCTAAGCTTTGGAAGGTTGCTTAGCGGTTGTTCGAGTTACTTCATTGGTCAGCCAGTTTCTTATGATTTACATCCAAATCACTTTCTTGCCCAAATTTTCTCCAGTCAGGATTTTGAAAGGTTGGCATCAAATCAAATGTAGGTTGAATTGTGCTTCGTAGTTTGGTCCATATTGTCCGGAAAAGGCATCATAAATATTTGTTTCTTTTGAACACTTTGTCATATTGATGCAATTTCGATCTTTTTAACTCCATTTTTTTCATCGGTTTCTCCACAAATCCAGTTGAGGAAACAGTATTCCTTGCAGCAGTTGCATGTGAGGGCCATAACAAAATAGTGAGGACTGTCATAATCCATGTCGGAGAAGATAGTGATGCCAATGGACTCTGCCAGACTTGTGTGACAACTGGTCTTATCATTCAACTCTTTAGAACCAAGTGTTGCTTTTTGGTTAATTTGAACCTTCCTCACTTAGGAGGATATCTGATGCAAAATTTCTAATACCAAACATACAGTAGTCTAACCTTGGTTATATCTTGTGTGGAACGCTAATCAAATCATTATTATTCGTTGGTTTGTATTTTTAGTTTGGCAGTAATCTTGCATCTCAAAAATAGTCCTTTTGGGAAATCACCGTGCAAAAATATCTAAATATGCTCAAATGATTTGTGTTGATTGAGTTTCAGTGATTGATGAGCATATGACTAAGAGATTTATGTATAATAATTCCGTAGCTGTCACATTTTTATCGATATAATTTAATTATTTGCAGAAAAATATAAGAAGTAAATTGATTGAAATGAGCATTCGCTTTAAAGTTAACATCTAATTATAATAATTCAAGAAATTACAGAATGAGTACATAATAAACAAGACTGATAGCTCTTGTAAATAAATTGATCCTAATACTGAATGAGTAATTTTATCCAAGTAATTTTATAACATTACAATGCAGAATGTTCATAATTTGTTTAAAATATTTAAGAACTATGTGAACGAAAAATGCCAAAAGATAACTACTTTTATTTTCAACTTTACGGGTGATATGAGAGGGGCTACTTATGGTCTGCAAACTGTTCCTTCCCTACCCGATCATATCATCCCCGTGTAACATGGCAGGGCCCCAGAGGATCGTCTCGTCGGCCCCTCCTGTATTCCAATCGACTTTGTCGTATGTCATCGGGGAAGCGGAGGCGGTAAAGAAAAGTATTGCCGCTTCTCGTAGTTCCGTTATTTACGATTTAGAACACGACAAAGAATGTGGCGCACATCCAGGGCGCAAGAGGCGGTGGGGTAGGGGGGGCTGCTTCTTGATGCATGCCACATCATTTGTCGTATGCTAAGTCGTCGCATGGAGCAGATCCCCCGTCGTGGAACCGACTGATCTCTCTCCATTTAGCCTCTCCTATCTCCCACTCCTACCGCCGAGAGACGCCGATTTTGACGGTTCCGAGGCGGCTACCGGCCACCAGGGTTTGGTCTATCGTCTTGCTCTTAAATACATCTTGTTTTCCTTTTTGGGATTTAGTGCTCAGTTCTCCTATCGGCTCATCTGCCCGGTCTCTCTTTGCTTGTGCTTCTTCGGGGCAGGGGTCGTCGCAGCGTGTTAATTGGGAGAATATTGCCGCAGGCAAATCGCGCCGGAGGCCTTATTCATACAGGTACTGTACGTTTTAGATTGGATGCGTCTTGGGTTGGATTTTTACGCCTAAGGCTCTTTGTTAGGTTTTGGTTTGTGGGTTCAATTATTTCTTGTTCGTTCTGTGCCTTTGCCTTTGCTGTTCTATTTTGGTAATAATTTACACTAAATTTGTATGATTGCTTTTTCGATTCTTCTTCATTTGTTTAGACTCAATCTGTAGGCTTTTCTGTCAGTTATTCTTTATTTCATTTATTTATCTTACCCTTAAAGATTTCTCTCTGGATTTTCGCCGCAGTTTTTGATTAAAAAAAACGTTTTTTTTTCCTTTAAGAAAAATTTCAAGTTAGATAATTCACAGGATCGGTACAAATTTCTGTTTTTTACGATTGTGATATGAACTCCGTTTTTTCATGAATAGTTATCTTCAGGATCTAGCTGGATACATGGTTTGTGTTTATAACTTAGTTGCAGATCATCGATTGCGTGTATCAACAAAATAGTGTGTTCAGTATATGGCAATGTAGTGGTGCTTATAGTTGCTATAGGATCACTCTAATATCTTATTGGCGTCACGGTATGAGCTTTTTTCTGCGATCCCAACTTTATTTCAGAAGCTTTTGTCGACCGTGGAAATGTTTTAGCTAGAAAGGGATCGGATGTTAAGCGCTTTGATGAGTAGCTTGGACTATTATTCCCTGATGAATTCGCTTAGCTTACTTTGTTGTGGTTATCATGGTTCAGGGGAGTCGGAAATGGAGCACGATAAGACCAAATGCCAAGCCCCTGAAGGTCCCATCCTCTGCATCAACAACTGCGGTTTCTTTGGAAGTGCGGCGACCATGAACATGTGCTCCAAGTGTCACAAGGATATGATGTTGAAGCAGGAGCAGGCCAAGCTCGATGCGTCCTCCATTGGCAACCTTGCGAGTGGAAAAGGCCCAGTTATTACTGGTAATGCAGATGTAGGAACTGGCTATCTGGAAGCTAAGTCTTTATTGGCACAAGTATCTGATGAATCAGGCTCAAGTGATATCAGAGAGGCAAAGGCAGAGGGTCCAAATAGATGCAACACTTGTAGGAAGCGGGTCGGTCTGACCGGATTTAGATGTCGATGTGGGGATCTTTTCTGTTCGGTGCACCGCTATTCTGACAAGCACGTTTGTCCATTCGATTACCAAACATCAGCTAGGAATGCCATTGCCAAAGCGAACCCTGTGGTTAAAGCTGAAAAGCTCGACAAAATCTAGGCAGTTGGGCACAATTCCTTAAATCGCGCTTTCCCTTTCATTTCAAGTTGGCTGCTGCTCGGTGTCCTATCTTGCTATGAACGGATGCAACCTCGAGAACTATATGGTGATGATTGGAAAATGTTTGCATATTGTCTGTCTCTGGTGTAAATGCCTTAATTTGTGCTGGTATGGTGGACTCTGTGGGCTTATGAGTTGGCTAAGTTTGTAGTTTGCTGTCAAGGTTGTCATGTTACCTTTTCTTTGCTGGTAGTGATCATCATCAGTGCATGGAAGATGTCAACTGTTGTATCTTTGAGCTATGGTTTCAGATCAGTAGAATAATTTGGATTGACATATCAATGATGTGGAAACTTATAGCTTCTTTATGCTACATCCTTGCTATTAGTTTGAGGTGTCACTTATTTTCATTTCCCTTGAGAAGATCATGCACTTCCAAAATGTTTTATCATCATCATGATTAAATTATGGTTCTGTGAAGTCTATTGACTCTCATGAAGGTATCATTACTTTTGTCATTTCAGAAAGTATATTTTTTCATTCATGCTAAGGTTATTTTCTGTTTCTTTTTATTGACCTCTGGGTTATTTGTTGTTTCTTCCAAAAGCAAAATTTTGCACATAAATTGATTGTGAATCATTGAATAGCAAACTTGATATTTGCACATCATGGAACTTGATGACTAGATTTTGAATCATCGAATAGCAAAAACCTTCATAACAACATTAACCTAATGCTAAGAAAACGTGGAAATCATCCCTTTGGGATTATTGCTGCAATGATCTCTAGTTTAAGCAAGGAACTGTAGGCTTAACAATGCCCACTGCTGTTCCCTGGACATTGGTACAGTTAGCCACTACTGTTCCTCCAGCAGCTGCAGATTGGATGTTGATGTTCTGCAAGCTGATGTCTGTACAAATCACGCTTTGACTGCAGTTGAGATTAATGGCTATCTTCCCGGTTGTTGTTCCTGATATGTCATTGTAGCGCACATTACTCACTTGAAGAGTCGACGACTTCCCCATCGCATCGAGACAATGTGGAATAAAAACGTTAGTAGTTTAAAAGTATGAATATCTATTTTAATTTTCTCGAAAGATCTTAAGGCAATTATACAATTAAATGTATACGGCTAGCATTTTTCAAGTGATATAAAACCAAAATTTGATTTCTCTTGCATCAAAATCATATAATTTTGGTTTACCTGGTTGAGAGCACAATCTCCCCTCGGGCAATAATATTGATCTATGAGTATTGGATTGTCTACGGAGGCGAGGTTGATCGTCTCAAATGATATATTCTTTGCATAACCAGATCCTCCCTGTCATACCAAGAAAAAGGATGGTAATGCATCCGAAACCAAACTCAAAAGTATGAGAGATAGAAGAGCAGAGAGAATAGAACGTTCACCTGCCATGTCTTGATTCTTAATCCATTGGTGGCGTTGAATATCCTAGAGTTAGATACATGAATTTGTTCCACTTGTGCTTCAGAGTTTTCTACGCCCAGGCTGCCAATACTAGAATCATGGAAACAACAACAACATTTAAATCAGACATTTAGAGGGGAATTTCCAAATCTAGAAGATGACGATCAGTTTATTTCCGAGGATTAGGCTGAGAGAAATCAAAGCTTTCTCTCAAGGCAAACCTTATTCCGTGTCCAGGACCGCAGGTTATTCCGGTGACATTAACATCCAAGGTTCCATTGCCAATCGCCACGCAGTCGTCTCCTGCAACCAATTCCATTCATTAGAAAGAACTACGCTCTTCGCCTACAGGTTCTTCTTCTACGAGACCGAGGGGTGGAAGCAGTCATCACCTGTGCCGATGATGGAGTTCGAGAGAGACACATGTTGGCTCTGCTGGATGAACACCCCATCCGTGTTGGGGCTGTCCCCGGGGGCTGTTACGTTGATCCCATCAATGGTGACTCCCACGCTCCGCCCCACGATGAGGTGCTTGCTTGGACTGTTGATGAGCTTCAATCCACTCAACCTCGACCCGTTGGCGTTGAGCACAGTCAACGCCTACATCCAAATCGGCACTCCTTCCATTTAGTTCATTTTTCCATATATATATATATATATGTATATATCCATTCAAAGTATATCCACCACGACACTTACGCTGGGAGCGTCATTGCATTGCTGCAGTCAAAGAAAGCAGATGGAGTGAGCGCAGGAAAGGTGAGAGAAGCTGCTTCATCAGAGGGCAAAAAAGCTTACGTAATTGTTTCTGCAGGTCCAGTAGGCCGATCCCTGGCCGTCGATCACGCCGGTGCTGGCGATGGAGAGCCCGTTGACGTTGTTGAACACGATCCAACTCACCACGCCTCCTGACCATAACCCGCTTGGCCGTAGAATATTTCCAGAAATCTGCACACGAGCAGCAATGAGCTCTCTTCTGTGCGTGTGGCATTCGAGTGGGAGGGAAGTGTACCTCGACATGGACGTTGGACTTGCAGGGGCCTTGGAAGACGACCTGCCCTAACAGGAACGTCATTCCTGAAGGGACGAGGAAGGTTGGAGCTGCGGCATCACTGCACACCGCATTCCAAGCGTCCGTGAATGCCTGAGGAAGCAACAGACATGTAAAGCTCTCTCTATTTGTGCCTGTAAATTGAGATAACTATAGATGCATCTCCACTGTATATTATACTTGGGTGTCATCGGTTTTGCCATCTCCCTTGGCTCCATGGTCTACCACGCTGTAAGTTGCGGCTGTCACTCCCCCGATGGTCCAAGAAACAAGAACCGAGAGTGTGAGAACGCTTATGAGTCCCTGCAAACAACGACGGTAGAAAGCTCATGAGTCCCGCAAGGAAACGACAAGAACACAAACTCAACATCCAACTTCCTCGACTCACCATCGTACAAAATCCTTACACAAGTCTGCGTGAGATGTCACTGTCAAGCAGATAAATGCATGTTTATAGGGATAAGGGGGCAGATGAATACAAGGGAAGAATTTATAGCTGATTGCTTATCTACATTTGTTCTTTCTTTTATATGACAACATTTTGCCGTATATATGACGACGTTGTTGACCATATACTCTACTTTTACACACGACAGAAAGTGGAAAGGCCATGAGAAATTACTATAAGCAGTGATTTGATTCCTTAAATACTTGTCGACTGCTTAAAACCTTCTATAATTGATGTATTCATTAAAGGGGACAGTGTAGATCACTGAAATCTTCGACAGATACATACAGATAGATATAGCCTATGTGTTGATTAGTAATCAAATCATTCTTGAAATTTGAGTCGCTCAGATTGGTGAAATTGTATAGAAATTAAATATATGGGGTTATTTTAATTATTATTTAACACCAGGATTAATTATAACTATTTTGGTGGATTGCTAAAATAAATGCAAATGATGGATTGATCTTTTTTTTTTTTTTTTTCAAACTTTGAATGAAAATAATGTACATTATAAACTTCATTATTTTTAACAATCGGTAGCCGAATTTAGTATGCATCTGTGAATATTATACATAGATTTTAGTAAGTTATTTGATCAGTTCATATAGTATGCATGCATCTTTTAGCGTGTATTTGGAAATATATTTGAAACGTGATTTATTTGGAAACAAATAATGTGCATTATAAACATATTAGGAAATAAATATATTTGAAATGTTCATGAAATGTGCTTTACAATCAATAGCTCAATGCACTTTTTAAATATAAATTAGTATTTGATAATTTTTTTCAAATCATATCTAACGTGAATTTTACATTGAAAATGCTCAAATGCGATGACATTAGCATTTTAACATTTGTAAGATGTTAATAGAATTTTTTATATTCTGAAAGTACCCACCCTGTAACTTTGTCTAAAACTTCAAAAGTGTGATTTATATTTTTCATAAAGTAGAATATTTTTTTATTTGTTATACATTTTGGGCCATAATTTTATAAGATTATATACAGTCATTCACTATTTACTTATTGATTACAATAAGTTTATTTGATTTAGTTCACTATTTACCTTATATAACCTTGGCAAAAACATGCAAGATGGGTAACAAGCACACATTTGTGGCAAGTGAGGAGAATGGCAATGTTTCCACCAATAAAATGGGCAGTGATGTAAGTCATAAATTACAATGAAAATAATGTACATCATAAACTTGATGGTATGTATTCCTATACAAGTTGTTTTGTTTACCTTTCGAGACCCTCAACCACATGTATTATTAGTTCATCTGCCATGGCATGCATCTTCTCCTATTTTAGTTCAATTTCAGTACAGTTCTTGGAACCAAACCGATTCAATACTTTCCCCGCTCACTAAGATGTCACCAAAGAGTGTTTAATGGTTGTTGTTTTTGTGTGGTAGGATTAATTTGCCTGTCGGTATAATTCTAAATGCATTCCCTTGAGAGTAATGATCAATAAATGCTCATACAATAGAGCATGATCTTTGTTTCAGAATCCTTAGTTCCGATTTTATAGAATTTGGAATCAAAATGAATCAAGTTTTAGATTGTTTTGGTTAGTTAGATGGACTCTTATAATAACTCTATTCGTAACATAGCATAATATTAACGTTTTCGGTTTAAAAGTATTTGAGTATACTATATTCATTAAGTAAGTACGATGCTTATCATTTTTTATAAGCTCTTATATCAATAATTTTATTTTTTTATAAATTTTTTAGAATAGAGAAATTATGATCATATCCATTCAAGTCATAAAATATTTAAAAATTATGATTTTTAAATTTATTATCATGATCACTATAAACAGAAAAAATCATAAAATATTTTTTTTATTTTGAACTTGTTTATAAAATTTAGTAAAATATTTGAAATAGTTATTTTTATATATAACAAATATGTCCAAGTAGATATATCTACTGTAATCATCACTAATAATAAAATATATTTACTATTTTCTAAACTTGTAATATCAATAGATTCAAATAAATTCATGTGAAATAGTTATAATGATCTAGAGGTACTTAGTTTTTGGATTTGATTTTACTCCTTTTATGTTTTCCTAATTGGCATGCATCATAAATTTTATTTTTAATAAATTTAATTTTAGATATTCCTCTTATAAGTTTTTTAGTTTCAATTTGAAATTTTAATTTCATTCTAACATGTCCTAGTTTTCTATGTCAAAGTAATGCATCGTTATACAAAATTAAAAAATAAGTACGATTATGAAAATCAAGATCAAATTGTATAAGTATGAGATTTAAATTTAATATTATATACTTTATTATAAAGTTGGCTTATGCTTCTTGTGTTTCTAGTTATCTACCAAAAGTATATCTTTAATCAAGAGATTTTATTTGTTATCAATATTTTTAATCCTAATATTTTTTTCTTTATTATTCTCCATAAATAATATATACTTCATCTGGGTTAAGAAACTTAGAAGTTGGTAGGATCTCCGGTCATGGGCTTTCACTATCAAGATATCATCTTTTACTCCTAGTTTTTGTTTAAAGATAAATCTAAAAAAGAAAGAAAGATTTATTTTAGATACCTATTTGATTTTGGATCTTTAGATTTATCTTTCTTATTTTTTAGATTTAAATCACTTAGGGTTCCTTTAGGAACCTAAACTAATTTTTGTAACTAATTTTTTTAAGAGAGTATGTGTAAATATAATGATCAAGCTCTTCATAAAAATTACATTTAACTTTATGAGAAATATATAGTATTGTTCTTTTACAAATTTAGTTGATTTTTGATATGTGCTACCCATACATTCTCTTTTAAATACACAATCTTACTTAGCAAGAATTATATCAAGTGATTTATTTTTAATTTTAAAATTTTCTAACGTTTACCGTATAAACTTATTTTCCTTTCAAAAAGATTCTATCATATTATTACTGTGATTTGATTCTTCTAAACAACATTTTAGTTTCTTATTATCACAATTAAGTCTTTTTTATATTTTTAAAGTATATGATTTTTTAAGTAACTTCTTTTCAAGCGGTAAGAAATTGTTATATATTTATCATGTATAATTTTTAATATATCAAATTCATTAGTAAGTAATGCATGATCTTTTTTAGTGAACTATATTTCTTACTAATCTTTTTTGAGTTCATCATATAAATCATAAAATGGCTTAAGTAATTTTTTGTGATAAAGAAGTTTTGAGAGAGTCAAATACCTCATAAATGAAAATTAATAAGGTATAACTTGTCACTTTTTCTTCATCATATACTTTGCATGTTATTTCATAAGTCATTAAAGATTTTATGAGTTTTTCAATAAAAAAATTATTTAAGCCTTTAGCTTCTTAGATTATCGTTATATTTGGATCTTACTTTTTAGGAAGAGACCTTAAAATTTTACTCACCAATTCAAGATTAGTATAGTTTTTACGAAAAGCTTTTAATTTATTGACAACATCACCCTTTACTTTAGTATATCACTTGTTCTATCGACATGTCCATTTTGTCATAGCATTCAATCTTACAATATAATATCGAATCACTCTAGCATAATACCCGAACATTTAACAATAAAAGGCTAAAAAAAAAAAAATCTAAAAATGATGAAAGATTATATACTCATATATATATAATTAGATCGGATAGTATTTTCATATGCTAATTCTGTAAATTTTCTCGGAAGTTCATTTTATGCTTTATATTTAATAGTTGAAAAAGTAATTTATAAAAAAATATTAAGCAATGTATTATTGTATTATAAAAACTGATTTTATAACAACTCACTAATCAAGTTTTATGTCTATAAAATTTTATCGTAAAACTTGCTATGGTCAGACTCAATTGTCAAGTTAATAAAGATAGTTTGTAACATATCGTAATATTTATTTTTCAAGAATAATATTTATTCTAGTAGTTTTTTTTTTTCAAGAATAGTATGTTTTCTAGTAGTTCTGTTAAAGCACTTAGATGGTAGAATGAGTTTAAGTTATCATAACTCTTGTCAAATCATTTATTATTGATATTGCTCATGTCAATGATTCTATACCAGTAAGTAAAGTTTCCTTGGGAGTTAAAGAAAGTGAAGTTGCGACAAGAGGAGCATTTCTTGATCGTTCCTCCTATTCAATAGGAACATGAGAAAAAGAATTAACTTTTTTCTTTCCAAACTAAACATAGATCTATTTAAATCAAATAGAAGAACAAGAGTTCTCCCCTCTATCAGATACAGTACAAATGCATATAAAACTAGAGAAAACTACTGCATACAACTAGTGAATCGAATCGTAGCAAGAACGAGAGTTGGGACTGTTGTTGCAATGGTCTCTGGCTAAAACAAGGAACGGCAGGAGTCACCGGCTCTACTTCGCCATACCATTGACGCCGTTGAACATGATCGAAGCCTTTGGGTTGTCGTATACCATTCACCGTACCATAATCCGCTGGGCTGCAGAAGATTTCCGGCGAAACGCACATCAAGCAGCATTGGGTTGTCGTGAGGTGCGTTCTCTTTTGGGTATGCAAAAGTGCAACCTTTGAGCCATACCTGACAGTGTACACTGGACTTTCAGGGGCCTTAGAACTCGTCCTAAAGTCATCCGTGAATGCCTGAGGAAATAGTAGACATGCAAACCTCCGTCTCTACATATCTAAATAATAGATATGCTTATGGTTATGTAAAGACGTGCATGTAGAATGAGATGTAACGAGATGACACTGCCTCTGTTATGTCTGATGAACTCTCTCTTGTTCTTCTCACCCTATATGCATGCATATGGCCGGCTGATTCATTGGCCTCATCATATGGAAAAATGTGGAAGCAAGTCCACTAGATGCATGCATGATTGCTTGTTCTCATCAGTTTATCCTTCATGCTATTAAAGCACTGACAGAAAAAAATAAATAAAACACAGATATTATACTTTGAAATCATCTGTTGCAGCAGTGTGAGAGAGGTTGCAATAAGCAGCAAAATGGTGTGAGATGTTACCTACATTGCGGCGCATAGGGCTTGATGGATGCTCAGCTGCTGGAATCTTTCCCTGCACCTATAGATGTCATTTAAAATAATGTTAATGGATGATGCTTTTTTCTTTATAACTGGTGACAAGGATTCATATGCACTCCTTTAGTGTAAAGAGAATATGAGAAACTACTATAACTTAATATCATGGTAAAATATAAATATATCTTGACATGAAAATTCCAGAACAACCAATTACTAGGATCATATCATTGAAGCGACACCAGCATAAGGCTTCTTATGCAATGCTAGATGCACTTGATTCGGTTCATCTCCAGTGTACACTATGAAGATTTGGATAAACAACATCCGAGTACAAAGATTGTCATTCTAATACAAAAGAGAACTGTGCTTGTAGCAAGCAAGAAATACGGACATACAAGGCAAATGAATGACACTACGGATCCAACTTGCTTTGCTAACCTCTAACTGGTCGGATCCTGGAACAGATCGCAACCCCAGGGTGCAAATATAATAATACTGGTTTAGAAAAATTCTGGAGTTCATCATCAATTATATTCCAATATTCCCACAAGGCACCTCTCCAATAAAAATTCAGCATTCACCCATGCATGATATTTGTCTAGGAGGAAGTTAAAGATAACTTGAGAGCGAGAGATAAAAATACTTTTATTCGCGAAGAGCATACTGATTAAATAAACAAAAATGGAAAAGAGAGAGTTTGTTTTAATAGTAAAGCGAACTGATCTAATGTGCCAGATCTCATCAGCAATAGGAGGCATCATATAGGGCATTCATGCACTGTTCCATTCGTCTGCTACAACAGAATTGTTAGTTCGAGACACCTGCCATTAAACGACAGCATGTTTTCTTTACACTGGATGATGTTTTATTTTTATTCATATACCCAGTAAAATTGTCACATCCATAAGAAAGCAACTATAATAGATAAAAGGATACTGAATAAAGAGGTGGAGTCTCTACCAGCTGCCTTCATAAGCATATCCTCACCTGAAAAACAAAGATATCCATGATTAACTTGATAAGAGAAGTCAAGTCTCCGTATCCAGACATAATAACCATTTTCAGGACACAAGTTATATTTATCATAGAAAGCAAGCGACACAAAACATGATACAATTCTGCAGTGAACTTAGACGATTTTCTGCATCCAAATGTTAAATATTATGGAACCATGCAGCCTTCATTCAGTTGCACTGTGTTTTAATAAATAAACTTAGAAATCTTCTGTTGTATAATCATTTAAATAAGAGATTATGCATTCACTTTAAATATTTAATAAAAATACAATTATTAGCGTAAGAATATACAAGAGTTACTTTATCTTAAAGAAAAATAGTTATAAATTTCTTTAGGTATGTGTATGTTTCTTAAAATTAATTTCTAATAAATTGTAGGATCTTATGATCTTAAGATCTGATTCTATGATCCGAGTATGTGACCCCTTTTACGATTTTAAGTAGAAAAGTGACTTTGACAACCTTGATCATGTAAGACTGTCAATGTGCTACTATCAAAACAAACTTAAACAAGGAAGTCCACAGGTGCACATTCCTCGTCAATGTCCATATTGTGGGAGTTTTTTCAGCTTCAGCTGTAGAAACTAGAAACTGTCTACCAAGCAGAAGCTAAGCTCAAGTCAGCAAGACAACTACTTCTCCAATAAAAAGAATTGTTCAACTATTCTGATGACCAGAAAAAAAAAATTGTGGGTCCTTTTTCTATTCTTTACAATAAGCTGGATAATTTGTTAATTGGGCAGGTAAATATGACTGGAATTCATATCTATATCATAATGGAATGACTGTAACATCGAGAAAAGATACCCCTACAGAATGCGATAGTATCATATCTATCCCACCGAATATGCAAATATCTTATTTATCTTTACAAACATTAGATAGTAGAAACCTGCACTTTATGCTCTAATATAAGACTACATTGGGATTAACTAGGATATCACCATACTTTGGACCATCTTATGGCCATCAGCTAAGATGTTACCCTCCAAGGCAACTGATGACTTTCTTTTTTATTGTCAAGTTGTCTTGAAAGTCATAACATGTGCCTCATCATGAATATAGGTATCTAGCACATCCTGGCACCGTGTTACTCCGAAACACCATGAAAATAAATCTTGATAATTGAAATTCAGATTTGGCTATTAAATCCTGAGGGTATTAGTTATCATATGAGATTTTTAGAAACAGTTCAGTGGAAGGAGAAACTTCTAAGTAACTTTTCCAATGCTGCCAATTCATCATTTGGACGTTCATGCACTCAATAAATGCATTATTACACTTATATTCCCCTTCCTAACAACCAAAACTTTTGGTTTCTGTTTTGCAATGAACAAAATTTTATGTGCACAAAGCTGCTTTTTGGAAAGAAACATAGTAGGTATAAGTCATAAAGGTATAGCTCAGTATATCTGCACCACAAGTCATAGGCTTTCCTCCAAAAGAAGCAACACAAGCTGCTATTTTTAGAAAGAAATATATTGTTATAATTCATAAAGAATATCTCAGTGATTCTGACACTACAAACTTTCCTTCTAAAAGAATATTTCCCAATGAAAATTATATGAGTTTACTAGAACTTGTAAACAATTGTCTGTTTCGGAATCAAGTAAAGATGCATACCTCCGGGATGAAATTTCATGTAGGGGGAGATATTGTAAACATGGCCTTTTAGAACAGTCCAAATTGAACCACCAGTTTTATGTTGCTTAACTTCATCCATCGAGATAAGCCTTTGGTTTGATTGCCCCTTTAGTCCTAGAAAGAATAATCCGAATAATAAAGATATCAACAGCAAAGATTGGTATAGTGCCTAAGAGAACTTAAAAGATGATAAATACATTTAATTGTATAAAAGTGGAATGACAGAGAAAAGAAGCATTTTATATGATTGAAAATATGTACTTAAAAGCAATTTGTTTATGACAATACATGAAAAATTCTTGAACCACAGAATCATCTAGTTTGTTAATGATAAAAACAAAAAGTTGTTATCTTGCCAGTACAATAATGAAACATCATACTAGTAACTACTATAATATATTTGAATAGGGTGCCCACATATGTCTCTAGCCATTTGAAACAAGGACACAAATATTCAGAGAAATTTATTTTGGATCATTAAAAATTCAACATACAATGAAACTCACCATTGTGCACTACTGGACGAAAGCAGCTCATCCGATGGATGGATAAAGCCGATGATAGATATGAAATCAGTTGAGTAATGGCTGAGAGAATAGTGCCATGGGTCAATCCCATACAACAGAAGGAAGCAAAAGGTTGTGGACCTTTACATCTAAATCCTAATAATCCATATTTACAGTAGTCTTGCTTAAACATAAATCGACAGAAACAAAGTGGAGAAACAGTAAAGTTAGAAAAACACCTTAAAGAGTCTCATAATTCAGAGAAAGAGATTCCTACATGCAGGATTTATCAAAGAGCATGAAGGGCTGAAGGTGATTAAAAAAATGAGAGGCCAACAACATAACTAAGTTGAGTATCACTTATTATCTCCTCCATTTACTGCCATTGCATCTTAGAATCCACACCAATGCTTGTTTAGAGACTCCTAATTTAGAAAACTAACTCTGGGTTTAAACATCTTATTCAATGACAGTCTGCTCATAAATAAATGAAAGGGGGAATAAAGGAAGAATTAAATACAACATGTGAAAGAAGAATTTTACATCATGGACCATGGTTCATCAACCACCATTTCTCATGTCAATTACTGTTAACGTTGTGTCAATGAGAACAGTCATGTGGAAGGTGCAGCAACAGCTACAACAGTAGTTGGTTCAAAATCTTTTCCATAACTAATATTTTTCTAGAAGTACTTCAAATTTGACCATTATATCATTATAATTGTTTCAAATTTCTCAAACTTAAATATTTATCTTATTGCTGCAGAGCTAAACCACTATTTTTTTCTAGAGTAAAGATAAGCTCCTAGCATGAACTGAAATTCATCAACCAAACCAATTTACACGAATCAATAAACCATCCAGGGGAAATAAACACCTGCAAGGTCAGGATGCGTGCGAGTAAGCTTTAACCAGTCCATTTGGCTGTACCCCTTTTCAAAAGGAACCTTTGTTCTCCCTACAGGCTTCTTCACCTTTGCCTTCTGTTTCTGTGCCAAATCGTCCGCTTCTCCATCTGGCTTTTGTGTCTTTTTTTTACTATCATCAACTTTCGTTGGAACCGCTTCACTTGAAATATTAGATTTAGATACATCAGATTGCCCTTTCAAACCTGCAGTTCCTTGAGACTTATCATCTGACACCAGATTATTCTCAGTGCCCACCTTGCCTGAAGGATTGTCTTCGAGAATGATTTTCCGGACATCAGGAATTGCTTTGGGAGACTCTAAATTCCCATCTTCCGCTTGTAAACCAACCTAGATATAAGACATTCTTATAATTCGTAGGACTTTCTTAAGAAACTGTTGCACTACAGTATCAACAACAAAACCTACAAATCTTCAACATTTTAGGCTCGGCAAACAAGTTTTAGGATTCAATATGACAATTAAATGGGGGAAAATTGATACATTTATTGGATGAGTTTTCACCAGTGTGAAAGCCACATTTCACCCAAAAGTTAGTTGGCTCACCTTGCAAAAGGTGAAGTCTGAGGAATCAACCATCTCCAAGTTCGTCCGTGCACTCATTTTTTAACTTCTCAAACTAAATAGGTTTAGCCCGGATCGCCTGTGAAAGAAATCCCAAACACAGGTTAACAAACAACACGAAAGATTGAGGATCCACGCGTATTTCCCTATAAAAAATGAAATTGCTTTCCATCTTATTGTCTTCGAGATAGATTAAAAGGGTTCCTGATTGAAAAGGAACAAATTACTGGTTCATGTGAAAAGACCCAACATGCATCGACGCTACAAAATTTCCCGAGTATACAGACCCAATAAAATAGGAAAAAAATCGAATCGTGAGGAAGAAATCGAAGCGAACGAGATCTAATTAAAGAAGAATACCTTCGAGATCTTAACAACTTTGAGATGGATTCTTGTCAGGGAGAAGGCGAGACGGAGGAAGGAGGGAAGGGTCCGAACCGGAGGACAAGAAGCAGAACCGATACGGAAAGGCGACAATGTGACGATATTTTGGTCTCGAATATGGAATGGAAAGCCGTGCGGATCTCTACAACTTTTATCAGCTGAAGTACCTCGTGTAGCCACCAGTACTGTTCACCTCCAGGATTCTGACACGTATCAGTCTCAACGTCTTGACCTCGCAAACAAAACGCGTGTTTACCCTTGCAGCGACTCTTCCACAGGTGGGTCCCATCATCCCGTTGCATGCACCATAGACAAGGCTGGTAAGTTAACTAAATATGTCGTGTAGGGCCGCAAAATGCATTGCACTTTAAACAGCAAACCATGCTGCCACGTTGCCTCGTTCGACCCAAACAGACACCCTTCTATCACGTAACATTGATCCAATCGACAAGCGGGTATGCAAGATTATACGATTCTTTCCACCGAACGATGCAATAAAGGGCGGAAACGATCAAACGAAAAAGAGGAGGGAATTTATTGAAGCAAATTAAGGAAGGAGAAGAAGGCGGCATCACTCCCGCGTCTGGGGATTTCCTCGCCTGCGCTAGTGACGGATTTGGCTCGTCTCCGATCCCACCTTAGCCTCGGTTCTACAACTCGCGTTTCGCTGAGATCTTCTTCACCTCGACCTGCCGCCCTACTGGTAATTGTAGGAATTGTTATACTGTTTTCGTATCTTCTGGATGCCGATCGAAACGCCTTCCTCTGTCGATCTCTAATCTCGTAGACCGTTTGCCTTTTTTCCCCCCTGCCGCGCAAGTTTTGCCTAGGTTTCTCCAGCAATCCTCTGATCCGATCCTGAAATCCATGGTCACAGGACCATTTCTGGTTCATGACGAAAAGAAATGATGAATTTTCTGGCAACAAGACACGAATTTGATAAACTCTTGTATAATCGTATCATTGTTTGATGAGAAGCATGCTTGGATGGGCATCGTGGAAGGTTAGCTAGCAGGTTGGAGAGAAGTGCTAATGGATATAAATTGAACGCTATGTTGTGGATACTATACAGAAGTATCTTGTCATTATGCCTCCAAGCATCTCGTGTGTTTCAGCGTCCGCTCGGATTTTTCATCTGTAGCATCAGGACTGTCAGCTGTCAACATTATCATGACAGAGAAAAGTTTGTATAAGCAGATAGCTTACAAATTGTGGACTATAACGAAGGAGAGACTAATGAGCTATGCTAGTTTATTTGCAATTTGCACAGTAGTTTTCTTATACATACTTTCATGCTTCTAGTTTTCTCTTTATATCTTCCATTTTGAACTACTCTGCATCCTATCTTAAATCACACATGAAGTATATGCTTCCCCTGTGCTCTGATAACCAGGATTTCTCTTTTTCCATGCATCATTAAGCATAGAAAATCTCACATCATTGCACCTGTTGCTACTATTATAGGTATTTGTCCAAGGAAACCTGGTTGGAGCACCAAACTTGATCGCTAAGGTGATTCTGATGATTTGAAAGTACAGGTGTGTACTAAACACAATGCTTGTTGCCTCTATTCAAGAAGAAAAAGACCAGGGTTTCTCACACACAGCATCTTCTGCAGCCAGTTAGTTTTCGAGTTCCAATCAGCATCAGAACTTGAACAGAGAAGGCTTCCTGACGCCAAGAATGACATCGGGATGAATGGAAGAAACACAAGTGTCTCCTTGTACATCAAAATAAAAGAGATCTTCGCTGAAGAGCAATGTTGTCAAGAAGAAACCTCAAGCAACCGAGCAGTTCCCTGAAGGGAAAGCAAGACAAGGTCGATGTTGTTGAAGCGGATGACTTGTGGATAAGCTTGAAAGCTTAACGATGGTGAAAGATGTACTTGGTGAGGAGCAGAGAAACTGTGAAATGACTAGGGGAAGGAGTTGCAAGCAACAAAGGTTATTGGAACAGGGTGAAATCTCTTGATTGAGCAAGCTAAAAGAAGAGGTTTGCTTGAGGATTACAACAGGATGAAAACAAGTTATGAAGAATTAGATCTGATCCAGATAACATCTTAGGGAGTGAGCATCTATTGGGCATTTGCTTCAGGTAACGTTGAAGTATTGATCAAGACTAAAGGAGATGAGGGTTTCAGTTTACTTCAGGAATACACAAGAGAGAACAATTGTTTGACATGCATAGATTCTGAAGAAGATATCTCAACATTGGTTCCAAGTTCAACACAGATGAGCTGACTGCTGGGGGTGTTTCTCTTGGAATCCTGAGGTCGATCAAAGATCTCAATCTTGTTAAGAGTCTGAACCATGTTCCGCACATCACTTGTTCATCCTGTTTCCTTCCCACGAAGAAGCTCAATAAATACATTACAAGGTATGGATTTGAACGATTATGATGATGAAACAAAACACATTAACAGCAAAACCATTCAACACAAGCATCATATTTCTTTTCTAGGTCCAGCAGATAAGGGATTTGATGAGGAAGAACTGTGTATCAGAAATGCAAGAAATTATATGATGCAGTTCCAAATCATATGAACAACATCGAGATAGTGTGTCTTGAATGTGCATCAGAAATGCAAGGCATTGTTATAGGCATGCCCCTCGAATGACACCTGAAAAATTCTGGAAAATTATGCTCGATCTGGATCTGGTCTTTTATAGGCATTTGGATTTGTATAATATCCAATGTCAGTAATGCATCTGTATTTATATCAAGTTCTCAACTGTTACTATGGCTTCCAAGCTCAATTAACAAATGTTGCTAGATAGGTTCAACTAAACTTAACAATATGTAATTTAAGAACTCCTAGTTCTGAGCAAATCATACTTTTTAAAGATCTCTGGAATTGAAATAATATTTGAACTGAATTAACTGGCATGGAAACTTTTAGGAACCAGTGGAATAGTGGAGATTGTGATCTTAAGAATGTTTAAACGATGAACTTTAAACCTGGCTTGACAGCTCCTTAAAATAAGAATCACAGTATGCTTCTGATCCGACTAAGATACTAAAGAATACAACTCCATCGCTTCGTAGACTATTTGTTTTGGGCAGTACACAAATCAACATCTTAACTTGAAACCTGTATCAAACTGACATTTAAAATCTAACTACTTTTATTCTTTAGATGGTTAGAGACTGGAGGCATCGATTGAAACCAAAAAACTCTTTCTAGTTATCATGCTAATCTGAAATTTGTCATGCATGTTTATAGCCCCTTGCCAAGGCAAGGAGTGCAAAAGTATTAAGGCGAGGGGGGTTTCAAAGGACAAGGATTCAGATTTAGAAGCACTTGAAACATATTAATAAGCCTAATCCAGGCTAATACACTCTTTATGGTTCAAAACCAACATCTCTAATATCATACTTTATAAAATCATAGGTGGATTGCTTGATTCCTTTCTTGTCCAAAAGAGTGCCGCCGATATGAGAAAAAAAGAAAAATGGAAGAAAAATTCTAGACATTTATAACATGGAGAACTGAGTAATTTATTGCTGTCATTAACATACCACCATGCTGCTATTAAATCATGCTGTCACCATGGCATCTTCAGGTTGTCTTCAGATGGCTGAAGTGCTGAATTACTATTTCAAAGGCAACAAAAGTGTGGTCATAGTAAAAGAACAAAAGCCAGTGTGAAATATGATCTAAACTTAAGAGATCAATAGGATTGCCATTTGATTAGCAAATAGAGAGTACATGGCATTAAGAAATCAACAGATGCAGAATGTGTAGAATAAGAATACAAATCTGTATAAGCGAACATAGAAATGGAATTTCATACTACATTATACCATGATGCAAGAGGAGATAATGGTTGGTACTTGTACCGGCTCTTACTGGTTGTTTGTTCTTCAATCAAAGATGTATCCGTAAGGAATGTGAACTAATTTTACCATTATCTTTTTGCTTTCTTAGATAGGTTCCTTCAACATTAACACACTATTTTTCACTTGAAAAGAGTTGAGCCTTGATACAAGGATAAGTTGCTCATTGCTCATAAATGACCTGGATGATAAGGGTTCAAATCACAGAAACAAATAAGGACTATGCTGCATATACTGACTCTCCCCTGACCTTATTAGTGAGTCTCATGCAATTCGTTTGTTCTTCTTCACTGTTTTTAGTTAAAACTCACAATCTAGTAGACATGTTCTGCTTTAGGGATCCAACTAATTATAATGCTTACAAAGAAGTAGTAGTTCCAATGAAATGTAAATGATCAGCTTGGCGTTCATCTTGCATGAGAATATTCCTTCATCTCTACTTACAAGAACTTACAACATCTTTACTAATATGTAATTGTATTATTATCTGTTAAAACTCATAGTTTGCAATACCGTACCATACCGCTCAGTATCGGCGGTACATACTGGTCCAATAGAGAACCGGTATGGGTGGTATATCGGTACACCTTAGTATACTGTGTGTCGATATGCTCGGTACGTACCATATTGACAGCTGATCGGTACATTGGTATGGTATAGAAGTCACAAATACATGAATTTTTCAGTCTCACATAATCAGGTATCTTTCGAAACATATCTCACATGCTACTAGTTCTTATATAACTAAGCAAAGGGTAATGTTTAATGTAATGATTTATTCAAAAGGTTCATGGAGTAAAAAATCTAAAGTGAGTTTGCCTTGAGTTGGTCAAGAATGGTGCTAACAGGGTCCATACACCATCAATTAGCATTGAGGCATGTTAATTCACCTCATCACAACTTACAGAGCTGTCGAACAATCACATCAATGCACCAGTTTTAACGAATCACCACATCCAAGATGTAAAAAAAAACTCATCTAACAAAATTAATGTCATTAAGAATGGTCCAAAGATGTGGGCCTAGAGTGTGACAGAATTATATCAAGAGTCTAAATCAGGTAGGTAAGGACCTGCTACGACAGTGAAGGCTGTCTTGTTCAAGTGCAAGTTAACATCAAGCTTAATGCACACCAGCTGTCCTGATGGCTAATGATAAACAGGCAAGAAGTAAAGCAGCTACCCAAGTGGAAGAAGATACAATTCTGAAGAAAGAATTAGCAAATCTTGACATGAAACTGGATGTCACAAAAAAGTATGCAAGTTATGGTTGATAAAGAACTTAAATTCATCTTACCTGTACTTATGAGATATGGATGGGGAGAACAAGCCTCTTTGAAGACCTAGGCCACTTGGAAATAAAGGATAGTTCTACTAGTGAAGGACAGAATGGAGATGCTCAGAAATAGGAACATAGAGACCAAGGTAGTTCTACTAGTGAGGGTGTGAACATACACAGAAAGGGGACCATGGAGACCATATTAATTAAGTGGGATCCTCCGCAGGACAATTGCAACAGGAAGGCCTCATTACTTTGGCAACCATTTATAGATGTTTGCTCAACAATGCCACCGAAATTTGGGACCACAGCAGTCAGAATACATTAAGATACATCTTTATTAAATAAATGTCAACGTCGTACCAACCCCTTATCTAGTGTACTGTAATCTTTCGATTTGGTTTGTGACATAAAAAGCTGAAACAGGAGGGCAGCAGTTACCAGAAGCAAATTGATGGCACTGGAAGAATAAGGTCCCATGATCGGTATAGTGGGTGTCTCCCCTTCAGAGGCTCTTGATGTTTGTTGGGGGTGCACTAAATTGATGTGCCAGATATGCTGTTGTGGCTGCCTCCTTCCTCCATATGATGACCATTCTATCGGTTCCATTCCGACCCTCCTACTCCTCTCATTATTGACTGTTAGCCACCCACACTGCCATTAGTAGTAACCATGTTTTACATCATACTTAAATTCAGAGTAAAATATGGGGTGCTACAAGATTAATGTGATGGATACTTAGTCATAAATTACAGTTGCAATGATTACATTTGAAAACCATTGTTTCACATGATTCGCCAAATGAAAGCCTTGTCGGCAGTATTATAATAAATTTATTTATTGAAATGCTGTGCTATGTCAAGACTCAAAGCAAACATACTATATGACCGTTACTCAGATTTTGGCACCTCCAAACCATTAGTACTGTAAGGAGAGAAAAGAGGAAAAGATGCATTACATCCACTGATGAGGAGCTATCAGGGCCACTAAAGCTGATCCTTGAGTTCGCTGCTGCTAGTCTCATTGACAATAACTGAAAAACCATAGTGAAAAGGAACTTTAGACAGTAATTTAAATACTACAGCACAGGAATTTTTGTTAAATTTGAAGTCTTAATGTATGACCTAGATTTTGTTCCAATAGCTTTCTTCTGTTAGTTGGACAGTCATAAATGGGGGTGTGAGATTCATCTGTCATGATATAACACTTTAGACCCCACAGTTACTTTATGCATGTCCAACTAGAGGAAAGTATTATTGGGACAAGATGACAAGACTTTTAAGAAATGAAATATTCATATAAGCACAATCAAGATACAGAAGAGAGAAAGTAGTAGATGTAGAATGGATAATGAATCAAGTCACATACCTCAATCAGACATTGGAGAGATTTTATGTGATTGATGATTTCATCCAACAATAAAGTTGTACCTGATATCTGTGTCACAGTAAGAGATTGGATTCAATATCATGCAGCCATATTTCATCTCTTTGTATAGGAGCCACATTCTAAGTTTGTAATTTTCAAGCCCATTTTCATGCCTTTGAGTACCATGCACATTTAGACTTAATAGGAGCTCTGGAATCCACAACTTTGTCTCTCAATGACCATGATCATCAGCCAGAAGTCTGATCAAAGATTCAAGTCAATAACCTTTCGACTCAAAACAGTCATGAATGCAGCTGAACACTAAGGCAGAGAAGAATTAGTCTGAGTTTTATGGTCCTCAGATCCTTTAGAAATTCTAACTACTAGTGAGTATCCGTGTAAGCTTTTGGCTACTGATCTAAGTAGTACTACTCACAAACTACAAATCTTGCATCGAGGATGAACTAGTCTTTCGAGCTTCAAGTTCTATAAATTAAACCTAATGCACAGATGAGGTTAATAAATCTCTATTAATGCCCATCAGGAAGTGATGAAATGCAAACTCCTAGATGAGTTGGTGGCATATAGCTGCCATTCAGCTCTGTCATCAGATTGAGAAATCATTCCAAGTTCTCCAAATCACTGAGATAATGGTTACACCCCTACCTCCATTGCAAAGTGTCACATACAATATAATAGAAAGCACCAAAATTTACCAGCTAATACAGGATATGATTTAAGATCTGAGATACGAAATAGTCCTCAAGTTCTGCCATTTCACCTAATTACTAAAATGCTTTTTCAAACACAATTAGATGTGTGAGTATTTAGACTGAGAGAAGTATAGACTAGTGGTAATAATAATTACATGATTAAGAAATAAGAAAACATACCTTGCTGCATCCAGGGATCAGTTCTCGGAGAACTTTCATCCTAGCATTTATTTTCTCCCTCCTTGCCTAAAATTGAAAACAATTAGATAATTAGTGCCTCGTATTTCATCAGAATAAGAGGAAAAAAAGTTCAAGGACGACTGACTAAGAACAAAAGAAAGTTACAGATAGACTACTAGTTAATCGAAACGTATTATCTAGCACTAGTGAGTAAACAAGAGGTGTTTATATACTCTCTCCGCTAAGCTGTGGCTATCAGTGGCTTGGCCTCGGCGAGCGCGGACGTGAACGCAAGGGAGCTTCTTACCGCACGCAGTCCCCTCTTCTGAGCGCCTTTTGCTCTTTTTTGCTGGAGATCCCCCCCTGTGCTTTTCGCCTTCCTTCCTCTTCGCCGACCGCTGCGCGATCAGCCGGAGACCGGCCGAGTCCAGCAGCTCCGCCTTAGGCCTCGGCGGGAGGCAGGGACGCCACATCTCGACACTGGAAGCGACAGCGTTGGGATCCGGCAGCCGGTGAAGGAGATTCACGGCCTGGTCCGACGGAAGACCGAGGAGGGCACTGAAGGAGCCGTTGGAGGCCAGCAGCACGCCCGAGCTCGGACGCACGGGGCTCCCCTTCGCGGATCCCATCGCGATCGCCCCACGGAACCGGAGGATGAGATTCAAGTCGAGACGAGCCTCGATCCTCTCCAATCCCGATTTTTTCCCAACACGTTTGGCTTGTTCGATTCGACCGAGCCTTAATCCGTGCGCAACTATCGGCACACAGGAACCCTAACGCGGCTTCTTCTTCTGTCGCCCCGTACCTCCAATTCCGCGGCGACGGATGTTGGCAAACGAACGCGGGAGGTGGGGGCGTTAAAAGCACTTCACGTATAAAACGGCAGGGAACGTTATGCGTAAATAACAACATGACCGTCACGTTTCTCCGTTGTTATATATCGCCTTATCGGATGGATATATATCCATAAATATAATCATTACATTCATATTAACTTCAATATACATCATATATTAACGACATTGTAAAGCTAGAGATTAGCTTAATTACCGGGCTGGGTTGGGCTGGTGCTCGTATAGTCCGAGCCGAAATCGCCATGGATTGTAGTGATCGAACCGGACGCAAACATAGCGACCTCATCGAATCTTACACGTATATCAACTGCCCCAATTCGCTCCCGTCTCCACCCCCGATCTTTTTCTCTGTTGGTTTCGTTCCCCCGCCGATAGCAGTTCAGCGTCCTCCTCCTCCTCCCTCTGTCTGTGTCTCTAGGGATTTTTCGATCAGTTTGCCTGACTGTATTCTCCTCTGTCCTTGGTAGTCGAAGGCGTTGCAGATTTGAGGTACGCGAAAGAGAGATCTTCGCGCAATTGTTTGCTCGATTTCTATCGGTTTTTTTTTTGTTTTCCCATCTCGGAGTTTTAGATCAGTAGGGATAGCGATGATTACGTCTTGCCCCAAAGTTTTCCCATCAATTGGCTTGCGGGTTAGGGTCTCCGTAGGAGCCCCCTTATCTGGATCGGTTCTTGTGCAAAAGACGCGAGCTTTAGACTATGCGTCTAAAGGACGGACGAAACCCTAGCCCAAGCTTTATTTTATCCTTTCTTTCCCCTGTGGTTTCGTGATTGATGAAGATTAGATGATGCTTGTTGTGTAAGCACTCTTCTAATTGGAGCTTAAAGGATGCAGCTTTTGGGTTCAAGGTTTCTTGATTTGTATTGAGTGCTTCAAGAGAAACCGGCAATGGAAAAAGGAGATGGTTCAGGTCTGTTTGTGAACGATGGATCGTTCATGGAGAGGTTCAAGCAACTCCAGCAAGAAAAGGCGGCAGCGGCAGCAGCTAATCAATCTAAATCTGGCACTTTGGCCGGCCCTTCCATTGATCTGAAGCCTTCTGTTATAGTTAGCAAAAGGCCACTCGATGTTAAGGTGAATGATACAAAGAAGGGCAGCACAATGGCCTCTGGTGGGAAGCTTGCCTTCAGTTTGAAGCAGAAGGCAAAGGTTGCCACGATGCCGGTTAAGTTTGTGGCTGATGAAGAGGAAGAAACTGAAGAAGCAGAAGCTGTATCTGGAGATGAACCGGTTAAGCGCCAGAAGTTGAGTCAGGGAGATAGCATTCATACCTCCTCGGAACAGCAGGATGTTGGTAATGTGTTGTTTTCTGCATCATATTCCTTGCTAAAAAAATGTTATACAGAGAGTAAAAGACAACTGCCTCCAGTTTCTACCTAACTGTGTTATTCTTGTCATTTTCCTTTTCATTTGTACATAACTTATTTGTGAAATAATCAGCTTAATGAGAATTGCATGAAACTTCACTAGTTATTGCTGTTAAAAACTATCAAGAATGAGAATGAAATGTTCTTAACGTTAAATCAAACATTTGCATTGTCTACTTCTGTTAATTTTTTGTGATTGACTTGTTGTTCACATGTTGAAAAGTGTATGATTCTACAGCTGTACCTACAATAAACAGTATTTTTCAATTTCATTTATACCTGAATAAGCTTCTGCTACTTGCATGAAGTTAGTTATATGGTTTCACTTTCTTTTATTTAGTTATTCTTAACATTTGATATGCGGCTTGTCTGTTTTTAATTAACAACTGAAATATTTTTCATTTTAGTTAAATAGGTTTTTTCTATGTGTTACTGTATAGTTACCTTGATTGTGTGAAGGCCTGAGAAACAAAAACGAATATGGATTTTGCAGTCATTGTGATTATA
Source organism: Musa schizocarpa (assembly GCA_900464855.2). NCBI lineage: Eukaryota > Viridiplantae > Streptophyta > Magnoliopsida > Zingiberales > Musaceae > Musa > Musa schizocarpa. The sequence goes on along the minus strand of LS990923.1, from coordinate 45,784,053 downwards.
GTTAGGAACAAATTGTGATTATAATTAAGACCTAGAGGGGTGTCAAGCAACTATTAGTTCTTTAAATTGGATGTTTTTTCCTGTTCTTATTTGTTATCAGAACTTATTTATGGACATTCATCATACTATTCATAGTGTATTTTTATGGGAATAAGAGAATAGTGATATTTTGTCACTAGTTGCCTCTGTTGTTTTTTTCCTAGGAAGTAGCTTCATGTACCTTCTTCTTTTACTAAATGTACCCTTTGCCTTTCAATTGTCTATCGACATTGGTGCAAGGGCTGTTGATTGAAAAAATCGAAATGTGGCACTCCTGCTACAACAGTAATTTGCATTCACTTGTACATTCTCTTGATATTAATCTGTTCTTTAAGTAACATGCAGCTCCATCCCCTCCAAGTGATCCAGCAGTCAAGAAAGTCGCAGATAAGTTAGCAAGTTTTGTGGCAAAGAATGGAAGACAGTTTGAGCATGTCACACGCCAAAGGAATCCTGGAGATACACCTTTCAAGTATGAGTTCCCAAATTTTTTCAGTTTTAAGATCATTGATTTACATCTGCCTTTACAACTCTGGATCTTCTTCTTCTATAAGTCTAATTTAATACCATTTGTTATATCACTTGGTGTCAGGCTTGGTCATTCATTTGATGCTTCTTTTACATGCTTGCGCTGGGTAATTTTGTTTGTCTTTAAGGATTAGCTCAAATATTGAAATAATTTTGGATTCCCAGAGAAGAGAGAACAGGGAACACAGATACTGTTGCAGATACTTTGAGAAGCTGACACTGGATAAATTATATTGTGCCTGTTATTTGTATTATTGTGTTCCTGTTGAGCTTAAGTTCATTATTAGTTTGCTTCAATCATACTATTTATGTGATTGAAGCAAAGTGAAGTTTGTTATTTATTTATAAGTATTTATTTATTTTATGAGGATGGTATGCAAATAGGTAACATGGATTTCTGCAGGTTTTTGTTTGATTCAAGTTGTTCAGACTATAAATACTACGAGTATCGGCTCTTTGAAGAGGAAAAATCTCTTGCACGATCTAATGAGTCTACGACATCCAATTCTGGTCAATAACCTCAGTGTGCCTGTTTCTCCAACTTTTATGAATTCGGAGTGGTTTAGGGTTTAGGTGTCTGACATCTACCTTTTATGAATCTTTTTTGTAAAAACACTGATTTTAACTTTTCCTTATGGCAGCCAGAGGAAGCACTTCAACTTCTAGAGCATTGAGTGGACCTCAAAGGAGCACTATCCAACGGAATTCTAATTACCAAACTCCTGCTTCGGCTTTGTATGGATCTTATGAGGCATCTGGCTCTTCTGGAAGATCCTCTAGTTATGGTATTCTCAGCTTGTATTTTCCGATCTAGTAAATTTTGATGCTGTTGTTTCAAGGGTGGCAGTCAGTGGGATACATATAGTTCTATCATGAAAGTAGGTCAAGGTTCCAAAACCAAATCTATCTATAGGAAATAGAGCCTGAGCAGGGTGTCTAGGTTTGGATGGTCATGATTGGGTTTGTCATGTTCCATAGGAAAATCATTTTTGATGGGAAGCCACATATCCAGTCAACAGGTCAAAGATTGTCTGGTCAGGCTTGAACATGGATCTCATGGGTTGATGAAAATGGGTCAGCCCTGTGGGTTGAGTTCAACCAATCCAATCAGGCAGGAGTTTTCTTTTGCTTGACCTGACTTTCTAAATTTGTCATATTGATTTGATAGAATTACCCAGCGAATAAATTCAGCATGGTTATTTTTTTTCATCATTGCTTTTGCATTATCACAATCTTCTATCCTTTCACTTACATGCGAAGAGATATGCCTCCAATGATCTTAGGACTGCAATGTCCTTTCTCATTGTTTTATGATTTTTCATATCACTTTTAGAGCACTTTCTAATTGTGCATACCTTGCAATTCTTTTGTAGGAAATTCTCACATTTTTATTTTGTGGACATTTAACTATTATTTCCTTAGACCATGTTTAAATAATTCAATGAACTCTGTTGGACTGGGACTTTACAATGTAAGGGCTCTTAATTCATTTCTTTGTTTTTTGGGCACAAGATTGTTCCACGAAAATTATTGTAATGAATGTATTGTTCATACTTCAAGACCTCTGCTTTTGCATCTTTATGGCTTTTGCGAACAGAGAATCATATTCATTATTCATTATTTACGACCACCATTTCTCTTGTGTTCCATTTATAAATTTATCGTTTGAACTTTGTTTTATTGGTTTTTTATAAATGTTTTTGTAACAGGTGAATCCAGTGAGCCTCCAGCTGCAGATCCTATTGCAATGATGGAGTTCTACATGAAGAAGGCTGCACAGGAAGAGAGAATGAAGCAACCAAAGCAGTCAAAGGATGAAATGCCACCACCTGCTTCTCTTCAAGGTGCTATTTTGAACTCTGCTATTGCTTATATGATTAATTATCCCCGAGAATGTTGAAGTGGAATCTTAACTAAGCATAAAGTGTACAATTATTGTTAATAGTAGCTGCTGCTCCTCATGCTTGTGCAATTATTGTTAACTAAGCATAAAGTGTACAATTTAACATTCTATGGAATCTAACATAATTGTGCATGAAATATTCTCATCCCTATCTAACTTGTAATTTAGAAAAAAGGTCCTTGAGCTCTAAGACAATCCTAATATTTTTCTTTTTTATCTTGTGTTTATAGCTCCCATCAAAAAGGGTCATCACATGGGTGATTTCATTCCACCAGACGAGTTGGAGAAGTTTCTGTCATCTTGTAATGATGTAGCTGCACAGAAAGCAGCTAGAGAGGCTGCAGAGAAAGCTAAAATCCAGGCTGACAACATTGGGCACAAACTTCTGTCCAAAATGGGTTGGAGAGAAGGTATGGTTGAATATATAATTGTTTCTATTTTTCACTTCTGCTGGACATTATATTGGCTATCCGCTGCCAGTTTGTCACATTTTCCATGTAGACATCCCTGCCATGAAGGTTGCTTCAACCAATGCATTTTAGCTAATGTTCCTTCAACTGATGTATTTCTTCTCTCGATGACCCTTGATGTTAGATTTGTGTTATTGTTGTCGAGAAATCAGTAGCTCACGAACAAATTGTTATGATCTGCAACAAGTTGTAATCTATTGTTTAATTTGTCAACCACATGGTAGGCTGTTGAAGAGCTTCAACGTTAGTCACATCATTTTGTTTTTGCTATACGATGCATATCGTCCTGGGTTGGACTATTTTTGAGTCGAATAGAGCTATCATGTCTACCAAAGCCAACAAAGATTTCTTTTTTTTTTTACTATTTATACTTGCAGGTGAGGGACTTGGCAGTGACAAACGTGGACGAGCAGATCCAGTGATGGCAGGAGAAGTGAAGAAGGACAATCTAGGTGTTGGTGCACAAAAATCTGGTGAGGTGAACCCTGATGATGATATTTATGAGCAGTATAAGAAAAGGATGATGCTTGGTTATCGGTATAGACCAAACCCCCTGGTAAAACCCTTCTCCTTTTCCTCACTTATAAGTGATGGTTTCTGTTGTATATATTTGATCCAAATGACCTGACATTTTGATGTCCTAATGCAGAACAACCCAAGGAAAGCATATTATTGAGGGGAAGGACCTGTGGCCACTGTAGCTGTAAGGCCTCCTTTTTGACCTACTCGACTTTGCCTCATGTTTTTAGTCGTGGTTGGGTATATTGATGTCTCGGAGACTGATTGAGAAAATATGCTGCCCAGAGATTGTCTTCAGCATGGTACCTAAACAAGCATTTCAGGTCTGGTGACTCCATGGTTATCAGTTAATATTGAAGAGAGCAACAAGTTAGGGAAATCATTTCAACATTGTTTTTGGAACATTGGGTGTTATCAGAGTGCTGTAATATCGTAACTGATGGTATTCAAGAAACTGAACAATGATCATTGTTAAATCATTGGATTATATGTGCTTCTTTATACGGTTGTGATTATTGTTTCTCGGAGTACTATAAATCGATCATGCGATGGGATAATGAAAAATCAATAAATGGTTGCAGTGTAATTCCAAACTTGATATATTTACCCGAGATAAAGATCACATATTTTTCGTCGATTAAGCAATTAGCTATTAGTTTCCCAATGTTGCACTAAAAAAGGTAAGCAGTAAAAATGACCAAACACATCAGATCACTTGCACTGAAACCAAGAGCTAATGATGCATACATCTGTTAATTTCATGAAAATGAACAATGGAGTTCTTCCCTCAGAACACAAGACAAGCATGAAACAGAAGTCCAAGGCCCTTCTTCACAGTCGAGTAGACCAACTAGTCTGAAAATATAAATGTAACAGAGCAGAAATAGAGAGATCCCTTTTTGTTTCTAGAATTTGAGCTCATGAGGTTTCATTCCCGACCTAAGCGAAAATCTTGCACCTAAGTAGACCTTCAAATCTTCCACTGCTTCAATGGCTTTTATCAACTGGCTATCCACGGCCTTCTGGTCATCCTTCTTCTCCTGGGGGAGTGCCTTGGTTTCCTATATATTTGAAGAGAACATAAGATGCATCAGCAAGATAATGAACATACAAACCACATGATTGTAATTAATCAATGTATTGGTGCAAGCACAGACCTCTTTATCAGTCTCGAAAAATTCACCTTCCCCTTTCTTGGTCGTCTTCTTTTTCTCCTTGGTGAAGTACTTGTCATCAAACTTGTCCACATTGACTCCTGATATATCGACCTTGGTGGATGTTGCAATAACATAAGCCTGATTTACTCGTCTTAGAGGTACTCCATTAATCTTGAAAGGTCCTACAGCATCGGTGTTAAGCAAGATGAAATACCAGCACAAGCATTGTCAAGCTAAGTCATTGTGCTACAGAAACAAATAGAGCAGAAATGACTATAGTTTATACACACTCAGTTTATAATTGATAGCCACTGCTTTTTGTCTTTAAATTTGGCTTCCAAAGCCTTCGAATATACAACCTCAATATCTATTGAAAATCATTGAACAAATTATCAAGCAGAAAACAGATATCAGCATATGCCTCCTCATCCATTTAATTTTGCACCAGTTCCTGAATTTGTTAATACCTTGTGTCTGCTTTTTAGAAACAACTATCAAGCTTACAATCAGGATACACATTTTCATCCCTGAGAAAGATATCTTTTCTTCAATATGACTACAAGAACTTAACAACGCATTGCAAGGCATTGACCATGTTTATAAGAAACCAGTAGTCTGAAAGAAATTATATTAAGTCAGGGTTATGACATAATTGATGTCTAATCAGCAGAAATGCAAAAAGGAACAAACCAGATTAGGAAAATTTAAGCAATACGTCTAAATATCAGCATTACTAAAACACTAATATTAGAGTGTCACAAGATTCAGTAGCCAACATTCCTTTAATATGAACACCAATCTGACTAAGGTAAGGCACATATAGACTTGAATAGGATTTAGGTCTGATATAGATGTGATATAACACTAACAAATATAAGGCAATATGTCGAATGTATTAGTTGCATTCCCTACCTAAAAGAATTTTACCACAAAGGCGAAGAGAAAAGATAACGAGAAAAAATAAATGTGCAATATATACAAAAATGAATCGTAAGGCAAATTTCTTAATGCTTAATAAGTTTAATTTATGATTCTGAATAATATCAAGATATCTGAATACTGATAAAATTGGACCTAGGAGAGTTTGGATAGAAAAACTCAGACACAGATATGGACACATGATGAACACAGACTTAAGATAACCATGACTGGCTCCACCAAACTTGACCATGTGTAAAATTATATATTTAGAATAACAAGGGATGCCTATTGTTTCATGAAAATTATTCAGCTAGCCAAAATCTCTAAATAGTATATTAATATCAAGTAAATATAAAAAGGTATTAATATTTTATCATTAAGGAATTAACATTTTGTCATCATATTCTCTTCAAAGCTAATAGACACAGGCATTTGCCCACCAAGCAAAGCTGACTTAAAAAAGAGACTTCTTTTTGTATCTTCTTAAATACTCACATAAAAAAGGCAATATCAAGCTATTTTTCAAGCAAGAGGTTCGGCAAAGAAGCAGAGAATCACTGATATCAGCAAAGAACATAAAAGCCATACAGAAGCACAATATTATGATTAAAACAATAGATCTAATTCGAACATATCCAGAGGGACTAACCAGTAACCAAAAGAAGTCCGGAAGGTAGCTGCTTCAGGAAGACAACCCTCTTTCCCATGAACCTCCCAGCAAGAAGGATCAGAACGGTTCCCGGGGTGATGCTCGCCCTGAATCGTGTAACAAGGAACAAAAGCACCGCAAAAACCGACTTTGAGCGATAAAGGTAACAGCAAGAGACAAACAAATCTGAAGACCACCTGGCGAAACCCTTATACCTGAGCTTGGTGGGCTTGGGCTTGCGGCGATTGGGGATGGGGGTCTTGACGTCGTCGGCGGGGTAGAACTTGGGTGGCTTGACCGCTGCCGTCGGGGCCGACGCGGGCTTAGGTTCGTGGCGGGGAAAGGAGCCGCCGTGCTTGGCCTTGATGGCCCAGATCCCCCGCTTGTGGTACATCTTCGACCTCGAGAACTTCCCGATGCCTCGGACCAGGCTAGGGTTCCGGCTCGCGGTCCTCTCTTTCTTTGTCGGCGCCATGGCGAGAGCAAGGAGGGGGAGAGAGATGCGGAGGACGGTAGAGCCTTCAAATGGCCAGCGGAGGAGGATCGCGAAGGACACGGAGCGGATCATTTATAGATGGCGTTTGGAAACCCTAGTCGAGTGTGAGATCATCTCATCAGAATCATCGGCAATGTGATGGACGGTCAAGATTCTCTCATAGAGATGAGGTTGGGCTTCCGTTAGGTTGGTTCATAAGATAATTAAAATTATATATAATACGTATGCTGAAGAAAATATATATTTTAAGTTTATTAATAATATAAATTAATTAACACAAATGATTAATAATATATATTATTAATAATATATATTTTAAGTGCTGAATGCCTTCCTTTCTCGAGATAAGTAAATGATTTATTTTTTTCTGAATTCTAATTAATGTAAAATATATATATATATATATATATTATTTTATATAAAAAAATTTATTATAAAGGGTTAATGACATATTACGCTTGTAATTAGCTATCTCTAACGATCTCTATATTTTTAAAAGTTATATTGAGATCTTTATATTTATAAAAATAAATTATTTAACTTTATTTATCCTTATATTATCGATTTTGATGATAAAAATATCGTACGTTCTTAATAATAAATTAAAATAAAATAAAGTCAACACATACTTATTGATAAACTCTATAATATTTTCATTAATAAAATAGATAACAAAAAATAAGATTAAATATTTTATTTTTATAAGTAAGATCTCAATATAATTTTTTAAAAATATAGAGATCAAGATATTAAATATAATTAATTACAAAAAAAAATCTATAATTAATCCTATTATAAGTAGTGCTTTGCGAAAATCAATTTACTTAATTTTGCCTTTATAAAAAAAAATGTTGAATTTATTGTTCTATGTGGTCCTTTTATCAGCGCCAAAACACAAGCTAGCAAAATAATTGTTATGATTATTCAGTAAGAAATTGGGCTTTTTTTTTAGTACACATCAAATAGACAAAACTTAAATATTTGTGCCAACTAAACACTCAAATGTTTATAAGCAATCCATTTGTAAGCTATCAAACACCCTCTTCAAACTATGAAGTGTTTCTATGTGAGGTACTTTGCTTTCCAAATCGTGATGACACTTCTATCTGAAGATTAACAATTGGAAATAGAAACAGTAGCAGTGAATTATTGCTATTTTGTTGCTGGGATCAACTGAGCTCAGAATGTATATTGAGATTAACCCATTAAATTTACACTCGTTGCAACAAGCAATGCATGTTCGCTTGGAATTCTGCATGGCAAAAACTCAACTCCTGTGCCTGGTCATTCTCCTCACAAGACCCACTCAGACCTTCATCCTGCATTTGCAGAGAACATTGTCAATTTAAGACTAGATGCTCGCAAATGCAGTGTATGAGAATGTAATAGAAATGAATCCAGTTAATTTTTGTCAGTAGCTTCCTGGAAATAGATACAGGTTGAGGTTTTGTGCTTAGACTTGGTGATCATCTATGCAATTGTATCAGTAGTTTGGCTATATCATTAATTCCAGTGCATGTTCTGCAGCAAGCATACGAGGAATAGTTTATGATGCTGATAGATGAAATTTTATTTACCTGAAAAGAAAAGCAAGCTTCTAAGAAGATTTCACAACATTTGGAACTAGAGATGGGTGCGACTGAAACATCATAACTGCTAGCTTGCAGGGCTCATCTGAAGCAACTTCTCCGCTTGTTCAGGGAAGAATGTAATAAAAAGAAAGGCACCTGCAATCGAATGCAAGTAGAGTATGGTCAAGTCAACAAGTCTGAAGCAAGCAAAAAGACATTGAAATCATCTATTCATGTTAAGCAGTCTGAAAAGCGTACAGATTAGCACAGTCCCAAGAACAGCAGAAATCTTCCCTTGGATAGTCACAAGACCAGCCTTGCCTGCATCTTGCAGTTCAGTGGAACCAACAGAATCAAAGGTTCCTGTATGGATAAATGACACAAGCAAAACAACTATGAGTGAGCATGTGTGAAAACCTTAATTATAAAGATAAGGCAAGATTAGAACCTGGTTTTACTGACTGAAGACCAGAGGTGAGGCATGCTACATTCTCAAAGCCTTGTTTTTCTAGGGTATTAGCTGCTGCAGCAGACCTTCAGAATCAGGCAAGCAACAAGGTTAACAGTTTGAACGAGTATGGCCAAACCTCAGAAACATGAGTCTAGTAACAGGAGATTAGTGCAAATATTGATCGGAATCTCACCCCAGTGTACAACCAAGATATCATTCTTATGTGCAATCGTGGAGATGATTAGGAGCTATCAGCATTAGCAATAACAATGGAGAATGAAAGAAGAATTGAATAAAAAGAAAATTCTGGAGGAAGAAAATATAAAATTTGCTACTTTCATTTTTCTAATCTCCTCATCGATAGTTTTCTTTCTATTATATTTTTCTCTCATTTTTCATTTCTAATGACGGTATTGATAGCTCTTTATCATCCTCATGATCGTACTTACAGAAAAATGATATCCCGATTGTAAATTGGGGTGGGATTAGTCGATACCTACACCTTAAGACAGTAAATCACTTCTCTAGTTCACCACAGGCATGCACGATGTGCTAAGTCAAGTTCAGAAGTTCTAACAGAGTCATTAAAAGACTCAGGTAAATAATGGCTTATGACTGTACGTCTAGTATTATAAGAGCAGCAGAAACTACAGATCAATTGAGGAGTATGAGATTTAGCAGAATAAGCTTTGGCGTCAAGAGAGAGCTTATGAAATCAAATGGTAGGTGTACCAGGAGCAACTATGAAGTAAGCAGAAAAACTTGCAGACATCCGGATAACAAAAAGACAACTGCAGTAGCAGCAGCTAACCTCAACCCTTCCTGGCATACCACCAGCAACTTGCTGTCCGCGGGAAACTGCTGCTTTACTGATTGCACAAAGTCAGGGTTGGGTTTAGTGAACGCTAACCCAAAGAACAAGCCGGAAAAGTTGTTGTGCACTGTCCTCTTGATGATGGTGCCTGATAGCAAACAACGGTTGATGTCACATCCTTACAGAACGAGAGCAACGCAACTCAAGCAACTCAGGGGGATGCATACCAAAGTCGTTGTCCTGGTTCTCCACAAAGAGGGGTACATGACAACATGAGGTGATGCGAGCTCGCTCGTATTGGATTCTGTCTCGAACATCCAGAACCGTGAATCCTTCCTCTGTGACGAGCTTCTTCGCCTCGTCGCCGTTCACGAATCTCACTTCAGCTCTGATCACTGCAGACGTCTTGCGGCACAACCTGACACTCGAGGTAGCAAAGCGGTTGACTCTGCAAGCCGCCCAAGCTCCTCTGTCACTGTAACAAGCAATTCAACAAGCACTTTAAGCTCGTACCCATCATACGAAATTAAAAGAGGCATCAAACTAAGAGGACAAGATGGAGCTCAAGGGACACCCGAGGGCCAAAGTGGTGGAGAATCCAAGGACCACCATCTCTTTCCTTCTTAATTCCGTTACAGCTGGGGAATTGGGAGCTGCGCCACCGAAACGCAGCCGGGAAGCCGAGGGTCGTGGCGACGTGCACTCCCGTCGCCATGTGGCTCGAGAGAGAGGTGGGCTGATGAGCTTCACAATCCTTCTCGCCAATGGTATCGCGCCACATGGACGCCGAGAAGGATCTTTGGATATGGATCGACACTGATAGAAATATTGTAATTACAGATATATCCCTAAACTTTGTATTTATGACATCATAAAGTTAATCTCTCGGCTATATTAAGTTAAGTGTTTCTTAAAATTATTATTATTTGCCTAATACATGTTTTGATGTTAAAATATTAAAATTTATTTTTAAACATATAAATTTTAAATTCAAAAACAAATATTCACGAAGATTAAATAAATTAATTTTAAATTTTGAGCCATATGTGAAAGATTTTAATATTTGAAAGGAATGCATGTGCTATATTAAAACTTATAATGATTGATAAAGAAAAATATAGTTGATATCTTGGTTACCTCGACGTGATTTGAACTCATATGATTGTCTGAGATGCCTCCAAGGTGAAAATAACAAACTCCTGTGTCACCTAATTGAAAACTTAAATCGAAAGAGGTTTCCCGATTCGATCCCTCTAATACTCAAGTTAATAGCCCTAAGTCTCTAAATGCAAATGTGAGTGGTCAAAAAGATAAATCCCTCGTTATTGTATTAAAGATGTGTTTTTATACTCGTAGGGGATAAAATATTTCATGAAATATTCTTTAGACTTTTATCCACATGGGATAGACGAATGGAATATGACATGGATTCCATGTTTCCACGTGACGATTACATCTCAAATGATGATTAATTGATAAGGTATTCCCTATCAATAGTAAATATCATATTTCTAAATAAAAAAATTGATACCACTTGTTGGAAAGATAATACCCTCCTTCTAGTTAATTCAATCACCAAATGTGGTTCTAAACAAGTTGATAAGATTATAAATAAAATTTCACTGTTTGCTCTCATATAATTATATATATATAAGTTACAAATATATATATATATATATATAATAAATTTTTGAAAAAAAAACTCCTACTTTGAGAATATGGACAAAGCAACCTAATTTTAAAAAAATCTCACAAAATATATTTATCACATGAAAAAATTATTTTATCTCTATCTCTGTCAAACTTGTTATGGAGGTATAGTCTTTGTAGGCTCTCCTTCCCCATTAAGGGCAAGGCCTCTATCTTCATTGGACCCAGCGATAAAGGTGCATTCTTCGTAGCCGTTGCTATCACACATAGCCCCTCTCACTATTGGCCACGGACGAGGAAGGAGGGGTAGTGGCCTACTCTCACTTGCAACCTCCACGGTTAGTTACGGAGGAACTATGTAGCCTCCTCATACCCCCTCCTTATTATGGATCGTCGATAAGGAAGGAGGGGGGATATGCCCTCACCCGTAGGCGAGGAAGGAGAGGGGTCAACTCGTCTTCGTTTGCAACCTCTGTCATTGGTTCAACGGGTCTAGCAAGGGCCACTATGTCTTCATCATTGGGTAGGTCTAATGAGATGGAGGCACAGCTATGGTGGGATGGAGGGCAAAATGATTATTTTAGAAAAATATATTCTATAAAAATTTTCAAAGTTGGAATATTATATCAAAAATTTTAAAAGTTAGATTTTTTATGAAAATTCATCACACATACATCTTTATATCTTTTTAGGTCTTCCTCTACCTCTTTTTATATTTGGAGATTACCTAAATACCAGTCAATATCACCTTAAATAATTTTCTCTCATCTTATCTCATCTATCAAAAAAGATATATATTATTCTATTATATATATATATTCTATTATATATAATAAAAAAAATGTGCTTGTCATACATTAGAAATAAACATGGAGAAAATTATGATGAGAGTGACAAAACAAGGAGTGAGATATATTGAACTATCTCATGGACAACAAAACTTAGAGACAAACACATTCTTAGCTTACATAAACAATAAGATGACATTTTAAATCCATTAATAATTAGGATAAGATAGCAAAATGATGAAAAATTACATCTGGAGTTGGTCAGCAGAAGATGATGTTCCTCGACAAGCAATTCCTGGAAGAGATCTGTAGCAGGAGTTTCTGATGCCAAACAACCCATTTGATGATCTTCATCCTACACACAATTCATGTTGAGAAGAAGTTACTGCAGACAGACATCACATTGACACTCTTGAGATCTTTGAACTACTAGAACAAAAGAAAGATCTGCTCCCAAATATTTGACCACAAATTTGTTCAGGAAAATATATTTGAGCATAGATGATACAGTTTCTAACTTCTTGAAGAACTTCAAGCTGAGAGTAGCATGCTAGCAGAATCTCACACCAATGGTTACAATCTTGATAGTTAAAAGGAACAACAGCCAACAAGAAGAAAAGGAACTAAAGAGACCAGTGGATCGCATCATCCAAATGCTGATATCTCCTACTGGGATCAAGGCCCATGCATTGCCTCTTTAGAAAGGCTAGCTCAAGCTCACCAGAGAAATGACTGTTTTCAGGTTGTCCAACTTGTCTTGGTCTTGCATCAAAGGAGGTGCTGCTGCTACTGCCTTCAAGACCTTTAAACCCCCATGAACTATCCATGCAGTCATTCTTACTTGTAGGTTCTGCAATTGGTATTCCTTCAGAGGAAATAGCTTGGTGGTTTACCTTACTGGTGCTATCCCATGGCTGAGACAGAAGAGAGAGAGCACAGCTAGAGTCTGAACCTGCTGCAAGATCTAGAGTTCCCGGTGTTGAGAATATGGGTTCAGTCCCAGGATCCTGCATGAGTATTACTCCTCTAGTTGATGGAGTTCCGAAGCCGCATTGATACTGAATGCTCAGTGCCTGATCACCAGCTTGACCAATTTGCCATACATCTCGCGCTAGCGCAGGTAATTTAGGGTGAGTAAAGTCCACAAGAAATCCTCTAAATCCATTGCTATCTTCTGCTTAAGTTTAAAGATAAGCTTTAGAAGATGGTCGAAGGCAGAAACACGAGCAGATCGAAGGAAAGCGTGACAAGTTTAGCAAAGGAGCTCAGGTGAGCCTAACCATGGAAAGCTGATGACAGAGTTCCAGGAGGTGGCTTTCTTCGCCGCTTGTTGTGGCACGCCAGGCGTCTGCGGCAACTGCGTTTCCCTTGGTCGAATTCATGTAATTGGTGGAACCTGTGCAAATGTTAGCCTCAAATGATCACTGTTATCAATCAGCATTGTCTAAGAATGCAAGAATCAAGCAAAGCAAAATGTACTGTGCTGTATGATGTTGATAGGCAATTTGGTTCCATATCTTGAGATATATAGATGCCAGAATTGGTTGAATTGCTGATAGTAATCATACCAATAGCATGTTATGTTGTACTAATTTTTATTGGTTCATTTACATATTTGTCGAAAACCAATCAGACCTACAAATAGTTCACAAAAGCTGCCACACTCTTTAAATCTAAGGTCCTTTTAACACAAATTTTCCCCTGTGAATGATCATGAGCTTCTTCTGCAAAGTTCAACATATTTATGTATGAATTCCTAATATAAATAACATTCCATAACCAGAATCAGGCTTCAACACCAATTTCATCCTATCACTAAACCATATGTCATCAGCTTCGAGATAAAATGATACCCCGAATTGCATGAACACAAAGAACCAAACAATGCAACAGCAAGCAAGCATGTCTGATGCTGTACTTCACATGATCATATTAGCAAGTGAGGAACCTATAAGAACAGAGGAAAGAGGCCAACAAATTTACCTGCTACACTGCTGACAGAAGCGCTGTTCTATCCCTGCCACAACTACTTTGGGGGACTTGGAGTGCATCCCACACACCTTGTGCCTGCAGTAGTAAGCCTTGACGCCGGTGAGATCCACATTGCAACCTTCGACCTGGCACCTGGGCGGCGGCGGCGGCTGCCCTCGCTGCACTACCCCCTTCCCCTTCCTCGGCGGAGCTGCGGCCGCCATGGGCGCCAAATAGACTGAGGCCTCCAAGAAGCTCCCTCCACCACCACCACCACCACCACCACCATTTCTCGCAAACTTGAGCCCATGGAAGCCGTCGCTGGAGCCGCAGGCCCCCGAAACAGACTGCAAGGAGCTTGCACTCGTTTCCATTTCCACCTCTTCGATCTCCTGTTGCTAATCCAGAGCCATAACAGAAGGGGCAAAAAGGCGGTCCGAGAGGAAGGAGAAGACGGAAGTGGCTGTTGCAGTGGGCTCTTTTTGCCCTCCCGGTATAAAGAAGCCAACCACAGCACCTGCCAGTTGGGCCATGCCAGGGGTCTGTCACAGAACCATGATAGAAGAGAGAGAAAATGAGATGTGACACAAACAAGTATTCATATCTTTAATCACAAGAGAAGGCAGCATTGGTAAATGTTGCTGTTTCCTCGCTCTTATGCCTACCTAATCCAACTCCTGCCCGCTGAAGTGGGAACTTTGAAGGCCATCGTTTGGCCGAAGTGGTTGCGGAAGCAGCCATGGCGCGATCAGAGCTTTTTCTCTCTGGCAACATGTCATCTCGACCACAAAAGTCTCATTGCCTTCTAGTGGAAGCTTTTTTGCTTTTGGTACAGTGCGCATCACCTGAGCTTTTCATGGACCGAGACGTCGAAGGACGCTCAAACGTGCTGAGAAAAAGTGGGCTTCGATGGACACATCGAGTGTGACATGATCACGTCTGATGTGATCTCTTCTTTTGGATATGATAGCCATGAACGGTTCAGGCTGTGTTCTCCTCTTTTGTGTCAGCTTTGGGCTGGGATAGTGGTAGCAGCGACAGGGATCCTCAGAGTTGGATACTGGTCTGGAAATCTACCTACCAAGTCAGTGAACAAATCTGATGACGATGAGAGTTCCAAGGCACCGAAACAGAGACCTGCTTGTCATGGATTCACACCTTGTTATTGCATTATCCTCCAAAAACAAAAAAGGAAACTTCAAGTATCTCCTAGAACATGACACAAGGATGATCTTTCGAGCCACCATAGATTGATTGATTGAACAGCACAACCCTTCTCATCATAACACCAGGTGACATGGGAAGGATCAAACTCCATGCCTAACATCATTATAAACTCACTATAATCGTTAGAAATGGTAGAGACTGGTTAGATCTGAATAGTAGGTGGTTGGAGCCTGGTGTTGGTAGTGCAAACCGATGCCATAAAGCAACGACAGGTCTGCTGGGGTTGGTGAGAAAGGAACAAAAGGTGCTTGTACTGGGCTATAATTGAACTCCCCCAATTAGCTCAAACTTCATGCATGGAGAAGATATGATTTGGCAGTGCCAGGTCCCATCAAGATATGCTTTTCCTCCTCCACTAAAGTTGCTGATGGTCATGACAAGGTGACAGTGAGCTTAGACACCATTGTTAGAGCTCCCCTCAGATATTTGAATGGTGTTCTGTTCTCCTTCTCTTATGGTTGGTGGTAATGGTGATGATTGTACAATCTTAATCTTTTATTGCATGCAACATGTACACGAAGCTTCTGCCAATATAAGATTTATCAGAGTCAGATGGAGATAAGGATACTGTGATTGTATTCTTACTCAATCTGATCAAAATAAAAATTATAATATATATTTAGAATTGATTCCCTTAAATTCAAAGATAATGATAATAATACTCCGACATGATATCGGAGTCAATGGTCAAGCTGTATTATTCCGGTCGACTTAGATTAGCACTTAGCATGAAATCTAATTAGACATGATATCAGACTAATCATTATTTTAAGAATGTTTAATATAAATCTAATTTAGTCGTCTTGCCTTAAGCCAAGCAATTGAGAATGTTTTCCTCGGACATGTCCACTTAATCGCACCTACTTCTATTAGATATAAGTCTGGTGTAGTCATGGAGAAGAATTAATATCACAATTCACTAGTAGGTTGTGCTGTCATGAGTCAACAAAAGACAAATTTAGATTATTTTGTACACCAACACATTCTTCTGTCACTAATGAATTTGGCTTCTTTCAAATTGAAAAGGACATTTACCAAGAAAAAAATTCCTTACTTTTCATAATAAAATAATTGTTTTTATTTTTATGTTCATCAATTTGAGGGTAACCTCATTTGAATCATGTCAATTACATCAATTCACCTAAAAGTTAGAGCATGCATTGTATCATGTTATCAACCACTGTCAGTCCAAAAAAATGTTATGTTTTTGTAACTGCTCATGTTTATTTCGTAACATAATGGTATTACATCATTCCTCACTATAGATATGCAACAACAAGGAACAATTCCACTAAAAGTTTCATCTGACAACTGAGAGAGTCTCAGCATGACTGATGACTGAAGACTGAAGACTGAAGACTGATGTTAAAGTTGTTAGGATCAATAGCACTAAGAGGGGGGTGAATTAGTGCAGTGAAAAATTTTCGATGATTAAAATTGAAAGCTGCAATAAAGATGATTTCGATGTAAAACCATATTCTTAGACTCATTTAGCTTAAGATTAAGTGAGATGACGTTAGAGTAAATCTACAAAGACAGTTTGCAGTTTATGATAAAAATCAGAATGCAAGCGCAAACTGAAATGCGATGTTCGTACGATAAAACCGGTTTACGTCTAAACGTCAATTTTGAAGATACTGAACTTTGAGATATGTTTTGTAAATGCACAGAAGGCAGCTTGTAGTTATAATTGGAGTTCAAACGTAAATGTAAACTGCAATATAATGATCGTACGAAAACGCCGATTTATGTCTAAATGCTGATTCGGAAAAATCTGAACTTAGAAACTCGTTCGTAAAAGCGCAGAAGGTAGTAGCTATTTAGGAGGTTTGCATAAATAATAAAGTGCTCAAAGTAAATGCAAACCGAGATTTAGAGTGGTTCGGTCAGTCTTGACCTACTCCACTTTTGGCTTCCTCCACCGACAAGGTCACTGACGTCAACTAGAGGCCTTCGCGAAGGCCAACTGCCCTTTTACAGTTTCACTCCTTTTGACGGGCTCAGGAGACAACCCTTACAAAACTTTTCTCTCCTCTCTTTACAACTCAAAACTTTGAAGAACAGAAGGAGAACTTTTGGCCTATACAACAATTTTGAGCTCTAAGAATCACAGAAAGAGATCAAGATTTCGAGTGTTTGTCTGTATCTCTTCAGTTCTGAATGGGTGGGGTATTTATAAGCCCCAACCCAGTTCAAATTTGGAGCTCAAAACGATCAAATCCCGGAATTCGGGATCGGTGATTACACCTCCCCGCCTCGAGTGGTTGCACCTTGGTAGAGCTTCAAGATCGAGCCCAAGCGGTTGCACCTCTCTTAGGGGCGGTTGCACCGCCTGAGTTTTGGCTCGGAGATCGAGCCCCAGTGGTGCCACCTCCTCGACCGAGGCGGTTACCGCCGCCGAGCTTCAAGACCGAGCTCGGTGGTGCTACCTCTCTATCGTGGGAGGTTGCATCGCCCGCCTCGCCGGAGATCGAGCCCAGCGGTGCCACCTCTCCTGGCTGGGGCGATTGCACAGCCCAATCTCCCTAGGGAGACTTAGCCCGTGGTGCTACCTCACGGCTTGGGGGCGGTTGCACCTCCCGGTGCAATCGTGGTCCGAATGGGTAGCTCTATTCGCCCAATTTCGTTTTTCAGGGGCCCATTGCCCCAAGATTAAACTAATGGGATCACCTCCCATTTCCAACTTAATCAACGTGCTAACTACAATTACTTCTAAGACAATTTCTGCAGCTTTGCTTCGGTGCGTCAATCGCTTCTTTCGACGAGTTTCCGGCGAACTTCCGTCGATCATCCGATGAACCCTCGGTGATGCTCCTGCGGACTTCCGGCAAACTCCTGGACTTGCGACGATCCTCTTGGCGAGTTCCGACGAGCTTCGCTTGGCAAGCTTCTGGACTTCTTGGATCTGTTCCCACAGAACCTCCGACGACTGTCCGAACTTCCGTCGAACTCTCGAACTTCCAACGTTATCATTGACTTGACTCCGGCGCAACTCCTGCTGCTTGTCTAACTTTCATCGTAGTTAATCCTGCACACTTAAAACAAAACTTCGATTGAGATAATTAATCCTAAGTAATTAACCAAGTTGTCTGGTCATGTCATTGGTCCATCGACGCTTCGTCCGATTCTTCGGCGCATCGTCCTCTCCTGCAGCCTATTGCCCAATCGGCCAGTTGACTCCACAACTCCGATATCCTTGGCACAATACCCGCTCTTCTTGGCCCGATGCCCGAGTCCACGGCCCGAAGCCTTCTGTCGATACGTCGACCGATCCATCGACCCGATGTCCAATCTTCTGACATGTTCCTTCGGCACAACATGATTTTCCTGCTTTAATTGTCTCATCCTAATCGAAGCATCCTGCATCACTCAAACCGTAGATTAAATCATAAACATATATCAAGTAGTTTCATCATCAAAATACGAGATTCAACAATCTCGCCCTTTTTTATGATGACAACCACTCGATGACGGAGTTAAACTTAACTCCCGGAGTTTAAACAAACTCCCCCTATCAATATGCCATATTGATAGAACCTTGAATTCAAATTGAATTCAAGTCATTGCAATATTCATCATGAATACTTGCAACACGTCATCATGAACTTATGCATAAACTTATGCATAACATGTCATGTTATCAACATACTTTCATCAACATACTTCTCCCCCTTTGTCATCAACAAAAAGGAGAAGTACCTCAATCAAGCATTTGTGATATTAGTTCAACTTATTGCATGAAAAACATAATATCAAGTTTTATCATCATGCAGTTTTGAAGCTAGAAAATTTAGCAAGTATTACATCATGCTAAGAGCATTTAAGCTATCAAGTTTCAGATATGCAAGTTTTACAGCATACAAGATAGCACTTTTGGTAGAGTTCAAGATAGCAAGTTCTACATCATGCAAGCTAGCAATATTATAACATTTTAGAACATGCAAGCCAGCAGTTTTGAGATGTTCAAGAAAGCAACTCTTGCTTCTTGAGATATGCAGATTTGTCAAGTTTTGCTAGATGTGCAAGTTGGCATTTTTGCCTCTTGAGATAGTCAAGATAGCACATTTGCTTCTTTTGAGATAGCAACTTTTTGCTTCTCTTTAGACCACAAACTAGTAATTTTTACGTTATACAAGTTTCACAATATATAAGCTAGCAAAAATTTTGAAAGCAAATGCAAGATAGCTTTCTTATGTAAGCTCATGATTCTTGCTTCCTATTGCAATGTACAAGTTGCAAGTTTTGCTTCTTGAGATATTCAAGATAGTGATGTTCAAGAAGACAATTTTTGCTTCTTGAAATAAGCAAGTTAGCAATCAAGTTTTTGCATTTTCTTGACTTGTGCAAGCTAGCTATCTCCCCCTTTGTCATTGTCAAAAAGAAAGGAAGAATACAGTTTTGTAGTTCTTTTTCCTTTTACAACGATTTCAAAATCATGACAAAGGATGAATAATCAAGTTATGAATGTCAAGACAATTTTTCATCATGAATATTTTATCATTGCATGTATATTATCATAAGTTGAAGTATTACATGCATAATATCATATCATCATTCATAATTACATTAATGTTTCAGTATAGCAATTTCTTCTCAAAATGTGTAACTTAGCACTCATAGCATTTTTAATCATGATTTACATCATATGCAATACATCACATCATAATTAGAAAGCTCAAGTATTGCATGCATAATTGCACATCATAAATGTTTCATATCATGATGGTATCAATTTTGTCAAATTATATCCTACCATGCTTGATCAAAACTTCTCCCTATTTTATCATTGAAAACAAGAATGAAGTAGGGGGGAAGAGCATAAAGGTGTTAAATATTTCAATCATTTCAAGGCATTTATATCATAGATCAAGTCATGATTCGTGATTCATCATAAAGCAAGTTAGTTTTCAATCATCACATAAGGCATTTAAGGAATTTTTGAAACATAGGAGAATGATTAATTTAAGCATACAATGTTTCAATCCAATTCAAGTCATGAATATCAATGCTTTCATATTGTGAGTATCAATTCATGAATACCACAAGATATTATTTGTGACTTCAATTTTGCAAGATCAAGATTATGATTTAGATAAAACTTATTCAAATCAAATCATTAACTTGAAATTCATAATCAAGTCATTAAAATTAATTTCGAGATTCACAAAATATCATGAAATCATTAATCTCGATCAGAAGGGAAAAGCATTTTTTAAGAGATTCTTTTTCATCTAAGCATGCCTTAGTCTTTATATGCCAAATTAAGATAAGTATGAAAATTCAAGACATAAGACAAAATCTTATAAAACAACTCATCAAGCATGATTCCATGATAATATCCTTTTAATATTCATCATCAAGTATGATTTCAAAAAGTATCTTAAAGAGAAATCATTAAGACCAAATGCATTATACACTCATTTATTTTCAAAATATTAATCATGTTTATTTTCATGAGATTCACAAGATTGGTAAAATAAATTTATTAATCTCAATATGATAGAAAATTATTTCCATTTCATACAATTGATTTCATGTTAGCATGCTTTTTCATTTATGTTAAATAAAAACATGTATCAATGTTTAGGATCGAAAAATGAATTTCGTCATAAAACCACAATATCAATAGATTCTAAAAAATGAACCGTTAGGATCACAAAAATTCGAAAATGAGATTTAACACTTTTATATATTCAGACATGATTTTTGCTATAGATTTTGAAATTAAATCATGAAGATCAAACAAGCTCATGATCATGGATAACTTAAAATCTCATGCATAAAATTGTTAATCATTGTTTCATAACCATTTAATATTACATCATTATGCATTACTTTAAATCAAACGTGATTTCATTCAACAATGTTAATCAAACATGATACACATTATTACTTCTTAACCATGATTTCATATTTTCAATCAAAATCATTTTGTTTGTTTATCATGCAATATTATCATTTTCGAAATTACTAGCATGATCATAATTTTTGTATTTTTATTTTTAAACATGTAATTTTCAAGAAAATTAATTCTAAACTAAAAAAGAAAATACATCATGAAAGCATCAAGTAATTTCAAAATAAACCAAAGGCATTTTAATTACCTTAATGTCGTAGCCTGTTAAGCTGTAGTTTGCAGTCTCGCTTTTGTTGACTTTCTCGTCTTCGGAGGAGCTCGATTTATCCCAATTTTTGTTCTTCTTCTTGCGTTTAAAGTAAGTAGTTCCATTCTTTTTGCTTTCTAATTTTCGTTTCATTTGTAGTTTAAGTTCACCATCACTTGCTTATGCTCGAGTGATCTTCAAATGTTATATGTCCCAAATCCTTCCTGTTCTTTGGAAGGTTGTTTTGTTCATCATTGTCCTCATCACTTGAGTCATCACTCAAGTGGCATTCATTTGTCCAGAGTTCCAAATCCTTCCTGTTCTTTGGAAGGTGATTGTGTTCAACATGTTCATCATGTGCATTGTGCACCATTTCATGTCATCAACGAACCAATTAGTTCTTCAAGTGGTAAGTTGTTTAGGTTTTTAGCTTCTTGTATTGCAGTTAATTTTGAATCCCACTTCTTAGAAAGAGAACCCAAAATCTTGTTTACGAGTTCAAAATCCAAAAAACATTTTCCAAGAGCTCTTAAACTATTGACGACATCCGTGAAACGGGTGTACATGTTGCCTATAGTCTCGCTTGGTTGCATTAGAAAAAGCTCAAAATCATACAATAAAAAGTTAACTTTCGAGTCTTTGACTCTACTAGTTCCCTCGTGCGTGATTTCAAGTGTTCGCCAAATGTCAAAAGCCGTTTTGCACGTAGAAATCCGATTGAACTCATTTTTGTCCAAAGCGCAAAATAAGGCATTCATAGCCTTTGCGTTTAAAGAAAAATACTTCTTCTCCAAATCTGACCATTCGTTCATCGGTTTAGAGGGAAGTTGAAAACCGTTTTCAATGATATTCCATAAATCTAAATTCGTAGAAATCAAGAAAACTCTCATTCGAGTTTTCCAATAAGTGTAGTCCAATCAGTTAAACAATGGTGGACGAAAGACCGAAAAGCCCTCTTGAAAGCCATGAAGAGCCATTTCTCTCGGGTGTAAATCCAAAATGAGAAAAACCGGGCTCTGATACCAATTGTTAGGATCAAGAGCACTAAGAGAGAGGGGGGGGGGTGAATTAGTGCAGCGGAAAACTTTCGGCGATTAAAATCGAAAGCTGCGACAAAGATGATTTCGATGTAAAACCAGATTCTTAGACTCCTTTAGCTTAAGATTAAGTGAGATGACATTAGAGTAAATCTACAAAGGCAGTTTGCAGTTTATGATAAAAATTAGAATGCAAGCGCAAACTGAAATGCGATGTTCGTACGATAAAACCGGTTTACGTCTAAACGATAACTTTGAAGATACTGAACTTTGAGATATGTTTTGTAAATGCACAGAAGGCAGTTTGCAGTTATAATTGGAGTTAAAACGTAAACGTAAACTGTAATGTAATGATCGTATGAAAACGTCGATTTACGTCTAAATGCTGATTCGGAAAGATCTGAACTTAGAAACTCGTTCGTAAAAGCACAGAAGGCAGTAGCTATTTAGGAGGTTTGCATAAATGATAAAGTGCTCAAAGTAAATGCAAACCGAGATTTAGAGTGGTTCGGTCAGCCTTGACCTACTCCACTTTTGGCTTCCTCCACCGACGAGGTCACCGACGTCAACTAGAGGCCTTCCTTCAATAGGCGAAGGCCAACTGCCCTTTTATAGTTTCACTCCTTTTGACGGGCTCAGGAGACAACCCTTACAGAACTTTTCTCTCCTCTCTTTACAACTTAAAACTTTGAAGAACAGAAGGAGGAGAACTTTTGGCCTATACAACAATTTTGAGCTCTAAGAATCACAGAAAGAGATCAAGATTTTGAGTGTTTGTCTATATCTCTTCAATGCTAAATGGGTGGGGTATTTATAGGCCCTAACCCAGTTCAAATTTGGAGCTCAAAACGATCAAATCCCGGAATTCCGGGATCAGGCGGTTGCACCTCCTGACTGGAGCGGTTGCATCGCCTGGCAGAGCTCGAAGACTAAGCCCAGGCGATTGCACCTCTCTGTCAGGGGCGGTTGCACCGCCTGAGTCTGGCTCGGAGACTGAGCCCCAAGCGGTGCCACCTCCTGACTGAGGCGGTTGCACCGCTTGCCAGAGCTCGAAGACCGAGCTCAGGCGGTGCTACCTCTCTGTCATGAGAGGTTGCACCGCCTAGTCTCGCTCGAAGACTGAGCCCAGGCGGTGCCACCTCCTGGCTGGGGCGGTTGCACCGCCCAGTCTCCCTGGGAGACTTAGCCTAGGCGGTGCTACCTCCTGGCTTGGGCGGTTGCACCTCCTGGTGCAATCAGGGTCCGAATGGGTAGCTCCATTCGGCCCAATTTCAGTTTTTCAGGGGCCCAATTGCTCCAAAATTAAGCTAATGGGATCACCTCCCATTTCCAACTTAATCAACGTGTTAACTACAATTACTTCTAAGACAATTTCTGCAGCTTTGCTTCGGTGCGTCAATTGCTTCTTCCGGCGAGTTTCCGGCGAACTTCCGTCGATCATCCGATGAACCCTCGGTGATGCTCCTGCGGACTTCCGACAAACTCCTGGACTTGCGACGATCCTCTTGGCGAGTTCCGACGAGCTTCGCTTGGCAAGCTTTTGGACTTCTCGGATCTGTTCCCGCAGAACCTCCGACGATTGTCCGAACTTCCGTCGAACTCTCGAACTCCCAACGTGATCATTGACTTGACTCCGGCGCAACTCCTGCTGCTTGTCTAACTTTCATCGTAGTTAATCCCGCACACTTAAAACAAAACTTCGATCGAGACAATTAATCCTAAGCAATTAACCAAGTTGTCCGGTCATGTCATTGGTCCATCGACGCTACGTCCGATTCTTCGGCGCATCGTCCTCTTCTGCAGCCTATTGCCCAATCGGCCAGTTGACTCCGTAACTCCGATATCCTTGGCACAATACCCGCTCTTCTTGGCCCGATGCCCGAGTCCACGACCTGAAGCCTTATGTCGATACGTCGACCGATCCACCGGCCCGACGTCCAATCTTCTGACATGTTCCTTCAGCACAACATGATTTTCCTGCTTTAATTGTCTCATCCTAATCGAAGCATCCTGCGTCACTCAAATCGCATATTAAATCATAAACATATATCAAGTAGTTTCATCATCAAAATACGAGATTCAACAAAAAAAAAAAAAAGTGATGTGTCATTTAAGTTAACTAAGAACCTTTTCAAACAAACACTCACAATTTCTTGTGAGGAAGAAACATTCTACAGATTTAATTGCATATCAGGAAAACAATGGCCAGCAGATCAGCCAGAAATCAGAAATCAGCCAAATTTTGATTTAGCCTCAGACAAAGCTTTTGTTTTCAGACAACTATGCAATTTATTGTAAGCAGCAGCTGTTGTAATTGATGCACCACCAAACTGATGGGGATGTGCCAAACTCACATGGGAGAAGTCCAATGAGGGGGTCAGCTATCAGAGCAACCCTTCACAAAGCTTGTGTTATCTCCATTGAGGAAGAAAGCTGCCTCCAGCAGCACAATATCCACCATCTATTATAAGAAGAAAAAGAACAACTGTGGTCCTCTTTCTAAAGACTGTTCACTTGTAGTGCCAGATTTAGTCCAGTAGAAGAAAGAGACCCACAACCCCACAAGGACATAAAGCATGAACAGTACACTTTACTCCTTTCCATAGGATTAAGATGTGCTTGCTCAATATGAACTCCAAAATGAGATATCATGAATTGAACAAATCAGGAGGAGAGTGCTCAGAGTTGGGACTATGAATACTTACAATGACAAGTAAAAACATTTATGGCCTCTGTTTTAGCCCACTAAATTGAGGGCAAAGCATTATTTGTTTATCCAACATTGTGAATTCAAATTTATATATATGTCTGAAAGGGGATTGAAGATATGTCTTAAAGAACTGATCAGATATCAGCACCCTATCAAGTATATTTCCTTGAAGGAAAAAAGAGGAAACCATAGGTGCCAACTCAGAATGTAATTGACTGTGATTTGTGCAGTTGTAGGTGGAGGACATCAGATGGAAGAAAAGAAGGGAACACCAGATAAGAGTGGCACCTGAGAATGATTCATGAATCAGACAGGGAACCATCTTAATTGCCACTGTATTGACCAGCTTTTTCTGCAAGATGCTCTGCAATTTCCTGAGATCTTACTTTCCAGGGATATCAAATTCATGCTGATGTAGTGAACTCTCATCTCCAAAGAAGTAACCTTCAAATTACAACAACTTTGGGTGGAAGTGAAACACACTGGTTGCTCTTTTAAGAGTATCTGAGACAAATTTAACTCTATGCCTAGAAATAAACTAATGGATACATACAATTTTCAGTAAATTATTTATTACTTCAACACAAGTTAGTGTTTGTGTGCAAAGAGAATTGAGACTTCAAAGCTCATTTGAAATAGAAAAGAGTATTGATTCAAAGAATCTGGATGATCACATGCTAAATGAAGGCTAGCAGAAAACAAATTAAGGGGATAAAATGATCATATAATTTCACTTAAGAATAACCTGTTGATTCAAATAATATTCTAATAAGAAAAACACTTAGAAGAACTACAAGATTAAATTGTGGTCAGAAGCATTCTTTAGTCCAAAGAAGTCCCTAATATATTAATAAAGCTTCAGAGGATGAATCTTCCAAAGAAATTTCCAGACGATAAAAAATAATAAGAGAGGCTAGAAACTTCTGACAAGTAGCATTTTCCATGCTTGAATTCTTTACTCTAGTTATATCATTGTATATTGAGCATTCAGGCAATATCAAACCTTCAAACTACTAGTTCATCACATAGGAGCTGAGCCACTACAAAAGCTCCAAGACATGTAACTCCAAAATACAATCAAATCTAATTAACCTTCATTTAATGTTCTTACAGTATGATACCCACTAACATTTCACCATAGTAATCTTCTATACCAAATTGATAGCATACAACATAAAAGGATTAATCAGTTATAAACCAAATGCAAGTCTACATATACTTAGTCTGTAAGAATTGGAACACCAGCATAGAAGTTTGCAGAAGAACTTGTTGTTGCATGGACCCCAAGATTACATTCTTGGCACTTTGGTTGTGTCCCAATAAAACCTTCAGAAATTAAAGTGATGTTTGCTGAATACTTTAAACCGTTATCCTCAAATGTAGATTGGTGTCCTTCTCAAGTGCCAAGCTAGCTCAAGCAATGATCATTTCATAGAAACCACAGCATGACCTGTTTGTATTGGATGAAAACACCTCCTTGGCTAAGCCTGTTCATAAGAGCACTGACTAATTGGGTTTCTGGAAACAATCAAATGCAAGAGGTTATCATATCATCGTAATGCAAGGTCTGAGTCATCATACAAGTCCCCTAATACATGCCTCTTTTGTCTTCCTCCTCATTTCATTTCAGCCTTTTGCAATGTAATATGACTATTGCCTTTTGTCTCAAAGAAAGAAAAAGGAGAAAAAGGGAAAACGTCCCCACAATCACTACTTCCTTGGATTCTTAGATTAAGAATCCTAATCCTAGCTTTACTTTTTCTACCCAACAGATTGTGCAATGTGGTTGTTTCGTGACAATTCTTCAACCTCAGCCAACCTAATCATCATCTACTTTTTTCCTTTCAATGGAAAGTCCATGATTGCCCGGTTTCCATTCTTGAACTATGGAATCTGAGCAAAGTGAGATTACAAGTGTTGGGGAGATTAAGAAGGGCCCAATGCATCTAGGCTGATGATATATGTTAGATTTCTTTCTCGTAGGTTGAAGGTCTGAATCTCCGATATGTGCTACGATGTCTTATGCATTGCTCTATAAGAATCCGCAATAAATAGAATGTATCATCTTTCTTAAGGAGAAGCAAATAGTTTGCATCATGGCTTATGGAAAGGGACTATGATTTGAGAGACAAAGGGTTCGATATAGATTTGATATGGACAAGAAGCAGATGTAAACGACAAGAACATGGTCTTTGGATGTTGTAACATATCTAGACATGATAACAGGAAGGCTTATGGTACAACCTGCTTTATAGTTTGGCGTGCTAATCCTGAAACTTTGATGGGAGGCAACTATAAAGAAAGCTGGCGGTATAAGATTCCATCACTGATCCATCTCAATCAACTTCCTTTCTGCTGCCTACTTACAAGAATCTCCCAAGGTAGGGAAACAAAAGTGCACACCACAGCTCCTATAATGCCACAATCATGCACTTGCTGCCTTGCTCTGGTTAGTGGTTTCTGTAACACAACCTTCAGATTAAAGGGTCGAAGGATTAACACTTCCTTTCCGCATCTTAGAAGGCACCATCAATCCTGCAGTTCTCTGCTAAAGAGACATCTTCTCATGGAGCCTTCTTTGGCAAGGCAGTTGGGTTCTTGCATGTTATCACAGCATCATGCATCCTAATGCATCAGTAAGACAAAGAGATGACAAGTTACTTTGAAGAGAATCTAAAACTGGGGGGAGGGTGGAATGTTATGGACTGCTTTGCAGGTGATATTTGACTTGAAAGGAGTACTGAAACAAAAGGAGTCTCATCTGTCTCAATCTTCCATGTGACTGGATGTACCCCAACAGAGACCAAAGTGGGCTCAGGCTCACATATGTTGCTGCACACTTTGCCTTGTTTCCATTGCTTCAGAGATTCTCATCAAGCATGCAAATGTCAGAAGACCTGTTGCACTTGTCACCCGATCTGAATTCCTCAAATAAGGATTGAAAATTAGAGAGGCTTCTTTATGCTCATATTCCTCCTCAAGGAATTCTTTCTTTCCCTCAATCCTAATTAAGGAAAGGAACAAAGTTTAGAGTCAAATCATTTAGCTAATGATCTGATGAGATATGGAAGTCTCTGTGATTTGGGTCCACAAGGGTGGCAACTGTTCCATGGCCTTAACATGCTTATAAACCCATGAGTTCATCAGAATGAGGTGCTGGAGTTCATGGCTTACCACCGCCACCATCTGAACTACCTGCACTCTTCCTACGATTTCTCTACGAAAACAAACTCATCCACCCTCAAATTCAAAGCCTTTCTCCGATCCTACCTCGTTCCACACATCCGGCATGTCCTCCAAGCCCTCACCAACGCCAAGTCCATGGTGGTGGAGCTCGTCAACAGGAGGAGCACCCGCACCGGCATCTACAGGATCAAGCGGAGGAGGAGAAGCAAGAAGGAACTCTTCAGCTCCATCAAGCCATACCTCCACCGGCCCTCGTCGCACATCACTCCCATCCCAGATCCGCCGGAGACAGAGGAGTTCGACGTGAGTCAGTGTCTGTACTACGACTCTACCTGGAATTCGATGATCTCCACGGATGACATGGGCTGCGACATGGACCCGCCGGCTTCTGAGCACCTCCACTGGCTTGACGAGAAGACTGCCGAAGCCTCCACAGGAGATGATGACGATGGCTGTGGCGGAAATGAGATCGACCGACTGGCAGAGAAGTTCATAGCAAGCTGCTATGAGAAGTTTAGGCTGGAGAAGCAGGAGTCTTATAGGAGGTACCAAGAAATGCTTGCAAGAAGCATGTGAGGCGGGGGCACAGATACTGGTTGATGTTGGCGAAGCAGCTCATTCTTCTTCCTTGGCTTAACTCAGATCCTATTTTAGTTGGTAGATTGGGATCGCAAAGAGTTGAGCAAGTGATCTCAATTGGGAGGTCTTTGCATTGGTCATTGTTGGTTCTTAGGCTTCTTTGTCGAGCTTGTTAGGCATTACTCTCTTCTTCTTCTGTTCTTCTCCATCAGTGGTTGTTTATGTGGTGAATAAACTTCATTGGATATCCAGTTTTACTTCAGTGTTTATGGTCATTAGTCTCTCTCTTGCAAACTGTTCCTTACCTTAATTTTGAATTCATTTCTTGGAAGAAAATAAGTCTCTTGAATTTTCATTTTAACTTCGAATTATATCGTCACGAAAGGAATACCTTAAAAATCACCTAATCTTTATTGCGAAGTCTAAATTATAAAACTACGTCGGAACCTATCAGAAACATAAATTTTTTTTTTATCGGATCAACTTTCATGAATTATGAAATTGATATTTGTTAATTGTTCTTGATCAGTGACTTTGATGCAAGGTTGAAAGGTGATGTAAGAGAATTAAGGGAACAAATATATGAAAAAGTAGATGCATATTAATGAAACTATGATAGTTAGGAATTAAATGATCCAATTTAACTAGTTTTGATCAACAAATGATAGTATAATTATTTTGAAAACAATTGAGATCAAATCAAAGTTTTTTGCTCAAAATTATGATAGTTAGCAACAAGATTCCCATAATGATTTTGTTCAAAAAGAAACCCACATTGCCTCTAAGACTAAATTGTTTATACCATATTTCAGCCAAATTTGAGCTTTATAATCATCTCAGTTGTCACTGTGGATTGAAGATTAAGCTGACTCCCAACATTCCATTAGTCCCAGTGGTCATCACTTGCAAGAAACCCAAAAGAGATTGGGAGGGAAGGGAGACAAAACACCTTCGAAGATGTGTCTTTTCTTTAGATCCTTCACCACTGCTCTTTATTCCTCATTGTATTCCTGCTTTGCCAGCATCAAAATTGAAGCTCTGGCAGAAGACTGTCGGCTCTTTTGAGCTGACTTAGCCTCATTTGGGTTTTGCCTTTTGGACCTGCTTTGCATGTAGGGCAACTGCAACTCCTTAAATTTTGTGCTGATCTTTTGATCCTCATGCCATTGCCTTGGATCTATCAAGATGAATTGGTTATCTAATGTTATGATCAAAATCTATAATTATGAAAACACGGAATCATTTGGACCTGAAGCAATAATTTTGGAGAATCATCAACAGTAGACTCTTTTTAATTTTATTTAGTGAATCTTCTTAGTCTCCCAAGAATTTGAGATAGTTATTAAGGTTCACAAATAATAATTAAGATGAGGATCACATAATTCTAAAGCCGCTAACAGGTGGAGGTTTTTAACAAAAAGAAATCATCTCTTTGATAATATTTTATCAATATTTAATATATATATATATATATATTTAAATATATAGAGAGATTATAAGATTGTCAATTGGGTAATTGATTATGTACAAATTAATCGATGTGATAGATTTTTACAAGACAATTTAAGAGATAGTTGTAAATTTATTGCCACATATAAGAAATGACGATGCTAACTTAATAAAGGCCCAAAAAAAAAAGATATTATCTTCTCTACCCCTCCCTACCTTCAGTGCCCCCAAAACCCTCTCCTCTAGCTTTTATCCCCCCTCCTACTACTTGCCCATCTTTATAGAATCCCTTGCTCGATTATCAAAATGCTACTTCGTATCCTTCTCTCCCTAAAGCTCTTTCTCCAACAGCCCAATCTATTGTAACCACCTAACCTCCTCTCACCTCGACATATCTCTTCAAGAAAACCAAAAGGACCAACGATTGGTAGCCAAACTCCTCGTAAGCTATCTAAGATTCAAAGGAAGTCAAGATTGTGTGTAATCTTGGATGCAAATGAATTTTCCTCTGCCTACGAAGAATGATAAACTAGATTTTATGATAAATTCTTAGGTAACATCCCATCTCTTGAGCTCCTAAAATATCTCCTTCATAAACTTTAGGGACTGTTAGCAAGCTACTATATAGTAGATATGGCTAGAGGCTTCTTTTGCTTTTAGTTTCATACTATGAAGGAGATAAACAAAGTCCTCATTGGAGGACCCTTGTTTCTTTATGGTCAGTTCTTAACCTTTATTCCTTAGAAATCCAACTTCTAGCCACTCTTGAAAACTATTGATTATATTTCCACCTAGCTTCAACTCCGTGGCCTTCCATTAGAACTCATGAACTCTACCTTCCTACCCTAGATAACTTCTTAGATTAGTAAATTTCTTAATCTAGATTACATCATTATAACTAAAGTAAGGGGTAAGTTTATCCGCTTCTGTATTCTTTTAGATCTAACCTTTCATATTCCCCAAGGTATATGGAATTCTTTCAAACCATACTATTTAAAAACCTTCCCAATATTTGCTTAAAATGTGGGAAGGTAGGGCATGGAACATCTTCTTATCAATCTCTTCATCAACCTAATCTGATTTTTCTTAGTTAAGGAAATCAAGAATCTACATCTATTGTGTCCTCTCCACCAATTGTTATAGACTCCAGGGCTTTTGCTATCTCACTGGAAGAAGAAGATAACTCGATCTATGGACCATGTGTCCAAGTCTAGTGTCAACCCAAGGCTAAGTCAATCAAGTCAAATATTATTTCTTTTGCTATGGGTAAATGACTAGTTTTGGATATTCTTACTTTGGTTTCACCATCTTCCACTAATCCTCTAAGTCTGATCCAACCTGAGTCAATGATGGTGCCTTCACAAAATCCACCAAGGGTATATAGTCATCGCCTCTTTGTGTTAGTCAATTAATATTTTCGATTGCTCTACTTCTCATTCCCCTTAGTCTCTGAAGCTATGGTAGTTGCCCATTGAGTTCCAGGCTTGTAGCTCTCTGGTACTATTCTCATCGCTGAGGCCTTCTTGTGCTTTAGAGATTATTAAGTGTCATGATAGCTGAGCACTCAATTTTTCCCTTTTGAATCAGCCTTTATCATAAAACCTCCCCTCTACTACTCTCTAACCCTGTTGGCCTACTTTGTCATTCTAAGTCTCCAACTCCAACTTCTCACTCCCTAGAGGGAGATTTATTTCTTCTTTTTATAATTCTTCTTACAAGTTCCTTTATCAAGCCCGTAGGTCTCTTTGAGTCATTAATAGATAAAATGATAATAACTTTTAAAAAGATGGTAGAAGATGGTGGATTTCTTCAATGGAGAAGTTAAACTAGAGTGGACTACTATACTATCAAAAAAGGGCTATAAGATCAAACGACACCCTCTTCAAAGAAGTCTCAATCACTTCATCCTTTTTGTTAGGCATCGACACAAAAAAAAATAAAATATATATATTTTGAATACTAAATGTCCAATGTCGGATCTTATAGGTTCCTTCTCATCTTTCAAAATTATTAATTCATAATGTTTAACTTACTATTATAGAATTATAGGAGCACATGTAAAAAGTTTACAAAGATATACTATTTAAACTAACCTATTCATTTAATCTGAACTTAATTATTATTCTAGAAATTCATTTGCAAGAAGACAATAACCAAAAGTTCATTTATTATATGGGAAAGGCATGGTCTGATAATTTCTTTATAGTCTCTGGTAGATCGGGAGGAATACTAGTGTTATGGAAGGTATCTAAATTTAAGATTACTACCATAGCTAAGAATGCTCAATCCTTGAATCTGATTATTTAGATAAATTATATGCCTCATTATCTTCTCTTTGCTTACATAAGTAATTTTTCATATCTTCGACAATCCTTATTGAAGTATTTTTTTATTAATTTTTTTTATAAATATTCCTTGGCTCAAAGATACGAATGTAATTGATTCTATGATTAATAAATTGGGAGGTTAGCTTTTCTCTTTAACCATATTTGTGTTAAACTTTAAAAATTTTATTTCATATTAGTTTGTTTGGCTTAGGATATTTTGAAAATTTCTTTACTTTTAGAAATAATTGTATTATGTATGTTTAGAATATGTTTTTATAAATCTCTCTTAGCTTTTCTGTTTAAAGAAGGTTTTATTTATCACATGGGTAGAGTCTGTTTTTACCACTCTCCTATTCTCATTATGGATGGCCACCAATCTTCTAACTTCTATAAGAGTATCTCTTCCTATTTGAGTTTTATTGAACTAAGAACACTAACATCCACAAACATTATATAGTTCATCTTCACTAAACTTATGATCCAAACCTTGAATCCTATGACTTCTCTTCACCAAGATTTCTTTGCTATTAGCTCATTAGCTCCTTTCATAGGAAGTTGAACAAGTTGGTTAGTTCTAGTTTAGAAAACTTGATCAAAAACACCCTTGAGGGCCTTTCCAATCTTGATGTAAAAGATGTCTCCAACTCCCTCACTAAAGCTAAAACTCACTTCAATCCCTCTATCACAAATTTTCTACACTCAATATACAACTCCACTTTAAACAATAGTGAGCTAAAATTTAATGGCTTGAATTGAGTGATAAAAATATAGACTCTTTTATAAAATGACCACTTTTTTATACTAGAAATATGATCTCATCTATCATTGATGATTCAAGTATGGCTTGTAACATTTCAAATTAAATATTTTATATCTTTGCCTTTTAGTACTATAAACTATAAAGTGCTCCCTTCTCAATCTTCTTCTTGGATTAGTCAATGTGGCCCCCTCTCCCTTTCTTGGCTACTTTTACCCGTCAAGATATTTGTAAATTGTTTTTTCTCAATAAAATCCGTACTATCCTCCTTCAAATGGGACCGGGCAAAAGCCCAAGTCCCAATAGTCTCAATGTCAAATTCTTTAATGGTTTTTGGGATCTTCTTAACTTTTTTGTCTTATATTATTTTTTTTATTTTTATTCCATAAATGCTCTATCTTCTAGCTAGGGAAAATCCACCTTATTCTGAAGAAATAATCCCATCATGATTAAGGACTCTTAGGCACTTTGTAATGTTATTTATAAGTCTTTATCTAAAGTATTGGCCAATAGACTTAAACTTTCTTTTTATATCTATGATAATATTCTTATAGTCAATGAATTTATCCACTTAATATCCAAAATCTAAAAGTAAGAAGCCTTTGGTGCTTTTTAAACTTGACATTGAGAAAATTTTGACAATGCTATTCAGGACCCCTTTTGTCATATCTGTTTATCTTAGCACAATAAATCCTATCGTTTCTTATTTCATCCTTTATCAACTACAAATTTATTACACCATTCAATCTCAAGGGGGTTAAGATTTTATACCTGCTCTTCGTGGATGATCTACTTCTAAGTTTCCTAATCAGTGTAAAGTCTTTATATCTTTCAAAACTTAACAAATATCAATATTAATATCTAAAATATCCAACTTATACTTTGTTAAGCAATATTCTCTTATTTCTAAGCATATGGTAAATCAAGCCGACATAAGAGAAGGGGCTTGACCAATTAAATACCTTGTGGTTTTTCTATCCCTGTGTCACTTATCTCCCGATTACCTCACCCTTTTAGTTAATAATGCCATGTCCAAAGTCTAAAAATAATATAAAAGCCTTATTTTCCAACACGGTAAACTGGTCCTCATTAACTTTGTTATTAATTCCAGACCTATTCATCTCCTCTTCAATTGTATCATATCGAATTTCATCTTAAGACATGACTCATATCATCAAGAGCTTCTCTCATTCCTCGTCTTATATTCACATTGTTAATTGAGATATTATTGTTTGTCAAAATAAGCGCTTATGATAGGCTTAGTCATAGGGATCTAATTACTATCAGAAAAATAATTTGTGCAAAATGAATCTTACCCTTTGTCAATAATTTTTTTCCCTTTCGATGTGTATTCTACATAAAAAAAATATAAAGGTCTTCATTCTTTGGCAGTCCGTTCCTCCAATTCACTCACTTGATCAAATAATATCATTTACCTTATTTCTAGTATTAAAATTGATTTTCATAAAATAATATCCCCGTTAATTATTAGCCCATCTTAGTGAATGTTTAGAACATGCCTAACTTTTAATTTGTAGTAGATCTTTTATCATCTTTTGGTTAAAAGTCGACTATTTTGGATGCCCTAGCCGATAAGATTAAGATTTAATTTTTTTTAAAATTTTAATACATCTTACGATGTTTTTTTTTGGATATGACAACCCAATCTCATCTCATTTTGTGCACTTTCTCTACCATCAAACAGACTCCTATCATATCTGTCATGATTCTACCTCTCATATCCTACTTAAGTGTCCTATGACATTATCCTTTTCGTTCCTCCTCCGAGATAGAACATGAATCAAACTTGAGTTCTTTGATTCATGGAGCTTAGGTTCAAATGAAAGCAAGAACTTCCATAATTCCACTGCCTATTGGATCTGAGGCCTCATCTCTTTTTTTTTTCCTTTTTTATTGCGTGTTTATGGCTAAAAAGGAACAAGACCAAGTTTAATAAAGCCTATTCTACACACCATATGCCTGAGGGTCCTAAGAGTTTAAATTCTCTGAATCTTAAGCCTGCTAGGAATGACTTTGATCTCATCATATTCTATCTATGATGGCTTCTTTTCCTCTCCTGATTTGTTTGCAGGCTAGGGAATTTATTTCACATCATCTTCTGGCTCTCCCCTGTTGGTTGGTTGGTTGTGGCCCTTGCAAGTCTTACAACTCAGTAATAATTGAAGCAAGGGTGGTCTTGGAAGGCCTCATTAGCTGTAGTCAATGAGTGGAGGAGGAACATGCTGATTTATACTGACTCATTAGCTGTAGTCAATTTTGTTAATGGCTCTCAAACTCTACCTTGGCATCTGAAGGCCAGCCATAATGGCAGACATATGATTTTGGAAGGAAAAATTTACACCCCTCACTCATTTTGTATTTACCTAGGAATCAAAACTGTAAAGCTCATATGTTAGCTTCTTTTGGTTCTCTTCTTTTGAAGTGTTGATGAGCCTTCCAACTCATCCCACCCCCTTTTAGGTACTTTTGATACCAATTACAGGTTTCTATCTTTCAAAAACCATCTTATTGCCAGCGGCTCAATATTTGTTAGTGATATTGAGGATTCAAGACCAATCCTAGTCTTGTCAG
Source organism: Musa schizocarpa (assembly GCA_900464855.2). Taxonomy (NCBI): domain Eukaryota; kingdom Viridiplantae; phylum Streptophyta; class Magnoliopsida; order Zingiberales; family Musaceae; genus Musa; species Musa schizocarpa. The sequence goes on along the minus strand of LS990923.1, from coordinate 45,748,158 downwards.
ATCCTATGGTGAGCTTAGTGTGGAAAATAATTGAGTTCAATGTAAGTCAATATAAAAGTTATAACGGGAGTGAATCCGATAAAAATCTCTCTGATGCTTAAATTAGTATGAAAAAACTAAAAAATCATGAGATTCAAGAGCTGAGAATTATATATAATCTCTCTTAAGATAGTATTCCTGAGACATGTTATAGGAAACTTTAGTGACCACTGTACTTAAATGAGAATTAATTTATAGAAATTATTATGTGGAACAATCCAACATTACTAAGAAATGAAGAATCGATTGAATTGTGCGATGTTGTCGTTAATATTGTAATACATCATGCTTGCTTGAATGAGAATCGATTGATGTGTAGGGATGATTAAATATTTGATTAGATATTAGACTAGTAATAATATGATATTTGAATGTGCAAATGTCAGTATAGAAAGAGACTAATATTTTATTCGGACTTCCAATTCCATCTTCTTACGATGAAAGCATTGCACAAAGTTCTATATAATATTTTCTGGATGCTTAAGTATTTGTAACAGATATTTTGAGTTAATTCATAGTTTTATTCCTTTTCATCCAAGAAAATGAGATTATTACTCTGGTCAACAGGAAAACGTTGACAGCACCAAGAGAATTACAATACAACTCTACATCTCTTTATCCGCTATTTAGATATTTTTAACATCTACGTCTCTAAACTTAAAAATTTATATTGAAATCTCTATAGTTATGAGAGTTAAATATATAACTCTATTTTCCTTAACACTATCGGTTTTACCGATAGAAGCACGAAAACAATGGACAAAAAAATAATTTTAATGTTCTAGTTATATTTTCGATGATGACGAATGATGATGCGGAGGAAGAGCGACGACAAGAGTTGAGACAAAATGAAAGGAGGAAGAGGACGATGCAGATGCCGTCGTAGAGTACTCAACAACTGTATCGATAACCTAGGAGATTTGTAACACTATGATGACGATTAGCCTCGTAAGCACTCCGGAGCATACCTTCAATCATTAGAGTGTCACCCAATTGCCCCTTTTGCTGTCGCATCATGATCTCGAAGCTTGATGGCGAACCACTACATGGTTGCAAGGGTCACCTATAGTGGTAGGGCCATAATTGTTTCTTAGTGCAAGCCAACCACATAATCCCATCCTCCAGCTCTATCCTGGTAGGACAACCTCTGCCCTCTCCTCAACCACCCTATGTTACCCGCTTCATGGCTATCTAGAGAGGATCTGTAGGCTTCTTCATCCAAGGCGTCATCGTAGACTTGGAGGTGGATGAGCAAGAGCTAAAGGATGAGGAAGCCACGGAATATGAAGGGGGGAGGAGGGGGGGAGGGTGCAGGGCGGGGGCAATAGGATTAGGATCATAGAAAGTGCAAAGGGATGGACTCAACATGGACCTATGCTAGAGATACAATAGCTAGCATCAAGGGAGTGACGAGCAACATATATGACTTGGCGAACATGGTCAGCCACGAGGAAGTTGGCATTGTGGATGAATGCATCGTAGGCCCAATAAAAGGCGGTCGTGTTTGGCTCGTAGAAGATCGTTGCCCTTTTGTCGCTCTACATCTATGTCGACGCCAACGTAGTTACCGCGACCTCTCCAGTGGCTTTGCATCTACATCAGTGCCGATGCAATTATTATGGTTCCCAATGACATCGTCGTTCATTGTTTTTATGCTTTCATCAATAAAATCGATGATATTAGGATAAATAAAAATAAATATTTCACTTTCATAATTATGAGAACTTAAATATAAATCTTTTAAATTTAAAGATCGAGATATTAAAAAACAACAGTAATAGGATAATATTTAATTAACCACTCAAAAGCTGTTATCAAGAACTTGAGGCCTTCGTTTTAGTCTTCGCGAAAGATGCGGCGCTGTGAATAGTTTGCTCTGTGGTCAGGAAAACCTGAGAAGCTCAAGGCGAGCAATTCGAAGGCTGCAATTCCCTGTTTTACCTACGAGAGAGTTCAGCCTACAAAACCTGAACGACTCCTTCCGCTCTTCCTATAATTACCCCTCACCTCTCTCTCTTTCTTACTCGCTTCTCTCTCCCTCCCTCGCTCTTTCTTTTGGCTCTCCCACTTCCACAGGAGAGAGCGAGAGAGGAGAGAGGGCGAGTCAACGAGAATAATTGGCAGCACGTAGGATTCTGCAGCGATGGCTAGACACACAACACTGCTCGCCACCCTCCTCCTCGCGGCGCTCGTCGCCACCGCCTCCGCCGAGCCCCGTGCCACCCGCCGCCTCCTCGCCGACAACGTCGCCGCCGTATGCCAGTACGTCACCGTCCCTCAGCTCTGCACGTCCCTGGCCGCGAGGTCGGGCGCCACGTCCTTCCAGGCCCTGACCGTCGCCGCCGTCAACGAGGCCTTGTCCACGGCCGAGGAGGCGAAGGCCACAGTGGACAGGATCGTAGCGGCGCCGATCACAGACGAGAAGCTGAAGGCCCAACTCGGCGTGTGCTTGGAGAACTTCGGGTACGCGGTCGACACTCTCCAGAAGGCGGCCACGGACCTGCAAACCGAAGCGGCACACAGTCAGTCAGTCTCCCACATCTCGGCGTCGGTCACCTACGTCGGCAACTGCAACGACGCCTTCAGCGAGAACCCCGGTCTGGTGTCGCCGGTGGCGGACATCACCGGCATTCTGAAGAAGTTGGTCAGCAACAGCCTGGGTTTGGCCATAGGCGTACATATGCAGGCATCCCGCAACTGAGATGTATGCATGGAAACGAGGGAAGGACAAATGTTTTGACAGAGGAGATCACATATATATCATGGATCACAAAAACGTTGTGGTTTTTTGACTATTGCTTTGGCATTATTTGTTTCAAAAAGAAAACAAATAAAATTATATATTAATTCGACAAAAAATATATTAAATAATAATAGTAGAAATTATCCTGATGGCTGAAAGAGTACAAATAATTGACACCATATGAGTACGCTTATGTTTATCGATTATAATCATTGTTGAATGTGCGCATTTAATTTTATGTTAATTATTTGCAGCAATAACAATCACCATTATACAAATTTTGCTAATTAGTAAGGAAGAATAAACAACTAAAATAAAAAAAACTATGCATACAGTAGTAGCAAAAACTAATGCCACAAAAGGTGAGATGATGTGACCATGTCTGTATAAACATAGCAGCAAGCACAAGAAATTGGAAACAATGATACATCGTGCCCTCCCAAAAATTTGCTAACAATAAAAAAATGATTTGTACCTTGCAAATATCTTGTTTCTGTATGTGGACATGATCTTATAAATCAATTGGCAAGCTAACATCTGAGAAAATATTCCGGCTGCCATGGTGCCACCTTCTACAGTTACAACACGGAGCCTTCAATGGTGTATCTATTTTGATGAAGACCAAAATGAAATATCAAAACCCGGAAGTAATCCTCAACCATCAAAAGATCTTGATTAGCATGGATGAAATAAACAAGTGAAAACCTCCTAAACTGAATTTCCACAGCCACTGCCGAGATCATTGATCTTGCAGTTGGCTTATGTAGTTTCAATTTTTTTAGCAGTGAAATATTCCAACTGATATCAACTGAAAAGAGCAAGTCTTTAGTAATAGATCTTCGGCCCATCTAAAGGACCTCAGCTAAGAACCATGACATGGCATGCGTGCAATGAACTTACCGCTCTAAACAACAAAAGGTTCCACATCAAATAGTTCAGATGGGAAACTGAAGTTGCAACAACCGCCGTTGGTTTTCTCCATAGCGTGATCAATCAAACTGACCAAATCTTCTGGACCACAAACCTTTGAAGTTGGTGATATGACAAAATCCAAAAAACCTGAGTCGGTTTTGAGACATTTGAAGCAGTACTGACTGAACAGTGCAGTTCTTGTTTGAGGATCTTGTTCCCATTGATTATCTATAGATTCATATGTCCTTTTCAGGGCACTGCACAGATCATGGAATTCTGGTTCCTCAAAAATTTTCTGAACATCAGAGAAAGCAGTATGATTTTCAACTGAACAGCTTTTAAGATTTTCTTCAGCAAAAGCCTCGACAGTTTTTATTTTTGAGGCAACAGCACGTATAGACATAAGGTTGGTGATGAAATATCTAGATTTGGTGAGTAAATTGTTGATAGAACCTTCCTCGTGTCGAAGATGGAAAAGCTGGATTATATTGCCCAGCGTGAATCTTGTGATGAAGATCATGAAATCATAAAAGTTCATGCCTGCAGGAGAAGATCATAGAACTGAATAAAACAGGAAGCTTCAGAATTGACATCTACAAATCATTGCCATTCTTATGCTTTACCTGTGTTGGCAGCAAGATTACGCTGACAAAGACCTTCAAAATCATCACAGATATCTCGAATATCTTCTATGTACTCCTTAGCCACATTATAGTCTCTTAAAAGCAAGCCCCACTGATAAGAACAAGGAAAGAATAATATAAATAAAATTTTAAAAATAAATGGCCAGACATAAGTACTTTCCTTACTCACCACCCATGAAAGGTTATAGGCATTGAACCAGTTGTGGTTTATGGAAATTGTGTCTTCCTGCAACATTAAGGCAAAATCAAGTACTAGAGCAGAAGAGAGGAGATGGTCATAGAATGCACAACATAGAATTTGATACACGGAATATCAGAGTTTGAAATACTTCAGTGTTCTATTACAGCGACAGAAAACATTGTTGTCAAAATCATGTTAAAGAATGTGTTCATGGTTACAACATAAAAACACAAAAACTTGCCACTGTTCTCATTCATGACACATTAGACTATAACATCAAAATTTAACTTTCTGCTATGCAAATGACAACAGGTGAACAGATTTGAGCTTGTTGGTAGCCTTCTGAAACCAAAGTCCCCTATAGACTGAGCCACGCCAGAACTAATAACTTAAGCTGTAGACATGTCTTCCATAAGCCAATAAGGACACAATTCCAAATATCCACAATTAGAATGCAATAACAGTTGCAATTTAAAGTGCCTTTGTAACCGAGGTTAGACTTAAACTAGTCTCAAGAACCTGTAGTCTCTGGAACCCACACTAGTCCATATAAGGAATTAACTTCTTCAACTTTCTCAGTTGGTGGTTCTTGGACTCAAAAGTCAGCACAATTTATCTTCAGAACCTCCAATAACTCAGGTTACATTTGCTGCCAGAATCATTGTTAAAATGTCAGTTAAGGATGTTTTAGCAAATATATTATGGGTTCTACACAAGAAGTTTTGATTACGAGCAGACATTTGCTAAATGAGCAATCTAAAGAACTAAAATTTGTCCCTTAAGTTGGTTGCAACATAACGCAAATATTCCATTTAATAATTAGTTGTGACAGTCCACTTTTGTACAAGGTCTCATTACAAAGTTTAGTTTCAGCTACAATCACAATTCACTTCCACAATGCAAAGTCTAATATGACCAAAGCATAACAGATTTATGTGACAAAGAATCACAGATTGATAGAATAAAACAGACATTATTTGAGTAGCCTTTTATATGAAAAAATTATTAAGCCCGACCCAAAATGACTGCAAAAGCCAATTATTGGCAGTAGTGTGACCTGCGTTCGTAATTTTGTACCGTACCGATGTTTCAAGTTCATCTCGGTATGATACGGTATGAGCGTACCGAGCAATACGCTTTGGCATACCGATCGATATATATATATATATATATATATAATAAAAAGGGCGATATCGTATCGTTTCTTCTCCCCACGCGGATGAGAAGTCGCCGACTACATCGAGGCCTCATCGCCTCAGATGATGAGGAGGCAACATCTCATCTGTGACGTCCGGCGAGGAAGGGTAGCGACGAATCGAGATCGTTGAGGGAGAGTGGTACCGGACCTCCAGGTTCTCCCTCTTCTTCCTTCTCCCTTGGTTTATACCGCCCGGTAGCAGATGACGACGGTCGAAATCGACTATTACCGATCGATTTTGGGAGATAACGGGACAGAAACAACCCCAATCGACGGTACTATCCGATAGCGAGCGGTCCGCGTACCGGTTTGCTAGCGAACCGGTACGAGCGATATCATTTGAAATTAAAATCCTTGAGTGTGACTATACCCATGGCTATGTTTTACTAAAAGTGATTAATTATAATAGTTGTTCACCACTTGGGTATATAACACAAGACCAATAAAAGAAGGGTAATAAATATAAAATTTTGTTATTACGGATGGCAAAAAATTTACATAAAATGGTAAAATCTTACCAAATTATGGACTTGATGATACCATCCACTAGGGACAAAAATGACCTCATTTTGTTCCTGAGTACACTTTAACCAAATTGTCTGCATATAAATTTTGCAATCAAAACCTCATAAAATAGCAATGAGAAAATTTATTTTGAGGATATATTACCTTCTTAAAGCCAGGAAACTGTGCCTCAGAAACATCATCATAAACATTATATACTGAGGATCTAAAATTCCTGCATAAGGTATAAAAATCACATCACTAAAAATGTCTGAAAAGGAATATGCATACATGATCAACAAGAAAAATGCATCAGAAATAGGATAGGTCACATCATGTTTGTGATCAAATATACAAGTTCTCAACCATTGGCTCAAATTTGAAGATAAAAACTTAATATTGTTCTAATATAGATATTTACTCACAAGAATGAAAGACATAAAACTAGTGCAATCTTTACAAGTTTCTGCTTTAAGACAGTGGCTATGAATTGGTGGAGCACATATTAGCAAGTTCTACTTGATAGCTATAACACTTGTTAATTGTAGAGCATGAGCCAGGCAGTTTTCCTTGACAGGATAAACATCTAGCTTAATCTGCAGAATGGCAGAATGATAGTATTAAAAGCCTCACATGAATAACATTTATTATTGGACATCTTCCAGCTAATTTGTGAGTCCTTAGTTCATAATTTGTGTTAAACTTCTAAACAATGAACTGCATAAATTTATCATAATAAGCCACCTGAAATAACAACCTAGGTAGCATCTGCCCTTGAGCACATTCTTAATTAGTTTCTTCCATAGCTAATGGTCAGAACTATATATACATATAATAATAGCCTAATTTATGGAGCCTTCTTTACTGAATATCAAACAAAAGATCTTCTGTTAAAATTATCACACTTTTTCACCTTATATATAATGGTCAGGCTATACTTTCTTGCTTCTGCTTATATTATATGTCGTTACAACTTACAACCATAAGCCTTCTCAAACTCCTTATCTGAAAAATATAATATTTGACTATAAATAATTTGCATTTAAATTTAAAGAAAGACATAGTCTATCTCAGACCAGTGCCTTCATTAGGCCAATGGAGGACATTTTGTTAATGATCACTGACAATGCTAATTTAAGTGTCCAAACAGCACAGATTGATTACAAATTATAAAAGTGCTGCACTATAAAATCCAAGTTACCTGTCAAACACAAGGTGACACTGAGAAGGTGGTAGAAAGAGCCAAAGTTTTCTCCCACATACATTGGCAGACCAACTGTATGACCTGAAAACGTCAGCATGAAGAGGAGTCCAAGTACCTAGAGGAAGAATTGGCTATATATTTAAAAATAGAAAATGAAAACTCTGCTGAAGCAACTAATTGCAATTAAATTATACTTCAACAGTATATACTAGAACACATGAAATAATTAACAGCATTTAGATAATTGCTTTTCTCAGATGATTATAAATCAACCAAAGCAAGCCTTGCACACACCAATGTGCCAGTGGAAACACTTGTACCTTTTGGTCCCATATAAACAAAACGGTAGTCAGCACAATTTATTTCATTTTTATCACGATGAATGTCAGAATCTCGATGTATCAAATGACTATCAAGATATAGATTGAGCCAATCATCAGTGAAAAATGGAGGAGTTCTGTAAGCCACATAATCAGGATATTCCTGAAAAGAAATAGAAAAATAGAAAAAATAAATATTTGGTAAGAAAACTAAAGCATCTAAAACTTAGCCTGATAACTTCAATTTGTGTATAAGTGTAACAAGTACAAATATTCAACCATAAGCATGTGAGTGTAAGGCACTGTAGCCATGGTTACGAGGTCCCAGATCTTAGCAGCACCCACCCATTTGCCATTATGACAACACAAGGGTTCCGACAACATTCAAGAAAACCAAAGCTAAACTGATAAGTATGACAATTACCTATGTTCTCATCTCTATCCATGTGGCATCTTGGAAGACTATGGTGGCAAGGAACTGCAAGGCAACACAATGGTTTAAAGGCCAATGGCCTCCACTCTTAAACAATGGAAGCCCCAAAACATTTAAAAAGATTAAGACAAGAACTAGTCAGGTGGGTGACTGGAAAAGCTAACATCAAACGAGCCCACTGCTTCATAAGAGACTTCTCTATCTAGAATTGCCAGAGCCTAACCAGAATGATATGTCTCAAGTAATACACCCAAAATATTAGGCAAATTAGATCCATGATTTGGAGAAAAATTACACCAGCCAACTTTACAGAGAGAGGCTGAGTTAATTTACCTGTTCAATGGGCCATGATACACACTCTGGAGTCTGGACAAAATACCCATCAAGAGTATTACCATAAATTGGTACCCCATGCTTTCTCTTACTAACCATATGACCCGAGGAGAAAGCTGGTTAACATCCATGGAGATATAAAAGGTGATGTGATTCTTATATTGCCTGATTTAAAAAGTTAAAATGGCTATTTTTACTAAATAAAAACTGCTTAAACTTTAATGCATAAGAATATTTTATCTCCACCCAAAAGAAAAGAGTGGCCTAAAACAGACTAATTAAAATATTTTCTGTATCTGTGAAGAGATACTGATCAGAAACTTAATGAAAAGGCATATAATTTGCAATGCATATCACTAGGGTATCAAATTTTAAAATGTGAGATACCTGAACACAGATGATTAACAGAGAGCACAAATATCAAGCAAATAACCTATTTCCAATCTTACTTTGAAAAAATGCCAGTCTTTAAGATATAGCAAAGACTCATCATCATCATTGCATCTTAAGACGCTGCTATCTTTTCTTGAAGAAAGTTTGAGCCAATAGCTAATGAACTCCGCAACAGTCATCTCTCTTCTCTTTTGATCAGTAAACTCTCTTTTAGAGCAATCAGCAACCTGAAAGAACGAGTGAAATTTATAGCACCAGATGGAGAAATAATTGTAACATTGATGTTTTAGCACTATAAGCATGCGGATTAGCCAAGTTGATGCTGTATATTTAAGAAACAGCATATCAGAACCAAGCTCTTAATATACATTATCAAAGTCCAAAAGGTGCAGCAAGTATGAAACCAAATGAATGGAGTCAACCACTGAACCATCTATGTGTTCTAATTCTCAGTGCAAAAATGGTCCAACCAACATCAAGTCAAAGTTACATAAGTACCCTTTTTTCCCAAAAATGGTCCAGTCAACATCTCATAAGTTTAAAATGGCTCTAGACATCTTTACATGGCAAAAAAAAAGCTGCCCATAGATTTATCCAGAAAAAGAAAAGATAACAAAAAAGAACAACATAAGAGAAATATACAAAATAATGTTTAATGAGACACAGCCCGTCCCAAGTGTTAGTCTTCATGTCGTGATGAGATTGCCGCTTTGTGACCTAGATGACCAGAGTTCAAGTCACTTAAAAGCATCCTGTTTTGAAAAAATAAGACTGCATATGCTGATCTTCCCTAGACCGGGCTTGATGAGAGGCTCATGCATTATGCCACCATTTTTTAATAGTTCAAGAAAAAAAAACCAAGAAAAATGGTAAAGAAAGACTGGAGACTGGAGGAGGTTTGTCACAAAACAGTAGTCATTGCAGCATTATGTGACTATGGCAAAAGACAATGTTCAGTGTACTACACCATCTATCAACTAGTGTGGCTAAGCATGTCAACGTTATATTTAAAAGGCTTAATTAGAAAATAATTAGAATGTAAATGCATCCATAGACTCCATAACAAAGCATCAGGTTAAAAAAGAGCACTTGTCTTAGTACTAAAATCTAGTTCTGAAGAAGGTCAATAAAATCTATTGTTGGTAACAGACACTGTTAAAGAAGCCCTTTGTTACAGCAAATTTAAAATGGCGTTTACATGTTCGAATAACACTGTTGTGAATTTGATAATCAACATTTACCGAAATAGATGGAGCCAACATTAGCAAAGTCACCCCATGATGGGGGACAGATGGTGCAAATGTCAGGAAGAAGCCAGCAATGTGTAGCAGGATAAGCATGTTACTAATGGAGAGATGAGAACAAATTGGCATTTGATAAACCCAACATTTCAGAGACCAATTTTAGGCAGAAGGTCTAAGATTTATGTCAAAACCTTTCTTTTCAAGAGAAAAACAAAGCTGACTTCAAATTTACCTTCTTTAGAGCAAGGTGTTAGTTTGGCAAGTCCCATAGTCTCACATCGGGAAAATCAGGCTTGTTATCTCCTATTGGAACTATAAATAAGGGCCTGGGCTTTGAAGTCTAAGACACCACAAGTGGCACCACAAGAAAAACCTAAGTATTTGCTTTGGGTTTAAGTCTATACTCAGTTCAATAGTTTGGGCTTATAGTTGAGGTTTTTCTTATTTAGTATTTTTGGGTGTTTTATGGCCTAGGAACATCTTCCTAAGGCATTTGTAATAATCTCTTTTATAGTAGTGATTTACTCCTCTTTCGTCCGTGGATGTAGGTCAAAGTTAATTGACCGAACCACGTAAATCTGGTATTCTTGTCGCTTTTATTCCTTCCGCTTTATTGTCTTTGTCGGGTTGCCAAAATTACCCTTTGGTAAATTTCCTGGGGCTAGCTCTAACAAACTGGTATCAGAGCCTGGTTTCGGGATCTTTTGGCAACAATGACAATATCAAAGATCGTTGTCGAGAAATTCGATAGAAATGTCAACTTCGGCATGTGGCAACTCAAGATGGAGGCAATTCTGGTTCAAGACGGAGTTGATTTGGCACTATAGGGGGCTGAGAACATTCCAGATGGTACATCAAAGGAAGATCTTGCGAGTATGGATAAGAAGGCCCGATCCAGCATCATTCTAAATCTCTCTGATGAGGTTTTATGGGAGGTAGCTATGGAGACTACGGCTAAGAGCATGTGGGACAAGCTTAAAGCCTTGTATATAAAGAGGACAGTAGAGAATCGTCTCTACTTAAAGCGGAGTTTGTATATGCTTCGGATGACTGAAGGTACATCTATACTCTCACATCTTGATAAGTTTGATTCTTTGGTTATGGATTTGGAGAATATAGATGCAAAAATTGATGATGAGGATAAGACCCTATTACTTTTGTGTTCTCTTCCCCAATCTTTTAAGCATTTCCGTGATACTATGATTTATGGAAAAGAAACAATTTCGTATCAGGAAATTAAATCTGCACTAAAATCTAAGGAGCAGATAGACAGAGATATCACTGGGGAAAGTAGAGAGAATCAGGCTGAAGGTCTGGTTGTTAAGGAGAGAACAGATAAAAGGGAATTTGACAGTAGTAGATCTAAATTTAGATCTAAATCCAGACATAGAAATTTGGAGTGCAGATATTGTCATAAAATAGGGCACATTAAATCTGATTGCTTTAAATTGAAAAATAAATTAAAGCAAAAGGAAAAAATTGTTGAGAAAACTATTGAATCCGCTGAAGCTACTGTAGCAACTGATGAGAATGTTGGAAATATTTTCTCTGCTATTGATGACAGGATGAGGTCTAAAAATGAATGGATTTTATATTCTGGTTGTTCTTATCACATGTGTCTTAATAGAGATTTGTTTTCCACATATGAATCTTGTAATGGTGGAATTGTTTTGATGGGCAATAATGCAGCATGTGATGTTGTTGGTAGAGGAACAATCCGAATTAAAATGCATTATGGTATTGTGAGGACGCTCACTAATGTTAGACATGTTCCTAATTTAAAAAAGAATCTCATCTCTTTAGGCACCCTAGAGGCCCTTGGGTATAAATACACAACTGAATGTGGAGTTATGAAAGTTTCTAAAAATGCCCTTGTTGTTATGAAAGCTTGTAGGTCTGGTAGCTTATATATTATGCAGGGAACTACTGTCACAGGCTCGGTTGTAGTCTCGTCATCATCATTATCTGATTCTGACATCACCAAATTATAGCATATGCGTTTGGGACATATGAGTGAAAAAGGTTTTAGCATATTGAGCAAAAGGGGTCTACTTTGCGGACAGAGTACTGGGCCACTGGATTTTTGTGAACACTGCATTTTTGGAAAGCAGAAAAGAGTCAGCTTCAATTCTCCAGCAGTTCACAAAACAAAAGGTACTCTTGACTATATTCATTCAGACCTTTGGGGTCCAACTCATGTTCAGTCTAAGGGTGGTGCCAGGTATATGTTAACTTTCATTGATGATTATTCCAGGAAAGTTTGGGTTTATTTTTTGAAGCATAAAAATGATGTTTTTCTAACCTGTAAACAATGGAAGGCTTTGATTGAGAAGCAAACAGGTAAACAGATTAAGCGGCTTCGAACAGATAATGGCATGGAGTTTTGTGAAGGTGACTTTAATGAATTTTGCAAAAATAAAGGAATCGTTCGGCATCGCACTGTTAGGATGACGCCTCAGCAAAATGGTGTGGCTGAACGTATGAACATATCACTTTTGGAGAGAGCAAGATGTATGATCTCAAATGCAGGGTTGACAAAGGACTTTTGGGCAGAGGCAATTAATATGGCCTGTTACGTTATCAACCGCGCTCCGTCTATAGCACTTAACTTTAAAACTCCAGAGGAAGTTTGGTCAGGTACTCCTGCTGATTACTCCGATTTAAAAATTTTTGAGTGTCCAACATACATGCATATAAATAAAGAAAAATTAGAGCCTCGAGCTAAAAAATACATTTTCCTTGAGTATGCTTCTGGGGTAAAAGAATACAGATTATGGTGTTCTGATCCCAAATCCCCAAAATTTGTAATCAGTAGAGATGTTACTTTTGATGAATTATCTATGTTATCTTCTAAAGAGGAATCTACTAGTTGTACAAATGATAGTGCACGGAAGCAGATGGAGCTTGAGATTGGTAGTTCATATTCTTTTAAGTCGAACTCTTTTACTCAAAGAATACCAGTAGATGGTCCCGAGTCTACTGACGAAGTTGATCCAGTGAAAGAGCAATATTCCATAGCCAAGGATAGACCACGGAGAGATATTCGACCATCACAAAGATATGCAAATTTGGTTGCATATGCTTTGTCTATTGCAGAAGAAACAAGTGAAGTTGGTGAGCCTACTTCCTACTCAGATGTAGTTTCTTGTGATAATTCCGCTAAGTGGTTGATCGCGATGAATGAAGAAATTGAATCTCTCCATCGGAATAGAACTTGGGATCTTGTGAAGCCGCCTTCGGGTAAGAAAATTGTTGGATGCAAATGGGATATCATTGCTGAGGGAAAGGTCCTTGTTCAGAAAATTCATACAAAGGACAATCCTGCTGATATGCTTACGAAGCCTCTTCCGGTTTACAAGTTCAAGCAGTGTTTGGACTTGGTTGGTGTTCATTGTTGGTGATTGCCCATTGGGACTTTTATGAAGAAGGTGGAGCAAGTTTTGTTGGGACATGCCAAGGTGGAGATTTGTTAGTTTGGCAAGTCTCATAGTCCCACATCGGGAAAACCAGGCTTGTTATCTCCTATTGGAACTATAAATAAGGGTCTGGGCTTTGAAGTCAAAGACACCACAAGTGGCACCACAAGAAAAACCTAAGTGTTTGCTTTGGGTTTAAGTCCATACTCAGTTCAATAGTTTGGGCTTATAGTTGAGGTTTTTCTTGTTTAGTATTTTCGGGTGTTTTATGGCCTAGGAACATCTTCTTAAGGCATTTGTAATAGTCTCTTTTATAGTAGTGATTTGCTCCTCTTTCGTCCGTGGATGTAGGTCAAAGTTAATTGACCGAATCACGTAAATCTAGTGATCTTATCGCTTTTATTCCTTCCGCTTTATTGTCTTTGTCGGGTTACCAAAATTACCCTTTGGTAAATTTTCTAGGGCTAGCTCTAACACAAGGAGTGCTCAGGGAGGCGCTTGAATGACAATCTTTGCCTAACCTAATGATGAACACTTAATTCGACTTCCAGCTCTTTTTATCTTTAAACCAAGATTCCTCGAAAGAATCCGCTCATGAGAACGGATGAAGACTAACAAAACCTTGATTCCCAACCCTCTTTTCGTCATATGGCTTGCACTTACTAGAAATCTACATGAGAGAGACTATAGCCGAAGACAAGCATGAACAAGAGAAGAGGGTTTGACCTGAACGACGGAGTTCCCGAAGTGGGTGGCGAAGAAGGGGAGGTTGGGAGCACGGCCATCGGGGGCGAGCCAGTCGGTGGCCGCCCTCCAGTCGTCCATGAGGCCGGTGAGGAGGACGGGGCGATTGGGCATCAGGTAGCGCTCCACGAACTCCTCGTAGCGCAGCGCCCTCCCATCCACCCGCTCCACCTCACCTCCAATCATCACCGGCGGCCTCCCCAGTCCTCCCATCTCCTCCTCCATCACCTTCTCTCCCTCCTCTTTCTTTCGACTCGAATCACTCCCTCCTCTTTTTGACTCGAACGGATGGAATTAATACTCGAGATCTGTTTGGGTATAATCGATAATTTGTTCGGAAAATAACCGAGATAAAAAAAAAAAAAATGCTTCTTTTCATTCTAATTAATTCTAAATCGAATAAAAAAATTATTGAACCCTCAATTTTAATCAAATATTTATCATTCCTATATTTCCTATAAATATTATATATATAATAATATTTTATTATTAAATGTATTTTTCTTGAACGAACAAGAAGGAACATCACAATCATGTTTTGGCTTTATTGTTCAAGAAAATGACAACAAATTAGTGCTTGAATTATTTATCATTATAATATGAGTATCGTTATTTTTTATTAAAATATATCAAATAAGATAATGAAGCTTTAATCTTAGGTAGTAATTAAATCCTAAACCGTGTTGACCGATATTAATTTTAGATATAAAAATTATATAATAAGATTTCAAATTTCTAGACTTATCAGAATCTAATACTTCATTACCAGATTAATGTTTGCAGTGCGAGTATCATTAAATTATTTTACAATTGTATGCATAAGGAACACGGAATAAAGAGGCATAAAAACAAAAATTATTGTTTATAATTTTCATTTCTTGAATAATGGAAATGGAACAATGTTTTCAACAATCGTATATGAATTATTGTTACTGAGAAGATGTTGTATTGGTTAAGATGCTTAATCCGAAGAGAATATAAACTTGAATGTGATGCTATAATAAGCTTCCATGCCAGCCAATACTTCTACTTGTTTCCAACTTCCCAAGTCATTGTTCATCTTGCTTATTATCAGAGAAGAATGCATAGAAAATATTGTGATCTTTTCTTGTGAGATAGGTGTAGCCCTGTAGGTGAAGTCAATGATGTGTTCATTAGAAGCATTCCTGTAAATTCTAATGAGAACTGCTGTTGTTCATCTTCTTCGAGCTACTACATAACGAAGACCGACCCCTAGTTGTAAGAACTTCATCAAGGCCATTAATGGTGACAAAGGAAGTTTCCAGTAAATGATTTGGGACTGAAACCTTCAAATCAATTTGAGGGTTGAGATGAATCTATCTGAAGTGATGGTCTCAAATAATGCTAAACAAACACCAACAACATGACTGGCTCTGCCCTAAGTGGTTGATGGATAGATGGTAAGCTTGTAGAGATCTACAAGGATTACTCCTTTCAAACAAAGACCAACTCAAACTGTGAAAATTTGAGGTAAAACGAAAACAAAGGGTCTCCAAAGAGCAAACTCTACTGAGGAACATAAAGCTAGTGAAGCAGATCTGGTTTAGTTCAACTCACAAGACACAGAAGCATGATTTGCAAAAAGAATAACATAATGCAAGGCAAATCAAGGGGAAATTACAGGACAAACTACTCTATAGCACCATCATTGATCAAAATATATCCTTGTGAGACTATTTCTCCCTCTTGTAGATCTTCTGCAGGAAAGACTTCAGTACACCCTGAACCGCTTTGCTTGGCTGGGCCTCAATTGAAGATATCAGTTGTTCATAACTGGTCCGCTCGTACTCCGCGAATACATTCTATGGCACAATGAACAACAATAAATTAGATAAAGTTATATGGAACATTTAAGAGCAGATCAGAAAAAAGATTCACTGATGCATCTCAGGCATCAAATGCAAGCTCCAAGTCAGAAAGTGCAATAACAAAAGAATTACACACGTACGGAATTTGGGAGAGTGCTTCTATCAGAGGTCATGAGATGTCACAGACTAACCACCACTGGTTCATGTTTCTGCATCTTTGTTCACCAATTTGGCTAAGCTGCCCCCTCAATTCATACATGCAAATTTCTACAAGGCTGAGTTATATGGATATCTAGGATAGAGATTTTTACCATTAACCCTAAAACTTGCCACTTTGAAGGGACCAATCGTGTCGAGATTCTAAAAAGTCAGTGCCTCAATCAGTTTGTTTATATGCAGCTGCCTGCTTCTCTTGTCTGTCAAATGCAGACATCTGTTTACTCCAATGCAATCATCCAAAGGAAGTTGCTCCTCAGACACAAATCCCCTCACACTATCATGATGGACACAAGTTAACCTCACTTTAGCAGCATTGCTGCTTGGCTGTCAGCTTCTGCAAGTTTGAACTTGGCAATTTTATCACAATCACCACCTTGATATTAAGGGAGACTTGGACTTTGGTTGACCCCAAATTATATATTCTTCCTATTCTCTTAAAAAATTGCAAGGAGATAAACCATCTTCCAAACAAAAAGACAACTTCTATTCGGTCTTGATGGTTCCATCAAGATGAAGTCACCACACACCATATCATGAAAATCGGCATGGTTTCTAGATGCTTACTCCCGATATAGCTAAAACTTCAATGACCAAAATATTTGCAACACTGCACTAGGAATTTGGCAAGAATCAGCTGATACTCATCAAATCGTAGAAAGATTCATTATTGGCAGTCACTATGGCCATAGCATGAAATATGTTTCACTAAACTAACAAAAAATAGTTAGTTAAAAATATATACTACTTTAAACAGCAACAATTGATGGAATCAGACAGTATCAAAGTTAACTCTTACATGATGATTGGTATTCTGATATTAGTGTGCCAACTAGTGAGAATATTGATAAATGCCAAAATCAAATCACACAGTTATTTTATGTTCTACATGAAAGTGTACTTGCCAAACCTGGAGATCGAGATCTTTATAAATACTCTTCACTTTTGCAACACAAGTTGGATCAGACTTTCCATAGATCTCCTGAAAATTAATCATAGCTTAGCTGTCTGCCTATGGTTAAAAGCAAAGATAGAAATGGAAAGAAACAACACATCTTACCGACAAAGTTTTCATCTGATTCTCATTAGCGCGTTGTAGGGCTTGCACTACAAGCCAAGAACATTTAAAATCTTCAATGTCGGTTCCAATCTGTCAAAATTTAACAGAAATCAAGACCATTAAAGTTCTAGATAGAATAACATTTGTAAACAGATAGAGACATCATAAATAAGCATTCACAAAAAGATAGATGGACAATTCCATGCAGGCAACAATTGTACTTACCTTACCAATCACTTCAGGATCACCAAAACAATCTAGGAAATCATCCTAAAAGAAAAGTCATATTAAAGATTATGGATAGGAAATTCTGTTAGCAGGTCAAAGCAAACTGGTACAATATCCAGAATCACCTGCACTTGGAAGTATGTACCCATTTCAACAAGAATGTTTTTCACATCAACAAAGGTGTCCAAATTTTCACCTGCCATTAGCAGTGCACATGCTACCTGAATATGGACAAGATAAACTTAAATTACCAAATAACAAACAATTCAATACCTGTATATATAAATAGTATACAAGACATAAAGAATTCACAAGCAAAAATTCCCATGGAGTGATACAAGTACCACATCTACAGCTTTCTGAAAGCTTGCTTGTCAGAAGGATGGAAATGTAAATTAGGCTTCTAAGATTTGTTTCCAGAACTAGTTCCTAAATCTTTGGTGTCAATATTTGTATGAAAATCCCTAATATCCAAACTATGGTGCAGACTAATCTGACAATGAATGACAAAAACAATGTCTGTTTATAATGAGTCCATCTTTTTTCATCTTCAAACATGACCACTCGGCAGTTATAAAGAACAATGTTTCTAATTGTTTCTGCTTAACTTCATAGATCAATGTCCCACCATCTTCATCGCATTAGATTGATGATGTTAGCTCTTCATGCTCAGCAAAATGACAAACTTGTTCCAAGTAATTTGAGATACATGAAACTTTATAATCATCAAAGATGTCCATGTACTCTGTGGTCATGATGCTTCAGCCATTAGATTAGCCTCATAACTAGATGACTAGGAGCTAAAAATATATAAATATGTATATCTTACGAAACATGGAGAAATAGACAATGTGACATTACAAGATAGCTGAAAAGATTATTTAGGCCCGACAAGTTCATTCTAAGCTCACTGACCCAAAGAAAACCAAAGTGCAGCAGGACAGCTTTAGAACACAGGCTACTGCATTGGAAGCTTTTAAGTATATTATGTTCTTGTAGCATATTGAGAAATATTCTCCCTCCAGTTGATACAGTGCTATAATTTAATAGATTTAGAAGATATGCCAAGCTCCTGCAACATGAAACTTGAAGCATATAGCTTTGCCACATGAAGGTTATAAAGAATCAAGCTCAACATAGTGGTTGGAGTTTATTTTGCCACTACATCCAGTGCAGCCAAAAGATGACATGGAGCCTCCTTGTGATTGTTATGATTGTCCAACTACTAAAATGCTACTAACAAGAATACCATTTAAAATAAATTGATATGTCTGTGTGGTTCGCTAGTGCATACACAATAATCTTGTACGAACAAAAGTATATCGCTAAGCCTCGGAAAGATGGCATTGAAATGTGAACTCCACAAAAATAGAACTTTAAAAGGCAATATATGTCAAAATACCTAACTAATTCATATATTATATTACAAATATAGTGAAGAATTGTTAACAGCAAAAAAATGTTAACTTATACAGAAAATCTGATCAGAATACTGGTACAAGTAACAGTACATCACAATAGCAATGCAAGCAGCAATCTGATATTATCTGAAAGTTTGCACTTCATTTAACTTACCGGAAGATAAAAGGAATAATAGGCAGTTTTGTATTGCACGATACGATTGTAACTGCATCCAGTTCAAACAATATCAACATTAGCAAAACCTTGAAATCATGTTAAAAAATTCGATGTAAGAGATGAGATCTAAATAAATTATCATAGTTGCTCTTTCTGAGGAAAGAAATATTTATAGACCAAGAAATAATCAATTTACATTTCTTGGATAATCCTTAGATTACCAAAAGATAGAAGCATAGCAGGATATTAGACGAGCAATAAATTATAATTTTTTCCTACATACACTGGCAGTGTATATTTAGACAGATCCTTTTCTCCTTCATGAGTAGTAATGAGATCAAGCATCTGCCCTGAAGCTGTCTGAAATTCAACCTATTAGGAGAAACACATATTAGTTCTAGTAGATGTAGCTAGTGAGCTAAAGCAAACAGTAACACGTATGATGATAGTTACCTCATTGAACAAATCAAGGAGATCTACATAGTAAGGCTTTCCCTTAAAATGCCTTTTAAGAATCCGAGGAATGTGATTGCGGAGTAGAATTCCATCATTTACGGCAATAAGTCCAACCTATTACAAAAATCTATGGCAAGTTAGTGACTCTTCCTTTGAAGGCAAGAAGAAAATTATGTTCTTATATGACAATATATTAATGAAAGCATCTTCAGATTCCTTCCAAAAATGATAAGATACTGGACCATGGGATAATGGTTTAGCCCTTAGAAATGAAAAAAGGAACTATTCATACGGTATGAATATCATTAGCACATTCTTACCTAATTTTACTTCGGAAACAGTCCTTTAAATGCATTGACGCTTAATAACAATCCAAGTTCTGTTCGCCTAGTTCGAGGACATTATTCAGTTAACTTATTGGTCTAAATATTATTATTTGAGTATCTAAGATATATGAGTCAGGTTAGTGGGTTGCATTGGATGTTTATATTCTTACAACCGCATTTCAACCTGATCTAAGCAGATTCAATCCATTGACACTGTTGCCAACTAAGCAGATTCAATGATGAAACATCATATACCATATCAATGAAATGAAAATTACATAACCAGAAAGAAAAAACGATGTTAAACCAAAATAACTAACCTTTGGAACTCTAAACCAACAAAGTTGACCTCGCCTAGTGTGCGAGTTATCCATGATATCATCAAGGACTAGAAAATATGCTTGAAGCTGCAAATTTCAAACAAGAATTGTTAGAATTCAGACACTAAATCCATTTCTACATCACATAAGGTATGCACAACACACAGAGCAAAAGACGATTACCCATTCAATGCACCAACCGAGGGCACATCCTAGAAAGACCTCTTCATCATTGAGTTGATTCCCTTCCTTAAGCAACTTGTAGCTATCGATGACAGACAATCCACGGTTTAGCTTGCCTACAGACAAAAGTTAATTGTCAAACATGGTGCTGTTTAAGCACGTATTTTCACGTCATCCGCCCCACGTGGAAAGCATTGGCTCACCTCCAGGTACATTGTAGTCCAGCATCTGTTAAAAATAACACAATGAACACTTATCATTCAGATATCCCATAAAGCATACAACTTGTTCTGATTATTAGAAGGAAAAAAAAAAGTATTTATGATTTAGGAGCTCCAAAACCATTCCAGATCCCCAAAACTAAGGTTTCTTCAAATAAGATACAAAATCACACAAAACTCATCTATATATTGAGGAAGGGGCAGGATGTGGAAGTACCCTGTCGATCCATTGGCGGGCCTCGTCGGTGTAATCGAAGGCGTCATCTTGGAGCAGCTCCGACTTGAGGCGATCGTAGATCTGGCGGAAGGTCGCCTTCAGATCCCCTCCTCCAACGACAACCACCACCGCGCCATTAGTCCCTGCCGCCGCCATTAATCACCACCACCACCACTAAAACGCCTCACCGAAGCGGAGAAAAGGGAGAGTGACCGATAAATAAAGGAATATGGGGAATGAGGTCCTGTTGGTAGTAAGAGAGCGTCCTCAAATACCCTCGATTTTAGTATTTATTACAATTTCACCAACCAATTCTTTTGCCGGTGCCGCGGGGAATGGCAAGGGCGCAGATAAGGTGAAATTTTATGCCATTAGATAAACGGTTTTGGTGGTCAAGGCTCCACTTCTCGCGGAGGGCGTGGAGAACGAGGGGCTCGGCGGACGCAGGTAACGCCTGAGCGGGCAGCGGTGAGATCACGTGAGCCCGACACGTTTCGAGATCTCCGGTGCCCATGTATTTTCCCGACATTTACATTAATTTTAACGACCTCGGCTCCGTGCAGCCAGTTGGATCACGACTTATGCCAAGACTTCCGGTCACGTCAAAAACGAGGGAGCATCACGAGCACGTGAGCCTCCCACGCTTCGAGCTCCCTACAGCCGGTGGGGTCACGACTTCGGCTAAGACAGCTTGGCACGCCAAGAACGGGGAAGAGTCATGAGCACGTGAGCCTCGCACGCTTCGAGATCCGTTACGTTGCTGTCTTCTCTTTCTTGACGGCACTAATTTAGCGAGGAGTCGCTCCACGTGGGGTCGTATACGACGACTCAACGTCAGCAACGAGGAGTCCCGCACGTATGGGGATCCTGTAACCGCCGCGGGACTCGTGCCGGGTGTCGCGGAACGGTTTACGAAAGGGGGACACGAGGATCACGCGGTGGGTGAGGGGGGTGGAGAGTAGGATTTGGTGAGGGAAATCGAGGACGCGCTACCAATCTGCTCCAACCAACTTTCTCCGCTAGCAAAGCCGAGGAGCGGGGACCACACGATCGTCCGTTCCAAACCTATCTTTCCTGGGACCCTGTCATTCTGACCAGTAGCTGGATGTCATTGATTTGAGTGCCAAGGAAAATATATTCAGATTAAACTACATATATGGTAAAGCATACTGTAAAACAAGGAAAGAAACTCATAATGTAAGAGAATCAAAGTGATCAAGAGTGTCATGAATTGATTCACCCAATAAGTTTTCTGGATCATTTCAAAAGATAAACCAGGATGAATTGATACTCGATTCTTTTCCCTTTGATTGCTTCGAGTGTTTTCGGATGTTCTGAGATAACTTTGTATAATAAGATTAATGTTATGAATAGAAATTGATTTGGTCTAACGAGGATGAGCATGAGGTATGCATCTTCTCCTATGGCAGGTGGGGTTATGTATTAGAAATATTCATGGTACTAACTTTGTACTTCAAGCTAGATTCATATGGGTGCGCAAGAGGCATGCATCTTCTCCTATGACAGGATGGTTACTTCTTCTTGGGAGAATGGGGTTATGTATTAGAAATATTCATGATTACAAATAGACATGTTACTAACTTTGTACGTCAAGCTAGATTCATTGGGGGAAATATCATTATCTTGGTACTTGGAATGTCCACGTATCTCTAGTTGAAGTTGGATGCTATGTAAAGACTCTTGATGTTTTGAAATTTGGATGTATTTCGATTGATCAGTGACAAGTCTTTTTGTCATATTCTTCTTGATAGTTGAATTTTTGATGTCTTGATTTCTCTAAAGTTATCTTTTTGTAAGGTTTACTGAGAGGGAAAGTTATCTATGTGAGATTGGTTATTGGGAATAACATAAAGGTATAAAATGTTCTAACCTGTGCTTGCTTGAAATAATTTTCTATGTTCTTTTTGTATTGATGCTTAGTTTGAGATCAGATATTGGATGCGTTTGAGAATACATTTACAATATATATTGAGGTCCAATATATATTTTAAATGTGATTTAATATTTAATAAAAAAAATTAATCATATTTGGTTTGGTAGTAATAGCATTTTAGCATTTGCGGTATACTAATATAATTTTTCAAAATTTTAAAGTACCTCATGATATTATCTAAAATCATAAAATTACTAACATAATTTAGTGAGAAGCTAACAAGATATATGTATTCTATAATGTAAAATTTTGTTTATTTATTTTTAAAGATTATTTTATATTTGTTTATATGATTATATTTTTTTATTTATTATATAGATAGGTCATATAATTATTTTTGTAGGATTACATTTATTTATTTATTTATTTATTTGCTAATTAAAAAAAATAAATAAATATATATATATATATATATATATATATATATATATATATATATATATATATATATATTCACCTTTGAATAAATGTTTAAAATATTAGAAGGATGAATTTATCACTTAATATCCAATAGACTTTTGAAATACAATTTTGCTAAACAACATGCACTTCAATGTATATTTAAAATATAGTTTTTATCTATTATTTACCAAACACTCATAATATTCCACAACTACACATTCATTGTTCCTTTTCTTTGAAGCTATGAGATCTTTTTGAGGAGCAATTGTGCTTGGTTAAGAAGTGATCAGGTGTTGTTGCTAATATGATGCAAGTTTTGATTGCATTTATACAGTAGTGGTTTTGGAAGACCAGAAATGATTCTCTATTTAATAATTCTAACTATATATGGATATTATTTTTCTTAAAATTATGATTACTTAAGTTATTAGTTAAGACGGAAGAAATCCATAATAGGTTGGTGTAAAATCAATAATGACATTTCTTATGATTAGCAAGGCAATAAAGGCATATGTTTTGTTGCTAAAAATTATTATCGAGTATGGTTGTTCGTAGGGTGTGAGTTTTTCACCGAGGGCAAATTTTTAAGAAAAGCTTTTAATTTTTAAAAATTTTCACAAATATTTTAATTTTTAAAAATTCTCATAGTGACTTTTTTTTTATAAATAATAATTTTATCCTTGGTCACCTTGTTGCTCGTCACCTCGATCATTAGTTGATGAGCTAGTCAACTCTCCTTGCCATCTTGCCATTAGCCGTGGGCAAAGGGGACATAACTCACATCCGTGCACATAGGTCTTTCTCTCCATTAATCATATAGTGGGTGACGGGAAAAGAGAGGGTATGACTTGTGCACCCTCATCATCGATTTGTGAGCGAGGAAGGAGGGTGGGTGGGCACACAAGTGAAGGTAATCAAGGGTGATAATTTGAGGTGAAAAAGATAACCGGTGGGGTAGAGGCACGACACTCATCGTCCTTCTCAAAGAGGAGGGAAGGTAGAGTAATGATGTAGAGCGAAGACAACGATTGATATAGGCAGAGGTAAAATAATCTTTTCACTTAAGAAGAAGCAGACTATATAAATTTTTGGAAATTAAGACACTTTACAATAATTTCTAAAAATTAAGATTTTTATGAGAATTTATCATTTTACCAATATCATTTATTTTGTGAAACAATGATAGTTCCTAAGGTCTGCATTGTAGGAAGACATTCATTTCATTCAAGTGGAGCTTAACTTGAAAATTTTTGAAATTTTATATTCTCAAAGAAAGAAAGAAATAATTTATTTGATTAATATTGCTATAATTGTAATTCTTTCTTATTATATTTTTATGACTCGTAAAAAATGGTAATCGTGGACAAACGAATCGAGTCATTTTCTAACATTATATATGAGCAGTATAAAATCATATATATATTTTTCAATTGTATGGTTTCATTTCGACATGTTGAGGTACAAGATTTTTATCCTCTATTTATCTTAAGCCAGAATGATTCTAGTAATTATCTTAGTTTTCTTCCTTTTTATCTTTTGATTATTATTATTTTTTTGCTCTTTCTCCTTTTGATGTATCAGCACATAATCTAAGAAAAATGATAGGTTAATAGGAATAATGAGTTATATCATGAAGAGAAAAGAATTAATATTTATATCGTCATCCTAATTTTTCATTTTTGTTAGAAGTCAACTAATTTATCCGATAACAATTTATTATTGATTATATAATTCAGTGCTCAAATCTAGTCTTCATCATTTATCATTAATCTACGAAAGAAAAGCTAACTATAAATCTAAGCAGCTTCAGTACGATCACAGAATGGGTTGATCGAACTGTCATGAACTCCCAGGGGGTTGTGGCTGCTGCTGCCTCACCAACAAGACCAGTTTCGACTGTGTTGTTTATTAGGAATTTGGTAGCCAACCACACCACAAACATGTACTTCAATATGATGAGCTTTGGATCTATTGATCCTTTACTTGCCAGTATTAGTAGCCACACCAAAACATCCCTCTCAGCTCATCCTTCTGTAATCACCAAAATGAAAATAAAGGTTTCTGCTGTCAATTCGGAGTTGGTCATTGATAGCCAAGCAGATCTCTGTTTGCTTTGCAGATAAACAAACAACGGATGAGGAAGGAGAATGGTTAGGCCAACAGTTGAGTTCTTTGATCACCCTTGGAGCTAAAGCAAGGTTGGTTAGATTCTTGGTCACCATCTTAGCCCAACCCCCCACCTTACTCCCCGCAATCCACCTTACTAAGCAAACCATGGCATCCTGACCACTCACCAAGCATCTCTGTGAACAAGCTTACTCTTATCTTTTGTGTGTTTTGGTTGGTGGATTTCCAGAGTTCAGCTTTCATCATGAATCCAACCTCTGTTCCATGAATCTTCATCACTGTTTCAGCAGCGGAACTCGTTCCCAGATGCCGCCGGCTGCAGGCAACAACGACGGAGCTCGGGCGTTGCCTCTCGCGTTGTTGATGAGGATGGCCATGAGGGTATCTCGAGCTCGATGGTTCAGCTTCTTGAGAAGGGTGTTCAGGTATCAGAACGGGTCGAGGTCCGACTTGGTCTCCAACCCCTTCAATGCCAGGCCATGGTTGGCCTTGGAGCTCGCTGCTCTGGTAGCGCAGGTTGTCATCATCACAGCGACGATGGCTACGTCTCGGAAGGAGAACCCAGTTTGGCCGCTCAGGATTTGGCTTACTGGCTACAACCTGGGCAATCTCCTCAGCCTTCCCCTCCTCTACTGGCGATACCGCCACTCCACCGCCGGCCTTAACACTGACGTCGAACAACAGAGGAGCAATGACGACTCCAGGTAATTGATTTCTTGCCAAGAATTTGCAGGACACACAGACAGGTTGTGTGTACTGAACATCTCGCGTTCTTCGCTGCAGCAGCAGCTCTTCTCACCTGATGAACAAGTCGAGGACGTTCCTGGAGCTGTTCTTCGCGATGTGGTTCGTGATGGGAAACGTGTGGATCTTCGACTCGCGGCATGGGTCCTTCGACAGAGCTCCGAAGCTGCATGTGCTCTGCGTCTCCATCCTCGCCTGGAACGCCATCCTCTACTCCTTCCCATTCCTGCTCTTCCTGCTGCTCTGCTGCTGCGTCCCCTTCATCAGCAATCTCATAGGGTACAACATCAGCTTAGCCTCCACCGAGCGAGGCGCGTCGGAGGACCAGATCGCGAGGCTACCCCGTTGGCGATTCAAAGACGTCAAGCCAACAGCGGACGGCGTCGCAAACGAGAACCAAGTGAGTTCCACATCAGTGCAAGCTATTCTCGTCTTCCAACTGCGACATGCAGAGTGTTTGATCTCCATGATCTGTGTCTTGGGCAGGAGTGTTGCATATGTCTCGCGAAGTACAGTGACAAGGAGGAGGTGAGGCAGCTGCCATGCTTGCATGTGTTCCATCTCAACTGCGTGGATCAGTGGTTAAGGATCATGTCTGCTTGTCCTCTATGCAAGCAGGGGCTTGAGAACTGATGCAGCCGCCAATCCAGTAATGAAGTGCAGGGAATCAAATCCATTGCCAAAGGCATCCAGTTCTCAGGAAAACACTTTTTCTTTTTCCTTTTTGTTTTAAGATACAGAAACATGTGAGTATTTTGGGTGCCTGAAATGATTCGATATGTGTACTACATTCATAACACCGCCGTGAAGTTGATGATGATATATATAGGCTTCTCTGTATAGATGTCTTACGTTCATAAACCACTTAGCCGGAACGTGAACCTCATCTGCCCCTCCTATCACGTGTAGATATATGATTTTATTTTTTCGAAATATGTAAACTCCAAAAAATACCTTTAAGAATAAGGAAGATCAGACGGACTTATGAACCCTTGATTCTATACTTCTCAAATAATATGAGACTAAATGATCTTATTATCAATCAATAACCACTCATCTCCAAATAGTTAACACTAGAAAAAATCTCATCAACAATGTAATTTATCCGAGAGAACAATATCAAGTTAAGTGAACAAATTGATTAAGACTTCCACCAATATAGTAATTTCTTACACTATATGTATGTATTCATAATGGTCTAGATAAATATATTCATAAATAAATATCAATAAAAAATAATTTTTAAAGTTCATGACACTTTTTATTACTTTCTATCTTTACATTAAATGTTTATTTCTTTTTTTTTGCATTATGCTTTACTATATGCAATTTTATCCATTTTCCTTGGCACTCGTGAGGAAAATGTTGCACGTATCGGATCTATTCTCCCTAAAGTTCATAATCCATGAGAGGAATCTAGGAAAGATAGACTTAGAACTAACGAAGAGTAAGCATCGCTCCTCGCGTTTATTAGCGAAGGAAGTTTGTGAGAGCAGATGAATGGTATGTGCTTAATGTCTCGCACGAAATCCTATCCCTAATCTTTCATAGATTAGTGTTAAACGATGAAGACAAGGTTTGATCACTAAATCATGTAACCAACCATAAGTTATTATGGATCGAACTAAGTTGATTTTAGAAAAAAAAAATGATGATATCAATATTAAATATAACATAAGTTTGATGCATCAACATCAATTTGCAATCGATGCCATGAATAATATGATAAGGGATTGTTTTAGTATTGACATAATAAGAAAATTGGGCTTTGGTTTGCTATGTTTTGGAATTAATTTAATTGGGTCATTATATTTTGATAGAGTCATTCAAATGTTTCACTTCCATTCGGCATGTAGGCTGGTCTTCTTACTATGATATCGTACTATACAAATGAAAAAAAATATAAATATGATATCTTACTACTAATATATAATGTGAGAAAATAACTCGATTCTTTAGTCCGCCATTATAATTAATAATTTTACAAGTCATAAAAAAAAAAAATAATAAAAGAGGAATTACAATCATATCAATATTAATCAAATAAACTATTTCTTTCTTTCTTTGAGAATATACAATTCAAATTTGACTTGTCAAATAATCTTCCTTTTGATACTTGATAGTCATTTCTTATAGCTAGATTATTATTTTTCTTATTTTTAATCATTTGCTTTTTTTTTTCTTCTTATAATCAATGACAGAAATAAAAATAAAAATATTTTGGATGTGACCCATATGAAAATTTATGACATTCATGAAAGATCCTTAAACTAGCCAAATTTATTTAAATAAGAACTAAAATAAATTGATCTCCCATCAGTAGCTTCTACTGTATAGCAAGTCCTGAGTTTATAAAACTGAAATATAGATAAATCTTGATGATAAAACATCTTATAACTAAATATAGATTATATTTATCTATATAGATAAATATAAATAAATCTTGATGATAAGTTTTGTCACTCAATGGGCAACCTTGTTACCATCCCTGAAGACATGAGTAATACAAAAACTATCAGAAGAGTCCAACAACCAATGTATATACACATTACAGTCTGAATTCTTCAAGGAGATGTACAGTTCCTACTGTTGATCTGCATAAGTTGTTTCGAGTTGCGCTCAGTTTCAATGAAATGAATGTCTTCCTACAAAGCAAACCTAAGGAATTATCAGTGCTTCACAAAACGATCGACTTGGTAAAAGGGTGAATTCCTGAAAAAACCTTCTAGTTTTCAAGAATTTTCAGTGTCCCAATTTTTAAAATTTTCTATGGAAATCCCATTTTATGTGACAAGATTATTTTACCCCTACTTCATCGTCGTCTCCACCCCACTAGCCATCCTTTCTACCTCGAATTGTTGCCCATGGCCACCTCCATTTGTGTGCTTACCCACTTTTCTTCATTACTTGCAATTGATAGTGAGGATGCATAGGTCACACTTGACCTGCATCACCAACACCTGCCCCCCTTCCAGCCAATCGTCATCCATGACCAACGATAAGGGAGGCTATGGATAACAATGATTAGGATTGATATGGTTATCTCATCTGCCTACGATTGAGGTGATCAACGATGGAGATAACCAGGATAAAATTATTATTTATGAAAAAAGGGCTCATCGTAAGATTTTTTTTTTAAGTTAACGCTTTGCAAGAATTTTTAAAAGTTAAAAGTTCTTTTTGAATTTACCCTTGCTAAGAAAATCACACTCCATAAAATAACCGTAGTATGTTTATTGAATCTTATATTTTGATGATGAAATCAATTGATAAGTGTTTTTGAATTGATCTACGTTTTAAGTGACGTAGGATACTTTCATCAGGGAGAGACATTTAAAGTAGGAAGAATCATGTTGGGCCGGAGAAACATGTCAGAAGATTGGACGTTTAGCCAAATGATCGGATGACATATTGACAGAATGCTTCGGGCCATGAATTCGGGCATCGGGTCAAGAAGAGTGGATATTACACCAAGGATATCGAAGTTGCGGAGGCCAACTATTCGATTGGGCAATAGGTCGTAAGAGAGGACGATGCGCCGAAGAATCGAACGAAGCATTGATGGACCAATGATATGTCAGACAACATGATTCATGCTTAGTAATAATTGTCTAGATCGAAGTGTGTTTTACATGTGCATGATTAACTACGATAAAAAGGCATGAAGCAAAATGAAGTCCCCGAGTCAAGGATGTGATTTCATTAGGAGTTCGAGAGTTCGTCGGATGTCCAAACGTTCATCGGAAGTTATGTAGGAACCAATCAAGAAGTCCATGAGCTTGCCGGAAGAAGCTCATCGAAACTCGCAAGAAGATCATCGTGAAGTCCAGGAGCTTACCTGAAGTCTGTTGGAATATTACCAAGAGATCGTCGGAAGTTCGCCGAAAGCTCATCAGAAGAAACCATGACCTAGGGACATATTTAGCTTAAGTATGCCTTAGATTTCGTAGTTAGCACGTAATTGAGATTAGATTTAGGCCAACCCAATTAGGGGCCAGTTGGGCCCAATGAAAGGTCTAAACAGTGACCCAAGAAGTGACACCGTCATGGTGATGTGATATAAAGAGAAATAAACTTTTGTATATGAACAAATACTAGCAGGCCATAACATACGGTGTAATTAAATGAAATTACAATTAAATAGAATACTAAGATATACGTGAAAAACCCCTTAAATGTGAATGGTAAAAACCACGAGGCAAACTAGAGATAATCCACTGTAATAATAATGAATATACAAATATCAATATCTTGCCCAAAACCCTAGCAACAATCACAAGAGAATAATTGGGATACAAGGATCACGTCACTGAGCACAATATCTAAATCCTCCCTAATTCTCCCCAAGTAATCACAGTAAGAATCTACTACAGATCTGATCTAACCTGAGATAAAAGCACTGCTAGATGATTGAGAACAATCTCTCTGTATTGTCCTTGTTTTCTTTCATTTCTTTCTCTTCCTTTTTTGCCTTGTTCTCCTCCTTTTCTTTGGAATCCAATGGCTGCTAAAAACTGCATTCTTATTGTTTTTTCTGCTTTTTTTTATAGCCATCACACCCGTCTAATATAAATTAGGGTTAGGTTAAGATGAGGGTGAGCTGTGGGCTGATAAAGCCCACCTTGAGCTGAATATGGGCTGTCAGCCCAATAACCTCCCCTCTTCAGCCCATAAGGGAGGCTGTCCCATGACTCCTCAATGTAAAACTATGTTGATCAATTGTCGGCATATCTCCTATCTTTCTTTTGGTAAGGTCTTTGTCAACATGTCTGCTCCGTTGTCATCTGTGTGAATTTTCTGAAGCTGCAACTATTTCTCTTTCTGCTCACTTCAACTGCTTCTTGGTAACTCTCTAGTTCACCTACATCAGGAAGCATCACATGCTTATCTGTAGAGTATCTTTTGGAAGGTCTAGAAGATCTTTTCAACTGAGGTTCTATAGGAAGTTGCTCTCCAACTTCTTCTTACTCAACATATCCTGTAGGTAGATCAACATCAGACTCTACACCATCTTCTTGTAATCTCCCTCATCACTCCGATATACTGGAGGAGTAACTATGTCATAATCTGCTAATCCTTCTACATAAGTCTTGGCTTGTGTCTTCTTCTTCAAATCCTCAAAGAAGACTACATCTCTACTTCTGAACACCTTCTGTTTTTCTGGATCCAAAAGCCTATAACCAAACTGATCATGTGAATAACCCAAAAAAATATATTCTTTAGTTTTATCAGCCAGCTTGGATCTCTCATTGTTTGGAATATATACAAATGCACGACAACCAAACACTCTCAAATGTTTATAGAAATATCTTTCTCTGACCATACATGCTCTGCAACATCACTATCTAGAGCTGTACATAGTGATAAGTTGATCACATCAACTGCAGTCCTCAAAGTCTCATCCCAAAACCTTTTGGGTGGCTTGGCCTGTGAAAGCATACATATGATCTTTTCCATGATGGTGCGGTTCATCCTCTTTGTAATTACATTATGCTGAGGTGTATCAGGAACTGTCATCTCATGTTGGATCCCATGTGACCTACAATAATCATTAAATAATCATGTGTACTCACCACCATTATCTGATCTTATACATTTTAATTATCTTTTTATCCCCCTTTCAACCTTAGCATGAAACTCTTTAAAGACATTAATCACCTGATCTTTGGTCTTCAATGCATAGGCCCAAACTTGCCTGAAAAAATCATCTATAAAAGTGACAAAATAAAGTGCACCACTTATACCAGGAACATCAACAGATCCACCAAGAGTTTTTATCCTCAAAGGACTACATACATCTGTATAAACATTGTCTAAGGCATGCATTTTTCTAGACATAGCAGAACAAGCAAATGAAACTCTATATTGTTTACCAGCCAAACAATCAATACAATGGTTCAGATGTATACATCTGAGATCTAGCAATACCTCTTTTTTGGAAAGAGCTTGCAGCCTTTTCTCGCTCATGTGTCCTAATCGCCTATGCCACAACTCCATGATGAAGTCTTTCTTTGTAGCATTTAATTGCTCACCATAAGCTTTAGCCTGCAACCTATATAAAGTGTGATATTTTTTTCCACTAGTTATAACAAGATAACCCTTATTAAGCTTTCATTGCCCTCTACGAAATCTGTTATCATAGTCTTCATCATCTAGTCTTCCAACTGAAATTAAATTCAGTCTCAAGTCAATCACATGCCTCACATCCTTAACCACTAACTTGCAGCCAAGGTTGGTCTTTAAATGGATATCACCCATGTCAATGATGTCTGCTGTGTCATAGTTACCCAGCTTGACAACATCAAAATTTTCAGACCTATAGGTAGCAGAAAACTCCCTTCGTGGTGTAGCATGATAAGAAGCATCTGTGTCAATTACCCACTCAAGATCCTGACACACAAGAAAAAATATCATTATAAGGAGACAAAATCAAATAATCACCACCTTGCAGATGTGATATTATCTTTTGACTCTGTAGACTCCACTTCTTTTTCCTTTTTTTTTGTTCTTCTTAGGTTACTTACATTGGTTCTTGTAATGTCCTTTCTCACCACAGTTTTAGCAAACAATATCTTTTCTTGATCTTGACTTGCTTCTACCCATGCATGAACTACTTCTAGACTTTGACCTTCCTCTATTCTCTGAGATAAGTGCCTGTGAATCATTATGATATGTTACTGAATTCTTTCTTCTTAACTCCTTATTCAACAAACTACCTGTTAGTTGACTCGTAGTGACAACGCCATTTAGCACAGAATTACTAAGGGAAACCACTAGTGTCTCCCAACTTTCTGGTAATGAACTGAGAAGTAACAATGCCTGCAACTCATCATCAAGAGACATTTTCATAGAGGATAACCAGTTAGTAATACTTTGTATTTCATTCAAATGCTCAGCAATAGAAGCACGCTCCCTATATTTTAGGTTCACAAGTTTTCTGATCAAAAAAGCTTTGTTACCAGTTATTTTTCTTTCATAGAGACCTTCTAATTTTTTCCAAAGAGAATATATAGAACTTTCAGTAGAAACATGGTGAAAGACATTATCATCAAGCCACTATCGAATAAACTCAACTATTTTTCGATCTAACATCTTCCACTCATCATTTGTCATAGTTGTGGGTTTTGCACTATCCCTTTGCAAAGGTCCATAAAAATCTTTGTAATACAAGAGATCTTCCATTTTTTATTTTCATATTATCTAATTGTTTCCATTTAAACTAATCATGCGAGAAACATTACTAGTCTCCATGTTCAAATACAAAATTAAATCACCAAAACCCTACTTTGATACTAGTTGATGGGATATAAAAGAAATAAACTTTTATATATGAACAAATAATAGCAGGTCATAACACATAGTAGAATTAAATGGAACCACAATTAAATAGAACACCAAGATATACGTGGAAAATCCCTTCAATGTGAAGGGTAAAAACCATGGGGCAAACTAGAGATAATCCACTATAATAATAATGGATATACAAATCTCAATCTCTTACCCAAAACCCTAGCAACAATCACAAGAGAATAATTGAGATACAAGGATCACGTCACTGAGCACAATATCTAAATCCTCCCTAATTCTCCCCAAGTAATCATAGTAAGAATCTACTACATATCTGATCTAACCTGAGATAAAAATACTGCTAGATGATTGAGAACAGTCTCTCTGTATTATCCTTGTCTTCTTCCATTTCTTTCTCTTCCTTTTTTGCCTTGTTCTACCTCTTTTTATAACCACCACCCCCCCCCCCCAATATAAATTAGGATTAGGTTGAGAGGGGGGTGAGGTGTGGGCTGAATATGGGCTGTCAGTCCAACACGTGGCACAGTCTCCGAGATTATGTCAGGCAGTGGTACCACCAGTCTAGGCAGTGGAATCGCCCCTGGCAGGGTGCTAGTCGGTGGTACTGCACAGTGGTGAGCCAATCGATGGTACCGCCTAGTGTAGTGTTAGTGTCAGACTGACATTGGCGGTGGTACCACCCAACACAGGTGGTGGTATTGCCCGAACCTAGGAAACCCGGGATGAAATATTTTTAAGCTTCAAGTTTGAATCAACTTGAGGCCTATAAATACCTCTCTCATCCTTGGGTAAGATACACAAGCACAAAAAGTTTAAAAGTGAAGAAACGCTATTATAATCACTCGAGAAATCCCCTCCTCTAGTCTAAGTCTAGAATTCTATTTAGGAGGAGTGTGTGTGTTTGTAAATGTTGTCTCCTAAACTTGTGAAAAGGAGAAGAAGGGTGTAAAAGGTGGTTGGTCTTTGCCTATTGAAAGAAGACCAATAGTGGATGCCGATGGCCTTGACGGAAGAGGAATTGACGAAGTGGATGTAGGTCATGATGACCAAACCACTCTAAAATCTAGTTTGTATTTTGTCTTGAGCAATTTACTTTACTGTAAACCATTTTTACTTCTTATTACCTTCAATATATTTACAAACATGCTTTCAAGTTAAGCATTTCCGAATTCGGCTTTTATCATATGAAAAGTTTTTGGAATCGATGTATTTTACCGCTGCACTAATTCACCCCCCCCGCCTCCTCTTAGTGCCGACTCTTTTCCTAATAATGTTGTCACGAACAAAACTGTAAATAGGGTGTTTAATGTAATGCTTATGTATGTTCGTGTCTTTTGGTTTGTTCATGCGTTGCATAGCATATAGAGAGACGATCGAAGGCTTAACATCCTCTTTTTAGTTGGGTTTGGTAATCATTTTAGGCTTGTAAATAAAGGTTGTGTCATGTGGACACTTAGAGAGATATTCGATATGTAGTAGACCATTTTGGATCCTTTGTTGTGCAACTATTTAGAGCTTGTAAAGTCTGTTTGTAATTTGCATTGGCTATGAAGTATTTTCCGAAATGTTTGCTTATGGATCCCAAGTGAGATGCTTTCTCTAACCCATTTTATCTTTTATAGGTCCTAAGGGACCATGAGAGGTTTCGGAGAGGCTGACCTTTGCGGACGGACACATAAAGGTGCCACACGACTTAGGCAAAACTAACTAAGTCCGTAACAAATGGTATTAGAGAGGGACAAGCACTCATAGAAACACTTGACATGCAAATGTGAGTGACTTAGCGTGGCTGCATTGAGGACAGCCAGCACGCGTGACCATTTAGGGGAAAACGGGCATAGAGATGTAAGGAAAAGAAGTCGCTCAGAGGAGCAGACATCTGAGACTGGCATTCAGAGGAATGACCAACCCTTCATATAAGAGGCACCACAAGGACAAGCATGCTAGGAAGAATACGTAGCACACAAAAGTTGGGATGGTTGAATTTGAGCTATGGCTTAACGTTAGTAACTATACTTGATGGTGCTAAAGGCAAGCAAGGCGCTTGGTAAAGGATAAGACAATGTAAAGTGGAATGAGTTGTTCAACAACCGAAAGAGTTACACAAAACTCATAGAGGTGAGGGGAATTGCTAACTCGAAAAATTCGGTACTCATGCAAAGACTTGTATGCGAACGATGGAGTGTTCGTGGCCATCCCAAGGTAATCAAAACTTAGTGCCATGGAGCATTAAAACTTTCTCTTCAGCAAGAGAAGGATATGTCCGTAGGAGGCTGAAGTGTGCAGCGAATTCAACATGTTGCTAGGCCTTGAGGGGTGCAGCGGGGACTGTATTGACATGGAGTCACAATCTAGCAACTGTGTTTGCAGGAGGCAGAACAATGCACAGTTTGTTCAGCAAGGCGAAGTAGTCCAAGGGGATGATGATCTCCGAAACTTTCAAAAAAGAAAATGATGAGAGAAGTTGCTCCAATGAGATATATATCTAGGAGGGATAAGTCTCGGCTCTCCAAAGGGAGAATCATGTGCAACAAACCACATATGTTGAGGAGTACTTCAAAAATAACTTCACAAAAGCTCAACGAACCGAGCGAGTGGCGAGGACTTCAAAAATAACTTCACAAAAGCTCAACGAACCGAGCGAGTGGCGAGGAGTTGTCGCATGATCTTGCTTGAGATAATACATTGGGGGGATGCATTACGAGATCAAGTGGGGGGTTGATCCAATGCAACGTAAATAAAAACATACTCGGAGTCGATATGGAGATCTGACAAAATTATAAATAATATATTTAATGTAATACTTATGTATGTCCGTGTCTTTTGGTTTGTTCATGCGTTGCACAACATGTAGAGGGACGGTCGAAGGCTTAACAACCCATTTTTAGTTGGGTTTGGTGGCTGTTTTAAGCTCGTAAATAAATGTTGTGTCATGTAGACATTTGTAAAAGATATTCGGTCTATAGTGGATCATTTTGGATCCTTTGTTGTGCAACCATTCAGAGCTTTTAAGTCTGTTTGTAATTTACATTGGCTATGAAGTATTTTATGAAATGTTTGCTTGTGGATCCTGAGGGAGGTACTTTCTCTAACTCGTTTTTTCTTTTGTAAGTCCTAAGGGACCATGAGAGGTTTTGGGGAGGTTGATCTTTACGGACGGACACGTAAGGATGCCGTACGACTTAGGCAAAAATAACTAAGTTCGTGACAATGTGTTCATCCTATTTTATTTTTTGAAATGATCCAAATAGATTTGTGGATGAATAGATTCATAAATAAATATTAATAAAAAATAAAAATAATTCTTCAGGTTCATGACACTCTTTATTGCTTTCTATCATTTACATTATATAGTAATTTTCTTTTACATTATGTTTTGCCATATTTTTAGATTAGTCTAGATATATTTTTCTTGATGGTCAATCAAGTACAGTGACCATCTTGTTAGGAAAACATTACACGTACCGGATTTGCTCTTTCGCAAGAACCGAATCCATGATAACTACCCAAGAAAGATAGGCTTAGAACGAACGGAGAGTGGGCCCCGCCCCTCACCTTTACTAGCGGAGGAAGCTAGTGGGAGCAGATGGGTGGCGTGCGTTTAATGTCGTGCACAAAATCCAACCCGCCACCCCCATCACCCGTTGCAGGATCCTCGTGTCACCCCTCTTGTAACCCGCCCAATTTTGTTACAAACCTACAATAGTAGCAGACACCAGCCTTATAAATAAAGAGTTACAACCAGCATTGCGAATGTGGGACTCAGGAGGTGCTGGTGACTTCTCGGTTTTGATGCTGAGTCGTCATCTACCATGCCATGTGGAGACATCCCTGCTAAATTACTGTGACTAATTATAATTTTTTTTCTATAATTAATTATCTTTAGTATCTCAGTCTTTATATTTTTAAAAATTATATTAACATCTATATAATTATGAAAATAAAATATTTATATCAATTTATCAAAGTAACATTAATTTTATAAAAAATAAAAATAAAAAATAAAAATAAAAAATAAAAAATAATTTTAATATTTCAATTAATGATGGCAGATGACGATGTCGTTGGGGGTCATGATTGGTTATTGTGGATTAGGAAAATGATGACAAGAGGTGAGGGGTACTCGATAATTATATCGATGCCAATACAAATGCATATCAACGTTGCTCGACATTTGTATCAACGATCTTTTCGTCACTTGGTAACTATATCGATACCGACGCAGCTGTATAGTAGTCCTCATCTCTCGTGACGAGATCCACTAGCCTAAGCTTATCTTTCCTAGGTTGTTATTATGAATTAGGGTCTTAGAAGAGAAGCATATGTGCTTGATTACTAAACTGGCAAAGCATAATGTAAAAGAAAAAAATAAACATTTAAGGTAAAAATAGGAAGTGACAAAGAATGTCATGAACCTTTAGAATTACTGTTGATATGTGAATATTTTATCTTCTTAGGACCTATATTCACTACATGAAAACTCTTCACAATTTTTTATCACTCAAAAGACTATTATTAATAATATATATTTTATCAGTCAAAATCTAAAATATATTTTATGATCATAACTAAATCTTTTAAGATTATAGATTAGTCATAGTTTTTCCACTAAGTCAAAAATATTTTAGATTTTGTGATGACAAATTATGATTGCTACAAGGGTGAATTCTTGAAAAAATCTCTAAGTTTAGGAATTTTTTTTTTTTTTTGCATAGCATCCCAACTTGAAAAATTCTCAGATAATATATTTTTTTAAATGATCATCCTACTCTTGTCAACAGTTGCCTTTCGCTTGTCGATCGTCCCCTTTTGTCTCGTCGATTATCCTCCCCTAGTCACACGTGAGGGTTGGCCTCGTCAATTACCCCCCTTCGCATGTATGCGGGCAAGTCTCGTTGGTTGCTCTCTCCCCTAGTCATATGTGTCTCTACGTGCAGGTTGACCCCATTCGTTGCCCCCTTCTACACACATGTGGGTAAACCCATCGTTGCCCTCTCCTCTTCTAATCGCTTATGACTCCGTGTGCGAGCTAGCCTCACTAGTCACCCCCTACATGTGTACGATGCCCTTGGGGTCAAGGGAGGGCAGGCTTAGGGGCAATGGCAAAAGTGGCATAAGGAAGAGGAGGTGATGGTTCCAAAGGCAAGTATAAAACAATCATTTCACCGTGAGAATTTATCAAAGTTGAGGTGATCGATAGCAAATTCACAAAGTTCGGAACATTTTTTTCAAAAATTCACCCACGTTACAAATGATATTTTTATTGACAGATATTATTATTATTGTCACTAAAATAACTATGCATGACAAAAATGTCACATATTTTATCACTAAAAGATCTTAACTAAATCTTTTAAAATGAGATATTAGTTATAGTTTTATCACTAATATTATCATAAAAAATTTAGATTTTGTGATAACAAATTATGATTGTTACAAAAGGAATTTTCATTGACAGATATTATTATTACTATCACTAAAATAACTATTAGGGACAAAACATATAGTATATTTTCACTAATGTTTATTTTATAGTATATTAATTTTTAAGTTTAAATATATATCAAATTTAAATAGATATGTGATCTGGACCGTCGATTTCAATCTGGAGCATCGGACCGTCGAGTGCAATCGGCAGCATAGTTGCACCTAAACCTCATCCGTGAAACCCAAATCTAATCGTACCGCGAACGGCGTCTTCCTCCCACCTCAGGCGTGAAACCCAAATCATAGGAGCGTAGGAGCACCGCGAGGCCCAAAGCTCATCCGTGGATGAAACCTCAGGCGTCTTCCTCCCATTTCTCACCGTTCGACCCCTTCTCTTCAGCAAACCCTAATCCAAAGAGGAACAGAGAAACCCATTGGATTTGGAGATACGGAAACGACGAATTCGGCTCCAACATCGAAGATCAACCTTGAATACGAGGTAATAAGCCATCCCAACTATCCTCTGGCACCCATTGCATCTTGCCATCTACTATAAGGTCAAATAAACATTTGATTTATTTCTTTCTCTTTCTTCTAGTGGAGTCAGTGTTGCATCCGCGTGTTCACGATCTGAAGAAGAACAGGATCAAGTGAGTTTAGTAGGATACGCATTACAAGTTCGTCGCCATGTCGTCGGGGAAAAGGAACAACAAGGAGAAGATGATGCGGCGCAAGTAGGTGATTCTTGTGTTTGTTTGCTTTATGAAGATTTAGTCACTTCTCTCTTATTTGCTCTTCTGATTGTTGTTATTTATTTCTCCGTTCATATGGTGTGATATTCTGTTGGATGGACCTTCTTTTGCTTCGTATTTGATGATATTATGAAGCAAATTGAGGAAGTTTGATTGACTTGTTTGGGTTTTCTAGTGATTTGTTATATGCATGCAAAGATTCGATGTCTTTGTGTTAAAAAAAGCAACATTTTTTGGTGTTATTACATTCGAAACATCTACTTGTTTTGGGAGATGTATTTAAGGGTCACTTAACTGGTGTTAGGTCGAGGAAGTTTTCCTTATTCTGTTTCCAATTTCTAGTGCTTAGTAAGGTGGCATGAATCCAACCATTTTCTGTGTTGGTCAAGAATCTAAGCAAACCATGGCATCCTGACCACCCACCAAGCATCTCTGTGAACAAGCTTTGTTCTACCTTTTCTGTGTTTTGGTTGTCAGATTTCCAGAATTCAGCTTTCATCATGAATCCAACCTCTGTTCCATGAATCTTCTTCACCGTATCAGCAACGGAACTCGTTTCTAGATGCCGCTGGCTGCAGGTAACAGCGACGGAGCTCGAGCGTTGCTTCCTCTTCTAACAAACTTTGATACCGCCAGCTGCAGGTAACAGTAAGACGGTGACCAAGAATCGAACAAACTTTGCTTTAGTTCCAAGGGTTGATCAAAGAACTCAACTGTTGGCCTAACCATTCCCCTTCCTCTTCTGTGCTTTGTGTATCTGCAAAGCAAACATAGATCTGCTTGGCTATCAATGACCAACTCCTAATTGACAGCAGAAACCTTTGCTTTCATTTTGGTGATTCCAGAGGGATGAGTTGAGAGGGATGTTTTGGTGTGGCTACTAATACTGGCATGTAAAGGATCAAGAGATCATTGGCTCATCACATTGCGGTACATGTTTGTGATGTGGTTGGCCACTAAATTCCTAATAAACAACATGGTTGATACTATCGTACCAAAGCTGCTTAGATTTAGTTTTAATTACAGAGACATTGAAAAATAAATAGTTAGCTTTTCTTTCATAGATTAATGTTAAATGGTGAAGACGAGGTTTGATCACTGAACCATATAATCGATAATAAGTTATCGGTTAAACTAGTTGACTTCTTACAAAATAGAAAAATTAGGATGATGTTATAAATATTAAATATAATATAAGTAAGTTTAATGCATCAGCATTAGTTTGCAATCGATGCCATGGATAATATGATAAGGGATTGCCTTCCAATGGGTTCCATTTGGGTTCGGACTTGGGATGTTTTAGTATAGGCATAATAAGAATATTGGGCTTGGGCTTGGGCTTGCTATGTCTTGGAATTAATTTAATTGGTCCATTATATTTCGATAGAGTCATTCAAAAGTTTCACTTTCATTCCGCATGTAGATTGGTCTTCTTAATTCATTTATCTCCCCCACAATATAACTCATTATTCTTATTAATATATCATTTTTCATAGGTTATGTGCTGATACTATGAGTTTGCAAAGGTACAACAGGAGAAAATGCACAAAAAGATAATAATTGAAAGATAAAAGGAAGAAAAAAAGAGCTAATTACTAGAATAATTTTGGCTTAAGGAGAAAACAAGATAAAAAACCTCATACTTCAACACGTCAAAATGAAATTATACAGTCGAAAAAAATAAATGTAATATCAGAAAATAACTCAGTTCATTGGTCCATTCCACGATAAAACCATTATAATTTGTTGATCACTTTTTACAAGTTATAGTATATAAAGAAAGAATAATAAGAAAGAGTTACAATCATATGAACATTAATCAAATAAATTATTTCTTTGTTTCTTTGAGAATATAAATTTCAAATTTGACTTGTCAAATAATCTTCCTAACCATTTCTGTTAGCTAGATAGTCTTTTTCCTATTTTTAATCATTTACTTTTTTTCTTTATAATTAATGTAGAAAAAATTGAACATATTCTGGATATTACCATATGAATATTAATGATTTTCTCGATGTATCCTTAGACTAGACAAATTTATGCAAATAAGAACTAAACCAAATTGATCTCCCATCATTTGCTTCATCCTGAGTTTATAAAATTGAAATATAGATTAATCTTGATGATAAAACATCTTAACTAAATCAAAATATTTGATATCAAATTTAGTGTAAGACAAGTTCCAACAAAAAAAAAAGTATTTCTTTTTTAAAGAAGCAAGAAAAGAGAAAAAAATAAAAGATAATATCCCAAATAGTAGGATA
The DNA here is from genome assembly GCA_900464855.2 of Musa schizocarpa. NCBI lineage: Eukaryota > Viridiplantae > Streptophyta > Magnoliopsida > Zingiberales > Musaceae > Musa > Musa schizocarpa. Next base: position 45,706,238 of record LS990923.1, on the reverse strand, counting down.
AGAAAGAAAATAATTACCTCATAGGATAAAGACCTTGCAACTCTGTGCAACTTAATTCATGGATCCATTATCTGTCCTTTTTATGGGTCTCAAATAAAAAAACAGTAAGAAAAAATACAATCATATAAATGCTAATTAATTATTATTTTTGGTTTTTTTCTAGAGAAGTGAGCTTCTAAATTTGCTTTGTCAAATAAATCCTTTTTTTTAATATTTCTTTCTTGTGTTTGATGATTCATTTCCTTTTTTTTTTTCACAATAAATCTAGGAAACAAAATTAATAATATTCTAAATGTTACCATGCGACAACTTATGGCATACACAAAATATCTCTAAACTAACTAAATTTATTCAAATAAGAAATAAACTAGATTGGTTACACAACATTATGACCCCCAAACTGTTATGTGCTACATTTGAGATTTAATACTTCCGACTAAAAAAATATAAAAATTGCACATATGATAAATAATATGAGATCTTCTACAGCCATGATTATATAGAATTTGCTCTATAGTTTTTGAAGAACACCTGCAATCATAATATAATGACACCTTCCTATTCATCCACCAAACAATTTCACCCTACATAACAATCTTACATGGTGATGTGGATTGTCTCTGAAAGTTATATTTATTACCAAACCACAAGACATTTCTACATGATGGATTGTTGAAACACTATGATTTATTAGTTAGGCATATTTGCAGATTTGGATGATTTGAAAGTGTAATATCTGGAAGTTTCAGTGATAATTTAGGCTGATTAACTTGATACTTTATTCCCTAAAAAGAACCCAACAAAAAAGAAACTGGATATGTGCTGGTTTGTATGGAATAAGGACTAATTATCCCCTATCGACAAGGAGTATGAATGATGCTAATGGGATCAATAAACAAGTTTCCTCTGTATCTTAGTCTTATTCTAGATCAGACGTTTAAAGCGAACTTAAGCATGGAACATAGCTGAATCAAAATGAATTTTTTGATGCCTGGTTTCGTAGTGTTGTGGAATTATGAATGCTAAAATAAAAAAAAACAATGAAATTTACTTAGTTGGGCGGAGTGAAAATGCATTATGGATGATGTGATTGAGGCACCTAATTTGTAGAATCTTACTAAATCCTCAGAACTTTTGACTCTAATATGTATTGATGTAGCTTGGTTAGCACTTCCTTTTCCTTAAGGAACAACTTAAATTGAGTTATATGAAACTTGATTGTCAAACTGTCGGCATGAACATTGATTGATTAAATCATCCCTTTTTGAATATCAAATTATAATGCCTACTTGTTGCTCAGAGACAGACTAATAAATCCAAGCTTTGCCCCTAAAAGTCTTGAAGTTCTTATGTACACCAAGAACACACAAAATCTCACCTTTTGCCATAAAACGTGCAACTAAAATGATTGGAGGTAGAGAAAGCAACATTGTTATACTGAAGCAATATATATATGGATGGGCAAGTTGGTCCTTCTTGATGTTAGCTGAAGTGATGGAGGTTGTGAAATGTGATGGACCACTTAGACAATGTAGCAAAAAGGCTAAAAAGCATCACTTTCCAGGGGACAAGGAGACAATGTATTGACAAGCAGGAAAGGACCACTGAACTAAGGTTTGATGGAAGGTGGAGGAAGAAAAAATGTGACTACATAGCTGTACCTTTACTTAATCATTCTTGGATGATGATCTCTTCTTGAAAGGGAAGCTTTGTTGTTGGTTACTGTGATCACACTCCTATGAGATGGAAATCATACAGATTCTTCTACCTTTGAGTACCAAAGAGTGAAGACTGCCAACCAAATGGTCACTAAACACAGAGAATGAAGATAACGTTGGAATTTTGACCGAATGCAAAAGATTACAATTTATTAGGTTGATGTAAAAATTGACATTGTAAACTTAGATTAACAAACACCTGAAAGCAAAAAACTCTGAATAGGCTTCTCAGACAATAACAATAATGATAATGATACTAATAACAAAATATTGAATAGAACAACAAAATTATATGTTCTTTCTTAGACAAAAATGGAGAAAAACTAAAAAAAAAAATTTTGGTAAAGATTTTAGCCACCGATACTTTGAAACATTACATTTTTCTCGATGGAATGACAAGATCAAACAATGTTTATTATGAATTAGGAACACATATTATCTACCTATACATCTCAAATCCAGTAGATAAGTATAGAGAAAAATTTGTTTCTTGTATTTGTTCGAGGCTTTCTCAAGTAAAGATGAATCTCTGATTACTCCTTGGCCTTGAAGTCCATCAAGGTAGTTTCACAATACATAGTGCAGCTGAGAGGCTTGTTGTGGACTAGAATTTATGGTGTTGGTAGTCATTTCTATTTATTGTACCTCTAGAATCGTTTATAAATTATGGAATATGAGGTCCTTGTGAGCTTTTCTCAATTTAATTGGTGTTACATTTGCAATAAATGTTGAACTTTCTATTTTCTATCGAATTAGTTAAAAATGATCCCTAAATCCTTTTTCCTTGTTGCCATTATGCAGTACTTCTCAAGTCTCATGTCCATGATTATTAGTCACTGCTCAAAATTGACTGATTTCTGATGGCATTTTAATCCAATCTTTGTAGTTGATTTCAGCAATGGATTGACATGGACACCCTGTGCAGCTTCCAACAAAATTTATTGCAAGTAGGCAACCAATTGCTCTGAAATTTTAGCTAAAAACCGATTAATCTCTTTCTTAAAACATTTGAAGTATATTTCTACCGCTTGTAAGGCACTGTTCTGTGTAAAAAAATTATGCAGATTGTTCTCTACTTATGATCAACTGATACACTTCATGATATCTCTTTCCCTGCGACTGTTGCATCAGAACAATCAGTGATGATGGATTGAAGCTCCTCCAGCCGCACATGAAGACATTAGCAGAGAAACTGATCATCATGTTTTCTTTTAGACACTAGCAACTCCAGCTGCGTATGAAGAAAAGGTCATCAGATATGTTCAATCAAGCAGCCAACTCTTGCTACCTGACTGGAAATTTTGGCCTTTATGATGTTTTCTCCCTTGAGAAAAGATGCCGTGACATGATCAGATTTTGTAATATGAAAGAGGAAAAAGCAGACTATAAAAGACCATCAAAAATAATAAACAGGGATTTGAATGTTCCTAATTTAACTAGAGCTATTGCTTGATGATAAAGATCAATGTATCCGATTCTGACTGTTCTTGGATTTTTCCTAGAAAAAGATACCAACCATTTCAAACAGTGCCATTGACGAGCAAAAAAGATATAACAGGAGTTAGGGGTCAGTCTGTAGATGATCACTGCCATCAATGAGGAATTGATTTGATGGTGATCGGTTGTCTCCACACCATAATTGATGAGTTCGTTTTCCATGTCTCTAGTGGAGGTAGGAAAACAAAAGGTTAAGGAGCTGTAAAATATATGTGCAAGTGGATTACAGTTAGTCATGGAGATGATCTGGTGAAACCAAGTGGAAAGTGGCAGGTGTTGGTGGGAAATATCTCATGAATTCTCACTCTTTCATCACATATCTTTCTCTTTCCATGGTCAGCTCACACCAGAGAAAGCGAAGAACAGTGCATAAATTTCCTTAAAGAAGAAGACAAATGGTTCTTGCTTCTTGCTAAGCTTGCAGAAAGCTAGTATTGGGAAACAACTAGCAAGCAAGATCTTCCTAATCTTTTCATCCAAATTACCCAATCTTATCTTCAATGATGGAAAATAGGATTTGGAGAGCCAGAGAGGCATCTCTAGTCGGCAAAACAAGGTCAAAAACCAATCCATCTGCATCCATATCTATCTACCTTTTCAGTAATGATAGAAGCCACCTATGAGCACAGATTGCAAAGTTCAATCTCTAGTCCAAAAGAGCAATGATTTTTGACTGTTTGACACTGAAAGCTGCATGACTGATTTCTTCAGGAACTTGGAAGAGTAAACTGCTGGTCATGATCAACAGATCTAGAGATCATTGTGTACATCCATGTCAAAATTGGTGAGTTGTCCTGCTAATAGTGCCAATGCATTAAAATTCATGTAATCTATACCAGTAATTAGCTGTTGTGTTGAGCTACATGCATCTAATTTACATATTGTTTGATGAGTTAACAGTGTGGGCTAGCAAACTAATCATGCATCTTAATATTAGGACAAGTAGAACCTACTCCACCTCATAACAGACCATAAGCTCTAAATAACTAAGGAAAGAAGATATAATAATGGCTTGCCTTTGTCTCAATGTTGTCTCCTTTGCTCTGGTTTTTGTGACTTGAAAGAGGAGCCACTATGATGTTTCCGTCTCAAAGGAGGCACGCAAACAAGCCAATCTCACGTGAGATGGAAGCTCTTCAAGTCCACATCTAAGAAACTTCACATAGAAAATGGAAGCACAGAAGGAGCTCTACTCATCTGTGGTGGATGATATGTTGTGGTGATGTAGTTCATTTGGCACAGAAAAATTAGCAACATTGTTTCTCTCTGAGTGAATGCCTCCAGTCAACTACAGGAATTGCAACTGGACAAAATTGTTTGAATTGAAATCTTTTGATCAGAGTGCAGAAACATGTTAGCTGTCTAAATTTCTTCATTGTCTACTCAAAATATGTCACTAAAGAAGAAACTTCTTTAGCACAATAATCCAATATCAATCAAACAATCATGACATCTTCAGTGGTAACTTGCAAATACATCTTTGATTCATTTCTATCACAATATTGGTCTCAGTGCTTGCACATAATTTGCCCAAGAACTGTAGTGGTTGGTGAATAATCACCAAGATTATTTATAAAGGAAAGGGACATGACTGAGATAATGTGTCTAGAAGATTTGGCAGGTGATCTGAATTAATCAGACTAATATGTGTTGCTTAAACATTTAATCAACTTATAACATGCACAACATGGAAATATAATTGCTATGTTGGAATGGCTCCTAACACAGTCACATTCAAGGCCATAAGACAGACCAGAAATAAAATTTTTCCCTGTCACAACCAAATATGATGAGATGGCTACATTTTGTGTGCTATCATCAAATAGGGAAATCAGCATGATTCATTGGATTCTCAGAACAGGTGTACAATGACCTTTCATCCTCAAAGAAGCCAGTTGAGGACTTCAATGGACCACCAATTACAGTGATTCCTAAGCTTTATACCTCTGCTAATCCTTACACTGTTCAAAAGTATAATAACTGTTGGTAGACCATCTTATTCAATTCTAAGCCCTACTAATCTTAATTTTCTCCCTGAGCAAGCCTGGAAATCAGTATGTTCAGATTGTTATGTTTGTATTCACATGGATGACATTTGTCTGCTCTTCTGATACTTGTTAATTTCAGTAGTGTCACTAGAACTGATGCATGGAGGTGTGTTTTCCTGCTAGATGTAATTTTCAGTGGTTACATAGTCATTTAGAGACCAGAAATAGCCACCAAGATCAGGTCAATTTGGTGAGATCATAGGGAAATCTCAGAGGAAAGGGAACACTCAGTTGTAAGATGCTGTAGCATTTGACTTGTGGAACCTGACACTATCCTTGCTTTTCTTAAAGTCCAGAAAAGAAAGTTGGTATCACTGTATCCTGTAAACAATGTATCACAGTGATCATCAGTGAAATGAATGCTTCAATTGATTTAGATGAATTTTATGGTGTAGAAGAATTCTCTATCATTATTTTCTTGTCATTGAGAAAAAATTGTACAGGTTAGTGAAGCTTCACAGTCATTGCTCCTAACTGAAGCTTCTCTCATCAATCACCAGCATCCTTTGAGAATTTTTTATTCACCCTCTTTCTTCCTACTTCCTACCACTGATGTTATCTTAAATCCCAATCCATTGCAGTGCAAGAACACCAGAGACTTGCTTAGGACTCACTGGATTGCTTCACCTTCCTCTTCTTCCTTCTCTCTCTTTCTGTGTCTGTTTTTGATTCTCCCTCCCTCTCTTCCCCCTCTGCTTCATCTGACATTGAACCTCAAGCAGACCGCATCCACAACAATGGGACGGCATTCTTGCTGTCTCAAGCAGAAGATAAGGAAAGGCTTGTGGTCTCCTGAGGAAGACGAGAAGCTTTACAACCACATCATCAGATATGGTGTTGGCTGTTGGAGCTCTGTCCCGAAACTATCAGGCATTCTATAACTCTTCCTTGTTTCTGATCTTTTCCTTTGCTATCCTCTGAATTCATCAACTTGATTCAGAGACTCATCTTCTTCTCGCAGGATTGCAGCGCTGTGGGAAGAGTTGCAGGCTCAGGTGGATTAATTACCTGAGACCGGACCTTAAACGAGGCAGCTTCTCCCAGAACGAAGAGGATTTGATCATAAGCCTGCATGCAATTCTGGGCAACAGGTGACAGCCAAGCCTGGGGAGATTCTCTAAGAAGCTCGCAGTGTCGATCTTTCTCATGATTTGTGGTTGCAGGTGGTCTCAAATTGCGTCGCAGTTGCCGGGGAGAACAGATAATGAAATCAAGAACTTCTGGAACTCGTGTCTCAAGAAGAAGCTTCGACAGAGAGGAATCGACCCGAGCAGTCATAAGCCACTGAATGAGATAAAAGCAGAAGAAGATGAGACGAGAATGTACTGCTCAAACACTGGTGCTACATCCGAGGAGTTGCCGACAAAACCAGTCTTTGATACCTTCCCACTGGTCGAAATCCAGACATGTTTGGATTCAGTAGCAGAGGATAATGTGAATATCTACAACCAAATCCATCAAACTTTAGAACCATTAGGACAGAAGGAAGGATTATGTGACTATAGCAGTGCGTTGTATGTTACAGAGAAGTTTGGCTATGGAGAGAGCTCAAGCAACAGCTGTAACTGGAACTGCAGCATTGGATCTGAGATGAACAATGTGCTTGGAATTGAAGCCTTGAATTGGGCATCTGCTGAGAAGGTGGAAGCACCAACTCATGTGCAGATTAATGGTGTGGAGTCTCATGAACAAAGGTATAGTTCTTGGCAAGAGAAGCAAGATATGGAGAGTTCTGAATATTACAGCACCTATCCATTGATCTCATTGTCTCATGATCTCTCAGGGACATGGTTCAATGTCCCTCGAGGTGCATTGGCAAGTGAATTCAATGTGGACTTCTTCTAGAGTGACTCTTTGTTCATTCCATTTGAGAGCTTTTGGCATTATGAAGGCTATAGAGAAATAAAGAAACTTCACACTCGCTCTTCTCAATTCCTTGAAGAAAAGTAAAGATTGAATGCTTGCTATTTCTTCTATCAGATTCTTGTAGAGCTGGAAGTTGTATTCTAGTATTGTCATTGTCTTAACCATATCTCTATCATCATCATTGTCAGAAACATTGTATGTTATCATCTGTTTCTTGTCCCTCATGGATCCCATGTGCTCTGTGGCAACCCAAAAGGAATGACTCCAAAGCAAATGCACGAGCTGCTTGTCCTCTGCAGCGACTGTTGTCTCTTTAATGTGTCGATCGATCCATTTTCTATATCTATCTTAATGTCTATGTGAATGTTCTGATGAATTATTTGCAATGAGTTCAGTGCGCCGCAAAAGATTCAATGTCTTTGCCATAGGAACATAACAGTGACATTTCTTGATTATGAGTACCCCACAATAACTTACCTGCAAGCCCAAGAATTGAGTTATAGCTCCAACAATCTCACATTCATCTTAAGTTCAGCTGGATTATTAGTGATTAAGGGATCCGACACATGGAGAATTCGACATCATATCCTCACCCATCAGATAACTTATTAGTTCGACACATCAGTTGAGCACCACACCGACGCTAATAGTCGATAAATCTTTCCATGATCGACATATGATTTCATATAAATGCTTTTGTAGTCAACTCCCCACGTAACTCTACAATTTTGGAAACTCCCAATGAAAAAATGATCCGAAGTACATTTCTAAAACTTTATGGAATAATTTGTATACGTAATGCTTTTTTTTTCCTTGAAACTAAGGTATCAGATGGACCTTTGTCGGGCATGTCCCTGATATAATTTTTATTGGATCATATTGAATCCATTCGTTTCTGACATCAAGCTTACGACAACCAGAATTTGTCATAATAATTAATTAACACAATGTGAAGCTATACTCTTATATTGTTTAACCTATTCTTTTGCAAAAGTTATGCGAGTTCTACTTCAATTAAAGAACATCTTAGGAGGAATTGACATCACCAGAACAGTGATTGAATTCAGCTGTTTGCATCTGATTGGTATCTCAAATTCCCAACTAAAAGGTTCATGTTAAACTAGGATTCTTTGGAATATATAAAAATGAATGATAAGATTGAACTATTCAGATGCCATTCCTCCCCCTGCAACGACAGTGCTCGTCGATTATAGGAGGCCTGTGATGTAATTGCTTTCTCCTTTTCCTACCATTGAAGAAGACATCATCTTTTTGCTGACTTCACTATCCGGTATCAATGATCATGAATGACCATGAAAGATGACAGATTGGCACTTAAGTAAGAATGGTCCGTGAAATGCAATAACACTAAATGAATTGCGAGCAATTGATCATTTTCTTGTACACTGATTGGGTACAAATGGCATTTGTTCATGGCTGGACGATAAGAAAAGCTCATGTGTTTCTTGTTCTCATGAGATAAGACAATCTTTTGAATATCGTATTTTGTTGAATATCGTATTTTGACGATGAAACCACTTGATATGTATTTATGTTTTAATTTACGTTTTGAGTAACGCAGGATGCTTCGATCAGGATGAGATAATTAAAGCAGAAAAAATCATGTTGTGTCGGAGGAACATGTCAGAAGATTGGACGTTGGACCGATGGATCGGTTGACGTAACGAAAGAATGCTTCGGGCCGTGGACTCGGGCATCGGGCCAAGAAGAGCGGGTATTGTGCCAAAAATATCAGAGTTGCGGAGTCAACTGGCCGATTGGGCAATAGGCCGCAGGAAAGGACGATGCGCCGAAGAATCGGACGAAGCGTCGAGGGACCAATGACATGCCGGACAACTTGGTTAATTGCTTAGGATTAATTGTCTCGATCGAAGTTTTGTTTTACATGTGCAGGATTAACTACGATAAAAGTAAGACATGCAGCACGGGTTGAGCCGGAGTCAAGACTATGATCACGTTCGGAGTTCGAGAGCTCGACGGAAGTCCGGACGGTCGTCGAAGATTCTGCGGGAACAAATCCGAGAAGTCCAGGAGCTTGCCAAAAGAAGCTCGTCAGAACTCGCCAAGTGGATCGTCGCAAGTCCAGGAGTTTGCCGGAAGTCCATCAGAGCATCGCTGGAGGTTCGTTGGATGTTCGCCGGAAGTTCGTCGGAAGAAGCGATTGACGCACTGGAGCAAGCTGTAGTAAATGTCTTAAGAATTATCGTAGTTAGCATGTATACTAAGTTAGGAATGGGAGGTGATCCCATTAACTTAATCTAGGGGCAATTGGGCCGTTGACAGACCCAAATTGGGCCGAATGGATCAACCCATTCAGACCAGAATTCCCACTAGGCGGTGGCACAGCCTAGGAGTGGGTCTCCCAGGAAAGCTGGGCAGTGCAACCGCCCCAGGCAAGTGGTAGCACCGCCTGGGCTCAGTCTCCGAGCGAGACTGGGCAGTGCAACCGCCCCTTACAGGCGATGGAACCGCTTGGGCTCAGTTTCCGAGCTCTGTTAGGCGGTGCAACTGCCCCTGACAAGCGGTGGAACCGCCTAAGCTCAGTTTTCGAGCTCTGCCAGGCGGTGCAACTGCCCCTGTCAAGCGATGGCACCGCCCAGAGGCTCAGTCTTCGAGCTCTGTCAGATGGTGCAACCGCCCCAGTCAGGCGGTGCAACCGCCAGACCCCGAAATTCTGGGAGATGATAGTTTTGAGCTCGGAATTCAAACTGGTTTAGAGCCTATAAATACCCCTCCCATCCTTGGGTAAAAGACACAAGGACAGAGAGATTAAAAGAGAGAAAATGCTACTGCAATCTCTAGAATTTTCCTCCTCTAGCTTAAGTGTTAGAATTCTATTTAAGAGAGGAGAGTGACTGCTTATAAGGGTTGTCTCTTAAACCCAGTAAAAGGAGAAGAGGGGTGTAAGAAGGAGGTTGATCTTCGCATAGTAAAGGAAGATCGTTAGTGGATGCCGATGGCCTCGACGGAAGAGGAATCGGAGGAGTGGATGTAGATCACGATTGACCGAACCACTATAAACTTTCGTCTTCTCTGGTTTGCATTTATTCTTACTGCTTACCTTACTGCAAACCTCCATATGTGCTTTACTTCCTCATTACTTTTGCTGCACTCATTTACGAACGCAGTTTTAATCGTCGCTCCACTAATTCACCCCCAATCCCTCCCCCCCATCACCCTCAAAAATAAAAAACTTAACCTGAAGATGATTAAATATATGAGAAAAGATTATTATTGGTGGTTCCATTTAGTTCCATTTGTATGTGCTAAAGGGTATGATCGATAATAAAATTATTTTTTAGTATTAATAAAATTTAATTGAACATGAAAGTATATAGGAAAAAAAATTACAGGTGTAGCTATAAAATACGTTAAGAAGATAAATCAACGGAGGAGGATTCAATAAACCAATCCACACCACAAATGAGTTATCAAACATTTCATTAGAAAAAGATAGATATCTACTTTGACATTAACTTTCATCGTAACCATGCCACAAATGCTTCAGAGTATAAAGAGCTCATACTCACAATAACTAATCTTGAAATATATCCACAATCGTATTTCACATCCCATTTAAGAAAAAAATGCAAGTATAGCAACAAAATTTCTTATCCACTTGATAAGGTACGTTAAGAAGATAAATTAATGGAGGAGGATTCAATAAACCAATCCACACCACAAATTTTTCGTTAGAAAAAGATAGATATCTACTTGACATTAACTTTCATCAATAACTAATCTTGGAATATATCCACAATCGTATTTCACATCCTAATTAAGAAAAAAATACAGGTATAGCAACAAAATTTCTTATCCACTACATTAAGAAGATAAATCAATGGAAGAGGATTCAATAAACTAATCCACACCACAAATGTATTATCAAACATTTCATTAGAAAAAGATAGATATATGCTTCACATTAACTTTCATTATAATCACACCACAAATGCTTTAAGAATAAAAAGACCTCATACCCATAATAACTAATCTTGGAATATATCCACAATCGTATTTCACATCCCAATTAAGAAAAAAATACTTATTTAAATTGATTACATAATAAAATATCTAAATTAATCCACTTTATACAAAATTTCTATGTTCAAATGTCTATTGGGATAGATCATCGGTTGAGTATCTAAGTCTTTACATTTTCCCATAAGGCTAGCATCTTCTGTTCCATCCGTTCATCACCTCACTAAACTCCAACTCTCCTTAAATATTATTAGACTATCTTATAGGACCCAAGATGTTTAAGTTTGATTGATATTGACTTTAAACTTTCATCCTAGCCACACATGCAAAATGTTCAGAGCGCATATAGATAATAATAATTGACTAGATTAAGCCATATATGAGTTCAGAGCTCATGCGATAATAGAGATCCTCTTGAGGAGAATTCATACTAAAATGTTTAAGCTATAATAATAGAAATCAAGTCACATTTCACGGAAAGAAAAAAAGACCGACGTGAATCACTTTAGATTAATGATGTTGTTATTTTTTTAGATTGTTTATAAGAAAGGAAGACGGAGGAAATAAATAAGGATGAGGAAATAAATAAAAAGAAGATTGCATAATTTTTCCTTAAGCCGAAGACTTGGAGTTAAGCTTAAGACTATCCTTTGCCTTCCTCTCCTCTCCTCTCCAAATCCAACTGACAACAGACCTATTATGATGTCTCAAATCCCTTTATTGTTGGGCAAAGGGATCGAGATCGATGATAGATCATTGAAATTTGAACGTAGGAAATTTGTCCAGAGGTATGTGGAGATTGATCTCTCATCTCCATTTACTGTGGATTTCGATCGGTGGCCTATGAGAATCTTCCCTTGACTTGCTTTGGATGCAAACGAATTGGTCTATCGGGTGGCCGATTGCAACTTGAAGCAAAGAGATGATCTTGCTGTGGTTGTGGAAGGAGTTGCACTGTCCAACAATCAAAGCCCTCCTCTTATTTGATGAATTGTAGGGTCCTATCAAAATATTATTTATGCATATCCAACAAAAATAGAAACAAATATATGTATTAAAGAAGATAAAGAAAAGACAAACAAAAGGAAAGAGAGAGGAAGATCCGAATGCTAGGCAACCATACAGTCACCTCTCTCTTTCCCCCCTTTGACCGGGTTGATGGGGATATAGACAGGAATAACCTTTGTATAGGAACAAATACTAGAAGACCAAAATACGCAGCGGAATAAAATGGAAACACAATCAAACAGAACACCAAGATATACGTGGAAAACCCCTTCAATGTGAAGGGTAAAAACCACGGGGCAAACTAGAGATAATTCACTATGAGAATAATGAATATACAAATCTCAATCTCTTGCCCAAAACTCAAGCAACAACCACAAGAGAATAACTGGGATACAAGGATCACGTTACTGCCCACAATATCTAAAACCTCCCAAGTAATCACAGCAAGAGCCTACTGTAGATTTGATCTAACCTGAGATGAGAACACTGCTAGATGATTGTGAACAGTCTCTCTGCGTTGTCCTTATCTTCTTCCCTTTCTTTCTCTTCCTTTTCTGCCTTGTTCTCCTTCTTCTCTTTGGAATCTCGTGGCTCCTAAGATCTGTCTCGTTGTTGCCTTTTTATAGCTTTAATCTGCCTCTAAAACGCAGCCACCACACCCCCCTAATCTTAATTAGGGTTAGGTTAAGAGGGGGTGTGAGCTGTGGACTGATAAAGCCCACATGGGCTGAATATGGGCCATCAGCCCAACACGAGTGAGTTAGAATAAGACATCAAGAAAGGATCCATAGATGATATCAACCTCTGAGACTTATCTGCATGAAGACTCGTCCTTTCACTCTATCCCCTTCAAACCACCGGAGGATGTACGTTTGGATCATTCCCAACTTATATATTGGAAGCATATGCTGTTTTCTTTTTCTCATATCTCAATCTTTTTTTAATTAATAAAAATTATGGGATAGAGTGAATCAATCCACACCATAAAAGTATTTTTTTAAATATTACTTCTTTGTATATAAGTACAAATTAATTGAACATGAAAGTACACATAGGAAAAGATACAGGGATAATAATAATATTTTTTGTCCACTTGACAAGATACGATAGGAAGATAAATCAACGGAAAAGGATTCAATAAATCAATCCACACCATAAATGCATCATCAAACATTTCATCAGACAAAGATAGATATCTACTTGAATTTGACTTTCATCATAGCCACATCAAAAATGTTTCAAAGACCTCATATCTATAATAACTAATCATGAGACATCCATTATTGTATTTCATATCCCAATTAAAATTCAAAGAATTACGAGGAAGATTCATCAATCTTGTTTGCATTCATCACGTTATGACTTAATTCGTAGCCACACCATAAATGTTGGTGTGTGAGAACCTCAAATTTATAATTGATTCTCATATTATATCACGTTGTCATGTCCTCGAGACTATATATATATATATATATATATATATATATATATATAGCTTACATCTAAATTTATAATTGATTCTCATATTATATCTCAATCCATAATTTATTTGTGCATTTGGATTCCATAAGTCACATTCCACAAATGTAAAAAAAAAGAAAAAAAGATCGACACAAATCATTTGGATCGATAGTGAGTTCAATTGACATATTCCAATTGCCACATGATAATATCCTACATATTCATGATTTTATTTTCAAGATTGTTAATAAATAAGAAAAATAAATAAATAAAAAGAAAAGATAGTATGAATTATCATCTTATAAGAAAGGAAGAACATGATATATAAAGAAGAAAGATTATTTTATAATACAATTTTAGAAGTTTATTTTATCAAAAGATGACCAAATGAAACCTATTGAATCATTTTTTGAGGTGATTTAATTTTCATCTTTATTAGTTACTTTTTTTTGTGTTTCTATGACCTATGTAAAAAAACCAAGAATTATAATGGGATCATGATAAGAGTCTTATTTTTTACAAAATGTATGAGTGATTCAAGAATACAATTTTTTCTTAAATGGAAAGATTTGGAATAAGTCTAAAACTATCATCTACTTTGGAATAAATAAATTATTCACAATAAAGACTCATATATTTCAACAAAGTAAGTCAAAAGATTATTTCAAAGTCCTCCTCCTTAAATTAATATTTTTATAAATTATATTTTTTTTATTTTCTCTCTCTATTTTATTTACTTATTTATTATCTGTCCTCACCCAACTCCCTTATATATTAAGCATTTCTTTAAGATTGACTACGTCACATGACATGAAAAAAAGTTTAGTCAATAGAGAAGTCGATAAATGGAAGCGTTCTATCAAAATATTATTTATACTTATTCAATAAAAATAGAAATGAATATTCTTATTAGTTATGCATCAATGACGATAAGAAAAAAGAAAAAAAGAGAGAGGAAGATGCTCATGCTAAACAAGTAAACAGTGACCTCTCTCTCGTTCCCCTCTTAAGAGGTTTAGTTAGAATGAGACATCTAAGAAATGATCAAAAGATGAAATTAATTTTCGAGACTTTAGACTCGTTAGTTTCATTCCATCCCCCATCAAACCGCTCAGCACGTCACTAGACTTCTCAACGCGACGTGTCAAGTGGGGTATGAAAACCCTATTGACATGACCAGATGTATGTTATTCCAATATTGATTGTGTCACCTTTAGTCATAACTACATTCGAATACTTAGAATGATATAATTGAGCAAAAGTGACCCCTATTGACGAGTCAACTAATCAGAAAATAATTGGTTGAGGATGGAATTTATTTTTATTTTATATTTGATGGATGGAAGTTTGGATCCTCCTCAACTTCATTGTTGAAATCATCTATTGATTCTTTTTCTCATACCTCAATCACTCTTCTTTCTTTAATTGATCCAAAAATCACTCTAAAAATTGAATATTTGAAAAGAGATTTTTTTTTATTTCATTTCTATTTTCTAAAAAAAATACTTTTTTATATGTATAAATAATCAAACATGTTTTTTCTAATTCAACGAAAGTTGTCTATTTAAAAAAAAAAATTGAACCTGAAATTACAAATAGGAAAACCCACATATATGATACATTGACAGACAATTCTTGTCCACTTTGCCACGTTAGGAAAAGGATCTAAAATATCAATCCATTTATCACCTTATTAGAACAGGTCATCATTACTCTCCAAGAGATAAAAGATTGATATTTGTTTGACTTTGACTTGTATCATAATCACATCACAAATGCTTCAGAGTGCAAAGACCTTATACCCACAATAATTATTTTTGAGATGTATCCAAATTAAACAAAGTTTATAGTATAAAAAATCTATAAAATACTGTGCTTAGCTGTGGTCATTCCACAACTCATTTCCACCTTTTTAGAATGTTAACAACAAAAGATTTAATTTAAATGGCCTGATGACTGGGACTCAGTTGCTTTCTTGTAATATTCTCAGATAATAATTATTCATATTTAAAACATATATATATATATGTATAATTTTATATATTTCTATTAATTATTCATTCTATCAGATTAACTCGTCGGTCCAATTACTGATTAGTAATGATCACATCGTTGTTCAACTGTAAGGATTGCAAGAAACATCGAGGAAGATTCGCCAGCCCATTCCAAACCATTTATCTCGTCAATAAATGTTGGAGTGCGGGAACGGGTATGTCAACAACACCGGTCTTTGAGATTGATCAGCCCTCGAGGAACGTTCAGTGTTATTCTATAAATGCATGTAAGGAGCCACCTTCCAACCTCACACCTCAAACTCCATCATCTCTGAAAGCTTACTCAATGGCTGCTACCGGTGGCTGCAAGGGCAAATCTATTTGCTCAAAGCATGTCACTATGCTCACGGCCGTAATTATGAGCTTTGGAGTCATCTCCTGTTGTCTCGGCCATGGCGGGGGGGATCATGATGGCCGCCATCTCGGGGCGAAGGGGGGAAGCTGCATAGAGAGCGAGAGGAGAGCTCTCCTAGACATCAGACCCGACATGTATGACTCTGGCGAAATATTCTCTACTTGGATCGGTGAAGATTGCTGTCGTTGGAGAGGAGTGGCCTGCGACAACACCACCAGCCATGTCATCAAACTCGACCTCCACTATCCTGACACTCGCCATTCCTACACAGACGATTGGGATGATGAGGTTAACATTTGCTACTTGCTGAATGAGATGGGTGCGAGTAAGGTAAATCCCGCTTTGCGTGATCTGAAGCATTTGAAATATCTGGATTTGAGCATGAATAATTTCTTTGGCTCCCACATTCCCCACATGATTGCTTCACTTGTGCGTTTGGAATATCTTAACCTATCCAATGCCATGTTTGGTGGACTAATACCTCCTCAACTGGGGAATCTCTCTAAGTTACACTTCCTCGATCTTGGAGGATGTGGACATATTGATCGACGAGCTGATGACCTTGATTGGCTCTCTCGAATTTCTTCTCTAAAATATGTTGATATGAGTTCTGTCAAACTCTCTAAAGCAACTAATTGGCTTCACCAAGTTAATTCAATTCCCAGTCTTGAAGTATTGCGCTTGGAGCGCGCAAGCCTCCCGTATATTCCATCTCCTCCGCCCCCATTTAATTTGACTTCAATCGTAAAGCTGGATCTCTCTGGTTATTCCAACTTGAACACAACAATTCTAAGATGGCTCTCTCATGCTAGCAGCCTTGCGTATCTTGATCTTTCTTCTTCTAGTGGTGTCGATATTGAGTCACTACAAGTCACTCTGGGAGCTCTGAGTAATTTGAAAGAATTATATTTGCTAGACAATAGTCTCGAAGGAGAAATTTTTGGAATGAAAATGAATGTGAGCAGGAGCTTGAAGTATCTGGATTTAAGTTGGAATTCATTAAGTGGAGATATGGGACAAATCTTGAGGAGCCTTAGCCCTTTTGGAATGAAAATGAATGTGAGCAGCAGGTTGAAGCATTTGGATTTAAGTCGGAATTCATTAAGCGGAGATATTGGACAAATCTTGAGGAGCCTTGGCTCCTTGGAGTACCTTGCATTAGATTATAACAAGTTCCACGGAGATATTCTAGAAATGGTGAAAAATGCTCCAAGCAACTTACAATATTTAAGTTTGACATTCAATCACATTACTGGAGAAATTTCACAAAAAGTAAAGAATCTCACTAATTTGGAATACTTGGATCTCTCGTACACCAATATTACCGGAGATATACTAATGGCTTTTTGTGATCTTATCAACTTGAAAAGTTTGATATTACAAGGAAATAATATTTCAAGACAAATACCAAAAACTATTAAAAATCTCATCAATTTGGAATACTTTAATCTCTCGTACAATAATATTACTGGAGCTATACCAATAGCTATTGGTGATCTCATCAACTTGGAGAGCTTGATATTATGGGGAAATAAGATTTCAGGACAAATACCAGAAATTATTGGGAATCTCACCAATTTGAAATACTTGGATCTCTCGGACAATAATATTACTGGAGCTATACCAATGACTATTAGTGATCTCATCAATTTGGAGAGCTTGATATTATGGGAAAATAAGATTTCTGGACAAATACCAGAAATTATAGGGAATCTCCGAAATATACGATGGCTAGATTTATCTGATAATTTTTTTAGTGGGCAGATACCAGAGACCTTCAACAGACTCTACAACTTACAAATCTTGGATATATCGTATAATCACTTGACAAAGTTAGTATTTGGGACTCTAAATAAACTATGCAATTTGAGTTCTATAGGTTTGTCCTTTAACCAAATTGGTGGAGAGCTAACAGATTTGATCGATGCTTTACCAGATTGTAACCAGGGAGCCAGTTTAGATATATATATTAGGGCTAATAATTTGAGTGGGATTGTCCCCTCAAGTATTGGTCAATTATCTGCATTGCGTGAATTGGACATCTCCTCAAATTTTCTGGAAGGCAACATCACAGAAGCACACTTTTCCAAACTCACCAACTTGGAACACTTGGACATATCTTATAACTCCTTGAATGTGATCCTACCCAATGATTGGCTTCCACCTTTTAATGCCTACAGGATTATTATGAGCTCATGTCATATGAGAACTAAATTTCCTGCTTGGATTCAGACACAAACAAATTTGGACTCTTAGGCCACCTTCCAACTTGGTTTTCAGATTTCTCGAAAGGTTTGTGGGGTCTTAACTTGAATGGCCCACTCCCCACTCCTCCCCTGCAAGTAATCGATCTCTCCAATAACTCATTTGTTGGACCTATTCCATTGAGTTTTGCAAATGCCTCTGGCTTAGAAATTTTGCATTTATCACATAACAATATCAATGGTAGTTTTTCTCCCTTATTCTGCAATCTAAATTATCTGAAAATCCCGGACCTATCAAACAATAATTTATCTGGAGAAATCCCAACATGTCATAAATCATTCCCAACTTCTCTACAGTCCTTGCATCTGAACCACAACAACCTATCTGGAAGATTTCCTTCCTTCTTGAAACATTGTGAACAATTGGTTACCCTTGATCTCGGTGAAAATAATTTGTTTGATGAAATACCAACATGGGTGGGAGAAAACCTTTTATCCTTGAGAGTTTTTAGTTTGAAGTCAAACCTATTTTATGGTACCATTCCAGTGCACATAGCAAATCTCACTTCTCTTCAGGTTTTGGATCTTTCTTCCAACCATCTTTCTGGTAGCATTCCTTCGTCTCTAGGAAATTGTAGTGCTATGGTTGAGATACAACATGACATTACATCATTGCTTAATCTTTTTAATGTTAGCGGTTCGTATAGCGAGAGCATAGTAATAACAGCCAAAGGATATGACATCCAATACACCAGAATTCTCTCACTTGTAACAAGCATAGACCTATCAAACAATAATCTTTCCGGCGAGATCCCAAAAGAGCTTACGAAACTTCATGGATTGCTTTTCTTGAACTTATCCAAGAATCATTTGAGAGGAACCATTCCAGAAAAGATTGGTTCCATGGAACAACTGGAATCACTTGACTTATCGATGAACAATCTCACCGGAGATATTCCTTCCAGCATTTCATCTCTCACCTTCCTAAGCCACTTGAATCTCTCTCACAACAACTTGTCAGGAAGAATTCCAACAGCCGGTGGTCAAATGTCGACCTTTCTTGGCGACCCGTCGATCTATGATGGTAATGAATACCTTTGTGGTACGCCACTGCCAGAGTGCCCTGGTGATGCAGCTCATCAAAGTCCAGCTCATGAACATGAACAGAAAAACGGTGACAGGCTTGAAACAGTGTGGGAAATTACCAGCATCGTCATGGGTTTTGTGGTTGGTTTTTGGAGTTTTGTTGGAACAATGATCATGAAACAGAGCATAAGGATTGCGTTCTTTCGATTAATCGACAAGGCTTACGATTGGTGCTACGTGCAGTTGGCAGTCGGATGTGCAAGGTTAAAGTCCAAACGGCAAAGTGTGACTTGATCCATCGGTGGCAAGAACCGAAGAGTTTTCTGTTACATCTTAAGGAGGTCTCAAGTTGCTTTTCCAGTTAGTAATTCCAGCTCGTATGTTATCGTATAATGTTGTCAGAATAAAGAAGGAAAGGGTGTCGCAGTTGATGGCCTTTTGCTTCATTAGTATGTATGTGTTTGTTCTAATCAGTTCAAAAACTTCATCATCCGTCGTTCTAATCAATATGTTCAAGTCAGTCATCCCTACCGCTGTCTTTATGACATTATAATCAAGCAGAAAGAAGTATGCTGAAGAATTTATTGTTACATCTTGAGGTCGCAAGTGATGGGGATATAAACAGGAATAACCTTTGTATAGGAATAAATACTAGAAGACCAAAATATGCAGCGGAATAAAATGGAAACACAATCAAACAGAACACCAAGATATACGTGAAAAACCCCTTCAATGTGAAGGGTAAAAATCACGGGGCAAACTAGAGATAATTCACTATGAGAATAATAAATATACAAATCTCAATCTCTTGCCCAAAACCCAAGTAACAACCACAAGAGAATAACTGGGATACAAGGATCACGTTACTGCCCACAATATCTAAAACCTCCCAAGTAATCACAGAAAGAGCCTCTTGTAGATTTGATCTAACTTTGAGATGAGAACAACTGCTAGATGATTGTGAACAGTCTCTCTACGTTGTCCTTGTCTTCTTCCCTTTCTTTTTCTCTTCCTTTTCTGCCTTGTTCTCCTTCTTCTCTTTGGAATCTCGTGGTCTGCAAAGATCTGCCTCGTTCTTTGCTGCCTTTTATAGCTTTAATCTGCCTCTCAAACGCAGCCACCACACCCCCCTAATCTTAATTAGGGTTAGGTTAGAGGGGGTGTGGTGTGGTATAAAAAGCCACATGGTGAATATGGGCCATCGTTACAACAACCTCCCCCCCATTTATAAGGGAGGTCGTCCCATAACTTCTTCATGTGAAGCCATACCGAATAACCGTTGTCGGCGCATATCTCTCCTGTCTTTCTTTTGTTAAGGTCTTAAATCAACATGTGCGCTCCGTTGTCATTGCAGTATGAATTTTAAAGTCTGCAAATCGCTTCTCTTCAAATACATTTCGAATCCGGTGGTATCGACATCTATATGCTTTGACTTGGAATGAAACATTGGGTTCTTACACAAAATGGATGGCACTCACTGTCATCACAATGCACCACATAATTTTCCTGTTTTATTTAATTCTTGTAAGAATTCTTTCATCCATAACATTTCTTTGCATACCTCTGTAGTAGCAATATATTACGCTTACGTGGTGGAGATAGCAATACACCTTTGTAACACGGATTGCCATGACCACGGCTCCCCTGCAAAAGTAAGTACATAACACGAAGTAGACTTCCTCGTATCTATATCTCTTGCCATATCTGCATCGTGTAACACGTTAACGCAGGTGGTCCACCTCCAAAGCTTAAACAAACCTTAGAGCTCCCTCCCGAGATATCTAAAATCCACTTCATCACTTTGCCCGGTGCTCTTTTGCTGGATTTGCAAGAAATCGCTAGTAACACCCTCTCTGCATATCGCGATGTCCCACCTCGTACATACCATTGCATACATTAAACTTCAACTGCTTGAAGCATAAGGAACCTTTTGCATTTTCTCCTTCTCCTCATCACTTGACGGACTCGTTCGAGCACAACTTGAAGTGACCTGCAAGAGGAGAACCAACTGGCTTAGCATTGCTCATACTAAATCTTTCCAATACCTTCTCGATGTATTTCTCCTGTGACAACCAAATCTTCTTGTTTTTTGTGTCACGAAAATCAGATGCCTAGTATTTGCTTTCTTTGGCCCCATGTCCTTCATTGCAAAAGACTCACTCAGTTCCTTCTTCAACCTGTCAATTTTAGACATATCTTTTCCAAGAATAAGCATGTCATCAACATAAAGTAAGAGAATAATAAAATTCTCACCAAACCATTTGATGTACACACAATGATCTGAAGTCGTTCTTTTGTATCCATTTTCTGTCATAAATGAATCAAACTTTCTGTACCACTGTCTTGGAGCTTGCTTTAGCCCATACAAGCTCTTCTTCAACTTGCAGACAAAATTATCTTTACCTTTGACTTTGAAGCCTTCTGGTTGCTCCATATAAATTTCCTCCTCCAAATCACCATGAAGGAAAGTTGTCTTCACATCTAACTGCTCAACCTCCAAGTCCTGGCTAGCAGCAATACCAAGAGCAACACGAATAGAAGACATTTTAACAACAGGAGAAAATATCTCTTCAAAGTCAATACCTTTCTTTTGACCAAAGCCTTTCACAACCAATCTAGCTTTGTACTTTGGTTGAGAACAATATTCTTGAGTCTTCAACCTAAAAACCCACTTGTTCTTCAAGGCCTTCATTCCATTTGGTAGCACGCCAAATCATAAGTGTGGTTCTTCTGAAGAGCATCCATCTCTTCCTGCATAGCAACTAACCACTTCTCTTTACTCGCTCACTCTCAACCCGCTTCTGGTAACTCTCCGGTTCACTGCATCGATAAGCATCACATACTCATCTGTAGAGTATCTTCGGAAGGTTGACGTTGTCTAGAAGATCTTCTCAATTGAGGTTCTCATGGGAACTTGCTCTCCTACTTCTTCTTGCTCAACATGTCCTGCCGTAAAATCAATATCAAGCTCTACACTATTTTCCTGCACAAATCCCCATCACCCTGATATCTTTGGAGGAATAACTGGGTCACAATCTGCTAATCCTTCTCTGAAGTCTTGGTCGGTGCCTTCTTCTTCAAATCCTCAAAGGTTTGATCCTCAAAGAAGACCACATCTCTACTCCTCGAACACCTTCGTTTTTCGGATCCCAAAGCACAGTAACCAAACCGATCATGTGAGTAACCAAGAAAAATACATTCTTTAGACTTACCATCTAGCTTGGACCTCTCATTATCTAGAACATGTGCAAATGCACGATAACCAAACACTCTCAAATACCAGCAGGAAACATCTTTCCCGACCATACATGCTATCGCAACATCACCATCTAGGGTTATACATGGTGATAAGTTGATCACATCAACTGCAGTCCT
This sequence comes from Musa schizocarpa, assembly GCA_900464855.2. Taxonomy (NCBI): domain Eukaryota; kingdom Viridiplantae; phylum Streptophyta; class Magnoliopsida; order Zingiberales; family Musaceae; genus Musa; species Musa schizocarpa. The sequence continues at coordinate 45,683,564 of LS990923.1, read as the reverse complement.
CAAAGCCTCATCCCAAAACCTTTTGGGTAGCTTGGCCTGTGAAAGCATACATCTGATCTTTTCCATGATGGTGCGGTTCATCCTCTCTGCAATTGCATTATGCTGAGGTGTACCAGGAACTGTCATCTCATGTTGGATCCCATGCGACCTGCAATAGTCATTAAACAATCCCATATACTCACCACCATTATTTGATCTTATGCATTTCAATTTCCTTTCTGTCTCCCTTTCAACCCTGGCATGAAACTCTTTGAAGACATTAATAACCTGATCTTTGGTCTTCAAAGCATAAGCCCAAACTTTCATGGAAAAATCATCTATAAAAGTTACAAAATAAAGTGCACCACTTATACTAAGAACATCAACAGATCCACCAGGAGTTTTTGTCCTCAAAGGACCACATACATCTGTATAAACACGGTCTAAGGCATGCATTTTTCTAGATAAAGCAGCATTAGCAAATGAAACTCTATGTTGTTTACCAGCCAAACAATCAATACAAGGGTTCAGGATGTATACCTCTCGAGATCCGGTAATACCTCTCTTGAAAGAGCTTGCAGCCCTTCTCGCTCATGTGTCCCAATCGCCTATGCCACAACTCCATCTTCAAGTCTTTCTCTCAGTAGCATTTAACTGCTCACCATAAGCTTTAGCCTGCAACTTGTACAAAGTATGACATTTCTTTCCATTAGCTATAACAAGAGAACCCTTACTGAGCTTCCATTGCCCTCTGTGAAATCTGCTTTCATACTCTTCATCATCTAGTCTTCCAACTGAAATTAAATTTAGCCTCAAGTCAACCACATGCCTCACATCCTTAAGTACCAACTTATAGCCAAGGTTGGTCTTTAAATGGATATCACCCATGCCAATGATGTCTCATTTGTGCCATAGTTGCCCATCTTGACAACACCAAAGTTTCCGGACACAGTATGTAGCAAAAAACTCCCTCCGTGGTGTAGCATGATAAGAAGCACCTGTGTCAATCACCCACTCAAGATCTCGACATACACAAGAAAAAATATCATCGAGGGGAGACAAAATCAAATAATCACCACCCTCGCATTTGTAGTAGTATTATCCTTTGACTCAGACTCCACTTCTTTTCCCTTTTTTTCTTGTTCTTCTTAGGTTGCTTACATTGGTTCTTGTAATGTCCTTTCTCACCACAGTTATAGCAAACAATATCTTTTCTTGATCTTGACTTGCTCCTACCCATCGTGAACTGCTTCTAGACTTTGACCTTCCTCTCGTTCTCTCGAGATAAGTGCACGTGAATCATTCTCGAGATGTTGCCAACTCTTTCTTCTCAACTCCTCATTCAACAAACTGCTTGTTACTTGACTCATAGTGACAATATCATATGGCTTGCAGAATTACTAAGGGAAACCACCGGTGTCTCCCAACTTTACGGTAATGAACCGAGAAGTAACAATGCTTGCAACTCATCATCAAGAGACATTCTCATAGAGGATAACTGGTTAGTAATACTCTGCATTTCATTCAAATGCTCAAAGAATAGAAGCACCCTCTCTATATTTTAGGTTCACAAGTTTTCTGATCAAAAAAAGCTTTGTTGCCATTGTTTTTCTTTCATAGAGACTTTCCAATTTTTTTCCAAAGAGAATATGCAGAAATTTCAGAGAAACATGGTGAAATACACTATCATCAAGCCACTTGTCTAATAAATCCAATTGTTTTTTCGATCTAACCTCTTCCACTCATCATCTATCATAGTTGTAGGTTTTGCACTATCTCCTTACAAAGGTCCATACAAATCTTTGCAATACAAGAGATCTTCCATTCTTGGTTTCCATATCATCCAATTATTTCCATTCAAACTAATCATGCGAAAATATTATCGGCCTCCATATTCAAATACAAAAATTAAATCACCAAAACCCCTCGATACTAGTTGATGGGGATATAAACAGAATAACCTTTGTATAGGAACAAATACTAGAAGACCAAAATACGCAAAATGAATAAAATGGAAACACAATCAAACGGAACACCAAGATATATTGTGGAAAACCCCTTCAATGTGAAGGGTAAAACCACGGGGCAAACTAGAGATAATTCACTATGAGAATAATGAATATACAAATATCAATCTCTTTCCCAAAACCCAAGCAACAACCACAAGAGAATAACTGGGATACAAGGATCACGTTACTGCTCACAATATCTAAAACCTCCCAAGTAATCACAGCAAGAGCCTACTGTAGATTTGATCTAACCTGAGATGAGAACACTGCTAGATGATTGTGAACAGTCTCTCTGCGTTGTCCTTGTCTTCTTCCCTTTCTTTCTTTTCCTTTTCTGCCTTGTTCTCCTTCTTCTCTTTGGAATCTCGTGGCTGCAAAGATCTGCCTCGTTGCTGTCTTTTTATGACTTTAATCTACCTCTCAAACGTAGCCACCACACCCCCTTAATCTTAATTAAGGTTAGGTTAAGAGGAGGTATGAGCTGTGGGCTGATAAAACCCACATGGGCTGAATATGGACCATCAGCCCAACAGCAAGCTGCTTTCAAGTAATGCTCTATGTAATCATCATGCAATGCTGTCAGAATAAAGAAGGAACAAGTATCAAGTAATGCATTCCTTCTAATCTCTTCAAATACTTTTTTATCTTCCGTCGTTCTGTTATCGCTTTCCTTTCGAAATATTGCCTCGTTAATTGGATGACGACACATGCTTTTCTTTGTGTTATTTTATATGGAAGCTTCTGTTGGCAATTTTTGTAGCTTTTAGTAGTCTTCTGTTGACATCCATTGCCATGCTCGATCTCTCTGGTTATTAGAACTCAAGTAATGCAAGTATTCTAAGATGGCTCACTAATGGTAGCAACCTTGCACAAATTGGCAATCTTCAAAGTCTGCAGGTTTTACATGTCTCGTAACTCTGTTACCGGGCAACTACCAGAAACAATTGGCAAACTCGACCTCTTGCAGTTCTTGGATATATCAGATCAACCACTTAGCAGGGCAGATGCCGAGGACTTTAGGTTTGTCGAGTTGTAGTGGAGGAGCAGCCTTGTCATACTTACGTATTGAGGGCAACAAATTTAATGGCATTATTCCATATAATTTGGGTCAATTTTCTGGAATGTCCAGGTTGGACCTCTCCTCGAACTCATTAGAAGGCGACATCACTGAAGCACACTTTTCCCAGCTCCTTCAACTTGGAAAATTTGGACGTATCTTACAGCTCCTTCAAATTGGCTTCCCCCTTTTGATGCTTCATTTATTGACATGAGTTTCTGTCATATAGGAACTAAATTTCCTACTTGGATTCAAAGCCAAACTAATTTGAGAAGCCTTCAACTATCTGGAGTTGGACTCACGGGCAAAGTTCCAACTTGGTTCTCGGATATGTCTACAGGTATACAATATCTTAGCTCGTCCGACAATCATTTGACAGGAAATATTCCTTGTAGCTTTTCTACTCTCACCTTCCTGAGCCACTCGAGTCTCATCTTACAACAACTTGTCAGGAAGCATTGCAACAAGCAATCAATTGTCCACGTTAAATGACCCCTCAATCTATGTTGGCAACAAAGACCTTTGTGGTACGCCACTGCCTGTGTGCCCTGGAGACGTTGCTTATCGAAGCCTACCTCCTGCAGCAATTGAAGAAGAAGAAGAAGACAGTGATGGCGAGCTTGAATGTGTATTAGAAATTACAAGCATCATCATGGGATTCGTGGTGGGGTTTTGGAGTTGTTTCGGCATAATGATCATGAAACAGTCTCTAAGGGTTGCTCTCTTCCGTTTGGCAGACAAGACTGGTGATTGGGTCTTCGTGCAGTTGGCAGTAAGGTTTGCAAGGCTAAAGTCCAAATCGAGAAGAACCACATGAACTGTCGCAGGAAACTTGGGTGGCACATTTACCATTACAGTTTGAGATCATACGGTCATTTCCACCAAGTCGCCCATACGTATTATCATGTAATGCTATCAGCAAAAACAACTCGAGCTATCTATGCTGTTCTATATATAGAACACTTGGGTGGCATATTTACTATTACAGCTTGAGAATATATGATCCTTTCCACTAAGTCGCTCATACGTATTACGATGTTATGCTATCAGCAAAAGGACTCGACAGTCTCTGGTGTTCTATATATTTTTCATGTATTGTTTCGGTATATTGTGCATGTCCAACAGTGATCATTTTGCAACCATTGTAATTAGGTATGAATTATCCTAGCTGATGTGCCTAAGAAGGTTTTTTTTACTCCTTTTGTGTAACTTCTACTATTAATTAGCAGTCATCTATTTGGATGACCACTTGGATTAATCCACTAATGACATGTTTAGCAGCTCCCCACTACTTAACACCTAATTCAACATAACTTTACAAGGAAAGCATACCAAAACGAAGAATATGATATATAAAGATGGAAGATTATATTCTAGAAGCTTATTGTATCAAAAGATGACCAAATACAACGTATTGAACCATTTCATTTTCTTCCTTATTAGTTATTTATGTAAAAAAAATTAAGAATTAAAACGGGATCATGATCATAGTATTATTTTTTACAAAACGAATGAGTCATGCAAGACTATAAATTTTTCTTAAATAAGAGGATTTAGAGCGAGTTCAAAACTATCATCTACCTTCTATCTTACTTCTCTTCATAGTCAATTAACAATAAAGACTTGTATATTTCAATAACGTAATGTCACGGAGAAACTTCTAAACAGAATGTTTGATGTAATGCTTATGTATGTCCATGTCTTTTGATATGTTCATACTTTGCTTCGCATGTAGAGGGACAACCGAAAGCTTAATAGTCCCATTTTAGTTGGGTTTGATGCTCGTTTTAGGCTTGTAAATAAAGATTGTCATGTGGACACTTGTGAGAAATTTTTAGTCTGTAATGGACCATTTTGACCATTTGTTGTGCAACTATTAAGAGCTTATAAAGTATGTTTGTAATTTGCATTGTTTATGAAGTGTTTCTTGGAATGTTTGCTTGTGGATCCCGAGTGAGGCATTTTTTCTAACCCATTTTCTCTTTTGTGGGTCCTAAGAGACCATGGGAGGCTTCGGGGAGGCTGACCTTTGCGGACGGACACGCAAGGGTGCCGCACGACTTAGGCAAAACTAACTAAGTCCGTGACAGATGGTATCAGAGTGGGACAAGCACTCATAGAAACACTTAGCATGCAAACATGGGGGACCTAGCGGGGCTGCGTTGAAGGCAATCAACACACGTGTGACCGTTTGGGGGAAAACGGGCATGAAGATGTAGGGAAAAGGAGTCGCTCGGAGGAGCGGACATCTGAGATTGACATTCAGAGGAATGACCAACCCTTCATGCAAGAGGTACCATAAGAACAAACAAGCTTGAAAGAATGCAGAGCACATAAAGGTTGGGATGGTTAGGTTTGAGCTACGACTCAATGTTGATAACTATACTTGATGGTGCTCAAGGCAAGCAAGGCGCTTGGTAAAGGATGAGACCATGCAAGACGGAATGAGTTGCTCAATGACCGAAAAAATTAGTGCAAAGCTCATAGAGGTGAGGGGAATTGCTAACTCAAAGAATTTGGTACTCATACATGGGCTTGTATGCGGACGATGGAATATTTGCGGCCATCCCAAGGTGACCGAAACTCAACACCATGGAGTATTGAAACTTTCTCTTCGGCATATGAAGGATACGTCCGTAGGAGGCTGAAGTGTGCAACGAGTTCAACATATTGCTAGGCCTTGAGTGGTGTAGTGGGGGTTGTATTGACGTGGAGTCGCAATCTAACAAGTGTGTTTGTAGGAGGCAGAATAATGCATAGTATGTTCAGCAAATCAGAGTAGTCCAAGGGGATAGTGGTCTCCGAAACGAAGAGAGATGTTGCTTCAATGGGATAGTTATCCAGGAGGGGATAAGTCCCAGCTCTCTAGAGGGAGAATCATATGGGACGAACCTCACATGTTGAGGAAGAGTACCTCAACAAACAACAACTCCATGAAGTTCAATGGACTAAGCAAGCGTCGAGGAGTCATCGCATGATCTTGCTCGAGAGAATACATTGGTGGATGCATTGCAAGATCAAGTGGGGGAGCGATCTAAAGCAACACAAATGAAAGCACATTTGAAGTCGATATAGAGATCGGACTCAAGAGAGGGCTGACGCATGGAATGGTGGGTGCGAGGGCCACCATCAACTCAATACAAAAACGAGGAGCGGAGCAACTTGGGTGTAACTTGGTGAAGTACCCAAGCCGCATGAAGGGAGCCGGCATAGAAGATAGAACATGGAGCGGAGGCACAGTGCTTTCCTTAGATAGAGGTCAAGGACATGAACTATTGTAGAGGCAAGAGTAGGATCATGTTGTTCCATGGGTCCTTCATTATGACGGAGCAGACTTATCTTGCATGGTGCCAAAGATGAAGGGAGCTTCCTGGCATATGCACCTTATCTCGGAAAAGCATTTGATGGAGGAACTAAGGCGACTCACTTTGCGGAGGCGAAGTTGGGTTTAGAAGGCCTTGGCAGGAGGCAAGAGGACGCAAAGGCGGGTACTCTTGAAGAATATATCACAGTGTTGCCATTCAAGTTGCCATGAAGGAAGCGGTGCACAACGGAAATTGTGCTGGTAAGGGTAGAGGCCTAGGATCCAGACAATGGTGCACTAATTATAGCGAAGTCGGGGGGCTTCAGGAGCTACTAGGCGACGGATTATCCTAGAGCGGTGCTTCATCTATATGTGACCCAAGAGTGGGTGGATGAAGGTCGATTGTCAGAGGACCGAACAAAATCGAAGGTGGAAGAGTCCCTGCGATGTATTGGCAGAGGCCACACATGGAGGGATCACAATTCAAGTTCATCCCTCAAGGATCAGAATGCAATAGAGATGTCACCAGGAGGCGACATAATGCAGCGGATCGTGGTGGAATAGTTCGTGACAATGCGATACACATGACATAGTCCAATGAGGTACTAGATCATACGGAGGTATGATCGGGAGCTACTGGAAGCTCCACTTCGGTGAATAACATGACGACAAGAAGGGCTATAAATTCAAGGAGTGAAGGTCATGGTACCGCAGAGACGAGTCTTTCGTGTGTGCATCAAATTTTACATCGGATGAAAGCCTTGGTCATCAGCATATGGGGGCTGTGTTCTACTAAGGGAAAAGTTCGAATGCAAGTACCAGTGAGTCCCATGGGAGGGACTTGATTATGCAGAAGTATGATTGAAGCAGCTGGAGAGTTGGACTACTCCAGAGCCTATATTCGCTTAAGGGAGCCCGGCAAGTTAGAGGACAAGGTTGAGGAAGTGAACTGTCACGGACAAACTTCTAAACAGGGTGTTTGATGTAATGCTTATGTATGTCCGTGTCTTTTGGTATGTCCATGCTTTGTACAGCATGTAGGGGACGACCGAAGGCTTGATAGTCTCATTTTAGTTGGGTCGGTGGCCGCTTTAGGCTTGTAAATAAAGGTTGTGTCATGTGGACACGTGTGAGAGATTGTCGGTCTGTAATGGACCATTTTACCCTTTGTTGTATAACTATTCAGAGCTTGTAAAGTTTGTTTGTAATTTGCATTGTCTATAAAGTGTTTTTCGGAGATGTTTGCTTGTGGATCCCGAGTGAGGCCTTTTCTCTGTCCTGTTCTCTCTTTTGTGGGACCTAAGGGACTATGGGAGGCTTCCGGGGAGGTCGACCTTCTGAACGGACACCTTAAAGGGTGCCGCGACGACTTAGGCAAAACCAGCTAAGTCCGTGACAGAGATGGTATCGAGGCCAGGACAAGCACTCATAGAAACACTTAGCATGCAAACGTGGGGACCTAAGCGGGGCTGCGTTGAGGGCGGTCAAGACGCCGCAATCGCCGTTTCGGGAAAACGGGCATGGAGATGTAGGAAAAGAGGAGTCGCTTAGAGGAGCGGGCATCCGAGATTGGCATTCGGAGGAATGGCCAACCCTTCGCAAAGAGGCACCACGAGAACGACAAGCTTGGAAGAATGTGAAGCGCACAAAGGTTGGGATGGTTGAGTTTGAGCTACTGGCTCAACGCGTTGACAACTATACTTGATGGTGCTCAAGGCAAGCGAGGCGCTTGGTAAAGGATGAGACCATCCAAGGTGGAATGAGTTGCTTAACGACCAAAATAGTTATGCAAAGCTCACAGAGGTGAGGGGAATTGCTAGCTCGAAGAATTTGGTACTCATACATGGGCTTGTATGCGGACGATGGAATGTTCGTGGCCATCCCAAGGCGACCGAAACTCGGCGCCATGGAGCATTGAAACATTCTCTTCGGCATGCAAAGGATACGTCCGTAGGAGGCTGAATGGTGCAACTATTTCAGCATGTTGCTAGGCCTTGAAGGGTGCAGCGGGGACTGTATTGACGTGGAGTCGCAATCTAGCAAGTGTGTTTGCAAGAGACAGAATAATGCACAGTTTGTTCAGCAGATCGGAGTAGTCCAAGGGGATGGTGGTCTCCGAAATGAAGAGAGATGTTGCTCCAACGGGACAGTTATCCAGGAGGAATAAGTTCCGGCTCTCCAGAGGGAGAATCATGTGGGATGAACCTCACAAGTTGAGGAGGAGTACCTCAACAAACAACAACTCCACGAAGCTCAATGGACTGAGCAAGCGGCGAGAAGTCGTCGCATGATCTCACTTGAGAGAATGCATTGGTGGATGCATTGCGAGATCAAGTTGGGGAGCGACCCAAAGTAACACAAATGTAGGCACACTTGGAGTCGATATGGAGATCGGACTCAAGGGAGGGCTGACCCGTGGAATGGTGGGCGCGAGGGCCACCATCGACTCAATGCAAAAACGAGGAGCAGAGCAACTTGAGTGTAACTTGGCGAAGTACCCAAGCCGCATGAAGAGAGCCAGCATAGAAGATGGAACATGGACCAGAGGCATAGTGCTTTCCTTGGACAGAGGTCAAGGACATGAACTCTTGCAGAGGTAAGAGCAGGATCATGTTGCTCCATGGGTCATTCATTTTGTCGGAGCAGACTCATCTTGCATGGTGCTAAAGACGAAGGGAGCTTCCGGGCACATGCACTTTTTTTCTGAGGAGCATTTGATGGAGGAACTAAGGCGACTCAATTTGCATGAGGCGGTTTGGGATCGAAGGCCTTAGCACGGGGCAAGAGGACGCAGAGGCGGGTACTCTTGAAGAATATGCCACGATGTTGTCATTCAAGTTGCTATAAAGGAGGCGGTGGTCTTGGCCGAAGATTATCTTGGTAGGGGCAGAGGCCCGGGATCCGCACAATGGTGCATAAATTACAGTGAAGTCGGTGGACTTGGGAGCTACTAGGCGACAGGACCGTCCTAGAGTGGTGCTTCATCTAGGTATGACCCAAGAGTGGGTGGATGAAGGTCGATTGCCAAAGGAGCGAACAAAAAATCGAGGTAGAGGAGGCCCTGCGATGTATTGGCGAGAGGCCACACATGGAGGGTTCACAATTCGAGTTTTTTTCCACAAGGATCATAATGCAATGGAGAAGTCACCGTGGAAGTGACATGGTGCAGCGGATCGTGGTGGAACAGTTAAATGGCAATCGATATACACCACCCACTTAGCCCTGAGGAGGGACTAGATCATACTGGAGGTATGATCGGGAGCTACTGGAAGCTCCACTTCGGTGAACAACACGACGACAAGAAGGGCTATGGATTCAAGGAGTGAAGGCCATGGTATCGCAGAGGCGGGTCTTCCGTGCGTGCATTGAATTTTGCATCGGATGAAAGCCTTGGTCATCAGCATATGGGGGCTGTGTTCCACCAAGGAAAAAGTTCGAATGCAAGTACCAGTGAGTCCCATGGGAGGCACTTGATCATATAGCGGTATGATCGAAGCAACTGAAGAGTTGGATTGCTCCAGAGCTCATATTCGCTTAAGGGAGCCCGACAAGTCAGAGGACAAGGTCGAGTAAGCGAAACGCTACCAAAGGAAGCTAAGGAGAAACGAAATCGGTCAAAACCCTACAACGTGATGGCAGAGGCCGTGCATGGGAGTTGCAGTATGTTTGTCCATCGACCAAAGGGTGCTGCTTGGAGAACACAGAGGTGTTGAAGTAGGGGGTCGAAAGGGGCGAGGAAGCGACGACGAGTCCAAAGGGATGCAGATGCAAGTCAACGGATAGTAGTGCCATGGGCATGGCAGCGCCATGGTACCGTAGAGGCGGGACTTCCGTGAAAGTCATTGATCCCTTGCTCTCATGGAGGGAGAGCTTGGTCGTGAAAGGGGGCGAGGAGGTGGAGCATCGAGGCAAACTCCAAGCACCGGAGACAAGGTCAAGGGCGAGGCCAAGGAACTTCGTAAGGCGGTGTCAATGAGTTTCTCATCAAGATATCCGAAAGTGAAGGACTTGGGTCATGCAAGAGTGCATGACCAAGGAACGGTAATAGTCGAGACGCTGTGATCTTTGGACCTTCGCTACTCGGGGAGTAGGCGGCGAGTTGATGGAGAAGACGGTATAATCCAAGAGGCGACCAAACCTATTAGAGAATTACTCCAAGTTGGGGTGAAAACTTCCCGCATTCCGGAAGTTCAATGGCATTGAGAAGGTGAATCACGCAGTAGCTAACTCAACGCAAGGGAGTGCAAACACTTCAAATGCTTGAAGTGTGAGCAAAGAGCAAAAAAGGAAGGCCGAAGAATCCAGATGCATGGAGTACAACCTCGAGGAGGCGGGCAAGTCAAGTAACCTTTACCTTCTCAACCCTTAAAAGAATGGGCTAAACCGAAAATACCCCAATTCTCTTATCTATCCAAAGCAGAGGAGCTCTGCAAAAAGTTTAAAGACTCTTCAAGATAATGGAAGACAATAGTTGTCAAATCCTCACCAAATGGTGATCGATTGTTACCGAGTAGATTGTCCGCTTCATTTCCCAACAAAATGCCAATCAAAGCGGAAGTGATGCTAACCTACTTGGATGTGACAACTAAGTGAAAGAAGAGTCAATGAGCAAATTTTGTGGAGGAAGGACCCAAATCTTGAAAGTTCATGAGACGATGCTCGTTAAAAGCTCCAACAAGCATCCACCCGGTTTAAGCAGCACGAGGCATTTGAGAGACTGGCGCAGTAAGGATGGTCTTTTCCTTCATTCGAAGGATCAACACAACTCAGCCAACCCCACACCGGAGTCAGAGTCATTGGTGAGTTGAAGCAGCATAGCGGATCAAAAGGTTCGACGACTCGAAAACAATAGTGGAGAGCAGTTGGGAGCCAAGGGACTCATTGCAGCTAGAGCAGAAGATTGAAGACTCAGCAGAGGCAAGGAGTTGCAGTGTCAACAAAGGCTTCGACGAGGACGTTGAAGGAATAAGTGGGGGAGAATGTCACGGATAAACTTCTAAACAAGGTGTTTGATGTAATGCTTATGTATGTCCGTGTCTTTTGGTATGTCCATGCTTTGTACAACATGTAGGGGACGACCGAAGGCTTGATAGTCCCATTTTAGTTGGGTCGGTGGCCACTTTAGGCTTGTAAATAAAGGTTGTGTCATGTGGACACGTGTGAGAGATTGTCGGTTTGTAATGGACCATTTTACCCTTTGTTGTGCAACTATTCAGAGCTTGTAGAGTCTGTTTGTAATTTGCATTGTCTATAAAGTGTTTTTCGGAGATGTTTGCTTGTGGATCCTGAGTGATGCCTTTTCTCTGTCATATTCTCTCTTTTGTGGGACCTAAGGGACCATGGGAGGCTTCGGGGAGGCTGACCTTTGCGGACGGACACGCAAGGGTGCCGCACGACTTAGGCAAAACCAGCTAAGTCCGTGACAGAACGTTGCTACCAAGGAAGCTAAGGAGAATCGAATCGGTGCAAATCCTATAATATGATGGTAGAGGCCATACATGGGAGTTGTAGTTTATCTTTTCATCGACCAAAGGAAGCTGCTTAGAGAACACAAAGGTGTTGAAGTAAGGGGTCTAAAGGGGCGAGGAAGCGACGACGAGTCCAGAGGGACTTAGTTACCCAAAATCAAGCATCAATTAGAATGAAGGTGGACTCGGAGGAGTGCCACAAAGACATATCTACTGATCATGAAGAAAATGGATGTAGATGCGAGGCGACGTATAGTAGGGACATGAGCATGGTAGCGCCATGGTACTGCAGAGGTGTGACTTCCATAAAAGTCATTGATCCCTTGCTCTCATAGAGGGAGAGCGCTTGGTCGTGAAAGGGGCCGAGACAAGGCTGAAGGGTAGAGGCCAAGGAACTTCGTAAGACCGGTGTCAACGAGCTTCTCATCAAGATAATCGAAAGTGAAGGACTTCGGATCATGCAAGAGTGCACGATCATAGAACGAAGCAGGCAGTACGCAGTGCTGTACCTTTGCTACTCAGTGGAGTAGGCGGTAGGGTTGATGGAGAAGAGGGTACAATCCCAGAGGCGACCAAATCTTTTAGAGAATTACTCCAAGTTGGGGTGAAACCTTCTTGTATTCCAGAAGTTCGATTGCATTGAGAAGGTGAATCACAGTAACTAACTCAATGCAAGGAGTGCAAACACTTCAAGTACTTTAGAAGTGTGAGTAAAGAGCAGACGAAGCCAGTAACTAGCTCGATCATGGAGTACAACCTCGAGGAGGCGGGCGAAGTCAAGTAACCTTTACCTTCTCAACTCTTAAGAGAATGGGCGAAACCGAGTACCCCAATTCTCTTATCCAATAGAGGAGCTCTGCACATATTCAAAGACCCTTCGAAGATAATGGAAGACAATAGTTGTCAAATCCTCACCAACGGTGATCAGTGCTATTGAGAGTAGATTTTCCGCTTTATTTCCCAATGAAATGCTAATTGAAAGCGAAAGTGATGCGAACCTACTTGGAAGTGACAACTAAGTGAAAGAAGAGTCAATGGGCAAATTTTGTGGAGGAAGGACCCAAAACTTCAAAAGTTTACGAGACGATGCTCGTTAAAGCTCCAACAAGTATCCACCCAGTTCAAGCAGCATGAGTATTTGAGAGATTGGCGCATAGTAAAGATGATATTTTCCTTCATTTGGAAGATCCGCAGGAACCAACAGGGATCAAAACAACTCAGCCAACCCCACACTAGAGTCAGAGTCATTGGCGAGTTGAAGCAGCATGGTGGATCAAAGGTTCGACTACTTAAAAAAAAAAAATGACAATGGAGAGCAACTGGGAGTCAAGAGGTGCATTGTAGCTAGAGCAGAAGATTGAAGACTCAACAAAGGCAAGGAGTTATAGTGTCGACAAAGGCTTCGACGAGGACGTCGATGGAATAAGTGGGGGAGAATGTCACGGACAAACTTCTAAACAAGATGTTTGATGTAATGCTTATGTATGTTCGTGTCTTTTGGTATGTTCATATTTTGCTTAGCATGTAGAGGGATAACCGAAGGCTTAATAGTCTTATTTTAGTTGGGTTTGGTGGTTGTTTTAGGTTTGTAAATAAAGATTGTGTCATGTGGACACTTGTGAGAGATTTTTTATATGTAATTACCATTTTGACCCTTTGTTGTACAACTGTTCAGAGCTTGTAAAGTCTGTTTGTAATTTGCATTGTCTATGAAGTGTTTCCTGGAATGTTTGCTTGTAGATCTCGAGTGAGGCATTTTCTCTAACCCGTTTTCTCTTTTGTGGGTCTTAATGGACCATAGGAGGCTTCGGGGAAGCTGACCTTTATGGACGGACACGCAAGGGTGTCGTACGACTTAGGCAAAACCAGCTAAGTCCGTGACAGGAAGTCAAAAGAATATTTCAAAGTCCTCCTCCATAAATTAATATTTTTACAAATCAGATTTTTCTTACTTTCTGTCTTTGTTTTAAATTTTTATTTATTATCAATCCTAACCAAATTCCCAAAATTCAGTTAATAGATTATGAAAATATGAGAAGTCGATAAATGGATGAGTTGTAACGTTCCATAAAAATATTATTTATACATATCCAATAAAAATAAAAATAAAAATACTTATTAGTTATGCATTAAGGAAGGTGCTCGACAAGCAAACAGTGACCTCTCTCGTTCCCTCTCCACAGGTGAGTTAGAATAAGACATCCACAAATAATCAAAATATAAAATTAATTTTTAAGACTTTTGACTCGCTCATTTCATTCCATCCCCATTAAACCACTCGAACACGTCATGAGACTTCTCAATGGGATATGTCAAGTGGGGTATGAAAGCTCAATTGTCATGATGAATGTTATCCTAATATTGATTATGTCACCTATGGTCATGACCCCTACTAATTAATCAACTAATTAAGAAACAATTGGATAAGGATGACTTTGTTTTTTTTTTTTTGAAGGATGGAAGTTTGGATCCTCCTCAACTTTTTGAAGGATGGAATTATCCGTTGATTCTTTAATTGATTCAAAAATCACTGGAAAGTCACTTTAAAGATTGAATATTTCATAAGAGAATATTTTTTTTAGTGTTTCATTTCTGTGTGCTGAAGAGCAGGGCCTACTTTAAAATTATTTTCTAAAAAAATTAATTTTTTTTTATATGTACAAATAATTGAAAATGGTTTTTCTATTGAATGAAATTTGTCTACTTAAAAAAAAAAAATTGAACATGAAATTACAAATAGGAAAGTCCACAAATTCGAAAAAGGATCCAAGATATCAACAAGGAGGATCTAAGAAACCAATCCAATTATCACCAAATTAGAACATGTTATTGCTACCATCCCAGAGATAAATATAGATATCTGTTTAATTTTTTACTTTAACTTGTATCATAGCCATACCACAAATGCTTTAAAGACTTTATGCCCCCATTAATTATTCTTGAGATATATCCAACAAAATACTTTACTCATTTTGAATATATCTAAATTAATCCACTCTACACAGTATCACTATGCTCAAATATCTATTGTTGGAATATATAATTGATCGCTGAAATTTGAACATGAGAAATTTGTCCGGATGTATGTGGAGATTGATCTCTCATGTCCATTTAATGTGGATTTGGATTGGGTGTCCCAGATGGTGGCCTATGACAATCTCCACTTCTTGCTTTGTATGCAGATAAATTGGTGTTGCTGTGGTTGTGGAAGGAGATGCATCGGTGCAACAATCAAAGAGCCCTCTTATTTGACCATTTTGGTACACATTAAATTCTAACACTCGTTTTTTATTACTTAAACTAATATTTCTAAAAATAAAAACATCTCATTTTCTCTCCATTTTTGTTCTTTTCTTATTTATTGTCCACCCATCCAATTCTCTCATAGATTAAGCATTCCCTTATGGTTGTACGATATATAAAAAATATTATGAGAACTCGATAAATGGATGAGTCATAGTGTCCTCTCAAAATATTATTTATGCATATCCAATAAAATTAAAAACATATATACGTATTAGTTACATATTAAAAATGATAAAAAAAAGGTAAATAACAAGAGAGAAAGATCCGCATGCTAGGCAACCAAATAGGGACAAAACCTCTCACTTTCCCACTTGCGACCTATTGCCCAATCGACCAGTTGACTCCGCAACTCCAATATCCTTGGCGTAATATCCGTACTTCTTGGCCCAATACCCAAGTCCACAGCCCGAAGCCTTCTGTCGATACGTCGACCGATCCATCGGCCCGACGTCTAATCTTCTAACATGTTCCTCCGGCACAACATGATTTTTCTTGCTTTAATTGTCTCATCCTGATCGAAGCATCCTACATCACTCAAAACACAGATTAAAACATAAACACAATTATCAATTGGTTTCATCATCAAAATACGAGATTCAACAATCTCCCCCTTTTTTATGTTGACAATCAATTGATGACGGAGTTAAACTTAACTCTCGGAGTTTAAATAAATTCCCCCTATCAATATGTCATATTGATAGAACCTTGAATTCAAACTGAATTCAAGTCATTGCAATATTCATCATGAATACTTGCAACACGTCAACATGAACTTATGCATAACATGTCATGTCATCAACATACTTCTCCCCCTTTGTCCGGAGAAGTACAACTATTCTTTGTGTTTGTAATATAAGTTCAACTCATCGCATGAAAAACATAATATCAAGTTTTATCATCATGCAGTTTTGAAGCTAGAAAATTTAGCAAGTATTACATCATACTTCGAACATTCAAGCTATCAAGTTTTAGATATACAAGTTTTACAGCATACAAGATAACACTTTTGGTAATGTTCAAGATAGCAATATTATAACATGCAAGCTAGCAGTTTTTAGATGTTCAAGAAAGCAACTCTTGCTTCTTGAAATACGTAAATCTATCAAGTTTTGCTAGATATGCAAGTTAGCATTTTTGCCTCTTGAGATAGGCAAGATAGCACATTTGCTTCTTTTGAGATAGCAACTTTTTGCTTCTCTTTAGACTACAAGCTAGCAATTTTTACGATATACAAGTTTCACAATATACAAGCTAGCAAAAATTTCGAAAGCAAATGCAAGATAGCTTTCTTGTGTAAGCTCATGATTCTTGCTTCCTATTGCAATGTGCAAGTTGCAAGTTTTGCTTCTTGAGATAGACAAGATAGCACTTTTGCAATTTTTGTTTCTTAAGATAGGCAAGCTTGTGATGTTCAAGATAACAAGCTCTTTCTTCTCTTTTGAGAAGTGTCATTTTTGCTTTCTTTGCAAAGTGTAAGCTAGCAAAATGCCAAACTAGCAAGAGATAATATTTTACATGAGGCAAGAAAACAATTTGGCAAATGTTACATTTGCATCTTCTCTTTTGAGAAGTGTAATTTTTGCTTTCATCTTGAATTGTGCAAGCTAGCTAGTTTGCCTCTTTTCATGATGTCAATGCTAGAAATTCTTGCTCCCCCTTTGTCATTGTTAAAAAGAATAGAAGACCCTTATATCAATTTTCATATTATGACAAAGGTAAATATCAATCTTATTTGTGCATCATTATATATTCAAATTAAAATATACATAATTTCAAAAACTTTATTTTTCATGCATGATACCGAAAAATAAATCAATCATCATTAATAGGCATATCATACTCAAACATTAAAATTTTCATCATTTAAAGCATTCATGATACACATCATATGCAATACATCATGTACATCATTATCATAAGTATTGCATACATCATTTTAACTTCATGAATATTTCATCATTGTATGCATCATACCAAAACATTTCAAGCCATGTAAGCCATAAATACAAAGAAATCATGTCATGAAGGATAAAATCATTTGAATACCAAAAGACATGATTCATATAGTAAATATCTTCTTTAAATAAAATATTAAAAAAAATCATAGGAGTACACAGAAGAGATCTTGTTTTAAAAGAAAATCAAGTAATAACTCCAAGAACTCATAAGAAAAAATCATGATTCATTTAGAAAATCTCCTCTCAAGAGAATATCAAATAAAATCGTAGAAGATCGATTAATGAGAAATTTTGATTTATAATAAAATCTCATGTATCGAATGTCGAGAAATCATCATTCATTTTCAACTCATTCAATTTGTCACATCAATATTTCTTTGATATGCATGATACCAAAATATGGTTTTAAATCTTCAACATATAACATGCATAAATTCAAAAATTGAAAGGAGAAGAGAAGAATTCAACGGTACGAAGATTTCAACCATCTCATAAACAAATATAAGACCAAGTCATGAATCCAAAATTCCATGAATTAAAATGATAATCAAAGGTAATCTCATGTTAAATCAATATCATGATTTTGATAAAACCCATTTCAAATTTAAATCATCAAAATCACTTTTATGGTTCACAAAATTCATAACATAGGTAGATTCATGATTTCATTGATAATATATATATATATATATATATATATATATATAAGTATTTGATTTCATGTTAACATGCTTTTTCATTTATGTTAAATAAAAACATGCATCAACATTTAGGATCGAAAAATGAATTTCGTCATAAAACCATCAAGATCAATAGATTATCAAAAATGAATTGTTATGGTCAAGAAAATCCGAAAATGAAATTAAACACTTTCATGGATTCGGACATGGTTTTGCCATATGTTTTTCAAATACACTCATGAAAATAACACATGCATATCATCATGTATAACTTCAAATCTCATGCATAAAATTGCCAATCATTGTATCAAAAATATTTAATATTTTCATTACATCATTATGCATTACTTCAAATCAAACATGATTTCATTCAACAATGTTAATCAAACATGATACATATTATTACTTCTTAACCATGATTTCATATTTTCAATCAAAATCATTTTGTTTGTTTATTATAAAATATGTAATATTATCATTTTCGAAATTACTAACATGATCATAATTTTTGTATTTTTATTTTTAAATATGTAATTTTCAAGAAAATTAATTCTAGACTAAAAAGGAAAATACATCATGAAAGCATCAAGTAATTTTAAAATAAATCAGGGGGATTTTAAATACCTCATCATTGAAAGCGGTTAAGGCGTAGTTTGCCACCTTGCCTTTCTTGATTTTCTCCTCGTTTTCGGAGGAGCTCGATTCATCCCACTTTGTGTTCTTCTTCTTTGGCCTCTTCCTCCGTTCAAGTTCATTGTTTATTTTAGATTTTTGTTTAATAAACTTATTAAGATTTAGTGTTCGAAGTTCAAGTTCATCATTGTCCTCATCACTTGAATCATCGCTCAAGTGAGATTCATTTGTCCGGGATTCCAAATCCTTCCTGTTCTTTGGAAGGTTGTTTTGTTCATCATGTTCATCATGTGCATTGTGCACCATTTCATATGTCATCAACTAACCAATTAGTTCTTCAACTGGTAAGATGTTTAGGTTTTTAACTTCTTGTATTGCAGTTACTTTTGAATCCCACTTCTTAGAAAAGGAACACAATATCTTGTTTACGAGTTCAAAATCCGAAAAACATTTGCCAAGAGCTCTTAAACCATTGACGACATCCGTAAAACGGGTGTACATGTCACCAATGGTTTCGCTTGGCTTCATTTGAAAAAGCTTGAAATCATGCATCAAAAAATTGATTTTCGAATCTTTAAGTCTAGAAGTGCCTTCGTGTGTGATTTCAAGAGTGTGTTATATGTCAAAAGCCGTTTCACACAAAGAAACCCGATTGAACTCATTTTTGTCCAAAGCGCAAAATAAGACATTCATAAACTTTGCATTTAAAGAAAAATACTTCTTCTCTAAACCGACCATTCGTTCATCAGTTTAGAGGGAAGTTAAAAACCGTTTTCAACAATATTCCATAAATCCAAATTCATAGAAATCAAGAAAACTCTCATTCGAGTTTTCCAATAAGTGTAGTCCAATCCGTTAAACAATGATGGATGAACAACCGAAAAACCCTCTTTAAAGCCATGAAGAGCTATTTCTCTCAGGTGTAAATCCGAAATGAGAAATACCGGGCTCTAATACCAATTGTTAGGATCAAGAGCACTAAGAGGGGGGGGATGAATTAGTGCAGCGGAAAACTTTCGACGATTAAAACTGTGTTCGTACGATAAGAGCGATTTCGGTAGAAAAGCCGATTCGTAAATCACTTTAACTTGTGATCAAGCAAGATGCAGTTAAAGCGAATCTATAAGGGCAGTTTGCAGTTATGATGGAAATCAGAATGTAAGCGCAAACTGAAATATGATGTTCGTACGATAAAACTAATTTACGTCTAAACGCCGATTCGAAAAATACTGAACTTTGAAACATGATCGTAAATGCACAGAAGGCAGTAAGCTATTAAGTAGGTTTACAATAAAGATAATATGCTCAAAGTAAATGCAAACTAGAGAAGACAAGAGTTTATAGTGGTTCGGTCAATCGTGACCTACATCCACTCCTTTGATTCCTCTTCCGTCGAGGCCATCGGCATCCACTAACGATCTTCCTTTACTAGGCAAAGATCAATCTCCTTCTTACACTCCTCTTCTCCTTTTACCGGGTTTAGGAGACAACCCTTACAAGCACTCACTCTCCTCTTTTAAACAGAATTCTAACACTTAAGCTAGAGGAGGGATTTCTCAACTGATTTCTACAGCTTTTCTTTCCTTTTTTGCTCTCTGTACTTGTATGTCTTACCCAGGGATTTGGAGGGGTATTTATAGGCTCCAAACCAGTTTGAATTTGGAGCTCAAAACTGTCATCTCCCGAAATTCTGGGGTCTGGCGGTTGCACCGCTTGACTAGGGCGGTTGCACCGCCTGGCAAAGCTCGAAGATCGAGCTCCTGGGCGGTGCCACCGCCTGATAGGGGCGGTTGCACCACCCAACTTCCCTGGGAGATCCACTCCTGGGTGATGCCACCGCCGACCCTAGCGGTGCCACCTCTGGCCAAGTAATCTGGGTCCGAATGGGCTGATCCATACTGTCCAATTTAGGTCTTTCAAGGGCCCAATTGCCCCAAGATTAAGTTAATGGGATCACCTCCCATTTCTAACTTAATCATCATGCTAACTACGAATTTCTTAAGACATTTACTGCAACTTGCTCCGGTGTGTCAATCGTTTCTTCCGGCAAACTTTCGGCGAACATCCGACGAACCTCTGGCGATGCTCCGACGGACTTCCAGCAAACTCCTGGACTTGCGACGATCCACTTGGCGAGTTCCGATGAGCTTCTTTGGCAAGCTCTTGGACTTCTCGGATTTGTTCCCGCATAACCTCCGATGACCGTCCGGACTTCCGTCGAGCTCTCGAACTCCCAACGTGATCATAGTCTTGACTCCGGCGTAACTCCTGCTGCATGTCTTTCTTTCATCGTAGTTAATCCTGCACATGTAAAATAAAACTTCGATCGAGACAATTAATCCTAAGCAATTAACTAAGTTGTCCGGCATGTCATTGGTCCCTCGACGCTTCGTCCTATTTTTTCGGCGCATCGTCCTCTCTTGTGGCCTATTGTCCAATCGGCCAGTTGACTCCGCAACTCCAATATCCTTGGCGCAATACCCGCACTTTTTGGCCCGATGCCCAAGTCCACAGCCCATAGCCTTCTGTCGATACGTCGACCGATCCATCGGCTCGACATCCAATCTTCTAACATATTCCTCCGACACAACATGATTTTTCCTGCTTTAATTATCTCATCCTGATCGAAGCATCCTACGTCACTCAAAACACAGATTAAAACATAAACATAATTATCAATTAATTTCATCATCAAAATATGATATTTCATCCCACATCAAATCACTCAATACTTTAGACATGAAGAAATGATCGAAAGACGAAATCAAATTTCAAGACTTTAGACTTTCTCGTTCAATTCCATCCCCCATCAAATCACTCAATACATCACGAGACTTCTCAACGGGACGTGTTAAGTGGGTACGAAAACGTAATTATCATGATATGATGAATGTTATTCTAATATTGATTGTACATACGTTGGAACACTTTCAGTGGTATAATTGAGCAAAAGTGACTGGTTTCTATTTTCTAAAAAAAAACGCATTTTTATATAAATGTTTTTTCTAATTCAACAAAATTTGTCTAGTTAAAAAAATTTGAACATGAAATTATAAATAGGAAAACTCACATATATGAAACATTGAACATGATATTTCTTGTCCACTTGACACGGTGGGTTAAGAGAAGAATCCAAAAAATTAATGGAGGATCCAAAAGAATCAATCCATTTATCATCTCATTGGAACAAGTCACTACTATTGCTCAAGAGATAAGAAGATAGATATTTATTTGACTTTGACTTGTATTGTAATCATACTACAAGAATAGGAAGACCTTAAACCCACAATAATTATTTTTGAGATATATGTAAATTAAGCCAAATTTAGAGTGTAAAAAAATATATAAGATAGTGTGCTTAATAGTGATCATTCCACAACTCATTTCCACCTCTTTAGAATGTTAACAACAAAAGATTTGCTTTCTTATAATATTCTCAGATAATAAATATAAATATTAATATTTTTATAATATTCTCAGATAATAAATATAAATATTAATATCACATTCTTCACTAGGAGTCTCAGAATTAAGGTTGCAGGAATCATCTAGAAAGATTTGCAAGCCCATTTCAAACCATTTATCACATCATGTCAGTAACATCGATCCTTGAGATTCATCAGTCCTCAAGTAACGTTCGGTGTCATTCTATAAATGTATTTATGGAGATACATTACTTTTCTCAAAACATGGATTAGATCGTAAACTCATTAATTAATTTCATCATCAAAATTGTAAACTCATAACGTTCCGTATTGTTTTATTTTCCTCATATCTTAATCACTTTTCTTCCTTTAATTAATAAAAAACTATGAGAAACCTAACTTCAATTAAATATATACGAAGAGATTATTATTATTATTATTATTATTGATGATTTCATTTATGTGTGCTAAAGGGCAAGATCGACACTAAAATTATTTTCTAAACATATTACTTCTTTTTATATAAATAAAAATTAATTGAACATGAAAGTATATATATGAAAAGATGCATGTATAAGAGCGACATTTCTTATCCACTTGACCCGGTATGTTCGGAAGATAAATCAATAGAAAAAGATTCAATAAACTAATCCACACCACATATGTATTATAAAACATTTCAAGAGATAAAAAGATAGATATCTACTTAACTTTGACTTTCATAGCCACACCATAAATGCTTCGAAAAGACTTTATACCTATAATAATTAATCTTGAGATATATACATAATCATATTTTACATCCCAATTAATGTTTCATGAGTCATCCAAGAAGATTGGCTAATATCATTCCAACTCATTCATCATGTCATGACTCAATTCATAGTCACACCATAAATGCTGGAAAGTGGGAGCCTCATCTTTCCTTGAGATTGATTGATTAGTTGTTATATATATATATATATATATATATATATATATATATATATATATATATATATATATATATATATAGATCCAAATCATTTAGATTGATAATGAATTCAGACTTGGTTCAATTGACATATTCAACTTGCCATATGATAATATCCAAATATTCATGATCTTATTTTCAAGATTATCAATAAATAAGAAGAAAAATATAACTAAAAGAAAATATGGTAAGAATTATCATCTTATTAAAAAGGAAGAACATGATATATAAAGAAGGAAGATTATTTTATAATACAATTCTAGAAGCTTATTTTACCAAAAGATGACCAAATGAAACATATTGAATCATCTTGATGTGATTTCATTTTCTTCTTTATTAGTTACTTTTTTTTTCGTTTTTATGACCTATGTAAAAAACCAAGAATTATAATGGGATCATGATAATAGTATTATTTTTTACACAATGTATGAGTGATGCAAGTCCATAATTTTTTCTTAAATCGGAGGATTTGGAGCATTGACCATGACATTTCTTATCCATTTGACACGTTAGGTTAATAAAAGGATCCAAAAAATTAATGAAGAATCCAACAAATCAATCCATTTATCATCTCATCGGAACAAGTGACTACTATTGTTCAAGAGACAAAAGATAGATATTTATTTGACTTTGACTTGTATTGTAATCATACTACAAGATTACGAAGACCTTAAACCCACGATAATTCTTTTTGAGATATATGTAAATTAAGCCAAATTTAGAGTGTAAAAAAATCTATAAGGTAGTGTGCTTGATAGTGGTCATTCCACAACTCATTTCCACCTTTTTAGAATGTTAACAACAAAAGATTTAATTTAAATGACCTGGATGACTTTGGACTCAGTTGCTTTCTTGTAATATTCTCAGATAATAATTATTCATATTTAAAACATATATATCTATATATATATATATGTATAATTTTAGATATTTGTGTTAAATATTCATTGTGTCAGATTAACTCGTCGGTCCAATTACTGACCAGTAATGATCACATCGTTGTTCAACTATAATTGAAGTACTGCCTTTATATACAACACCACTAGTTATTAATTATCTTATGAAGAAAACTTTTATTTCGTGTATCACATTCTTCACTAAGAGTCTCAGAATTAAGGTTGCAAGAATCATCCAGGAATATTCGCCAGCCCATTCCAAACCATTTATCATGTCAATAAATGTTGGACTGTGGAACGTCATGTCAACAACACCGGTGCTTTAGATTGATCAGTCCTCGATAACGTTCAGTGTCATTCTATAAATGTAAACGTATGTATGAAGCCACCTTCCAACCTCACACCTTAAACTTCTTCATCGCTGAAAGCTTCCTCGATGGCTGCTAGCGGTGGCTGCAAGGGCAAATCTATTTGCTCAAAGCATGTCACTATGCTCACGGCCGTAATTATGAGCTTTGGAGTCATCTCCTGTTGTCTCGGCCATGGCGAAGGTGATCATGATGATCGTCTCAGGGCGGAGGGCAAAGGTTGCATAGAGAGCGAGAGGAGAGCTCTCCTAGACATCAGATCCGACATGTATGACTTTGGCGAAAGATTCTCTACTTGGATTGGCGAAGATTGCTGTCGTTGGAGAGGAGTGGCCTGCGACAACACCACCAGCCATGTCATCAAACTCGACCTCCACTATCCTTACTCCTACACAGATGATTGGGATGATGAGGTTAACATTTGCTTCATGCTGAAAGAGATGGGTGCGAGCAAGGTAAATCCCGCTTTGCGTGATCTGAAGCATTTGAAATATCTGGATTTGAGCATGAATAATTTCTCTGGCTCCCACATTCCCCACATGATTGCTTCACTCATGCATTTGGAATATCTTAACCTATCCAATGCTATGTTTGATGGACTAATACCTCGTCAACTGGGGAAACTCTCCAATCTATACTACCTTGACCTTGGAGGATGTCGACATAGTGATCTACGAGCTGATGACCTTGATTGGCTCTCCCAAATTCCTTCTCTGAAATATATTGATATGAGTTTTGTCAACCTCTCTAAAGCAACTAATTGGCTTCACCAAGTTAATTGGATCCCCAGTCTCAATGTATTGCGCTTGAAGTGGGCAAACCTCCCATATGTTCCATCTCCTTTGCCCCCTTTTAATCTGACTTCAATCATCAAGCTGGATCTCTCTGGTTATTCCAACTTGAATACAACAATTCTAAGATGGCTCTCTCATGCTAGCAGTCTTGTATATCTTGATCTTTCTCACTGCAGTCTTGTCGATATTGAGTCACTACAAGTCACTCTGGGAGCTCTGAGTAATTTGAAAGAATTGGATTTGCAATACAATGATATCAAAGGAGAAATTTTTAGAATAAAAATGAATGTGAGCAGGAGCTTCAAGCATTTGGATTTAAGTTGGAATTCATTAAGTGGAGATATTGCACAAATCTTGTGGAGTCTTGGACCTCTGGAGTACCTCGCATTAGATTATAACAAGTTTGATGGAGATATTTCAGAAATAGTGAAAATTTTCTCAAGTAGCTTGCGATATTTAAGTTTGAGTTCCAATCACATTACAGGAAAAATTCCACAAACTATGGAGAATCTCACCAATTTGGAATACTTGGATCTCTCAGACAATAACATTATTGGAGGTATACCAACAGTTTTTGGTAATCTCATCAACTTGGAGAGCTTGAGATTATCGGAAAATAATATTTCAGGACAAATACCAGAAACTATTGGAAATCTCACCAATTTGGAATACTTGGATCTCTCAGACAATAACATTATTGGAGGTATATCAACAGTTTTTGGTAATCTCATCAACTTGGAGAGCTTGAGATTATCAAAAAATAATATTTCAGGACAAATACTAGAAACTATAGGGAATCTCACTAATTTGAAATACTTGGATCTCTCAAGCAATAACATTACTAGAGGTATACCAATAGCTTTTGGTGATCTCATTAAATTGGAGAACTTGAACTTGTTAGGAAATAAGATTTCAGGACAAATACCAGAAACCATTGGGAATCTCACGAATTTGAAATACTTGGATATCTCATTCAACAACATTATTGGTGGTATACCAATGGCTTTTGGTAATCTCATCAACTTGGAGAGTTTATTATTGCGGAAAAATAATATTTCAAGACAAATACCAAAAATTATTGGGAATCTCACAAATTTGGAATACTTGGATCTTTCATACAACAACATTGTTGGAAGTATACCAATGAATTTTGGTAATCTTATCAACTTGAAGAGCTTGGATTTGTCACAAAATAAGATTTCAGGACAAATACCAGAAACTATTGAGAATCTCCAAAATATACAATCTCTATATTTATATGATAATTTTATTATTGGGCAGATACCAAAGACCTTCAACAGACTCTACAACTTGCAATTATTGGATGTATCACGTAACCACTTAACAAGGTTAGTAGCTGAGACTTTGAATGGGCTCTGCAATTTGAGTTTTATATATTTGTCACGTAACCAGATTGGTGGAGAGTTAAGCGATCTAATTGATAGTTTACTACATTGTGAACAAAGAGCCACTCTATATTTATCTATTAGTGGCAATAATTTGAGTGGGATTGTCCCTTTAAGTATTGGTCAATTATCTGCATTACGTGAATTGGACATCTCCTCAAATTTTCTGGAAGGCAACATCACAGAAGCACACTTTTCCAAACTCATCAATTTAGACAATTTGGACATATCTTACAACTCCTTGAACGTGATCCTACCCAATGATTGGCTTCCACCTTTTAATGCCTACAGTATTATTATGAGCTCATGTCATTTGGGAACTAGATTTCCTGTTTGGATTCAAACACAAACAAATTTGAAATATCTTTCTTTATCTGAAGTTGGACTCTCCGGTAACCTTCCAACTTGGTTTTCAGATATCTCAACAAGTTTGTGGTATCTTAACTTGAGTTCCAATAACTTGAATGGGCCACTACCCACTGCTTCTCCCGGGGAAGTAATCGACCTCTCCAATAACTCATTTGTTGGACCCATTCCGTTGAGTTTTGCAAATGGCCCATACCTTCAAATTTTATCTTTATCTCATAACAATATCAATGGTAGTTTTTTTTCCTTTTTCTGTAATCTTAATTCTCTCCGAGTCCTCGACCTATCAAACAATAATTTATCTGGAAAAATCCCAAAGTGTTATAAATCATTCCCAACTTCTCTACAGTCCTTGCATTTGAACCACAACGACCTATCCGGAAGATTTCCTTCCTTCTTGAAACATTGTGAACAATTGGTTACTCTTGATCTTGGTGAAAATAATTTGTTTGATGAAATACCAACATGGCTGGGGGAAAACCTTTTATCCTTGAGAGTTCTTAGTTTGAAGTCAAACCTATTTTATGGTCCCATTCCAGTGCACATAGCAAATCTCACTTCTCTCCAGGTTTTGGATCTTTCTTCCAATAATCTTTCTGGAAGCATTCCTTCATCTCTAGGAAATTGTAGGGCTATGGTTGAGATACAACATGATACTGCATCGTTGCTTGATCTTGTTGATGGTGGTTACTATGGCGAGAGCATAGTAATAACAGCAAAAGGATATGACATCCAATACACCACAATTCTGTCACTTGTAACAAGCATAGACCTATCAAACAATAATCTTTCCGGCGAGATCCCAAAAGAGCTTACGAAACTTCATGGATTGCACTTTCTCAACTTATCCAATAATCATTTGACAGGAGCTATTCCAGAAAACATTGGTTCCATGGAACAACTGGAATCACTTGACTTATCAATGAACAATCTCACAGGAGATATTCCTTCCACCATTTCATCTCTCAACTTCCTAAGCCACTTGAATCTCTCTCACAATAACTTGTCAGGAAGAATTCCAACAGCCGGTGGTCAAATGTCGACCTTTCTTGGCGACCCATCGATCTATGATGGTAATGAATACCTTTGTGGTACGCCACTGCCAGAGTGCCCTGGTGATGCAGCTCATCAAAGTCCAGCTCATGAACATGAACAGAAAAACGGTGACAGGCTTGAAACAGTGTGGGAAATTACCAGCATCGTCATGGGTTTTGTGGTTGGTTTTTGGAGTTTTGTTGGAACAATGATCATGAAACAGAGCATAAGGATTGCGTTCTTTCGATTTTTCGACAAGGCTTACGATTGGTGCTACGTGCAGTTGGCAGTCGGATGTGCAAGGTTAAAGTCCAAACGGCAAAGTGTGACTTGATCCATCGGTGGCAAGAACCGAAGAGTTTTCTGTTTCATCTTAAGGAGGTCTCAAGTTGCTTTTCCAGTTAGTAATTCCAGCTCGTGTGTTATCGTGTAATGTTGTCAGAATAAAGAAGGAAAGGGTATCGCAGTTGATGGCCTTTTGCCTTCTTAGTATGTATGTCTTTGTTCTAATCAGTTCAAAAACTTCATCTTCCGTCGTTCTAATCAATATGTTCAAGTCAGTCATCCCTACCGTTGTCTTTATGACACTATAATCAAGCAGAAAGAAGTATGCTGAAGATCTTTTTGTTACATCATGAGGTCACAAGCTGCTTTCAAGTAATGCTGTATGTGTAATCATCATGCAATGCTGTCAGAATAAAGAAGGAACAAGTATCAAGTAATGCATTCCTTCTAATCTCTTCAAATACTTTTTTTCTACCGTCGTTCTGTTATCGCTTTCCTTTCGATACATTGCCTCGTTAATTGGATGACGACACATGCTTTTCTTTGTGTTATTTTATATGGAAGCTTCTGTTGGCAATTTTTGTATCTTTTAGTAGTCTTCTGTTGACATCCATTGTCATGCTCGATCTCTCTGGTTATTAGAACTCAAGTAATGCATGTATTCTAAGATGGCTCACTAAAGCTAGCAGCCTTGCACACATTGGCAATCTTCAAAGTCTGCAGGTTTTACATCTGTCTCATAACTCTGTTACCGGGCAACTACCAGAAACAATTGGCAAACTCGACCTCTTGCAGTTCTTGGATATATCAGATCAATCACTTATCAGGGCAGATGCCGGACTTGAGGTGGCTTGTGCAGCTTAACCGATCTGCGTCTGAATTCTAACAATTTCAATGGAGAGCTTACAGATATGGTTTGTCGAGTTGTAGTGGAGGAGCAGCATTGTCATACTTAAGTATTGAGGGCAACAAATTTAATGGCATTATTCCATCTAATTTGGGTCAATTTTCTGGAACGTACAGGTTGGACCTCTCCTCCAACTCACTAGAAGGCGACATCACTGAAGCACACTTTTCCCAGCTCCTTCAACTAGGAAATTTTGGACATATCTTACAGTTCCTTCAAATTGGCTTTCCCCTTTTGTTGCTTCATTTATTGACATGAATTTCTGTCATATAGGAACCAAATTTTCTACTTGGATTCGACCCCAAACTAATTTGAGAAGCCTTCAACTATCTGGAGTTGGAATCGCGGGCAATGTTCCAGCTTGGTTCTCGGATATGTCTACAGGTATATAATATCTTAGCTCGTTCGACAATCATTTGACAGGAAATATTCCTCGTAGCTTTTCTACTCTCATCTTCCTGAGCCACTCGAGTCTCATCTTACAACAACTTGTCAGGAAGCATTCCAACAAGCAATCAATTGTCCACGTTAAATGACCCCTCAATCCATGTTGGCAACAAAGACCTTTGTGATACACCACTGCCTGTGTGCCCTGGAGATGTTGCTTATCAAAGCTTACCTCTTGCAGCAATTGAAGAAGAAGAAGAAGATAGTGATGGCGAGCTTGAAGGAGTATTAGAAATTACAAGCATCGTCATGGGATTTGTGGTGGGGTTTAGGAGTTGTTTTGGCATAATGATCATGAAACAGTCTCTAAGGGTTGCTCTCTTCCGTTTGGCAGACAAGACCGGTGATTGGGTTTTGGTGCAGTTGGCAGTAAGGTTTGCAAGGCTGAAGTCCAAATCGAGAAGAACCACATGAACTGTCGCAGGAAACTTGGGTGGCACATTTACCATTACAGCTTGAGATCATACGGTCATTTCCACCAAGTCGCCCATACGTATTATCATGTAATGCTATCAGCAAAAACAACTCTAGCTATCTATGCTGTTCTATATATAGAACACTTGGGTGGCACATTTACTATTACAGCTTGAGAATATATGGTCGTTTCCACTAAGTTGCCTGTACGTTTTATGATGTTATGCTATCAGCAAAAGGACTCGACAGTCTCTGGTGTTCTATATATTTTTCATGTATTGTTTCGATATATTGTGCATATCCAACAGTGATCATTTTGCAATCATCGTAATTAGGTATGAATTATCCTAGCTGATGTGCCTAAGAAGGTTTTTTTTCCTCCTTTTGTGTAACTTCTACTATTAATTAGTAGTCATCTATTTGGATGACCACTTGGATTAATCCACTAATGACATGTTTAGCAGCTCCCCACTACTTAACACCTAATTCAACATAACTTTACAAGGAAAGCATACCAAAACGAAGAATATGATATATAAAGATGGAAGATTATATTCTAGAAGCTTATTGTATCAAAAGATGACCAAATACAACGTATTGAACTATTTCATTTTCTTCCGTATTAGTTATTTATGTAAAAAAAATTAAGAATTATAATGAGATCATGATCATAGTATTATTTTTTACAAAACGAATGAGTCATGCAAGGCTATAATTTTTTCTTAAATACGAGGATTTGGAGCGAATTCAAAACTATCATCTACCTTCTATCTTTCTTCTCTTTGAAGTCAATTAACAATAAAGACTTGTATATTTCAATAACGTAAGTCAAAAGAATATTTCAACGTCCTCCTCCATAAATTAGTATTTTTACAAATAAGATTTTTCTTATTTTCTGTCTTTGTTTTAAATTTTTATTTATTATCAATCCTCACCGAATTCCCCTATATATTAAGCATTTCTTTAGGATTACTTACGTCATATGATATGAAAAAATTCAATTAATAGATTATGAAAATATGAGAAGTCCATAAATGGATGAGTTGTAACGTTCCATTAAAATATTATTTATACATATCTAATAAAAATAAAAATAAATATACTTATTAGTAATGCATTAAGGAAGGTTGCTCGACAAGCAAACAGTGACCTTTCTCATTCCCTCTCCACAGGTGAGTTAGAATAAGACATCCACAAATAATCAAAATATAAAATTAATTTTTAAGACTTTGACTCGGTCGTTTCATTCCATCCCCATCAAACCACTCGAACACGTCATGAGACTTCTCAATGGGATATGTCAAGTGGGGTATGAAAGCTCAATTGTCATGATGAATGTTATCCTAATATTGATTATGTCACCTATGGTCATGACCCCTACTAATTAATCAACTAATTAAGAAACAATTGGATAAGGATGACTTTGTTTTTTTTTTTTTGTTGAAGGATGGAAGTTTGGATCCTCCTCAACTTTTTGAAGGATGGAATTATCCGTTGATTCTTTAATTGATTCAAAAATCACTGGAAAGTCACTTTAAAGATTGAATATTTAGAATATTTTTTTTAGTGTTTCATTTCTGTGTGCTGAAGAGCAGGGCCTACTTTAAAATTATTTTCTAAAAAAAATAATTTTTTTTATATGTACAAATAATTGAAAATGGTTTTTCTATTGAATGAAATTTGTCTACTTAAAAAAAAAAAATTGAACATGAAATTACAAATAGGAAAGTCCACAAATTAGAAAAAGGATCCAAGATATCAACAAGGAGGATCTAAGAAACCAATCCAATTATCACCAAATTAGAACATGTTCTTGCTACCATCCCAGAGATAAATATAGATATCTGTTTAATTTTTTACTTTAACTTGTATCATAGCCATACCACAAATGCTTTAAAGACTTTATGCCCCCATTAATTATTCTTGAGATATATCCAACAAAATACTTTACTCATTTTGAATATATCTAAATTAATCCACTCTACACAGTATCACTATGCTCAAATATCTATTGTTGGAATATATAATTGATCGCTGAAATTTGAACATGAGAAATTTGTCCGGTTGTATGTGGAGATTGATCTCTCATGTCCATTTAATGTGGATTTGGATTGGGTGTCGCAGATGGTGGCCTATGAGAATTTCCACTTCTTGCTTTGTATTAATTACATATTAAAAACGATAAAAAAAAGGTAAACAACCAGTAAGAGAGAAAGATCGGCATGCTAGGCAACCAAACAGGGACAAAACCTCTTACTTTCCCACTTGACGGGGTGAGTTAGAATGAGACATTAAGAAAGATTCCGTAGTGACATCAACTTCCGAGACTTATTTGTAGAAAGACTCGCTTGCTTCACTTCGTCAACCTTCAAATAATTGGCGGATGAAAGTTTGGACCCTTCCCAACTTATATATCGGAATCATCTGTTGTTTTTTCTCTCTCATATCTTAATCACTTTTTTTTCTTTAATTAATCAAAAAACTATGAAAAACCTAACTTGACAATGATTAAATATATGCGAAGAGAATATTATTATTATTATTATTATTATTGATGGTTTCATTTGTGTGTGCTAAAGGTAAGACGGACACTAAAATTATTTTCTAAATAAATTATTTATTTTTATATAAGTAAAAATTAATTGAACATGAAAGTATATATAGAAAAAGATGTATGTATAAGAGTGATACAGTATTTTAAGAAGATAAATCAATAGAGAAAGATTCGGAAAAGATGTGTATAAGAGCGACACAGCATGTTATAAACTAATCCACACCATAAATATATTATAAAATATTTCATCAGACAAAGATAGATATCTACTTAAACTTGGAAATTTTGGACATATCTTTACACCTACTTCAAATTGGCTTTCCCTTTTTAATGCTTCATTTATTGACGTGAGTTTCTGTCATATAGGAACTAAATTTCCTACTTGGATTCGAACCCAAACTTATTTGAGAAGCTTTCAACTATCTGGAGTTGGACTCACGGGCAAAGTTCCAGCTTGGTTCTCGGATATGTCTACATGTATACAATATCTTAGCTCGTTCGACAATCATTTGACAGGAAATATTCCATGTAGCTTTTCTACTCTCAACTTCTTGAGCCATTCGAGTCTCATCTTACAACAACTTGTCAGGAAGCATTCCAACAAGCAATCAATTGTCCACGTTAAATGACCCCTCAATCCATATTGGCAACAAAGACGTACACCACTGCCTTTGTGCCCTGGAGATGTTGCTTATCGAAGCCAACCTCCTGCAGCAATTGAAGAAGAAGACAGTGACAGCGAGCTTGAAGGTGTATTAGAAATTACAAGCATCGTCATGGGATTCGTGGTGGGGTTTTGGAGTTATTTCGGCATAATGATCATGAAACAGTCTCTAAGAGTTGCTCTTTTCCGTTTGACAGACAAGACTGGTGATTGGGTCTTGGTGCAGTTGGCAGTAAGGTTTGCAAGGTTGAAGTCCAAATCGAGAAGAACCACATGAACTGTCGCAGGAAACTTGGGTGGCACATTTACTATTACAGCTTGAGATCATACGGTCCTTTCCACGAAGTCGCCTATATGTATTATGATGTAATGCTATCATCCCTAATATCTGGTGTTCTATATATTTTTCATATATTGTTTCATTTTGCAACTATCGTAATTAGGGATGAATTATCCTAGCTGATGTGCCTAAGAAGGTTTTTTTTTCCTCCTCTTGTGTAACTTGTACTATTAATTAGCAGTCATCTATTTGGATGACCACTTGGATTAATCCACTAATGCCATGTTTAGCAGCTCCCCCCCCCCCCCTACTTAACACCTAATTCAACAGAACTTTACAAGGAAATCATACCAAAACGGTGCCGTAGGCCATCAGTGACCTTCTCCCTTGCAATGTGAGGTCTCCAGGCATTGCAAAGTACGTCAAAATGAGAGCTTTAAAGCTTCAAACAATTCTGATATACGATTACCTCTGCAGCTCGGACACTATCTTAAGTTCGTGTGAAGCAGAGGCCCATTTCTCTATCTTTAATTGCAGCTCCCTCGTTGAGGGTCATGGAGGCGTAAACTTCTCCACAAATCCACATGTCATGCAACTATTATCACTGAATGATTCAGAATGACAGCACATCAATCTAAGATATCAAATCTCTGTAAACACATCAATCTTAAATGATAAGCCTATGTAGCCATTCTGCAAAGAAGTTTAAATGATCAGGACTTATATAATGCAATTTAAAAGCTCAATTCTGAAGTATATATCGTTCAGCTCTTTGCATTCTTATTAGTCTACTTTCATTGCAATACTAGTTATTAGTCTACTTTCAATCTTTATCTCTTTTTTTAGCAGTTAATGTAAATGTTTAAGGCTCTTTGAATGAATGTTACAGTAAATCATCGAGTCATTATCTGTTTTGCAGCAAAATTTATATTAATTCAAACCTTGCATGAATGTTACAGTTCTTATTTGCTTAGGAAAGATTATTATTCTTTTTTTTTTATTTTCTTTCATTTCCTATATTTTTTTTTGGCAGCTTATGTCGACTATTATTTTAGGTTCAATAGACATCAATGATGTAATATGGTCAAATTGTCTGTCAATCGGTCATCGGAACTATTTATATTAATTGGATAATGTTTAATTTAGTTTAATTTCCAGCATTATAATATCCATAAGAATAACAATTCGCATACAAACTTTTCCAGTGTTACTAATAAGGCATCAAGTTCTTAAAATAAAGCTATAAATTGCAATCATATACGTTATTAAGTCGTGATTCATGACGATTGGGTATTTTATTCGTACATTTATTATTCCTTCACAAAATTGCATTTTATTTTATGTATTTTTTATTACTTGAACTAATATTTCTAAAAATCAAAATTTTTGGTTTCCTCTCCATTTTAGTTTTTTTTTCCTTTTTACTATTCACCCCATCCAATTCTCTCATATATTAAGAATTCTCTTTTGGTGTATGACATATAAAAAAAATTTAGTCAATGCATGAGTTGTAGTGGTCCTATCAAAATATTATTTATACATATCCAATAAAAATAAAAATATATATACATATTAATTATGTATTATTGAGGATAAAGATAAAGCAGACAATAGGCAAGAGAGAGGAGGATCGGCATGCTAGGCAATCAAACAGTGGACTCTCTCTTTCCCCCTTGATCGAGCGAGTTAAAACATCAAGAAAGGATTATAGACGACATCAACTTCCGAGGCTTATTTGCAGGAAGACTCATCTGATTCACTCTAGCCTCCTTCGAACTACCATAGGATTATAGTTTGGTTTCTTTTTTCTCATATCTCGATCACTTTTTTTTCGTTAATTAATCAAATAACTATGGGAAACCTAACCTGAAGATATGAGAAGAGATCATTATTATTATTATTATTATTATTATTATTATTATTATTATTATTATTATTATTATTATTATTATTGGTGGTTGCTAAAGGACAGGGTCGACACTAAAATTATTTTCTAAAAACTTAATTTTTTTATATAAATAAAAAATAATTAAATATGAAAGTACATATAGGAAAAGATGCAAGTATAACCGTTAATTTCTTGTTCACTTGACACGATACGTTAAGAAGATAAATCAATGGAGGAGGATTCAATGAACCATTCCACACCACAAATGCATCATAAAATATTCCATCAAACAAACATAGATATTTACTTGACTTTGACTTTCATTGTAATCACACCATAAATATCTTAGAGTTGAGAAACCTCATACCCACAAGAACTATTCCTGAGATATAGTCACAATCATATTTCATATCCCAACTAAGATTTCAAGAGTCAACAAGGAAGATTTGTCAATCTCATTCCAACTCATTCATAAAGTCATGACTGTATTCGTTAAATGTTGGAGTGTGAGAACCTCACTGGGGTACTTGAGATTGATTGATTAGTTATAATATACATATACATATATATACATATAAATATTTGTATATATATAAATATATACATAAATATATATATATATATATATATATATATATATATATATATATATACATATACATATATATACATATATATATATATATATGTATATCTACATATAACCAGTTAAGAAATTTACAATTCAAATTTACAATTGATTCTTTTCCTATATCTCAATCCATGATTTATGCGAGTATCATTGAATTTCACACGGTGGAAATCAGGCCACATTTGCCATATGTGAAAATAAAAAAGACCTACTAAAATCATTTGAATTGATAGTTAATTCAAGCTCGGGTTCAATTGATATATTTGTATTGTCACATGACAATATCCTACATATTTATGATCTTATTTCAAGATTGTCAGTAAATAAGAAGAAAAACATAAATAAAAAAAAGACAAAAAGAATTATCATTTTATAAGAAAGGAAGAACATGATATATAAAGAAGGAAATTATTTTATAATACAATTCTAGAAGCTTGTTTTATCAAAATATGACCGAGTAAAACATATTGAATCATCTTGATGCAATTTCATTTTCTTCTATGTTAAATACTTTGTTTTCATTTTTTTTTACCTATGTAAAAAACTGAGAATTATAATGGGATCATGATAATAGTATTATTTTTTATAAAACGTATGAGTAATATGAGTTCACAATTTTAGATTAGAAAAATATTTGTCAAGAGCTTTTAAACTATTGATGATATTCGTAAAACGGGTGTACATGTTAATAATAATTTCGCTTGACTTTATACAAAATAATTCAAAATCATGAATTAAAAGATTAATTTTAAATCTTTAATTCTATTAGCACCTTCATGTGTGATTTCAAGAGTGTGCCAAATGTCATGCATAGTTTTGAAAATAGAAACCCGATTGAATTCATTTTTATCTAGAGCACAAAACAAAGTGTTCGTTGCTTTAGCATTCAAAGAAAAAATTTTCTTCTCCAAATCATTCCATTGGTTCATTGGACTTAGCGAGTCCAAAACTATCATCTACATTCCTTTTTTCTCCTCTCTAAAACCAATTTACAATAAAGATTTATATATTTCAACAACGTAAGTCACAAGAATATTTCAAATCCCTCCTTAAATTAATATTTTTTACAAATCAGATTTTTTTTCTCTCTCTTTTATTTTTTTATTTATTATCTATCTTCACCCAATTCCCTTATTTATTAGGTATTTCTTTAGGATTACCAACATTATATGACATGAAAAAATTCACTCAATAAATTATGCAAATACGAGAAGTCGAAAAATAAATGAGTTAAAATGTTCTATCAAAATATTGCTTATAGTATCCAATAAAAATAGAAATGTATATACTTATTAATTATACATTAAAGAAGACAAATAAAAAACAAACAGACGGAAAGAGAGAGGAAGGTGCGCATGCTCGATAAGAAAACAGTGATCTCTCTCTTTGCCCCCTTACGGGATGAGTTAGAATGGGACATCAAGAAATGCTCAAAAGATAAAATCAACTTTTGAGACCTTTTGCACAAAAGACTCGCTAGTTTCATTTCATCCCCCATCAAACCACTCAACACGTCACTAAAATTCTCAACGCGACATGTCAAAGTGGGGCCATGAAAATCCAATTGACATGCATTGATTAATGTTATTCCAATGTTGATTGTGTCACCTTTAGTCATGACTCTTAGTGCGTACATTGGAACACTTACAATAGTCAACTAATTAAGAAATCATTAGTTAAGGATGATATTATATTTTCGGAAGGATGGAAGTTTGGATCCTCCTCAACTTAAATGTTGGAATCATGCGCTGATTCTTTTTCTCATGTCTCAATCACACTTCTTTCTATCCAAAAATCATGGCAAAGTCACTCTAAAGATTGAATATTTGAGAAGAGAATATTTTTTATAAGTTTTATTTTTATTTTCTAAAAAAACTTCTTTTTTATATTTACAAATAATTGAATAATTTATTTCTAATTCAATGAAAGTTGTCTACTTCAAAAAAAATGAACATGAAATTACGAATAGGAAAACCCACACGTATGAAACATTGACAGTGACATTTCTTGACACGGTGTGCTAGGAAGATCCAAAAATTCAATCCATTTATCATCTCATTAGAACATATCACTACTACCATTCAAGAGATACAAGATAAATATCTGTTTGACTTTGACTTGTATTATAACCATACCACAAATGCTTCAGAGTGTAAAGACCTCATAGCCACAATAATTATTCTTGAGATATATCGAAACTAAACTAATTTTAGAGTATAATAAAATACTATAAAATCCTATGCTTAATAGTGATCACTCCACAACTCATTTATGCCTTCTAGAATGTTAACAACAAAAGATCTTGAGTGACATCAAAGACTTGGACTCAATTGCTTTCTTGTAATAGTTTCAGATAATAAATATTCATATTTAAAACATATATATATATATATATATATAATATTGGATATTTGTATTAAATATTCATTCTATCAGATTAACTCATCGGTTCAATTACTAACCAGTAATGATCACATCGTTGTCCAATAGTAATTTAAGTACTGCCTTTAAATATAACACCACTTGTTATCAATTATCATATAAAGGAAACTTTTATTTCGTATGTCACATCCTTCACAAAGAGCCTCATCATTATGGATGGAAGAATCATCGTGGAAGATTCGCCAGCCCATTCCAAACCACTTATCACGTCAGTAAACGTTGGAGTGCGGGAACATCATGTCAACGACACCGATCGTTGAGATTGATCAGTCCTCAAGTACCGTTCATTGTCATTCCATAATTAATGTATGTATGGAGCCACCTTCCATCCTCACACCTTCAACTTCCTCATCTCTGAAAGTTTACTCAAATGGCTGCTAACGGTGGCTGCAAGGGTGAATCTATTTTTCCAAAGCATGTCATCGTACTCATAGCCGTAATTATGAGCTTTGGAGTCATCTCTTGTTGTCTCGGCCATGTCAGAGACGATCATGATGATCGTCTCGGGACGGAGAGGAGAAGCTGCATCGAGAGTGAGAGGAGAGCTCTCCTTGCCATTAGATCTGATATGTACGACTCCAACGAAAGGTTCTCTTCTTGGATCGGTGAAGATTGTTGTCGTTGGAGAGGAGTGGCCTGCGACAACACCACCAACCATGTCATCAAGCTCGACCTCCGCTATCCTCTCACAGACGATTGGGATGACGAGGATGACATTTGCTTCATGCTGGGAGGGATGGGTGCGAGCAAGGTAAATCCTGCTTTGCATGATCTGAAGTATCTGAAACATCTGGATTTGAGCATGAATAACTTTTTTGGCGCAAACGTGCCCCTCATGATTGCTTCATTTATGCACTTGGAATATCTTAACCTATCCAATGCTATGTTTGATGGACTAATACCTTCTCAACTGGGGAACCTCTCCAACCTATACTACCTCGATATCAAAGGATGTAGACTTAGTGATCTACGAGCTGATGACCTTGATTGGCTTTCCCGAATTTCTTCTCTAAAATATGTTGATCTGAGTTTTGTCAACCTCTCTAAAGCAACTAATTGGCTTCATCAAGTTAATTTGATCCATAGTCTTAAAGTATTGCACTTGAAGTGGGCAAACCTCCCATATGTTTCATCTCCTTCGTTTCCTTTTAATCTGACTTCAATTGTCAAGTTGGATATCTCTGGATATTTAAACTTGAATACAACAATTCTAAGATGGCTCTCTCATGCTAGCAGCCTTGTATATCTCGATCTTGCTAGCTGCAAAGGTGTCGATACTGAGTCACTACAAATCACTCTGGGAGCTCTGAGTAATTTGAAAGAACTTAATTTGCAATACAATGGTATGAAAGGAGAAATTCTTGGAATAGTAATGAATGTGAGCAAGAGCTTAAAGCATTTGGATTTGAGTGGAAATTCATTAAGTGGAGATATTACACAAATCTTATGGAATCTTGGCCCCGTGGAGTATCTTGCATTAGATGGTAACGAGCTCGATGGAGATATTTCAGAAATGGTGAAAAATTTCACAAGCAGCTTGCGATATTTAAGTTTGAGATCCAATCATATTGCTGGAGAAATTCCACGAATCATAGATAATCTCACCAATTTAGAATACTTGGATCTCTCTTACAACAGTATAACTGGAGGCATACCGATGACTTTTGGTAATATCATCAACTTAGAGAGCTTGAGATTGTCGGGAAATAAAATTTCAGGACAGATACCAGAAAGTATTGGGAATCTCCAAAATATTCTATCTCTAGATTTATCTGAAAATTTTATTACTGGGCAGATGCCAGAGACCTTCGACAGACTCTACAACTTGGAATATTTGAATGTATCATATAACGATTTGAGTGGAATTGTCCCCTCAAGTATGGGTCAATTATCTGCATTAAGTGAATTGGACCTCTCCTCAAATTCACTGAAAGGCAACATCACTGAAGCACACTTTTCCAAACTCACCAATTTAATCTTATTGGACATTTCTTACAACTCCTTGAATGTGATCTTACCTAATGATTGGCTTCCACCTTTTAATGTCTACAGTGTTTTCATGGACTCATGTCATCTGGGAACCAAATTTCCTGCTTGGATTCATACACAAACACGTTTGAAACAACTTTCTTTATCTGGAGTTGGACTCTCAGGCAACCTTCCGACTTGGTTTTCAGATTTCTCAAAAGGTTTATCGAATCTTAACTTGAGTTCCAATAACTTAAATGGCCCACTACCCTCTGCTGCCAATGAAGTGATCGATCTCTCTAATAACTCATTTGTCGGACCCATTCCATTGGGTTTTGCAAATACCTCGAATCTTGCAATTTTATCTTTATCTCATAATAATATCAACGGCAGTTTTCCTTCCTTTTTCTGTAATTTTAATTATCTCCAAGTCCTCGACCTATCGAACAATAATTTATCTGGGGAAGTCCCAACTTGCCATAAATCCTTTCCAACTTCTCTACAGTCTCTGCATTTGAACCACAACAACCTATCTGGAAGATTTCCTTCGTTCCTGAAACATTGTGAACAATTAGTTACTCTTGGTCTCGGTGAAAATAATTTGTATGATGAAATACCAACATGGGTGGGAGAAAACCTTTTATCCTTGAGAGTTCTTTGTTTGAAGTCAAACCTATTTTATGGTCCCATTCCAGTGCATATAGCAAATCTTACTTCTCTTCAGGTTTTGGATCTTTCTTCCAACAATCTTTCTGGTAGCATACCTTCATCTCTAGGAAATTATAGGGCTATGGTTGAGATACAACATGATACTACGTCGTTGCTTCATCTTGAAGCTGGTAGTTACTATGTTGAGAGCATAGTAATAACGGTAAAAGGATATGACATCCAATACACCACAATTCTCTCACTCGTAACAAGCATAGACCTATCAAATAATAATCTTTCCGGAGAGATCCCAAGAGAGCTAACAAACCTTCATGGATTGCTTTTCTTGAACTTATCTAAGAATCATTTGAGAGGAACCATTCCAGAAAAGATTGGTTCCATGGAACAACTGGAATCACTGGACTTGTCAATGAACAATCTCACCGGAGATATTCCTTCCAGCTTATCATCTCTCACCTTCCTAAGCCACTTGAATCTCTCTCACAATAACTTGTCAGGAAGAATCCCAACAGCCGGTGGTCAAATGTCGACCTTTCTTGGCGACCGGTCGATCTATGATGGTAATGAATACCTTTGTGGTACGCCGCTGCCAGAGTGCCCTGGTGATGAAGCTTATCAAAGTCCACCTCATGAACAGGAAGAGAAAAACGGTGACAGGCTTGAAACAGTGTGGGAAATTATCGGCATCGTCATGGGTTTTGTGGTTGGTTTTTGGAGTTTTATAGTCACAATGATCATGAAACAGAGCATAAGGACTGCTTTCTTCCGATTAATCGACGAGGCTTGCAATTGGTGCTACGTGCAGTTGGCTGTCGGATGTGCAACGTTAAAGTCCAACCAGCAAAGAGTGACTTGATCC
Source organism: Musa schizocarpa (assembly GCA_900464855.2). NCBI lineage: Eukaryota > Viridiplantae > Streptophyta > Magnoliopsida > Zingiberales > Musaceae > Musa > Musa schizocarpa. Next base: position 45,641,899 of record LS990923.1, on the reverse strand, counting down.
ATCGGTGGCAAGAACTGAAGAGTTTACTGTGACATCTTAAGGAGGTCTCAAGTTGCTTTCCAGTTAGTAATTCCAGCTCGTATGTTATGGTATAATGTTGTCAGAATAAAGAAGGAAAGGGTATCGCAGTTGATAGCCATTTGCTTCATTAGTATGTATTTGTTCTAACCAGTTCGAAAACTTCATCTACCGTCGTTCTAATCAATATGTTCAAGTCAGTCATCCCTACCGTTGTCTTTATGACATTATAATCGAGCAGAAAGAAGTATGCTGAAGAGCTTATTGTTACATCTCGAGGTCGCAAGCTGCTTTCAAATAATGCTGTATGTAATCTTCATGCAATGGTGTCAGAATAAAGAAGGAAGAAGTATCGTCGATGATAGCCTTTGGCTTCATGAAAACCATCATGTATGCATTCCTTCTAATCTCTTCAAATTCTTTTATCTACCGTCTTTCTGTTATCGCTTTCCTTTCAATACATTGCCTCGTTAATTGGATGTCGACACATGCTTTTCTTTGTGTTCTTTTATATGGCAGCTTCTGTTGGCAATTTTTGTGGCTATTAGTAGTCTTCTGTTGACATCCATTGTCATGCTCGATCTCTCTGGTTATTAGAACTCAAGTAATGCAAGTATTCTAAGATGGCTCACTAATGCTAGCGACCTTGCACACATTGGCAATCTTCAAAGTATGCAGGTTTTACATCTGTCTCATGACTCTATTACCGGGCAACCACCAGAAACAATTGGCAAACTCGACCTCTTGCAGTTCTTGGATATATCAGATCAACCACTTAGCAGCGCAGATGCCGAGGACTTTACGTGGCTTGTGCAGCTTTACTGATCTGCGTCTGAATTCTAACAATTTCAATGGAGAGCTTGCAGATGTAGTTGATGGTTCGTCGAATTGTACCGGAGGAGCAGCCTTGTCATACGTAAGTTTTGAAGGCAACAAATTTAATGGCATTATTCCATTTAATTTGGTCAATTATCTGGAACGTACAGGTTGGACCTCTCCTCAAACTCACCAGAAGGCGACATCACTAAAGCACACTTTTCCCGGTTCACAAACTTGGAACATTTAGACGTATCATATAACTCCTTCAATGTGATTATACCCGATAATTGGCTTCCCTCTTTTGATGCTTCATTTATTGACATGAGCTTCTGTCATATAGACACTAAATTTTCTACTTGAATTCGAACCCAAACTAATTTGAGAAGCCTTCAACTATCTGGAGTTGGACCCGCGAGCAAAGTTCCAGCTTGGTTCTCGGATATGTCTACAGGTATACAATATGTTAACTTGTCCAACAATCATTTGACAGGAAGGAGATCGGTTCCATGACTGCTGGAATCACTCGACTTGTCAATGAAGGGTCTCACATTAAATATTCCTTCTAGCTTTTCTACTCTCACCTTCCTGATCCACTTGAATCTGTCTTACAACAATTTGTTAGGAAGAATTCCAACAAGCAATCAATTGTCCACGTTAAATGAATGACCCCTCAATCTATGTTGGGAACAAAGACCTTTGTGGTACTTCACTGCCTATGATTACTCGGAGAGAATTTGGATAATGTGATTATTACTTATATCCTTATATCTTAATTATTATTGTTACTTAGGTTTTGAACGAAAGATTATGGGACTCGTAAAATATTTTAAAGTGCTGAATTACTTTTTTAACTTCAATGACTTATTCTTAGTTTTTTAACTTTTTATTATTCATTTCACAATATTGAGTAAGGTTGTTATCATTAGTGGATCTTTTATTTGAGGAGTTTTAGCCCCATCCATTTTGATGTTGATCTTACAACTTCTCTTGTAAGAGGTTTGGTGCACGGTTCAGCCAAATTCTCACTTATTTTTAGAAATGTGAGTGAAATAATCCTAATCTTGATTAATTTCCTCACATAAGCATGCTTAAGACTTATGTGTCTTGACTTTCCATTATATATTTCACTATACGCATGAGCTAAAGTGGCTTGACTATCACAAAGTATAGAAATTAAATTCACACTCTTAGAAGTCAATGAAATTTCTAATATAAAGTCCCTCAACCATTCAACCTCCTTTCCTACTTCTGTTAGAGCAACAAATTCCGATTGAGTAAGTTATACATGTTTGTTTCTTGCTATTCTAAGAAACAGTGCCATCTCCCAAGGTGAACACCCAACCAGTAGTAGATTTGTTATATCTGAAGCTCGATATCCAACTTGTGTTGGTATATCCTTCTAAAATAGCAAGACATTTTTAGTATTATATGTCATAATCTTTTGTTCGTTTAAGGTACTCAAGAACTCTTTCGATAGCCTTCCAATGCTCTACATTTGGATTGCTAGTAAATATACTCAATTTACTAACTACAAATGCTGTATTAGGTCGTGTGCACTGTGTTGCATACATAAGACTTCCTATAGCACTTGAATATTCTAATTGAACCATTGTTCTTCTAACATTCTTGACTAATTTGATACTTGGGTCAAACGAGGTATTTGCTTCTTTAATTTTTAAGTGATTGAATTTCTTCAGTACTTTCTCTATATAATGAGTTTGACTCAAAACATATCCCCCACTATTTTTTTTTATCTCGATATCTAGAATGGTATCAACTTGCCCAAGAACTTTCATCTTAAATGTTGAAGATAGAAACCTCTTTGTTTCTATAATACCTTTCATGTCGTTGCTCACTATTAGCATATCATTAACATAGATGCAAACTATCATTATATAGTTATCATAAGTTTTGAGATAAACATATTTATCTATAATATTATGAATAAATCCATTAGAAAGAATTGTTGTATCAAATTTCTTATGCCACTGTTTTGGAGCTTGCTTTAAATCATATAATGACTTAATAAATTTACACACTTTATGTTCATTTTTCAGTAGAATAAAAACTTTGAATTATTCTATATATACCTCTTCATCGAGGTCTCCATTTAGAAATGTTATTTTGACATTCATTTGATGAACATAAAGATAAAAAATTAATGCTAAAGCAAAAATAATTCTAATAGATGTGATCCTAGTCATAAGAGTCTATATGTCAAAATAATCTATTCCTTCCTTCTATCGAAATCCTTTAGCAACTAACTTTACTTTGAATGTTTAGAGAGTATCATTTGTATAATGCTTCCTACAAAAGACTCATTTACAACTAATAGGTTTAGAGGCAAAAGGTAAATCGACAAGTTCCCAAGTGTGGCTTAACATAATAGAATCCATCTCATCATTAATAGCATCTTTCCAAAAAGCAGCATCACGAGAGACCATAGCATCTTTAAATGTTTTATGATCATCTTTCACTTATAAAACAAGAGGAATTGTAATTTAAGACTCTCTCATTAATTCTTTCTATAAGGTAAAACGAAATACTTTAAGAATCAATCTCTTCCCATCTTAATGTTTTTGCTTTCAGTGCTTATCTTTAATTCATGAGATTACTCTCCAACATCTTATGAACTTGATTAATGTCCAATCAAAGAAATATTAGGTTGCTCACCAAGCTTTTGAGATGTCTCCACTAGTGACTCTTCACTAGTTGGAGGAAAAACATTGTTACTTGAAGTTATTAAGTGTTCAAAGAACTCTACATCTCAAGATTCTATATGATATTAGACTCTAAATTAAAAAGTCTATAAGCTTTGCTATTTGGGACATAGCCTATAAATGCACATTTGATTCCTCTAGGTCCCAATTTTATCCTTTGAGGATCATTATTTTTACAATATACAAGACACCCCCATACTTTAAAATAACCAATGTTATGTTGTCTTCCTTTCCATAACTCATATGGAGAGATCTTATTCTTTTTAGAGAAAATTCTATTTAAAATATGATATACAACCAATAAAGTTTCTCTCCCACAAATTATAAGATAATTTAACATGCAACAATATAGCATTAATTATCTCTAGATAAATTTTATTTTTTCTTTCTATTAATCCATTTTGCTCAGGTATTCTACGTACTAAACATTCATGAATTATGTTACGTTGTTCACAAAATAAGTTAAATTCATTAGAAAAGTATTCTTCTCCTCTATCACTTCTTAAAACTTTAATTTTCTTACCTAATTAATTTTTAACTTCCGCTTTATAAACTTTAAAAGCATTAAAAACATTATTTTTATTTTTCAATAAGTAAACACATGTGAACCTAAACATATCATCTATAAAAGAAATATCTATTTCCTCCTCTATTTAATATGATATTTAATTCATATATATTAAAATATATTAAGTCTAACAAATTAGTATACATTTCAATACTTTTGAAAAGTTTCTTCATCATCTTTGACTTAACACAAATTTCATATTTATTAAGATCATCAAAATGATAATTTATTAAGTCATACTTAATCATTCTTTTAATGGTGTTAGTTCCAATATATGCTAATCTATCATGGCATAAACAGAAGTAGTATCTTTATTAAATTTAAAATCATTATCAACAATAGATAATTTGATAATTCCCTTAGCGGAATAGTCTTTTCTAACAAATACGGGGTAGATTAACTTCTCGGATTCAAATATAAATTGTAATTCTAAGTTTTCCAAGGAGATTCTTACTCACTAAATTTCTACTTATATTTAGTACATGAAGAACATTAGTAAGAATGACTTTTTTTCCTGAAATGAAAGTGAGTTTCACATTTCCCTTAGAATGAACTTTATTTCCTATTTGAATCTCTTGCCCTTCTATGACTTCTTTGTAAGTCTTGAAGAGTGTCTTATCATAGCAAACATGGACGGTAGCATAAGTATCATACCACCAACTAGAAACCTTGCCAATATGGCATTTACTTCGCTCACCGTCGCGATTATATTATAATCTCCCTCAACGGAGTTGAGTTTTGGTTTTTAACTTTTCTTAAATCTGCAATCCCTAGCAAAATGATCGGGTTTTCCACAAACAAAATAGCCTCTACTCTTTAGCTTTTTAAATTTTCTTTAATCCCTTTGGGGGACAAAATGATTCTCCTTGTTTTCCTTGCTTTTGTTAGAATTCTTAGGCTGATTCATAACATTTGTCTTTATATTGTCAAAAGAGTTTTCACTCTAGTTTCTCATCCTCAATTACTCCTTAATTCGAAGATATTTTTGAATTTGCTCCAAAGTAATATCCTTATAGTCATGCAAAATTTTCTTCCTATACCTCCTTTCCAAAATGAAGGCAACTTGACTATTATAGCCCCTACTTAAAAAGGTTCGGGAAGTTCAAAATTTTCAACCTTTAATTGATTAATAATAATCTGCTACTCATGCACTTATGTCAAGATTAGCTTATCAACTACAAACTTGTAATCAAAATATTTAAAAAATAAAATTTTCTTTGTATCTTCCTCCTCGATACTTGAATTTCAAAGCATTTCAAATTTATTTTGCAAATGGTTCCACCATATAAAGATCATAAAGGTGGTCTCAAAGAGTATTGAGAATGTGTCCTCTATACATGACTTTGTCTTTATTTCTTTTCTTTTATTCAGTCTTGACTTTATCGGTGTCATCGTCGATTGGATCAGGAATTGGTTGAAGATTTGGATCAAGCACATAGAAGATCTTCAAAGCAGTCAATATAAACTTCATCTTGTCTTGCCAACGGGTAAAATTCGTTCAATCAAAACGATCCAAATAAATAAAATCTTAATTCAATAATTTGATGGTATTTATGGCCTTCATGATAAATTTGTATAAACTCACAAAATATTATTTTTATATTGTTGAAAAAATATGACAAAGAAGAGATGAAAACACTATGGAAACAAATAACAAACACAATATCAAGAATACCATAGGAAATATATTGGCTTGAAACGTGTATAAATACTTTCCTAAAAATAATATTTGTATCCTCTTCTCAATAAAATTGTTATGGGTCTGATGTAAATAGTTTTAGTGGATATGACAAGCCTTTAGAAGATCTGTATTGAACAAATAATAAAAAATTTTCAAAGAGGAATTAGATAATGTCTAATCCAATCGCTTGAAGAGTAAAAAAGAAAGTACAAAAGAGATGTGTTCATAATTAGATAATGTGTTCATAATTTACTCTTAAATACCTATTTATAAATATTTTCATAAAAGATAAATTTTTAAAAATAATTATCAAAATAAATCTTTTGAAAAGATTTTTTTTTTTAATTTGAACAATTGTTATAACAATCCTCTACCTTCCTCTCATCTCTCTCCGAAGTCAACTCGCAATAAAGATATAAGGTAGGACATTTTAGATGTCTCAAATCGGGTAGACTGATCTCTCATCTCTCTCCGAAGTCAACTCGCAATTTGAACGTGGGAAAATTGTTCGGATGTATGTGGAGATTGATCTCTCATCTCCGTTGAATGTGGATTTGGATTGGGTGCCTCCGAGTGGTGGCCTATAGGAATCTCCCCTTGACTTGCTTTGGATGCAAGCATATTGGTCATCGGGTGGCCAATTGTCATCGGAAGCCATCTTACTGTGATTGTGGAAGCAGATGCACGCACCGGTGCAACAATCAAAGCCATCTTATTTGACCATTTTACTACACGATGAATTCCAACACTCGTTTTTTATTACTTAAATTATTATTTCTGAAAAAATCAAAATTTCTTGTTTCCTCTCCATTTTAGTTATTTTCTGATTTATTATCCACCCCATCCAATTCTCTCATATTTTAAGTATTCCCTCACAGTTGTACAACATATAGAGAAAATTCAATCGATGCGAGAACTCAATAAACGGATGAGTTGTAGTGTCCTATCAAAATATTATTTATGCATATCCAATAAAAATATAAACAAATATGCATATTAATTATGTATTAAAGAAGATAAAGAAAAGGCAAACAATAGAAAAGAGAGAGAAACATCTGTATGCTAGGCAACCAAACAATAACCTCTCTCTTTCCCCTCCTAACGGGGTGAGTTAGAATAAGACATCAAACATTTGCATGAAGACTTGCCCTTTCACTCCATCCCCTTCAAACCACTGGAGAATGGAACTTTGGACCCTTCCCAACTTATATATTGGAAGCATCTATTGTTTTCTTTTTCTCATATCTCAATCATTTTTAATTAATTAAAAAATTATGAAAAACCTAACATGAAGATATTATTATTGTTATTATTATTATTATTAGTATTAGTATTATTATTATTATTATTATTATTATTATTATTAGTATTAGTATTATTATTATTGTTATTATTATTGGTTCCATTGGTGTGTGCTAAAGGGTAGGATCAACACTAAAATTATTTTCCAAAAATATTATTTTTTTATATAAGTAAAAATTAATTGAACATGAAAGTACATATAGAAAAAGATACAAGTATAACAATAACATTTCTTGTCCATTTGACATGATATGTTAAGAAGATAAATCAACGAAGGAGAATTCAATAAACCAATTCACACCATGAATGCGCCATCAAACATTTCGACAAAGATAGATATTTGTTTGACTTTTATTCATCATAGCCACACCACAAATGTTTTAGAGTGGGAAGACCTCATATCCATAATTATATTTCATATCCCAAATAAGATTCAAAAAGTCATTGAGGAAGATTCGTCAATATCGTTTGGTGCATCATTGGATTCCACGTGATGAAAATCAAGTCACATTTCATAGATGTGGAAAGAAAAAAGATCGATTCAAATCATTTGGATTGGTAATGAATTTAGACTCGAGTTCAATTGATATATTCCAATTACCACATAATAATATCTTACATATTTATGATCTTATTTTCTAGATTATCAATAAATAAATATATATATATATATATAAAATAAAAGATAATATGAATTATCATCTTATAAGATAGGAAGAACATGATATATAAAGAAGAAAGATTATTTTATAATACAATTCTAGAAGCTTATTTTACCAAAAGCTAACCAAATAAAACATATTGAATCATCTTGATGTGATTTTATTTTCTTCCTTATTATTTTTTTTCCAATTTTATGACCTATGTAAAAAAATCAAGAATTATAATGGGATCATGATAATAGTATTATTTTCTTTGCAAAATATATGAGTATTCCGAAGTCATAATTTTTTCTTAAGTCAAAGGAGGGATCATGATAATAGTATTATTTTTTGCAAAATGTACGAGTGATAGGAGATCACAATGTATGAGTGATAGGATTTGGAGCGAATCTAAAACTATCATATACCTTTCTTCTCATCTCTGAAGTCAATTCACAATAGAGACCCGTGTATTTCAACAACATAAGTTAAATGAATATTTCAAAGTCCTCCTTAAATTAATATTTTTATAAATCAAAACTTTTTGTTTCCTCTCTCTATTTTATTTTTTTTATTTATTACCTATCCTCACCTAATTCTCTTACAAAGCATTTCTTTAGGATTGCCTATGTCACACGAAAAAAATTCGGTCAACAGATTATGTAAATACAAGAAGTCGATAAATGGATGAGTTGTAACGTCCTATCAAAAAATTATTTATACATATCCAATAAAAATAGAAACAAATATACTTATTACTTAGACATTAAAGGAGATAAAGAAAAAGAAAGAGAAAGGTGTGCATGCTAGACAAGCAAAGGATGATCTCTCTCTTTTGCCGCTTGATGGGGTGAGTTAGAATGAGACATAGGAAGGACCATTAGATGATATCAACTTTACACCGAGACTCGCTCGTTTCATTCCATCCCCCATCAAACCACTCCACATCATCGGACTCTAAGTGCATACATTGGAACACTTACAGTGATATTATAATTGAGCAAGAGTGACCCAAGTGATATAATTGAGCAAAAGTGACCCTACTAACTGGTCAACTAATTAAGAAACAATTAGTTGAGGATGAATTTTTTTCCTTTTTTTTTACAAGGATGAAAGTTTGGATACTGCACAACTTAAAAGTTGGGAATCATCCAACTTTTTATCATATTCCAGTCACTCTTCTTTCTTTAATTAATCTAAAATCATGAGAAAATCACTCTAAAGATTGAATATTTGAGAAGAGAATATTTTTTTAATGTTTCATTTTTGTGTGCTGAAGAGCAGGGCCTACATTAAAATTATTTTCTAAAAAAATACTTCTATTTTAATGTACAAATAATTGAAAGTGTTTTTTCTAATTCAATGAAAGTGGTTTACTTAAAAAAAAAATTGAATATATAATACAAATACGAAAACCCACACATCTGAAATGATATTTCTTATCCACTTGACACGATATGTTAGAAAGAGATCCAAGAAACCAATCCATTTATCACCTCATTAGAAATATGTCACTAGTATCCTCCGAGAGATAAAAGATAGATAGATATTGGGTTGACAGTCCATATTCAGCCCATGTGGGCTTTATCAATGCATAGCCCACACTCCCTATTAACCTAACCCTAGATCAATATAAGGGGGTGTGGTGGCTACATTTTTAGGTGGAGGTGGATGCGTTTTTTGGGCAGAAAAGGGCAGCAACGTGGTGATCTTCGTAGCAGCAAAGAGGAGAAGAAAAGGAGAAAAACAAGAGAAAGAAAGGGAAAAAAATAATGACAACGCAGAGAGACTATTCTCAATCATCTAGCAGTGTTCTTATCTTAGGTTAGATCAAATCTACAGTAGACTCTTGCTGTGATTACTTGGGGAGGTTTTAGATATCGTGGATAGTGACGTGATCCTTGTATCCCAGTTATTCTCTTGTGATTGTTGCTAGGGTTTAGGGCAAGAGATTGAGATTTGTATATTCATTATTTTCATAGTGGATTATCTCTAGTTTGCCCCGTGGTTTTTACCCTTCACATTGGAGGGGTTTTCTACGTATATCTTGGTGTTTTATTTTATTATGATTTCATTTAATTTCACTGTATATCATGTATATCATGGTCTACTAGTATTTGTTTATATATAAAGGTTATTCTGCTTTATATCCTCATCAACTGGTATCGGAGTAAGGGTTTTGGTGATTTAATTTTTGTATTCGAATATGGAGGCCAATAATGTTTCTCGCATGATTAGTTTAAATGGAAATAATTGGATGATATGAAAATCAAGAATGGAAGATATCTTGTATTGCAAAGATTTGTATGGACCTTTGTAGGGGGATAGTGCAAAACCCACAACTATGACAGATGATGAGTGGAAGATGTTAGATAAAAAAATAATTGTGTTTATTCGATAGTGGCTTGATGATAGTGTCTTTCACCATGTTTCTACTGAAATTTCTATATATTCTCTATAGAAAAAGTTGGAAAGTCTCTATGAAAGAAAAACAGCTGGCAACAAAGCTTTTTTTATCAGAAAACTTGTGAACCTAAAATATAGAGAGGGTGCTTCTATTGCTGAGCATTTGAATGAAATGCAAAGTATTACTAACCAATTATCCTCTATGAAAATGTCTCTTGATGATGAGTTACAGGCATTGGTACTTTTCAGTTCATTACTAGAAAGTTGGAAGATACCGGTGGTTTCCCTTAGTAATTCTACGCCAGATGATGTTATCACTATGAGTTAAGTAATAAGCAGTTTGTTGAATGAGGAGTTGAGAAGAAAGAGTTCTGGTGTTATCACTATGAGAGTAACAAGCAATTTATTGAATGAGGAGTTGAGAAGAAAGTGTTCTGGTGTTATCACTATGAGTCAAGTAACAAGCAGTTTGTTGAATGAGGAGTTGAGAAGAAAGAGTTCAGCAACATCTCAGAATGATTCACAAGCACGTATCTCAGAGAATAGAGGAAGGTCAAAGTCTAGAAGTAGTTCACGCATAAGTAGGAGCAAGTCAAGATCAAGAAAAGATAATTTTTACTATAACTGTGGTGAGAAAGGGCATTATAAGAACCAATGTAAGCAACCTAAGAAGAGTAAGAAAAAGGGAAAAGAAGTGGAGTCTATAGAGTCAAAAGATAATATCACAACTATAGTGCAGGGTGGTGATTATTTGATTTTGTCTCCTTCTGATGATATTTTTTCTTGTGTGTGTTAGGATCTTTAGTGGGTGATTGACATAGGTGCTTCTTATCATGCTACACCACGGAGGGAGTTTTTTGCTACATACAGGTCTGAAAATTTTGGTGTTCTCAAGATGGGCAACTATGGCATAGCAGACATCATAGGTATGGGTGATATCCATTTAAAGATCGACCTTGGTTGCAAGTTGGTGCTTAAGGATGTGAGGCATGTGGTTGACTTGAGGCTGAATTTAATTTCAGTTGGAAGGCTAGATGATGAAGACTATGATAGCAGATTTCACAGAGGGCAATGGAAACTTAGTAAGGGTTCTCTTGTGATAGCTAATGGAAAGAAATGTCATATTTTGTATAAGTTACAGGCTAAAGCTTATGGTGAGCAGTTAAATGCTACAGAAAAAGACTTCAGCATGGAGTTGTGGCATAGGCGATTGGGACACATGAGCGAGAATGGGCTATAAGCTTTTTCCAAGAGAGAGGTATTACCATACCTTAGAGGTATACATCTGAACCCTTGTATTGATTGTTTGGCAGATAAACAACATAGAGTTTCATTTGCTAGTCCTACTTTGTTTAGAAAAATACATGCCTTAGACCATGTATATATAGATGTATGTGGTCTTTTGAGGAAAAAAACTCCTGGTGGATCTGTTAATGTTCTTGGTATAAGTTGTGTACTTTATTTTGTCACTTTTATAGATAATTTTTCTAGGAAAGTTTGAGCCTATGTTTTAAATACCAAAGATCAGGTTATTAATGTCTTCAAAGAGTTTCATGCTAGGGTTGATAGGAAGACAGAAAGACAATTAAAATGCATAAGATCAGATAATAGTGATGAGTATATAGGATTATTTAATGATTATTGTAGATCACATGAGATCCAACATGAGATGACAGTTCCTGGTACACCTCAGCATAATGCAATTGCAGAGAGGATGAATCGCACCATCATGGAAAATATCAGATGTATGCTTTCACAGGCCAAGCTACCTAAAAGGTTTTGGGATGAGGCTTTGAGGACTGCAGTTGATGCGATCAACTTATCACCATGTACAACCCTAGATGGTGATGTTGCAGAGCATGTATAGCTAGGGAAAGATGTTTCCTATGAGCATTTGAGAGTGTTTGGTTGTTATGCATTTGCATATATTCCAGACAATGAGAGGTCAAAGCTGGATGGTAAGTCTAAAGAATGTATTTTTCTTGACTACTCACATGATTATTTTGGTTATAGGCTTTGGGATCCAGAAAAGCAGAAGATGTTTAGAAGTAGAGACGTAGTCTTCTTTAAGGATCAAACTTTTGAAGATTTGAAAAAAAAGGCACCAGCCAATACTTCTATAGAAGGATTAGCAGATTATGACCCAATTACTCCTCTAGTATATCAAGGTGATGGGGGAGATGTGCAGGAAGATAGTGTAGAGCCTGATATTGATCTACTTGCAGGACATGTTGAGCAAGAAGAAGTTGGAGAGCAACTTCCCGTAGAACCTCATTTGAGAAGATTTTCTAGATAACGTCAACCTTCCAGAAGATACTCTACATATGAGTATGTGATACTTACTGATGCAGGTGAACCAAAGAGTTACTAAGAAGCATTTGAAAGTGAGCAGAAAGAGAAGTGGTTAGTTGCTATGCAGGAAGAGATGGATGCTCTTCAGAAGAACCACACTTACGATTTGGTACTACTAACAAATGGAATGAAGGCCTTGAAGAACAAGTGGGTTTTCAGGTTAAGACTCAAGAATATATTCTCAACTAAAGTACAAAGCTAGATTGGTCGTGAAAGGCTTTGGTCAAAAGAAAGGTATTGACTTTGAGGAGATTTTTTCTCCTGTTGTAAAAATATCTCCTATTCGTGTTGCTCTTGGTATTGCTGCTAGCAAGGACTTAGAGGTTGAACAGTTAAATGTGAAGACAGCTTTCCTTCATGGGGATTTCGAGGAGAAAATTTATATGGAGCAACCAGAATGCTTCAAAGTCAAAGGTAAAGAGAACTTTGTCTACAAATTGAAGAAGAGCTTGTATGGGCTAAAGCAAGCTCTAAGACAGTGGTACAGAAAGTTTGATTCATTTATGACAGAAAATAGATACAAAAGAATGGCTTTAGATCATTGTTTGTATATCAAATGGTTTGGTGAGAATTTTATTATTTTCTTACTTTATGTTGATGACATGATTATTCTTGGAAAAGATATGTCTAAAATTGACAGATTGAAGGAGCTGAGTGAGTCTTTTGCAATGAAGAACATGGGGCCAGCAAAGCAAATACTGGGTATGTAGATTTCCCATGATAGAAAAAATAAGAAGATTTAGTTGTCACAGGAGAAATACATCGATAAGGTATTGGAAAGATTCAGTATGAGCAATGCAAAACCAGTTGGTTCTCCTCTTGCAGGTCACTTCAAGTTGTGCTCAGAACAAAGTCCGTCAAGTGATGAGGAGAAGAAGAAAATACAAAAGGTTCCGTATGTTTCAGTAGTTGGAAGTTTAATGTATGCAATGGTATGTACAAGGCCAGATATCGCATATGCAGTTGGTGTTACTAGCAGATTTCTTACAAATCCAGGCAAAGAGCACTGGGCAGTAGTGAAGTGGATTTTTAGATATCTCAAAGGGAGCTCTAAGGTTTGTTTAAGGTTTGGAGGTGGACCACATGTGTTGACAGGTTACATAAATGCAGATATAGCAAGAGATATAGATACGAGGAAGTCTACTTCATGTTATGTACTTACTTTTGTAGGGGGAGTTATGTCATGATAATCCAAGTTACAAAGGTGTATTGCTCTCTCCACCACAAAAGCAGAATATATTGCTGCTACAGAGGTATGCAAAGAAATGTTATGAATGAAAGAATTCTTACAAGAATTGAGGCTGAAATAGGAAAATTATATGGTACATTGTGACAGCCAGAGTGTCATTCATTTGTGTAAAAACCCAATGTTTCATTCGAAGTAAAAGCATATAGATATCAGATACCATTGGATTCAAAATGTATTTGAAGAGAAGCAGTTGCAGCTTCAGAAAATTCACACAGATGATAACGGAGCAGATATGTTGACAAAAACTTTACCAAAAGAAAGATAGGAGATATGCCGACAGCTGGTCGGCATGGCTTCACATTGATGAGTCATGAAACAGCCTCCCTTATAGGTTGAAGGGGGAGGTTGTTGGGCTGACAGCCCATATTCAGCCCATGTGGGCTTTATCAGCCCATAGCCCACCACCCCTCTTAACCTAACCATAGATCAATATAAGGGGGTGTGGTGGCTACGTTTTTAGGCGGAGGCGGCTGCGTTTTTTAGGCAGAAAAGGGCAGCAACATGGTGATCTTCGCAGCAGCAAAGAGGAGAAGAAAAAGGCAGAAAAACAAGAAAAAGAAAGGGAAGAAAACAAGGATAATACAGAGAGAATGTTCTCAATCATCTAGCAGTGTTCTTATCTCAGTTTAGATCAAATCTACAGTAGACTCTTACTGTGATTACTTGGGGAGGTTTTAGAAATAGTGGACAGTGACGTGATCCATGTATCCCTGTTGTTCTCTTGTGATTGTTGCTAGGGTTTAGGGCAAGAGATTGAGATTTGTATATTTATTATTTTTATAGTGGATTATCTCTAGTTTGTCCCGTGGTTTTTATCATTCACATTGGAGAGGTTTTCCACGTATATCTTGGTGTTTTATTTTATTGTGATTTTATTTAATTCTGTTGTATATCATGATCTACTAGTATTTGTTCATATAAGATTATTTTACTTTATATTTTCATCAATAAATATATATAACTTTGACTATTATAGTAGCCACACCAAAAAGCTTCCATAACTCATTTATGTCTTTTAGAGTGTTAACAATAAAATATCTTAAATGACTTGACTCAGTTGCTTTCTTGTAATATTCTCATATAATAAATATTTATATTTAAAACTTTATATATATATATATATATATATATATATATATATATATATATATATATTTATATTAAATATTCATTCTATCTGATTAACTCGTCGGTCCAATTATTGACCAGTAATGATCAATTGTAATTTAAGTACTGCCTAATATGTTCTTTAGAGGATTTGACTTCACCGGAACAGTGATTGAATTCAGAAATTTGCATACGATTGATATCTCAAATTCCCAACACATAGGTTCATGTTAAATTAGGATTCTTAGGAATACATAACAATGAGTGATAAGGTTGAATTATTGAGATGTCATTCTTCTCCGGTGATGTAATTGCTTTATCCTTTTCCTACCGTTGAAGACATCATCTTTTGCTGACTTCACTATCTGGTATTAATGGTCATGAATGACAATGAATGATGACAGATTGGCACTTACGTAAGAATGAATGGTCTGTGAAATGCAACAACACTAAATGAATTGCGAGCACTTAAGCATTTACCTGTACATTGATTGATTAGGTACAAATGGCTTTTGTTCATGGCTGGACTACAAGAAAACTCGAGGTTTTCTTGTTCTCATGAGATAAGACAATTTGTCTGACTTGTATCTTTGTGTTGAGGCATCACAGTATAAGCATTTCGAATTCAGCATTGTCTTCTCTGCTGTTCTTTCCAGCTGCTCCTCTCAGTGCAGAGGCAATGAACTAGAAAATGATCTGAAATCATCACTTCCCACCACAGAAGGTAGCAGTCACTTGTCGACTCTTAATCTAACTCATCTTGCGATGTATTTAATGGTATATGATGGAACAGTTAGCATCTGCATGCACATGAAGACCTCACCAACTCGTTTTTGAATTAGAATCATCCAATCGATAGAGGATTGAAAAGTGAGAAGATCAACTTACCAAGGGTTGACTATTCAAAATCTCAATATTGTTAGAAAATATTGGCTAATCTAACCGGTAAATATTGTCACTATTGATAACAAGATTCCGAGATCAAATCTATCTTCACCAATTATCACTTATAAAAAAATAATTGAATGAAAAGGACTCCTTTTGACTTGTGTGTGGTAAAAGGTAGGACCAACACTTGAATTATTTCCTAAATAATTTTATTATTTTTATATAAGTAAAAATTGATTGAACATGAAAGAATATATAAGAAAAGATGTAGGTATAACAGTGACATTTCTTGTTGAAAAGATGTAGGTATAACATGAAAGAATATATAGGAAAATTTCTTGACGTTCCATTATATTAGGAAGATAAATCAATCCATATCAAAATACTTCATAAAGTATTTCATTAGACAAAGATAGATGTTTGCTTGACTGACTTTGACTAACATCAAGGTACACCATAAATATTATAGAAAGATCTTGTACCACGATAACTAGTCTTTGTAATTGTTATTATTAAATATCTTATTTAATAATAATGTAACCATTCTTAAGATTCATAATTCATTATCATAATTTTTTTATTTATTATGATTTAAATAATTTTATTTTTTTATTCATTATAAATGAAATCATTATTATTAAATTAAATATTTAATATTATTAAAATTCTTCCCGCGAGGGTGAGCTAACCCCAAAAACCCGTCCTTAGTTCGGATTGCAGGTTGCAACTCGCCTGCATGAAGCCGGAATCGTTAGTAATCGTCTGTAATAATTCGCAAATCTGAATCGGCTAATTGTTCTCTGATAGCACCTGATCTAAATGTTATAAATTTGAATTAATTCTTGAACGTTATGAGTTGGTGATAATAAATATTCTTGATAGAAGAACATCTATATAAACGACGATTTTGGTCCCTAGGCTCAACATCTCTTTAAAGTCAAAAGAATTTCCTATACCATCTAAAGCAAGAGTTCTGAGCTGAGAAGTACCAAAGTTTAAGAAGAAATCGTTGTAGAAATTCTTGACAACAATGGCTAGAGGTATACTATTTCGTTTCCACATTAGTTTTATTGTGTTTCTATTATAATGATTTAGAAACACAAGTTGGTAACAAAGAATACTAACAGTTGGTATCAGAGCCCATTTGACCTCTGTCTTGATATGAAAGAGTTTTTATTTTTTATACCATAAATATGGCTTTATTTTGGTTTCTTTTGAAACTTCTTGATATATTTCATGTTGAGGGTCATGAGAATATGATATTTTCAATAATTTTAGACAATAAAATGCTCATATATACATATTTGATTATATCTAATCATGCTTATGAGTCAATTTTATATATCTAAAATGTCTAATGATCCATATAATCTTAATTAATTAAGAATTAGTCACAGCATCCTTAATTAATAAAAATTATATATAAAGTTAAAATAAAGATCACATAAGTAATTAGACATAATCTTTCATATAATAATTGTTATCACACATAATCTTTTATTATATTTAATATAATTAATCAAGATAAAATATCAGATTATTTTTATAATTTATCCAAATGGATTATGAATTGAAATATAATTTGATAGTTTTATCATAAAGACCATTTGAATCTATTTGAATTAAGAATTTAGCCCACAGGTAATTTTTATGTCATGAGATTCATATTTTTTGGTATGCTTCATATTAGTAAAACATGTAATTTAGACTATTAAGTTTCAAATTTTAACGTAAGCATGTTTGATTTTATGCAGTTTCTCAAACCATTAATTTCTTTGATATTTGATGTGATATTCCCGAACTTAGTGGTGATAACTATAAGATATTGGAAGGAGAGGGTTCTCCTCCATTTAGGGTGGATGGATATTGATTATACTATTAGGAAAGATGAACCACCTATAATCACTAATACTAGTACTCCAACTGAGATCGCGTTATATGAGCGATAAGAGCAATCCAATCAGCTCAACGTGATGTTTATCAAGACTAAGATACCTGCTTGCATACGTGGTTCTGTTGACCAACATGAAAATGTTTGAGACTTGCTATAAGCTATTGATGAGCAATTCGTCACTTCAAAAAAAGTACTAACAAGTACCCTTATAATGAAATTTTCATCCTTTAGACTCACCAACATAAAAGGTATACGTGAGCATATAATGCAAATGCGAGATATTGCGGCTTAACTTAAGAAACTCGAGGTTAATATATCAGAATTTTTCCTAGTGTACTATATTCTGAACACCCTTCCACATCAATATGGGTATTTTAAGATTTCATATAATACACATAAGAACAAATGGTCAATCAATGAATTAATGACTATGTGTGTTCAAGAAGAAAAGAGGCTAGTGATGGAACTAGGTGAAAGTGTATTAGTAGTAACCGCTCATGGGAAGAATAAAATTGATAAAAATCAAGCCAATCAGAATGCTCATCAGTAGGGAAAAGGTAAAATACCACTCCAAGCTAATATCAAGAAAGAAGCAATGTGTTTTTTTATAAAAGAAATGGACACATGAAGAAGAAATGCACGAAATTACAACAATGACGTAAAAAAGAAAGGTAAACCAATCTCATATGTGTGTTATGAATCTAATATGATTAATGTTAATATTAACACATAGTGGATTGACTTTGAATCAACAATTCATATTGCAAACTCTTTGCAGGGTATGCAAAACCTAAAGAAGCTAGTGGGAAGTGAGCAAAGCATCTTATCAGGAAATAAGATGGGCTCACGTGTGGAGGCAATTGGAACATGCATTTTAACTGGAAATTGGAAATGATCTTTTATGTACCAAGTTTCTCACGAAAATTAATTTCTATTTCTAGACTCGTACCATTTGGGTATTCCTTTAATTTTAAAAACATATCATTTTATTTATTATATAAATATGATTGTGTTAGGAAATATATTTTGTTTAATGGTCTTTATTATATTTTATTATAAAATGATGATACTCAAAGTTCAATGCATGTTCATGTTGGTATTAAAAGGTGTAATATTAATGAGAACTCCTTTATATTATAGCATTGGAATTAGGACATATCTCCATAGAGAGAATTCAGAGATTAGTTAAAGATGAGGTACTTAGTATTCTTGATTTTACTAATTTTAAGACTTGTGCAGACTGTATTAAAGGAAAGCAGACCAATAAGTCCAAAAAGGGTGCTAATAGGAGTTCAGATATATTAGAGATCATTCATACTGATATACGTTGTCCAGACATGGACATACATAGTCAGAAATACTTCATCTCCTTTATAGATGATTACTCACGATATATGTATATATATTTACATCAGAATAAAAATAAAGCATTGGATGTCTTTAAAGTCTTTAAGGTTGAAGTTGAGAACCAATGTGGTAAGAAAATTAAAATTATGAGATCAGATAGGAGTGGAGAATATTATGGTAGATATACTGAAAATTGATAAGCACCTGGTCCTTTTGCTAAGTTTCTTCAGGAACATAGGATTGTTGCCTAATACACTATGCCTGGTTCTCCAGACCAAAATAGTGTTGCAGAAAGAAGAAACCGAATATTATTAGACATTGTGCGGAGTATGCTTAGCAACTCCAATCTTCTTAAGTTCTTGTGGACTGAAGCACTAAAGACGACTTTGTATATATTAAACTGAGTTCCAACCAAAGTTGTCCAAAAGACACCATTTGAATTATAGAAAGGTTGGAAACCGAGTTTGCGACATATGTGCGTTTGGGGATGTCCGTCTGAAGTCAGGATATATAATCCACAAGAGAAGAAACCGGACCCGAGGACTATTAGTGGGTATTTCATTACATATGTCGAAAAGTCCAAAGGTTACAGGTTCTATTGTCCATCTCATACAACTAGGATTGTGGAATCAAGAAACTCTAAATTTCTTGAGGATGACATGATTAGTGGGAGCAATCATTTCAAGAACATAGTTTCCGCAAATGATCATATAGAATCTCAACCTTCCACATCAAATGATAGATTGGTTATAATTCATAGCATCCCTCGAGTACAAACTAGTGCTAAACAACCAATCATTAAAATTCCACAAGCTCTTGAACTGCTTGATCTATTAGAATAATATCAACAACTTGTGGAATTTCAATGATTGATTGTTCACCACTAGTTTGTACTTGAGTTGAGTTGATCAACAATTGCTTGATCTATTATAATATTGGAGCCAAAAATGATCCTGAAATATTTTCACAAGCCATGAGTTGCAAAGAGTCAAATTTATGGCTTGATGGAATGAAAGAATAGATGAATTTCATGATGAGAAATTCCTAGTAATTATATTGTATATCTATAAGAATATGTCTATAATATTGAAATTCCATAAGTTACTGATAACATTCTAATAGATCAAGCAGTTCAGGAATTACAATAAGCTCCTGAACAACTAGTTGAACCACAAGTTCCATAGGGAACCATTGGAATAATATTAAGAAGATCTACTAGAAATAAAAGATTAGCAATCATCAATTCAGTGTCAATATGCTCAATGAGCACTTTCTTTTCTTTTACACGTTCTCTTATGGCTAAATACTTAATGTCGATGTGTTTACTTCGACTTTCACTTTTATTAGTTTTAGCCATAAAGACAGCAGCTGAATTATCAAAGAAAATTCTTAATGACCTAGAAATATAATCCATGATTCTAAGCCCAGAAATAAAACTCTTAAGCCATATACTATGTGAAGTAGCCTCAAAACAGGAGACAAACTCAACTTCCATGGTAGAAGTAGCAGTCAAGGTCTGCTTGGTGCTTCTCTAAGAAATAGCTCCGCCAGCCATCATAAAAATATATCTTTATGTTGATTTATGAGAATCAACACAATCGACGAAGTCTGAATCTGAGTAACCAATCATATCTATATTGTCTGTATGTTTATACATAAGCATGTAATCTTTGGTTCCTTGTAGATACCTCATCACTTTCTTTGCAGCTCTCTAGTGGTCCATACCTAGATTACTCTGATATCGACCTAGCATCCTCACAATAAATGCAATATCAGGTCTAGTACAGACCTGAGCATACATAAGGCTTCCTACGGCAAAAGCATATAGGATGTTTTTCATCGATTCCCTTTCAAAGTTGTTCTTTGGGTTTACGTTGCTCGCACCGATCCCTTCTTGAATTTAGCAAATGGCATCATTATCATCCTAGCCGTATGTGTTGGAATGGCGAGTGTAAGGATAGTGGAGGTCGAGCTTGATGACATGGCTAGTGGTGTTGTCACAAGCCACTCCTCTCCAATGATAGTAATCTTTATCGATCCAAGAAGAGAATCTTTCACCAGAGTCATACATATCATATCTGATGGCTAGGAGAGCTCTCCTCTCACTCTTTATGTAGCTTCCCCCCTTCGCCCTATGATGGCCATCATGATCGCCCCCACCATGGTTGAGATAACCGGAGTGTTGGGCTGCCCATATTTAACCTAAAATGGGTTTTATCAGTCCATAGCTCACCCCCTTTTAACCTAACCCTAATTTATATTAGGGGGGAGTGTGGTCGCTAAAAAGAGACAGAAAAATACAGCAATAAGGCAGTTTTTAGTAGCCATGAGATTTCAAAGAAAAGGATGAGAATAAGGCAGAAAACAAATAGAAAGAAATAAAAGAATATAAGGATAATCAGATCTACAGTAGATTTTTACTGATTACTTGTGGAGAATTAGGGATGATTTAGATATTATGTATAATGACGTGATCCTTATATCACAGTTATTCTCTTGTGATTGTTGCTAGGGTTTTGGGTAAGATATTGAGATTTGTATATTCATTATTATTATTGTGAATTATTTCTAATTTGCCCCGTAATTTTTACCCTTCACATTGGAGGGGTTTTCTATTAATATCTTGGTGTTCTATTTTATTGTGATTCCATTTAATTTTGCTGCGTATTATAATCTGTTAGTATTTGTTCATATACAAAAGTTCATTTCACTTTATATCCCATCAACTGGTATTAGAACAGGGTTGTGATGATTTAATTTTTGTATTTAAACATTGAGGTTAGTAATATTTCTCGCATGATTAGTTTAAATGGAAATAATTGGATAATATGGAAATTAAGAATGAAAGATCTCTTGTATTACAAAGATTTGTATGGACCTTTGCAGGGGGATAGTGCAAAACCCACAACTATAATAGATGATGAGTGGAAGAGGTTAGATTGAAAAACAGTTAGGTTTATTCGACAATGGCTTGATGATAATGTCTTTCACCATATTTCTACATATTCTCTTTGGAAAAAATTGGAATGTCTCTATGAAAAAAAAAAAAGCTGGTAACAAAGCTTTTTTTATTAGAAAGTTTGTGAACCTAACATATAGGGAAGGTGATTCTATTGTTGAGCATTTGAATGAAATGTAGAGTATTAATAACCAATTATCCTATATGAAAATGTCTCTTGATGATGAGTTACAGGCATTGTTGCTTCTCAGTTCATTACTAGAAAGTTTGGAGACACTGGTGGTTTTCCTCAGTAATTCTACGCTAGATAGTATTGTCACCATAAGTCAGGTAATAAGCAGTTTGTTGAATGAGGAGTTGAGAAGAAAGAATTCAGCAACAAGCAATTCACGCATGGGTAGGAGCAAGTCAAGATCAAGAAAAGATATTGTTTGCTATAACTGTGGTGAGAAAGGACATTACAAGAACCAATGTAAGTAACTTAAGAAGAGCAAGAAAAAAGGAAAAGAAGTGGAGTCTACAGAGTCAAAGAATAATACTATAACTATAGTGTAGGGTGGTGATTATTTGATTTTGTCTCCTTCTGATGATATTTTTTCTTATGTATGTCAAGATCTTGAGTGGGTGATTGACACAGATGCTTGTTATCATGCTATACCATGAAGAGAGTTTTTTGCTATATACATATTTGAAAATTTTGGTGTTGTCAATATGGGCAACTATGACACAGCAGACATCATTGGTATAGGTGATATCCATTTAAAGACCAACCTTGGCTGCTAGTTGGTGCTTAAGGATGTGAGGCATGTGGTTGACTTGAGACTGAATTTAATTTCAGTTGGAAGACTAGATGATAAAAACTATGATAGCGGATTTTACAGAGGGCAATGGAAGCTCAATAAGGGTTCTCTTGTTATAGCTAGTGGAAAGAAATATCACACATTATATAGGTTGCAGGTCAAAGCTTGTGGTGAGCAATTAAATGCTACAGAGAAAGACTGAGTTGTGGCATAGGCGACTGGGACACATGATCGAGAATGGGCTGTAAGCTCTTTCCGAGAGAGAGGTATTGACAGAGGTACACATCTGAACCCTTGTATTGATTGTTTGGCTGATAAACAATACAGAGATTCATTTACTAGTCCTGCTATGTCTAGAAAAATGCATGCCTTAGACCATGTTTATACAGATGTATGTGGTCCTTTGAGGATAAAAACTCTTGGTGGATTTGTTGATGTTCCTAGCATAAGTGGTGCACTTTATTTTGTCACTTTTATAGATGATTTTTTCAGAAAAATTTAGGCCTATGTTTTGAAGACCAAAGATCAAGTGATTAATGTCTTCGAAGAGTTTCATGCCAGGGTTGAAAGGGAGATAGAAAGGCAATTGAAATGCATAAAATCAAATAATGGTGGTGAGTATATAGGATTATTTAATGATTATTGTAGATCACATGAGATGATAGTTCCTAACACACCTCAGCATAATGCAATTGCAGATAAGATGAACCGCACCATTATGGAAAAGATCATATGTTTGCTTTTACAGGCCAAGCTACCCAAAATGTTTTAAGATGAGACTTTGAGGACTACAGTTGATGTGATCAACTAATCACCATGTACAGCCCTAGATGATGATGTTGCAGAGCATATATGGTAAGGGAAAGATGTTTCCTATAAGCATTTGAGAGTGTTTGGTTGTCGTGCATTTGTACACATATTTCAGACAATGAGAGTTCCAAGCTGGATGATAAGACTAAAGAATGTATTTTTCTTGGTTACTCACATGATCAGTTTGGTTACAGGCTTTGGGATTCAGAAAAGCAGAAGATGTTCAGAAGCAGTAGTCTTCTTTGAGGATCAACCTTTGGAGATTTGAAGAAGAAGACATTGGTCAAAACTTCTATAAAAGAATTAGCAGATTGTGACCTAGTTACTCCTCTAGTATATCATGGTGATGGGGGAGATATGCAGGAAGATGGTGTAGAGACTGATATTGATCTACCTACAAGACATGTTGAGCAAGAAGAAGTTGAAGAGCAACTTCTCGCAAAACCTCAATTGAGAAGATTTTCTAGATAACGTCAATCTTCCAGAAGATACTCTACATATGAGTATGTGATGCTTACTGATGTAGGTGAACTAGAGAGTTACTAGGAAGCAGTTGAAAGTAAGCAGAAAGAGAAGTGGTTAGTTGCTATGCAGAAAGAGATGAATGCTCTTCAGAAGAACCACACTTATAATTTGGTACTACTACCAAATGGAATAAAGATCTTACCAAAAGAAAAACATGATATATGTCGATAGTTGGTCGGCATGGCTTTACATTGAGGAGTCATGGGATAACCTCCCTTATGGGCTAAAGTGGGGTTGTCCCTTATAGGCTGAAGGGGGGTTGTCCTTTATGGGCTGAAGGGGGAGGTTGTTGGGCTGACAGCCCATATTCAACCCAAGGTGAGCTTTATCAACCCACAGCTCATTCTCTTTTAATCTAATCCTAAGTTATATTAGGAAGAGTGTGGTGACTATAAAAAAAGATAAAAAAAGATAGTAATAAGACAGTTTTTAGCAGCTATGAGATTCCAAAGGAAAGGAGGAGAACAAGGTAAAAAAGAAAGAGAATGAAAGGAAAAAAGACAAGAAAAATATAGATTGTTCTCAATACTATAGATTGATTATGACTCCTGTATACATAAAGTTCTTCTTGTGTTATCTATCTAATGTATACAATTACTTATTGTATACATTGTATTGATTTAGATATTTGTATATTGTATACAGATCAGATTTGTATACAATGTATACAGATCTAAATCAATTTTTGTATATTGATTTAGATAGATACATTAGATCTGTGTAATTACAAAGCAGATCTAATGCCCAAAATATCAGATCTGATGGCTAGGAGAGCTCTCCTCTTGCTCTTTATGCAGCTTCCCCCGTTCGCCCCGAGATGGCCATCATGATCGCCCCCGCCATGTCCGAGACAACAGGAGATGGCTCCAATGCTCATAATTATGGCCATGAGCATGGTGACATGCTTCGAGTAAATAGATCCGCCCTCGCAGCCGTTGCCGACACCCATTGAGTAAGCTTTCAGAGATGGAAGTTTAAGGTGAGATGTTGGACTGAGTTTTCATACATACATATATAATAACATTATAGTGTGGCTACGAAAAGAGTCAATGACGTGATGAATGGGTTGAAATTAGATTGGCAAATCTTCCTTCATGACTCTAAAAACTGCGATGTGAAATGTAATTGTGAATATATCTTAAGACTGTTAGTATTATTTGATACCACCTTAGATTTCTAAATCATCATAATATAAACACAATAAAATTACTGTAAAAACGAAATAGTATACTTCTAGCCATTATTGTTAAGAATTTCTACAATAATTTCTTATTAAACTTTAGCACTTCTAACTTTCACTTTAGATAGTGTAAGAAATCTTTTTGACTTAAAGAGATATTGAGCCCAAGAACCAAAATCCTCGTTTATATAGATATCCTTCCATCAAGAATATTTATTATCATCAACTCATAACGTTCAAGAATTAATTCAAATTTATAATGTTTGGACCATAAAGAATTTTAATGATATTAAATATTTAATTTAATAATAATGATTCCATTTATAATGAATAAAAAACTAAAATTATTTAAACCATAATAAATAAAGAAATTCATGATAATAAATTATGAATCTCAATGAAAATGATTACATTATTATTAAATAAGATATTTAATAATAATGATTAAAATATCTTAATCCCTGAGATGCTATATCATGAGTAATAACATAAACTGATATAAACTAACTTAAACATTGAGGTGCTTGGATCACACTGATTTTTTTTTTTTTAACTAATCATATAAAGATGCAAGAGTAATGAGAAAGAAGATAAGTGCAAAAATAAGTAATGATATGGGAGTAATGACTTAAGAGTTAGTGACACCTTAGCACCAGATGACCGATACCCAACACAATGCGGCCAACACTTGACTCCCATGTTGTCATCTTTATAGTTGGGATTGCCTAAGTCATGAGTTACATAAGTGATATTTATCCATAATGATCAATCTAGACCTTAATCTTGTGTAGTTAAAAAACCTACGTAACGAAGAAAAATTAGAAAAGCAAATATTTATATAATATATCATTGTTGACCACCATACTCCACCCCACCAACCACCTTGCCCTAGCTGTCAGAGCCTCGATGTGTGGGGTGTCCATGTTGGTCGCTCCCTCTCCTCCTATGGCCACCCACGTCTCCACGTGCGAGCTACCTCACCGGCCAACCCACTTCACACTAGCACGGGCTAGCCCCGTCAGTCACCTCTACATTCGTGTACGAGCTAGCTTTGTCAATCGCCACCCATGCGTGGGTTGGCTCCATTGGCTTTTTTGTTAAATCAGAGAAAATCGAATCGAATTGGGTGATTTGATTTTCTTCCCTCCTTTTTCTTTTAGCCCCCTTTCGATCACTTTTCAATCGTTCTTTTGTCATCGTCCCCTTCATTGTCATCCCTAGATGTTGAGGAGTGAAGGGAGGAGGAGAAAGAAATCGATGAGTATGAGAAAGGGTTGACTCGAATTAGTTCACTAATCAGAATTGAGTCACAGCACTTTGAAAAGAAAATGATTGAAGTAGACAAATAAAATTTAAATATATAAAAAAGGTGCCGGAGATAATTTTTAAAGGACACTAGAAAACCTATTGATAGGATCTTTTTATGATAAATTATCCATATTAATTAAAAAAAAAGTATTAATATTAATTAAATTTTTAATATTGCTCAAAGAATCGAGATTAGAAACAACTGTATGTTTATAATTATTTAGTTCTGTAAGGAATATATGTCTTACAAGCCCTCGTAAAAAAAAACAATAATGTCAACTCATTTCAATTTCAATTCATAAAATAAGCTATAGTTGGATTCAAATTCGTAAAACAAGCTACAAGCACGACTAGTAGTCGAAATCATATCGATTTTAAGTGTTCTCAGCCTTTTCATATGGTTCCCTGCTCGAATCCTCCTAATTCTCTTAGTGTTCTTTTGATCGATTCCTCCTCTCAAAGTCTCAAATGTTGATATCCTCTACTCGAATTTTCTTGATTCTCTTGGTGCTCATTAGATTAGTTTCTTGTTCGCTCAACGTTTCAGAGGCTAATCTCTCTTCCTCCAACCCCTCGATTCTCTCAGATGCTCAATGTCTCAGAAGCTAATTTCCCTACTCTAATCTCCCTTTCTCTTCGTGTTTCTTCGATTGGTTCCACACATGCTTCAGCTCTCATAGATGATCTCTCCCACTCCAATCTTCTCAATATTTTCGCAATCGAGTAATGAGCAACGATTTTGCTTCATTGCCAGCAAATCTTACTTCTATCCAAGTTTTGGATCTTTCTTTCAACAATCTTTCTGGTAGCATACCTTCATCTCTTGGAAATTGTCGTGCTATGGTTGAGATACAACATGATACTACGTCATTGCTTCATCTTGATGGAACTGTGGGTTACTATGGCGAGAGCAGAGTCATAACAGCCAAAGAATTTGATATCCAATACACCACAATTCTCTCACTTGTAACAAGCATAGATCTATCAAATAATAATCTTTCCGGTGAGATCCCAAGAGAGCTAACAAACCTCCATGGATTGCTTTTCTTGAACTCATCCAAGAATCATTTGAGAGGAACCATTCCAGAAAAGATTGGTTCCATGGAACAACTGGAATCACTTGACTTGTCGATGAATAATCTCACAGGAGAAATTCCTTCCAGCTTTTTATCTCTCAACTTCCTAAGCCACTTGAATCTCTCTCACAATAACTTGTCAGGAAGAATTCCAACACCCGGTGGTCAAATGTCGACCTTCATTGACGACCCGTCAATCTATGATGGTAATGAATACCTTTGTGGTACGCCACTGCCAGAGTGCCCTGGTGATGCAGCTCATCAAAGTCCACCTCATGCAGCAGATGAACAGGAAGAGAAAATTGATGACAGGCTTGAAACAGTGTGGGAAATTACCAGCATCGTCATGGGTTTTGTCGTTGGTTTTTGGAGTTTTATAGGAACAATGATCATGAAACAGAGCATAAGGATTGCTTTCTTTCGATTAATCGACAAGGCTTACGATTGGTGCTACGTGCAGTTGGCAGTCGGATGTGCAAGGTTAAAGTCCAAACAGCAAAGTGTGACTTGATCCATCGGTGGCAAGAACTGAAGAGTTTGCTGTTACATCTTAAGGAGGTCTCAAGTTGCTTTTCCAGTTAGTAATTCCAGCTCGTATGTTATGGTATAATGTTGTCAGAACAAAGAAGGAAAGGGTCTCGCAGTTGATGGCCTTTGCTTCATTAGTATGTATATGTTCTAATCAGTTCAAAAACTTCATCTTGATAGAAAATAAGATTTCCCCAACAACGATATGCTCTTGCCCTACTCACGAAGCCTCTCGCTTTAAATCATTTTTTGCATCGATCCAAGATTGATATCAGCACCATCTTGCGGGGCATGATAAAAGATAACGCTTTAAACCATTCTTTGCATCGATCCAAGATTGATATCAGCACCATCTTACGGGGCATGATAAAATATAAGATTTCCCCAACTTGATAGAAGATAAGATTTCCCCAACTTGATAGAAGATAAGATTTCCCCAATTATATGAGGAAATCTTTCTATTCTGTTGAGGGAAATCCTTCCTTCTAATCTGTATAAATAAGAGAGGGAACATGTTAATATATTCAAGCTAAAGCTATTTCATTTCTACAATAAAACTTCTTCAATTATTGTTCTTATCTTCTATTATTTTTATCACATCTACCGTCGTTCTAATCAATATGTTCAAGTCAGTCATCCCTACCGTTGTCTTTAGGTCGTAAGCTGAAGAGTTTATTATTACATCTTGAGGTCGCAAGCTACTTTCAAGTAATGCTGTATGTAATCATCATATAATGCTGTCGAATAAAGAAGTATTGTCGTGACCTTTGGCTTCATCAATATCATCATGTATGCATTCCTTCTAATCTCTTCAACTACTTTATCTACCATCGTACTGTTATTTTATATGGCAGTTTTTGTTAAATAATTTTTGATGCTTTTACTAGCCTTTTGGTTAATGTGTTTGGACGTTATCGTTAGATTATGTGACTCTATTAAATTAAAAAATTTATAGATATAATTAGATTTTGATTATGAATATCAAAAAAAAGTTTTGATTATGATAAAATTTCTTAGCATCTGATCTTATTGGTAGTGACTCTTAATTATTTATTTTAAACTTTCGACTCTCATGTATAAAAGATATGATCTTTTAAGAACTCAAAGTGGATAATATATAGATACGTAAGATATTATAAATCTTCTATCATCTACCTGCCAGTCTCATATCTTGAATCCATCTGCCATTTGGATTTTCTACTTCTCCCTGGAAATCAAATTGATATGTTACCAGTTGAATTTGTCCAGGCTGCCACCCTTCCTATTGCTACTGTTTCTGAAGGCAGTGAAACTTAATTTGCAGCATCAATTATTTGTTTCTTGTCCAGAAACAATCAATGTTGTCCAGAGATTGAGGAACAAGAAGTAGTCATAAATTGTTCAACACAACAGTGTCAAAGATTAGAGCTCACAAACATCAAGAAATTGAATGTAGTCCAGCAGAAGCATTTAGTACTCCAGCCTCCATCTAAGCAGAAGTGTGAATACACTGCTGGATTCCATTTAGGTGTTCGCAGTCTGCTTACACAATGGCTTACTTCAGCAGATTCCAGCTGAGAAACTTGTCTGGAACAACTTAAAAGAAACCACACCACCTCACCATGTTCAATTTCTTTTCTCATCGAGCAATTATCAGAGTGGCCAGCCAGCAAAATCCAAAGAGAAAAAAAGGGAAAAGGCGGACATCAGCTACAATGATTAAGCTAGTAAGTAATATATGCATGGTGGGAATGCAATGTAACTTTCTTGGAATTCAATGATTAAGATGTCTATTCTCTCTTTGTACTATATGTTATGGTTCAAACCACCTAACCATTCAAATTATTTTCCTACAGCCATGCATGTTTCTGTTCAGTTGTCACATCTTTTCAATCCCCCAAACAAAACATTGACAAGTTGCCTTAGTTTGATGAATCAAACCAGATATTCTAATGTAATTCTTGATCATCCAAATAATGTGTGTGCAGAGAGAGAGCAATTGTCAAGAACATAGGCTTTTGATCTGTTATAATAAGTATATTACAACAGTAGTTCTGGATGCATATGCAGGTAATATACCATATACAAACCAGAACCTGTGACCGAAGGTCTCAAGACACTCCCAACTCTTTGCCTTCGTGTCCAACAAGTTCTAAAAGCTAATATACACCAATTCATTGGCAAGCACCAACAGATACAGATCATTAGTGGATTATGATCTGTCAGTAGTGAAATATGTTTGCTAAGGCCATGATGAGCTGCTGATTCATGCACATGAGGTTCCATGGAGTGATGGAGCTGTTATTGATCTGATTGCTATCACAGAAGAGGCCATTGCTGATGGTGTTGCTTCCGTTCAAGCAGTGGAGGATCTCATTGAGAGACTGCAGCCTGCTTCTGAGCTCCGTCATCTGAGTCCTCAGGACAGAGTTCTCAGTCTCCACGGCAAAAAAGTGCTGTGTGGTGAGACTCGAGGATGTCAAGATCTGGCTGTTCTCCTTCCTCAGCTGACATATCTGTGCCGCGAGATCATCCAAACGCTTCTGTTTGCGCATCCTTGACCGCCTCGCGGACTCGCGGTTCGATTTCATTCTCTTTTGCTTCTTCTGGTCCATCACTGCCTGCAGATCCTCCTCGGAGGCTGAGTTCTGCAGCAGGCTGGACCCTGAAGAAGTGCCCCCGGGAGAAGCCATGGAAGCTTTCTTTTTACGGTGAAAGATTAAATCTTTTTTAGCAGTCTTTTAGATTTTAATGCCAGATTTTGGGTGGAGATATAGATAAATAGTAAAAGTATATAGCAGAATTGACACTAATAAGAAAAGTAGGAGACTGTATATGTGTAAAGATGGACAGAGTCCAAGTGCTCAGATCTCAGAACAAGCTCATGAAAACACATAAAACCAGTGAAGGAAGACGACGGAGAAGGATTGAACGAGATGGGTCCTCCGCCTGAGACTGGAATTTATCATAAACCCACAGAGAAGGATCTCACTTAGGATAGGCGACATCAATTAGAAACATCAAGAGGAACAGACACTGCATGTGAAGAAAACAGGGGAGGTTTCAGCACGAAAAGATCAGATCTTGGAACTGGAAGAACAGAAGAATACCCCGGCGAGATTTCAGTAGCAAGATCGAATTTTTATACCAAAGATGAAGTAAAGGCCAGATTTTGGCGAGGTTTTGGACCCCAAGAGCAGAATCTTTAGAGGAAATTTTGGCAGGGTTTCTCCCGCGGGTACCAGAAGAGCGGATCCCAAGAAAAGGGAGGTCAACCAAAGTGGAGGCAAAGGAGGGACCTTTTCCACAAGGACACGAGTGACAGCTGCAAGAACACAGTCTTCAGCTGCCGGGTTTCGATTTCTAGATCGAGAACCCAAAACTCAAAAACGGGCCACTGAAGGCAGGGGAAAGCAGGGAGAAAGCAGAGTAGAGAAGAACAAACCAGCAGAATCTGCGGAAAGCTAAGCAAGCAAGAAGAGGAGAGGGGGAAAGGGAATTGGCAATTACGGGAGGGGTGCAATTTATAGAGCAAAGCGAAGAGAGCACCAAGAAGATTCATTTGTGTGTGTGTGTGCGTGTGTGTGTGTGTGTGAGAGAGATAGAGAGAGAGAGAGAGAGAGAGAGAGAGAGAGAGAGAGAGAGAGAGAGCTCTCTGGAATCTTGTGTGGGCAATTGAGAAAGGTGGATTCTCCACACCATGTCGGATTTCAAACGATTGTCGAATTGCATTTGCAGCTGCCAAGGTGAGCTGCACTAGTCAAATGGGACTCATCCTCTCATCCTCCCTTTTCCATTCTTCCAGAAATTTACCAAGAAAAAGTTCAAAGATCCGTCAAGGTGTGCTGTTAGTCCATATGAACGCATCTTTTAATAGGTTTCAGAAGCCAGATTTGGCAACTAGTGAACAGCTTTAACAAAGTTTGGACACTACCTTTTGGAGATTACTGTGATTCTGAGGCAAAGAGATCTTCGATACTGTAATATTTGGCTTCAACAAGTGGCAGTGAACTCCACAACATAGACGTCGGTAGCAGGATAATATGAGAATGATAGATTAATCTTCCAAGAAAAGAAACCATGGTATACATCTATCAACTTCAAGGAGCAGCTACAGCAAAGATGCAGTAATTAAGATCATGTGCCTGTGGCACTTTTTGGTCCATATATGATGTGTGGTCATTATTTAGTTCTCTTGTTCTTCATCCTGTAACTTCTAGGAGAAAATGATGGTGTGGAAAACAAGACAGGGATTTGATTTCACAGAGTCAAAAGAGAATTCAGAGTGAACTTTGTCTAAATCTACCTATCTGCTTCTTCAGTGATGTCAAATGACTACCAAACATTTCTTGGATTCAAGATTGATTTGGTTCAGTGTTACTGTTTTCCAATCAATCTCAAGTCTAAAATAAATAAAAGAAAATGCAAATTCAGTGTGCAAAACTCCTGTCAAGATCTGAAAACTATTAAAATAAAGATTATTTTTCTCTTTTTGGGCATTACAATGAGAAAACAAGA
The DNA here is from genome assembly GCA_900464855.2 of Musa schizocarpa. NCBI lineage: Eukaryota > Viridiplantae > Streptophyta > Magnoliopsida > Zingiberales > Musaceae > Musa > Musa schizocarpa. Next base: position 45,609,224 of record LS990923.1, on the reverse strand, counting down.
TTGATTTGGACATTACATTGGAAATCAAAATTGACAGATGCAGCCAATTATCAGCTCTGGAAACAGAAGATTAGCTGTCCTTAATAAAACATTAATGAGTCAAATTTGTCTTAAGTTTTTTTACCCATCACATAATTATATACAGAAAAAAATACTATAGGCTTTTTGAGTGAAACAAGGACTCATCTTTCCATCTATTTGGTAATTAATCTCCATTAAGACCCTTCCTCTCATACATTGCAGAATTTTAAGAGGAGCTCAGTTCTGCAACATGGAAAACAGATGAAATCACTTCAATTGGAATTAGGTTGTGTTCCATTTCAGATCATAGGATTAAATATTCTCTGTGACCACTGCATAGTGGTTGGAGTGATAGCTGAACCTTATGGAATTTAGCCAATATGAAAGTACTTGTTCTTTTGACTACTTTATACCTTTGCTACTTAGGAGACATTTCATACTTTGAAGCATTATAAGCATTAATCTTAGGCTTGCGTACAAGACAAACTCTTGATTGCTGAAGTTGAGCCAATGGAGGGAGTCTGTGGGGTTCAGAAGACCAATAAAAAAGATGCCTGGTTTGCATTGTGTCCAAAAGATGTGCCAAAGATAACAAGAACTGGAAGTTCATCAAAATGGCTAATTTATCTTTTTTTTTGTAGCAATCTGGTTTCAACTATTTGCATGAGAAAATACATGCGAGTGATAAGACAAATGCTACAAATAGCACCTGCAAATGCGGATGTTTGGATGTTGATGCAGGTTTTCTTCCTATTTAGCCTCGGATATATTGTTGTTCATCAATTAATCGATATGACAATATTGATGAGAGTTCAAATGGATTGAATTGAAGGATATCTTGATTAAGGGATAAAATATTTATATTCCATATCTTATTTCAGGTCATTCCTAAAAAAAATCGACATGAACGGTGCATTTGAAAATATCTTTCCAAAAATTAAATTGACTTTGATTTGTGACAGACGCATAAGATATTTGAATAGTATAATTAGTTCAAAATAAAAATATACGAAGAAAAACTTCAAAAAGATGATATTGATATTCATTACATAATATTAAGTATTATCATATTTAAGTTTAATACTTGTCGAGTTCTTAATTGGCCTAAAAACAATAATGGATAAAGAGGACCTTGAGCTTAATTAGCCAAATAAGTTTAAGATCAAGTTCTTAGAGAATATAAACTAATTGCTGATAGTATTAAAGCAAACATTCACATTAGGATGTGAATCCCATTGTATGTAGTAAATTCTACATAGCCAGTGTGGATTTCTTAACAGGATGGCTTCCTTGCTAAGCCATTCAGATAGGACTGCAATTTCTACACCATTAGTAGACAAACTTCATTGATTCACAAGGCAGAGGTTTCTTGATCCTCTATTCAATCAATCAGTAACTTGGACACTTCAACCTTGATGTGATTGATCTACACCACCTCTGTCACCCTTCTAATACAAGACTCTAGAAAAGAGTGTTCTCCATCAATATCACAACCAACATAGATATTCCAGCCTTTTATATCCTACACAACTATATTATGATGCAATTCATGCAACATCAAGATTAGTAATCCACCTGTAATTTTCCTTGAGAAAATATATAGTTTTCCATCTGATGCTATGAGCCAATTACATAATTCAGTCCATGTACCCTTGCATAAATTGTGATCATTTTCCAATTATATAGCAATGAGTGTTGGCTAAAAGAACTCCTCATAAGAAAAGCACTACTCTTGTAAGTTAAATATCTTTTTTTTTTCCCTTTTTTGAGGGGAAGAAAACTCCTTGATTGAATCCTTACAATTGATCAAATCCTGATTTTTCCAAGATAACTAAGCTGTTGTTTAGCTGGATTGAATCACTCCAAAAACCTAATGTGTGTCTCACATATGCGGATCAAAATTAGGAGACCATCACCCAAAAAGAAAAAAGTTTACGAGTTTGATTCCGTTTAGCTAAACAACACTTTCCTTTCTAAAAAAATCATTATTTTTTTTTATATACTTAAAATTTTGATCTGACGATGATATATTAGACTAATTTATCAATGATTGAAGGTTCAAAATCTCATTTATTTTGAAATATAAAATATTGATGTGATAATGATGTATCAGACCCATTTACTAAAAATTAAGAGTTCAAAAATTAAAAATTCAAAATTCAAAATCTCATCATAAAATCTTATGAGCAAATCTTGGGTAGGATGAATTTTTGTCCCAAGTTGTCATGTGATTAATGTTCTCAGCAAAAGGACAAGGTGCCTGGAGATCCAATGGAATCTAAGCTCAGTTGTCAAGGTAGAGTTCATCTTATTCAAGGAAACATCTTCACGAGGGTCTTCGACGGAGAAAAGCAAGGCTGCTGATGCTGGCTCGCCATCTTGGAAAAGAGCAAAAGCTAATGAACGGGGACCAGTCGTTTTATCTCTTATACACAATTGCTCTAAAGTTTTCGGTTGATGATAATGATGTCTTATGATCTATCTCAAGAACTTTGAACATTTTGTGGCTTTTGTTTTCTTGCAGTGTTTGAGATTTGCATGTTAATCTATCAGCCCTTGATAAATTCGAAGTCTTCCTTTCATCTAAAAGAACATAAAAATTCTGTTCCTTCGAGTTCAATTGAATTGCCTTTACAAACGAAAGAAGTAATGTAAATCTTAAAGGCTCACAATAGATTTTGGTAAATGCAAGCCATCTACACATGTCAAATCCATCACTTGATAAAGGTCAAACGCCTCCTTCCCATGATTGACCTGTGAACTCTCTCCAGGAACCCTAATAAAAACCAGTGTCAAAGAAACATGGAAGATTGCCAAGCACTTACTCGACTGCGTGTTTTATTTGGTGAAGAATCTTCCACACCACCTGTCTCTAAAATTCACAGCTTTGTACGTATTCCTGTAGCAGTTAGATTCTTACGTACAAATGCATGCATGTGCCTATGTTTTGGATAAGCCACTGTTCTACACTTCCTTTGAACATTGACTTTTGATTCTTAAGGTATATGTAAACCTTACAAACCATTCTCGAGCTGGAACATGGTGGAAATAATAAGGGTAATTGGGTTTGTATTTAACAGATCAGAGGATCAAAACAAGAATGCAATGAAGACACTGACAGACCCAACAACACTACTTGCAGAGGGAATTTGATCAACACTAGTATCCACAAGTTCCATGTTCTTGAAGTAACTTTCTTAGCAGTGTCAGCTCCTTCATATCATATAATGTGTCAATCCTCTGATGAATTACAAAACGTGCTGATTTTTTTATGCTTTCTCTAGCACTAATTGTTGGGCCCCTTTGGTGAAATCAATAATGCTATATTGTGATCACAAGGAATGCATGAAGACAACTAAGAAAAAATAATGCAGAAAGAGTCTGTTTTATGTGGGACATCCATTTGAGGGGAATGGTGCATATATATATTTAGTAGTCTGTCAGAGACAAAAGAATATTTATCCTTTTTTCAAGTCTCTGCAGGAGTGAGGGCTTCTATTTAGCAACATCAGCTTCATTTGGGTTCAAACATTTGACAGGATTATATCACAGAACTTGTAAGTTGCAAGGAAACTGAAAGACCAGAAATGATTCATGGAATGAAATCTTTTTTCCCTATTTTGTCATAATGAGATTAATGAAGGGGAAAAGATGGGGATAGTTCATATCAATAGCACAAAACTTCTACCATTGATAGTTGGTATGGGGGAAAAGCCATCATGAGATGAATGAGGAGAAAAAGAAATGAGGAAAAGTTTCAGTAGAACAAAACTTCCATCATTGATAGTTCACATACGAGTAAAAAACCATCTGCAATTACATTGACAATGACCCAAAAAAAAATAGACACCATAGGTAGCCCAAACCCTAGTTACTGTCTCTAGGCCTTCATTGCCAGGCTCATAAAGAGAAGATGGCTCCCAAACTTGCTAATGTTCTCATCCATTTGTCACAATCAAGGGAAGGATAAAAAATGAGAAATTTCAAACACTGTAAAATGTATCTTAATTTCTAGATCAATCCATATTAGGACAAAACCAAGAATCAAACCCATAGATAAATCACTATATCCTAACAATTCAAAGTTCCATAAGCATAAAAGAAACATCTTATTCTTGCAAGTTTCTCAGAGAAACAGTCAGCAAAACAGTGACATAATGGAAACATTGAGTGGTCATATGTTGGTGTCATATCTGTAACATCTAGCCATTTGCAACTTGCATGCACTGTGCTACCTAGTCCACTCTATTGAATAGCCACTGGTTTTTATTGTGGTGAGAACAGTGACAGTATATGATGGTTTGGACAATTTCTAGCTGACCTAATTGGAGGAATAAAGTTCAATGGATTTGTAATGGTTGTAACCTAGAAAAACTCTGGCTCTTTCTCTTGTTTATCAAAAGCAAAAGATGAGGTTTTTGTCCTCATCTCACATCTTCCTTTCTGGAAAGCAGATGCAACCCCCACTGAACATTTAAGCTACCTTTTTCTCGTTTTCTCATGAAGGTTCTGATGCCACACAGCAAAGAAGGGCCTTCAGTTGTCCTCCCTTGCCAAACATCCATTGGCAACACTTGTCTTCATTCTCCAAACATTGCACAACATCCTCTTTATAGTTCACCCTTTATCACCACTACCACCTCCACTTCATCTTTCACTGCACCACAGTGATCATTATGTGCCCCACAGTGGAAAAGCCATGGCGCAATAAGAATCACACCTTTATCCTTTACCCAACCCAACATGAATCAACCCATCAGAAGACAGACTGTTCAGCATGATCATATGCATTGCAGTCAGTGTACTCCATACACTTTTCCAAAGGGAAAAGACAAGAAGAAAAAGCTTGGTGTGGAAGGGTTTAAGAACATGTGAAACATTGTTGCGTACAATGGTTTGGAAGATCGATCATTAGAAACGCCTCTTCCAAAATGCTTCAAGGATTCATTTTGTAGACTGTCAAAACATTCTCTCACTTACAAGGCCTAGTGAATCCTTTAAACATACAATTTGGTTTGATGTGAGTTGGATCATGACCTTATACCAAGATCCTATTTCAGCTCATGTTGGACGGTGGCAGCCACTCATCATGTCATTGTTCTGTCACATGTCCCTCGATAAACCTCACCACCGAAATGTCATCAACCTCTTACCCAGTAGAAATCATCAAGCAAAAGCAAAACAAGCATGGTTTCCCTGATACACGCTATGCCTGATTAGAACTTTTGAACCACATGGTGACAAATATGCATGACTACTCATAACACGACAACCGACCAAAACCACAAAGCCATGAAGAGCAGTTTGACAAAAGACTTACCTAAAGTCGATGTAATGTGTCTTACTCAAGTCTTGGAACAGTTTAACAGTTGGAACCCATAACACAACCTGGTCATGGACTTTGTTCATGAGAAGACACAACATATGCGCACAGGAAAATGGCAGCCATGCATGAAGGAACCAAATGCACTATGCATCACTAGATTTCAGATTTTGTGATCTTTATATTTTCAAGTCATAAAAGCATTGATTTTTGCATGAGGACCAACAGACCATATACGTTTAGGACATACATTACACCAATATTTACAGGCAACAGATTGCTAACTGCTAACAAGAGAATGACCACAAGAAAATAATAGGTTTTTGTACTTACAAGCAAGAGTCGAAGCTGATATAAGAACAAGCAAAGATTCATACGCGTTTGCTTCTGGATGATAGTAAAGTATCTCCTTCCAGATCATCTCCCTAATAGCATCTTCACCAAGATTTTCATCAATGTCAAGATCGATCGGAACCTCAGCTGGATGGTTGGCACTGGGGTTGTAGAGTTGACATACAAGGGTGCTGCAGTGCCTCAGTGACACTAATCTTCTTGGATGGATCAAAAACAAACATCTTCTGCAGTAAATCAGTGGCCAAAGGATTGGTGTCACGGTAGAGATTGGCAAGAGGAACACCAGGCATGTACTCGAGGGATTTGATATATCTGCAAGACTTTGGGTTATTGATGAAGCCAATATCAGCATCACTCATGGAGCCAAGCACATTGGAAATGAGTTTAAGCTGGATAAGGCATTCTGTGTCTAGGAAGATGGTTTTCGTCCAAGCAGCTAAGCAAAGATGCATCCTACTGACTAAACATCTATGGAGGTATCATAACTATCACAGCAGAGAAGTAACTCAGAAGAACGATACCAACAAGTAACAACGTACTCGGTCATAAATTGGACTTTCCCACTACTTGTACAAGTCAGACCAAAATTGCAAATCTTGAGTTCGCAATTGGAATTAACAAGAAGATTTTTGGGTTTTAGATCTCCGTAGTGTATGTTTGCCGAGTGAATGTTCTTCAGTCCATGTAGCAACTGTCATCAGATGAAACAGATTAATAATAAAGTACTTGAAAGTATTCTAGAAGGTAAAGACTTACCCAAATCTACACATACTCTAACCATATCAATCCTCAACGCAAATATCTGCAGAGAAATTAGTACAAAACAGAAGTACAGATTATTGCCGCCTCCATGAAAAATAATATAACCAGTGTGTCATCAGACCCCTAAGACCATATTGTCTAGAAAAAGATAATTTTACAGGATCTTTATCTATACAATGTACAACGACAATAAGATAATGAAAAAGGATAGACCTATCAAAAGAATACAGGATCTGAAACTCAATCCACTCTATAATATTATGCTCCAGACAATGAAGGAAACATTGTTTTATTTCAATGGAGGAAACATTTGAAGCCTTTAATGAGATTAGTTGTTGACCAAAGTATGCAAGAAAAAGGACAGAGTTCACAAGCATGTGTCAAGGAACTATAAAATGAAATGTTATTTATTTATTTTTAAAAATATTTTATATTTATTTATATGATTATAATTTTATTATATTTCTGGCTCATACAAAGTTTTTTTTAAGATTACATACATACATTCATTTATTTATTTGATTTATTTTATTAATTAATTTAAATAAAAATATTTATTTTTAAAGAAATATTTAAAAAAATATAGTTTCATTATCTATTGATTATCAAACACTTCAATCATTTTATAACTGTTAAGTGAAGAATTTCCTCTGATGTTTCATATGTACCAAGTTTTACTAGCTAATCTGTGATTATATTTATCCAACCAATAAAATATGAGGCCAATTCAATATGAATATCATTCGTGTATATCATATTTAACCCTGTTAATTTAGAGGAAAAAAATCAAATAAATAAAATCATTTGAGGTTTAGTAACAAATCAAATTAAAAGTTGAACTATCAAGCAGCAATATGTTAATAAACTAAATTGTTAAAAAAAGAAAGAGAAGGTACACAGAAAAATTTTCTCCCACATACATATTAGGCAATAAAAACTCAATGAAAAGCCTAAATTAAACTAAACACCTTTGATCTATGATAACTTCATCAGACCAAATTCAGTTTTCATCTGTTCTGTGCCCAAAAGATGGCATCCAATGGCCGTATAAAATTTTACTGCAATGAACCTAAAATCACAAATTATGAGCTTGAAAGTGTGAATATTATTATATATGAAAATAGTAACATCAAAACTTTATTCCTTTAAAAATTTGAAAATATAGGCATAATTGAACTGTGGACTGCTAAATTCTGATCAATCTATAGACAATATAGGATTTCTGTTATTTAAATAAAGCTATTGTCTCAGATTTACAGTAGAAAATCAACTGAGAAGGGGGGGAGGACAGAGACAGCGAGAGCAATGTCAACCAACAACATCATAATTTAAAGTTGTCAAGAGAAAAAGAAGAAAATTAGAGTCAGAGAGTTAAGGAGGATGATTGGGACCACTCTGCAGACCACTTAAAGACCCTCTAAGACACTAAAACTCAGAGAAAAAGGAATAAACTTAGTCCATGGGAACTACAGTTTGTGGGAGAGGAAAAAACAGAACTGTAGAAATGTATACATCCTTTCCCTATGTTACCATGATCTTTACCTTAGTTTGTCCTAGCCCATTTGACCATAATTTGGCTAGTCTTCAACAACAGAATCCAACCCCAAGTACACATTTGTTAGTGTTTACAGGTTTTATGTAATATGTATGTATAAACAAGATTTTAATGAACATATCCTTTACTTTCCAAACTTACCTTTTAAAAATGTAATCTGGACCAAGGCATTCATTCAGAAAAAAAATATAGTGAAATCATCTATCGGCAAAGTTGGTCATTCAAATCAATGACTGAAGTTTCTGCTGGAAAACAAAGTAAAAGAAAGAAAGGCAAGAAGCCATACAAATTCATAAAACAAGAAACTAATTAAACAATAATAGTCAAGTTAATTATCGCAGGAAAGTTCATCGATGACAAGTTGCTCATTCTCTTTCTAAAAAGATGACACCAAATTGTCCCATCCATCCCAAAAAGGAAGTAACTATACATCTCAATCAGCCAAAATCTAACCACCGATCAGAAGCAGTTCCATGTGCTGCATCAGCTAAGTTCATCCTTTTACCAAATTAATGACAACCTCAGCTAATCCTAATATAGTCGATTTTCTAACAGGTGGAACAAACTAAATTCTACTGCATTATTCCAAACTGATTAGTCTCACGTCAAGTATGGACTATGGCATAAGAAAGCATCTAATAACCCACCTCCATAAAGCTTCTTTGAGGAGTCTATTTGAGGACTAGGCCACATGGTTCTCAGGATCAGTCATGACAAATATAGTGCCTAGCATCAATCATGCCAGAGCGAGAACGCTAGTTCAATATGGACCACACCAAAAACTATTGCGCATCTGGCAAAGATACATATCCTGGGCTGTCAAAGTAGTATAGGTCATTGCCCTTTCTGAATTCCACTTCACCTGCGTTAAACCCTAGTTATTAACTGGACTTTCGAAGACTTTTGTGAACCTAACAAGGATATCAGATGTTAAAGTAAAGTAATTATGATACAACTTGGAATCTTGAGAAACATATACCGTACTTCAACATTCAACATTCTAAGGGGCAAACTCAACAACATTTGCAATGATGGAAATATTGGGACAACTATAACCAACTGAAAAGAAATATATGTGGATACAATGAAGTAATGGCGAGAACTTCTATTGAAATGACCAGAGCATGATCACATGTCGGATTGCTGGAACATCATGAAGGATGACTTCAGAATGAAATAAAATGCACAAGTAGATTACATAAATATGAAGAAACCTTTCTCTTTAGAGACATTACTTTAAATATCAAACTTTCTGCATATTAGTTACGATTCTTAATTATATATTCTTGAAAGTTATTTCAAGTACATGTACCTGAAAGAGAAAGTACTGATAGTGGTCACTGGAAAGTGCCTGTGATGATCTGATAATCTAATGAAGATCAGTATCCACAAGTTCATAAACAAGGTACACATCCCTGAATGTTCTCCGGTGAGCTGGCATCATAATTTCAAAGAAATAGCATTTTCATGTTGAAGTTGCCGAAGAAGCTTCAATTCACGCGACGTTCTCACTGCATCCACACAGTTAACGAACACATTGTGAATTTTCTTGATTGCAACTTTTTCATTTGTCTCCCGGTTGATTGATGAGCACACAATTCCATATGCTTCTCTACCAATGGACTTGATGGGCACATATTTTGTGTCAACCTCAAACAAGGTTTGCCGCATAGAATAGTAGTACTTCCCTACGTTTCCCGTAAATTACAAAAGGAATGGACAAAAAACTGGCACTGCAATCAAATTATTCAGCAATTGACTAAATTTAGCAAAGCAGGAAATTTAGGCCGTAAATCATGCAACTAAAAGAAAGAAAATGTAAAGGAAAGACACAAAATTAAATGTTAAACATCAAGAAGTTGCATACTTCACAGAAATGACTAGTTCAACTAGTTAAACATGGCAGAAGCCAAAATGAGGAGAAAAAAGAAACGAAAATGTTTGATCACAATAGACAATCCGGTGATCGGGACCACATAATCGGAGAAGTTTTAGAAGCGGAAAGAACGATTACCTCAGTCGGAGCAACTATTCAAGCCAATCAACAGAGGAATTCAGATATTCACACAGGATCCCTACACTATAGGCAGCAAAGATGTTAACTTTCCTACTCTCCCTCCTTTTCACCTGCAAACGACGTTGGCTCCCCAAGAACCCAAACCGCAACACCCACCAGACCAACAGAACCAATCGAATCCCTCGGGAAATTCCAAAATCTCCACCTTTCCCACCAATTCCCTGAAGATTGGCAGATCCCTAACTCGGATCACCACCTGCTCTACAATTCCTTTAAAAAGAAAAAAGAATCCACAATAAACCCTAAATCGCTGCCTCGGCCGCTCCGCCACCGCCATCCCGAAACCTCGCGATCTGGTCGGATCGATCTCCTCCCGGTTCCTTCGTCTGATCCGCAAGGATTCCGTGCCCAACTCTCGCAGAGTCCCCGTAGAGATCCCCTTGGAGTGTTACGGAAGCGTGGCGCCAAACCAAAATATAACCGATTTGACGTAGTTCCCTCGGGAGAAACGTGGCGGCGCGAGCAACCCGTGGTGTTCCCAATGAACGGACCAGATTCAGGCATCTTCATCATGATCTGATCTTAACTGTCGGTCTTTCTGCGCTACGTAACCTTGAGATGCTTCGAAGATCTTGTGCCACGTAGCAGGGGAAGGTAAGGATCACCCTGCGGCCAACCCGGAACTCGAAACTTCCCCAATAAATATATATATATATATATCAAATCCATTTTGAATTAATAATAGTGTGATAAGTTAATATATATTTTTTATCATAACATAATAATAATAATAATAATAATACGTATGGATTGATTTGGACCTGCTTGCGCGCGGCGCCGGCATAACCTCTGGTTCGAACGACAGGGGCAAGATATTTATTCACCCATGTGATCATCTGTAAGGTCGCGTCGTCGCGGTCTATACATCAATCCACCAACATGGCCTACAGATTGATATCGACTGAAGGGACCCATGTTATCCAGCGAACAGAGAGGCGGACTTTCCAGTCTGGTGGCTTGAATTGGACAGCCAATCTAGCGAGTTTTGGGCGGGCAAATCCCACGTCACCTTCGACAGGAAACTTGAGTTCGTATGCTGCGGTCCCACCACGTTAAATCTGACCGCTGGAGAAGGAAATACTCGTGCAAAGATATTTAAGATTTTTCTTACTAAATTATTTGTAATAAAGTAACCACCAAAAAGAACCTTATCCAACTTCTGCTTCAAGGAAACCTGTCATCCGCTTGGGTCATCCAAGCTTGCATTTGGCTTTCATTTTTGGTGTATTCACCTGCAGCTGCCGGCGGACATCAGTTACAATAAGTGAAATGACTAAAATACCATCATATCCTAATCGTTCCGATGCCGTACTTGGTGAGTAGGAAGAATGCACACCGTAAATGATTCGCACGTGTAGGGGTTTTTTTGTCTTTTCGAACGTCGGTACCTCCGAAAACCGCCAAAAGGCGGTGGAAGCAGGCTTTCGAGTAGCGTGCGAATAAAACAATTGAAGGGCATTTGTGGCATGATAAATAAAATTACTTCAATACCCTCCACTGACTCGGATTGAATGTTCGAGTTACTGGAAAGAGCAAGAGGATATATCCGTAATTTGAATGTTCGAAGCCACTACGAGATTCTGATCTCTGCTATTATAACGAGAGAGAATGGGGAAATGGAGGCATCGGAACTTGGAATCTGCGGCTGTTGGCGTGCAAATTTCCTTCTTTTTTTCTCTTTAATTTAGCCGGTTCTCTTCTTGGTTGAAGTGATTTCGTACGTCGTTGGTGGATCAGTGGGAATTTTCTTCTGCCCTTTTTGATCGGTTGTTTCAAGATCTGTGTTTTTTTTTGGTACAAGGCTGCAGGTAAACGCCTTCTCCCGGCTAATCGCAACCTATTTTTATGGCGCTTGCATGATATTGTCTAAACTGCGAGGATATGTTTGGTCCGCGTGTAGTTTTTTGGAGTCCGTTGGATTCTCAAGCTTCTGTACTGCACTTCTTAGATGATGCGGGTTAATGGTATTTATTTGGTTAAGAATCCACTGAAGTTGTTAATCTTTGGATCAAAGATTGGAACTTTGTCTCTGATATGGTTGTAGTTCTTAGATTTTCGATCATGTGTTATTTGATCCCTTGACGAGTTGAGCGATTTGTGGGGTTTTAGGATAACATGAAGGAAAAGAGTGGTATTATAAGATGACGCCTACCATCGCGGTAATGTAAGTGTTTCCCAATAAGTTAAAATGAAAAATACATGAAGGAAACTAGTGTGACTGTAGTTGTAAGAATGTGTTGATTATGAGATTATCCAATGCATAATTAGACAGAAATATCCCTGAAAGTGAAATGGCTAACGAAATCAGGATATTTTATTTTGTATGCGTGATGGGTATTGTAGGATAAAGAAAAAATAAAACGAAAAATGCATGAAAGAAGATAGTGTGACTGTAGTTGTAAGAATCTGTTGATTATTTAGACATGAAAATATACAATGCATAATTAGTCAGAAATATCCATGAAAGTGAAAGGGTTAAAGAAATCAGGAATTATTTTTGTGCAGGTGATGGATATTGTAGGATAAAGAAAAAATAAAAGTCACTTTTAGCTTGAAAATGATTGTGTATTATATCCCTCATGTGATTGTTGATGATCAAAAACAGGATGTAAACTGGCCTGTTTTAGTGTGATACTCAGGTGGAAATATTTGAATTGTGAAGCTTCTCGAAATGCCCTTTAAGTAGGATCTGTCACAATGATCTTCCTCATCATTCTTTTGAGTTGATTCTCTTCGAATTGGAGTTTTCTCTACGTTGGTGTCTCAGAATTAAATTGGTAAATTATGAATTGTAGGACACAATCAAGTTTCTTACAGAAACCTGGATGTCTGAGTTTGCTAATCTATAAAATTTGGAACTAACTCTTCAAGGATATGTATGTAGGCTTTTAGCTAAATTCATTTAGCTGTCCCAGTTTATTTTGAGACTTCAATGCATGTTGGATACTGCAAGAATACTCACGTTTAAAATTTTATTGTAAATGAATAATTTGATTTAGGTCATTAGCAATGTCTAAAATTAGACAGCTATCTTTGAGAAAGACAATATAGTTTAATACTATTTTTTGGTGGTTGTTCTCCTATGAAATTTTACAAGATGGATGATTATTGAATTTTGCAGGAGTCTATCTTCGTGCTGTTATGGTAGATTATGTTGTAATTGAACTTTGTTGTTCGTTTTCCTAATCCTGAAGCTTTGTGGATCCTTAGATGAAACCCAATTATGGTCTTAAGTGTGTCCTCAGTGGAATGATGATTGTCATATTTCAACTTGCTTTATATTGGATATGTTCTCTCCAAACTTAGATAGGTTTAGGAGTTGCTTGATTCAGCTATCTTTCCAGATTATCATGTCCTCTCTAATTTCCTTTGCTATTATAGGTTTGATCTCTTGGGAAATGGAACTGTGTACAATTTATTTTGTGATTATGTTAGCCTTGCCTGAGCCTGACACTATAAATTATGAAGCATGCCAGCCATATAGAAAGCGATCTGCCACAATGCTTTTGGAGTCTGCATTGCCTAGTCACAGTGTTGCTTCAACCATTTTACAATGCTACTGAACTTGCCCTTGCCTCTATCATAATGATTTAGTTTTATGGAAAAGAACACAAAATAAATGCACAATTATTATCATGTAACATACTATCATGCTAATTTGATGTTCACTTTTTTATTCAATTTAGTTCAATTATTCATGGGATTTTCCTTTCAATTTATACTCTTATCTAATATTTTTGCCTCTTTTAACTATTAATTATCAGAATCATGCTTATATTTATGATATTTTTCTTGGAAGGAAATCAGGATGGGAGTTCTAGAGGGAGCAATTATTTGCCGCCCTGATATTCGGGCACATTACACTGGACTTTCTGCTTCCCTTGTTACCAACAACACTACAAAGGCTATCCGTCCTCAAAGCAGAATATGGGGGTTCAAAACTAGATGCAAAAGCATCATTCAGTTCAGTGGCTTATCTCTGCAACCTTGTAGTAAGAGACGATGGCATGTCCATTGTAGTTTCAGTTCCTCTTCTGACGGTAACGGAAGCATGGCTGGCAATTTTAGTGCAAACGACGAGGAGTATGTAAACTCCAGTGTAATGGAAGCTGGTAATATCTTCAAACCAATTTTTTTTCTTACATTTGACTCTTGGTATATATTTTTTTCCTCTGAAGGTCTGTTGCTGGATTCTGTACCTGACTTTTGAACAGTTACTCTTGTGACCAGAACTCTGATCTTATTAGGTGGTTAACAATTTTCTTGCTGTAGCTAACAAATCCTATGAATCAGTGGTCGTCTTTGTTTTTGATGTGTTAGCTTTGGTTGAGGCTCTGTGGAAAAGTATAGAGCTGCTGTTATATTTAGTCATCTTCTAAGTTAAGGTCAATAGAGTTTGGATGGTCTGGTGTCACATATTCAGTCTTTAAGAGCTGGTGGACTTTATCAGAATGCAAATGGTATTGGATGTCTAGCAGCAAGTTACTTGTTTATATAGTGATGAAATTAGTGGTATCTGTTACAATTTTTATTTTAAGTGATGCATGCTAACAGTGAAAATTCCTTTTATTTCTTTAATTTGATTATTTGTCTTGTTATCTTCTGATTTATTGTAAGGTGTATGGGTTACATGATTCTCTTGTACAAGCAGTTCAGGTCAGAAGTGGATTGGATGGTTTCATGATAAAGATGCGTGATGGTAGATATTTACGATGTGTTCATAATAATCCTCAAGGAGGGCATCTGCCAGACTATGCACCTCACCCTGCTATTGTGTTGAAGATGGAAGATGGAAGTGATCTCTTGCTTCCTATTATTGTCTGTATGTTCTATTTCCTATGTATCTTCATGTCTTCTCTTCAAAGAAGTGATCTTAATGCTTCCTTATTTGTCAGTGGAGATGCCAAGTGTGTTGCTGATGGCTGCAATTCGCAATGTTCGAATTGTAAGGATGCATTTTTTATGGATTATTAAGATTACTGATTCTTGCTTTCTAAAAAGAAGATTATGTGATACATGTTTCTCAGGCTAGACCAACCATTTATCAAGTAGTCAAAGATATGATTGAAAAGATGGGATATGCGGTAAGTCATATAGTATGTTGAATCACTTGAAATCCTTTATTTTTTGTGAGTAGGATTTGCTAGGAATTTTATGAGTTTATGGAGAGCACCTTGCAGTAATCATTGGCCTAGAACTTCCTATGTGTGCCAACCCCTTGATTTTGCCAGTTTATTATTGTTAACAATTGATAATATATGATTGCCGAATTTTGATACTGTAACTGTAAGCTTTTATATCTTTGGAACCACATGATAAATGCTGTTTGTCAGGTTCAACTTGTTAGGGTCACCAAGAGAGTGAATGAGGCTTACTTTGCTCAACTGTACCTTTCAAAGGTGAACATTGGCTTATGAAATTTGTTCTCCCTAACTTTTATTGTGATACAGACAAATTGAGTTCCGAAGAAAGTTTCCCTCCAAAATAGGAAAGAGTTCTAACTTGAACTTCTTCCTTACATGCAGGTAGGGAATGAAAAAGACACTATAAGTTTGGATCTTCGACCTTCAGATGCTATCAATATGGCTGTTCGATGCAAGGTATGCTCTAGTTCTCCAAATAGCTTGAAGCTATTCATGCATTTTCTTGCAAACACATCATTGCAGAATTTAGAAATGTTTAAACATAGTAAATAGTGAATAATGTGCTTGGTTCAGTTTAAAGTCAAATTGAGAAAAAGATCTAGGTCAATCGAATCAAGTTTGGGCTATGGTTGAATTCAAGACATGGTAGATCTCAAATTGCCTTCCTGTTAAAGAACTTTTGGATTTTTTTTTTATTTACTTTACGATGTAGTAGATAGGGTTGAATATTTTGTATTTCTAATCTGACTGTGGATAAGAGTCCATCTAATTGGCCTGAAACCATGAGATACACACACAGTGCACAAGAACTGTAGTTCATTGGAACTGGAAATTTGATTGGCCATCCTCTTTGGATTGCACAAATTGCTGCTTCAAACTACCCTGCTGGCCAAGGCTGACTGAATTTTGAACAGTTGTGGTTAGCACATACATATAATTCATAATAATATTCTTAATTTGATGGTTAACCATTTATTTACTCTTTAGGTGGATTTAGACCGGCGCTACATGCTTTCACAGTGATCTCGTTAGCATATCCCTATATTTTTTAGAACAATTATCCTCTTAAGAGAATATACACTTAGTCATTTATGCTTATAGTTAGAAAATGTATGTTTACATTATGCATGTTTAGCATATCCCTAATGTATGTATACATCACATGTTCAACTCAAAGACATCGACTGGCATACTTATATTTTCAAATGATGCAGGTTCCCATACAAGTCAACAGAAATCTTGTATACAGTGATGCAATGAGAGTGGTTGAGCCAAGCAAGTCAACCATGCAGGCTCCTCAATCAGATGGAATTCTGTTCATGGAACTTGATAGGTAGAAACAATATCATAATACAATTCAGATTAAGTATCCCATTTTACATAATTCTGGTAAAATTGTTTGAATGATGATCCTGTTCATTGCAGCAGAAAGCTTGTTCTCCATGTTCCCATTTTGTGATCTTATAGTGTCCATATGAACATGAAAAATTGAAGAAATTTCACCTTTTAAGTTCCACTCTATTTAGATGTGGTAAATTTCTGTCTAAAGTTTCGCATCTTTCATATACATAATATTATACAATTTGTCTCTTGGTGCTGTTCTCTATGGTTTGAATTGAATTAGTTGTGTGTCCTACTAGAATCCATCAAGTGATTGTGCTCGTGTATTGGTTTGCTTTTCACTTTACTTTTTCAAGGTTGTAGTTTGTAGTCTTAAATTCACTGTCATGTTCCATCCCATAATGCAAGCTGTGATGTTGACAGGCCTGATGGGCAGCCTTGCTTGGAGGCTGAAGAGTTCGGTTTGATCCGAAACATGCTGATTGCTGCTGTTGAGGAACGATACAGAGATGCTGGTAAAACATTGTTTCTCAATTTCATGCCCTTGCTTTAGTTTTCGATAAGATATCATGTTATAGACATTGTGAAATGCTTAAACAATTTTTACTTGGATCCGCCAGAATCTAACAGAAAAAAAATGCTACTAGCCTCATGTAAGTGATCAACCACACATCGGTTTAGCTTACATGAGACTCAGCAACACCTCTTCAAAATGTGTATTCCACAAATCAGTCAAATCAAACCAAATAGCATCCTATCTTATTGACTTTTCATAGATTTTATGTTTGGCTCTCCATATCTAATGGATTCTTCTCATCTTTCAGCTCAGTGGAGAGACCAGCTTCATCAGCTCAGATCCAAGAGAAAGAACTGGACATGACAGGTTTCAATGGAACCATACATCTGCTTGTACTTTTGACTTACACTTAAAATTCTGATAATTACCAGAAAATTTTTATTCCTTCTTTTCTATTTTTGTGCAGCAGTTACGGGGATGTAGATAAATATGGCGCCAACATGCCTCACATATGTGATTGTATAAATATATATATATATATATATGACCACTAATCTTGTTAATATGACTATCGTTGTAATACGATGTTTGTGACGTTTGCCAGTACATACCGGTGTCAGACAATGGATCTTATTTAAGTGTATCAGTGGCTCGGGATCCATCTCTTTCCGATTGTTAACTTTTCTGCTTTTTGTTCTCTCTGTAAGTGTTGATATGAGGCCTCCACTTTTGTTGTTTGGGATTGGAGACGACCTCTAACGTGGCTGCATCCATCATGCACTCTTCATCATTAATGGAGATCATATGAAACTAAAGTTAACACCGTCCTCATTCGTTGGACGATCAAATTGCATGTTTTCTTCATTGGTCTAGGTTCTTAGAACTACTATGAGCTTGGGCGACTGACAGATGGTGATCAGGCGAAGGCGGCAATCAAGCTATAGCACTCTTTGACGGTAAGAGGCCATGAAGGTGACACTATGAAGTGCAAGGTGACGAATGATGAATTTATTGTCAAAGCAATAGTTTCATTCATTGTCATTGAGATAATATCTATTTATATAGGTGGTAATTAAAAGATTTTTTTAATTATGTATTGAGATAATATTTATTTATATAGGTTATAAGGAAACGCTATTTTTTAATCATGTTTTCATGTACTTAAATTTATGGTTAATTCTTAAATAATACATTAATTGAGAATTATGATATATAAGAAATATAAAATTTTCATTTCATATTTATCTATATTATAGGAGTAGATTGGGAGATGATGTCAAGTTCATATAGTAGATTAGTAATCCAATTGAGTTCTATAATGATGATAGCAATGGTTATATATTCAATTTCAGTGATAGATCTTGCTATTGTATTTCATTTATTGAAACTCCAATTGATCATATTTATTCCAAGGAAGACAATATAGGTTGACATAGATATCTTGTCATCAGTGTTATCTACCTAATCAATATTTACGAAGACATGAAGATGAAGTTATGAATGTTTAAGAAAGAGAAATCCATGATTAAAAATTCCTTTAAAATATTGCAGAACACATTTTAGTGCAAACCAATGTGGTGGAGGGCCAATATATAAATTATGATAATTTATTGACTACAAATGAAATGTTATGATGTGTAGAGATAAATACTATAAGGAACAAAGTACTTATCGATATTGTGTAGTATTTGTAGTATGGTTGTCCTCATATAATTTGAGTACTTAATGATAAAGAGTGGTATAATAGACAAAGTTGTAAACAGGGTGTTCGTTGTAATGTTTATGTATATTTATTTCTTTCAATTTTGTTTATGCTTTGTAAAGCCTGTAAAAAAATTACAGTAGGCTTGGTTGCCTTATTTTGGTTGGATTTTATAATTGTTTCAACACAAAGGCAAAACTACCCAGAAACAAACTATCCAAGCAATCATTATAGAGTGATACGAAATGTCAGTCAATACATCATCTAAGAGCTACCTAGGTGGCACATGATTGAATAGGCTTTTGGGGTAGTTTCTAAGCCCAGTTACTGTCTTGTTTCACAATAATATCATATAGGCACTTGTGAGGACCTTTGACCGTGGTAGACCACCTTGGATCTTTTGTTGCACAATCATTCAAAGCTTGTGAAATCTATATTTGTAATTTGTATTATTGATCAAGTGTTTGCTGAAATGTCTATCTATGAATCACAAGTTAAACATTTTCTCTAACTTGTCTAATGTTTTATATGTCCTTAAGGGACCTTAAGATGTTTCGAGAAAGTTGAACCTTTATAAATGGGCACGTAAGGGTACTACACGATTTAGACAAAACCAAAAAAGTCTATAACATATGATATTAGAGTATGACAAGCACACTTAAAAACATTTGACATGAGACCTAGTGGGATTGCATTGAGGGTAACCAGCACGTCCGACCACTTGGGGGAAACGATCATTGAAATGTAAGAAAATGAATCGCTCAAATGAGTAAGCATCTGAGATTGATTTAGGGAAATGACCAAACCTTTACACGAGAGACATCATAAGGGCAAGAGAGTTGGGAAAAAGGTATAGTACACAAACGATGAGATGGATGAATTTAAACTACGACTTAATGTTAGCAACCAAACTTATAATACACAAGGCAAACAAGATGCTTGACAAAAGATAATAAAATGCAAGGAATGATAGGTTACTCGACGATCGAAAGAATTATACAAAGCTCATAAAGATAAGATAACCACCCCAAGACAATCGAAACTTAATGCCACAAACTTTTAAAACTTTTTCTTCGTCATCCAAGAATACGTCGATCGGAAATTAAAATGTATAACAAGTTTAAGATATTACTAGACTTAACGTGAATAGTCACAGTATATAATTGAGTTCCGATCATTGATTCATTATAAAGTTGAATAAGTTTAATGTGGGTGATCTAATTTAATCAACTCTTTCTCGCTCAACAATGCCTAAACTAATATGATCAAATCAAATCTAACCAAAGTACTCCTCGCAAGACAGCTTAGGCTGACACTTCAACCTCGTGCAAGTGGGTGAGGCAGGAAAGCAGCAAAAGAACGGAGAAGGGTCAGCAAAAGAACTGACACAGCTCACATGTCCTGCGTGAGGACGAATGAGACCATTCAGGCAGCAAAAGCTGCAGCGGCCGCTGCAGCACTTCAAATTCTCTGGACAACATGGCCTTCACAGATCCTGAGAAGATGCGCTGTGTCCTCCTCTACTGTCCTTTTGCTTGTGTCATATGGAGAGAGAGAAAGAGAGAGAGAGAGAGTGAGGAGGTTAGATGCGTTTCTTCCCTCTTCGTTCCGACGTCTCTCTTTGCATGGGCTATAAGTGTTCGACCACTCCAAACTTGGACACGAGGTTGTCTTTGATGGAGTCTCTGCTTGGACTTTTTTTGAAAGGAATAATTCGCAAGTAAATAATCCTTAATAGAATCGATCATGAAAGGAATAATTCATTGCATTGATTTGGTCTACACTCTTCCTATGATATTTACCATATAATTATCTCTGAATCACATATAACATACAGAAAGCTTAGTAATACCTTTCGCAATCCTTCATTTCTAACCTTCTCACAGCACATAGCTTGCAGTGGTCAGTATCGCTGTATGCCAACACTTATCGACACAATCATCATTTGTAAAGGTATTTAATTTTTTTATTATTTTTTAACCGATTTAAAATCGACGAACCATCGAATCCGAATCTAATTCTTTATTACAGGGTATAGAAACTCGATCTTAAGATCTATCTCCTCTTTTTTAGAAAATAAAAATACAAAAAAATGATACCTCCTCCATTTATCATTCAAATATATGACGTACTTTTGATCTAATTCCCGTCCATTACGGCATGATGTCGCGGTAATGATTTGATCCAAGTCTTAGGAGTCACATCGAGCAACAACCGATGCCGTGTGGATTGGCTTAATTGATGCCCATTGCCCACATAACAACTACGTGAATTGATAAAGCGAGACATGAGAGACATGAGTGCAACTAATTACTTTTATTATGACTCGAAAATTTTATTTATGTGAGATAAAAAAAATGAATGAAAAAATTATCTTAAATTTTTTTATTACTAAAAGAGTTAGATAATCATATAATACTTTAAGTGTTTGAGTCGAATCAGTGTTTATTTATCATTCTATAATGACTTAGAATCTTTAAAAGAAATCTAAAATGACGTCAGAGTTAGATCGATAAAATATGATCTGAGTTAAGATTGATTAAAAAATAATTATGTTTGATAAACTAAATAATTAAGATAGAGTGAACCGTCGTCTAGAATGAAATCAATATATATATATATATAAGAAAAATAATTAGATTTAAACTTGAGATGTATTGATATCTGATCTTAAAAATAATAATAATAATAAAATTTACAATAATCCATCAAGAAAATGACAATCATAAGCATTAGACTTATTTTCTCACTACACATACTTCAAAATGAACAATCATAAGTAGGAAAGATATCCAATTAGACTTCCTTTTGGAAATGTAGGGTAGATATGCTTACAAAAACTGGACCACTGGGGAACAAACTGTTCTTGTCATGCTTTGTATGTCCAATGGAATGCCTTTTATGTGGTTCAATGAATCATATTCTCATCTTGTTAAGCTGTCCATCTTTTCTTTGATCCTTTCTACACTCATAGGATGTCAGGTTGGGGACAGTTGTTGATATCAGTCTTCACTTATTGTGAGGGTGACGGCTTAACAAGAAAGAAAGGAGAAAGAAAAAAAAAACACTAAGAATTGATTCATATAAACATTAAAGTACCAAATTTATATCTTTAAAGTTTGAAATCTCCCATTTACAATCAAAAATATTATTTTCTAAACATCACGGTTTAATCCAACATCCAAAGCAAAAGATAATTGAGTTGGTGTATGGGGTTAGATTAGTTTATTAATATTAACTTGGACTTTAGTATTTTAGATTAATAATTTATTATTGAGTTAACAACTAATATTAATATTAAGTATTGTGATAGGTTTAAGATGAAAATGACTTATCAATTTTGTTTGATCCAAACAATTAATAACAATATACTATTTTTATAAATCAATGTTAATTTTATTTATTTATGATGTTGGACTAATCCTATCAATAGTCTTTCGGTTTAAATAGTAAGTCGATTCTAATATCAAATATTACGATCAAGATCTAATAGGTTATTGGTCTATCAATTTCATTTCATTCGAATCAATAATTAAAATATTTAAGTTAAGATTAATAATAATATATTTATCAATTTTTTATAAGTTAATTTTGATGTAAAACTAATCATGATGTTATATTTTACGGCTAGTGATTATGTTAATACAATTAAATAAAACTAAATAAGTAAACTAATTGAGTTAAAGGAACAATTAATTTCTGATGATTCCAATGAAGAAAAGAAAGAAATATTTTTTTATAAATAAAAAAAATTAATTACTAAGAAGAGATCATACAATATGACCTGTGCATCATATAAAATGGTTGTGAGACTCAAAAGGAATATATATATATATACTCGACAGATAATTATTTTCTTGATATAATATCTTATTTCCTTGCGTGGTGGGAATAGAAAACAGAGATCGAATCATATATTCCCACTTTGTGCCACGTCGCATTCTTTTACGGTCAAAACGAGGGCGCATGCTTTTGGAAACAGCATGATGAGAGAGAGAAAATTGCTTTTAAAAACAGATACGGCCCGTTTTGGTCATGTATGTGCGGTCCGGATTCCGTGTTTCATTCAATTCACCAAACAGATAATGGCTCTTTTTTATTGGAGGAACTCTTGGCCCTCATGAGTGGGCCCAGTTATCGAGTGGCTTTTCTCCAATGAAAAGGTTCTATTTTGTTAAATGTGCTCGTAATGAAGTAGGTTAGATTTTACATGAAACTAATTTGCTTACGTCCGTCCGTATTAGAATACGTTCAACTGTCTCCAATCGCTTCTCGTTCACTTTCTTTCCCTTGGCAGGCCGAAGGAGAAGAACGCAGAGCGGAGGGTAAGAAAAGGTCAAGTCTTGCGGCCTCTCCGAGCCGTAGAACACCTCCGGTCGGAGCCCCGGTCCACCCGCCGGCAGCCGCCTTGACGCGATTCACCGCCGATTAGGCCCGGCTTCTCTCGCGGTCTTCTTATTCTCTGTGGGGAATTAGTAGAGCTGTGTGGTCGGTATGCTTGTCGTTAGGATTTCTTGTTTCGATTCCTTGTAGGGGTTTTTGACCTTTATGAGTGGATTTATGATACAAAGTTTGGTTTCTTCTTTTACCTTTGGCAGATATGTCAGGACCACTCGATCGATTTGCGAGGCCCTGTAAGTTTTTCTTTGGTATTCGTTTCTTAATTTTTGTTTCCAGAAAAATCGTTTAGTATCTGAAGAAAAAACAAATACTCTATATGGTTTTGGATAGGTAGTAAATTTGCTTTCTTTTTATCATTTTTGGGCTGGAAATTTCTTGATCTATTTTTTCTTGAGAAAGTGTATGGTTGTTTTGTCTTAACTTTTTCTTGGAAGTTGGTAGAACATTCAAAGAGATGGCTTTTTTATGGCCTTGGATGGATGATATTATGACTCAAAATAAAAGGAGACGGCAAAAAGATAGAAGAGAAATTGGAATTTGGTATTTCCTCGAAAAAGTAAAATAAAAAATAAAAAGACAATTTGAAATATGGTTCCTGCAATTGCTATTTTGCAAGCAATAAAAAAATAAGTGCCAAATTAGAGGAAGAATTTGTTCTTCCTGCCTTGGATGATCTAGATATCAGTCATTCTTTCTACTAGTATTGGTCTCTTTCTGATATTGAAAACCTTTAGTTCAGACTCTAATTGCTCCACCTTGCAGCCCTTTTCATCGTCGACAACCATAAATCTCTGTACCTTAGATTCATGCTTTATAACATATAGTGATAAACTGATAACCATAAAGAATTGCCACCTGAAAACAGCATCACCATCCTTCATATGATGCTTTTGATCATTACTAGAGATGCAAACTCTTTTCAAGCATCTTTGTTGAGTTTGATGATAAGAATCCACTTCTCCTTCTATGGTGGCAATTACAACTGCAGAGGCATGGCTACATCAGCCAAGGCTATACTTGAATATTATGAATATCAGTTAGTCATTGATCAATCATATGCCAATATTTGTGTTCATTTATGAAGGTACAAATTTCTCTTCTTGTTGATTGTGCATGTATTAGTAATTTGGAAATGGTTCATTCCACAGAGTTAACAAGATAAATGAATTATGTTCATGTGGTTCAGTACAAATGAGTTTGGCATTGTTGACATGTGTCCTTTGGATCAATAAAAATTAATACATTGGGTTTTTCCACAGTACTAAAGACCTTAGTTAGCTATGTATTGTTCACGTGTCTGTCTATGTTTTTCAAGAAAAATGATATAATTTTCTACACTTGAATCATTAGTTTTGATATCTTCATAAATTGGTCTGCTGGACACACTTCTGATGATATATGATGCTTTCTAGAAGTTAGATTCTGGTGGTTGATTTTTGTTATTGAGTTGCAGGCTTTGAGGGGTTCTCCAGTCATGATGAGAAAAAAGAGCGGAAATCAGATGTTGAGAACTCAGAAGACGAAAGGAGGACAAGAATTGGTTCTTTGAAGAAAAAAGCCATAAGTGCATCAACTAGATTCAGACATTCTTTAAGGAGAAAGAGCAGAAAGAAGCTTGACACTCGCATTAGCTCTGTTTCAATTGAGGATATAAGAGACATTGAAGAGCTGCGTGCTGTTGATTCATTTCGCCAGTCCCTAATTCAGGATGAATTGTTACCATCAAAACATGATGATTATCATATGATGTTGAGGTAACCTATCATATACTTTTAATGTAGTTTTGCTTTAAAATTTATACACATGACCTTCAATAAATGCTGAAGACACTGTTTTCCCACCTTACTAGTTTATGTGTTGTTTGTCACTTGAAGTAAAATATATTGGCATTCTTTTCTATTTTGAGCAACTGTAAGCCGAATTCTTTCTAATCAAGACACTATCTTATAAAATGACACCTGATGTAAATCTATATAATATGTGGAAGATGATCCTTCTATAGAAATAAGATATTATCTCCTTTAGTTTTTCTATATTTGAGTAAATTAATGTGACATTAGGACAACCAGAGTGCGAGATTCTTACGGTTCTTGGATTCTTCTCCACAATAACCATAAATAATTAGAGTGTGCATTCTTGTAGTACTTTTCTTGGACACAGATTAGAATGTACATGCACTAAGTTATAGAAAAGACATCTCAATATCTTGATCCACTATATGAGGTTAGATCAAGAGTTCAAAATGCTATTGCATATAACACCATTGCTTGGAAGTAGTACTCAAACCATTGGCGTAACCACTAGATTGTTATGATAATAAAAGGACTACTTGAATTACTTAGTGATTGTTATCTGTAATAAGCTCTGCGTAGTTTGTTGTAAATCATCTTTCATCTTCATTTGATGGCCGTGTGCTCATGTGAGAAAAGCTCAACCAATTGAACTTCTTGGTGGTTGTATATCTGATAAATGCTTTATTGGATTGTTGCAAGTGATCCTTCTTCTCAGTGTAATTGTCTTGGCTTTATGACCTTGTGCTCATCCAAGAAAGGGTCACTTATTTTACATTCATATACACAATTTTATAGATCTGTTCATGCTAAATCAAAGATATTGTTTTTCTTGTCAAAATATTAGCTCTCATGCTAATATTTTTATTATTATTTCATTAAAAACTGCTATTTATTATTAATATATCTTATGGCATTTTTTACCTTTAGATTTCTGAAAGCACGAAAATTTGATACTGAGAAAGCGAAGCACATGTGGTCAGAAATGCTTAAATGGAGGCAAGATTTTGGTGCTGACACTATTATTGAGGTATTGTACAAATTGATTTCTCCTCATTAATTGTTGTTGATATTTTAGGACTTGCAGAAAAAAATATTTTTTTATGCAATTGAAAAGAACTGAATAGAGGATGATGTAGTGTGGTTGTTTCTTTATGACCTGAGTAATTAGGGCTATGGCTACAGTCATAGATGCTCATTTACTTAAACAGGAGTACAACCACGTCCATTGACCTTTCCCAATAATTGCATTGACAACAGTCTCATCTTTCACAATGCTTTCAACATATTTGAACACAACAAAACCATTTGCTTTGTGCATTAGCATAGATGATGAAGTACATCTTATCACTCAGAGGGAAAAAGATGGAGAACAATTTAGAGTGTGTTAAAAATATATGAAATAATTAAAATGCTGAAAAAGAGGCTCACCTACATGAGCTTTTGCCTCCTTGCAATTTTAACAAGAAATTATCAGGAGTGATTCACTTAAAACCAATTCTCGATTTGTGCAAAGTATTTTTTATTAGTCCACCTCAAGTTGGTAGTCATGTAAGACTCGATGACTCTGGTTAGCTTGTATCTTGCAGAAATCCATATAAGGTTTCTTTTTGAGTTATACTGAGTCCATTTGTAGAACAAGTTGATTGAAACTACTTAGGCCCTTCATCTTTGACATTCTAGGTAACAGTAATCATACATGGGTGTATAATATACTTAACATGGTGGATAGTCCTAATGTACACCATGACCAATCTATTCAGTTTCCATTAATTTTTGGAATGTCTTGTCCTGGTCATACCTCAGTGTTCCTCTATTCGAAATATATAGTTAGTTTTGATATCCGACTTTATTGAAGATGATAATTTTTTTAATTTTCTCTTCATCAGGATTTTGATTATACAGAGATAGAAGAGGTTCTAAAGTACTATCCACAAGGTTATCATGGTGTGGATAAAGAGGGTAGACCAGTCTACATTGAAATGCTTGGAAAAGTTGATGCTAACAAGCTAATGCAAGTGACAACTATGGATCGTTACATAAAATATCATGTGAAAGAGTTTGAGCGGTGCTTCTTACTTAGGTTTCCAGCTTGCTCGATTGCTGCAAAAAGGCACATTGATTCCAGCACAACAATTCTAGATGTCCAAGGCGTGGTATGTTATTAACATTCTTTTACATCTCTGTGGATGACTTAGTTGCAAATGTTATACAACTTCAATTGCAATGCTGTAACCAACAAGTTACTGATGGATCTCTTTTCCTTTAGGGTCTGAAAAACTTTACGAAGGCTGCAAGAGAACTGATCATCCGATTACAAAAAATTGACAATGATAATTATCCAGAGGTATATAATTTATTTGCATATTATTTTGTTTAGCTTCTTTTTGTTTCCTTTTTCTAATATCCAATTTTAGCTTAGAATCTTTCTCTTTTTTTCCATATGAATTTCAATTGTCTTTTGAAAGTCATCTAGATGGAGCATAATGGTTAGAAAATATCCACATAGGTGGCCCTTAAATAGATGGGACATAAACTTCTTGTTTAAAGCCACTTGAATAACTATTTTTAACAATTTTATTTTTTTCTGCAGACGCTATGCCGGATGTTTATAATTAATGCTGGTTCAGGTTTTAAGCTTTTATGGAATACTGTGAAGTCATTTCTTGATCCAAAAACTACTTCTAAGATTCATGTAAGCTAGTTCCATCTTGTGTCACAACTAATAGTTCCTTTTTCTGTGAATTATGTAAATGACAATGTACTATTTGCAACTATTCTTCAGGTTCTTGGCACAAAATACCAAAATAAGCTGCTTGAAGTAATTGATTCCAGGTCTTTCCCTTTTTTATGTTTATATGTGTGTTGTTTTATGGAACCAATTTTTCTTTCTTCTCTCTGTCTCATCGTCTGAGCTGTGGATCTGGATTCTGTAGTGAGTTGCCGGAGTTCTTTGGTGGTTGTTGTACATGCACTGAGTATGGTGGATGCCTTAGATCTGATCGAGGTCCATGGAAAGACCCTAATATATTAAAGGTCTTTTCTCTATCACTCTCTATACAGACAAATGAGCACACACACACATACTTGCACACACAAACTTATACACTCACACAAACATTTTACTATCTTTAGATAGATAATATTTGATGGTTTGGATGGTAAGCAGATGATTCTTAATGGTGAAGCACAATGTGCTAGGCAAATTGTTACTGTTTCAAACAGCGAAGGAAAGATTATTGCTTATGCTAAGCCGCAATACCCAGCAGTAAGAACTGCAATAGTTACTTCTCTTTACCAGGTTTTATACTGTTTGTAAATGCCATTTGGTTTGTGTACCAGATAAAAGGAAGTGATACATCTACTGCAGAGTCTGGCTCAGAACCTGAAGACATTGGTTATTCAAGAAGACCTATCAATTATATCCATAAACCTCAGTTGACCCCTGTTCATGAAGAGGTGACCAATTGCTTCGTTTGAGTTAAATAGGTTATCAGTAAAATTTTATTGGGTAAAATCTGAGAGCAATAATTTGCAAGGAATTTATTTTGAAAGACTTGAGATAATAATCTATTTTTCAAAGAATAATTAATCTGTTATTATTCCTTTTCTAATTGAAGATCCCCTAATCCCAAGAGCTGCTGCTTTATATCCTTTTGGAATTCATTGAAATGACAAAAGCAATAGTAATATGTGTATGGTTATTTTTTTGCAATTAAGTAAATAATCATCATCGAAGCATCTCAACCTTGTACTGTTGTGAAATTTGGTAATGCTACTAGATTTATTAAACAGGTCAAAAATATGCAAGCCAAAATGTTAGGAAAGGCTAGGGTCTCTGGTGGCTCTTCTGAGTATGAAGATTGTGTGCCCATGGTTGACAAGGCGGTAGATGCAGCGTGGAAGATTCAAAATTCTAGTTCGGTACACCCTTCCTCCGAAGGTTTGTGAACTTGCAGTTGATTATGTTGAAGCTGTTATAATGGTCATCCTTTATTTGCTTATATTCAACCTTCTGAACTAAAAATTACACATATATATATCTGCAACGAGACTAGTCTGCTAAGATATCAGCTGATCTCGTTGACCTATTTCTCAGTTGAGATAGTTTTCCTGCTTTGATTATGTATCTGTAGCTTCCCGAAGCTGCTAATGAAAAATAATTGAACACAAATGCTGTTAACCTTTTCTTTACTTGCATTGCTCTTCTTATTCTTCATCTATTAATAGTAAGTTTGGGTCAACCATGATGATAAATGAATGATATGGTGGTAAGATGGATTGAGAACTACTGCACATGACAGAAAGTTGGAAAGTGGAAACAAGCTACAACAGTCTGTTTGGTGCAGTCAACCTTGCCTTTTACATTCTTCCTATGTTTATATTTGTGAATCCTCTCCGTGAAAACTTGAATTGGTGCTAAAGTTGCATTTTCTATGAAAATTTGGAATCAAGATCTCTACTTCCATATTCCAGAAAATTCTACTTTAACAATAAAATAAAGCTGCTTTATTGAGGCTAATAGTGTTGGTGCTGTGAGCCTGTGGCTTATGGATTAACAAGGTTTTTGCACTGGAGCACAATTATAACCTACTTTACAATAACAAATACAGTAATGCCAAACCTAGGTCCACTCCACGGATAGTCCAACTATTTTATAGATTCACATTTTTATTTCAGTATGACCTACCCCATTTTGAAGCCAGAGCGTAAAGCCTAATTTAATCCATGTCTTAATGCAATTGATTCTTTCCATAGCTGATTTACTATCTTTTGTATTGATGATAGTCTTGGCTAGTCACACCAATTTGCTTGATGCAGGTAGATTTCGGTTGTTTGACATGAGTCTGCTGTCAAATGGAATTCATGTTCAAGTTATTACATGGCTTACTGCCTTCATTATGACCCTTTATGCAATGTTCTGTTCAGTCACAAGTCGTGTGACTAAAACACTCCCGGAGAAAACACACGAGTTTGATCTCTACTCTCCTGAATATGACCTAGATCATATGCCTAAAGAGGAATTTCGGCCACCTTCACCTTCCCCTTTTTACAAAGAAGTAGATCTGCTTTCCTCTGTCTTAAAAAGGTTGGGAGAGCTAGAGGAAAAAGTTGATGAACTTCAAGCAAAACCATCAAAAATGCCTTACGAGAAAGAAGAATTGCTTGATGCTGCTGTTCGCCGAGTGGATGCATTAGAGGCTGAGCTTATTGCTACAAAAAAGGTTAGCTTTGACTTTATATTGTGGATAACAACAAATTTATTTGCAGTATACTGTAACCAATGTAGATGAATTGGGATCTCAAATCAGTAGTATTGACATGATTGATGAAGTAAATGCTGATAATCTATTTTGCTTCTCATATATGGAGTTCCAAACTTCCACTTCTTAATAAAATGATGAGTATTTATCATCAACGCTTTGTTTCTGAACAGGCTCTATATGAAGCTTTGATGAGACAAGAGGAACTGCTTGCATATATTGACCAGCAAAGGCAGGCTAAATTTCGGGTGAGTTACTGGTAAATATGTTTTCCTCCAATATAATTCTTAATTTTTGACATGTATTTTGTGTGTTTAATTCAAAGGGAAGGCACCACCTACATTGGTTTCATGATTCATCATTCTTAAAACAGCTGATGTTTTTTCCAATTGCATACATTTTTAGTTAAGTCTTAGCTTTTAGTGACACTTTTGTTTTTCTATTTGGGACATTATCAAAGAGAACTTAGATGAACATATATTACACAAGTCCTGGCTCACACATGCCAGTCATATGGTCTCTGTTTCTTTCTCTATATTATGCACTCCTATAGGTTACCTCTTATGGATTTTGGAAGTGATTTAAGGAATGGTGAGCAGCCACCTTCTGATAGTCTGTCCCATTGTTAGTCATTTTTGCCAACAACCTCATTAATTGCGTACAATGCCCCTACTGAGATTTCGTATTGGCAGGTCCCTTTGCACAGACCACTTCTTCTCTTTGTTTAATACTAACATCTGGTCGAACAATGTGACTGTAGCAGTGAGTTAGCAATTGTTTTTTTTAATCATCACTGACATCATAAGATCGAAGATAAAACAGAGCATGGGGCTTCTGTTTTCACCGCTCATCAGCTTTAATCATTATAATGACTCCTTAGGATCAGCAGGCTTAGGTGCTATACTGACAAGAATAATATATGAAAAAGAAGTATTAAAGGTCAAAAGGCATCATATGTATGGGGTTCAGAAGATAGTTGATAGCATCCATTTGTGATTATCATCTGAATGGAGACAAAGTTTATAGTGAAGGGGTGGTGTTATTTCCCCTTTCATTCCTGTGGTCAATTTATACTACTGTAACATTGTCATTTTTATTCGTGATTTCAATAAGTGCCATATCAAACAACATTTGCTGTGTACATCCAACCAGCATTCTAAAATCATAGTTAGTGCAAGTCTGAGAAATACAATGCTGATCTTTTGAGATTAGTCGATGTCCATAATTATCATTTGTTTCAACTGGTGAGCTGCACATATGATATCATTCTGTAATTGTAGAAATATTCATGTGATTTCCTATTCACAACGTTTCTTTTCTGGTTTGCAGAAGAAAAAATTCTGCTTTTGAGGCATGGCATCAGCACCATATTACGCTACCGGTATATTCTGGAGTTTGATCTCCATATGTACAATATATACATAGATATATATATTTAGTTTGAGATTGTAAGGAATTTCCAAAAGACATAAGCTTTTTGCTCTTCTGAAGCCAAGAGAATTTGGAGCTGCATATGATCAATTTAGGCTTGTGCTCTCTTGTCTGAATCTTGATCTTCTAGGCTGGAATAAAAACCCTAAGGTTACATCATATTTTAAGTGGAATTTTCAAGCATATGTGCCTGATGCCTCTCAATGTTAAGCAATCTCTCTCTTCTATTACAGGCTCAGCAATATCATTACAGATCACTATCACTCCTACCCCACTTTTGTCCCCAGTGTTTCTTCTTTATTAGATTTTATAAAATTCTATATCAAATTAGCTAAAGCGAATAAATAATTTGCTTGACCAACAACTAATAGATCTCATAGAACTCACATCCATGATCTGTTCTCCAAGATGCCAACGTTGACATTTAATTTTCCCACATTCTCTTTGTAGGGTAAAATCTCTAAGAAAATTTCATGTTTTTATTTTTTTAATATTTTTGTGAAGCATATTTTTTTTTGTTTATTTTTACTAAGTATCTCTTTTATCATAAAAGTTGAGATTATTCTTGGACTTCGTCACGTCCATTATCGTTAGTTGTCACCTTTGTCACGTTGTGATCATCATTTGTCGTCTTTATCTCACCACCCTTACCCTTGTTCTCATTCTTCGACAGGGTCTCGCGGTGGGTTGGAGATCGATAACATTTATGGTAAGGCCTCATAACCTCTCCTTTGAACTGGATGTTCTCGTTGTCTACTCTTAGCTTCGGTGACATTTACTATTTCCTCTCCAACCATTACATCGTTCGCCCCGTCGATCGATTCTACCGTAGTCTTTTTTATCTCTCTCGATTAGATTCAAGAGACCAACAACATTCACGATCCATCTACTCTCGACGACGATGGCACAATCAAAATAACTTAAGGCTTATTTTGGAGGATTTGTCCATGTTTACAGATACACCAATTGATTTACTGACAAATATATTTGTTTCTTAGGTGAGGCATCAAAACAATGACCGCAATACCTAACATAAAGAATTGATGATTTCTCCCTATTTTATTGGATGGATTCCTCTCTTGATGATATCCAGTAATCATAAAGAAGCGGTACAGCTGCTTTATGCTAATTGACGTATCATTTCGCGGAAGGCTTGTCGGATCTCCAAGTGACGACAACTTCCACCGGCTGCCTACCAAGAAGTTTCCAGAGAACCTCACATCCACCGTCCATTTCTGCCCAGATCGGCATCAATAATTGCTCCGCATCTTTTCTTCCCACTCATATTATTTTATATCGAAATCTTTGGCATCCCATAAGTAATATCTTATTGTTAAACCTAATGATATTAATTATCTTTATATCTTTATTTTCATAATTTTTTAAAAAAATTTATATAAAATATTATTTTTTATTATTTTTTTTATTAATAAAAAAATATATTAATGATCAATCATTATATGATATTTAAACATCACGTGAAAATGTCCGACTCACGTTTCATCTATTTGCTCCCGTGGACAATAGTTCTAGGCAGATATTCGGGGTTATCTTTTTACTATCGTTCACATGGATAAAACGTCAAAAAAAGATGTTGGGAACAATTACAGTCTATTCCCCCTAAAATCAGGTATAAAAGCTAACCTCGAGTGCTATGTTAAGGAATTTTTTTTTTTTTTAAACTCATCTAAAAAGGTCATCGACTTCAACATCAGAGATATTAAAATTTTTTTTTCGAGTATCAATCTTAGTACAAGTATCACGTTTGAGACATTTTAGAGTCACCTCCATTGGACAATCCTATGCCGAATTAACTCATATGTAGATGATGATTTTTCCTAAGACCCATCTACCATCTCATATTTTTTATTAATACCAAAATATAAGAACAACATTTTTTTTTTTTGGTCAAAGGTGCTATATGAGAAATTTGAAAAAGGAAAATATTTTGTGAAAAAATATATAAAGAGAAGTTTTTCTAAGGAATTTGCTCTTTTATTTTCTTAAAATTGCCAAATTATATATGAGTTTCAATTGGACCCATATAGAAAAAACGAATTGTTGAGGATTAAATTGCAACCATATACAATAATGAGTGTTTATGTTGATGAGAATTCATGTGGGCTTTTTTATAATTTCTTGAGAGGCTTTTATATAAATCGAAATATTATAGGACTTATTTGCAAATGTTTCCTTGGGTATCGGTTCTTCTGCTCACTCAACCCTCTCCCAAACGAGAAGACGAGAGGACGAGAGAGAGAGAGAGAGAGAGAGAGAAAGAGATGGCTTCGGACGGTAACGTCATCGCGGCACCCACGGAGGAGAACGGCACTGCGGCGCCGACGTCCGGCACCCCCGCCCTTAAGATCTACGCCGGCGCCGATTTCTTCGGTTGCAATCTCAAGGACGCCCTTGTCGCTTACCTCCGCTCCCTCCCTGGCGTCGAAGTCGTTGACCTAGGCACCGATAAGTACTACTCCATCGCCGAGCAGGTCGGCCGCCTCGTCAGCTCCTCCGCCTCTGGTGGATCCTCGCCGGAGACCCGCGGGCTCCTCTCCTGCGGCACCGGCGTCGGCGTCTCCATGTTCGCCAACAAGTTCCCCCGTGTGTACGCCGCCACCTGCTCCTCCGCCGGCGACGCCGTCAACGCCCGCTCCATCAGCTCTTGCAACGTGCTCGCCGTGTCCGGCATGAACACCGCCCCTGATGACGCCGTCAAGATCGTCGACGCCTGGCTGCATACTCCCTTCAAAGCCCCCTGCCCCGCATCTGGCGGCGTCGACTGGCCGGACGACATCCAGGCTTTCCTCGACAACGCCACCGCCGAGATGGCCGCCATCCCCAACCCCTCCTCTGCTGCCTCCACTTGCGCCATCTGCTGCTTGAGGAAAGGCATCAAATTTGAGCCCGTCGGGATCATGCCTGGCGGCGAGATGAAGATCGTGCGCGAGAGCCCGACATCGGCCATCGTCAAGTTCAAGGCCGGCAGCGTCGAGCCGGCGCACCACCACACCTTCGGACACGACCTCGTGGTGATGAAGGGGAAGAAGAAAGTGTGGAACTTGACGAAGAAGGAGAGCTATGACCTCGAGGATGGTGACTTCCTGTTCACACCGGCCTGGGATGTGCACCGGGTCAAATACTTTACCGATACTGAGTTTTTCATCAGATGGGATGGGGATTGGGACATCTTCCTCGATGAGGACCTGGAAGCGGCCAAGGAAGCCATTGATAAGGAGCTCGCCAGCGGCAAAAATTGAAGCACTTCCTGTTGGGTATTCGTAGACTTTGTACTCCTCTGTTTTCTTTGAACTTGTTTTGTCTGTCTTCTTTCGTTATCAATTTCCTTCTGGGTTTAAAGCTAGCTTGTCCCGGGAAATACCTTTTAGTCCGTTTACAAGTTAGTTGGTCAATGGTGAGCATGTCATAAAACATGATTGTACTTTGTAGACCTGTTCCTTTAAGCTGAACCTCTATGAAGTATGCTCTGGATTGTTTTTATTAGTGATTGTTGAGGGTATATCCAGCATTAGTTATGACTTTCTTATGATGGACTTCATTGTTTAAAAACATTGTTTTGGCTAGTTGTTTACATTCTTTTTGATTTAGGAAAAGTCTGCAATGTTATCAGTGAGAGAACTCTTTAAGAACTATAATTCACATATAGTTGCACATTCTGTGATGAATTTTCCCTTATAGAAAATGTACACTTTTTGAGTCTTTCTTCCCTTAGAGCTCCAGTTGTTCTACAATTTTCAACATATGCCGGTTGAGAATAAGAGATTGTTTGGCAAGCCTACTGGTGGTTTTAACAAAAGAAACATGGTGGGAATTCTCATCTACATGGCAGCAGAATTTCTGAGGACCGATATACATACAGAAAAGTCAGATGTCTATGGTTTTGCAGTATTCATCAAGAGATCATAATGCTGATGTCTATATGCATTAAATATTCAGCACCCTGTCCTTTCTCAGGTTAAGTCTTTTTAATGTGTATATTTATCTGCTACTTAATGGATTTAGTCAGTGGCATAACACATTAAGTTCTAGTAGAGTTTTCTTCAATAATGTATGCTTTAATTCCATATCAGTACATGCCAAATGGGAACTTAAGCACTTAATGCCCACTTTACAAGTTTTTGCAGTATTATTTTCCATGCTTTTGTTGGTCAAGGATGCCCACAGCATTGAAATTTGAATGTGAACATTTCTGCTCTTTTCCGTATGATATGAAGATACTGAAAAATTCTAGTCTTGTCCATTTTTGTCCTTTTAAAAAAAAAGGCACAAGATGTATAAAACTTACACTCACAATTATGTCAGACTAAATAGGCAAACTTGTGTGAGGTTGGAGAAGGGTCATCAGGTCATGCACTACAAGCAGCAAAAATTGATGAATGACCTGACCTGACATCATATAGTATGGATTTTTTTTTTTTTTCTCAAAAGGACTGGTGTATTGGAATCCTTATCAAGAAGAAAATTCTTAGCAATGGAGCAATATGTCAACTGTGAAGGAAATGTGTACTGATCAAACAAGATACATAATGGATACACTCTTGGGTTCCTGTTTAATGCCTTTTGGGTCTTATACATATTAAGGAACTTTTGTAGTGCCTGGAAGAAACAAAAAGAAGGATCTTGTAATCTACAAGATGATGCATAAATACTTTGGGAAACTATGTTAACCCATGCTTGGGATGTTGTTTCTCCCTCTCATATTAGCAAGAGATAGCAGATCTTATAGAAGTGGCATGGTCATGTTGTGATGTTATAGTCTCCATAAGTAGTTCTGGGTCATCTATTCTTATCTCTTTATACACTAGATGTTAATGATATGATGCTTCTGTAACTTTTTTGCAGTGAGCTTCTTACTGGAGTTGTTCGTTGATGGATCTATTAGCAAAGCCCAGGAACCAAGACATCATTTTAACATCACTGCTTCATGTTTTCATATATGCAAAACTGCATTCTGCAAGTGCTCAGATACATTTCTTATGGTAACAATAGCCTAATCAAGTTAGCTTCATTAGTGCCGTCAATAATAGTTAACTGATGGTAATACATTCTTAATCTTAAATCGTTTGGATGGCTAATCATCTTGTGTTTTAAATAGCATGTTCCATTTGGGTCAATATATTTGTGGTTTGAATTTTCTTGATCTCCTCTTAGGTTTCTTTCTAGAATGTTGAATGACAATGATTTGTTCATAAGTTAATTATTATTCTCTTAGGCACACACTGCACTCAAAATGAGCTATATCAAACAACTTACATCAGTAGTTGCTTCCAATAGACTAAGGCCTACACTAGCTGACCTGAATCTGGTGCTCCATTATTATTTTCTTTATGAAAGGTCATGGCATCAAAATTGTCCAGATAGGCCTTTGTTCAATGATATAGTCAAGGAGTAGTACATGCTCATGAAGCATACATGTGTTCCTATCAGTGTTACTTTCTCTCAGCAATCAATTTCAAGATGGAAGCAGTGACCTCTGGCACTCCAATATTTTTTTCTTAGTGAAAGGTCATGGCATCAAAATTGTCCAGATAGGCCTTTGTTCAATGATATAGTCAAGGAGTAGTACATGCTCATGAAGCATACATGTGTTCCTATCATAGTGTTACTTTCTCTCAGCAATCAATTTCAAGATGGAAGCAGTGACCTCTGATGTATTCAAGATATTCAATTCACTAGTGGGGAAGAAATATCCAAGGAAGCCACTGTAAATACTCAAATATGGCATCCTGGTCTAGTTCTCTTCATGGTTATTTACAGTAAAGCCAACTATGTCTTGGGTAACATTTGCAACATGTAGACAAAGGGAGAAAATGGAAGATACACACTTCATGCTTCCACATAGGTACAGCGAGCAGAATGGTTATTTAGGTGCTGATTTCATCCTGGTCATATTTAATATTGTGAACTAGGAACTATTAGCTAAATCTTTGATGCATGTAGGTGCAGCAGCTGCCGAGTTTTCTTCTTGAACACTGCCAGGATTTATATGAAGCTGTGATTATATATGCAGGTTCTTTTCGGATCTATGATTATATCTAATATTTTATGCTCTTCAGTGCCTTCTAATTGCTGGACTAATTGCAGTTCTGCAGAGTCACTCAATGATGCTTTTCTAAAGACAGACATCTAACACAGTGTGTTGCGCCATAACTCAATAATGCACAGCAGTCAAATCTCTGTTATTGGGGGGCCAAATTTTTTGTTGCAAAGTGCTGGTGGTTGTAGGGCAATTGTAAGCTGTGCAGGCTGCTCATTTTCCATGAGAAAGGTGTGAAACACTACATATCATATTCTTGTTGTTTATAGAATTTGACTGAAAGACTAATATCAGCATAATCAAGTGAATATCTTGCATAATTTGTGTAGCGGTATTTTTTATTTAGGTTCAGAGATGAAGGTTTTGAAATGCTCACATATCTAGGAATACTAATTTTGAAGCTCATATTCTTGCAAACAGAGCAAGACGTCTTGGGCTTTCTTACTGGTGGGATGGTTCCACCAATTTTGTTATGTGAACCTTAATTTCTGATTGATGGGTTTCTTAAGAAAAATAATACAATGATAATATATTCTTTAGTTTTCTCTAGGCCAACATAAATTGTTGTTCTTTTGATGATTTTAGTTGGGCCTTGCTGCAAGCAGTATGAAAGATCATGTGCCTTGACCTTTCATACTGAAATTCTAATCTGATTGTTCTGCACACTTGACCTTGTGTGTGCGCCAGCACCTTGTCATTGTATCTAATTCTGCTGGTGGAATTTCATGCAAAGTCCATCATTAATTATACTTACTATAATTGATGTTTCCAAACTGTTGTAGGAAAGCCATTGTTACAGACACCATCAACTTGAATATGGACTTGTGAAAGTAGGTTCACAATGATCTTTTGGTCTAATATAATTCAGTATAGAAAATCTGAAATGATGACAGCATGAGGAAAATTAAAGTTTGAAGAATACTTTTGACACTTGTTAATAGATTAACCACACTTGTTAATACCTTTGCAGGTGATGGCCATTGATGGGCTGTGGGTTGTGACAACCAATGAGGTGGTGGACACACAGCAAAGACAGTGTTAAAGAGCCCTTAATGCTTCCAAAGATGTTAGCCACCTAAACTGCTGAACATGGCAACAAAGACAACATCATAGCCATTGTTGTGTTTCTTCCCCAAGTCTCAATCAATGAGAGAACTTAGGAGCTGATTGCTGCACATGTATAATTGCGTTTCGTCTTGGTGGCTGCTGGATGTAGCAACAAAAGACAACATCACAGCCCTTTTTCTTTGTCCGATTGCAGCAAGACATCAGCAGCAGTCATATCAAACATGCAGTGGCACCTCATCTTGTTAACCCCTACAGTGTTTTTTAGTTAAGATTCTTTGTTGTTGCCAAGTCTCTTCAAGCAGCTCATGGAGAGTCAGAGTTGTAGACTATAGCCA
Source organism: Musa schizocarpa (assembly GCA_900464855.2). Taxonomy (NCBI): domain Eukaryota; kingdom Viridiplantae; phylum Streptophyta; class Magnoliopsida; order Zingiberales; family Musaceae; genus Musa; species Musa schizocarpa. The sequence continues at coordinate 45,570,081 of LS990923.1, read as the reverse complement.
TTTTCAAAGCTCAACAAAAGTCAGACAAAGGAGTGAAGAAATTCTGGAGGAAAGTCCAGTTTTTTGTTTATCTTGATTCATTGTATGCCTGCAACAGGCATGTGTAACTTGATAAACATTGTTTTGTTCATACTACAAGAACATGATTTGAGTTAATACTGTGATATCTTAATTTTATGTCAAAGAGACATCATGGCCAACATTTTCTTACGTAATTCAATCAAAGACAATAAATGATACCCAATCTGACAATGCCTTGAATTTTTTTCTCTTTAAAATTCAACAGAAACCTAATTTTAAGATCAATTGCATTTTTGAAATGTCAACTCGAGATTAGGTTTGATCATGCTGCATTTGTATCATCGGTTGGGTTTTTCGAGATCAAGCTGTCAAATTCTATATATGACAAGAGCAGGTTCCATTTATTTTTGTTAAGAAAACATTTATGTGTGAAAATTATCAATTTGAAGGAAATTAAAAAATTGTTTCACATCAAGAATGAAAAGAGTTTGGTGAAATATATTATCTTACACATAACATAAATTTTTTTTTTTTTTTATGTAGTGTAAGCGATGGAGATAGGATTCGAGTCCACGATCTTACGATAAACGATAAAGTCCTTACTATAAATATTTTTTTATAATTTTTATCTTGAAATATTTGAATCGTTAGCTATGATCATAAGAACTTATCTATTAGATTTGGTTGTTGTTTGTCTCCTAAGAATTTAACGATACAATTATACGAGCTTATTTCATTTATTTTTGGAATCCAAAATAAATCGCGATGCCAAAGAATGGCGTGAGCTATGCATCCTTTCCAAGAGATTGTGTTTCCTCGTCAAAGATGACGGCTCTGTTCTAACCAGCACATGAACGACCAAATGCTTCACACACCAATCGCATGCATCGTCCTATGTCGCGCCGCTAGTCTCTCGATGCTTCACGGATACGTCAAACATGAGTCGTTGACCGTCTCGAAGGTTTTTCTTGCTTCGACCATCTCGACCTTCACGTTGCTGAGACCCAATGCAGCTGTACCCGCAACAGGCGAAGGTCAAAGAATTGTCCGTGGATTAGAAATTGGTGCGTCCGGCATCGATGTCAGGAATTCGGACTCTCTCTCTCTCTCTCTCTCTCTCTCTCTCTCTCTCTCTCCTCTTGTCGGATGCCGTCTGCCTTCAACTCGACCTAATTTTTCCTGGACATGGTGCTTGTGCATGCTAGGGTCGGTCCAAAGGACAAGCTTGATTGACCTTGTGTGGTTCTTCCTCTTTCATTCCCTTTCGTTGGATTGTCAAACAAGTTATGTTGCTACCACAACAAGATCTTCCAATTCAAAGTTGGCTTTATTTTTTCCACCTTTTATTTTTTTTGTCTTTGGATCATTGGAAAATATAGGAGAGAAGAATGGAGACCCTTCAAAATTTATAATCTTTATTTATAATTATAATTTATAATTTTTTGATTTCTTAGATTTATCAACCTCTCTATTTTTTCGTGTCGTCGTATCGAGTAATACAATAACTCCTTATTCATAGAGGATCTACCTAAGACTTTGATTTTAACTAAGACTATTAAATCAATAAAGATGATTTAATGAGCTTTGTGATCTTCAAGTCGCATGGAGATTATATGCATTTCTTTGTTTTATTGGAATATCTACTCCGAATTAATCGCACTTCTTTGCATAAAAAAACAGGATAGACCTAATTATTAGGTAATTATACTATGAGATTCACATATTCAATAACATCATTTCTGTCACAAACTTAGCTAATTTTTTTTGTTAGCTCATTACGATACAATGCATCTTTACATGTGGATTTTTCTTGTGTTTCCCTGCAGTTTATATATATCTTGTGGTGCCTTTCATCGGAATATTAATTAGGTGACACATACAACTCATTTTAGTCCCAAGAGAGTATGACGTGATGAGCTTTTCTTTTTTGTCTTCAAGTTCGATGGTGATCGTTGATCCAAAACACGCAATTATTTATGCTCCCATTGAAATCTTGACTTGGAATTAATCACACTTTCTTTGTGCAAAACGCATGGTAGGCCTAATCATTAGATTGGCAGCAAAATTCTAAGTGTGGATTGAATAACCTCAAGTAGTTCTTCGAGTATCGATCCACTTGTGGGATCCACATGTATGACTCATTAATGATGAGGTACATCACCTCTAGCAGCTTTCAGGTATGGTTAAGCTAAACCTAGTTCAGCATCCTTGATTTTAGGAGGAGGGTGGCATGGACTTCGTGCCTGTTTGTTCCTTAAATCCAACAATTTAAGTTAGTCATCATACGATGGCTTTGATTTGGTAGCACTAGGAAGGTCAACTTTTTCGATCGAAATCAGAATCGTTATCGTCCCGAAAACTTGTCTTGAGCCCAATGCATTTGATGTCTTTGGTCATTGCTATTGTGCCCAAAATTCTACTGATTAGAAATGAAGTTTTCTTTGCCTCTAAGAATTTTTTTATATAATTATGATTCATAGTTTTTTTTTCTTTTTGTGTAATCAATTTTTCAATTTTTGTCAAAGAATTAAAACTATATATACATATATGTGTGTGTGTGTGTGCGCGTGCGCATGTGTGCGTGCGTGCGTGTGTATGTGCATGTGTTTTCTATTTTTTTCATCTCATCATTTAGGACTATGTTAGGATCATTTGACTTTCACAAATTGCATGTTTTTTACAATGAAAACGTTCATGATTTATAATGTACCCATAGAACAAAAACTCACACACAAAACTTGATTGAATTCAATTGGAGTTTCTCAAACTCTAGTTTGAGTTTTGAGCAAGGTTGAAATAAGAACTCTCAAGTACTACTTCTCTAGTAGTCAATGGAAATTAATATATTTTATCATTCAATTTCAGCTATGGACAACAAAACATTGGGGTGTGTTCATCCTTTGTTCCATTGAAGACTCAAAGCCATCGTCAAGACTTCAAATTAGGGGTCATAATCATAGGAATCAGATTTCAGCACATAAGTATAAGCGTATTAATCGAAACATGCATTCATAATATGATTGATGCCGTTTACGTAACGTCATATCGAATGTGTAATAGCAAGAACATACAAGGAATCTTATTCTTTCAGCATCCATCGATTACACCTGTTAGCTGATCATGATAGATTTTGGCGTACATATATATCTTATTAGGACTGATAAGTACATTAAGATTCTTGGAGTGTTTCAAGAAGAAATAAATCCTACCACGAATTTGAGTGGTAATGAGAAAGAAATTCCGAAAATTAGAGTTTAATTGTTTTTAGGTTTTGATAGGAGAGAATAATTTGAGTGCTCCTCTAAGCTTCTAAATAAGGTTCGGAAAAGGGTGATATATATATATATATATATATATATATATATATATATATATATATATATATATATATATATATATATATATATATATATATATATATATATATATATATATATATATATATATATATATATATATATATATGTATATATATATATATATATATATATATATATATATATATATATATATATATATATATATATATATATATGTATACATATATACATATATCATTTCCGGCAATTTCGACAAACGTTCTTCGCAATCATCGGTCGTTAGCAGTACACTCGGGTCATGCCGTGCAAGCTTTGCTTTGATTCGGAAAGCATGCAAAGCACACTGTGCGACGACGACGCCACATCGACCGAACGATCGGAGAAGGAACGTTCGTCCCATCGTCTTCGCCAGCATGGCGAAGTCTTGTCGGTCGGTCGCCTCGTGGAAGGTGGAATCGTTAGGCGTCTGTCACCTGCAGTTCTCTAAGTAACTTAATCATGACTCAGCAGTTCCTCCCAAAAGAACACCTCCCAAGTGTTGCCGAGGCGTCATCGTCTAGCCGTGACATGCCTCGCTCGATCATCTAGTGCTTGTGCTGTTGATCCACCAAGTATACGCATGGTGGGCTCTCTTTTCATCATGCCATCCCTCTTGTGTGTGTGTGAGAGAGAGTGTGAGTCATCAGTTCCCACCATGCCGTCCCTCTTGGGTGTGTGAGAGTCATCCGGCGTGCTCGTTCAGAGAACTGTGGGATGTGAATTCGCAGGTAATTCGCCCACCCTTCAATGCTCTGTCACATCCTCCACTTGGCTTCCACGCGCTCGATTGGTCCAAACCATCTTCTCCGCATGCGTCAGGGAAGCTTCTGTGTGACTTTGCTGGAACGCATTCCTCCTCCCTGTATCTTCCTCGAATTGCACTCGACGTCTGAGTCCGGTATTGGTTCCAACTTGTGTGTGCCTAAATATCTCATCACCAATCCTTCTCCATCGAAGCCATGATGAGACAGCAGGACGAAAATGCAGAGAAGAGTGAGTGAGAGAGAGAGATGCTATCATGGTGTATTGAAGATAGAACGTGCATGCAGTCGTGAAGTTTGACGTTGTTGATCAAAGGAGGACCAATAATGTATCAGAGTGCAATTCTTACTCACGAGGGTTTAAAGTGTAGCTTTCCGTCCATTAAGATTTCTCTCTCCTCTCTCTCTCTCTCTCTCTCTCTCTCTCTCTCTCTCTCTCTCTCGTTTATTGGATGATAATAAACAAGAGATATCATGTAAGGCCATATATTATATTAGATATATATATATAATTAATTAACAAGCTATATATACATATATAATCAAAAGAATAAAACAAGGATCCAATCATTTAAGCTAACCCGACACTTTTTCACATTTGTCCATCTAAGGAAACATTCTCCTTCATTTATTCCTGTTTAATCTGTATTATTACACATAGCTACTTTTGTTTCTTTGTGTTTATTTTTTGTGTCTTCTTTGGAGGAAAAGAACAACTCATTTTGAAAGACTCACTTCTCAACAATGTCATGACCTTGACATGCTAGTTAGCTTAGCCGATAACAAATCTATAAATCCTCGATTCGACTATCATCTTCATCACTGATATGAAGTATATTTTCAACACATCAATCAGTTAAAATGTCCTCATAAGATGTAAGATAAATGTTATTAGTAACAAAATGCATCATTCATTTTTTCTTGGAAGGTTGGCATCCTTGTTTTGAATGAAGAGGTCAAGTGTGACTATGGTCAAAGATGATATTAGACCTTGTGCTTACAATTTCACAAAGACCAGAGGGTGCCTAAATTTTCTTTTCTTAAGGTCAATATTATATATTAAAGATTGACAGAACAACCCAAAAGACTTGAACCTATGCATACACACAGTTTGGATGTCCAAATTTCACCTAACATTTAATCCTTTTATGACCAGAAAGAAATAGATCGAATGTTTTAAAGAGTATAAACCATTACCAACTCTCATATGCTTTTGACATGAATAATATCCTTTTATTTCAGATAATAAATGGCTAAGCAAGAGTTCGCAATTGCAGTATATTCTTCCCAGGTGGAGAAGTAATATGAACCTGAGCTGAACCATTGATAATATTCTATTGATATGTACTTGCTATGGAGAAAAACGTACTATTTTCCTGATGTATAATTCCTCTGGTGAAGCTTGTACGTATAGTATATCACTGCACAAAACATGAGGACAATGATTTATTGGTCGACCAGCTCAGCCATGTCATCACCCTTACAGAGGAACAACTGTGACGTTCAATAAGAACTCGGTTTCTTGGGGAATTCGAGTGGCAACGAGAAATCAATCTGAAAGAGTTGAGATTACTTTTATGTTATTCTTGTTAAGACTGTACTGGAGGAGTTAATCGGACATGAAATACAATGATGAGCTTGAAAGCTCATATCGTCGAACACCTTCATGTCCACGGAGTGGTATGTATAGAGTCATATATAAGCCTCAGGCAGCGGGTGCTATTTGGTTTGAGGGCACGAAGGGGTCGTCGTCGCCGCGAGGCAAGAGATCGCCGGTCTTGACAGCCGTGAAGCCCATCAAGACGACGATCACCAGCACTGAGAGCACGGCGAGCAGCAGCATGAGCGCGTTGGGCACTGCTCCCGTCACCCCCTGGGCGTATTCCGTGGCCGCCAGCGCCACCATGCTCAGCGGGAAGGAGTACGCCCACCATGTAATGCTGAACCGCCTCATCGATCGCCTGAACAACGCCGGCCTCGAGACCTGTCGAAACATCCACGTCAAAACAATCAGACAAGACGTATGCAGAGGATGCTCAGTTTGTGCTATTATGTTCCTTTTCTTTGGTTAGATCGTATGTTCAGCTGGCTTTCACTTTAGATTTGAGTTTGCTCTGAGATGGAGAGCATGGGCATGATGATTATTCCCCATTCTTTTTCGTTTGTTTCTACTGTCCTACCCACCAGTAGTTAAGCCAAGCAGATGAGTCAAATTGCAACTTTCGATCCTGTGTTGTTTAGCGTCATTGATTAGAGAGAATATAAGACAGTGACAGGGTTTATATCATGCAAAGGATATCAATCGATCATTCGAATGCTTAATTATCTGAAGAAAGATAACGGATAGATAGAAGAAAGGGAAGGGAAGAAAAGGATTCATGTGTGTCGTTACCAGGGAGGCGAGGAGGAAGAGCGAGAGATAGAACAGCATCTTCGATGCAGTATCGAACGAGCCGGATATGGAACTCCAAGCCAAGCTGGCCGTGCTAGACGCAGCGATGAATAGGAAGAAGACCGGGCGGAGCATCGCCGGCAGGCTGTTGCTCCCTTCAAACCTCTGGTACAGCGTTACGAATAGCACGAGGTAGTGCGCTATCCCGACCGCGAACATGCACGTCGCCACCTCCTCCCGGCCCATCTTCGCGGCCGCCCTCGCCCCGACCAGGTTCGCGATCACCGTCATCTGGCTCGTGGGGTTGGCCACCGCCGAGAGGAACCGCTTCCCTTTGGTGAACCACTGGCCGTATATCTTGAGGTCCAGCACCACAATGGGCACCGAGAACACCCACCAAAGCGCGTCGTAGGCCGCGCTGCTGCCGGGTCGGAGGAAGAAAGCGGACTGCAGGAGGAGCAGCCACGAGATCCAAGGCGCGAAGAGGTAGTTCACGCCCACGTGGTGCAAGAACTCGGCCTGCACGTGCCGGAACTTGAAGAGGCAGCGGCAGGCGTAGAGGGCGCAGAGCAGGACGAGCGAGGCGAGCGCTACGGACCAGAGGAGGACGAAGGCGGCGGAGGGGAGCATCCTGACGACGTGCCGAAGCGCACGGGCGTCGGTGCCCGGCTCGCTCAGGGTCTTCCACAGCAGAGCCTGGCCGCACAGCGACAGGCTAATGCGGAAGTACCCGGCATGGAATCCAGTGAGAATCGACACCTTGGGAGAAAGGCTACAAGGATCTAGATCGACATCTCCGCTAGGACTAGCGGAGATGACAGGAATGGAGATGGAGAGCTGTTGCTCCTTGTTCTCCATCGAAAGCTACCGACAGATAGAAGCTCGTCTCCTACTTCATACCATGTGGGAGGAAGGAGGAGGCGGTGGATGGCTATTTATGGACGCTGGAAAGCTCGATGGAATCTCCCATGTGATCTATAGTGACCAGTTGAATTCGGGGTTAGATTCCGTTACCCTGCACTGCTCCATTCTTTGAACTGAACGAAGAAAGCATGTCGAGTTCATACGTTCACCAAATATCCATGTGGTCAGCGCCAAGCTAAAGACCGACGGGAAGACGACCATTTCCGTAACCAAGTGTTGCACGTTGGAGACTGTTGCTGTGTATAATAAGAACGCCACTGAATTAACGCATTTATTATTATTCGAAATATGTGATGTAATGTTCTGTGGATCGATATATTATTATAAATTAAATTATATAATAATTATTTTGTAAGGAATATTTTTGTTGATTAATCATGCAATTTCGAATGCTTGTATGGAATTGGATGGGACAAAGGAGGACTGATCCACGTTTGTTCTGCCATTGTATCTGCATGGATCTATCTGTGTTGTGCATGCTGTTAAGGTTTCCGTGGAATCAAAACAAGCATTCTAAATTCATGTGAGAATTAAATTATAAGTTGGGTCTATTTGATGACGCAACTGAGACTTTTGTCATGGAAAAATAGATCAAAAAAACACAGTTGAATTCACCATTTGTTTGGCACATGAGCTTTCATAAAAGAAAATTATATTTAGCTTGCATCATGACACTGACATGACACCCCAAGAACTCTAAACCACAAGGTAGAAATATAAATCATGCGGTATGACAATTCAACATGATGGAATTGTAAATAGAAGATGGATCATTTGGTGTGTATAGTGCAAAGTAGAAGAAGGTGCTAACTAGTTTAGTTGATAAAAACTTTGATAGTATATCATAAGGTTCTGAGCTCGAATTTTACGTTCGTCATTTACTCTTTGTAAAAAAAAAAAGTCATAGAGTAGATAAGATCTTTACATTTTCTTTTTACAGGACTTCCACTAATGATAATTATTGAAGCACTATGACCGTCGTGTTTCATGCATTCTTCGAGGAATCTTCTGGTACATCCTTAAGAAAAATAAGACATTCTATTTAGCGAACTAAATCACCCATAAAATTTTTTGCATATGGTGGTTCTCTATGTGAGAAACTACATCATCTTTGAAAATTTAAGAAAATGATCCAATAATATGGAAGTCTAGTATCAAGTGAGAGAAAATTTGAATTGATTTATAAAAACTAGATGGATTTGCTATAACTAAGTTTGGATTAGGCATTTTAGGTGAGTAATACAGGCTCAACAAAATTAATGAGTCCCACATCTAATATTATTACTAACTTGTGGTCCAATATTACTCAATGTATTGCTAGAAAGGCACAACTTATGGCAAAATATTCTCCTATGTTGATCATATAGAGTGCATTCCAATCAATTCTTTCCAAAGAGTTTCCCTCTTAAGACTTAATTCAGGAAGTAGAATCACAGAGATATCATGTCATAAGAATTCCAGTAGCAGATTGGTATCTCAACGAAGTAAATATGAATGGGAGGAAAATGTGCAAGTTGTGGTGGTAAGGCATCATTCAAGACAGATGAGGCACCACCACCACCCTGAGTCCTGCCTCCACACTGAACTGCACTTGTCTCTATTCTCTGGCAAGTGTGGATGCAAGAAAACAAAGAGGTGGGCAATAAGAACCATGTGTGGTGTCTCAAACAGTCAATTGAACCATGTTTTGTTGGCACTGAGATATAGTACATGTTTTTTTAGCTGGCATGTTTGTTCATATGTGCAATGTTGTTGCCTCATCTTGCCCTCCTGTTTGTTCTCTCTCCTTTGTCTGCAACTCAAAAAGATATCTCTTGTTATCTCTTCCAACTTATCCACTGGTGTCATCAGGGAGGAGCAGAGAGTGACCAGTAGGTGAATGGCATTGGCTGTTCTTCCACTTGCAGAGAGGGATGGCAACATAATGGGTAGGATGCAACCATGCAGAAGAGGTTTGGTGTTGGCTTCACACGCAAAAAGGCCATTGATGTCTCCATCCAAAATGAGTTGCATACAGACATCCAAATTGTAAGTGATAACATGGGACTATCTAAATCTCCTGCAAAATGCCAAGTTAATCTTGTGTTTGATGTATACTTGGCCCCAAAACTTCTTTTTCGGGAGTGACAAAGTTTCTCAAAATAAATCCACAAGCATGCAAGTTTTGATCTTACATGAAGGAGAAAAGATAATGACCACTATCACTGATTTGCTTGTCAAGATCTCACAAGAACCAACAATCAGTACTAGTTTAATCTAACTACTAAAACTATAATACTGCAACCAGTCTTGATGAGTCCTGTTAATCTTTGTGGAGGAACTAAAGCATCCATCTGATTCTGCATCTCAAAATTGCAAGATATTAGACCATGAGTGGGTGGTAACAACAAGACCTACCATACAGAAAAGCAAAAGGAAAAAATGGGATCAAGCTGCAAAACAGAGCAAGCATTATCTCTAAACAAGAGATCTTTAAGGGCTTTAACACTTAATTGTTATATTGGCAAAGAATAATAAGATTCTTACTAAAATCAAATGGCACACAGACTCCTATTCAAAAGAAATCAGGAAGCACATTTGCTTCAGCAGATAAAAACCAGGAGAGCTTTGCAGGGTGCTACATTACCAAAGCTAAACATAAATGTGATGAAGAAATCAAGAAAATGAGATGCCCAGTACTTCCAATATTGATTGATATAACCACACACACACACACACACACACACACACACACACAAAAGAAATTCCTACATCTTCATCTACTGAATAAACAGTATATTCAGAGTCAGTTTCTAAGAAGTTAAAAGATGCAAAAGATTTGAAGAGGAGAACGATGCAGCCTTGAGATTGCAGATTCACTAATAAACAATGAGACAGAGTACAGGTTATTCTGCTCACCAGTCTTAGTTTGGTTGAATGTTTGATGATATATTAATTAGTTTTAGTGGATCAACATATTTTTTAAACAGTTAAAAATGAATTCCAAAGAGTAAAGATTGCTAGTTCCAATTACAAATTTTGCATCTTCTATTGCACAATCTTGTATATGAAGATACTCCATTCGCTGCTTCCATTAGAAACGACAGTGACCTATATTAAAAGGTTAAAACAAAAGAAAACCACATTGATATAAAGTAGTAAGTGACATTGCACAACAGTTCCCTGCAAGAAGATATTTTTTTTGCAAAAATACCTAGAAATCAAACGCAAGTTCAGCATTTGGAAGTCCTTATTTACAAACAAGTTTGATATCTGAATTATTTTTAAAAACTCTATAATCAAGTTTCTGTGTGAGGCACTTTCACCAGGATTAACCTCAAAAGAAGAGCAAGGATTTTTCTTTCTGTATGAGAAGAGATACAGAAAGGGATTTAGAGGGATAATGTGGCCAAAAAACTATTCAGATTTACAGTAAGAAATAGTACTACCATCTACAATATTGAGCATAACCAAAAAAAAAGGAAACCATGCAAATTAAGAAACAAAGAGCAGACCACAAATTAGAGAAATAAATTCTAAAAGTTTATCTCCCGCACACAGACAGAAATTTAGCTGAAATTTTCCTCAGAAAACATAAATGGATGGTGGGATAGCTAAGTATCCTATCTAAAGCCCCCAATCAGGTCACTATAACTAATACAATATCACAGAGGTTCTGTAATTGTTGACATTTACTTGTTAAATTTTATTGGTTTTGCTCAGGTCAATGTGACCTCTACTTGCCTGAAATTGTTAAATTATGGTTGATCATTGCTATCCTCATGAGTGATATAAATTCAATCATAACCAAGACCATCTCAAACTCAGAAGTACTATGCAACAAATATTGCATATATAACATAACAACTCGGTAGATATTAAGGCTAATGCACTCTGGATGAATAATCATCCCCAGGTAACTCTAAAATTTATCAGTGCAACAGATCTAACATTACCTTTTAAGATTTCCGCAATTAGGAAAGCTCTCATGGATCTAAGGTGGCTAAGGGTACCAGTATCTTAACCATCTAATCTTTGCAAAGATTATGTCATTTGGCATAGGTAAGCCCTTTCTCGGAATGATTTTCCCAAATCATAAGCATTTGTGAAGTATTACACAAAAAATTCAACAGTCAAAATGGATGTTGGATGTTGGAAGGCCAAGTGAAAATCCTTCTCCAGGAAGCTTCATTCAATTAGAGATATCTGCACATGTAATATTCCAATTCATCCATCCTCATAAATTCTAAATTATCACATTGCTGATAACCAATTTCCTGTAGCATAGACTAATATGACCATCATAATCTTATTTAATATTTGTCTGCTCTTAATCTAAGTTGGATGACAATCTCCACATTTATCCTTATTTAGTTCCAAAGCAACTTGCTCTGAAATTATACTCCATATTTCTCAACATTTCAATCCACTGACCTATAGTTGTTATCACCGACATCCTTCTCAGATATCAATTTTGTTAAAGTACATGTGTCCGGTTAAGGCAATTGCTCATTCAATTCATTTATGCCTATTCTCATTTCAGCAGTCCTGAAAATAACATTTAACTCTAATCAGGATCTGACAAACTTTCACCAAAATCGTTGTAACTTGACTTCATTTTTAAGGCTTTTCCAAATATTAGATTTGAAAATGCAAACATAAGTTGAACATCCATTGACAGTTGAAACAATAAGCATGCAAAATCACGTTTGCTACAGGTAGAGAACAAGTTTACCAATGCAAAACAATTGCAGGATTACATAGATATAAGAAATTTGACCTGCAGAGCACAAGATGAATTCTGGCCAAAGAGCCACTCTCTACCGAGTTCTCTGACTAGAATATTTACCTGAATCTATCTCCTAGAACCTGCAAAAACATCAAGCAAGCCGCAGCAATTCCACCAGGTTGCGTGATGCAAAGGTGTAGCAGGGAGCTCAACCTACATACATTCAAGGCATTCCTGATTAGAACACTAATTTAGTTAGACGAAAGATGCACCATGAAGGACCAACTATAGCACCTCAGCGGTCGGCAAAGTCTCAGTTTTCCCATCAACACTGCGGGCTTCATGATTCTCCTCACCGAGCTGTTCGAGGGTCTCATCCGCATCACGAAGCGGCACTACTTTCGCTGCGGCTTCGCCCGAAGTCTCCTCAAAACACTTAGCAGCAACCTCATCAATCGGCCCCCGCTCTTCAGTCATAGCAACAATCTTTTCGACGTAAACAGCCGTCTCCTCGGCAGGTTTCTCATCTTCCTTTTCAGATTCAGCGAATTCTAAAGCCGAATCTTCTGATCCAGCGATGGACTCAGCCGCATTCGTAAAAGCTAAATCATTTCCCGCAACAACAGACCCCTCGTCATCTTCCTCGGCCAAGGTTGTTCCTTTACCGCTCTCCGCATCTTCTGCTCTGCTAACAAACTCAACAGCTTCAGACCCTAACAACGCTTCGGCAGATCGAAAACGGTGGTTCTCCCGACTTAAAGATGAGGAGGAAGATGCGGGGGATCCACCGTCGCTCTCCTTGTTGTCCTCAACGGGCACCGGATCATCGTGTTGCTCACTATCTGAAGAAACATCGAGCACAAACGAGTTCAAGTAGGAAAACAGAGAGACGCATACATTCATCTATAAAAGGAGCCAGAAACGCGAAAGAACTACCCTGAGGAGGAGCAGCAGGATTTGCAGGGCGGAGAGCCATCTCCTTCTTGCGCCTGGCCGCCTTCCTCTTCTTCGGACCCGATGGCATAACGATGTAATCGATGAATGTACGGCTAAATTCAACCCGTAGCAGTCAACTTCTTCTTTCCTTGTTGAATTCAAAAAATCCGTCCCTGTACGTAAAGATTTTATCCCAAAAATCAAACTTTTGTCTCGAAAACAGGATTAACATTGAGGAAAAGTGGGTTTATGGAGGATTGAAGGGTTTAAAGGGTGGCCGCGTGGATTGGGATGGGAGAAGATGAAGGGAATGGGAAACCTTGGAGAAGACAGGACCGAATTGGAGTCCGGGAGAGCAGATTGAGGCTGGGGAAGGGCCCTACCGAGAGTACTGATGCCGGTGGCGGCGTTTTGTTGTCGGCCTCCTCCTTTTTTTGTCCTACTCTTTTCCTTTCACCTTCCACTGCTGCTACAGATGGGAATCGAAGGAAGCAGAAAGAAACAGAAGGCGGGTTGGGAGGAAGAAAAGCACTTCTTACTTTCATGTTCGTTTCATCTCCCTGCTGTTTTAGAGAAGTGCAACCGTTTATTCGTTCTTCAATGTATATATTCCTTCTATTTCATTTATGATGAGTACACAGTGATAAAATAAAAGTAAAATAAAATTACAAAAATGTTGCAAGTTTAATTATAAATCAATTTTTAATTATGAATAATCGAAATATTTCTGTATATATTAATATTAATAATATATATATATATATATAATATATATATTTGTGTCCAAACATAAAGATGAGCTTTGCGACCAAAGTGGTTTCTTACTCACTCCTAATAAGTCGTAGCGAGGTAAAGTATTTCTTTGGTCATGATACGTTCGTACGATATATGATTATCAAATCATCCGATGTATCTTAATCGTGTAAAGTATTTATTCGTATATGATACTTTTACCTAAGACATGCATTAAAATGCTCGATGCACTAACATCCTTCATGTGCGATGCATATATCTTGGGCGAAAAAGTTCAAAGCACCTTTTGACTACCTTTTATGCATGTAATAGTTGTCAAATTCTTAAGACAGGATGTTGCATTTTAATATACATAATTATTTTTCTTAAAGTATAATAAGGAGATAAATGATATGAATAGTAAGAAACATTCAAGTTAGTAAAATAGTATTTTTTTTAATATTAATTTTATTGATGCATAAAAATATGTTATTATAAATAAATAAGATAACGAGGAATCATCCATACTTAAGATCATAATCATGCAAAACTTTTCCTATTACATCGGATATGATTAAAGTAACATCATTAATGGACGAGTTATATACGAATGAAATTAATTAGACATGTCATGACGTAAAATTATTATTGACTTAGTATCGTAAGCATCAATAAAAATATCAAGTTCTTAAGTGAAATACATATAATTTAGGCTCACATTAATTTATAAAAGTTTAATAGATGTACTAATAATAACTGAGTTTTATTTATTTTAGATGTACTAATAATAATTGAGATCATAAGTAATGTTTGATGATATGTTGGCTTTGTTATTCCAATGGTGGTGTAAAACCCTAGCTTTATAATGTGTTTTTATATGATTAGTATGTATTGTATCTTAACATAAAAGTTCTGCTACTTATTGGGACTGGTTTTATTGTTAATCTTAATTCTCTTTCAGCTCTGACTTGGATTCTTCCATTGGAGGGGAGTTCTTTCAAACATCTGTTCTTTATTCTTTCTGCAGCCAAAGTCAACTTTTGCTAAAGCAAAAGCAATCAATTCTCTTGTTCTTTGTGTTCTCTGCCCTCACTGACATGGCTAATAAGTTGCCTAACCATGACTTCTGAGTTTGTTTTCATGTTCAATTTTAAATTTTCTTTGTTAGAATTTTAAAATAAAAAAAATGTTTATTTAATTTAAATACTTTCATCATGTAATTTGGAGTTTGCTCTTCACATGACTCCACATGTGTTTTCATGAACTTATGTATATAGTCTTTCTCCCATGTAGAAATGGGATATAATTTTAAACTTCATTTTTACCATTCTTTTATATTTTTAATTTATATCTGATTTATTTTTATTATATATCATTGTTTCTATTCTTCAAGAGCATTGGGATAATCTTTGTCATAATTAGTCATAAGACAATGATTCATGCCTTTGGTTTCTTCAAATTCTTTACTTTATTTTTTCACATATTATTCTCTTAGATATCTTAATTGAAACGCGACTTAAATTTTTAATTTGGGGGTGTGAGATCTTTCAACACTAAAAAAAGTTTTATATCGTAAGAAAATACATATACATGTTTGAATATATCGATCGGTTTAGCAAATAAAGATCATTTAATTTAAGATGTTGACATGAATTGCTTTGATTAGAAGATGAATATTGCATTAAAAAATAATAATTCTAGTAAATAAGAAGTCCACTAAAGTTATAGAGCTTTCTTTTGGTGCAACCACTTCTTTCCGAACTCAACACCTCCTCTTCTTCCGTTTCCTTTTGGTGCAACGGTTGTGCTCTCACCTAACATCCATGCCCATCCGGGGTTGACTTTATGAGGCATCCGGAGTGGCCACAAGTCAATTCTAGCTCGAGTGGTATTCCAAGTCAACCATCTCATCAACTCCGAACCTAATCGACAATGCTATCTGACCTCAACACCACTCCGAATTAGCATCCCTGTGCTTGAAAATGCAATGGGCATGTCTCGATTAATTACAGAATTTTAATTTCATAAAAGTTTGACTCCTTGTTATTTTTGCGTTGACTCTTGCTTCCTGTCGAACATCGGTACCAAAGACCAGAAGTCAACCCTCTCTTCCCCTTCTCCGCCTTCGCATGGCAGTATAAAAGGCTCTGCTCTTTGTTGAGATCCCCAACTCCTCCTTCCGCAGTTCGGTGAAGGTTCAAGGCAATCTTGTTCCTTCTCCAGGATAGCTAATGGCCATTAGCCAGTGGTGCCGCGGCAGGACCATCGGCCGCGGCTCCACCGCTACCGTCTTCCTGGCGACCGCCTTCCCCTCTGGCTACCTATTCGCCGTCAAGTCCGCCGACCTCTCCCTCCACGCTTCCCTGCAAAGGGAGCAAGGTATCCTCTCCTCTCTCCACCACCCCAACATCGTGTCCTGCCTCGGCTTCGACGTCACCTCCGAATCCTCGGGCGGCCAGCTCTCCTACAACCTGTTATTGGAATACGCGCCGCTTGGTTCGCTCTCTGAATGCATAGTGAAGCACGGCGACCGCCTGGAAGAGGGCGTGATCCGGTCCTACACCGGCGACATACTCCGCGGCCTTGCTTACCTCCACGCCAAGTCCATCGCGCATTGCGACGTCAAGAGCAGGAACGTCCTGATATGGCCGGACGGGCGCGCCAAGGTCGCGGACCTCGGGTGTGCACGGCCGACCACTGGGGACGACGGTATGGTGCGGCCTATCGCGGGCACGCCGATGTTCATGGCGCCGGAGGTGGCGCGCGGAGAGGAGCAGGGGGCGCCGGCCGACATATGGGCGCTCGGGTGCACGGTCGTCGAAATGGCCAGCGGGCTGCCTCCCTGGCCCGACGTCGACGTCCCGGCCGCCGCCTTGCATCGCATCGGCTTCACGACGGACGTCCCGAAGTGCCCAGGGTGGTTGTCGGAGGAGGCCGAGGACTTCCTCGACAAGTGTTTGAGGAGGGACGCGAGAGAGCGGTGGACGGCGGATCAGTTACTGCAGCACCCGTTCCTGGCGAAGCGGAGTCCACCGAACCGCTTCACGGAAAGCGATTCGAGTCAGGTAAAGGTGTCTCCAAGGAGCACACTGGAGCAGAGCTTATGGGACTCCGTAGCAGATGAAGAAGAAGAGGTGGAGATGGACCGGCAATCCGACAGCCCAGAGGAGAGGATCCGACAGCTGATCAGCGGCGGCTTTCCGGCGGCCAATTGGACATGCGATGACAACTGGATCACGGTAAGGATGAGTGAGGAGGAACCTACAGTCGCTACAGCAGATGCTGCCGATGAACCAATCCGTCACAGCAATACTGATTACATCAGTTCAGCAGCAGATCGCTTCTCTGATTCTGTTGGATATGGTGTTCCAGACTACACTGATGAATTAGATGATGTAGTAATTGTGAATCAAATGGCTGGGGAGAGACGGATCTGTACACCTGCTGTTGATGTCGATAATAATATTTGTTTTTCTGCTAATTTGCTGCATCGATTGGTCTTTTAGCTTTTCCTATAGAAAGGTGACCTGTTTGACTCAGCTCAAGGTCAATAGAGATATGCAGTGAGATATGTCAGTAACATGGTTGAAGGTACATGATGATGGAGCAGCACACGCAAATGGAGTTGCAATGGTAATTGGTGATCCCCGCCTTGAGCTCCAAGGTGGTACAGGCAGCTGATCCAATTTGTTAGGCAATTCAGATTCGACTGTGGAGGAGACTGGCAGAGGTCCTACAGAGTTGCTGTTGCTACAGCAACAAAGTACCAGAGGCAAGGTATTAGCAGAGCACAAGCTGTATAAGACTATTAACTCTGTACCTTCCATGCTGAGTATGACTGTGTCTTCCACTGCTGCCATGCCATCCTTTAGTAGACAAAGCAGCAGGGGCAGAGCGCTCAGTGTCCAACCCCTAGCTAGCTAGGGCATGCATGGTCACTGCTGCTACTCCATCCATGTCTCCTAACCTTTCCTTCTCTGAAGCTTTTCCCTCTCTAGCCCCCGTCCATAGTCGCCTTCCCATCCATGTCTCTTGACCTTTCTTTCTCTTAGGTAGTGTTCGCCAACGCCAAACGCACAAAAGATGCTGATTGCGTGGTTCGACTGAGTCACCCGATGAAAGTTTACGGGCGACGTGATTTGTGGGGACAATCTTCGGGTCCCGCCATGTCAGCCGAGAAGAGGATCCGGGTGATGCTTTGGATGACACGCGAGCGCCAGCGCATCAGCCCGGTGCCCGCGTCACGCGCGTCGTTCTCCCTGTTCGAAAATCCTCTCCCCCCCCCCCCCTCTCTTTTCCTCTCTCTATCTCTCTCTCCCCTCTTCCTCACGCACGCACAGTCGTCTCTCTCCGCCTCGTTGGCATTCCCGTCTCTCTCGCTCTCTCTCTTCTCCCTTCTGCATTCGCCTTTCTTGAGAACATAAAAGAAAAAGCGAGCAGAGAGAGAGGGAGAGAGAGAGAGAGAAAGACAGGCGGAGAAAAGAACAAGAAAAAGGAATAGAGGAGACAGGCTCGAAAGCAGCAGTAACAGCTGACACTCTTTGTTTGCCCCCTCCTCTCTCTGTGTATTTATTTTGCTCATCCTCCCTACCGCCCTCTCCGTCTCTCTCTCTGTGTCACGCATCAGAGTTGCGAGCCCAAGGCGGAGTCAGAAGCCAAAGAAAGAGGAGGGACGGGCTTACCAGGGTTTCTTCCTGCTCTCTCCGTCTCCTTCCGGAATGCGGCCTCTGATGCCAGCCATCGGGATCTTTCCTTGCCCTACGAGAAGAAGGAGACGTGCGAGGAGAAAAAGGTCCGTGCACTGATGCTTATCATTTCTCTTCGTCTTCTCCTTCTTCTTCTTCTTCTTCTTCGCCTTTGTCTCTTTTCAAGATTCTTGGTGTTAGGGTTCTTGATCTTGTCATGTTGTTTTGCTAAGGGTGGGTAAGCAAAGAACAAGGAGAGAGAGAGAGAGAGAGAGAGAGAGAGAGAGAGAGAGAGAGAGAGAGAGAGGTGCCCTCCTTTTCATCTTTCCTTTGCTTTTGGTGGTATTTTCCTTCCTGTGGCATAATACTTGGTCTGGGTGATTGATTCCGGCGAGGAGTAAGGACTTGTGGGAAAGAGAGAATGAACTGTTGGTGGACATGGAAACCAGATATCGTAGTGTTGGAACTATTCTTGGAAGCCCACTTGCTTCTTGGTTGGAAGAGACTGGTGTCTACTACCCTGACAGAGGTGACTATGTAGCACGCAGATGTAGAGGAGGAAGAACATGATTACAGCTGCCCTACCTTCTAACTTGCTGATCCGAAAAAAGTTATGCTTTTCTTCCTATCCAAGTTGACAAATATGTTGGCTGGCAAATGTTACTTTTCAACAGTGTAGTATTATTTCGGTTGAATATTGCATCAATGCACATATTGTTTTTGCGTCCTATTTGGAGGTCCTCATATCTTGTGGCCATTGGTATTGGTTCGTTCACTGGAACAGAATAATGATGCGAAGTTCAAACATATACCCGAATTTGCAGTTCAAGATTGGTATTTCCGTCCATGTTTTGTTAGCTGGAGTGAGGTTATTTTTGCTATGAGCCAATAAAATCTAGCCAATATGTTGGGAATGATACTGGGCGAGGTCAGTGTGAACTGTAACTTGTTCTAGGTAGTAGGTTCAATCTGAAGTGTGATGTTAGAGACTTTGAGTGTGACATAAAAAAAATATAATGCTTACAACTTTAGATCATTTCAATGTACTTATGGTTACGATGACTTATGTTGAGCGTTCAGAAGAAAAGCAAAGTGTGGAAAGTACTTTGACTTTTTTCTAAGTCCTCCTTTTTTCATATGTTTGGTAAAGATTCTTTTGGATGGAAATCATGCCATCGTATTAGCTCTTGGGATGTCCTAAGGTCACTAGAGAGAATTATTCTCCAATGGACAGATTAATTGATATAGAAGAACCTTGCTAATGAAAAAGCACGAGGAATCACAGAGTCTGGATATGAAAGAAAGTTAGGAACAAAGACCACTTGGTTATATACCAAACTCTTCTTCATTTTTAAGTCGTAAGATGGTTGCATGTCAAATTTGTTTGGAGCAATCCTACTTCAACAACCATAATAATCATTTGCATTTGGATATTTGTCGATGATAACTTTATGTATTTTAGTGATGTCCCCAAATTGTGAAAGTTTTGTTGATTGTCGAGTTTTTTAATAAAAAATAATTTTTTTGATAGTAGTAATAATATAGAATCATACAGTATAGATTTTAATTAAGAATATTTGTATTCTGTATTCATGATCATAATTGTTAATCCTTGTTCAATAAAAAATGCCGTTTCAAGTTTACCAGAAATACATATTTCAATATAGGCATGCGACTTTTCATATCATATTGTGCCGCCATTGACATAAAGGATTGGATGACTACAATTTGCAAGGGAAGTCTTCCTAAAGAATACATTTTCCTAAAAATTTCTTTATTTGTGTTTTTGAGTATTGTCTTACTGGGTTGCTCTTTCTCAATCCGTTTGGATCCTTTGAAGCATATGAAGGTATTGCACTATTTGTTGGTTGTTGTATGTCCAAGGGTATAGTTTTTCTGTAGGAAACCTAAACTCAAAATGTTCAAGGTGGTGCCCCACTTGAGAGCATCAGGATATATCCCTAGAAAATGCAACAATCAGATTCCATTTTTTGTTTATCCTGGTATGAGAGATTCATGGCATATTGCTACAAAATTGCAAGGATCTGATTCCACATGTTATGACTGCTTTAAGAATCATAAAATTTCTAAAGACATCAGGTATCATGAACGTTATGAAACAATTTGCATAATATTAGAAAAGAATTAGTCGTAGTGTAGTTTGAAAGACTATCAAGTCATGGGTTGACGTTGGTAAGGTTCATGGTCGGCTTCACAATTTGTTAAATGTGCACACAATTAGCAAAATCTTTGTTAATAATTTTATATATCCTTTTAGCTAATTGGAGGGATGATGTTGGCAAGGTAATTTGACCATATAAAAGAGGGTTCACATTGTTGGAAATGGTATCGGATGACATTTAATGGTGGTTAAAAGGGTTCATGCATGGTTGCTTGTTCAACAAATTGGTTGCCATGAGCAATTTATTTAGGGTCTGCCAAGAGCAATTTGTTTGTTCGACAAATCAGATTGGTTGCTAAGAGCCATTTTTTTTTTTGTTTCCTCCAAATGATTGGAAATCCATCAAAATTAGAAGAAATCAATTAAAATCCACTTAGCTTGCTAATGACTTGTTGAACCATCAAAATTGACTTCAGACTAGGATTGGTTGACCCCATGAACCATGATGACATTGAAAATAAAAGAATGCTTGAATCATCCATTATTCGATATGTAGTTGTCCCTGTCGCTTGTTAGGAATCACATTCGTGGAATTTTTGTAATGTGCTCACTTATGGTTGGTGAGATTACCAACTCAAGCAATGAGATCCAAGTGAAGAATGCAAAAGACTTAGATGAAAAACTACCATCTAATTTATCTACTGCCATCCTTATTCATCCACTCCTTATGTGGGGTTTCGACAACCATATATAGTATGAAAGAGGCATTGAAGGTAAAGGAAAACAATAAAACATGGCTTGCCATATAAGCAAAAGAGATTCTCCAACCTTATAACTATGTTGTACTTTGGTTGAACCTCTAAAGAGAAAGTGTCATGCACCTATATGAAAATAAATGAATTTCAAATGCAAGAGACTACAAGAAATCATTGGAATTGGTTGACATTTCTTAACATACTACTAGGAAAAATGGGCAAGAATAACTTCTCTTTTTATTGTTTCTTTTATATCTTACGTACTATTATGAACTTAATTGGAATAATCTAAGTCGTGAGGCACCTTTGCATTATTCGTTTGCAAAAGGTCAACCTAATTGCAACCTCGCTCAGGTCTTGAAGGACCTGTAAAAGAACAAATTGATTAGTTAAAAAAATGAGGGACAAACAAGTCTCGTTATCTCACAAAGAGGGCAACTTTATAAGTAATTCAACAAATACTTGGTGTATAAGAGAGAAAAGAGAGGAAGGAGAAAATAAGGACTTTAGAAGGTAAACGAATAGTTGCAAGTCTACAAATGATTGCTCATCAGGTGTTGGGCGCATTTACAAGTCCCTGTAGGCTTTACGTGTGAAATTGTGAATCCAATCAATGCCCAACACTATCTCAAACCCCCATCCAACCCTGTGCTACTCGGGTGGTTCTAGGGTGCTGAGATGGCTGACATTTTGCATCGCATTATAGCCTACAGAAAATAGGTCATGACACGTGAAAGCTGGGCCATTTTGGGTAGTTTTGCCCATTATGGTGAGCGGTTACTCTGCAACCCTACAAACTATTCTCACTCAATTTTCAAGCAAAAACACACAAAACAAAGCAAAACACACTACTAAAAATATGTATAAGCAAACAAAAGCGACAAGCGGTCCGTTGATGAAGTTGTTGCTGGTGCATGACGACTGTCCGTAACATTCTCCCCCATTTAAACTATTGATTCCTCCGTCGATACTTGCTGGTAGGCTTTGATGATTGCTTCTTTATGTCACAGGGCATCTTCAGGCTCCTAACTAGGGAAGTTTTTGTCATTTCACCAAGTTCTTAATCTACACTACTCCGTTGGGTAACTTCGTTTTATGATATGCTAAAATGGCTTCAATTCGCTTTTCGTAAGAGACTCTAATAGGGGGTAGCCGAGTTGAAACATGCTAGAAAGTATATTACGGATTTGAATGATAGGCTTTCAAGTTGCTCGCATGGAAGATATTGTGAGTTTTGAGTCACGTCGATAGTTGCAACTTGTAGGAGACATTGTCGACTTTGCTAATAATTGGGAAGGGCCTTTCATACTTGCGCACTAGTCCCTTGTACATTTTTATGCCTAAAGAACTGGAGTGATGCTGGTTGGAGCTTCACCAACACCAAGTCGTCAACTTTGATCTCTTATGGTTGCCTTCTCATATCTTCTCACTTTATCTTTTTGGTCGCCTTCTTTAAGTATGCTAGGGCAATACCTACGTTTCGATGTCATTCTTTTGTAAAGTGATATGTTGACGGGCTACTTTCGGTATAATTGATCGCCAAGGTGTGATAAGTTGATGGTTGTTGTCTAATAATGATCTCGAAAGGGCTCTTGTTAGATGCAAAGCTTCACTATAAATTGTAGAAGATATGGGCTATGTCCAACAAGTTCATCCAATCTCGTTTGTTGGCAGTCACATGGTGCTGAAGATATTGCTCAAGAAGAAAATTCATTTTTTTAGTTTAGCCATCCGTCTTGGGGTGGACACTTGTGAAGAAGTATATCTTGGATCTCAGCAATTTGAACAACTTGGTCTAGAATTGCACAAGAATCATGTGTCTCGGTCGCTGATGATATTGTGCAGAACTCTTAAATACTTCACCACATTCTTCATCATTAGTTTAGTTGCCTCCTCCGCAGAGTAATGTACATGTGGAGTAATGAATGTCGTATACTTTGAGAACCAATTAACCACCACGAGTATCGATCCAAGTCCCCTACTGCTGGCAAGTTTGATATGAGGATCAAGGAAATGCTCTCTCATGGCCTTTTTAGTATGAGCAATGATTGCAAAAGTCCCATCGGCTTCCATTGCTTTACCTTATCTTATTGGCAAGTAAGGCACGTCCGAACATATTCCTATATATTAGTCCGCATCTTTGGCCAATAGAAGGCTTTCTTCACGAGAGCCAAAGTTCGATGAATAGTTGGATGTCCTACCCAAGGGGAATTGTGATACTCTCTCAAGAGTTTACGACTCAAATTATCCGCTCGAAGAATATAGACTCATTCCCTTTGGTGTAGACGAGTCCCTCCTCAACTCAAAATCATTATGCCTTGCCTTCTTTAATTAGCTGCATCTGGGTTATTACCTGGGGATCATTGCACAGTATATCCTTGATCCTGGAAATGAAGTTGGATTATAACTGACTTGTTTGACCTTTGCCTTCCAATTGCACGACATTCACCAGCTCCACTTTCTTGCTCAATATATAAACTTTGACATTTGTTCTTCTAGGCTTGTACTCCATTACCATATTAAATTCAGTCAAGAAGTCCTGCCATTGTGCTTGCTTTGGGGAGAGCTTCTGAGTTTGGAAGTAACTCAACGCGATATTGTTCGTTCTTAGCACAAATCGTGTTTCGAGAAGGTAGTGTCGCAACACTTGTAGATAGTGGATCAACGTTGTCATCTCCTTCTTGTGCATCGGATACCATCGCTCTGTCTCGTTGAGTTTGCAGTTCTCATAGGCCGTTGGGTGATCCTCCTGCTTAAGTACTCCGATAATAAAGACCAAAGCATCTGTGTGGACTTCGAAAGACTTTCTACAGTCTGATAATTTGAGTATCGATTTTTCTAACACGACAACCTTTAGGTCTTAGAATGTTATTTCATATTTGTCTGACCATCGCTAAGGTTGCTCCTTCTTTAGCAGCTCTATCAGTAGAGCTACGTGTTTCGAGTATCTAGAAATAAAGCGTCGATAATAGTTGATGAAACCAAGGAATG
The DNA here is from genome assembly GCA_900464855.2 of Musa schizocarpa. Taxonomy (NCBI): domain Eukaryota; kingdom Viridiplantae; phylum Streptophyta; class Magnoliopsida; order Zingiberales; family Musaceae; genus Musa; species Musa schizocarpa. Next base: position 45,545,695 of record LS990923.1, on the reverse strand, counting down.
ATCTTAGCTTTGTTACATTCTTTGGTGTTCACCACTTTGCCACAATCCGCACCTTCGATTTGTCTATTCAAATGGATCCTTCGTCGACTCGGTGCCTCAATAATAAAATCTCCGTCTAGACAAAGTAGCACTTTTCCCTTTTCAAGAACAAAGTGTTCTCCTTGAAATCTTGAAAATTGTTCGAATGTGCTTAACATGCTTCTTGAGCATTTGGCTATAAACAATGATATCATCCAAGTAGATGATCACGAACTTGTCTAGATGCTTTTTGAATAGTTGATTCATGAGAGTGTAGAATATGGTCGGAGTGTTGGTTAAACCGAAAGGCATCATCAAGAACTTGAACGTTCCATACCTGGTGATATGAACCATTAAGTTGATCATAATTCTGCCAAAGGCCCTTTAACTATTCATGGAGGACCAATGACAAGAGTTAAAGCTAAAAGGATGAAAGAAACCTTAATTTGTTTATTGGAAGGCATTTGGAAGGAGCAAGCTGATCAAGATTCGGTCAAAGTTCTATGGATGCAAGAAAAGCCAAAAATGATTAACATGATTCAAATAAGTTCAAATCATGAAGACAAAGTCCAGCTTTGAGAGAATGATGAATTTTTAGCCTATTTTGAAGAATAAAGGCCATTCAACCATATTGGACAATATTAGGAATTGTGGGCTAATTCATGAATAATCATTCAAATCAATTCAAAGCAGATTTATGAGTGATCTACATTCATGAATTAGAAATATGAATGTCATTTAATATATTTAATGGATTCATTCCCTTTGTACTTGGCCTTTGTACTATATAAACAAGGCTGACTCTCTTTGTAATGAGACAATTGAGAGGTATAATCATCTTTCAACATTGGTGAGTGTTTTGTTTTTAAGTTCTTATATAAACTTTGTAACTTATCAAGCTTTTCTGCTTGTGGGGTTCAAAACCCCAAAAAAATTGCTTTTCCTTTCAACTTATCAAACTTCGTAGTTTGTGGCATTTTAAGTGAATCAAAGTGTTGTTCTAATTATTTCTTCATTGATAAAGTGATTGGAATAGTTTCCCTTACTTTAATCTTGAACAATCCGTCTTATTTCAATTCATTGGAGGGTGTTAATTTTCATTCAATATGTATTATAGCTCTTTAGCTATTGGGGTGTATGGTTACTAAGTTGATGATTACTATCACCTGGCTACATAGGTGGTCTTCACTTTGTCGCCTTTAACAATGCACACTTGCTAGTATCCCGACTAAAGGTTGAGTTTGGAGAAGTAATTTGTCTTGCCCAATTGGTTGAATAAGTCTGTGATGAGTGGGATGAGATACTTATTCTTTATCGTCACCTTGTTTAGGCCTTGATAATTGATGCATAATCAAAGTTAATTTGGATTTTCACTCTCCCTTCAATTGTAATGCCAATAGTTGTTGCGGGTCCTTAGTTCCTACTCGAGAAACAAGAACCATGTAAGGGTCACCACCTCTCATTAGACATAGGAGTTTAGGAATGACATTAGGACCAACTTGGCCGTGTGCATGAACTCCATTCTAAGGATTGCTTGGAAGTCGTCCAATGACAACACCATCATGTTTGTGCTTTTTCTTCACATCCTAATTTTGATTGGGACCCCCCTTCGCCAACTCGGAGATATGCTTGACCTTCGAGTTCATAGCCTTTATCTGACCTTGGCTCTTCTCTAGGTTCAGCTTGAGTCGCCTTCACGATTGATGATGAAGTTGCGGGTAGTGCTCGTATCCACTATGACACGAGTTGCTCGGTCATTGAGCTTGATGTCCACATTAGCTTGTTGCTTCTTGCTTTTATTGCTTTGTCTTCACATTCTTCCCTATCTGACTCCGCAACATGTTCAACAAATGCATTGCTCCTATCCAGGGTTCGTTTGACTCCTCATCGTTGTTGTTGGATTCTGAACTATTCAAACTAAGGAGTTCCCATTGTCCGATCTGGGGGAATGGATTTATACTATCAGCGCAATGAGTGCTTGCTTTTGTGGGCGCTCCCTCACCATGTGCGATCCTTTGTATAAGAAGCATCCGTCAGGTTTTAGGGCATTGCCTTTTGAACTCGACACCTTACGAGAACTCTTTTTCTTTTGCTCGGTTTTTGACTCCTTTCCTCGGAAATATTTGGGCGATTTCCTGAAGATTGTTTCTTCTTCCTTGAGTCCTTTGAGGAAACAAAGTCGATGAGCCTTTCAGTAGTTGTGATTGGCCCGACGAAATCGATGACATTCCTTCGATTCAGTTCTTGTTGTGCCCATGGCTTTAGGCTATCGTGGAAGTTAAACTTGTCCTTCTTAGACATGTCTTGTATGTCTAACATCTGTGCTGAAAATTGCTTTATGTAGTATCGAATAGAAGTACTTTGGCTGAGTTGTCTCAGCTTCCTTCTTGTGATGAACTTAGTGTTCTGGGGTAGGAACTAAGTTCTCAATTTCTGCTTCAAGTCCTCCCATAAGTCCATTCGGCATCGACCTTATTGGATCTCTTCCTACTATGTTCGCCACCATAGTTTTGCATCCTCATTCAGATACATGATTACCTTTGAAACTTTAGTTTCTTTAGAATCTGGCCTCGTTGCTCGGAAATACTATTCCATATTGAATAGAAAATTCTTGAGTTCCTTCGCATCCCTAGCACCCACGTAATAATGCAACTTGGGTGCCCTAAAGTTTTATGGTAGAGCAATGCGAGTGTTGTTCCCTCTCGCATTAAGAGCCCTCATGAGCAACATGATCCTATCCATGAGGTTCGCCATGACATCGTGTAGGTGCTGCATAGATTCTTTGGTATCTTTTGTCAATCGACTGACTCGGGATTTGACCTTATCGATCAAAGATTCTACCTCTTATGAGTTCTCTACCCCATGGAGCTTTCTCTATCCGGGGTTGAGTTCTTTTAGACTCGCTTCGAGAACATCAAGGCCGGTTTCAGTAGTTGTAAGCCTCTCCTTATAACTTTTCTTTTCGATTGGTACTCCAGATTGTGCTTCCTCTGCTCGCAAAGAATAGCCAGATTGTGCTTCCTCTCCTTACTATTTTTTCTGTCGTGCTCCTCTTGAGTGACTCCAATAGCTTGAGAGCGAGTTTACACTTGCAACTCATCTACGACTGCTTGGGGCAATGGTTCGACTTGCCTTGTCTTGGTCGATTCACCATGGTGCTTCGCCATGGCGAGATTGTAAACTTTCATTGTTTGCTTGAATTGCTTGTCCCCTTTGATACCAAATGTCACGAACTTAGCTGTAATTACCTAAGTCGTGAGGTACCCTTGCGTTATCCATCCACAAAGGATCAACCTAATTGCAACCTTACTCAAGTCCTGAAGGACCTATAAAAGAGCAAATTAATTAGTTCAAAAAACGAGCGGCGGACAAGTCTTGATGTCTTGCAAAGAGAGTAGCGTTACAAGCAATTCAGTGAACACTTGGTATGCAAGAGAGAAAAGAGTGGAAAAGGAAAACAAGGACTTTAGAAGGCAAATGAAAAGTCCTAAGTCCACAAACTACCGCTCATAGGGTGTTGGGCGTGTTGGCAAGTCCCCGTAGACTTTACATGCGAACTTGTGAATCCAATCAATGCTCAACAGTACTTCAAACCTCTATCTAGCCCTATGTCACTCGGGTGGTTCTAGGATGCTGAGATGGTTGATGTTTCACATCGCACCATAGCTTGTAGAAAATAGGCCATGACATGTGAAAAGTAGGCTATTTTGGGATAATTTTTCCTATTCTGATGAGTGATCGCTCTAAATCCCTACTAGCTATTCCCACTCATAATTTTCAAGCAAAAACATAAAAAAACAAAGCAAAACACGATGCTAAACATATGTACAAGCAAACAAAAGTGACCAACGGTCGGTTAGCAAAGGTGTTGCAGGTGCACGGTTCCTGTCCGTGATAGTACGCTACTGTTTCTCATAAGCTTGTATAATTGAACTTGATACTATGTTTAATAACCCAAGAAAACCTATGCTGACTTTTTCTGATCTCTTTCTCCTAGTGGAGTGAGACCTTTCCACTATTCAGTGAGATAAAGTTGAGGAGTGAGACCTTTCCTCTTTTAGTGGGTTCTAAGTTGAGTCTAGTTCCCTGGTAATATTTGGTCAAAGGATGGACCTTGGTACAATAGTAAGGTTGCTTGTTATGTTTCTCTTTCTCCTAGATGAGTAAGACCTTCCTCTATTTAGTGGGATCAAGTTGAGGAGTGAGATCTTTCCTCTTTTAGTGGGATCAGGTTGAGCCTAGATCCCTGTGCAATAATAGTTGGCCGGAGGGTAGACCTTGGTGTGATAGTAAGTTGGCCATTTACTACTCAAGACATTGGGGTTCGAGTTTAAAAACACCCTCCCTTGATCCCACATATATACACCTTCCTCAGATTCCACATTAACTGGAGTCTCGTGCTTTAGATTTGTCTTTTTTAATCTCTACTTTGTTCCTATTTTTATGACCATGTTTATTTCAAGGGAAGAAGTAGAGTTGGCTTCTACAGGTCAAGTTAGATTAATTTGTATGGTTGAAACAGGAATGGTTAAACTAATTTAAACAAGTTTTTATCGTGTAGAAAAACATGTTCAATTCTCATAAACACTAATATTCAGATTACTTTTAATAATTCTCTTAGGTCTCATTCCATTGGTCTTATTACATTGTCTGGAGTCATTTAATTGCAGGTAGGCCTTTTCAGTGTCATAGTCAAAGGTAACAATATGGAGTTGCTGTGAGATTCAGTAGATTAAAGTAGTTCTTATGGTTAGAGGTACTGTAGTGCACAAGTTTATCAGGTGTTGGCTGCTACCACTTTTGAGGTAGTCTGGTTTGTAGTCATAGTTGACTTTGCAAGGATGCATCTTCTGTGCACCACCTAAAATGATGGCTTTATATTTGTTATAGACCGTTGCTTACCATTGCAAGTAAGCAATCGGTAACTTGAATTTTGTGACATCTTTGTACTTATTATATCACGACCATGATCGTAGGTCCTGACTGAGCTTCACTAAGGTGAATTTAGCTTCTTGATTTACTCAAATGACTAGTTTTTGGACATTATCTGAACTAAATATATGATAGCCCATGAATTGTTGTCTCATGGCATGGCTGTGTGCTAATGTATTCCTAGTACCATGTGATGTCAATTGGCACATCTCTCTATTGACTGGCTGGCACAACAACAAAAAACCCGTAAGTCCCAACTATTTGGGGTTCTTTTGCTGCCATTGAGAACTGGCTGGCTGGCACAGGATAAATATTTTCCTTGTCATATTTTGGACTCTAAACCCTTTCTGGCATGGGACACATGCTAGCTCGTGCCAACTGATGCAGTATTTTTTCACCCTCATCATATATCAACACTGGCATTGAGCGCAGACTAATATCCACACTAGCCTTTTTGATGATTGTATTGTTTTAGTTGATTGATTGTCATGTTCTGTTAAAGTTGTGATAGGTGCCAACCAAAGAACATGGCAACATTTTGAAGCCAACTTAGTGATTGCAATGCTCGAGTCTGATTTTCCAAACAAACCAGTGGGCTATTAATTAACGTTTTAAGAAGTAATTCTCGTTGTCTACGCTGTACCATGGTATAGGAAATGTCCGACTGAAACAAAATAGTACAATGCTTGATATCGTTTTTATAATTGTAATATTTTGCTTTTGATGTCGAGCCACATCAGATATTACTGCTCTTTTGTTGGATCCCTTTGACAAACTATTCCTCACTTACAGGTACCAAGATGATGGTGATCCGGGCTACAATGACCATGTGCTCCTGCAATAATAACATGCCAGATTCTCTAGTCCTGTTGATTTCGGTAGCCGATATGCATTAGACGAGGACATGTTTGGAGAATTCGGGAATGAAGCCATTGGTCCGCGAGACACCATATATTTTGGGTCACTGTAATTGACATCGTCAAATGTCGATTTCTAGTTCAGTTAAATGACGAATTCTGTTTAGTTCTTCAATTCTCTGAATTGTTGTTCCTGTTGAACCAATGAGCTTCACCACGGTTTCTACACAGTGGCCTCTTGGTGGGATGATGTTAAATGGTTGCAACAAGTAGTTCCTCGAAGAGGCAAGGTATGATTGTGTGATAGTGCTGTGAATTGTGTTCCCAGTAAGGATTCAGAGTTCAAAGAACTGGAAACTCTCGGTCAACATCCGGTTCTTAAATGTCTTTTAAGGGTTGGGTAGGGGTATCACGGTAAGGATGCAGATTCATAATTCATCTGCAGGACATACACGTCTGTATTATGCTGGACGAGGGGTATTATGTTCTGATCCACCAATATTAATTCACTTTTTCTATTTCCCTTTTGGTTTATTTTTTGCATAGTATTTTTTATATTTTGAAATCTGAGATTATTTTCTTGACCTTTGTTCTGTCATCTTGCCATGGTTGCTTTTGCCTCCACACTATCGTCCTTGACCTCCATCGATTATGCCTTTGCGCTCATCCTTATTTGTCGATTGTGTCTTTTTTCGTTGTCTTCCTCTCCGCCATCGGCCTTGCCTTCCATCGATTATGCTTTTGCGCTCACCCTTATTTGTCGATTGTGTCCTTGTTCGTTGTCTTCCTCTCCGTCGGTCGATGAAAGGCAGTGGTCGCCTTTGCTGGTGCGGTGCATAGAGGCAGAGGCAAAGGCGATGAGATGGAAGTGGCCACACGAAGATGGTGGTACAAAGGCGACAAAGACGTCGATGAAAGGCAAAGGTGGCTACAACGAGATAATTGGTTAGAGGTGGCCATAACGAGAAGAAGGTCAAGAGAAATATCATCTTTAAAAAAACAAGAAACATTTGTAAAAAAATAAAACATTCTGTAAAGATTAATAAAAAAGGTGAAAGACAAAGTAGGAAATATTGAAGTTCAGGTAATAGCTCAATGATGCACCTAAGGAACCATTTATGGTATGCCAAGATGACTATTGAATCGGAGCGCAGATGAACTCCGTGATTACTTATTACTTTCGAGAGAGGACATTCAACCATCATTTATACAAAAAATCATGAATCGAGTTGTCCAATGTTCATGCTAATGAAGGGATAGCTAAGCTGTCATTCTGATCAAGTATTATAATGTGGATCTAAGAGTATTATAAGAACAAACATTATGAATGAATATAAAGTATATGTAGATAATATATACTTCTTATATTTAGGTCAAATTAGTTCAAAATTCCACATCGTTTATCTATTGAATGGAGATCCCTCTTTAACATATCCACTGAAATAAATGCAAAGAAGAAAGCTACCAACCGATGGCCTTTGTTCCAGCAATACTCAACGGAGAAGACCATCCATGTTACCTATTCAGCTTCCAGCAAACTAGGAAATAAGATGCCGCAGAGCTTCATCGGCAACAGCACGCAAATTCCACTTGACTGGTTCTTCTGCTAGTGAGTAGTTCACATCAGTGATCGATCTTTCATCAATGTTTGCAGAGATACAAAACAATGGTGCAGATTGTACAACTCAACATTGTTCGATACTCAGCAAGTTTGGAAAGCATGTCTATACATTTAATAGCGCCAGAATAGTCAGCACAGCAAGACACAATATCCAGACTAATTCTCTCGACACACAAAGAAGAGTGGAGAAGGAATACAGGCTTTAGCTTCATAGCTCAGCATGCGGAGAAAATAATATGGATTAGCATTAGTCTTTTTGGCCGCATTTAGATGCTATGGTTCCTGCATAACAAGCGAACAAGACTCATAGGGTTATGCCTTCAGACTTGAGTGATCATGAAGAAATTCTATAATATCTAAGTTCAGTGATGTTAATTGAAAATACAGGAAAAATGGGTGCATGTCAAACTTTTAGTACAACTTTGAACATCAATCAGAGGATCCATCAATAGGCAATCTTCAACCACGATTGTATAGAAAAATGCCACGACTCTCTTCATTGATTGGAATAACCAGAGTTTGCTCGGCCAGAATGATCTACCATGTAATATCTTCTGAGAAATGAGAAAGAACAAGTATTATCATATAAATGTGCCACCAGGGTTTTATCAATAGGATAATCTTCGTATAGAAGGATGAAACGGTATTAATGCTCTATTAATTTGACAAACAAGAGTCATCAGGCAGATCAATTACCATGCAATATCTTCCATTAGAAATATGAAACAGCAAGATTTATATATGTGCTATGACAGAAACAGTTAGAAATTGAAAAAGATTGAGTGCTTTTCCGAGAATGATGGTTTCAAATTATGTTGAAGAGCATTGAAGCAGATTTCACTCATAAATATGAAATTTGAAGAAGCGATTGGAAAGTGAAGAAGGTAAATTACAAGGTTATGATGAGTTGGCAGGAAGAACTTGCATTTTCTTTTTGGCACCTGGATACATAGCTAAATGGTCACCATGGTCATGACCAACAATGTACAATTGATGGTACACAGGCAGCACACCAGTGGAATTGCTATCCAGGAAAGTGGCAGCCAAATACACGTATAATAGACACAAATAACAACAGAGACAATACTGGCTGATGGATGCCTTGGTATACACAAATGGACTTTTTCATATATACCCTTCTTTTCTATCTGAACAAGGTTATTAATTCTCAATTCTAGCTTTAAATAGTAGATGAAGACATCTAAATCACAAATCGTCTTGATTATCTCATAACCTTGTCCACCAGAGTTTGAAAATTTATGCACTTTTTGTTTCTTAAAAAGAGAAGCTGGTTCACATATTATCCTTGTCCAAAGATACACTGGGGTGAGACGAGGAAACAAGACAAACTCAAGCAAGGTCCAAAGCTTTTTCATGTGAATAGTACAGTTGGCTAAGGGGCTTGGCCAGGCTCTAATAAGGTTCACAGTAAGCCCCATTAACATGCAACTGATTGAGCTTGGCAAGGATCAACCTATTCAAGCTTAGCCCTGGCCTGACACTTGGTGAAAATGGCATGTCAGTAGTCACTTCTCTTGGTAAGAATTATAGGTCTCTCGAAATAGAAAGACAGCAAAAGATAAAAACAAGCATTGACTTCAATGTTTCTGATAGGGCACAATTTGGTAGCACACCCTTTGGCAGTAGTCCACAGCCACGATAGCACCGACGTGGAGCTTCAAAGCCGATGTGGCGGATCACGTCGGCGCGATGCTTTGGACTCAGATGACACGACCATCCTCCCGTGCTGTACAAGGCCGTGCAAGGTGCGCTGCACGGTACAGAGTTGCTCCCGGAAAGTTCAAGACGACGCCATCGGGTATGAAGCCGCCCCAGGAAGCTCGGGACGGCACCGCTAGGCGTCGATCCGTGTAGGTCGACCGGCATTTGCATGGAAGATATGGGTCGACCGCTTAAGGGGTCTACGGTCATTAACGAGCCATCCTCCTGCGCTGTTCACGGCCGCATGAGGTATGTCACATGTTACGGAGTTGCTCTATGAAAGTTCGGAACGATGCTGTCGGGTACGAAGCTGCCCTGGAAAGCTCGGGACGGCACCGCTTGACGTCGATCCATGCAGGTCGACCGGCGTCGGCACGAAAGATATGGGCTGGCCTTTTAAGGGGTCGACGGTTATTGACGAACTAGGTACGACCAACCCCCATGTGCAGGTATAAAAACCCACCACCTAACAAGCGCCGGAGGAGGATTTTTGGCACATTCAACTCACTCATTATTCCACTCAACGCTAACTTAAAAGCTTTGGAGGGGTTGAGTCGGGAAATCCCCCTCTCGACCTCCACTTGTGTGTAGGGGCTAGCAACGAAGAAGCAGAGGCAACAAGACTCATAGCTCAACCCGACCCGATGCGCACTTCCACTGCTCGAGTCTTTGCGTGGGCGACCTTGCACATCTGAGATCGGACAAGCCATGATGACTCCTCGGCCACGACGTAGAGGTTCACCAATATTTTGACACTAGAAGGAGGGCCCGATGTCACAAGAACGCCCCCAATCGAACAACCCAGGAGAGCATCCTAAAGAAGAGCCACACCTGACCTCTGGGTTCGGAGGACAGCCCCCGCTTCCTCCGAGCCTAGAAGGAAACACCTCAATCGCAACCTCAAGCCGCTATTGGCGACCTTCAATGATCCTGGGCTATCGCCTCCCGGGACCAGCATGGGGCAGCCTACCATCTCAATCGAGGCGTTCCTTAGCCTCACTCACCAGGTTCAAGCTTGGGCAGGGATGATGCAAATAATCATCCCTTTAGTTCCTCAGCTTGCCCAACAGTCGGCGTTGCCTCAGCTTCCGCAACGGTAACCGCCAACTCCTATCCCCGCGTCACCGTCGACCCCTCAACAGCCCATTGCGGCGAACATTACCCCATCGCCCAAGGAGCTATCGGAGAATCCAAGGCCGATACCAGAGCATAGCGCACCCGACACCAACACATTGTCATCCGACTTGGCGGACTCTCTCCGGGCTCAGCTACGCTCGGTCAATCGATGTCTTGACGAAGTCCAAAGGGAGTTTCACAAGTCCAAGGAAGAGCTCGACGAGGTTCCCCGAGGAGGGTCACCTTTTGTACAGGAGGTCTAGGACAAGCCCATCCCACTAAGTTTTTGTCTTCCCGTGCTCGAAGCCTACGACGACAGCTCCGACCCAGCGGAACATGTTACTGCATTTCGAGCCCAGATGGCCCTGTACGACACTTCGGACGCCCTAATGTGCTGAGCATTTCCTACTGCTCTCCGAGGACCAGCTCAGATGTGGTACAGCCAACTTAGGCCAGCCTCGATTGCATCCTTCGACTAGTTGGCCAAAGAGTTCGAGCTTAACTTCCTTGCCAACGCATGGCCAAAGCCGTCTGCAGCCGTGCTCCTCGGCCTCAGCTAGAAAGACGACGAGCCTCTCTCCTATTTCGTCGCCCGTTTCGCTACTATGACCTGAGGAGTTCCTGATGCTCGCCCTTCTCTGTTAATGCAGGCGTGTTTGATGGGTCTGCAACCGTCCAGATTCTTTTGGTCGCTGGTTGAATGGTCGATGACGACCGTCCCCGAGATGCTTCAGTGCTGCCAAGGCGTTGGTGGTAGGAAGGCACGAAGAGCACAAGAGGCCCTATGCAGAATCATCCCGAGGGCAAGTTCCGAGCCCACCAAGAAGTAGGCTTGATCGACCCGACCTACCGCTCCCGAAGCCCTCTCTCCCACCATTGAATTCATCCAGAACGAAAATATTCCTCCAGATCAGAGAGAGAGAGAGAGGACTCTTATGAGCGCCCAACCCGATAAAGACCATACAAGAACTCAGAAATCGCTCCAAATACTATCGATTTCATCGTGACTATAGTCACGACACCGAGGAATGCCATGACTTGAAGAACCAGATCGAGGAGCTCATTCGTTGAGGGCACCTCAGACACTACATCAAAAGGCCACGAGAATCCTCTCCGCACCCCTCGAGTCTTGTTGAGAAGCAGATCGACGTAATCATCGGCGGGCCAGCCTCGGGAGGAAATAACACGTCGGGACGGAAGGCCTATGCCCAAGCAGTTGCGGAAAAGCACCCTAGACAACAACAAGAGCTCGAGATCACCTTCCCGATAGGAGAAATCGAACAACTAGACCATGACGACGCACTAGTGATCTTGGTTAGGATTGCCAATGCTCAGGTCAAAAGGATCATGGTGGACACCGGGAGTTCCGCTGACATCTTGTATTTCAACGCGTTCCAGAAGCTTGGCCTAGCTAAAGAAGACCTTACTCCGATGTTGTCGGCACTCACTAGGTTCACGGGAGACTCCATCTTGCCCCTCAACACCACCATTCTACCAGTTATCTTAGGGGAAGAGCCGAGATCCAAGAATGTCATGGTGACTTTTATGGTTGTGGAGTTCCCCTCGGCGTACAACGCCATCCTGGGCCGCCTGACCCTCAACAAGTTCAGAGCCGTCATCTCCACCTACCATCGGGCAATAAAGTCCCCAACGCAAGCCAGGGTCGGGGAGGTACGGAGCGCCCCACAGGGAATCAAGACTGTTACCTGGCGACCGTCATACTGTATAAGAGACAAAAGCATGAGCAGCTCGTCGTCGACCCTCGGGACGCTGCAAAACCGTCGCTGCGTCCCGAACCGACCAAACACACCCTAGAGGTTCTGCTAGACAGGAACCAACCCGACAAGATCATGAAGATCGAGTCAGAACTCCCAGAGGAAGAACAAGTACAACTCATCGACTTTCTGATCGAAAATGCCGACGTCTTCGCTTGGTCGCCAAAAGACATGCCCGAGATTGATCGAAGAGTGGTGCAACATTACCTGAACATTTGACCCCCAGGCATAACCAGTGAAGCAGAAGCCGCGGAAGCTAGCTCCCAACCGACAAAGGCGGTAAGCGATGAAGTATAGCGTTTGCTGGCGACGGGATTCATAACTGAGGCAAAATACCCCCGTTGGTTATCCAATATAGTCCTCGTTAAAAAACCTAATGGAAGCTAGAGAATGTGCGTTGACTACAACGACCTTAACCGAGCATGCCCAAAGGACTGTTATCCGTCCCCGAGGATCGACCAACTGGTCGATGCAACCTCGGGGCATGAGCTTCTTTCGTTCATGGACGCCTTCTCGGGATATAATCAAATCAAAATGGCCCCTGAGGACTAGGAATATATAACCTTCATCACACACCGAGGAGTCTACTACTACAAGGTCATGCCATTCGAGTTAAAGAATGCCGAGGCGACATACCAAAGAATGGTGAACAAGATGTTCGCTCACTAGATCGGGAGAAACATGAAGGTTTACGTCGATGACATGATCGTGAAAAGCAAGTTCACTCGAACTCACCTAGCGGACCTGGCTGAGGCGTTTAAGACAATCAAGAAGTTCGACATGCGCCTCAACCCTGCCAAGTGTGCCTTCGGCATCAGCTCGGAAAAATTCCTCGGCTTTATCATCCACCAAAGGGGGATAGACGCCAACCTCGGAAGGTTCAAGCCATCATCAACATGCAATCCCCTCGCTTGATAACAAAGGTATAGCGCCTGATTGGGAGACTTACTGCTCTCACCCGATTCTTGTCCCAATCAGGGGACAAATGCCTGCCCTTTTTCCGAGCTCTGAAGAGCCCAAAGGACTTTAGGTGGACCTCGGGATGTGAAGAGGCCTTTGCCCAGCTCAAGGAATATCTCACCCGACTACCTCGGCTCGCCTCGGTCGCTTCGAGTGAGCCGCTTAGCCTCTACCTCGCGGCATCCGAATACGTAGTCAGCTCTGTCCTAACCGAGGAGGATTTTGGGGCACAACAACCAATCTACTACACGAGCCACATCCTGAACGGACCCGAGGCACAATATCAACCGATCGAGAAGTTAGCCTTGGCGCTTGTACAGAAGGGCCCGAAAGCTGCACCTGTATTTCCAAGCCCACTCGATCCAGGTAGTGACCGACCAACCGTTAAGGCAGATTCTATCCAAATTTGACATATCAGGGCGGATGCTCAAATGGTCGGAAGAGCTCGGAGAATTCGACATACAATACATCCCGAGGACGGCCATCAAAGCTCAAGCCATCACCGACTTCGTCTCGAAGTTAACCCCTCCCGAAGACAATAACGACGTGCACACCGAGCAATGATGGACTCTGCATGTGGATGGCTTGGCAAACGCCGAAAGAGGAGCCGGACTCGTTCTAAAGGGACCCGATGGCCAATAGTACAGACACACACTTCGCTTCGGATTCAAAGCCACTAACAACGAAGCTGAGTACGAAGCACTCCTATCCGGGCTTAAAGTAACCCTGAAGCTCCAGGTAAGAAGCATCGAGGTTTTCACCGACTCGTAGTTGGTGGTCGGTCACATCAACGGGGACTATAAGGCTCGAGATACAACTATGTCAAAATACTTGTCGAAGGCAAGATGACTCGCCGGTCGCTTCCAACACTTTACGGTGACAACAGTTCCTTAAACAGCAAGACTCGCTGTTCAAGGTTGCACTAGGTACGCCGCATGTTACGGAGTTGCTCCCGGAAAGTTCAGAACGAAGCCGTTAGGTATGAAGCTGCCCCGGAAAGCTCGGGACGGCGCCGCTCGGTGCCGATCCGTGTAGGTCAACCGGCGTCCGCACGGAAGATATGGGCTAGTCGCTTAAGGGGTCGACGATCATTAACGAACTAGGTACAACCGACCCCTATGTGCAGGTATAAAAACCCACCACTTTGTCACGGACAAAGTTCTAAACAGGATGTTTGATATAATACTTGTGTATGTCGGTGTCTTTATGTTTGTTCATGCTTTGCACAACATATATAGGAACGGTTGAAGGCTTAACAACCCTATTTTAGTTGGGTTTGGTAGCCTTCTTAGGCTTGTAAATAAATGTTGTGTCATGTGGACACTTGTGAGAGATATTCGGTCTGTAGTGGACCATTTTGACCCTTTATTGTGCAACCATTCAGATGTAAAGTCTGTTTGTAATTTGCATTGTCTATAAAGTGTTTTCGGAAATATTTGCTTGTGGATCCCAAGTGAGACGTTTTCTCTAACCCGTTTTATCTTTTGTAGGTCCTAAGGGACCATGAGAGGCTTCGAGAAGACTGACCTTTGCGGACGGACACGCAAGAGTACCGCACGACTTAGGCAAAACCAACTAAGTCCATGACAGATGGAATCAGAGCGAGACAAACACTCATAGAAACACTTGGCATGCAAACGTGGGGGACCTAGCGGGGCTACGTTGAGGGCAGTCAGCACACGCGCGACCGTTTAGGGGAAAACGAGCATGGAGATGTAGGAAAAAGGAGTCACTAAGAGGAGCGAGCATCTAAGATTGGCATTCAGAGGAATGGCCAACCTTTCGCGCAAGAGGCACCACGAGAACAAGCAAGCTTGGAAGAATACGGAGCGCACAAAGGTTGGGATGGCTGAGTTTGAGCTATGGCTCAACGTTGACAACTATACTTGATGGTGCTCAAGGCAGGCGAGGCGCTTGGTAAAGGATGAGACTATACAAGGTGGAATGAGTTGCTTAGCGACCGAAAGAGTTATGTAAAGCTCACAGAGGTGAGGGGAATTGCAAACTCGAAGAATTCGGTACTCATGCATAGGCTTGTATGCGAACGATGGAATGTTCGCGGCCATCCCAAGACGACCGAAACTCGGCGTTATGGAGCATTGAAATTTTCTCTTGATGCATAAAGGATCGCGTCCGGTAGGAGGGAAGTGTCTGCCGAAGTTCAAAGATGTTGCTAGGCCTTGAGTGGTGCAAAATGGTCCAGATTGGCGCGAGTCGCACTAGCAAGTATGTTTGTAGGAGACGAATAATCGCAGTTTGTTCAAGAAATCATAGTAGTCCAAGGGGATGGTGGTCTCAAACTAAGAAGAGATGTTGCTCCAACGAAAATAGATATCCGGGAGGGATAAGTCCCTAAAAGAGGGAGAATCATGTGCAACAACACCGCATTACATGTTGAGGAGTACCTCAAAACAACTCCACCTTAATGGACCAAGCGGCGGCGACGAGAGTAGTCGCGTGATCTCGGCTTGAGAGAATGCATTGGTGGATGCATCACAGATCAAGTGGGGAGCCGAACTAATCTAACTCAAATTAAGGTACACTTGAGTCGATATGGAGATCGGACTCAAGGAGGGGTCGACCCGAATGGTGGGCGCGAGGGCCACCATCAACTCAATGCAAAAACGAGGAGCGAAGCAACTTGGGTGTAACTTGGCAAAGTACCCAAGCCGCATGAAGGGAGCCGGCATAGAAGATGGAACATGGAGTGGAGGCACAGAGCTTTCCTTGGACAGAGGACAAGGACATGAACTCTTGTAGAGGTAAGAGCAGGATCATGTTGCTCCTTGAGTCCATTCTGATGGAGCGGACTCATCTTGCATGGTGCCAAAGACAAAAGGAGCTTATGGGCACAAACACCTTATCTCGGAGAAGCATTTGATGGAGGAACTAAGGTGACTCAACTTGCGGAGGCGAAGTTGGGTTCAGAAGGCCTTGGCACGAGGCAAGAGGATGCGAAGGCAAGTACTCTTGAAGAATATACCATAGTGTTGTCATTCAAGTTGCCATGAAGGAAGCGGTGCACAACGGAGATTGTGCTAGTAGGGGCAGAGGCCCAGGATCCAGACAATGGTGTACCATTTTCAGCGAAGTTGGTGGACTTTGGGAGCTACTAGGCGACAGACTGTCCTAGAGCAGTGCTTCATCTAGGTGTGACCCAAGAGCGGGTGGATAAAAGTCGATTGCCAAAGGAGCGAACAAAATCAAAGATGGAAGAGACCCTGCGATATATTAGCAGAGGCCACATATGGAGGGGTCACAATTCGAGTTCATCCCACTAGGATCAGAATGCATTGGAGATGTCTCCAGGAGGCGACATGGTGTAGCGGGTCGTGGTAGAACAGTTCGTGGCAATGCGATACACATGACTAGTCCCGTGAGGGACTATATCATACGGAGGTATGATCAGGAGCTACTCGAAGCTCCATTTCGGTGAACAACACGACGACAAGAAGGGTTATGGATTTAAGAATTGAAGGTCATGGTGCCGCAGAGGCGGGTCTTTCGTGCTTGCATCGAATCTTGCATCAGATGAAAGCCTTGGTTATCAGCATACAGGGGCTGTGTTCCACCGAGGGAAAAGTTCGAATGCAAGTACCAATGAGTCCCATGGGAGGGACTTTATCATGCAGAGAAATGATCGAAGCAGCTGGAAAGTTGGACTACTCTAGAGCTCATATTTGTTTAAGGGAGCTTGGCAAGTCAGAGGACAAGGTCGAGTAAGCGAACGTTGCTACCAAGGAAGCTAAGGAGAACAGAATCGGTGCAAACCCTACAATGTGATGGCAGAGACCATGCATGGGAGTTGCAGTCTGTCTTTCCATCGACCAAAGGGAGTTGCTTTGAGAACACCGAGGTGTTGAAGCGGGGGGTCGAAAGAGGCGAGGAAGCGACGACGTGTCCAGAGAGACTTAGCTACCCAAAATCAAGCATCAATTAGAATGGAGGTAGACTCGGAGGAGTGCCACAAAGACATATCTACTGATCGTGAAGAAAAGGGATGTAGATGCGAGGCGACGGATAATAGGGCCATGGGAATAGCAACACCATGGTACCGCAGAGGCGGGACTTCCGTGAAAGTTATTGATCCCTTGCTCTCATGAAGGAAGAGTGTTTGGTCGTGAAAGGGGCTAAGGAGGTGGAGCATGCAGAAGCAAACTCTAAGTACCGAGACAAGGCTGAAGGGCAGAGACCAAGGAACTTCGTAAGACTAGTGTCAACGAGCTTCTCATCAAGATAGCCGAAAGTGAAGGACTTCGGGTCGTGCAAGAGTGCATGACCAAGGAACGAAGCAGGCAGTATGCGGTGCTGTACCTTTGCTACTCAGTGGAGTAGGCAGCAGGGTTGATGGAGAAGACGGTACAATCCCAGAGGCGACCAAATCTATTAGAGAATTAGTCCAAGTTGGGGTGAAAACTTCCTGCATTCCAAAAGTTCGATGGCATTGAGAAGGTGAATCACAGTAGCTAACTCAATGCAAGGAGTGCAAACACTTCAAGTGCTTCAGAAGTATGAGCAAAGAGCAGGCGAAGGTCAGTAACCAGCTCGATGCATGGAGTACAACCCTTGAGGAGGAAGATGAAGTCAAGTAACCATTGCCTTCTCAACTCTTAAGAGAATAGGCGAAACCGAGTACCCCAATTCTCTTATCTATCCAGTAGAGGAGCACTGCACAGGTTCAAAGACCCTTTGAAGATATTAGAAGACAATAGTTGTCAAATCCTCACCAATGGTGATCAGTGCTATTGAGAGTAGATTATCCGCTTCATTTCCCAACAGAATGTTAATCGAAAATAGAAGTGATGCGAATCTACTTGGAAGTGACAACTAAGTGAAAGAAGAGTCGATGGATAAATTTTGTGGAGGAAGGACCGAAAACTTTAGAAGTTTGCGAGGCGATGCTCGTTAAAACTCCAACGAGCATTCACCCACTTCAAGCAGCATAAGGCATTTGAGAGACTGGCGCATAGTAAGAATGGTCTTTTCCTTCATCTGGAGGATCTGCAGGAATCAACAGGGATCAACACAACTCAGCCAACCCCACACTAGAGTCAGAGTCATTGGCGAGTTGAAGCAGGATGGTGGATCAAAGGTTTGACTACTCAAAAACAACAATGAAGAGCAGCTGGGAGCCAAGAGGCGCATTGCAGTTGGAGCAGAAGATTGAAGACTCAGTAAAGGCGAGGAGTTGCAGTGTCGGCAAAGGCTTCGACGAGGGCGTCGAAGAAATATGTGGGGGAGAATGTCACAGACAAAATTCTAAACAGGATGTTTGATGTAATACTTGTGTATGTCTATGTCTTTATGTTTGTTCATGCTTTGCACAACATGTAGAGGAACGATCGAAGGCTTAACAACCCTATTTTAGTTGGGTTTGGTGGCCTTCTTAGGCTTGTAAATAAATGTTCTGTCATGTGGACACTTGTGAGAGATATTCGGTCTGTAGTGGACCATTTTGACCCTTTGTTGTACAACCGTTCAGAGCTTGTAAAGTCTGTTTGTAATTTGCATTGTCTATTAAGTGTTTTCGGAAATGTTTGCTTGTGGATCCCGAGTGAGGTATTTTCTCTAACCCATTTTCTCTTTTGTAGGTCCTAAGGGACCATGGGAGGCTTCGGGGAGGCTGACCTTTGCGGACGGGCATGCAAGGGTGCCGCACGACTTAGGCAAAACTAGCTAAGTCCGTGACAACTTGGCCAGCGCCGGAGGAGGATTTTTAGCACATTTGACTCTTTTATTCCACTCAACGCTAGCTTAAGCTTCGAAAGGGTCGAGTCGAGAAATTCCCCTCCTGACCTCGACCTGTGTGCAGGGGTTGGCAACGAAAAAGAAGGCAACAAGACTCACAACTCAACCCAACCCGACACGCACTTTCGCTGCCTGAGTCTCCGGGTCGACGACCTTGCACATCCAGGATCGGACCGAGCCGTGCTGACTCCTCGGCCACGACGTAGAGGTTCACCAACAGTTTCCTATGCTCCTAAACAGGAAAAAGAATAATCAATATATATGTGTGTATCTATATATACATATACATATATATATACATATATATACATATACATATACATGCACATACATGTATATACATACATATACATACATACATATACATACATATACATATATATGTATATATATACATATATATATATATATATAACAATCAACTTGATCTACCCTCCAATGTCATGATTCTATAACCTAGGAATTTTTGGAACCTTTTTTAGATTTTAGCCTAAGTATTAAACCTTCATCCAATTTCATTTCATGTAAATTGTACTGACAGCATTAGTTTATTAAAGCATCATCAATACAAATTCATCACAAAGAAAAGACAAAAAAGTAAATAATAACTATTATTTTCTTCCTTTTCTTCTGTCAGTCCTTTTCTCTCGTCCTATTCATTTCTTCTTCCCCTACTGCATTGTTTTCTACTACAGGCATACCAGACATTTTTGCTGATGCCACTAGAACAGAATAAACTTTACCTTGTTATTGAACTTATATGAAGCCTATTTGTACCTCTAGCACAAAGCTTATTCTTTGCAACAAGTTCAGACACTATGCTGGAAAATCATGAGGAAAACAGATCAAAAACTTACCGCATAAGATTAAAAAAAATACAGCCATGCGGTGGACAAGGATAAGCTCAATTAAATTCGAGCAAACATTCTTTAAAATAGCTTTAGATATATCCTAGACTCAGTCTTCAACTGATGCCAGCACAATGCTTGAACTGGACTAAAGATGAAACCTTCCTTGAACAATTGCAAAAGTTCATTATGAGCACTTAATTGATGTGTGTTATCAAATATGATCTTAATACATCGAAACTCAAATTGAACATGTTCCTAAAATATTTGCCCAATGTTATCAGGATCTTGCTATTTGACAATGCAGATCAAAATGGCTCTTCTGTGCCTCGATTGAGGCCCTAAAAAACAAACAAATAGGTCTACTTATGTATTGAGGTTTCAAGTATTTGATGCACTGTTGTCGACATGTCAGTTGAAGTAGGTAAAAAGTGACCTGGCCATAGCAAACAATAGAAAGCACCAACATAGTACATCTTGACCACATAAGCCCAATGCTAGCCAGACCTTCAATCATTGGTTTAAATAGTACTTTAGACCAAGAGTTGCACTTTTGTGTACTACTACTGTATGGTCAGGACTCAAACCGGTACCATACCAGCCCCTATCGGCATACCGAGTGTCAGTACATCAGTACATATCGAGTTTCGAAAAAACCTTAAAAAGGCTGGAAAAACAAAAAAAGAAACTGGTTAGTATAGAGCTTGTGCCACCTTGTACCAGTAAGTACCAATCCTGTACCCAGGCATATCAGGCAATACAAGCCCTACACTGCTTTGTATATATCCTAAATAGGGCATACTGCATGGTTTACAAGCAACATGTACCAGTAACCTGTTGAACTGGTAAATACCACCCATACCAAACTGTATCAGGCAATATTGGAAACCCTGCTTTGGATGATAGGACTTGACTATTCTATTTTCACATCAACCAATCATGCCATATCATCTGTTAAAATAGTTCCATGTTTTTGAATGATTTCTCCATGTAAAATGCCTTAGAAGATCTCAAAATAAATTTGATAATGAAATTTAATAGTGTTGAAACTAAAGTTAGATCTCATAAATCATAATAAATACCAAGTTTTTGAATGAGCTCTCCGAGTTACAAGCATTTCAGAGCTCAAATAAAATAAAATTGTTAATAAATCATAAAAATTGGAATTTAATAGTTTTGGAGCTAAATGCAATATTCCAAGATACTGCAAGATGATAATATATTTAGTGATTTGAAAAAAATAACTTGGTCCAAGAAACTATGATGTTCATTTCCAATATATGCTACTAGACGTAACACATATAGGTTACTTTCACACAACTAGGTTATTTTCAGTTCTGTTACAAGTTAATAGCGAAGGCAAGAAATCATGACAGCAACCAAAAGTGAAATATCTTTTGGGGCATAAGGATTGTATCACAACTTGCAACACAATAGAATAATTTAAACAAGGAAGAAATTGCATTCTCAAGTAACATTTGCTCTCATGGAAGCATATCATGAATCTAAAGAAAAAATAAACTTTTGGATGTCCTCTATACAACCAGCTTGTTTAGTTACTTTACTGGAGCACTTATTTCAGTTGTATGAATCAAATTGTCCTTAATTTGTATATAAATACAATGTACTTGGTGTTTTTGGAACTTGAAACTGCTGGCATGTGTAAGGGAACCAATTTCCAATCTACACAAACCAAAATGCGTTGATTTTGGCCAAACAAGTCAGAACTGGACATAATTTCTTTGGTTTCTGTTGAATCAGCTAACATCACACCAACTTTAAGGTTTCAATCACAGAATATCATAACACGATTAAAGAGTATCTAAAAGTTTCGACTAACAAGATCAGAGCAACCCCAATCAAACAATCAACAAGTATTAAAGCAGCTCTTGCAGGAACTGAACAATTGGACTCGAAACGAAAACGAACAAGAAAATGCCTGGGTAATAAAAGAAAGTTGTGGACAGGTTGGTAGCTGGACTGGCAGCTTTTAATAATTCTTAAGTTACTAAGAACTCTTTTTTATATTCAATAAAGGCACTCTCTATCTCATACATAATGATGAAACAAATAGACTCTGTCTGTGGTTAGCACCTTCTTTCTAAGCATACAAAGATGCAAAACACGATATGTTTTGATACTACAGAAAATCAGCCATGTTTAATATGATTTGAATTCAACTAGTTGATGTAAAAAAAAGCATTATGATCACTTTTGCTCGAAAACATTTTTCTATGATATCAATTTACTAGCTCTGTGATCATACATATCAATTGATCCAACTTGTATCCAGTTGTTCAAAGAGAAGCAGCATGAGATGGACAATTATTCATGAAAAAAGAAAATAAAGAACAAACTGAAAACTTAAAGCAGAATAAGCAAGCTAATGGGATACTACACAGAAGCTTAAAAAAAAGCAAAAGTAACAAAGGAGATCCAAAAACTAAAATTTTGTGGCATGCATTTACCTACTACACATTGGAAGAACTAGTCACCACCAGCAGGTACCATGACCTCATCACCATTGCCCTCCAAAGAAACAAGTGCAAGGGCATCCACCGGTGACACTAGCACAATCAATTCAGAAGTTATAAGAAATTATTAATCAGCAGAGAAAAGAACAACTGTAAATTGTGCCTTACCCTCTGTTTCATTTCCTATCCAATCTTGTGCACATATCAAGCATTCTATAGTCACTGGATCTGTTGAACTCAGATACTGATTTAATGTTCTCGCATCACTATCTACTAGATCAACTGAAATAGGAATCCCCAAAATATCACGGGCCATCATAGAAAGAGCAGGATATTTAGCAGCATTATATTTCCACCAAGCTAAGATATCAAAATTGTCATCAGGACTGTTTGAGGGATGAACAGCTTCCTCCAAGTACATATCCAGATCAGATCTTGCTGGATGACCTGATGATGTCTCTTTAAGATATTGATCTAATCCACGTTGTGTATCAGACAATGTAATGTGAGAAGTTTTACATTCTCCATCATTTCCAAATTCAGCACTACTATAGCCACCACTAGTCCCACTATAGAAGGCTTGACCTTTTAAAGAATTAGCTGTCTGGCCTATATATTCATTGTAAAGATTTATAAAGCTGTCATGAACATTGTCGATCCTTGTCTTGGCTTCAGATGCGTCATCAAAAACTTTTGTGAAGAAGTATTCTACAGACTTCATCTTATATCGAGGATCTAAAACAGAAGCAATCGCCATAAGCATTCTATTGAATTCCCAATACTGTTCGAATTTCTCGAGCATCTCTTTGGCCATTGATGCAATGAAAGGTTGTGGGCTCTTGTACCGGGTCTTCAAGAGAAAATGAATACCACACATCTCATTAAAATATAGACTGGCAGTTGGGATTCTTGTGGCTGAAAATTTCTCCATAGCATCATAAAACACTTCTAGACAATCAACAATAGCTCTAACATCATCCCAATCCTTGGGTGAAGGAAAGTCTATACTCTCAATATCACATTCTGCCAAGTGTTTAAAAGCCTCTTGATACTGGCAAGCAGTTTTAAGCATTAAGTGTGTTGAGGGCCAACTAGCTGGAGAATCAAGAACTAATTGCTTTTGTGGAATGCCCATTTGCTCTGCATCTTTCTGAAATCTTGCTAGCCTTTCATGTGAGGATTTTACATATTGCACGCAAGCACGAATTCTACCGATGATCTCACAAGCCGATTCAAGAGCTGTCTGGACGACAATATTCAGCAACTGTCCACCAGAACGAGCATAGAACATTTCACCATTTGAGATAAGAAAACCCTTCACACGAAGGTATCCAAGAAGCTCACTTGCCACCAAATCACTGGTGCCACAATTGTCTAGTACTATGGTACATAGCTTCCCATCTATATTCCACTCCAGCAACTTCTCCAATATGGTCTTGCTGATTTCTTGGCCCATTTCCAAAGACCCAACGTGAAAAAAGTTAAGAATTTTCTTCTGAAGCTGCCAATCATTATCAACATAGTGGCACGTCAAGCACACATACTTTGCATCCTCGATTGACCTCCACATGTCGATGGTGAGGCTAATTCGAGAATGTAGCTTGTCTAACACGTCGAGCAACCTGAGCCTCTCATTCTCATATATCTTCATGCAATCTGCCTTCACGACGTCTGCAGAAACCAATTTAAACATCGGTTGAAGGTTCCTAATGAAGGTCCTGAAGCCGACGTGGTGGACGATGTTGAATGGGTAACCATGCAGAATGACCATGCGGGCAAGGTCTTGGCGGCTCGACTCCTGATCAAAATGAGAGTGCTCGGAACTCACAGCATCCTCGCTCTTGGCATCGGTTGACTTGAGGACGAGCCGGCGGACGACCAGCTTCTTGCGCTTGATCCGCTTGGTGGATGTGCAGATCACCAGGTGGTTCTTCAGATGCGTCGTCCCGCTCCGGCTGCTTGCCGTGAGCTGCTTCTTGCAGTGGTTACATATGGCGACGTAGCTCCCGTCTGCCTTGCGCTCCTTAGTGAAATCATTCCAAACCAATGATCTCAACTTCCGGGCTCTTGGATTGTGAACAGCGATAGTATTGCTATCGTTGGCCTCCATCATTGTCGACTATGCATATAATCGATCACCAACTACAACAAAAGAAAAACAAGATCAGAACTTTACCCAAGAAGAATTGCATCTGCTAGAAAACGAACCCAAACAATCTACGTACACAATGATGGAGAAAATCGAAGAAAAAAACTTATTTTGCATCGAGAAAACGGCATGTGATCGATCAAGAACTGTAAACCCGTGAAGAATTGCATCAAATAAGACGCAAGTTCAGTTGCGTTTCATCTATGATCACAACAGTGTGACAACGCGACACATCAACGAAAAAGAATTTACCTCCGCTTCGAAAGAACGACGTCGATTGGTTCGAAACCGAAACCGTGCCGGACTCTTGACGAAACCCAAACAAAAGTCGGAGGCGTAATCGGAGCTCCGGAGGAAGATGGATACGACCCTCGAAGGATGCGATCGAACCCCCTAACTAGAAGGATATCGGGGAGAAAGCGGGAGGCGAGGAAAAGGGCGCAGCGGAGATTAGGGTTTCGGTTTCGGGTGGGATTTGGGGATCGAATCGAATCGTTACAGGCGACGAATCGGATGGCATTCGGAACCGAACTTTTATCCCGAATTAAATAAGACTGGTTAACTTATCCCCGGTAAACGGACGGATCCGCCTATGCGTACGAACCCGGATCCCATAAGGAATTCGATGATCCTCATATGGACTCGGATTCGGGTGGAAAACCGAGTCCGATGTTGGATCTTCTTATGGGTTGGGGATCCATGACCGACCTACTGATGTTGTAGATAATCTGAAAGATGCACGGATGTGTTATCGGGTTAACGGGTGACAGCTTGTTACCTTTGGAAGAAATAGAGGCTTAGTTTAATCCATGCATACATATTATTTTCGATTTGAATTAAACTGATATCATCAGATTGAAATAATAAGCTTTTAGTGTTAACATGGCATACGGTAACTTATACCCGTTGGAAACTTTCCGCATAAAAAAGTAAATAATGTCAACTAATTCATTATTGTGATACCCATAGCATCATATAATAATATTCTTAGATATTCTATAAAGAAGGATTTGTTCCCTAAAAAATCCAAAACGTTATAATGTTTATGCCATCGTGTTCCAAGAGAATATATCTGACTATTCAACCAGTGAAATCAAAGCATACAACTTCCATACAAGCAACAAATTTCTAACATTTACACGAGACATATATTGTTATCAGGGTTCGTTCACTAATTGTAATAGCATACATGAACGGAAGAAACCTTCTGCAGATCGTTCTCAAACGGTTCACATATCATCAAGCAAAGAAAAGCATGCGATGAATTGCAACTCCAATAATACACACGTCTCCCTGAATAGACTGCTGGCTAATCATCATCTTCAAGAACACTTCGACGCCTCTGAATCTGGTGAACAAAGGCCAGAGACACATTATATTACTTCTGAAGGTTTAACCATGGGACAAAGTAATGTATGACGTGCATGTGGATGTTATCTTCTTGGGCATTATCACATGGAAGTAAGGCAGCTTAAGGACAAGCAACTTACAGTGACTTTCGTCTGTTTACTGGTTTGATTGTTGATCTGCTCCAGAAGTGAGATAAGCCTCTCTTCAGATACCTGAAACCAGGCAACCAAACATATCAATAATCGAGGTTCATAATGGGATCAAAATGTAAGAAGGAATTTGCACGACAGCATTTGGACATATTTTAAATTAGACCTTTTCAGATAGCTGTCCCATTTGTGCAGCTCTAAGGAGAACATCCTCCACCCCCCTAGCTTTCTCAGGTTTCACCAAAGCAATACGAGCAACTATTAAGAAGACATATATGACCACATTGAGTAATGCTTTTTGAGAAGAACAAACATAATGGTCATATAATTTTGCACAAGAAGCATGCTTTGCAAAAATAAATAGGACAGAAAACTTCTACAGAACTCCCAACAAAATTCTACCTACAATGTAACACACAA
This sequence comes from Musa schizocarpa, assembly GCA_900464855.2. Classification (NCBI taxonomy): domain Eukaryota; kingdom Viridiplantae; phylum Streptophyta; class Magnoliopsida; order Zingiberales; family Musaceae; genus Musa; species Musa schizocarpa. The sequence continues at coordinate 45,519,556 of LS990923.1, read as the reverse complement.
ACTCTGTAAAAGTGTCTATTCTTTCTAAATCTTTTTAAGGGTGAAGGTAACAAATTACTTGGTAAAATAGAAGCCTGAAAAGTTGTTCCCACAAGTGCATATAAACTGTATTGTATACCTCAACAACCAGTCTTTCACCAAAATAATATTACTAACAATAATAATTCAATAAAACAATGGTCTGAGAGATGTTCAATTTTTGTAGCAAAAAAAGGGTGAAAAGGGAACCATAAATCACTATAAAAGAATGGATGAGTATGCCTTCACACCTGTGATTTTGTTTTTAGTCAGCATTTCAAACACTGACAATTTTTGCCACATGAAAGTGAGTTAACAAAAAAACCCTATCTGATCACAGCAATTGTCTTGCTGTTTAAGCACCACAATCACAGCAAAATTCTCAAAAGTTTTTTTTAATACTTCTAAAGAGTTCAGGTGGAGGGAGAAATAACAAGGTTTACACATAGAGGAAAGTCCCATTTAAAAGACAAAAAATGAGCAAGGAGTCAATTAACAAGAACACAGAGCACTACTAAGTGACATGGTTAATACATGATGCAATTGCATAGCAAAATATTCCGTAAGCACATGCTTTTGCAAGTCTGCATGCTTCTTTCCTCTATTAAGTTGCTAATATTTCATAAACACAAAGATCAAAGCAACTACATACATATCCAAACATATCCAGTTACAAATTTGTAACCTTTTGTCAACCATAACAGGTAGTTACATAAGCATACTTCATCAGGAAAGAAGTCATTGTTCAGAGAAAGTTGTCAGGGCATCTATAATAAACTCTAAGGTGAAAGATAATAAAAAGAGCAAAACAGAGCCACTAAATTCCAATGGTGACTGTTTAAATTTTTACTAAATTATATATTAACCCCATGAATTCTGAGTTCAACTATACATCTATGTTATAATTAATATGCAAAATATATTAAATGAAAAAGCAAGGAACTAAAAGGTATCCACATCAAACACCATCTTAGGTCTGATTAAGGCAATATGTAAATGAGGTATCGTAAATGTATGAAGGTGTTCTCCTCTAGAAGGATAGAATTGATACATAATGTATATGCATTTAGCATATGCCTCTAGAGGTATCTGTATAACATAGCACAAACTGAACCAAAGAGGATAAACAGGGTCATCCCATATGATGGAACCTCATCAAATGGAAGACAGAAAGATTCTGCAATCTGTGAACTTGAGCAGAGAACTACCCACAATTAGAATCAAAGCAATGTTGCCAAAAAAAATCCCCCAAGCGAAGACAATTAACAACCTTAAATCAGATGCTAGCAAACAAATTAATCTGGAAAAGAATTACTTAAATAAATACCTAAAAGTAGTAAACCACTACTTGTGAAGTTAAAATGTTAGTTTACTAATGGCTAATTTAACAGGTATACACTCTTTTGAACCATCAGCAAATTATGTAGAATATCAGAAGCATACTAAAGTGAAAAAAAACAATAATAACAACTTGCAAGACATAGAACAGCATTAGCAATATTCAAAGGCAACTCCATTGGCATAAGAAAATTTATTTAATAAAACACATACGCCTTTCTCTTGCTTGAATTGACAGTATCTGACTAAGCATTAGTTGCCTACGTTCTTCAGCTTCCCTGTGTTTCAGTTTACAAAAAGTTATCAAGATGGTAAAGATACAAATATAATGGTGTTCCTGACAAAAAACCTTTTGGCCTCTTCTTGTCCATTTTGCTGCTCACCATTGTGCTGATTACCCTGATCAAGAGAAAGCATAAACCAAAAACTGTTAGTTACAAAGATGGCATAATTTGAAAGTTCTTTGAACCATATGGAGATAACTTACTACACCATGTTTTGCCATCAACTCTTGCATTCTTCTTTGCCTAATTTCTTCCAGCTCCGGATCATCCTAAAGAAAGAATACATATCATATTGTTAATTCTATAGCATAACAAATATACGTTTTCCAAGAATCTACTGTATAAGCTAAAGAAAACACATATCCTTGTTGAAATTGAGGTGAAGGCATGCATCTTTAACCGATAAAAGAAAACAAAGAGAAACCTTGAATACAGCAGAAAAATCAAAGAGTAACCATGACCCAAACAAAAATAAACATCAAAGGGGATAGCTTAAAGAACAGAAAATTAGAAGAATATCAAAACATAACAAAAGCCATCATATCTTTTTCATTTGTCAGAATGACAAAGGCGCAGAGTACAAGGCTTTGGTGTTAGTACTCGTGAAATCCTTCGCTTCCTAAAGAACCAACCACTGGGATTAAGATGAAAAAAAAAAAGGATCTGCAACCTTCTTGAGAAACGGGTATGACTAATTCGGATTTCAACCATCATTCTGTCTTTTCCTCCAAATTTGAACCAAAATAAAGTTTCAAATGATACCCGTGACACGATCCCCACAATCCAGGTCACAAAAATAAGAAACTGACCAATCAAATGGAATCTTATTCAACTACACAAAGAGATCCGACACCACCACAATTTCTAGTCACCGTACTTTTACGGCGGGGGAAAATACGAGAACGAAAACATGAGGCTGAGCCTCAAAATTTACAAAGAACGAAGTAATATCACAGCATCGACAATCAAACCCCAAAAGAAAGACAGCGAAAAATAAATCAAAACAAAACCCTAACAAACGATCGACAAGAATGGAATTGATGAGAAGGAGGAAAGAGGGTTTTGCGATCATCCATACCATGTCGCAGAGATCTTGAGATCTAAATCACAGTAGCGCCCGACCTTTGGCTCGGTTCGCTGCGCAATCGCCGCCGCAGAACCCTCTTCTTTTGGTGGTATGACGCTATCGCTCTCTTTCTCCTTTTAGAGACCTTTTACGAGAGCTGATGGATCCCACGGCTGGGAGAATAGAATCCATATCCGATGTGTGTGATCGGGTCGGATTTGGGTCATCGATCCGTATCCGATATGTGAAAAGTTCATTTATCTCATAATATGAAAAATTCTTTGATTAATCCGCAATAGAAATGAACAAAATCACAAAACTAAAGAATATAAATAGTGTATATAAAGGATTTTGCACATCCATTTTGGAAATAGTATACCTACTCCTAATGAGTATATCTGTCCCTCTAAATGTTGAGACCCATTGATAACCCTCTTGTTTATTTCCATCCATAAAACATGGTTATTAATTTTAATTTGAATTAAAAAAATAAAAATCGATCGTTTATATATATATATATATATATATATAAACATATCTCAAATTTAATTAAGGATAGTAACGGAAAAGAAGAAATATTTATGCAAGAACACATATCTTTTCGTATTTTTCGTCTCACCCTTTTCTTTACCTGGCTTGTTATTGGGCATAGGCGCCGGGCTCACTTTTTAAACGCGCGGAGAAAGAAAAGTATTGCGTTATATAAACGATCGTCATTGCAGCATCTCGGAGATGATCATCCACCGTTCGTTAGTCACTGTGGTCTTCCCATAAATATCGCCACATTTCGCCTGCGTCCGTTAGGTTTTGGTCTCCTGTCGTCTCCTTCCGCACGCTCATCCACGCGAAGAACTTCTCCAGCCGACTACCATGGCCGACGAAACCCTCGCCTACCCCGCCCCCGCCGCCGCTGACCGCGAAGTGGAGACGACCTATAAAGAAGCCTCCGCCTATGGCGTCGAGCAGGCGGCCGGTAAGGAGGCGGCCGCCAACGGCGAACAGGAGGCGGCTGTTTATGGCGAGATGGATACTGCCGCCGCCGCTGGCGACCGTGATGCGGCGGTCGAGCTCCTGCTCGACGAGATCCGGGCGCTGAAGAGCGAGCGGTCCAACCTCCAGCGAGAACGGTCGGACCTTCTCCGCGACCTCTCGGACGCCCGGGAGAAACTCGCCGGCGCCGAGTCAGACCTCAAGGCCGTAGCTGGCCAGGCCAGCCACCTCGAGGGCGAACTCCGCGTCACGCTTGACGACTTGTCCACCGCCAACCTTGCCGCCACGGAACACGAGGAAAGGGTGTGCCTTCTCGAGAGCAACATCAAGGATCTCGAAGCCACGTTCACGGTCAAGGTCAAGGAACTCGAAACCAAGGTCAAGGTTCTCGAGGAGGAACTGAGGGTCGCCAAGCAGAAAGAAAGGGACGAGGCGGAGAAGTTTGCCACTAAGGAAGAGGAGCTGAAGACGAAGATCGCTGAATTAACATCTAACTTGGAGGAGGAGGAGGAGGAAGATGAGGAGGAGGAGAAAAGCTTTGAGATTGATGGCAAGGAAGATGCTGGGGTACCTCCGATGCACTCTCGTGCCCTGGGGGCGGCAGCTGTGATTGGAGTCGTGGCCTTGGGGGCAGGGGCTGTAGTGTGTCTACACCTTGCAAAACGGAGATAAAACTGGAGCGCTCATGAACTATTTTCTGCTTAGATTTTTTGGCCTCTTTTTCGTTGTTTTATCTTAATCTCTATGTTGTTAGTTTTGGATACCTGTTCAGTAGCTTGGTTGGGATTCATACTCTTTCATATCCTTGCAGGCAATTCTACTGTAGTTTTCATAGCTTTCATGATTTGACTAGATTAGGCACTTAGGGCAGTGATTAGCAATGGTTTCACCAGAGAGTGTTAAAGTTCTTCCTGTCGGTGTCTAATGTGTTGTTCTGCTGAAAGTGTAGTCCAATTCTTCTGGCAAAACTGTTCGTGCTGATAGCTACACTTTTTAGTATATGAATCATTTTATGCTGAAGGTGTTTTAGTGAATGACTGGTTCTCCTCTAAACTTATTGTTTATAGTGTTATTATGTGTTACATGTTGCGTTAAATTGTTGGTGATGAAACTGTTATCATCAATGCTATTCGAGTGGCGCCTCATGTTTGCTTTTTCTGCTGCTCTTGTATTGCATAAATTTATACTTTGATGATTATTATCAAATTTGTTTACGCAACATCTGGTTGATTATAATCAATAAAATCTTTTATATAACAATGATGATCATGAATTTTATGTTGTTTGCGTTATCCAGAAGATGTAATCCAAATGCAATCATTTCACCTGCTCCTTGGTGCATCTCTCCTGGCAAGACATTGTCTTGATCCAAGGGATAGTGCTTTAATGTGCTTGGCAATTCTCACCACCTATTGTCTCAGATTCTTCTCATAAAAGATGTTTCTTGGTTTATCTGGCCGAGCAGCTCTGTGTTATATGGCTTATAGCATTAAATTAGTTGGTGATTGGTTTTTTGAGACTGTATTCAAAGAAAGCTACTATGTGGATTGTTTAGTTTTGATATTAACCATTAAGCTGGTATCAAATATGTCATGGTTTGGGATCTTCATTTTTCAGCTAGTTTATGGTGCCTTTACCATATGATTTCAGTTCTGTGGTATTTTAGTTTTTACAATGATCCTTCATTTTATATTCAGTGTATGATGTTATCCTTAAGTTGGTTCTTTAGTGCTTTAGTGTTCCTTGAATTATTGTAGTTTGGTTGTGCCATTGGCTTTACACATCCTAAAACTGTTTATAATAATGTAAATTATGGTATTGAGAGCATTACGAGGTTCAAATCTTTGTTGAACCAATTGATGTTCATGAATTTTCTATATCATGTTTTCTTTTAGAACCTAGAGCTTATGCTACTGTGAGTTGTCTCCTTTAATTTCGTTTAATTTTTCTGTCATTTTTCTTATGATATCTTTGATTGCTTGATCTTGTACATGGGTTTTCTTTTTTTCATGACTGATTTGAACTTTAAAGAGGATTTCAATGGGATTGAATTGTTTTCAAAAGATTGTTTAGGAGGGGTTTGGTCGTCCATAAATGGACTATCTGCAAGTCATTATAAAGTAAGTAGCTCACTTGCAAGGGTTTGGTTGCCAGCAAGCAGGCCAGTTGCAGCACGTATGCAAAACCCTTGCATGCTGTTAGTTGAGTTGCGGTTTGAAATGCCCGCATACCATAGTTGTATGTTGGATTGCAAGTCAAAATTAGATTTGGATACCCTTTCTGTCGACTATGCCTGTCCTCCACTTAAGACCACATTTCTCTTCCGTCTTAGCTGCAACTGCAAATAGCAATTATACATGTGAGCATCCAAATAGCTGCCCTGGCAACTGTTAGTTGTAGCATTTGCTTTTGGCACAACTGGAAATGCAACTGCAGTTGTAGCATTTGCTTTTGCCTGTGACTGCTACTTGGAGATATTTCGAGTTGCAGGAAACCAAATGCCTCCTTAATGTATATTAATTACTTAAATATGAGCTTTCCTTAAACATAGAAATATAAATGCAATGGCTGTTATTTTGTTATTCTCTTATCTGTTTGTATTCTACGACCATCATCAGTCTTTTACACCTTCTAGCAGCAAGCAGAAATCTTCAGTTGGTACACAAATTATGCAGAGAATATGCTTTCTGGTAAGTTCCAAGATATATTAACATGTACCGTGTAAAGCTGACAGTATCTTGTAGTGAAGCCTCATAACCTCGTCTTCTGCTGATAAGAAGTTGAGTGAATGTGCAGGTCGCTGCAGGGTGCTAGCATATAGCCAGTAAAGCGTCTACTTTTGCCAAGCAAGGAGAAGAATGCAGTAAACATCATTGACAGACTACTGTATCAGAAGCAGTCTAACACACATGGAATCGACAAAGTCACAGACTAGTTAGACTAGTCTAAGCAGCTGGGCTGTTTGCACTAGCATTCTCAAGCACACCCTACCGATCATGACAATGTCCTGAAGACACTTCTTGGTGGAGAGGAATCTTTGCAATTATTGGGCTTGTGTTATTTATCAATCTATCGTAGATTTCTAATACATGTACCTGATGAAGGTATATATGGTTTGCAGGGTGATGATCTGTGAATCTGCTATATTAACCTGAGAGCTCTTGACGACCGTTATCGGACAGCATGGCTGTTTCCACTGTGTTCTCATGCGCAGCTATCGGCCAAGGTGACATCTTAGTGAATACTACTTGTTGCTGACTTCTTTGGCGGGGCATCGAGAATGTAGTTATTATGTTGATGTGCCAGGTCTTAGAAATATTTGCAATTATTGGGGTGTAAATTTCTAATGCATGTACCTGATGAAGGTATATATATGGTTTGCGGGGTGATAACATGACAGCTGCAATGTTGAAGGTTGTGGAGGACTTGTGCACATTACTTGGTGTATGGTAGACACTTGGTAGTTGTTTTCTTCACACGAAAGAGAGTGATGGACTGATGGTGGACATGTAGTGACAGGTATCGACGTCGAAAACCACGGCATGATTGCCTCCTTTCAGGATGGAGAGGTTGTGGCTGGCATGGGTTTGTGAGATGTGTACTTGTGCGGTTGTGGTGGAACTGCAGAGATGTGCTTCCACAGTTGTCGAATGAATGATAAGCATGCGTGCCAAGATTTTATCTCTCTTTCTATAGAATGGGATTAGCATGTAATAACAATCGTTATTAGGATTCTGTAATACAAAACTCCCACCAAGTCTATTGACTATAGATAAAGTGATTTATTTTTGTGACTCGAATTTTCGAAAATAGTTCAAAGTCATAGATTTGCATGATATTACAGATTATTTTCTATAATTAATTATATTTAATATTTATATTTTTAAAAATTATATTGATATTTTTATATTTATAAAAGTAAAATATTTAAATTTTTTTTCACGTCAGTGATAAACTAAAGCAAAAAGTTGTTATATGTTCAGTGATAAATAAAATTAAATGTTTAACTTTCATAAGTATATAGGAATATTAATATAATTTTTAAAAATATAAAGATCAAAATGTTAAAGATAATTAACTATACAGATTAATATATAACAAAACATTTCATAAGGGGATTCACATAAATTAACATTACTTTTAAATCTAATGAGCTCCAATGTTCATATCCTACTCGAACATTTTAGCCATCAAGCAAATGAGAATAGACAAACAGAGAAGCATTAAATGTCTACTACTTGTAACTTCTAATCCAATTTAAAGAATGATCACAATACATGGATGAAAAATACATGGATTGTGTATACGAGTATAACAGAACCTAAAAGGAACGAGCAATCAATTGCTGGTTGCAGAGTCTTTAAGACAATGTGCATGTTTCAGCTGCTGCCCTGATTACCCTATCGGGTGGCATAATAGTAGTAGTAATACGAGATACACACGAACTGCAATCCATAGTTCTCTCCCACCTAAAGCTGAATCCGCTTGCATCTTTGGAATCCCGTGGATCAAATTCTGAAATTGTTTTCCTTGCAGCGGTCAACCCAGCAAATTTGTATCTATAACAACTGACTTTAATTGCATGAATATGTCAGTGATGACTCATGAGATCCGAAAGTGTGATCTTTCCACATTTTCCAGTGTCTAGTTTATCAAACTGATTGCATATCAGCATGATATCCATCTCTGTTACCTTCTCCATCTCCTTGAGCTTGTAAATTACAAACTCTGATTTACTGCAGAAAGTAATGAATAGATTAATCCAATGATTGAAGAAATCAATGCTAGAATAACCCAGTGATTGACAAAATCATTGCTAGAGTTAATAAGCAAATAGAATAAATGCCAATGCTTGACAGTTCCTTGCTGTTATTTCTTAACAGCGGATAGGAGAACTTTAGGCTCTTGCTCTCTGGTTGTACGAACTTTAATCTGTAGTATATATTTGTACATCTCAACTAGCATTTTATGTTCTCAACTAAGTCCTCTTGCCTATACTCGGGCAAAGAGGCGACGGTTAGGTTGTTCAATGCAGCCATCTAACTTGAGTTGACATCACGAGTCTCTTTAAGCAGTCATTCTAAGTTGTCATTCATGGGATAAATGAAACCATAATTCTCCTTGCTATGCCCTAAAAACTTTTTTCTTTCGTCTTAAAGTAAAAAGATACTAATAAATAAAAGTAGTTCATGCAGATCTTTGTAAGACAATCTTAGCCGTACAACTTTAGATATAGACTAATCGATGTGTTACAATCTCCCCTATTCAAGGGCTTGATAAAATCTAACATAGCCCAAAATGAAACCTAGCATACAAGACAATTCAATTGTGACTCCATGTCACGACATGCCCTTTGGCCTCGTCTATAGATAGTCCTTTCTTATTCGATCCTCTCACCATACCCCAATATTAGGACGACTTTGATATCAATTGTCACAACCCAACCCGATGGAATAACTAACCAGTTAACCTCGTTCAACCTAAACCATTGGTTCAAAATGCTTAGGTTGAAATTAACAATATTGCATTCATCATCTCCTTATAAGTTGATCTTAGTTTTAACCCGCTTTTGATACATGACTAAATCAGAACGTTACATGTTGATGAATACTTAAAAATCCATTAACCTTAGATATGAACCTGATTAAGGCCGTTCAAGGCACAACAAAAATATTCATCAATCCTAGTATTTCTTAAATGAAGAATCAAGCAGTAAAAACAGAAGCATACCAAGAAAAATTCATCAAAGATCAAACTCAAAGGGATTTTTTAACTTTTAAGCTACAGCAGGAGTTCATGTGCTTTAATCGAGAATGAGACATTTTTTATGACCTAACAGATTCTACAATTTCAGAGATCAACCTATTCAATGCAACTATATTTTACAAGGCATTTCAAAGAGGTGAGTATCCTAAACAGAACCTTTTCCATAATACTTTCAGTCACTAGCTTCCATAACATATGGTTTATGGTGTCTTTTAGGGACATTTGCATTAAGAACAAACATCTCCATTGCTTCATTGATGCTGAATTGTTAAGTAGGTATTATAACATTCGGTAGGCTAGAAAAACAAATGAACTCGACAAGAAGTCTAAGACTCTTCCGGTCTCCAATATCCTTGATAGTGTCTTCTAAAAAGAAAATCACATGGTATTTGAGAAAGTTAGCAAACTTGGACAGATTACAGGATTAGTGATGGAGGCTGACGAAATACATCATCCGATTGTGATGTTTCGGTAGAATATGCCATTTGCAAATTAAATTCGCTCAAAACAAAGAAACAACACACTTACTGAAATGAAAATTTCACACATATAAGCAGCAGGTTATAGCAAGCAGCAACTGAGAAAACATGATTTAATGTGGCCATGCAAGTGTTGCAATGTAATACTTAGTTCATAATATACTGGTTTACTAATGAAGAACTGATTTCCTGTAAAATGTCACCAAAGCTGAAAATAACAGTAAAAAGAAATCTTAAGAATGCATAAAATAGGAGGAAAGTAAATCAAAGTTATAGTCAGGAGTCAGGACAGATATGTGATACTAAACAGATGTATTGCAAGACACAAATGGAGTCAGCAGATTGGCACAATAAATTGCTTCCTTCCTAGAAGTAGTTCTCATGTCAACCAAAGAAACAAAGAAGAAATTAAAGAAGATGAATTTATCAATGGCTTGAAAGAATCATAAAGGGAAACGCCAAATACAACAGTCCATATTCCAGTGGAGCCTCACAGGTCAAATGAAAAGAGCAACCAACTTCAACAACCATAATTACCAGCTACACACATATAAAAAAGGTCCTACCCAGGAACACAAAGGAAGTATACATCTTCATCTTTCATAGGCAGCAGATAATCATCCTTAGCAAAGTTTATAGTCAAACAACATAGAATATTTTCCATGGCCTCCAGAATGAGCATCATTGTAATATGGTCCAGAACCTCATACAGACGGTACAATTACATTCTTGAGCCAGTTGAATTCAGTAATCAAAGATCATTTATTTGAAGTTTGAACATCAAACCAGCAGGATACCTCAGAATATGAGGGTGAATTTCAACCATCTAACCAGAAGGCTGATAGAAAATACAAACAGCAGTAATTGTCTCTTCCCAGTTACACTTAGGTCAACCATCAGATGTCCAGGGCCTCCTTTCGTCCAAGCTATGGAAGAGAATGATCCCTTATAGCCAGTATCAATATATCAAAACACTAGCTCAGAATTTGATGTAGCTCATTCATATTAAAGGTGGTAACCAATCTCTCCAGGCCAATCATAAACCTCCTTCAAACCATAACCAGTTGATATCTTTTGATAGTAGCTCCAACTAAACATTCCTTTTCTGTGTCCAGATAATATGGCACAATAATGGCATCAAAAACTCGTCAAGGGCAATTTATAAAAAGATGATTTCCTTCACCAATGTCATCAAGTTGATATCAAACTTCAGAAGGGCATCTGTAAAGTGACAATCTCCCTTCTCATAAACCAATACCTAGATACTTGTCTGTTTATCATGATTCTCCATAGCTATCTAAGCAAAAAGAAATACTCATATCCTTTTTTTTTCTCTTTTTTATAGCAAAATACTTAATCCTTGCAATTTTTCTCCACCAAGAGGATGCATTTCCAAAAATTCTTGCTCGTTGTTTCCCAAGAGAATCTAAAACTAAAATCAATCATCACCTCATGTTGCACTCTTTTCCTTCATTAATGTTCTTTTCTCATATCTTCTTTAGAATCTCAGGGAGAATATGTTTATAACATATAATATATAATGCTCAACCCAGTTAAATGTTCAAATACACAGCCAGGAAAAAAATTAACCTGCAAGGAAAAAATTGTTCTTTCTCCTTCATTGATTTAATAAGTTTAACTAATGATTTACAGAGAAAATTTGTTTGCAGATGAGAGTATACCTCCTTCAAAGGCTGTGCTTTTTTCCAACTAATTCCTTGATCCTGAATATTTGTGATCCAAAACTTCCACAGACAAAAACAAATTAATCTAAGACAGACATGGTTGGGAATTTTTGTTAATGGAGATGGAGATTCAGACAGCAAATTGCTATTCTCAAATGCAGTTCATCTTAAACTTAATCAGTTACTTTGCTCCATGTCTATGTTCCTCCGTAGCAGTATGATACGGCACCATTACGAGTCTGCATCTTATACCAACTGATCTAGTCTTCAATCCATCCAAATTGATCAACGAAATAATAAAACATCAAAAAAATCATGATGTTGGTTCAAACATTTGAGAGTTGTGGTAGGCTAATTGATCCAAGGAAGCTAGACCATGATGCATGACGAGACTACTGCAAGGTGCAAGAAGGAAGAATTCTTAGGAGAACAGAGTAACTCACGTGACAAAGCCGTTGTTGTCGATATCAGCTGCAAGGAATTCCGAGACAGTCATGTCCCTGGAGAGCACCCATTTTGCTATCTTCCTATGCCTCTTATCGATCCTTGCCTCTGCAAGGTAGAGGAAAGCACGCGCAACGGCGAGCGTGGAGACAAGGAGCCACAGCGACGCAAACAGCCTACCCGGCATCGTCTTGAACGCCCGATCCCCGTAGCCGACCGTGGTGACCGACATCACAGAGAGGTAGAAGGAGTCGAGCCATCCGAGACGCTCGACGAAGCGGAGCACGCCGGTGCCAAGGCCGATGCAGAGAAGGACGACACCGAGGGCAAGGGCGACCTTCATCCGAATCCGCATCCGCCCCTTCTTGACGTCGATGATGTAGTTCCGGGCGATTTCGTGCCGGTGGTGGTGGTGGTCCTGCTGCTGCTGCTGCTGCTTGTGCTTCTTCTTGTCGTCGACCTTCTCCGGCTTGGTGACGGCGGAGAGGAGGAGGGACTCCTGGAGGTCGAGCACGTAGGACACCATTCCGGAGAGGAGGATATCAACGAATCCGAAGCCGATGATGACGAAGGTAATGGAGAAGATCTTGGCGGAGGCGGTGGTGGGGGTGATGTCGCCGTAGCCAATGGTGCACATGGTAACGATGCAGAAGTAGAGAGCGTCGACGACTGGGTGAGTCTCAGCGGCGGTGAAGTGGTGTCGGTTAAAGGTGTAGACGGCGACACCGAAGGCGAGGTAGACGACGAGGAGGAGGAAGGCCTGGGCGATGATGGAGGGCCGGCCGGGAGAGTCGACCCGGGAGGGGCCGACCTCGTTGATGGCGGACATGGCCGGCGCGGTGCGGGAGCGATGGAGATTGGTCTTCCATCGCGCGGCAGAGGGGTCGCTCAGCCAGGCATCGGCGGCGGCGGAGGAGAGCGGATTGGGGCCGGGGCTGCCGGGGATAGGGATGGCGTTGGGGGATGCGGGAGGGGAAGAGGGGGGTAGGGCAGCGGCGGCGACGTCGTCGTGGTGGAGGTCGGCGGGGGAGCGGAGGCCGAAGATGAGGCGGTCCTTGAGGGACGAGGAGGCGGCGGCGCTAGGGGAGGAGATGGGGAGGGAGATCTCGCCGTCCTCAGGGAGAGGGCAGAGGGCGAAGGAGGAAGAGGACGTGGGAGTGGAAGGAGGAAGGGAGGGTTTCCTGCGGTGGGAGGGGAGAGATGGGGAAGATGCCGCCGACGGGGAAGTGGTTTTTATGGGGAGCAATGGCTCTCTCTCCATGGGTTGAGGGGAGGGGAAAGGAAGAGTAAAGGTTCGGAGGAGGAAGCCACCGATGCTATATGACCATGTCGTGGGTTGGGTTGGTTGCGAAGTGGGTTGTCGAAGGAGGAAGAGAGAGTCTGAATTGAAGCACCGAATTCCAAATAAAAAGAAACGGAGAGAACTAAATGATTCGTGTTGGGAGGCGAGAGAAAGGCGGTGACGGAAGAGAGAGAGAGAGAGAGAAGAGAGTTGCGGAATCGCAGGGTGACAGGTGGGTTGCGAAGAGTCGTATATGCAGGGCGATAAGACAATGATGGGATGTTTGAGTTAGCCCCAATTGCGATCGCAGGTTACGAATTTTGAAATATACATATTTAATATTATTAAAAAATTCAATGTTATAATAAATTTTTAAAAAATAATATAAATTATTTTGGATTTTTTACCGAATAAGCGTCCAATATTGGTTTTTAGCATGGATTTTGTTTTCACTTGGATGAAAATAATATATTTTAGCTTAGGTGACTTTGATCATAGATGCTATCCAAAAATCTTAATTTTGATAATTAATTATGATAAAAGTATTTAAAAATAAAAATATTAATCATATTATAATTATTTCATTATTATATTTTTATTTTTAAAAAATTATAAAAATTAATTATTAATTTTTATGATCAAGTCATTTTAGTGGGAGACTAAAGTTATTTTTGTCTAAATAGAAAAAAAAAACCCATGAGGGGCGTTATCCGAAAAAAAATCAATATCGGAGATTTTTTTGAGAAAAATACCTAATTATTTTTCTTCATTTTTTTATAATATCATAACCGAAGAATATCTTGTTACAAATAGGAATAAATAAGCTTTTTCCAATTTAGAGCAAAAATATATTTCATGATTCTATATATCATTAAATTTCAAAAAATAAAATTTCTAATTGAACTTTACATACAGAACCTGAGAGCATATGTTGAGGATTAAAAATTTTCTTTAAAAAATTGAAAATGAGGGACTCCTTAACTATTTAAGTTACTAATGACAATCTTAAATTTAGTTGAATGGGGTTGGAATGGGTCATGGATGATGATTGTTCCTTGTGAGAGTGACCTATAATAACTTGAATGTGAGGATAAAATTGACATGTTGTTTGTTTCAGGGATGTTTGATCTTTAATTAGGACATCATTGTAGAATTTTTAACCAAATTTAACATCTGCTATTGAAATCTTGGTGCTAATTATTGTCATAAAGAACAGCATTTTAGCAGGTGGAGAACACAATGACTGTAGCAGAACTCAGTGTGATGGCTCTAAAGGTTGACTGTGTCAAATTGGCTTTTAGAAAACAGTTGGTCTTCTAGACTCACTTTCATGAACAGTTAGCAGAAATTGTTGGGGTTTTGACTTGGAATAATTTATGAAAGTGAATTTGATGTGAGAAAATGGAGTTGGGAATTTTAGTATCAACTTATATTTACCCAAGCATCATCAATAGATTCAGGAAAGCAAAAGGCCAATCTTCTTCATGGTGTCCTTTTCTCAAATGGCACCTTCCCCAGATGATACTCAACTTTGATGATGATCCATGTGGTGGTGCCAATCCATGAATCTTTGATGGTAGCAAAGCCAAACTCCTCATCAATTCGCAGTATATTAATAAAGATACAGAGACCGATACATGCACTGTTCCCTTCAGTTGAAAAAAGATCCTTTTCAATCAGTATCAGAAATGGAAGTTATCAGACCAAACAAGCAACTAGATTTGGACATCATCTAGGTCAGAAATCATGCAAGAGCATGCATACAGATGAGCACAAAAATCTTATAATACCTGAGGTGTGATGGCAAGCTACATTTGGAGAACTATTTTGACACTTATGTCCTATGAAAATTGCATTTCAGATTCCAGGATGAGTCTGGCTATGTACATGACTACTTTCTACCTCACAGTATCTTCAGTAGTCTTCAAGACTACATTAATCTGTGGTGTTTCATGTCAATCCATAATAAAAACACTGTCTATCACAACAGTTGCACTTAGATCCGGTGAGCATATGAGCAGACCAAATCAAACAATCTGTGATGCTACATAGATGTGAAGAAACCATACCTGCTTATCTTGCTGCACATAAGAAAGCTTGATACCAGCATCAAGTGCAGGGGTTTTGTTTGCTTTACTGCAAATGAATTTGGATAGATTTTTAGTTGAATGATCATTCAGCTCTATGATCAATGGTGAATCAAGGAGTAGGCTATCAGGAGTAGTCAACAGAGGGGAGGTGGTACTCAAACATGTGCCACTGGAGCATGGCTTGGAAAACCTGGTGAAAGAGTTGAAGAGATGTGATGAATCTGAGAGCTCAAGAGAGAAACTCTGTGGTGACTTGCTCAGCAAGAGCTTATCCATGGATTTTAAGTATTGCAAGATTCCAGGGACGGGGGACCTGGTCTTTTACATCACATGTTGTTTGGAAGTAGTAGGTTTGAACATTGGTTGCAGTACTGGTAGCTAGATCCAATCTGTCCTTCCTTGTAGAACATAGATTATATTATCCTATAAACATCCATCAGTCAAAAGATAGTAATTAAGTTTTTGATAATTTGTTTTTAATGAAGGCTACAAACATGCTGGGAAATGATATGTAATCTTCTTTGCTAAACCTTTAGTGAGATCAAGATGGCAGAAAAGAACTTACCAGTTTTAGTCCTTCCATATTGTCTACACTGAGGCAGCACAGAGTATGTAGCTCTCTGGTTCATTTATGGAGATCAGAGAAAGAGAATCACTCAAATCTGGAGTTCTCCATTCCTGTGGTTTTGAAGGAAGAACACAGCTCTGAAAGATCTGTTGAGATATATAGCTGCTTTACAAAAAGCTCAAAATGAGTAGGCAATTACATAATTAAAGCATGCAAATGCACCGTCTTTTGGTAAATGGGATGAACAAGTCTGATAAATCCTCAAAAGGACTAAGTGAGGCTAGGTCAGGAGGTGCATGTAAAACAATTAACAGTGCTGTGCAAATGCATATTTTGATCATTAACAAAATGATAGTGTACATATGTCTCTCTTTTTGGTAGCAATTTTCGGTCATCATTAATATATAGATGGTGCAAAATCTCAATATGGTCAGTTACCCCTATATTTAGCTGCTAAGCAGTCATATTCAGATTAACCTTTGATAATTATAAGGTTAAATACTTCCTTTTAACCTGGATGAATGTTCAGGATGAGGTAATTGGGACCAAAATATCTTAGATGAATTGTTCAGGATACTCTGAATGGAGCAGCATGTTAGATTGCCAGGAATCTGGATTTTGTGGACTACCTGCAAGGTGGTATTCCACAAAAAATGAGCTATGAACTAGCCTTGTATATTAAGGCTTGCATTAGCAAACATACCCAAAGAGAGATATATTAAGGCTTGCAAGAACACTAAATGGCTCAGCATTCAGCCAGGGTAGGGTCACTGGCATGATATGTGCTGTTATCTGGCACAAGGATTGTACTCTGTAGATCTTTGATGATGTCTCTGTTAGAATAGAAAGAACCATCACATTCAAGGCTTGAACTCTGATCCAAAGGGTTCCAGGATTTAGAGGGTGATTGCTATGCAGATTAGTATTTTTGTTCTTCCATGACATCCAAAGTTGTTTAACATCTTATCTGAAAGTAATCAATACATAAAAACATATTTTTACTCAATGTTGAGTGGGGATTTAATTTCAAGGGAAAAAGAATCAACACCTTACATCTACAACTACCATCAGACTATTTAGGTACAAAAGTTATGCCCATTTGGATTGATCAAAATATAAGCACCTACCAGTATTATTAGATTTTTGTACATGCTAATATTAAGAAAACTCATTGTAAATATAGGTCTAATTTCTAAATCATGATGAGACCAAGATCTACTAAGAATCCTCCCTGCCAGCTTTCCTTGGTCCTTCTGCAAAAAGCTAATCAGCAGCATGTATCACATTTAGTCAACCATCAATATTTCAGCATAAGCTGTCTCATTATAGTAGCAGTGTTGCCTGCAGACACATGTTAATATTAAATTACAAGGTCCCCTGAGATGTAGACCATTAAATTTGAGCCAACAAAGCATGATCTCAAAATGATGTGATGATGAAACTCTTAGCCACCAACCAGTTATTTCTTGTTTTTTGCTTGGCATATTGATCTACCATGTAATAGTTTGAAGGATTGGTGATGTCAAGAGAGAGAGAAGCCTGCTGAGAATTGGCCTATAACATCTCTAATCATTTGTCATTGCAGATTAGAGAATAAATAACAACAGCAATTTTCCAAGCTAATTGTTGCATCAATCTTCTCAGCAATTGTATCCATTTAAAGCTGAAGGAACCTCCTGACATTTCTCTGTCAAGGAAAACAATGACAGACAGACTCTCCTAATTCAATTGTCAGAAACTCCACTGTCAAAGTGTTTGTTGAATGAGAGTCATAATGTGTTCGATCCTTCATGCTTAAAGGGTCGAAATGGCAAGCAAAGCTGAATTGTGGCAGCAGAGCCCATCTTTGTTAGATTCTATTTTCTGGTCTCAGATCATCTCTGCGTCTAATTCTACTCAGCATCTCCTCCAGAGTTGCTTGAGTTTCATGCTTTGGTTCCTCTGACTTGAGATTAGCATCAGAGATCCTGACATCAATCCAGCCATCGGCTGAAGAAGAAGTAGAAGGAGAGGACCAAGTGGGTTGCTGCATCGTTGCGAGTTCCCTGATACGATCGGATGGAGAAGAAACACGTGAATCTGGAGCTACTGATTCCATCAGGGAAGAATCTATAGAATTTGATGGAGATCTCGGCGACAACCATTGAGGTAATCCAAAGACACTCCGCGGCGAACTTTCTGTCGAACTGCATCGATTGCAAGCCGCAGCGGCATCGACGAGATCTTCCTCCGCCGCGATGAATGGATGCTGCAGCAACATCTCTGCAGTCCACCGCTTCAACGGGTCCTTGACGAAGCACCGGCTCAGGAAATCCTTCCCTTCCTCCGACAGCTTGCTCGGGATCTCCGGCAGCTCGTCGCTGAATCCAATTCGGAACATCAGTCCCCACGCATCTCCGTCGTCCGACCCGCTCCATGCTGGCCTACCGGTCACCATCTCCGCCACCGCGCAACCGAACGACCAAATGTCTCCCGGGGCGCCGTACTCGCGCCGCGCCACCGACTCCGGCGACATGTAGAGCGGCGTGCCGCGCATGCTGCCACGGTCGGGCGCGTCGATCTCCTCCTCGATCCGCTTGGCGAGCCCCAAGTCCGCTATCTTGACGTCCGCGCCGCCGCTCTCCACCAGTATATTCTGAAGCTTGAGGTCGCAATGGACGTACCCTCCCGAGTGCACGCGATCCAGGGCGCGGAGGATCGAGCGCGCGTACCGCCGGACGGCAGGTTCCCGAAGCGCTCCGCCGGAGCGGCCGAGCACGTCGCGGAGGGTGCCCCCGGCGACGTACTCGAGGAAGAGGTTGTAGAACTGGGCGCCGGAGGCCGCGTCGGTGGTGACGTCATGGCCGAAGCAGCGGACGAGGTGAGGACAGCACCGGAGGTCGGACAGCACGGACTCCTCATGGCGTAGAGAGTCGGACGTGGCGAGGGGGGCGGACTTCACCGCCATGACCAGCGGGCGGTTGTCCTCGGCGCGTCGGACGAAGGCGAGACGGACGGTGCCGAAGCTGCCACGGCCGAGGACGGCTCCGCTGCTCCACTCCATGCTCAGCAGCAACAACGAGCGAGGGAGAGGTGGAGAGAGGCTGGCGGGATTGCAACAGCGAGGAGAGATCGGTGGCACGTTTGGATCGAGGCCTCTTTGTCTCGAGTTGGTATGGGGCGAGTGCGGTGTCAGGCAACGCTTCGTCTTAGAATGCTTCTTATCTAATCATTGGGCCGCGTCCTTTCAACGTGGCCGCAGACGCAAATCTATATAGATTTCCGTGTTCGTTGAACGGAAGGTGGACGGAATCGTCCACTGTATCGAACTCGAGATTCTGCAGTAAATCCCGGACCCCGCCGCCACTATATATATATATATATATATAGTGACAATTTTAGAATTACAACATTTATTTAACGTAAAGAAATAATTAATATTTTTGGTAAGTGGTCAATGGCACGTAGTTGGAGCATTTGCAGGGCTATATGAATTATATGTATAAAGAGGATGGAATGATATCGAGAATTTATTCTACTATCTAGAATGTGTAATTTTAGATTTATAATATTAATTTAATATATAAAATAAAAAAAAATCATATTTTTGGTAAATGGCCAACTAAACTAGTTGACACCTACAAACTAGCCAACATGAAAATTTGAGGTACTAAAGTCTTTAAAAATCTCAAAAAGAAACTCAAATTTATGATTTTGTTAGATATGTTATTTTATAAAATTTTTTGTCAATTAAATGGATTAGCACCTTAAAAAAAATCAGATTTGTTCTATGGTTTGCAACTTCAAATTTTGAGACATTTAAATCTCAAAATAAGGGTTTTTCTTTTATTTTTTAATAAAGAAATATTCTTGAATATTATTTCTAATAAAATGGTCAGTAAATCGAATTAATAAGCAATGAATTTTTTATTTAGTATTAATTAGATAATAATCACAAACTGAAAATAAAATGTTTATCGATACAAGAATCATTTTCACTAAAAAAAAAACTCATTCACTTTGATTTCTTGTACATAGAATGAATCGTGGAAACTAAAAAGAAAACAAAAGGCTAAATATTATCGTCTCACAAACCCAAAATGTCACACAAGGTTTTGTGGGTGATGCTACTACAAAACGCAACATGTTAATTGTTTAATCATACTAATGAGGGTAATAATAGCAATAAGACTCGGTCTGACGTCAGCTGCCCCAAATGACGTCTCGCGTCTCGGTTGACATGACAGTACCTGATCAAACAGACCGGAACGTCGGCCGAGGCACATTAACATCCTACTCAGGCTCAGTCCTTCACGCTATGCCAACACTACTGTTAGACATTATCAGGAGTACGATCCTGCTCCCTGCAAACGGGCACATCAAGCAACGATAATCTTCACTATAAAACTCTCGCACTTCGAGGAAGAGGGGAGGAGGTAAGAAAAACTCCCTAAGACTATCCACTGACTTGACCATCGAAGAGGTCGGATCGAACCCCCCGACCTGACCTATGTGCAGGTGCGAAGACAGAGCGCCTCCCACTGCACGTCCAGGCGAGGAGTCCCTCCCCGGTGAAAACAGCGACTGTCCCATCCCGATCGGACCACCGCAGGCGACCACCTCAGCAATCTCAAGGGTTGTCCCCGAAAGATCCCCGATCATTCGAACCCGAACCCAACCGCATTGAACCCGAGGCCACAACTCAACGTTGTTTACACTAACACATACAATAGTCATACAATATCGAGTTGGAGTCGAATCAAGTTGCACAAGAACCTAAATTACAAGATGAACTCACTCATGCATTGTAAGCTGCCCAAACTAATCAGCAAGTTTTCCTTCATGCTGCTACAGTGGAGAGTTAAATCTACACGTGAAACTGAGACAGATAATGACAATGCTTGTTCATGCAGGTGATAGAATAAAATAATGTGTTGATGGTGAAATGCACAACTTATTGATTTGTAGTTGAAGATTGGGTTGAGTAATCTTGACAAGAAGATCGACAACAGGCCAAGCATGTGGTGCATGCGGCATATGATTATTGAGAGAGACAAAGAAAAAGGAAAGATTAGTCAACAAATAATGAAGGCTCATAATCCTTTATTGGATTCATAAATACTCTATTTAGACATTCGAATCGATTAGTACATTATTACTTCACATGTAATAAGTTTTGAACAAAATATTCAAATGCAATTTTAGTTGTTTGAGGAGATTAATGATATTTGCTTGGATTAAGAAACGACAGACTTCGATGAGAAATCATATATATGACATGTTGAGTTTGCCTTCATCTAACCAATATGAACTTTGGATGGGTCTCCGTTGGCTGTTTTCGATCCACCTAAAAAGGTTGGTATGAGCCACCAACCACCTTTTTTTGCCTGCATCTTAGCATTCGTATGTCAGATTGCAATCATGGCTTCCGCTGTCACATTCTTGTCTTGGATCGTCGCACGTCAAAACATCTCTCTCTAGCATGAGAGAGAGAGGGAGAGAGAGCATGTTTTAGGTGTGTTGATTTTTTTTAATATACAAAAAGATAAATGATAAATTATTAATTTTTTTATTAATTAAATTTATTGTACTGTTAAAAATACATCGAATGAGACTTCGAATTATTAATATTTAATAAATAGATTAAGTGAGGAATTTATGATTTGTAATTACAAGTTATTCAATACAAATAACAATAAAAAAGATATTTTTATTTTAGAAATTAAAATAATTATATAATATATAAATTAGTATTAAAACATAAAGAAGATAGTCAAGTGAAACCTAATTGGATTGGTCGATTTAGTATATTAGTGAATTTATCAGTGAATCTCGGATAAGAGTTCCGCTTGATGATCCAAAATCTAAGTCATTCCTTTGATGTCATTAAATACTTAAGCTCAAGCTAATAATAAGTCATTATTAATTTTTAAGATATTACACGAGCATTTAAAATCAACATTTGTTGGCATCTAAACTCATTTAGTCAACACTTATTTGTTTGTCTACAGAGAAATTTCTTATACTAAATCAATATATGTAGTTGCAATAGCTAATCTTTAGTGGAAGATTTCCCAAATTATTCTCTCCCTTTTTTATTTATTATATATTAACTTAATGGTGAGAGAGATTTCATTAATCATGATATCATCATCATCATCATAGGGTTGATCATGATATCACCGGTATGACGACAACTGTTGCTTCGCGCTCAAGTCGCACAGGTCCCCCGACATCCAACCGCTACTACGTAAACGGTTGATGGTGGGCAACATCAAAGTTCCTTCTCTTCTCGCCCAACGCTTATGGCGTGCTTTACGTCGAGCAGGTTGGGGGCGTGCGAGATGTTGTCGGCAGCTCAAGGCATCATGTATTAAACATGTAGTATAGAGATTGTTTTGTGCTTGCAGGCGAAGCAGGTAGGACGCAGGTAGGACGCAGGTGGAAGACGAAGACGACGACAACTCATCATTCAGCTTTTTTGCCTAAAACACGACATTGCTCCTTATCTCCGCCATCCCCTCTCCTCTTCCTCCGACCTCTTATTCTCCATCGTGACTCTCGTCACCCTCACCTCCCCTCCCCTCTTCTTTTCTAGTGTTGACGTCCATGAGGACTTGCTATTGTTAGCTGACGACCTCGACATCACCCAGCGGTGACGGTCGCCCGACCCCTCCACCTCACCCTCATCGCGGTCCTTGCATGCGTGCCCTAGTCATCATCCTTGCCCGTGTGCCCTCGTCGCTGTCCTCGCCCACACGCCGTCGCCCTCATCGTTGTTCTTGTGAGTCCGATGCAAGTTCTCGTGGCTACTATCATCAATGGCATGTCGAGGCTGGCGACGGAGAAGCCGGCTTCAGCTTTAGGGTCACCAACCCTCGCCGGTGCCATGTCGTCGAGTGCAACGAACGCGAGTTTCATCTTTCTTCGACAAAGATTTGGTTCTAATTTGACGCTGTCTGCTGTCACAGTTGGGCAATTGGTCGTTTGGGTTGCAAACCGTGCGAGTGCGGCAATTGGTCGAGCACGTCGTCGACTGGTGTGCTCAAATCAACCAGACATTGTGGCATTTATGGGGTTTTCGAGCTAACATTGTGGCATTTAAGTCATTATCAACACTGATCATACCAACAATATAATAATATTGATTATAATCTTAATATGAAGCCACTAATAATGATGAATATACTAACTATATAAATTGATTTATATTATCCTTCAATTTCAATTAACAAAAACGATTTTTCCTTACCAAAAATACTTATCCATTGTTCATTAAAAAAACTCTCTTGAGAGATTATGAAAAATGTTTCACTAAAAATATTTTTGTTATTACTTTGATTTACATTCCTTGCTCTAATAACATGATATATAAATACCATACCGGTTTGTCTGACTATCGAGATTAGTATTAATTCTAGATTTATTATTGCTTTGATTTATTATATTCCTTGCTCTAATAACAACGCAAATACCATACTGATTTTGGTTATCGAGATTGGTATTAATTTTAGATTTAAATCCTTAAGTAAAACTTTCTTGGGGTTGCTAATATTATGACTAATAAATTAGTCTTAGTGCTCCATAGATCCAAATTTGTAGACTTAAGCTTCAATGCTCAACCAATGAGCTACGCTAATCCTTGATGAAGGCCCAATAATGTCATCAAGGATGGGAAGACACTTTGGGGCTTCACAGCCAATCCTCAAATAAGTACGATGATAGTTTAGTATCTTATCACAATACTATTACCTATAGCTTGTCATGTTACCATGAACTATGATCAAAGTATGACAACAACTCAAACTTTTTTTTAGCTCATGTTCACTCCATTCTTTTCACTTTTACCGTATCTTTGTTTATCAAGTCAAACACAAATATATTCTATCAATAAAAATAAAGACCCCTCCACTCCTTAATAACATACTTATACAAGAGATCATGTCGGGAACCTATTCTGGATATCATCTTTGTCTAAAAGAAGCTTCAAAATAATACTCCTTCGGGAGCTAAGAACATGCGTTTGAGATTCCATAAGTGGTATATAGGGAAGAAGATCATCTTGTAAACCTCAATAAAATTAAGCTCATGAGAAAATAGTTGTCCATCGTATTAATTTGATATTTAGTTATTAGGAGAAATTAGGTATGATTGTTAAAACATATTTGATAGGGGATACAATATATGCCCATTTGAAGACTACTACTTTATTATTAGTCCAACATCAACTTAAACATATTTCCAAATAATATAATATCATGTTATTATAGTCAGCACATTAACTCGATCACTATTCATGTCCTAAAAAGAAGTATCCAACAATCCTACACAACCACCATGAATTAACCTAAAGACCATTATAAGAGATCTTGGTTAGGCAATTTTAGGAGAGATTACCTTATTATTATGGGCACCAACTTAAGCATAGAAAAGAGTTTTATTGGATATATGCCCCCCGATATAGTTTTGTAATCCTCCCAATCAAATTCGATTATTTTAAGACACTGAAGCTTACGATTTCTGATTTGAAATAGATTGACTCTGAAATCTCGAACAAGATCAGAAGAATAGGAGACCGGGAATCGTAGAAAAGATTGTACAGTAACATTCCTGGCTTGCATGAAGATAAGTTCGAGAGAGAGAGAGAGGGAGAGAGAGAGAGAGAGAGAGGAAGAAAAGGTTACAGCTGCTTTCCGAGTCACATGAGATTCTATCCTTTGCTGCCACAGCGACGTCAAAGGCAAAGAAGCCAAAGAAGGCCAATTCTTGCGTCAGATAATAAAGCCCCACAGGATCGGTCCACGGCAAAAGACGATGCAGGATATAAAGGAACCCTTCTTTTCGTCACCTTCGCTGTCATCCTTCTTCTTGGCTTCTTTTGCCATGGAATTCGTACGTTGTTGCTGACCTCAGTATTCTTCAGAACTGTAGTGATCAGACATGCATGCTTACTAATTATGTTTGAGCTGAGCATGGGAAACGATGTCTGTCAGCAGCATGACACGTTACCATGCGTTCTTTCTTCTTCACCATTACCCACTTGTTGTTCATGGATGATGCAGCTTCTTCGCAATTCCATCCACTTCAAAGGGATCAATGGAGGGCGGTAGAGATGATGTGCGAGATAAACCAAATCCACCATCACTTGCTTCACCCCGTTAACATCAATACAAGATTCGAGACGATCGAGAATGTATCATAGTCATGATTAGAAATCCAGTCAATACATCGAACATGTCATGACATGGCGTGCACAATAGGAGGAGGAAAAGGAGGAGCGTGGAGGAAGAAGAAGAGGAGGGGCCACACTCCACTATCCCATTCCATGCAAGTGGGAGTGAGGAGGAGAAAGAAAGGAAGACAGGAGAAATCAAAGATCCCAAAAGCTCTCTTCTCTGCTCGTGGATCACCAAAAGTGACGGAATATTCCCACCGACCTTATCCTCCTCCTCCTCCTCCCGCTGCGACATCTTCTGAGCTCAGCATTGATCCGAAGCCTTCATCTTATCTGCTTCCAAATCGTCTCTTTCATGCGCCCTTCTCTTTGCTCTATAAATCTGCGCCATGCTTCCCCTCCGTGTCGCCACCACTGTTCACATCCTTGTGGCTCGCCATGGAGAAGCTGCCGGCGTCTCAAGTAGCAAAGGGGGCGTTCCTTCTCGCCCTCCTCCTCTTCACCCCTTTCATATCCTCATCCTTGAGGACCTCTTACCTGTACTTCCTTCTCAACATCCTCATCGTCGCTCTGGGACTCGAGGCCGGCTTCCTGACCGCCATCTCCAGGCCTCACGAGGAGAAGAAAGCGCAGAACTCCCTGGAGACTCCGGTCCCCGTGGAAGCCGCCGTCCATGACGCGGCTACTGATGCAACCAAGCTTGTCAGCCCGCATGAACGGGTTACACAGGCGGCGAAGCCACCACGGAAGCCGGCGGTGCAGACGAGAGCGCAAACTTTGAAGCGCTGCCCGTCAAGGCCGAGCCTTTTCTTCATCGGTGGCGCCGAGGGAGACAGCTTCGTCAAAGAGGAGAAGGAAGAGAAGGTGGAGGAGGCCGGGGAGCTGAGCAAGCAGGAGTTGTTTGCCAAGGCGGAGGCTTTCATCGGCAACTTCTACAAGCAGCTGAGGATGCAGAGGGAGGAGTCGTGGAAGAAGATTCATGGGTTCTATCACAGGGCTTTCTAGGTTTCACCTGATGCCTACTTCCATGTTGAGCATGGCACTGTGGTTGAGAGAGAGAAGTACCGAGCATATTTTCTTTGGTACATCTCATTCTTTGACGTATGTTGCCTCGAATGATACTGAGCTGCGGCCAGTATGGTGTATTTACTGCATCTTATTGTCAGCATCAATAATAGATCAAGCCAGACAAGTAATAATAATAATAATAAATTATTTGTGCATGTCTTCCATAAGATATGGTCGGATAGTGCAAATCTTTTACCAGATAAACTAAATGAAGTATTGGTAACATAACATGCAACACCATGCAAGGGAATCAAAGTTGTCATATTGACAAGAAGGGAAGTAACATAGCAAGAACTGTGAAGTGCTAACTTTTATATTCAACTTAGATGCCATCATAATGTATGTTTAGGGATAATTTCTGCTGTATTGTCACAGTTTTATCCAACAAGATGGAGACAAAGCTTGCTAATACACAAACCAGTTCTCCCAGATGTTCAAAGGAACCCTACTCTTGCGTGACACCGGGTAAACTCACACAGAATTCTTCATAAGGAAAGAAACTATGCATCCCAGGATTGCACCTGCACAGACCTGCATGAGAAACTTCAACATGTTTAGAGTTGCCAATTGCTAACATAATAACTACAAACAGAAGCCTTTCTGCAAAATAATCCTTGCGTTAAACTATTTGTTAGTTGAATGCAATGAGCTCTTCCGTATAATATGCAGGTTACTGACTTTGCTCTTAAGACCGGCAATGAAAAAAGGCATGAGATCTCATTGTTTCTTTTCTGCTTCTAATTAGTTATTATAAGCCAAGGTAATTGATACATCTAGAATAAGGTGGATAGAAAAAAGAGATAAATTAGGATAAATTTAATGAGGTAGTTCATTAACAAATCAGAGTTCACAACATACTGAAGTCCTTGTCCTGAAAAAATGAATGCACATCTGGAGTTTCTTATCGTTCACCTCAGCAGACAAATGTAGACTGACATGCAGCATCAGAAATATTGATTATGAAAATTTGCCAAGACCATGAATTGCATCTGCAGCCTACCTGAAGTGGTGTGTGTCCAAGGAGTTCTCGTAAAGGCCTAGAATTAGACACAGGATGCTCTGGTGGTAGCTCACATACTATATGATTCAACACCTGCAACGATGACCATGAAACGAGATGTTATAGAAGATCTAATATGTTTATCATTTTAAATAACAGCCATATCTAAAAATGAAAGCCACAAAATACCATATCCAAGTACACAAGAATCCAAGTTTTGGTAGCAAGAAATTATGTCTTAGGATGAGATACAAAAATTAAACCATGCACATAGATGAAAGGCACCATTAATCATAATTCCAGCGGAGAATCTTTTTTTCTCCCTGATTCCCCTCTCCTCCTCCCCAAACCACACTCAAACACAAGAAAAAAGGAGGTCAAAAAGTTTTAAAAAAGGAAACAGTAATCTTTTCTACATTTGCTAGAATCAGTGGGAAATGAAACCTTCAGAAATACTCAATAGCAGTTAGAATATAAATCATAATAAAGATGATCTTCAAAAAACTAGAAGCAAGTTGATGTCACTTCAATAAAAATTATATTTCAAATATGGTTCTGATTACTACTTTGAGGATCATAAAATAAGACATGGAGAAGTAGCACAATAAGCTACGAAGAAATGAGCAAGCTTAACAATTGACAAAAATATAAGATTCTTAGATTCATCTGGATTCTTCGTCATATGAAGCAAGTTGATACCGCTTCAATAAAAATTATATTTCGAATATGGTTCTGATTACTACTTTGAGGATTATAAAATAGGACATGGAAAAGTGGCACAATAAGCTACGAAGAAATGAGCAAGCTTAACAATTGACAAAAATATAAGATTCTTCGTCATAATGAAGCATCCTATGGTTTCCCGAAACCCACCGATAAATAGACACTCTCGGTCACTCTAAGATGCATATTACAAAGCATCCAACTATTTTAGAACCACCCAACATATGGAGGAGGCATTTAATTAATTAAGAAACTTATATACTCAGTGATGAAGATTTAGGCTGATTAATTAGCATGTTTCAAGCTTGAGAGCAATGGTTTGATACATCACAAATAGATTTGTCAAGCAAGACTCACTCATAAATTAATATAAAAAAAGATGGATATTAAACAATGAGACTAGTAAATTATCTCTCCTAAATCTTAACATAAACAAACCTAGCTGATTGTCTAATTATATCAAAAGCTACCTTTGATCAAATTGATTTTGTGACCATAAAATGTAAAGCAGATAAACAAAATGTTAATTTATAATGCAAATATGCTTGTAGATAAGTAAATATAAGACGAAAAAGAAACAAGGAAATAATTTCTAGCTTTGTGTCAGTGTTTCTTTAGTACATTAAAAAGTGAAAACAGTAGTTAATGTAAACTTGTATATGCCTTCTAATAGGTTCAACATTGACAAGGAGAAAATGGCCTGTTACTGGTAGAGGAAGAAAATTTTCCTCTAGGAGGAACAAATAAACAAAAGAGCCTATAAAAAACAACCACACCTTAATAATTTTGTAGTATCAGCAAAAAACCTCCAAAGAACTACTATAGTTGACAATCCAGATGGAACTAAAGTTGCTGAAACCAATGATTAAGTCATATTGCTCATACATACATTAGCCAGCTTATTCTCCGAGAGTGCAGCATATAGACACTACTTCAGGGTCTATATCATCTTGATAATATCTTAAACCACTCAAACTGGAGAAAAGAACATTCAACTATGGTTTAATTCATAAAAAAAAATTAACATAACCAACAACCATCCAATACAAAAATCTTAACAGTGGAAATTGCAAAAACTAACCAATATCTTCGTTATCTAAGTCACAAAAAAATTGGTAATGAAAATGACATTCTTTCTGTAAGGTCAACCAGTTGCAGATTCAATCCCTATTAAAATTGGAAAGTCCCAAAAACTTAATGTTCGAAGTATTTTGGCATGCATCCCATAGAACCGATTCTACATAAAGATAAGATCAAAACATCAAGCTGTACTTTGAGATTTTACCTCAGCTTGCCGACCAGCATGCAGTCGGATTCCAGATGCATCATACATAACCTGAGAATATTTAGATTGAGATTAATATCTAATTATGAGTATATTTGATTTTAAAGACATCAAATGTGCACATGTAGTTTCTATGGCACAGTCAAGTTTAAGAGTTGCCACTATCATTGGCACATATAGACATGGGTGAAATGTGGCATGCCAGAAAATATTGATACGAACCCGTGTCACAAAACAATAATTTTTTTATCCTGGTATCAAAGAGAATGGAAAGTATGACTATCAATTATTGTAGCATCAAAATAAGCTGCAGCTTGAGTTTAAAATAAACTCTATGAAATGTAAAGAAAAATCATATCATGATCTTAACATGGGGATATGTTTTTGCTAAAATATGCAGTTACTTTAGTAGACATGAAGAACATTAAACTCTTTTTTTCGCATCTCGAACTGCACCAACTTCAAGTCACAAACCGAGTTAATGTCATTTGTCAGTGTCCCATTTAAGATCAAGAAATAACAATAAGATGAAGTCCGCAAAGAAGTTCAAGACATATATTTGTCAGTATACCATTTAAGATGATAAAATAACAATAGCATCAAAGTCCACAAAGAAGTTCAAGACATGTAGCCAAGCCGCCATGAAACATGATGTGTGTGATTACATAGTCATGCATCCATATTGGACATATTTATACACAAGGCAAAATTTTATGACTAGAATAGTATATATCATAATTTAGTTGGTACAGTTCGAGAACTATATATGAATCTCATAAGACAACAAAAAAATTATAAATAACTTACTAAATCAAAAAGCTTGAGGGATTTAGATAATTCCTACTTACTATGGTTGCTAAAGTTACAGCAAGGGCAAATGAAGAACTGTGAAGCCCCTCTTGTAGGCCTATAGCCATGGCGAGAGCTGCCACCGTAGCTGAATGTGATGAAGGCATTCCACCTGAGCCAAGCAACCTCTTAGAATCCCATCTTTTCTCCTTGTACCTGCATGTCTAGGATGGACATATTGAAGGCTTACCACAGAATAACTATAACAACCATAGTGCTCAAATAAAAGAGTTAGCAGAGATTCAAGAAACACAAAAAAAAAAAAAAAAAAAAAAAAAATCATTTATCTGTGGAGCATGGGCATCAAATCAATCACGCATAACATCAGAATTAGAGGAACTGGGGAGCTTCCGTAGCGAAATCATTGTAAAGATGCAAACTTTCGGAAGGGGCGGGAATGAGGACGGACCAGGTGGTGAAGAGTTTGAGGAATTGGGCGATGGAGAAGGCGAGGAGCGCGGAGACGAGTGGGAGATTGGAGGAAAGGGACGGCGGAAGGGCGTCACCCGCCAACGCATTCGACGCCGCCACGTCCGCGGCGGTCAATACCTCGTCCATCTCTTCGTCTCCTCCTCCTCCTCCTCCTCCCTCTATGTGGCAGCTGACTCTGGTCGTGGGATCGATCGATGCCTCTTCCCTCGCTCCTCGTTGTCTTCTTCCCTTGTTTTCCTCTCGAGGGCCAGGCCATTCCCCTACAACTCAAACCCTTGGGCAACGATACAGATGTTGTGTTTGCTGTCCTAATCCCAACAGCTAAGTTTCTTGCTTACACAAGCTGTAATTCCTTGTATATTATATATTATATTATATATATATAATTAAATACAAAATTAAAGCAAATAGATATAGAAACTACAAACAATACCAAGAAGGGTCCGATAGAGCGTAGATTCCTTGATCAAAATCTTCGTGAAAATTGATGCAGTCAAGTTTAAGTGAAGTCTCAAGATGCACCATGCTGCTTGATATTGTAGTACGATTATTCTTTCCACAAATCTCCATCCGGTATTTGCTGCAATCTTCCATGTTATTATCTTAGAAAGAAACAATACCTCGTTGTTTCATGCCATTGTTCTGTGATCCATCAAAGTATCTTGAGCCAACTATGAAGAGATAACTCGTCATTTCGTATACATTCTACCATGAGATTTTGACCCACATTAACGTACAACAAGCATCTGAAATTAAAATACAAAAATGTATGGTGGATTAAAAAACTGTTTGCTCGTATGAAAAAAATATCTATAGTAATTGCTCAGAAATAAAATCACTTGGCAGTATACAATTCCTATACAATTGCTCAGAAATAAAATCACTGTTCTATGTCAATTCCCTCTATATATAAGCCAAATATTACATCAGACAATACAAACTCTCTTTATATGCTATCATCGTGTATTGAAAGGAGGTTTCTCCTACTCTGTCATGGTGTAGATTCTGTACAAACCTGCATCTTCTTTTCTCTGACGATTAACTCTCAGATTTCATTTAGTACTATCAATGAAAAGATAACTGTTGCCTTTCTGCTAATATCGGCTGGTGAGGACACCTTTGTATCCATTTGGAACTTTGCGGGTAATGTTCAATTTTCGGATGATCTGAAGGCATGATCCGATTGCACCATTGAACTTCAAGTACCGCCGTACGATTATCGAGCTGCTAACTGTGTTAGTATGGATTTAGGAGCTAGTAAATAATACAGCACCAGCATCAAATGGTCCAATTAGGCCCTCCTTCAGAATGCGCATGGCCGCACTGTGAGAGAACTTTCTAGCGAACAAGAAGCATGGTACAAAAATGGCATTGCATTGACACCACTCCGTTCGATATTCTGTCTCATAGTATATATGATTAATGTTCTGCAAAATAATGGAGAACCATTTAGTTGTTAATCTGAAAAGAACATTTACTTATTAACAAAAAAGAAGACAGTTTTTGAAATACTAAATATAGGATGAGAAATTGAGATAGGCGGCAAAGAAAATTGCCACAAGATTTCAAGAAAAAAATCCTAATAAATCAAGTTCAATACCATGTAACCAAGCTTGCAAAATGAACCATATTTACTGCATCAAAATACTTAATCATACAAAGGCATGCTTTTATCTCTACTTGTGATACCCAAATTTTAATGAGATATGAGATCTGAGGTAGTTCAACGAGAAGAAAAGATTTATGTAGTCGGCACTAGTAGCTGGGACAATACTGCTTGTTGTTGCTATAATATAAACCCTTGAGATGCTCTATTTTAAGAATATTCTGATACATACACTGTGCATGAGGTTCACTCAACAAAACAAAAAAGAACCATACCCTGTGCATGAGGTTCGCTCAAGGAAACAAAAAGGAACCACTGAACCCACTTCTCTAACAATAAACAAGAATGTAGCCTCATCCAACCTATAATCTTCCACAGTCTACTGACAAATTGATAATACCAGTAGGTCAGTAACATGATATTACTGAACTTGATACTGTTTTTTATACTTTGTTAGGTCAGTAGCAAAAATATTGGTACTTTACCAACCCATATGTACTACTACCAGAACAGAATTTGAAACCTTAGGTAAACCTCACTGAAAAAAGCAAAAAGAAAAAAGAAACACACGCACACACACACACATATCGACACTATTCACCTATTTTCCAACAGGAAGAGTTCTTTTCTTGTAGTAGCCTCCCAACACTCTGGCATGGCCATCACATGCTAAAAGTTGCATTCGCTTTCTGTCAACAATCTGAAAAAGGGAGAAAGTCTTCACTCATTTGTCATTATCATTTTTCAGAATTATCGTAGGCTTTTACAGAATAACTTAAGGTTTTTTATTTTTTTTATAGATTACTTTCACAGTTATCTGAACATTTCTCTCAACTGAAGTACAAATTTCCTCAAAATCACTTGTTTAACATCATAAATATCATATAATAAGTTGACAAGTGTGAATCAAATAACATTTAAAGCTAAATCTTTGGCTGTGTTCTTGAAAACTCAGGATCAAATTGTTGACATTCATTTTCACTGTCATTGACAGTCAAGTTCTCCAAACCATTCCGCTAGCTATCTATCAAATTAGATCAGATAAATGGTTTTATGCGCTTGTTGACATGGTGTGTAGCACAGACATTGTATTCATGTCTCGATCCATTTATCAATTTCTCAACTTCTTCGTTAATCTGGCATGGTGCTTATCAGAACAATAGTGTGTCAGAATAAATATGCTGCAACTGATGGGTAAAGGAAGTCTCAATCAATTTAGGTTAGGTCAATATGTTTAAGTAACAGCTGACACTGGGAATGTTACAAAAATAAACCCTTCATAAAGGTAATAAGTCAAGTTATTTCCATCCTGATCTCAATCCATTTACTCAAATTGGATAGGTGAATTAAGTGTAAATATCTGCATGTGTACAATTTTCCAAAATGGATCATATTTCTGTTGGATGAA
This sequence comes from Musa schizocarpa, assembly GCA_900464855.2. Lineage (NCBI taxonomy): Eukaryota > Viridiplantae > Streptophyta > Magnoliopsida > Zingiberales > Musaceae > Musa > Musa schizocarpa. The sequence continues at coordinate 45,486,021 of LS990923.1, read as the reverse complement.
GTTTCAATTTGTAATTTAATTTAATCACCTAGACTAGAATTCTCACCACCATCATCTGTCTAAGAACTTATATGATTCAGATATTGTCAAAAGCTATTTGTTCCCACTCTTCCTTTTTTTAAATTAGTTTAAGGTCAACTCCTATCTTGTAGGTGTATGATACCAAATCTCCAAGTACCTTCTTTCTTTTTCGCATAAACAACAAATAGGCTCAAAGCCCATCAACATTCATCAGAAAAATCAAAATGTTTTTCATACAGGATTCCCCATCCATAAAATTAGCTAAGGCAAGGCTTTAGACAACACAGGGAAGGAAATCCTCATGTTTCTTTCTTTCCTGACATATGTTCCAGGCAATAGCCAGCATCAAGCAGCTCATTCTGTCTTAGATAAATGAGGATGTTCCATGCCCTTCCAATTAGTCCAAGCAAGTCTCAGAGTAAAGGAGGTCCAGGCAAGATGATCAGTTGTCTCAAAAGAGTGACAACATGATCATTATTTACTATGGATTACATCCACATACAAACACATTATGTCTGTACATATGTGTTACACATGTAAATGTGTAATTACTTCTGTACATATAAAAAAGATGGATTATCAAAATAAAAATTTTCACATGAAAGAATATCAAAAGACAAAGATGCTAAAACCATCATAATTCATAAAATATTCTTAAGGTATGCAGAAACATATGCACTGCACTCTGTTGATATGTAATATAAATGTTAGATAATATTCACCCTTATTTCTGTAATATGCTGTAGGCTTGCATCAGCAAACTCAAACTTCTTTGGATGCCAATTACTTTTGTCCTGTGCATCTGTAGATTGGTTCCATGAAGTATATGTTAAAGTTCTTCTCTCCAGTTCATCTTCAAGCTGATTCATCTATAAAAAGAAAAACTTTAACATTAAAAAAACCTTTTATTAAGCTTTCTGAGTAGACATGACGTCTAATTCTGCATAAAATATTGCATGCCAATTATGCAGTGAAGATTTACATGCACTATGCAGATGATAAATGCAGAATTGCGCTAGCCAAACAAAATTAGAAAAGTATATTTCGTCTTACAGAGAGTAATGTTTGCATATAGTGTTCATCTGGAATACAGTTGTGTTCCTTCTGGGCGGCTTCTTTCTGCACATACATTAAACAGAAATTCATTCTGAAAGGAGGTCTCTTAAGGTAAAATTTCAGTATATGCTTCTGTGGAGAAATACATCAACCACACAATCAGTTTCACAGATGAGCAACTCTTGACTCAAACTAAGGAAAGTAAATCATGCATATAAATTGATATGCTAGGAATTCCTCTTAGCCAAACCTGTACTATGCTAATCAGCATAATTAGAAAGCCATAGTTCAATGAAAATAACATCATTTAGGTAAATGGCTTTTTCCTAACACAAAATTTGTCATTAGTGGGACTTTTCCCAACACATGGACTGTTATATAGGTTCATCATTTCTACCTTACAAAGTCAAGTTGTATTGACTCTTAAAGAACATAATTTGAGATATCTCATACTTCAAAGAGTTTAAATCAGTTAATCTCAGTTATTGAAGGTGGAAAATCAATGAGATTAACAAGACACCTTTTACGAGCTCTCATCCACTAATAAATGGACAACTTATGTATCAGACACTATGACTTTGTTTGTCCCACAGATATCTCTTACTCTGCTCCCTGTAGGAGACTATGTACCCAAACTAGGGAACAGATTTTTTTTTTTTTTGAAGGGAACAGCTCATATCTGTGCTCTGATTAAAGTAATTTTTTGGCATTCCAATCTCGTAGTTTGCCAATGATCTTCATTAATGACAACTTTAGTGTCTTTAGAAGATCGGATCTCTTTTTAGCTAAAAAATAGCATTTGCAAGTTGCGCTCAAAAGTGCAATGTTTGAGATCCCTACTAAAAGGTTTGTTTATTTACTTGGAAAATCAAACCCAATACTCTCCTCCCATGATCCTTGTGCTTGTGCAGTAGGCATAAACTAGGTGAATCCACCAACCTACATGAACCGATTTCTTGAATTTTTCAAAGCTATGGCACATATGCAGACTTGAATTATCAGGTAGAGGTAGAAAACTAGAATGCACACCTGAGGAAGGTATTAGTTATAATGAAGTACATGGATTTAAAAATGTAATACTCACCCATTTCTTTTTACATGTAAATCTATACCTCTCTCTTGTTATGATCAGCACTCAGCATATTATGGTAAGCACATGTGTTGCCAGTTTCACATATTTGCTTTTAAGTACAGAAATGACAATTTCTTACCCTCCCAAAATTACAAATTTTTTGCTTGAATAACATTCAGAATGATTGCAGTGCATGAAACCATCAACTTATCTCCCCTCATCAAGAAAGCAAATATGATTCACTTAACCTTAAAAGCTAGTGGGAAGCAAAACACCAGATAAATTATGTAGCTACATTTGACAAGCAAATATTATAAATGTATCTCAAGAGGCCATCAATCAATTATAGGGTAACAAAATGGTCAACTCACATGATTCTGTTTTCCACCAAGCACTGGTTCTATTCGCCTCTGCAAAAAGGTAAATACAATAGTCCATGATTCTGTAAAAATTTCCATGATGAACTGAATGAAACAATTAATTTCTGGATCATAAAAAAATTTCATTTGAAATGATTAAGGACAACACATCTAGATATGATGAATATTTTGACTTCCTCATAATCTTGAGGCCACAAACACAGTTGTTCTGGCAACAAAATACAAACATGAAGCAATATCAGGTTAAGACAAATTATGATGACATTGTTGCCAAAGCATTTCTTCTTTGAGAGTACTGAGATATTATTACTATGATCACTCTAGTGCATTTTCAACTACCAGCATCTAACATAAGATGGCAGATACTGGAAAATGTTTAGAAGTATTTCTTCTCAGTTCTCATCATGAAACATCCAAAAGTGCTAGCAGTAATCAGATACAGAATTTAAGTTATGATCATGGATTCCTGCCAAGAAAGACAGTATAATGTCTTAATTGTGCTCAAACATAATATGTTGTCCTACCAATATAAACTTGGTCAGAGAATAGCAACTATATGACCTGAATACCTTCTTAGCTGCTTTATTCATTCATTGCTGACATATAACAGCAGCTACTGACTGCCCTAACTGCAGACTGTAAATTCTAATATAATATTTCGGTATGGATTTTTAAGCAAGCTGAAACTTGATAAATGAAAAATTTTCTTCTGCGGGTTTTGCTCAAGATAAAAATTCAGGATAGCAGATTTAGCTTATTCTATTTAAGCTTCAAATTTTCTTGTATCAGAAACTATCTGACTACAAAGAAGGTGATTATACACAGTAAGGTTCGCAATACCGTACCGTACCGGTGTTTCGACCTGGGCTCGGTATCGGTACGATACGGTATACCCAGCGGTATACTCAGGTGTGCCGAGTACTGTAGCTCTGCTACAGTGCTACAGTGCACTCGAACCGGTAACAAACGGTCTGCGTACCGACAACCTGTCGGACCGGTACGTACCGGGCGGTACAGTTCGGTACTGTAGACCATGATACACACACATATATGTATGTATGTATGAATATGTATGTATATGTGTGTGTGTATATATATATATACACACACATATATACATATATATACATATTATATACATACATACATACATATATATATATATATACATATACATATACATATATATACATATTTATATATATATATACATATACATATATATATATATATATATATCAGAGAAATGAATAGGATCTAGGGTTATGGATACACAAATGATCTTGCATATAGCAAAACTAGAATTACACATATTGCACAACTTCACATAGACTAGGCTCAAATCTGAAAAAGAATACATTACCAAAAATAGAAAACGAATAAAATTCAGAAGAAAAACTATGTACATGAATTCACTCCTTACCTTGCAGAATCTCCTGAATTCTGGAAAAACAACAGTATCAGCCGCCACAATCTGAGCATGCTTTCTTACCAAGATTGTCCACTGAATTGAAGTGTCAATGCAGTTAAAGAAACTATACGAACTTAAATGCTAAACAAAAAGTTCATTTCTTATCTTCTAAATGTAAATGGAAAGAACTACTGATCTTTTACAACGAGATGCAAAGGTTTTAGCATGGTAACCTGGGATCCTTTTCTCCATCTGTCCTTGGGTATTGTAGGAAACATCTTAGGATTATAACGTCCTTCCCTTTTGTCAAGAAAGCTAGAAGAATGGCCACAGAGGAAGACCGTAAAAAAATGTTAAATCATGAAAAAAAAAATGTAGAAAAAAGAGCCCTTTGGCAGCCCACCTATCCACAAAACTCTTTGAAGAAGACATCACATAGTTATATATATAGCTGAAGTTGTAAAGAGGAACACAACTGCAATATAAAATTAATGAATCAGAAATCCAGCCTACAAAGACAAATGAAATACAGCACAAAAGTATAGAATAGTTTTTTGTAGTCTAGATATGTCTTGAAACATAATAGAGGGCATGCAGATAATTTAAATGGCTGTCAAAGGAATAAACAACAAAAAGTGCAGTAGAACCCCAAGCATGTCTATAAGCCTTCTTTTTTCAAGTATGTTTTTAGCCTTTTTTATGTTTCTACAAAATCAACAACTCTTGCAACGAGTACTCTTGGGATCAAGTCACGTTTCTTAACATTTACAATTGGCATAAGATAATAGTCAATCGAGGACCTTATATCTAATTGATACAAGATACTATAGGCATAGTTAGAAGTACTCAATTTATGATTTTAGAATAGCAAGTAATGACATACAGAAAGTATCACCAAAATCAGGAAAACTGTGTAATAAATCAACATCTATCTACAAAATCGAGTTTCTGATCTAACTTCATATGGGTCAATGTTGTGGTTGTACCATCAAAATCTGATGCAACATTGAACCAAATTGGGTCTCTAAAACTACTTACACTAGTTGTTTTATGTTCAGTTTTCTATTGTCCCTTATTTTTTGTATTTCAATGGACCCCCATTTTTTTTTCTTTTTTTATATTTCATTAGAGATTTCTAGAAAAAAACATGATAGCAGGAGATCTCAAGAGCAAGTGAATATTGGTTTTGTTATCCTGCTAGTCTGCTTAAATACAAGTACAAAAAGTAGGAAGTAGGAATCTCTCAAATTTCAACAAAATATTTCTTAAAGAGTAAGTTGTTAGACCATGAACACCAAGGCCAGCTAGTTCCAGAATGTACTGGAAAAATAAATATGAATAATCACAGTGGGGAACAAAAAAAGCCTTCGGCAGAACCTTTTTGGTAAGTACATGTGCATGATTCTCAGATCAGAAATAAATATTTAAAAAGGAATTTATTTCATGCACGCGAACTTCATAAATACACTGAGGTCATACTCGGCGCTTCAAAACCGCAAAATCTATCAGCGACCATCCCTAGTCGCAATTCAAGAAAATCGCAGTACCTATCAGAGATTAAGGCGAACCGTCGGTTAGCCGGATCCTTGAGGGCCGCAGCAAAAAGCAAGCGCTCCGCTTCAATCATAGTTGCCTCACCCCACACCACCTGCGAACCCCAAGCCTCTTCCCCGTTGCATCAAAATTCTACACGAAGTACCAAAAAGAGAAACAAGAATACAAAAGGGACTGCAAGACCTTTATGCTATCCTGAATCTGACGCCCGAAAAAGAACGGCGATCTCGTCGTCGTCCTATCGAATACAAAGCCCGGCTCCGAGTGGATGTACATCGAGTATTTATCCTCCTCGGCATTCTACACAGCACGTCAAAAGCAAAATTTAAAGCGCACAAAAGAAAGAAACCGAGAAAAAAAAAACAGATATTTGATGATGGCGATGCCTGAAAGAAGGCGTGCCAGAGGAAATCCAGCGGGAGATTGGAGCGAGCGAGGAAGAGGAAAGCGATCTTCGGGGTGCCGGAGAAGGGCACCTCCACGAGGGCGGCAGGGGACGGCGATCTCGAGCCGATGCCGATCAGCGCGAGCGTGCACGCCAGCACCGACAACCACAGGATGAGCTGCAGGCCCAACCAGAGCGTCGGGGGAGAAGCTCTCTTCTTCATCGCCGTCATCCGGGCGACGAACACAACCACCACCTATTTCCTCTCCCCCTCCCCGCGTCGCCGCAAATGGATTTCGTCTCCGTGGACAAATATGTAACGGAAATGGTATTCTTCCACATGTAGCTGTTGCTTCGTGCAATAAATACACATCCGTGGACAAATATGTAACGGAAGCGCATCAAATCTCACGAATCAAGTCGGTTCGGGGAGTTGATCACAAACCACCACGTGTACATCTAGAAATAAGATGTCATTCCTATTTCTTTAAGATATCAATCCTCGATCACTTATCATATATTTTTTATAAATTAATCATCACTAATTATAATTATAAAAAATGTAATTTATTTGTTAAAAAAGTATATATAATTGTATTCTAATAACAGAGACAAATTGTAAGAAAATATAAACATAAAGTGTACTTGGCATACAATTTGTTGGAGAGGGCGTCTCTTAGTGGGGTTGGGGGAGAGGCGCAAAGGCAACCACCTCAACTGTACCGAGGCGGACGGTGGCAGTAGATTCAAATTTCAAAGCAGTGGGACCGCCCAATGCGGCTCAGTTGTCTGAGTTCACATGGGATTCGTGGTTTCTGCACACACAGGATGGGTTCAATGTCCCAACCATTTGGGATCGATTTCACGGATTCTACTCTGTAGAAAATAATATTCTTAGAAGACAGCATATGATATTTAAACCATTTACTGGTGAGAAAGAAAGGTGAGCGTCCATTAAAACCAGATGTTTCTCTTTTCCATACTAAATGCATTCGGACAGCTCAATCTGGTTGAAACATAATGCAGATAGATGGATGCATGGGAAGTCCGATGAACTATTTACCTTGCAAAGCTAATTTACATGACAAAACAGGAGAGGAGTGCACGACACTGTGGTGAGAGACTATAGCAGTTCTTGCACATCATCAGGAAGGGAAGGTGGTGAGGAGCAGCCAAATTTGCTGGGAACTGGGGTGTTCCTGCGTGATGCGCGCTTGGTCGGCACCAGTACATTCTCGACTTCTTTCTCTTCGTCGGTTGCGACACTGTCCTCGTCCTCCCCGTCTTTGAAGACTGGGTGTACATACGCATTCGATAAGTATGCTTTCACGTCAAGATTGGGCTCCCTGGCACGTTCTAATGTATCCTTCATCATTGCTTCCTGGAAAAGAAAAATAGGTACAAGAGAAATAAGATTCCATACTTCTGAATTCTAATTAGAAAATCTGTAAGGAACAAAATTCTACGGCAATATTAGAACTTATATCGAGTTAAGAACATTCCTTGATAAGATTATGCGGAAAAGTGATATTTCAGAAAACAATTATCCAATAAGGTGTAGATGTAGACATTTCATGCAGTAACTACGGTCCTATTTTTCTCACTTGCTTTGTGCTAACAATCAGAGATGCAATTTACACAAGAGACAACACCGAGTTTAATTAAAGACCATACACTTAAAGATTTCATTGGCAATAATAAATAAAAAGGTAAACAATCAAGCATAGTTCGAAGGTTGATATAATTTTGGATGAGAAGGAAATAAAACCATCCAGATATCCAAAAGCAGATACTATGCTTGATTGTAATATTTTAATTTCCTCAAAAGCAGATACTAAAGAGTCAGTCCTCAGATACTAATGAAGTACCCGACTGTATAGTGATCAGGAGACAGAAAGTAATGTGAAGTTTTAAAATTGACTGTATATTGATATTGATGATTCAGAAAGGATCATAAATGTATGCAGGTGTATATTAGTGCAAGGAGGTTCATGCCCGTAATGTGCTGGTTCAATAAGAACATACATGCAACTAACTGTACTTTCCTAGAACCTTGGAATCATATATGGTGAGCCAACATGAGAACTGAATGTTATGATGACTTCCCATGAAATAGAATGCAATATCCTGATAACAGTACTAATGAAGTACCCGACAACTGTGGCAAATAGATAACATATGATCAGGAGACAGAAAAGCAAGCAGAATGTGTATCCACATTGACTGTATAGCGATGATTCAGAAAGGATCATAAATGCATGCAGGTGTATATTAGTGCAAGTAGGTTCATGCCCGTAATGTGCTCGTTCAATAAGAGCATACATGCAACTAACTGTACTTCTCCTAGACAAACTTGGAATCATATTTGGTGAGCCAACATGAGAATTGAATGTTATGATGACTTCTCATGAAATAGAATACAATATTCTGAACATTCACTAATACAGCTATGTTACCACTTACCAGAAAACTAATAATTTGATACTGTTTAACACATGATATTCTTTCTGATCCTGACTATGATCCATTAGATTAATCCGGAATCCCAATCATCTCTAGTGTGAGATAAGAGTAGTTTTTTAATAATGTGAAGAACTTTGAACAGAAAATGATTTATATCCTCAAAACTAGAAGAATCTTCAGGTGCCAGCATTACCAGTATGTATTACATGCCAGTGTCTGCAGTACCGAACTATACCGTCCGGTACGGATGGTACGTACCGGTCCGATAGGTTGCCGGTACGCGGACCGCCTGTCACCGGTCCGAGTGCATTGTAGTATTGTAGCAGTGCACTATAACAGTGCAGAGCTACAGTACTCGGCACACCTGGGTGTACCGCTCAGTATACCATATCGTACCGGTACCGAGCCCAGGTCGAAACACCGGTACAATACGGTATTGCGAACCTTGCTCCATGCTACTGTCAAATATGTTAAATGCCTTTTCGAATTTATCAGTTGAAATTGTGGATGTGTGTTCCTAAATGTCTTTTCGAATTTATCAGTTGAAATTGTGGACGTGTGTTCCTAAACTTGATTAAACATAATCAATTTTCCACTGGCACGTATGCTTTTGTTCAGAAATGCACTTGAAATGGAAATCCAATGCATGCAGATTGGAGACATGATTTTACCCAAATTAGAATACTTGACTGTAATAAAGACATTTTCTTTCAATTGAATTACTTTCTTTCCTTATTTTGTTCTTTTGTACCTAATTTTCTGGTTACTTCATAAACCAATTCCGTCTCACAAAAGCACATGCATGTTATAGTCCCACATGCCTTTGTTTAGAAATGCACTTCAAGTATAAGAATCATATTGACATGACACACAAGGTCCATTTAATATCATGTTCTGTTGCCACTTCCAAGCATCTGTATGGCATGGGAAACCAGATACAGCTTGGAGGCACAGAGAATGCTGCCTAGATAAATTTTTTTATCAAAATGAAGGAAAGATACTGTGAATCAGCTGCATTATTTTTCATCCTCATTATATTATTGCTTCTAAATTCCTGATTGCTTCACCAAGTAGTTCCACATCTCAAAAAACAATATGCCTTTCTTTGTAAATGCGGTTGCAAGTCTAAAATACATGCTGACTCACTATAAGAGGACAATTCACATCATACTGGAATAGATAAACAATTATCAATAGAATAAGTTATATCTCCTCAACTTTCAGTTAGTAAATTTATTAAGAAGTACATCATTTTAAATTATAACTATAACCATGAATTTTAATCAATCATAGAGATCTTAAAAATGCATCTGTTACATACATAAAATATACAGTAAAAATTAATTCATCCAGTACAATTAAATAAAATATTGCAACAGAAGTTACCTGAATTGGATATTTAACAAAGGCAGATTCATAGCGATTCTTGCAAAACCTATGAAACCATATAGTCAATATAGGAAGGGCAATAAGGAATGGCGTGGAATCTGCAGCCTTCTTTGTACTTAAGAGTCCAAGTAGAAGAAGTTGGGATATAACCAGTGCACTGATAATGCGGCCATGAACATCTGGCCAAAATGCTGCTGCACTCTCATATTCTTGATTGTAGACATTTATAATCTAGATCATAAACGGTATATAAATCAGAAATAAAGATACTGGAGTTTTAAGATGCAAAATCACTGATTGACTAGATATACATATGCCACACTGATAAAAGTTGAATGAGCAAGTAAACTGGTGCAGAAGTCACAAATCAAAAATGGAGACACATTCAAATTCATGTTTATTTTGATGGTATATGCTTTTCACTAAATCTTTATAGTTATGTTAGCTCACCTAATTATTTGTTTCCCTCATCTTATGTTGTTTCAAACTTCTTTATCTTTTTCAACAAAGGCTGGGCCAATGCCTGTTAGTTCCGATTTCATTAAGCGTATGAAATAAAAATAACATGCTAAGGTCTTCCTTGAGAAGACAACAATCATGACAGAAGTCAATTGATCAATTAGTAGAACTTTTACGAGTTTACTGCTCTTGAAAATAGCTACAGAAATATAGTTATATTTTCATTAAGATAAAAATGGGATGTTGGTAATGGATCTTAGGCAAGAATTGCATGAGCTTTTTTTGGCACTAAGGTCGGGTTAGAAAAGAAAAAGATGCTACAGCAGGAATATTACAAGGTGGTTAGAAAACAATATAAATTTAGAAGTTAAGCTTGACACATATGCACAAAGCCAGCAATTCTAATTCCATCCCAATCTGATTTCCGTATATGCATTGGTGATTTCTAGTGAGTTAAATTCTACTCTTTTGGACAACTTTTAGGAACATCACTTTATCCTTTAAGTTACATTTATTTTAGTGCTACCTACTCCTAACTTTGGTTGCATGAACATTAATCTATAACCCAAATATCTAATCAATCACAATAGCCTTTAGATTTTGGAGAATACTGTAAAGTGAATCAAACAATCATTTTGCAAAGCTAATAGATGCTCAGGTTGTAAACATCAGAAACTTCTATGATGCAGTAGTAGAAAAATAGCGCCAGGAACCAGCCAAAAGCAGCAGATCAAATTCAATCTGTTATAGACTAAACACTTAATGAGAAGACTTCCATGTCCAACAACCCCAAAAAAAAGCAGGTTTTCTCCTCAATGTAGATAAGACTAATTGCAGATCATGGTTTAGCATAATTCCTGTATGGCCTTGGTAGGGATTAATATTTTCCAGTTCGATAAACAACAGGGACATGCATGATTTTGCCCAGTCTAGTATGGGCAGCCAATCAGGATGTGGATTATGTGATTCCGCCTGGTTTGATCCTCTATAAGTTGCACCACTCAATAAAAATATGTTATATGGTAAGCCTACTACTCAATACTAATACCTTTTTCCTTATTTTTTGAGAGGTGTCATAGCTATCTTGAAATTTTCATTTTCATTTTCTTCTCTTCTCATTCTATCAGTCTCACTCTCCCCACCACCTTCACCTCCGCCCCCCTCACACTGACACCACCTCTACGGTTAGAACTTTGTATGATCATTACCTACCAGCTTGTATAGGTTATCTTTCTCCTCCCCTCTTTTCTCTCATCTCTTTCCTTTTGTATATTCTTGTTTCATATGCATCATAAAATAAGTTGATAGACCATTGCCTAGCAGTGCCTTAAAAGATAATCTATCATTGAAGTAGGATAATAACTTGATCAGAGTTGAGGAAAATAATTCTTCTCTCCAAGTATATGGGTCACAAAATTAGTTATCATAGTTTACAGTTGAATATGTAGAACAAATTCAATGAGGGTAAAACAGAAAAATAACTAGCATTACAGAACTTAGAACTCAACCATGAACTACAACATAATAAATAAGATATGCATGTAAAGTTGTTAAAACTAAGCCTTTCGTGAAATTATTGCAATTGCAAATGCATGATTAGTTTTGAAATTGCTCACCTGATGACGAAAAACAGCATATGCCAGACCAAAAAATATTAGTATGAAAGGAAGTAAGAAGGGGGTGACGGTAGCATATACAAGGCCAAGTAAGAAATACAGCTGTATCTGAGGTTCAGATGTGGCAAACTCGATACTTCCTGGATCCATTGCCTCTTCTCTGTCCTTTTCGGTCTTTACCAAGAAAGAGTTTTTCAAGTGGTAGATTATTAATGGCTTCAACCTCAGAATCTCCCCAGCAATTCCAGCCCAACCATCAACCATGATATATGTAACGAAGAAGGTTGCTTTCATCGGAATAGATACACCTATTTTCTCTGGGATTCTGCGTAACCGGATCCATTTCAAAGCAGTTAGACTATAAAGGATTTAATGTCCAAAAAAAGATAAATACACAAGCTAGACCTGATGAATTATCATGGATACATGTACAGATTCTAAAAGTTAATTTTGTCAACCAAATTAATCTCAGGCACTTTCTAGATCACATTCAGTTTACATTTCTGAGGCACATCAACCATATGAGATCTGACAGTATAGTTCTCAGTAAAGAAAATAAGTACACAATCCATAAAAAAATATAATAGATAACATATGAACCCCTCTGCAATTCGCTGACCATCTACACACATAAAGAATATGAACACAAAATAACGTATTTTGGATAGAGAATATGCTTATGTAAAAGATCATTATAAACGATGAGTCAATTAATTAGGTTGTTGGTATATATGTCTAAGCTTATTAACGTGCAAATCAAATTGTAAATTCACATCAAAAGCATTGCCATTGTATAAACATAAAAAAATTTAATTCCCACAAACTTTAGTGAGTTGGCTTTCAAATAAAGGCAAGTGTAGAACATACTCATTTGCTGACTGATGAATAAAAGTATTTAATTGCTCAAATGCTGTTCCAGCAATTATGCTCCCTAAGAACACGTTAACTAGTAAAAATAGGTAATATCTGGATGCAGATCTTCGCTGGAGAGCTGACAAGGATATAAATCCTTCAAACTTTGACATGATCATCAATATTGTAGGCAGCAATATAAGAAAGATCTTCAGAGCAATTCCAGGGAGAAAACCTTGGATGAATGACTTGATGACAGGTCTTTGCAATCATACAACAGCATATCAGCAGATGGGGGGGGAAACCGATGGCAGAATAAACAAATTAAACAGAAATTACACAATATGTAACTTCATAACAGTAGAGTCCACAACCATATCTAAAATTTCATAAAACAACTAGAAGCAATATAAAAATGATGAGCAGATGTCAGGCATAAAAAAGTGCAAGTATATTGGAGTCCATAAGTTTTGGTAAAATACAAGAAAAATCAGGTAGGAAAACAAGCACTGGTACCATACCAGCAAACTCAGATAAGAAAAACAACTGCTATGTGCCTGACCAGTATATACAAAATATTCCTTAAGCTCTTGGTGGTTTCCCCCCGAATGGTCCAGAATACCGACCATATAAGTTCCCTTGTAACTTATTTTCAGCTGATAGGATCTCTTTCACACAATATTGGCTCCTTAAATTATAACATCTCCTATATCATTATTACTCACGCCTATTGTTACAATATAATTCTTGCAAATAATCTAACACTGACAGCCTAGGGTCTGAGCTAGTATCTTTTACATTTTGAAGCTGATTTACTTGTAATACTAACTTTTGCTAAAAGAAAATGTTTCACAGAGAAATTTTTGGCTTAATGCAATGTAAGCCCACACATAAAAAATTGTGATTTGGGTACAATGGAGTCCAGAAAGAAAGCTTACATGTTGAGATGCTCAGTAAACCTGTGAGAGCTCAGTAAACCTGTGAGATTTTTTCCATTTCTTATTTTCTTGAGAGGGAACGGTTACACCTCTCATCCAGTTTCATTTATGGCTCCACGTTAATCATAAATGCATGCAGGAAGGACATGCAGTTAAACCAAGGTATGCAATATCGTACCGTACCGGTGTTTCAAGGTTGGCTCGGTATGCTAGGGCGGTACGCTAGGGCGTACCGAGCGGTACACCTAATTTAGGTGTAAAACCCTTCGAAAATATCTGAAAGTAAAAAAAAAAGCTAGGATAGGGTTTTTAAGTTAGAAATAAATATAGTAATAGCATAAGTTTAGCAAAATCAATGTAAATTAAGTAATAATAGTATCACATATCTTTTTCGGGCTTTGAAGAATATCTTGTGTAAGGTTCGTATTTCAGTCCATTATGGATTATCCTTATGTAAATATTGAAATATCAACAGAAAAATCATTTAAATTGTTAGACTATTTTGTTACAATATAAACTCTAAAATTCAAATAAATTAAATAATCACATATGTAGATATACCTGATTGCTGATTCTACCACCAAAACGAACGACAGGCCCCCACGGGTGGTGGATCAGAGTCCTCGATCCTATACATCTGCATATCAATATGATATGTTTGTTGGACCCAATCATGAAATTGTTCCCATGACATAGTGTATTGATACACCGTATGTCATTGATGCATCAATGTGGTGCTGATCGTAGGCTGATCGTCATGAATCATATTTGTCCGAAGCAGCTCTTGATGTATATATTGGTGAACGTCAGAGCTTCTACTTTTGCTACTGATCTGCTGCTCTGTATCATACTGTTGCTTAGAGAAGGATGACCAACTATCACCATGCTGCTGTTGCCTGTATGATTCTCCATAATACGATGGCTGTGAATACGACGAGCTTCTTTCTGTGTCTATATCATGTAGGCTCTGTTGCATCTGCTCAAATTCATCCACTGCCTTCCCCTTCCGCACATAAACTTGACCAGTACCTTGTCAAGTTCCATGATCTAAATCTTGGGTGGCATGTGTAAACTATTGGTCCTCAGTCCATGCACCACCCTCAAGTTGTGTAGACGAAACCAACGACGCGACATCATCATCGCCATCATCCGGCCGAGGCACCGCCTGTCCGTCAGTTGTTCTTTGTCGTGTCTCTAGACCGAAGCGAAGTTCTTTGAATGTGATTGTGAAGGTGTCTCGTCGCCCGACTCGATCCTGTCCAATGATGCAACTGCCTTCCCCTTTGCCTTTGCACGCTGGGCGGACGACTGTGACCGTTGGGTGTCTGTAGTTCCTCGACCAATTTGGCTCGATGTTGTTTAACTCCTGCCACATTGTGATCGAGGACGACTGTGCCATGTTGTTTGACTCAATTTGACCGTTGGAGCACTATAGCACTGTTACAGTGCGGTAACGATCGATTTCGATCGTTACCGAGCAGCAACAGTCGAAATCAACCATTACCGAGTTGTGCCAAGCGGTAACAGTCGAAATTTCGATCGTTACCGCCCGATATTACCTTGTATCGTTCGATACGGGGCGCTTTTAAACGTTTCGCCCGGTAACGGGCGGTCCGCGTATTGGTATACCGTCGGACCGGTACGTACCGCCCGAACCGGGCAGTACCATTTGAAATTGCATACCTTGAGTTAAACCTTGATTGCTTTTTGTAATACAGCAGCAGAAACTACTAAGCATCTCTTCTGTCAATGTGCTTACACAACCTTGTATCGTTCAATACGGGGCGCTTTTAAATGTTCCGCCCGGTAACGGGCGGTCCGCGTATTAGTATACCGTCGGACCGGTACATACCGCCCGAACCGGGCAGTACCATTTGAAATTGCATACCTTGAGTTAAACCTTGATTACTTTTTGTAATACAGCAGCAGAAACTACTAAGCATCTCTTCTGTCAATGTGCTTACACAAACTTGAATGAAGATGCACTATATCATGGCCTTACTGACATGCCACCAGTCTCCATATGCCTTCTCTTCCAAAGGAATGGCCTGCTCACATAAATGAGCAGCAGAAGAGACAGATGACACAACAATATGTGATGAGAACGCAAGATAATGGGAAAGAACTAGAAAATAGGATCTCCAAGGTGAGTCACAACCCAAAACTTATTACATCTCCCGGAAGCTTTTCCTTTGTTTTTCATCTTTTTCTGATACAATCCTGAACCTTCTTTTGTCTGTTTTTATTTTGTATTCCTAAATAGAGCTTTTCATAAATCATGAATGACTGAAGTGTCCAATCCTTTTTTTCCAGAAAAAGTTGGAAGTTTTATTTCCACCCTAATAAAGTTACAAATACCAAAGTTTGCAATACCACATCATTACAGTTCAGTACATGTGATGTTTATCGGTCTGACAAGCAACTGATACATAGAGCATAGTAAACTGGGCCATACATCTAGTACTGCACCTGTACCTAGCAGCACAGGGCTTGTACTGCCAAATACACTTAAGACAGGGCTGGTACCAATTGGTACAGGACCAGTACCACCTGGCAAAATGTGGTACAGGCTCTTACCAGATAGTCTCTTTTTTTCAGTTTTCTTAGATTTTTTACAAAACTTGGCATGCACTAACATACCAACACTCGGTGTGAGTCCTAACTGATACACAGTATCAGCACACAAAATTGTGTAACTTGACAAATATCACAAATAGCCCTTAGATCATTGGAATTGCTCATGCACACCCTCTTAGAATTCATAGGACATTATTCATGCACACCCGGCACAGGGCTTGTACTGCCAAATACACTTAAGACAGGGCTGGTACCAATTGGTACAGGACCAGTACCACCCGGCAAAATGTGGTACAGGCTCTGACCAGACAGTCTCTTTTTTTCAGTTTTCTTAAGACTTTTTACAAAACTTGGCATGCACTAACATACCAACACTCGGTGTGAGTCCTAACTGATACAGTATCAGCACACAAAATTGTGTAACTTGACAAATACCACAAATAGCCCTTGGATCATTGGAATTACTCATGCACACCCTCTTAGAATTCATAGGACATTATTCAATGCATGAAATAATATCATACACATATTAATGTGATAGCATTTAGCTTAGAGGTGTCTTTAGCTCATTCTGTGTGCAGTGCAACTTGCCTCCAATACCCATCTGCTCAACTTAGAGGTATGTTTAGCTAATCACTTTGATGACCCAACCCAGCTATGAAACACAATACTGTAGCTTCTAGCTAGCATGGATATGAAACACAAAAGTTAACCTTAGTATACATAATAATAACCGCTGATAATTTGGCTTGAGAATTTTGGCTGCATTGGCATCCAAGTATGAGTTATTGTGCTTATAGGTCACCTAAGTCATGATGCTTTAGCTTTCTTCAAAATTATTCGATCATCATTTTTTTCTAAATGATTTATAAATCGATGGAAGTCACAGCAAAATATGTCATAAACCATGCTTGTTATTGCTTTTAAAACATGTCATGAAAAGATTTGTCTTATCAACTTCTGCACTATGTCTATAACTTTTTGGAATGATATGATCCCACACTGTCTAGTTAACATATGCCCGTGTATTGATTGGCACAAACTAAAATTTGATCTAACCATACTTTTTGCACCAGCCCATTTCAGGTGGTCCAGTCCGGTCTATTAAAAAAGAAAAAAAAAACTTAAAACCAGGGATCCCCTTCAGATACGCCTTACTATAATTGCTCAACCCTATGCTCTTTTAAAGCAGACCAAGGCCATGTAAAGATTTGTTCCTCCCTTAAACCTTATGGCTTACACAGTACTAAACATCTTCATCATATGGAAGGCAAAGTGCATGTCTAAAGTCGTACATCTCATAGCATATTTGTCATTCTCATGTGCTTGTAGTGGTTCATAAAGACTTCAGAGAAAGGAGTTATAAGTTATAACAACACTGAAGGGGCAACAATCTGGATACAAGTAAGCTATACAATAAGATGTTAAATTTGCATTGAATCGAAATTATATTAAAGATAATTTCAAAATAATGAAATACAGTTGCCAAAGATATAAGTACCATGGAACCTTTAAGTTAAACAGTGAAGTATACTTACACTTCAATTAAGGGCTTCAAAAATGGAACCGCCTTCTCAATTCCCTCAATATTTGCCAGAGACTGTACAAATGTTATTGGAATCATAAAGAAGAAGGTAAGAAAGAAGAAGGCAACTGCCACAATCAACCGTCTTATTGTAATGGAAACGAAGGGAATCGCTAGATTCTGCCAATATACATCACGAGGTTCTGGGGCCCACTCAGTCAACCACAAGGTGGGGTTTCTACTTTGCTGTGTTTGCGCACAAACTGCTGCCCCCCATCGTGTTCGAAAAGAAACAAAAGCAGCTGGCATAATAAAATTAGGGTTTTTTATTATCTTTTCACGTTCTGCAGCTTCCTGAAAATGTAATTGACAAAAGAACAGGAAACTAAATTAAGTAAGAAACAAAAAGGAAGCTTTCCTAACTGTACATTTACAAAGTAGAATATAACACTAAGGAACCCTTTTATAGTACAATCTACTGATCTAGCACTAGGGAACACTTTCTTAGGGTTTAGACCATTTTTAAGCTGTTAATTTTAGAAGTCAACAAACATCTAAATCATACTCCTTCCCCAATATCCATAACATGAATATACAAAGAACACCTAAAAGATTAATCAATTCCAAATCCTAAACTACACATGAAATAGTATCAGCATGATAAAGTGTTAATAGGATATAGAATCGTAAAAAAACATTTGTGATGTCTAATCAATAAGATATATATATATATATATATATATATAATTGATATGATTCTTTGAGAATGGCATATGAAGACAGTTAATCACCATTATTAAAAGATAACATCAAGCTTTCTACCTCATTTTTGGGAAAGTTTCAACTTCAAATTCATAGAGTGACAATTTTTTCCAGGGAAATCAATTATCAACATATTAGAGATTTATATAGAGTTTGATAGACTATAATGATTTGTTTTGGTACGTTGGTTACACACAATTACATAAACTGGCAAGTCAGAAAAAACCAAGATAGCGTAAATGTATTAAATTAGAATATATGAAGCATGAATATGCTTCTTGCTTCTATATTGTAATTGTGTCAAACACTGATTCTTGTCAGACACCCAACATGTCAGATACTTAAAACCAATTCAATATCTGCATCATCTACATGTGATACATTTATATTTAGTATTGTTGTAGGACACATCATCCAAGGCCTCATGACATTATGTATGCAACTTAATTTTTGAATTACTCTCGCTGAGTATCTAATTGATATTTTTCATATGAAATTGGTGAATGGTTAATATGTAATTTTTATTAATGCTAATCATAAATTGTACAAAATAAGTTCTCACAAATAAAACTATTACTAGAATATTTAAACTACATAATTACTAATTTCCATGTCTATGGCATGCCATGTCGTGTTTTTTCTAATAAATTGTAGTATCGACATGTCTGGTTGTATGTTGCTTGACAGATTATTGAATTAATCTAATGATTATTCTGGAGACAAGTGACCACAGGTAGTTACATAATTCTATATCTACTCTCTGTGCAGCAGGTGCAGTAGCAGCACAGCAGTGACAAATGGTACGGTGACAATGGTAAAGGTGAGTACCACATATTGTCTGATGCATTTTGTGGTATGTAGCGTATGTCAACACACAGACAAGGGCATGTCAACACACAGACAAGGGCCTCAACATGCATATCAAAAAACACTGGACCAGAGGCACCAACAAAGAGAAGTATATGGAGCTATGGAAAGGTGAGCAATCATGATAAAAAAAATGAACTAGTACTAAATGCAAATTAATTCGAGACAATGTCCATTTAATTGTCAACAAATAAATATTGAACTTGAATAAAATTTTTGTATCATATCTCAACTTAAGTATGGAAATCAACCAGTTCCAGGGAAGTGAGATGCAAGCAACCAGATAATTCAAAACTATGCAAGTTTGTATTATTTCATTAACTAAAATGAGAAAAATAATTAGTGATAAATAAGCATAGCATTTGTTAACCACAGATTCTGCATCATATAATTAATTTTAGACTTAAAATTCCAAATATCAGTACTTACTTCTTCAGAGAGTTTATCAACCTTAGATGTGTAAAAATCAATTGCGTCCACCTTGTCACCACACAGTCCCAGAAAACCAGTCTGTTAAGAAAAAAATACAAACTCATTAGTCATTACTTGACCAGAGGATAGATAAAATAAGAACAATTAAAAAGAACATATTATAGAAAAAGAATGTCATTATCTTTCTAGATAACCTTTCGAGTAGGTCTTTTTGATGGATTGCGATCAAATTTTAATTGGTAGTAGTCAAGCCAGTTCTCCATCTGTTTCTTCTCTTCAACCAGCTTAGCAAGAGTGTTAGCATTATACACAACCTAAACAGCATGTAAAAATCAGTTACAAATATTTCGAAAAAATATTTAATGATATAAGAGTTCCATATAGTTCTCTAAGACAATAATATTGTAAAATGTATCCAAAGTAGTTTCTCTTTTGAAAATAATTTCATCCTAGCACTTCTTAGTGTTTACACTTTACAATACACTGACTGATTTTAATTTCTAATCAACATCATGAACCAAATATGAACATTCACTATTTTTAAGTGCCACATTCTTGTTGGAATGATATACTTTTAGGGGAATAACATAAATTCCCAATCAAGTGTCAAAAACTTACACAGGTTCACATGAATCATTAGTATATCATCATTCATATATGCAATCTCCCCTGACTTGCCAGACCCTTTATTTTCCTTTTTCAGAGACAAAGGACAGGCATTACAGCTATTCAACTCATTTCATTAAGCAAATGAAAGAGATTAAAGGAAAGATATGAAGAATAACAAAAGCCAAAAGAGATGAAGCTACATTAGGAAAAAGGAACATGCAGATCTCTGGAAAAGGAAAATAAGAGTTAGAATTAAACAAACCTTTATTTGCAACAAAAACTCTCAAAGTGAAATAACATTAAAAAAAGTTTAATCTTCCCTTCTAAAGAAAAAGATTATCTACTCCTTTCCAGTATCTTTTCCCCAGAAAAACATGCAAAATAGGTATGTGTCGCATGTCATGCCCATAAGTAAAACATGTATAGATACATGCCCAGCATATGCACAAGGTTAGCAGTAATATGCATGCAGCAATTAAAGACTTATGGTTGAAGATAATAATCGATAATAAATGAATCACAACTGAAGCGTATACCTAACTGCTTCTACATTGGATTTACTACTGCAACTCTAAGGACTGGTAATATGACACCATTCTGTTGATATATATCTTAAAGCATCATAACGATGCATATTTTGCTATTATAAAAGTGTATAAACAGCACCTAAATGGCACTAGAAAAATAATCAATGACATTATTTAAAGCTATATCCTTCATAATGATGATGCTATGCTAGTGTACATCCACAATTACTGAAGTAATCAATGACAAAATAAATACCTGATGAGTTAAATAGTTATCACGATGATTAACAAGGAAAAAATGTTCAACGAGCTCGCTTACTGACTCATCAGGATCAGGTGGCACATTTCGGACGATGACCTGAAGAGAATGTATCATGAGCAAATTTCCAAACAAGAAAATAAAACTAGGCACCCATAGAATTCAATACAATGAAAATCATCAGTTTATAGGGTACCAACAGAATCAATCTCATAAAAACATATAGTTTCATTTGATGTTAGTAACCACCATCCTATCAGATATTGATGCTTTCACATGACCATACATAGGCCAATTTCATGTACAGATATGTATCCTCGTGCATCTAGATTGTAAAGTGTCCTGTGTGCATAAACTGCAAAATTAAACAATAGCACAAACCCATATAGCATTCACTAGATTAAATTCATCACCATCCCAAATTAAGATATTAGTGTAGCAGGTCTGGCATTTATATGATGAACATGGAAATTAAATTAACTGATGTGTTCATTATCTCTAGCTCCATGATGTGTTCTTATCTCTAGCTCCATACCAATTTAGCATTGACAACACTATGATACCAACGACCAATCACAACAAGTATGATTCATTCATTCAATAGCTTATCATTAGCGTGCTAGAAAAATCTTGTGGCAAAAGCCTGCTGATTTTAATGAGACATTAGACTAGTTTTTAGAAAGTCCTTATTTGAGGTCAAAAAATTCAGATAATAAAGGTTCCCTTAAATCTCTCCTGAAAGCACAGGTTTGGAGTTACACCCAGGATTGATCAACTACAATGAAATCGACTCATTTGCATGATATGAATTAGATTATAAAATCACTTACAGTAATTCTGGGTTTTGGGTGATCATGCCTGCTCAAGAGTTTAGTTTCAGTTTCAGCAGAACCAACAG
Organism: Musa schizocarpa; assembly: GCA_900464855.2. Classification (NCBI taxonomy): domain Eukaryota; kingdom Viridiplantae; phylum Streptophyta; class Magnoliopsida; order Zingiberales; family Musaceae; genus Musa; species Musa schizocarpa. Next base: position 45,463,969 of record LS990923.1, on the reverse strand, counting down.
AAGCAATACCACCTCCTTTTGAAACTGATATTTTGCTATCATTCTGAGGTTTTATCCCTAGCAAATTCTTTTTATTTTTTTCTGTGGATAATACTTTAAAAGAATACAAACATACTAAGCAATTATAGAGGAAACCAAATAAGAGAGAATACATTAATGAGGATAGCTAAAAAATAAAAGCTAATTATGCTTAAATGCTTTTGGATCACACTAAGTTTTAAAGTTCTAGATATTATGATTTTTATAAAAGGTGTCATAAACAACTAAATACAAATCATCAATTATCCATCACTAAGTATTCTAATATCCGATGGACTAATACAGAGTGATGCATAATATAAGAAGTAACATCAGAGGTATCCAGTTGCATGCTTAGGTGCCAGAGTACCGTATCCATGATATAATATAATAAACTAGCAATCTACTTCTTGGTAAAAAAAAAAAAATGGAGTTAATGTCATTAAAAAAGCAGTGACAAGAAAATTTGTAATAGAAGTATAAGCACTATAGATAAATAATTTTAAAGTCCGGATTAACTATTTAATTTTGAAATGACAAAAATAATTCTCATGCCAAGTACTACTTTTACTTCATTTGACATCGACAATACAGAACCATTCACGAAAGGAATGAGACAATCTACACAAACAGTGTAAATATCGTTATGTGTCAAAACAAGCAAACTGAAGAACTGAGTATTTCAGCAACCACAATTGAGAACTGCAAAACTAGAAATGATTAACACAAAAAGCACTATAGGGTTTTCCCATGAAAGGAATGAGACAATCTACACAAACAGTGTAAATATCGTTATGTGTCAAAACAAGCAAACTGAAGAACTGAGTATTTCAGCAACCACAATTGAGAACTGCAAAACTAGAAATGATTAACACAAAAAGCACTATAGGGTTTTCCCATTTATTACAACTAAAATGTCAAAAGAGAAAAATTATAATTTACTTTAAATTCAAAAGTGAATCTCAAAACTTGAGAGAATTGTTATAGGTGGTATGCTAACAATTTCAGAATATCTCAAATGAGCTTACGGTGAACTGATCAGGACGGCGTTTCACTGTTGCCAGAAAATGTAACCTCATTGATGCAATTGTTCCATACTCCTTACGCAACACATAACATGTCCAAAAGGTAAAGACATATGCCATAACCAAATGGACCCAAAACCTGTGACAAATACAAGCACATTATAGGCAAGGATATAAGAACCCAGAGGGCGGAAAACAACAGAACTGACAGTTACCAATCATTGCCCAAATCTGTGGTACATGCTTCAAGAAATGAAAAGATATACACATGTTCAATGCTTTCCAAAAAACAAAATTGAGCCAATAGCAAAAAGTATCAAACTGAGAGAAGCTAAACCTGTTAAACAACCATTTATAAACCTTTTTATCATAGTACTTCCTTCATATCATTGTGATTATTGATATATTAAATACAAATTTTATTTGCTTATATCCAGCATTAGATGTAGAGAATGACATACTTTTAAACAGCAGTCAGATGCAGAACAAGCACATGCCAGGAAATCGAATTAGCAACAAGTATGTTGATGAAATTCTAACTTCACCTCTGTGATTGTTCTGGAACATTTGATATGGATAGCTTGTCTATATCACTGTACTGTAAGTTGTTTGAATCATTTAGAGTGCCATTAGTCCAGTTCACAGGTACAAGAACCGAGAATGCCAGTATGGTGATGGGAATAAATATTTTAAGCCTGCAAGTCAAAAGGAAAAAACAACAGATGATTATTATAAGGTTTACACAGAACAACTACAGAAACTGAAAGTTTGAAACATAGAAAAGAAAACAGTGAATTTCCGTTCCATCTGGTATGTGGCTGCATATGCAGCTTTCTTTTTCCTCCTAATACTAAAAATGTGTCATGAGTATAAATATTTCTTTTGACAAATATTTGCACATTTCTCTTCATAGAGACATAGAGTAAGCTCTTAAATGAGTACAAACAGCATTTGATACATTCTTTGCCTGACATTGGCTCATTCTTATAACTTAATTAGTGATATGTTTCTCATTAGTCCTGCCATCATAATATTTGAATATTTAAATGTGAGCCACAAATGTGTTCATACATTGCCACGCACAAGCATCCTCAACCAAGATATCATGCGGACATGCCAACATTTCAGAGCATTTTTATTCTTACCCTTCCTCGAAAAATGGACCTCTTAAGCCTAATGGTAACTAAAGAAAATGGACATAATTATGAAAGTTTGAAAAAAAAAATGGTAACTTCTCTCAATGAAATGAGTTGGATATACTTGGCCTTTCTTTTGAGAAAAAAGATGCAGAACTTCAACAATATGTATTCTAGATCATGGATTGAAATATTGTACTGTACCGGAGTTTCAACATTCGCTCAGTACGGTATGATACTGTATACCGATCGGTATACTATTCGGTATACTACTCGGTATATATATATATATATATATATATATATGTATGTATATATATATATATATATATATATATATATATATATATAAGGCGATATCACGAAAAAAGGAAACGTTGTCAAGGCGACGTCACGAAAAAAGGCAACGTCGCCAAGGCGACACGACGTCGCCTTTTATAAATAAATAAATAAATATATATATATATATATATATATATATATATATATATATATATATATATATATATATATATATATATATATATATATATATATATATATATATATTTCGTCCAGTAACGGGCGATCCGTGTACCAATTAGTTGACGGACCGATACGTACCGCCCAGTATGGGCGGTATTATTCGAAACTGCATGCCTTGTTCTAGATAACTTTTTTGAGGACTTGCATAACATGTGTCTCAAGTCATGTCATAACAATCATGTGCCTTAATTGAAGTGAGGCACATATGACCTTATTGCATCTCACACCTAGGCCACCTTAAGTTACAGTTAATTTTTTGTAATTTTTGCCTACAACTTCAAAATGAAAAGGCAAATCTATTAAGAGAACCATGCAAGAAACTATATGAGATTCCTGAACATGAGGGGCATACATGCCCTCTTCATTTAAGAATTTGCATATGCAAAAATATGTACATATGAAGGAAATGAGGATATTTTCCTAGATTGCTTTTTGCAGCTTCAGTTTTTCTATCCACCTATTTAGATGATAAACTAAAGCAGATGATCAAGCTCAATTTGATAAATAATGCTTCCATAATTCCATCTTCATAACATTTGATTGTTCTTCCCGTGTGTCACCTGGTCAAGTGTTGCATTATCTTATCATACGCGACTAAAAGTTCAAAGAAGTAAAATTCCCTCAATAAGCGATGTGACATAAATGAAAAGCAACAAGCTAAATGATGAACAAATATATGAACACAATTCTGAAACATAAGTAGCATACCCAATCAGGTATATCCGCAAGAAAACAGCAGAATCAAGTCCAGCATGATCTATTAGCTCTGGTTCAGGCATTTTGAGGGCAGCCGGCATCCATTCCAGAAATTTCAAGTATGACCTCAGATTTAAATTGACAAACTTTTGTACAAATGTCCCGGAACGGGTTGGACTGCTTCTTATACCTTTAAGATACCACTTTGAAAAGTAAACCCTGTCATTTATTGGTTGGAGCCTTAAAATAGCAAATGCCACGAGGAAAGCTAAGGCACTCAGCAAGTTAATGGCTGCTGAAAGTCCAATATCACTAATTGAAGCCATAGCTGCCTCCTACAAGACTGATTTCCCTGTAAATGTGCACCATTTAAACACACATCAAAGGAAGAAAATTGCATGACCCAACGAAAAAGCATGAATGGGATTTGAAGAAAGCACTTAAATCACAGAAAAAAAAATCAAATGATCAGGTGGAATCAGCTAAGAACTATTCTGTTGTTTTTCTACATCTAAGAAAGAACAACCTTTATTACATTTAATATAAAAGCTGATTTTCTAACAAAAGACAAACTAAGTTTGAAAGAGTTAGAACAGCCTGATTCTGCTTGTAACTGATATTATCATGGAAAAAAATTGTATTTTGGATTAGATAGAGAACCATATAATCAGCTGGAAGTGAGGAATATTTGCATCATGCAATCCACGAAGCATCTGGAGAAAAAGAAAGAGAACCTAAAATGCAGCGGATTACATATGCAAGAAATTTTGTAGCAGGAACAGAAAAAACATAAAAAAAAGTAAGGAGAGCTAAATGTGAAAACTGGCTTGACCAATGCAACTAATGCTTAGTGTCGAATTTGTGCAAGACAAGTTTGTTGTGTAATCTCATCTTGCAAGAAAGCATACATCAGTATCTTTCACCTCACATTATAGTACTTTGATAAAATAAACCTACAATATTCAGAATCATATGGAGGTCTTCAAAGATCCTATTGTATGCTACTTACGAAATAAGTAGGAAGCGCTAGGAAGCGGGCGCAGGTGGCGCTCCCAAACACTTCACTAGACGCAGAAGGAAATCTACCATACCAAGCAAGATCACCAAGAAAACAAACATATGTAATCAAGAAACACTGCCTTTTCTCCTTCTTTCCTCAGTTCTGACAAGAGAAACAAAAAGGAAATCTTTCTTTCTCTCACATCCATCGCAACAAAGAACAAGAAAACAAGGCCGCCTACCGAGAGCCCAACGAGATACAAGGATTCCTCTTATCCCCTTCCAATACAACCCCGATCTCGCCTTCTCCGACCACAAATCATCCTCCGACGACCATGGATCGCGAGAACTCCATATCCTCAGAGCATCGAGAAGCAAGGAGAGAGCGAGAACAGCAGGAGGGGAGTCGAAATCCTCTGCAAGTTTGGGAAACCGAAGGTAGCAGCAGAGGGGGCCGACGAGAGAGTGCGAGAGAGGAGTTGGTGGCAACGAGGATCAGCAACTGAAACGAGGGAGCGCTTTAACGACGCCGTCAAGGAGTGTGGGAACGCCACTTTCCGCAGAAAGAACCGTCAAGGAGCCGTTAGGATCATTAATTATTGATATTATTAGTAGATTCAATTAACACAGTCAACAGTTACTTTTTCGTAATACTAATAATAATTGCAGATGGTGCCACCCGCTTTGTTTATTGGGTCCGCAATATCCGAGCCACAACCTTCCCACTCAACCTTCGACTTCGATGTCGGCACCGATGATGTGATGCCCAAACCAAGCGTTGTCGGTAAAGAGATAAATGAGGGGTTTCTTATATATATATATATATATATATATATATATATATATATATATATATATATATATATATATATATATATATATATATATATATATATATATATATATATATATATATATATATATATTAGCATTAAAAATCAGATAAAAATATGATTAGTATCTAAGGAGGATAAGAGATGTAAAGCATGAATTTTTTTTGAAAAAATATTATTTCATAGTTCTATAAATACAAGGTGAGGAGGAAAGAAAAATAATAATAAGTATTTTAAAGATTTTATCTAATAGATCTAAAGAGGCCCATACAAAAAATAACCTTTTATGTCCTTGTGTTTGATTATCTTTATATAGCAAAAGATCTAAATTTTTCGTAGATAAAAAATATCGAACCACATAAATCTTATGTCGATTTTCTAAAAGTTCCTTTATGAATTATCCTAAATTTCACGGTCTATAAGATAATATATATTAATTTTAGAGGATAAATATAAAAATCTAGAACTAGAGAACATATATAAGAATTAGAAGCATTTGAGGATAATAATATATATTAATTTTTCATGCTAATTCATATACATAATTGTGCCAAACCAAAGATAAAGAAAAACATCACCAAGATGTTTTGATCATAGGCATTGATTGGTACTACAATTTTGGCAAAATGATAGCCATATCCATATCCATTAGTTGATCCCAATTATCCACACCATATATATAATTTTATGCTTGCTTGTTTTAGCAATGTAACATTTTCCACTTTGGTCCTTATCAACAAGGCTGTGCACTTTGTCCTAATTATTATTGTTATTGTATGACAACTCTTGTCATATTATCATATGAACCCTTTTAATTAGTGGATGACACAAAAACAACTTTGAATAGAATTAAAAGAACATGACAAAAATTCAAGTGTAATAGATATCCTCTTATAGTTCACAAAAATTCAAAAAAAAAACCTCATCCCCACAAAATTTGATCTTATCTTTGTATAATATTTTCAAAGTTCAGAAAATAAAATTTGAAAATCCTGATGAATGGATATGATACACTATCACCAAACTAATATTTTAGATATAATATAAAATATTTTACTACTTATAAAAAAATCCTAAAAATGATGGATATATTTATCTGTTGAGATGGATATGTAAAGTTATAAAAAAAAAAATTAAAGATTTTGTAATTTTATTATTGTGATATATTATTTGTCCATAAAAAAAAATACACATTAATCCACATCTTATCTTGTGTTTGCTGAACCTAAACGAACTACTAGTGAGAAGGAAAGCCTTCGCTACGTGTCTTTGCAAGTTTGAACGTCCGAATCGTCGTTCTTAGCAGTATAGAAACGTTCACTAGTCATGGCAGGAGAAGCAGTCTCCATCTCAATAAAGGAGCTGAGAGAGAGAGAGAGAGAGAGAGAGAGAGAGAGAGAGAGCAGCGGCAGAAGAAGAAAACTGATATACCTTTCAGCTCAGACTGTCGGCAGGGGCCGTGAAAAACGAGTGAAGGCCGCGTGTGCACGTAAACTTTCTCCCGCTGCTTCCGGTGTCTCTCTCTCTCTCTCTCTCTCTCTCTCCGTCGATCTCTATCACCGTCGCTGCTACCAGAACTGTGCCTCCCTTCGTCCTGGGACTCGAACTCTGTGGCTGCGGTGCGCTGGTGGCCCGGGGGTCGATGAACAGCGACTGCACGACGCTCCCGCTGTTTCTCTTATACTCTCCCTCTCTCCATCGCTGCTGTCGTTCCGTACGTCCGATGGAGTCGGGTTCGGCCGGCCGCGGTGGGCTGGTCGCAGTCGGGAGGTCGACGACCAGCGACGGGGAGCCGCCGTTGGTGAATCGGAGGTGCGGCGTTTATGGCTAGGACGAGAGCGACGTGGTCCCCATCCATTCGTGGGTCCCACAATGGCGGTTCGTTTACGACCGCTTATAATTGCTCTTTAAATCACTTGGATAATTCTGATATATTAATTTATCGTTGTTTTTCTCCCGTTAGTGTCCATAAAATGGACATAACAGAATAAATAAATAAATAAATAAAGAAAAACTCATATCCTTCTTATTAATACCTACGAAGCTAAAGCTGATGACTTATCGAAAGGTCTAAGCTTGAATACTTCATCCTTCGTACGACAAAAATTAATAGTAATACCTACGACTTACATAATTACAACTTAATTAGTTTTAAAGGGACAGGAGATGACCACTGTATTAACGGCATCTCAAATCAATTGGCCCACAACACGAGAACTAATAATATGAGTTTGCGTCGAGCATACGTTGTTATCCTTCATTTAATGCATTGCTGCATGGTGGTGTTCTTATCAGCAAAGAAGGCAAGAGATGAAATTTTACCGGTAAAAAATAAGTTCAAATGTTGTTCTCATCTTTAGACATGATGATGACACAATAATAATGGCTAAAACTAAAGCCAAGACTCATTGCAGGAGAAGGCAGAGTGGAAATTTGGTGTCCTTAACACAATAATATGTTAAATTCTCATACTTTAGTCTTGAAAATATAATCAAATCATGATAGTCATTGTAAGCAGAACTTACAGCTACAAGAAGCAAATTGTAAGCGCAACTATTTGGATGTCTCCCATGTATACAGTTAGTGCAGAAGAAAAGAGAACTTTCACATCCTTCTCTGTGATCTAGTTTGTAAGTAAATAGACAATATACAAAATGGACAACGAATCATGCAAGCATCACTACTGACTAGACTCAACTTGCTGATAGGGATGGGCATAATATCATCTGCAAAGCACCTCTTAGTCAACAACAAAGCATCTCAATTGGCAAATTGGACAGGAACAAAAACTTCAATTCCATGCAAGCTATATATATCACACACATTTCATGGAACCTAATTATTACTAATTTGATTTCTCCTACCATCCAGGCAATTCTCCTCGGTAAAAAACACAGAAAACAAGCAACATGCTTAATCAAAAAATAAAAAGAAGCATGAGAAAGTAGGAATATACGGACATCATTTCTTGAGCTAGATCAGATGCTGATTCCCAAAAGGATTGTTCTGTTGGTGAGGATCGCTTGCTGGGAAGGCTCCAAACCCATTGCCGCCAAAGGGATTCGATGCAGCCCCCATGGTGACATGCTGCTGATAGACAGGCTGAGAAAACGGGTTGGATTGCATAAACATGGACATCTGTTGCTGCTGCTGAGCCATGGCTGCCATTTGAACAGCTGGCGGAGCAGCAACTTGGTTTGACACAGTGAAGGGATCAGCTGCCATGAATGGATTTGGAGGAGGTGCTCCATAATACTGCTGCTGCTGTTGCTGTTGTCTGTATGCTGCTTCATCGTATAGGCTATCCAAAGTGAGCTTGTCAAACCCACCAGCCTGGAACCAATAATAAATGAATTGTCATGTGTAAATAAAATATATATATATATATATATATATATATATTATATTCATCTCTGGTACTAGTGTTGTTCGGTTATGTGTGAACATTAACCATTTAAAATTTGATATCACAAATATCTAGGTAGTATGCACAATTACATACATCATAATTCCAAGGATGAGTTTTTGCACAATCAAGATGTGTCCAATTGCACAACACCACAACTATTGCATGGATATATGATTTATACATCATAACAAACAGTGAGAAATCAGATATTTCAACACTATCATCTGATTTCAACATTATCATCATCGTAACAAAGCACATTATTAACCTATTACCATAGTTATTATTAGAATCTAATTTGCATGCAGTCCACAAACCAGATTTGCCTGTTTGAGTTGAGCCAACAACAAACAAGAACAATGGCATTTGCTAGCTGACTTGATTTCGGCAGTCAAGGTGTGAGCCAATTCCATCTGTATTTATCCAACTAGCTAGGGATCTGATCAAAAGCTAGTTTCCTGGAGTTTCAACAAGAGTCTGAATTCAATTCATTCCTTTGATTAAACAGGGCAAAAGTAGCTCAAACATGAAACTCTTACTTTGAAATTTCAATCTTTGTGCACACAGATCTATGGATATATATTCCTTTTTCTTCTTTTCTTTAAGCTCATAGCCTGTCAATCTTTGTGCTGGCCCGTGGTGAGAGCCTTGCACAGGGCTTTGCAAGCAACAGCCTATTTAAGTCTACGTTTGAATGCAGAAGATTAAGCATAATCCAGGGTGGTCCAGTGTCAAGTTGCATTAGAATAATCTTATGATCCCTAAGGTCCGTTCCATCTAATTCCAATACACCTTGATACATCCACATCAATTAATATCCAAAGACTTGATATATCTTAAATTAATAGGACTTTTGAGAATTGAGACACAATCTGATGGTTCAGAAGGATGTGACTAATCGGTAAAGACATTCAAAATGTTATGACTGATGGACTCCCAGAGCTTTGTAGAAGAGATGAGGGATGTAGATGGTGAAACATGGAAAAAATAAATCCAAGATGATAACTAGTAATGCGATAACATAACCCTCTGCCTAAACCGACTAAGCTCATCCTAGTACAGTTATGTACATTAAGACTGGAACCTTATAATGGGATTTAGTGATTGATGTGCAGAAATGGAAAGATAGAAGGGAACTAGACACATACTGAGTTTATTATAGTATAATTGACTTGGATGGATATCAGCTCAATATGATAAATGATCTGGGCTAATATGAAACAGATGGATCTAAAATAAAATCTCAGATACACCGGATGAAGAAAGTCTAGTTCGTAACCTTAGGCTAGCACATAAACAAACGTTAAAAGAAATAGCTGGTGAACATCATACAAGTTGAGTATTTGAGTCACATTTATTCATATGTTATCACTATACCCGTCAAATGTCATGCCTTGCAGACCCATGCCATATGAATGTCTACAAACAAGAAATCTAAATGTGCTCTTATGTAATACAAGGCAGTAGAAGATTCAGTTAAAATCACTAGGCGGTCAACAATATCTGGCAGAGCTGTTAACTATCACAGCTTTGAGATTTAAGCTCAATCTAAATTCATTATGGTTTGGTAGAGAAAATTTTAAGATTATTTTCCCATTTATTACATCTGTTTATTTGTTGTCATATATTCTATCGTTATACTAATAAATCATGCGAAACATGTTAAATTTAACCACAATATCTGCAATCTTGACATATAAGTTCGGGACTATACTATTCACACCAAACAATTCAAAGCAAAGGGGAAAAACTAACCAATTTGCTTTCAACAACGGTTGCATTGTTGCTGCTTGGAGTAGTCACCAGGGCAAGTTCCCACCCTGTTGGATCGAATTCTTTATCTTGAACGGTACTGGAATCTGTAGCAAAACCTGCAGGTAGTAACAGTTTGTTCACCGTTATTCTCAATACAAACACTAACATGAAAAAATCTATATTAAATAAGTTTTTAAGGTATATCGCCGAACATACTAGCTGGAACAATGGCTAGTGCCATTGCATTAGTTTCTTCTATTGCTGCTACATTTGAATTTGTTTCATTAAGTCCCTGTACACCAAGAAGAGATTAATACATGAAGTGGGAACAAGTGAAGCCAAATAAATATTCTCATGAAATACTTACAAGAAGATCCCCAGTGTCTGAACTATCTGCCTTAAGAGTTGGAGGAGAAGATACAACTTCAGTGGCGGATGGTACTGGCTTTGGTTCATCAAGGGGTGGTTTTTCTTCCTCAACAGTAGTAGGGACTGCCTCTACTTTGTATGTCAGAAGGAGTCTTTCTGGGAATTCCTGATCCAAGATTAAGAGTCAGCAATTACTTCTATAAGTGGACACACCAAAAATAACACACCACATAACTGGTGCATAACAGATATACAAAATGAAACTAAAATGTACTTGCCAAAGTTCATTAATTAACAGGAATCAAGACAATATTAGTCAAAAGACTGAAGTCTGAACAGTTATAGATTCACATGTTATTTTAGCAGAATCTGAAGGACCAACAAGAACTTACATAAAAGTCAGAAGTTAGCCTGAATAAAAAATGGAATCACTAAAACTGAACTACCAACAAGAACCGTTGTTTTGTAAGCCCACCAGTTTTCCCTTCTTAATTCTGCATTCTAAATGATTTTTTTAAACAACATATATTTTCAATTCTTGTGAGTGTAAAACCTCAAATAAAGTTTCCCTTTCCTTCCTTTTCAGCAACAATGAAAACAAATATTAAAAGAACCATTCCATCATCTTTGTTAAGGTCATCATTCTGAGGCTCTAGCAAAGATTTTAATTTTCCTACTAACACTTCTGCTCATAAACAAGCAATACACAGCCTGGCATTGACAAAGAGTCAAAGATATTATGGCAACTTCCAAAACATCACACAATCCAAATCTTCTATAAGTAGAAAAGAAGATGGAATTCATTCAAAAGTAACCAAACTAATGGTAGAATCATCTTAATATTCTAAATTGAAATAGAAAACACCGAAATTAAGTACTTAAATGCACTGAATCTTATATCTGATTAGTGACCATCTTTCGTTAATAACATATGACTAACTAGTCAATAGAATTATCATTATGATGCCGAGTTCCTGATTTTACTTGCCATGGCATGCCAAGTGCTGGCCTACTGCCATTATTTTTTTATTAGTGTCTTTTATTTAAAGTTAAATATAAAATATCAAGACAAAGATCATTTCTAAGCATATATAACTACTTTTTCTTTTTCCTTTTTCCCATTTTAGTTTTTTGAGTTTTACAATTTGTATTTCTGAATTACCTTCTACGGCAATCTCAATTCCCATCAATCCAATTAGGTTAATCCCAGTTTTCCCTACCCAATCCTGTATATCCTACACAACTTGCGCCTGGAAACATGGACATTTCGTTGGATAGGAAAATCCAGTAATGCTTGCAATTTACACATTACAGTAACCGCAACATACAAGGAATAATAAATTCACACTTTCCAAAAAAGTACAAAAAACCAAAATATATGTGACATGGTGTGTGCAGCATTCACAAAAAATCAAAATGTGGAAGAATCAAGAAATTCAACATTAATAAAATAAATAACACCAATCTGTAAATCAACAAATAAGGTTGAGATTGAAATAAACAATTATATTTTGTCAATTATTACCAATGGCTCTCTGGAGACAGAAACCACTCGTGGAGCTTCACTGATATATTCTTCCATAGTGGCGAGAAAAGATTGTGGAGGCTAGAGACAAAAAAAGAAGTTTCAAGTTACCCACATTATCAATTTAAGAAAGTTATACACATCTAGAACAATCAAGTGCTTTTGCTACCTCTCTCAAGTTTGGAAACTGGAAATTTCTAGCAAGTTCCAATCCACGACAAACTTCATAAAATTCAGAAAGACTTGTTGCCTGAAAGAAAAGGCTTTTACTTGAAAATCCAATTAACAAATACTTTCTTGAGCATGACCACCAACAAACAACCAAATAAGAATATGCAATTACAAGCAAAAATCAGATTATTTAAAATATGAGAGCAGATACCTGTTGGCCAGCTCTTCTGTAGATTTCAAGGGCCTTAATCGCTTCATGCCTTGGCATATCGAAGAACTGAAATACAGAGAAAACTAGGAATCTATGAGAAAAGTCAAACTACATGCATGTTAATGCGTTTTTTCAAAACAAACTTTTCCTTCAACAAGGAGTGAAGATTAGAACAAATAAATAAGATATACCTTATCGACAAGATTAATGATACCATCATTAATAGCACAATAAATTTTGAAGCTCTCTTTCAGTACCTGTCAAGTAAGACAAAAAAAAGTTGGATAAGATATAACAAAAGACATCTCCAAGATTTACACAGAAACACAGAGTATACATTAAAGAAAAAATGGAAAGGTAATTATACAGAAAATACAGCAGCGACACATAGTACATATACAATGATACAGTAACACAATAAAAGGATTGCTTGTCCTTGGCAGATTCAAATAGAACTAAACATTAAGAGTCCAATAAATAGATTCCAATTGCTATCATTTTCATGCTAAAAAAAGTTTCAACATAACAACTACCAGTAAGAAGCCAAGTTTGGGTATGATATGGATCTAGATAAAAGCAAAAAAAAATACTTAAATAGGTAAACTCAAGAAAAATAGATAGGTGGCTAGATTAATATGCAGCCTTTTAAATTAGTGTTGGAAAAAAGGGTTTGAAAATAATGAAGCATACTCGTATGATTAAAAAAGAAACTTCAATGTTTCATAGAAGAAATTGGGCTTACCAAAGCTAGGGCATACTGAACAACATAATTGCTAACAGCGGCTCCTTCTGGCTGCATAATCCAACAGAAAAAACTGTCAATACCCATTAACCAAAAATTATGAATAAAGAAAAAAAATAAAACTATCAGAATCTCATAGAAATAATGCTCTCCCAACTCAATATAAAATTATGCTTCTCTACAAGTTCCAGTGATAATTACACGGCATCCAATAAGCCGATATAATAACTGCTGCAATGCAGGCAACTGCTCCAACAGATCTTCACTATCCAGTTCTCTCGTTTTACTGTGCCCCTGTGAGAAAAAGACACCTTAGGTTGGTAAAAATGTGTAAACTTCAACTTAAGAGTTTTCTATAATAATCAAAAGTTCTCTTGTTTGCAACTCTAAAGGGTCATGATTGCCCAGACCTTCTCAGGACCCTGAGCAGCTCTAACCAAACGCTCCGCTTCAACATCATACTTCATAATCCTGAAACATTCAAGTCTTTCCTCCAAAAACAAAGCATAAGTACGCACCCATGCAGAGCAGTCCCAAGCTGCAGTATGGTATACATTAAATTATGAATTTCTTTGACAAGATAGGGGATGCAGCTTGCAACACCAAAACAAAGTTGTTTTCTACATCATGATGTATAAAGGCAGAGATGAATACCAATAGGGCTTGAATCATCCTTGAAGTTTGATAGTTGAAGAATTCGTGCTCTTTGTGAGAAGTTAAGAAGCTCTTCACGGAATGTAGGATCACCCTCCCTCAGAGTCCTATGAATTACTATCAGTGTCTTCAATGCCACCTGTATGGGATCATAAGAAAAAAAGTGACAGATAATAATCAGGGAAACATTGGAGATACAGACCTTGACATGGAAAAAGATGAACACCACAAAACAGATAGGGCAGTCTTTGGTTCAAGTTTGGTTCAAGAATTGAGTAACAGATAGGACAGTCTGTCTTTCACAAATACATTTCGCCAAACTGACTGACCAGTATTGCATGAACACCATCAGTTGCAGACATTGAAGTACATACCAGATGGGATTGACTTCAATGACTTCCACCATTAGTTTATCATGTACTCCTCATTCCTCACCAAAGTATATTGCTAATCAATGTTGATTCAGATATCCGCAGTACACCAAAATAAAATAAAAAATTAACTATCAAATAGCTATAATTCTGTCAGCATGGATTTATTAGTCTAACCAATTTATATTACATCTAAAAAAGTGCATCCCTAAAGATAAACACTTCCATCAGCGCCCAACAGCATCCTCTCGTTGCACAAACAGTGAAACTTGCATATGATAAATCCTAATCTTTTTCCTTCAACACTTCAAGACTGTAGAAAGCAGACTAAATCAAAGATGACACCAAGTGTTTGATCTCCAGGAGATCCAACACTGCCCAAACTATCCACTTAAGTAGAAACTACAGACCCCGAGCGAGAGGGCGATGGAAAAAGTACTCGTACCCTACAAAGGAGAACAGAAGAGGGGCGAGAGGATTACCGTCCAATTGCGAGTCTTGGCGAGGCGCCTAGCAAGGGCGTGGATGCAGTAGGCTACATCTGCGCGGGGGCGGGTGATCGAAGTGGCAGCCAAGATCTCTGCAACCCACCATCGCCAGCCCCCAAATCAAGAGTTACACGTTACATCAATCAATCAAAGATGAGGCAAGCGAAAGGCAAAGGGGGAAGGCGAACTGACTCCTAAGATGTCGCTCTTTGGGCGGGTGCTCGACGTGATTGGTGGCCTTCACGATCGCCACATCCAAATCCTCCGATCAGATCAAAGAGATGATCAGAGATCAATCCACGAGAAAGAGGGGGTGGGGGGCGGTTGGGAGGGGAATGGTAAAAAAGAGGGATTTTTATCTTCCGTGTACCTTGAAATCGCTGTTGATGTTGGCGAGGCCGACGGTGGTGGTGTCTTTGAGCGCGCCCACGGCCTTCCGCCAACTCTGCAGCGTCGCCATGTGCCCTCTCCTCCGCGACTTCCCCTCCTATTACCACGCGCTTTCTCTCTCCTCCTCGTTCCTCTCTCTCTCTCTCTCTCTCTCCCTCCTTCCGACGGCTTTGGTGATGCAGATGCCCTTTGTTCTCTGGACGCGTATCAGTCACAGCCCTTTATTCGTGTGGGTGTCACCGCGTGTCTCTCCGTCTTTCCCTTCCGGTTTTCCTCGCTGCTTGTGGGCCGTCTCGACGATGACGCCGACGACGGTCAATTATTATTCTTTCGTTCATTCCTCCTTTTCCCACTCTCGAACTTACGGCTCTAAATACTTCCTTATACGTTGTACGTATAACCTATACGCATAGGTATTCCAATAGCCACCGAGCGTAATCCATACCGACGAAAAACATAAATGTCGTGCCTTCTCGATACATACCAGTCTCGGCTTGCTGTCTTCTGATTGGAGACATCCTGGGTCCCGCCACGGTCCTCATTGCTTCGTCCAATAACGAAGTAGGTAGGAACGATTTCGGTAGTGCATGAAAGACTTACTTTTCTTTTTCTTCTCGAACTTACCATTTTCAATACTTCCTTTTATACCCGTCACGGCTCTCTGTCCTGTGATTGGTGACATGACGGGTCCCACGGTGGGCCTTGTTACTGCATGCAATCACAGAGTAGGTAAAGATTATTGGATAGTGCGTGACGATGACGATATCGTTCTTCCTTTTCATACTTCCTTATACGTATAAATTGTTATACGTACATACCAAAGAAAGAAATCCTAAATGTCGGGTCTTAGCCACCGTGGGACCCGTTGCTGCATCCAATCACAGAGTAGGTAGGACGGGTACTTCGTTGGTGGATGCGTTCTAAGGTTGGAGACTTTTCTCAATTATTAGCCGTCGTATATTTATTAGGGGGACGTAATACTTGTCAAATTGGTCGCTAGTAGAATAATGAAACGTGGTGGAACAGAGGGTGTAATTAATTAAAAGAATCTTATTTTAGATTTACCTCGACGAGCAGCTTAATTATTTGATTCATGAACGGTATACAATTGCGTGATGTTGGCTGACTCAGCACACGACATTTTTTTTTCCAACAAAAGATAGTGGTTTTACCTTTTATTTGGTAAAAAAAAATCATTTATTTTTATTTTTTCTTGATTAATATTTTATATTTATTCTCATAAAACACCTCGTATTTAGGAATAAAATTACCTTTTGACCTCGATTTTTCCCATGATCATTTCCACTATTCGTTATCGTCAAACATTATGATTGCCTTTGCCTCATCTCAATCACGTACCTTCGTTACTATCACCATCCTCCGCTTCATCTTGCTCGTGCAGCCTCGCTATTATCTTTATTATCCACTCTCAACTTTCAAGTTCCGATCAATTTAAGCATTGCTTTGTATGCATCAATATTTTTTGTCCTTATAAGGATTGTCAATGAGGCATCTCATCTTTTTGCACTACCACCATTCGACACTCTCATCAGAAGTCAAAAATTATCTTGTCTCTCATCTTAAATGTATAAGTGACATGAGTGAGAATGCACGAACTAAGATGATGATAAGAGTATGTAAGAAAAAATAATATTGAGAGTGTGTGAGTTAGACAAGACAACAATAGGCAAAGATGATAGAGAAAGAGGAAAGGGGAGATGAAGGCATAGGAAAAAGGAGGATAGGCGAGGGTGATGGGGTAGAAGTTAAAAGTAATTTCATCTTTTAGAAAATAAGGAAAGCTTTATAAAAATAAATGAAAAATGACACTATTTGAAAAAAAAATAAAATGAGGAACTTTCTTTTTGAAAAAATATCTTTTTTTTATTTTTCTCTCTAATTATAATATTATGTATTTTATTTTTCTACCCCCAATAAAATACAATCAACTACTCACCAATCATGGATTATTGTCTATCTAAATCATTAATATTTTAAGTATCTAAAAATGTATCTTATTATTTTTATCAATTATTTGAACCCTCGTGTTTTTCAAAAATTTGAAGGATATCCAATTAAGTTTTGATTAATGATCAATTGACATATTTAAAAGTTTATTTAAATTCACATGATTAATCATTCGCTTGTTAGGAGTGTTATGTGTCTTCTTCTTTGAAGTACCTACAAATGGACAGATGAACAAAGTTGATTCATGATTTGATTCATCATTTTAAAGAGAAACAACGTCGGTGATGGAGTGTACTTAACGTTTGTATGACACCCATCAATCATTTCTAGCTGTGAATTCCATTTCCTGCATGTCATGTCTCTTCGCTTTCTTTTTTGTTCTCTTCTTCTGCTTCTTCTTCAACTTTTGTCACGTTTCCTTCCATGCAAGGGAGATAAGAAACATGTCATGTGCTGCAACATGGAATTATTAAAGATGGGAATTTACCGATGCACAAATGTTCTTGTTCTTGAATTAGAAGTTAGAACTGTTGATGAACCGATGCCTCGTTGCTGATAACTCAGCACGGCTTAGTCCACGAGTCGATATCGAAAGTCTTCGATCAACTGAATTGGTTGCTAAGTGTTTGGGAAGAAACCTGTTAATGCGGAATAATTCTTTTTCCTCTTTGTGTATCAAAATAGGTTTTTCATCAAAATACCAACTTGATATCCAAATGCTAAATCAATCAGCACAGCATAAACAATAGAGCAATAAATCAATCACACAGTGATACCAAATCTTTTAACGTGAAAAACCCAATGTGGAAAAAACCACAGGACCGTAGTCCACCTCAAACTTTCACTATCAATAATAATGATAACAGGTTTACAGTAGGTCTTCTCTAGAATAACTAGAGGATCAGAATAACATCAAGATCATAGATCTTGGCTCAAGAATAGCATATCTTCGTCACATAAGATGGATCTCCTCAAAAGAGAATTCTAGGTCTCACAGAGTGGATATCGTAGGAAAGTACCTTAGAGAGGGTAAACTGCAGATCAACACCGTTAGAATTGTAGAGTTTGCTGTAAGGATTCTCCACATAAAATTTGGGCCGAAATTGAGAACGTTTGGCCACCGATCATCAAGCAGAAAACTCAGAAACCTAACAATTGTTGATTTGGGCTCAATAGGCCCAATTGTCCAAGCCCACATATGGGCTGGACCCAACAATTCTCCCTCTTCAGTTCATATGGTGGGCTGTACCAAGCCCGCTCTTCGCCTACATGCTTCAAGCTTCTCCTTAGACAAAGACTTTGTCAACATATCTGAACCATTCTCATTGGTATGCACATTTTCCAATTGTAATTCTTTCATCTCAAGCACATCACGAATCCAATGATATCTCACATCAATATGCTTGGATCTAGAATGATATGTTGAATTCTTGGAGAGGTGAATGGCGCTCTGACTGTCCTGATAAAACAATATATACTTCTGTTTCAAAAGCTTCACACCCTGTAGAAACTTTTTTCATCCATAAAGTTTCCTTACAGTGCTTCAATGAATTGCTATGTATTACGCTTCACGTGTTGATAGAGCAACACACTTCAACTTAGGCGCCAAGAGACTACTCCTCCCCGCAAATGTCATCAAGAATCACGAAGTGGACTTCACGGAATCGGTATCACTGTCATGTATGCAGATCTGTAGCCTTCTAACACGGGTTCATCACTTGCCAAAACATAAACACAACACGAAAGTACCTCTTAGATATCTTAATATCCATTTCATTTTCTTGCCTGATGTTCCTTTCCAAGATTTGAGAAAATCGACTAACAACTCCAACTGCATGAGCTATATCGGCCTAGTACAAACCATAGCATACATCAAACTACCTCTGCATTGGATAAGGCACACTCTGGATATTTCTTCTTTTTCTTTCTCACTTGTAGGGACATTGTTTTGAACTTCGACGAAATGACCTACAAGTGGAGAACAAACTGTTTTTTGGCTTTACTCATGTTGAATCTTTCAAGAACCTTTTCAATGTAAGTCTCTCACGAGATAGCCAAATATTCCTTTTCTTCCTATCACGAAGAATCTTCATGCCAAGTATTTGTCTCATTAGATCCTAAGTCTTTCATGGCAAAAAGACTTACTTAGCTCTCTTTTAAACTTTTCAATTTTTCCAACATTATGGCTAACAATCAACATATCATCAACATATAGCAAGAAAATAATAAAATCATCATCCAAAAATTTCTTCATAAACACACAATGATCGGATGTGGTTCTATTATACCCTTGGCTCATTATAAAGGAATCAAACTTCTTGTACCATTGTCTAGGTGCTGTTTGAGTCCATATAAGCTTTCCTAAACTTACATACCAGATTTTCTTTTCCCTTGATTTTGAAACCTTCGGTTTGCTCCATGTAAATTTCTTCTTCTAAGTCACCATGAAGAAATGCTTTTACATCAAGTTGCTCAACTTCTAAATTCAAGCGGGTAGCCAAACCAAGAACAACTTGGATAGAGGACATTTTCACAACCGGAGAAAATATTTCTTCAAAGTCAATACCTTTCTTACGGTGAATCCTTTCCACAACTAGTCGTGCCTTGTATCTTTGTTGTGAGCTATTATTTCCGGTCTTCAATTTATAAACCCACTTATTCTTGAAAGCTTTCTTCTCTTTTCGGCGACTTTTACCAAGTCATAGGTGTGGTTCTCAAAACAAGGATCTCATCTCTTCTTGCATGGCTTTAACCCACTCACTCTTATTCTCATGTAGAATAGCTTCTTGGTAAGTTTAAAGCTCTCCCCGTCATTAAGCATAACATACTCATGTGGATGATATCCGGTAGAGGGTTGTAAAGCTCTCTAGTGGATCTTCTCGATGGAATCTCAACCGGTGGTGGTGGAGGTGCCATTCAGTTGGTTCACATCATCATCAATTGTAGGTGTATCATCACTAGTATTATCACCACAATCTTCTTGTTCATCTCCCCCATGATCATCATGAACTACAGGTGAAGGAACTGGACCCAAACTCCAAGGAATATAAACAGAGGTTTCTGGCTTCTCAACATTATCACCATCATCAAATAATTGATCTTCAAGAAACATAATATCTCTGCTTCTAATAATCTTCCTGTTCACTGGATCCCATAATCTGTACCCAAACTCTTCATGACCATATCCCAAGAAGATACATGCTTTTGCCTTATTATCAAGCTTGGACCTCTCATCTTTGGGAATATGAACAAATGCTTTACACCCAAAGACTCTCAAATGATTATAAGATATCTCTTTTCCTCTCCATACTCTCTCTGGAACATCACCTTGCAGAGGAACTAATGGAGAAAGATTTATCAGGTCAACTGTAGTTCTCATAGCCTCCCCCCAAAATGACTTTGGTAACTTGGCATGGGAAAGCATACACCTAATACTTTCTTCAATGGTTCTGTTCATCCTTTACGCCACACCGCTTCTTGAGGAGTTTTAGGAACTTGTTTTCTCAAGCTGATACCATGGAACCTGCAATAATTCTCAAAAGGACCCCTGTACTCGCCACCATTATCTGATCGAACACACTTTAGCTTTCTGCCAGTTTCTCTTTCAACATTGACATGAAACTCCTTGAAAGCATCGAGTACCTGGTCTTTAGATTTCAAAGCAAAAGCCCACACTTTTCTAGAATGGTCATCAATAAAAATAACAAAATAAAGAGCACCTCCAAGAGTTCTAGTTTGCATAGTACAAACATCAGTATGAACTAAATCAATAACATCAGATCTTCTAGATGATGGATATGTGCAAATGCAACTCTATGTGTTTTTTCAAAACTAAGCAATGATCACAAGATTTAAGAGATGTACCTTGCAACTCTGGTAAGAACTGCTTTCTAGCAAGAGTTTGAAGTCCCTTCTCACGATATGTCCAAGCCTCTTATGCCAAAGATCTATACTTTCAGCTTTTTGAATTGCATTAATCTCTCCTTTGTGTAGCTTAGCTTCCATGACATAAAAAGAGTTAATCTTCTTTCCTTTTGCCACAATTAGAGAACCTTTAGTGAGTTTCCATTTACTTTCACCAAAATAATGTGCAAAGCCCTCATCATCAAGTCTACCTGTAGATATCAAGTTAAGACGAATATCTGGAACATGCCTTACATCTTTGAGTATCAATTTGCTCCCAATACTGGTCTCCAAGCAAATATCTCCAATACTCACAATCTTAGATGTATCATTGTTTCCCATTCTGATATTACCAAAATTACCAGCATTGTAAGATCTAAAGAAATCACCATGAGAAGTAACATGAAATGAAGCACCAGAGTCAATTACCCAATTACTGTCCTGAGCTACAAGGCTAACACAACCTTCATCACAGACAATAGTGATATTACCTTCAGCAGCAATTGTATTGGTCTCTTTCTCATTTTTTTTCATTTAATTCTGTTCTCGCTTCCAAAACCTATACTCTTTCTTCATGTGATCTGGCCTATTACAGTGAAAACATTTGATATCTCTTCTAGACTTAGATCTTCCTCTATAACCATGTGGATTTCTGCTATGACTTCTTCCACGTCTTTCTTGTTTTTCAGTAACAAATGCCTCAGAAGAAGATTCACCATGTTCTTTCCTTCTGGCATCTTCATTTAGTAAACTGTCTTTAACCATATCTATGGTTAGAGTCCCCTCTGGCGTGGAGTTACAAATAGTCACCACATACGTTTCCCAACTTTCTGGTAAAGAGTCGAAGTAATAATCCTGCATCTCATCATCTATATTCATTTTCATAGCAACCAACTTGTTTGCAAGACTCACGAAATAGGCTTATGTGCTCAACAATGTTGCCACCGTCTTTATATTTCAAATTTACAAACCTTACGGGAGAGAAATTCTATTTCCCACTATCTTTTTTTTGAAAGAGATTTTCTAACCTTTGCCAAAACAACATCACTCGATTTCATCTGAAATATGCTCATGCAAGTTTATATCCATCCATCTTCTAATATAGGCAATAGCTTTTCTATGTTGAACTTCCCATTCTTCATCGTCCATAGTAGAAGGTTTATCTTTAACCTTGATAGGCTTATATAAATCTTTGCAATAGAGCAAATCTTCCATCGACGCCTCAAGTGGAATAATTTGATGAGTTCAATTTAATCATACCATCTGACTCCATTTCAATCACACAAGAAAAAAACTAGCACCAAATAACTTTGTTGCTCGATATCACTTGTTGGGAAGAAACACATTATCTGGAATAATTCTTTTCCCTCTTTGTGTATTAAAAATAGGTTCCTCATCAAAATACTAACTTGATATTCAAATGCTAAATCAATCAAAGACAAAGCATAAACAATAGAGCAATAAATCAATCACCGCAAAGGAGACCAAATCTTTTAACGTAGAAAACTCAATGTGGGAAAAACCACGGGACCGTAGTCCACCTCAAACTTCCACTATCAATAATAATGATAACAGGTTTACAGTAGGTCTTCTCTAGAATAACTAGAGGATCAGAATAACATCAAGATCATAGATCTTGGCTCAAGAATATCATATCTTCGTCACATAAGATTGATCTCCTCAAAAGAGAATTCTAAGTCTCACGGAGTAGATATCGTAGGAAAGTACCTTAGAGAGGGTAAACTGCAGATCAACACCGTTAGGATTGTAAAGTTTGCTGCAAGGATTCTCTACATAAAATTTGGGCTGAAACTGACAACGTTTGGCCACCGATCGTCAAGCAGAAAACTCAGAAACCTAATCTTTCTCTCTCTACTTCTCTCTCCCCTTTTCTCTGCACGCAGCACGCTGCACGCTCTCACAATTTTGCCCTTTCTCTCTTGATTTCTTTGATTCGTTGATTTGGGCTCAATAGACCCAATTATCCAAGACCACATATGGGCTGGACCCAACACTAAGGTTGGTCAAGCTCTCGAAATAGGGTGTTGGCATCGGAATGTTGATTGGCGTCTTTCGGTCCGGACATCGGTTGGAGGCTTGTCGTCGAGATACTGGTTGACGACTCTAAGGTCGGAATGCTCATGGCTTGAGGGTAGCCGCTTTCTTATAAGGATGGCCCTCATTGGGTGATTGTCGACTTTGGCTCCTCCAACGAGCACGTCAGTGGTGGGTTGATTTGTTTTTTGTCTTCTCTTGGATCGGATGTCGACCAAGGACTTTTATACTATTGTACGAGAGTCAATAGTATATGAGTTTGGTATGATGGCCGATCCTTGAGGGTGAGATGGTATCTTTGTGCGGTCACTCGTCCCGGGATGCGTGAAACGACGTCATGTGATATCGTCTTGAGTTTTTCCGGACGGGACGTATCGAGAAACGCCTTGATATGGATTCTGACTCAACGCATGGGGGTGCTCTTCTTGTTGACGTGGCATTGATCGTGACGTGGCCTGAACCCAAAATATATCTTATCAAAATCTAATCGGAGAACCAAAGACCAATATTCTATAAAGATAAAATTGTACAAGCAGCACCTTCCTTCAAAAAGATTAATGATGAATCTTATTAGATAATACAATTACCTATAATTAAGATAGTAATGGATCTTATCGGATAATATCGATCGTAAATTTAGAAAAGACAAATCTAACTTTTGGATTACGGGTATCTTGCGATTACGGGCATAGTGATAGAACTTATCGGACAATACTGATAGGTTTTTAGATTTTAATTTATACTGAAAATTATCCCTAATCATAACTATGCTTAAATAATTATCCCTAATTTATACTGAACATAATTGATGATTTAAGCTGCTGTTACAGTTCACAGATGTAAGAAGAAAAAGATTTGCTATATGGGAAGAACAAATAATAAAGTACAGTTGACATGATTGACATGATCCCTTTGCACTACATACTTGAAGGTCATCAATTATGTTCCTTTGTCTTACCTCAAAATTAGAGAGAGAATATTTCTTTGCCACTTTCTGTTAGAGTGGATTGATTCCAAGGAAATAATGAACAACTGATGCTTCTGTCAAAATGGGACAATGATGCTGTTTCTCAATATTCTCTTGACATTACTGTGTATGCTTCTCTCTTGTCCTCAGGAATCCAATGACTCCTCCATGAACTTTTCCTGTGCAGCTCATCCATGCACTTCCATGAATCAAGTGTGATCTTTCTCTGCAGGCTTATGATGGAGCATCCATGACTCCCAAGTCCTACAGAAATGGTTTGTTTCAAGTACCAAGCAGTCTCTTTCTCTCTCAAAAATTTTGATTTTTGCAAAGGAAGTGCCAATTCTATAATCTCTTTTCAATAAATCTAGAGTCATGATTAGATAAAAATAAGAAAGAGATTTTTCCAGAGGAAAAAGAGTGTTAGATGAAAAAAAAAAGAGAGAGAAGTATTACAAAAAGCTGAACACAAAAAAATCAAGCTAGCTGGAAACATTTTTCAAGTTAAAACCAAAAAAAAATGTCACTTGATGCCTCATATTACTTCACACTTTTCAAGAAATGTAATAACCACACTGTCTTTGTGAATCTGTCAGAAAATTCATTAGTTAGAGAATTGGGATGAACATGGTAAGCAAAACAATATCTTATATAGAGATTTCCATCTAATGATCCTGTTCTTCTCTGTTATATTGCTGACAAGTACTGAATGGATTGCAATCAAGTCATTTTACCTTTATGCAATGGTCTGTGATCACTGAGATGGGTCCCAAATACTGATGTGCTGATATATCACAAAGATTCTACTATAAATAACACATCAAAGATCATAATAATGGACAGGAAATTGCATGTTGCAACCTAGAGAGAGTTTATTGACCACATTGTGGTCCTTTTGGCCATTCCTGGACCCAATTAGTGATTGATTGGTGAGAATATAAGTTGAATGAAAGGAAATGGATGCTTGACCTTCTAACTTGAGGAGCAAACAGTTCACCAGTGCTAATGTTAATCAAAAGGCATTTAAGATCTTATAATGACAATAACACCAATTTAATGCAATTATCAAGATCAAGCTTTGTGTCTTTTAGATAAGTAGTTGAATTTTTCAGCTATAATACAGGCAGAAAAGGCTGCAGCAGTCAGCTCAAGCTTTTTTATGGTGGACTATCTATACCTTTAGGCCTTGCAGGCCATCAGAGTAAATAAAAGGATGGAAGCAGATCTTATTTCCCAAATTTTCAACTTCCAACAATAAGCAAAGATAAAAGAATTAGAAAATGGTTTTTGTAATTGAAATTACATCTGTTTCATGGAATCTTTTAACTTGATGGTGAAT
This sequence comes from Musa schizocarpa, assembly GCA_900464855.2. Classification (NCBI taxonomy): domain Eukaryota; kingdom Viridiplantae; phylum Streptophyta; class Magnoliopsida; order Zingiberales; family Musaceae; genus Musa; species Musa schizocarpa. The sequence goes on along the minus strand of LS990923.1, from coordinate 45,438,420 downwards.
TAGGATCAAGAACAATAGATTTCCTTGTGATTGAGACATCATCCTCACTGGACATCATACTCTATCATTAGGATCTTTTAGATGATTTTATCTTATTGATCAGCACATTCCTAACTAGACATCATACTCTATCATTAGGATCTTTCAGATGTTTTTATACTATTGATCAGCAAAAGAACACTTCTCAGTACTTCTGCACTTACCATGAAAAAATCAGCTTTTGTAGTTTCTTTCTTTTTCTTTTTTTTTAAGGAAAATTTTCAGTTGAAGCTACAGTTGACTTTTCTTTCTTTGGTGCAAAAGGAACAGAGAGAAGCTTCAATTAATTTTACCTCTGTGGTTCAGGTAATACTACCATGATATCAGAAAATGTACCTCTACTGCTATCAAAATGTCTATCAAGACAGTTCAAGTTTTTTCTCAATGAACTGTTACTAAAACTAAAGGCATCTTCTGCAAGCATATGATTAGTTGCACATAATATGCCATATTATTGATGCATTTGTTTGCCTCAGAAATTGCCAGTGAAACATACAGGAGGTGTGTGCATGAGCTACAAAATGGTCTCTCTATGGAAGCCAAATACATGACACACCTTAAGTCCTTCAAGAAGAACAAAGCTAGGAAACACTGGTTCCTGAACTCCCTGCTGTTCTCATAGTTCAAGAAGAAGATCTTTGCAGTCTCCTACAAAGGTGTTCTTCAAGACTTGTTAGAAAAGTATAAGTTTGAACATGTGAAGAGTGTAGAGAAGTAGAACTTTAGGAATGGTGCCCAAAGTTACAGGAAAAGTTTCAGGTTCCCTGCAGCGCAAGATTCCCATGAGCCAGTGCAGATAAATATTTGTATTGTAGTCTGCATCCCAAGGCAGTCTTCTTGGACTATTTTGCTCAAATGTTTGTATTGGAGAATTCATTGCAAACTCAGATAGAAATTGTTCCATTGATGCGTGGTCTCAAATGGCATGCAAGATCAAACAACTTCCATGGATGAAAACACCTAAGCAAGAAGATGAGGATGACTATTTGACAATGTGAGATGGAATTTGAACTCCCAAAATGTTCATATATTTGATTCTTGCCTTCCGGTGGAAGGGAAAGAAGGATCTCTCATGGCCTGTAGATCTATGTACATGCCAAAAAGGAGTAGCCGAGCTGAACTCCCATCATGACTTTGGCAGGGAGGAAAAGGGGAGACAAAAGGTCGAACGCTCGACGGCTAATCATGCCAGCAGAGGAGCATGACGACGCAGCGGCGGATGATATAAAGCCTCGCCTTCTGCTCCCGCAGCGCCCTGCTGAGCCCGCCCCTCTGCGGCGCCTTCCCGTGGCTCCTCATCATCTTCATGCCGGCCAACGCTTCCTCTCCCTTCAGCTCTTCCGGAGGATGTGGTTGCAGTTTGGCGAGTTTCCTTGGAGGAGCTTCAAGGCCTTTTATGGGGGAGGAGAAGCAGGTGGTGGCGCGACACCCGAAGCTTGGATGGCAGGAGCGTGCGCTGCTGCTCGTTCTTTGGCCCGCGTCCGCGCTCCCTCGCGGCCGTACCGCGTTCACTTTGAGAGAGAGAGAGAGAGAGAGAGAGAGAGAGAGAGAGAGAGGAAGCCCCGCCCACCCGCATGTGCGCCATTCCCGAACTTGCACGCAGCCTGATGAGTGTTGAGGGGGACAAAACCCATTCCAACTCTGCAACTCATCTGTATATTAATCCATCTCTCTCTCACCACTTTGACCATATTGAGTGGTTTCATTTGCCACTGTTAGAACAAAGAACAGAAATGCTGCTGCTGCTTTTGATCTTTCCATCTTCGAAGTCCTGGTTGCTTAATAGTGCCAATCTGCAGCATTTCATGGAAGAAGAAGAGGCACCTATATGTTGAACCTTCAACCTTCATCAACAGCTAATTTCCACCATGGAAGCTTGGACTACACAGCATCATGTATCAAGATCCAAACACAGCCGTGGATGTGCTAATGGTTATCCAGACTTCCTACCTGCCATTTGCGGCAAGTAAGCTCCAGGTTTCATGATCACTGTTCAGAATACAGCCATTTAGATTCCATCAGCAGCAAGCAAGCTCTGGTTCAGCAACTCCAAGGAAAAGAAAGCTCACATTTCGCAGCACCATCAGCTGGAGAATACTTAGCTCCTAATCAAATGTTCAATATTACTAAATGACAACTTGTCTCCTTGAGATCCTCCCCAAACAAGTACGGACAATGACTTCTTCCATCTTGCATATTTCGCTGAATCCACACTTCTTTGTGATGCTTCTTGCAAATATAAACTTGTTTTGATTTCTGCATCCACTGTTACAAAACTGGCACTGCCTCCTTGGACTAAAGATGGGTTAATCCTGGACTTGGTGTAGGGTGATCAAATCTCAAAGCTTCTTTGGCCTAACTGATTGAGGCATGTTTGTCGCTGCACTGCACTGTAGGGGCTAGCAAGAAGAAGTAATGTTAGATTGTAAGAAGCCTAACAAGTATCATAAAGAATGAAACTGGATTAGGATGAGACTCTGTTGTTGTGCATGTGAATGTAGCAGAAGTAAGCTTTGTTTCTAGTTGGGGCAGGATCTCAGAAACTTCATTATAGAAATAGGTGTTGATTATTTGATGCTTAATGCCTGTGAAGGATGTCATCTGTGGATCAGACACTCAAGAATGCAACACTTCAATCCCAATGAGGAACAGCTTGAACTGGATCACCTCTCTTTTCAGTTCTTACACAACTTGTATGGCATTATGCAAATCATATTGAAGAGTTTAAAGTCTTTCTTGCCATAAAGACTACACATCACTCGTATATAAGCTACAGCTAACATGCAGCTCCAAGTAATATGATGCAGAAAGAAAACAACAGGATGTATATTAATAGATGTATAAGTGTACTTTGATGTGTATCAGCATCTAATCAGCAATTGTTTCCAATAATAACTTGAATAAGTGTATGGTAAGAATTGCTCTACCGCAAAACAGGCAATTGTGCCAAACCAATCACATTGGAGAACTAACAAAGTTTCCTGAAACATTTGAACATATCTTAACTGTAACCAATAACTTGTCAATAGAAATACTTCAACAAGAGACACCTTCAAATTGAAGATATTACTATCTGATTTAAGTTGCTCATCAAATACCAATCCAATATTTGTACCTACAAATTGAAGGAAATGAAGATAATTAGTGATGGTACTTTATATGTATCAATTTTCTACCTGACATGTTGTCTCCAAGAATCCAAGAAAAAAGATGCTAGATGCCTTCATGCTAAAAATAAATACCATTACTGTCTACAGAGAAGGGTCAAAGCAACATTATTTATGCAGAACTACAAAGGAAAGATCACATTATAGCTGAAAGAAGAACGATCCGCATATGAGGCTTACTTTCACAGCTTTACAAATATGTGCAACTAAAAGGCATAGTATCCAAAAGGTCAATGTAAGTAGTAGTCCCAATAACATGTCTTGGCTGTAGACAGCACTACATCAAAGTAGAGTTGGCAGACATCCTTCTGCCAAATATACAAATACATATAGATAAGGATCATTATCTCCCAGAGCGCAAGTGAAAAGGGCTTTGATCATGCAAGCATCTTCACAAGTGAACAATTGCTGGGTACTCACTGCACCAGAAAAACCCAGAACCTCCCATATATTTTTTGGCACTTATTTCTTAAACTCAATCAACATTTAGAACCTAGTCAGAAGCTAAACTTCAATAGGAGTTAAAGGGCTACGGATGCATCGAAGGTGGAGGCACAGGATATGCAACTGGCATGACATAAGGAGCATGACCATGAGGAAGCATAACCGGAGTACCAACTGCTGAAACCACATGGCCGGTAACAGGGTGACCGACGGGTGGCCCATACATGGCTACCCCTGGCACATTTGCCTGTGAAGGATGTTTCATAGTTGATCCAACAGCCACGGGATTTGAATTGGCCTGACCAGTTATAGGTCCCTGTGGAGAGGACACATCAACACCATTCACGCTTGTGATGTCATGGATACTTGATCTCCGGCGATCTCTGTTCATAGAATTTAGGCGAATGAAGTATTTTTGAGCATGGCTTGCAACTTGGGTAGGAGTCCTTGAGATGACAAAATTCCTCGATATGCTCCTCCAGTCACCCTTTCCAAACTTGTCAAGGCCAAGAAGGAAAAGCCTAGAAGATTAGCAAGAAATGAGAAACTTCAAAGATAACTGCCAGATTTTCATATTTGCATAAAATAGACCCAGAACTCCATAAATTCTCATCCTAATATAGTTTTCAAATATGTAATCAAGCCAAAGAAAGAAAAATCATTTCTACGTCTCTACGATATTTCATTTCTAGAGATTCCATCCAAACGGGAAAAGATCATTGAGAAGAATCTAGTAAAAAAACCCTAGAAAATTTAGTATATATGTCCACAACTGAAGTCAAAAGGACAAATGCCTAGATTCAAAGAGCAGCACCAGATTTGCAAGTTAATATTTCAGCACATACTCATTTTCAACGTCATACCAGGTGCTGAAGTTCTACGTTATTTATTTGGTGGTTGTAAATCTTACTAATGCATTTTCAACCACCGTCAAGAATAAAGCAGGACTGGTCTTTAGGCCAAAGACAACAAGCATTTAAAGCTCAATTTGCCACAGATGTCCATTACAGAGTTGACTGAAAAATATATGCACAAGAAGTTTGTTCATGCCTACAGGAAGAGGTTGATTCAAGACCAATTCTTTCTATCAATCCCAAATTAAACCGGCTTCACAACAAGTGGAGATTTACCTAATCCTAGGACATGAACAAAAGCACATACGAACCATGGACATGCTTATATGGTCCTTATTTAGCTTTTATTTTGCACATAGAGATGAGCTCTGGATGGGTGTCATTAGACATAGCAAGATATTATATCAGCAACGTCTCGTTCCACAAATCTCTAACTGGAATCATCAAAGTAGGAAGGGGAGATCAACAGCACAACTTAACACCTTGGAAACCCTTGTCCTACAGGCCTACACAGTTTATCTTAATTTATGTGTAAGTTTGACAGGAATGTTCTGTTGCTACATAATAATTGGCAGAGTTATCTAAATTTCAAAGCTTTAGGTCCACAGAGGTCATTGCCCACACTTTGAAATTCGCCAATAGTATGCTTTGATCATCTATCTTCATTAATTTATCAGCCACCTATTATCATCATCATCCATCTCCTATATGTGTTCATCATCTTTCTATCAGCACAGGAGGAAAACTCCACACATTTCAAGGAAATTTCCTAGATTTTTGGATGATTCCAATTAGAAAAAGTTCCTTGTTTTAGCATAATAGATGCACCATAACAAAGGCAACTTTTTTCTCGAACAGATTTATAGACTGTTGGACTAAAAGGCTATGAGCTTAAAGAAAAGAAGAAGAAAAACAAAAGAAAGCTGACAAGTAACCGACAGAACCTGTGCTCTTCTTCAGTCCAAGGGATTCCTTTGCGTCGCTCTTGCTCCGCCTTGGAACAGCTCTTGCCCTGCCCCCCAATCTCAAACCCTCCTCTCTTCCTATCGGCCGATCCGTGGTGGCTGTTATGATCTTGGTGATGCTGTGGCTGCTTCTCCTTGGATGAATGCGTGACCGCTGTAGGAGTCGAACCCGAGGGCGCCTCCTCCCCGACGTAGCGGGGGACGGGGACCCGTCCGGCCTCGATCGCATTCACGTCCTCCACCAGCGCCTCGTAGTGCCGCCTCACCTCCGCCGCCGTCTTTCCCGGGACTCTAGCCGCGATCAACTCCCACCAGTCACCGCCACCGCCTTCGCCACCCTCCGAGCCCCCCTCCTCCTCCTCCTCCTCCTCCTCCTCCTCCTTCGGCAGCGGGGCTATCGTCGCCAGGGCGTTCTCGAAGGCCTTGTCGTCCTCCCTGCTCCATCCTCCTCGGCCCTCCTCCGCCGACGACGCCGCCAACGCCGCTCCGGCCATTAGGTGGTGGTGGTGGTGCGCTGGGTATCACCGCCACCGACGGGAGGACGAGGCGGTCGCTGTGCCGAGGCGATATTTTCGTGTGGCGAGTATTAATTTGGAGCGCGAGGAAAGAGGAGATCAAAGCCTGCTGTTGCGGTGACCGGACCGCTGTTCCGTTCACCACCGGTGACCGTCAACGAACCGCTCGCATCGATTAAAACGACGGTTAGTGACGCGAAATTACGAATTCACCCTCAAACATTCTAGAAATCCATTCTTTTTTGCATATAACCCCTAACTTAAAAGGTTATTAGTTTATTGCTTCCAATTTTTGTTCAATGATTTCTCCGGAATTATAATTCTTAAATATATTTATTATTTTCTTATGTACTATCACCATCAAATTCATCATTTTTATAATTAAAATATATTTTAATTAAAATTAATTATTATAATAGATAGTAATAAACACTTGAATCATATTTTATAATGAACACCACCAGAGTATTTCATTTGAATCTGATCATATAATAATATGATTCAGAATTAAGACATATCATGTATACATATTATTCAAAAAATATAAATAAAATTTAATATTAATTAAATATGATCTCATATTAATTGAGGAGTAAAAAAGCCAAATACTAAGCCACAAATCACTAGTATCATCAAAGATAATTTTTTTTGAGACTATTCATTCCAAGAGAATAAAATCATATTGGATCTGTTAAAAAAACAATTCAACGTGAGTCTACATATTCAATCTTATCATACTCATACTATTACGTTGGATATGTATTTTCTCCGTAAGAGTTTATATGTTGAAATATAAAACTTTCGATGATGTTTATGCAAAATTCGACTTCAAGTCATTGAAGGTTTTGGAGTCATGGAAGGCCAAAGTGGTAAAAGGTCAGAAACAATAATGGAGATGGAAGAGAAGAATCGGGCCACTGATAAGGAGATGTGATAGAGGGGGAAGACGTGGTCGATTCTCCATTTCTGATCATGGGAGGATGGAAACATAATCCATGAACTCATCCTCCCATTGGTTGAAATGTCTTCGTCCATATTTCGTCACCGTCTGTCGCGAATTGACAGATGAAAGCTTGATAGCTTGATACTTGTGAAACTTGTGGCATTGAGGCGATCTACCTTTTCGTGTGGGGGGCTTTTGTGACGGCAACTAAATGTTTGATTGGTTTCCGGTGGAAAGTTAGACACCCCATAAAACTTCTTCCATTTCTTTCAATCCACACTCGTGTTTGAAGGCCAAGTTAATGGACTGATTACTTCCTAAACACATATTTTCTTCCTTGGGATGTATTAGTATTAAAATCGATTCTCAAATTTATATGAAAAGCTAATCCAACCTAACTCATCATTTTAATCTTATATATATATATATATATATATATATATATATATTATAATCTAAATCTGAAATCAAATAAATATATTAGAAAAAATATCATTGATATTCGAGTCAATCCAATATGATTCAACTATATGTACACCGAGGTGTCATTGAAGTGATCACCTCATTGAAGTGATTCTAGAGGCCTTGTGAAAGTTGATATGGATGCGCTTATGTGCTTTAACAATGATCTAGATTGGTCGACTTGAAGATCTAGATTAAGAGTAGGTTTTTCGATACTTAAAGTATTGGTCGACTTGCTCACCTAGGGTATCTTTTGATTTGGTTACGGTCTCGAGTACTTAACTATGGTGGTTGCCTTAGGGAATGGCCGAGGAGGTTACCTTGGGCATATGTCGAGGTAGGCACCTTGGGTACTCGCTGAGGAGGTCAGGTAGCTTGGCTAACTTAAATATATCGGGCCCATCTCAAGCTCTCTTAGGAGGTCCTTTCAAGCTTAATAAATCTATGCACCTTGGGCTCTCTGAGGAGGTCAAGTAGGTTTTGATTAACCTATGCACCTTAGGAGTTTTACGAGATGGTAATCTCAATACCCACTACGTCATAGTCCTCAGAGGAAATCCAATTCATTGGACCTATCTATCCTTAATTACCGTATATCTATAGTCCTTCATTTATCTAATATCCCAAAGATCATATATCGGGCATGGTGTTGTCAGAGCCATATGGTTTCTACTCAAGTCTCACTCTAATCAAATTCTCTTAGAAAACTCTTTCTCTCTTAATCCGAATGACCCTAACCAGGGATTTATCTGAGCAATAATACATGAGAAATTCTTCTCATAACACCGAGAGTGGATGATCTTCTATCGACACTTAATAGTCCTCGTAAGGTTGGTTACCACTCCTGATGACCAGCTATGCTATATCTGAAATCTCCAGACCTATAAGTCTGGTATCAAAGAGTGAAGTACTTATACAGGACATCCTTGGTGTCTCAAGTTTAAGGACCAAATACACCACTAGGACTATGGAATTATTTTTTGACAATAAAATATCATCAACCATCTAACATTTCGTAAGTGGATCAATTAGTAAACTTATTCTCCAATGAGCATTTGTATTATATCCCTAGTGTCCCCACATGAGAAGCTATGAGAATAGCTGCATTCATCATATAAACGAGTATACAACACACCAGTTCGTCTAGTTATCTCGATGTCCTACTCGAGTAACCTATGACCGAGATTATTTATGATCTGTGTTTAAAGGTGAATCGATCTTATTATCATGATCTCATCACAATCTAATTTACATTGCACAGATCTATGGACATCATAATATATTCAAGCAATAGACAATATAAAGTGATAAAATATCAAATAATAATAAACAAAAAAGATCGCATGTCGAGTCACACATGCCATCACTCACATGATTGCCTTGTGGGGCACATATGACTAGCAATCTCCTACTTAACCTAAAGTCAATCACCTATGTGTCTAATCCCCATCAAAACCCTGTGACACTCAAAGATAATATAAGACAACGACTTTGTTAGTGGATCTGTGATATTATCTTCGGATGAAACTCTTTTTACCATTACATCTCCTCGGGTCAGATATCTCTGATTAGGTGGAACCTCCTCAAAGTGTGCTTAGACTTCTGATGAAACATGGGTTCTTTTGCTTGAGTAATCGTCTCGTTGTTATTGCAATATAAGGGAATCGACTCCTCACTGTCCGGCATGACTCCCAGATTCGTGATGAACTTCTTTATCTAGACTCCCTCCTTTGTTATCTCTACTGCAACAATATACTCCACCACTATGGTCGAGTCAACAATAGTATCTTACTTCGAACTCTTCCAACATACTGCTCTTCCATTCATGGTGTATACATACCCCGAATTCGACTTACTATCATCGACGTCGGACTAGAAACTTGAGTCCATGTAGCCTTCAACCCTAAGGCTACTACGTCTATATACCAGTAAAAGATCCTTAGTTCTTCTTAAGTACTTAAGGATATACTTTACTACTTTTTAGTACTCCTGATCCGATACTTGATTGTAACACTCAGAGCATGCGCTATATTAGGCCTGACACATAGTATGACATATATGATACACACTATCGCTGAGACATAGGGTATCCTATCTATGTTTGCCCTCTCTTCAGGAGTTTTTAGGGACAAACTCCTAGAAATTGATATCCAATGTCTCATCGATATGAGACATCTCTTGAAATTTTTCATGCCAAATATTTTATTGGTGGTGTTTATATCCTTAGACTAGAACAAGCTAAGCATCCTCTTGGATCTATCTCTATAGATCTGAAACCTCAAGATATAGGATGTTTCTCCTAAATCCTTCATGGAGAAGTGTCTAGATAACCAAATATTTACTGTGGATAGCATTCCTATATCATTCCCAATGATCAGGATGTCACCCACATATAACACCAAGAAGGTGATAGCGCTCCTACTTACTTTCTTGTACACACAAGGCACATCTTCATTCTTAATGAAGTCATAAGATCTGATTGCCTTATCAAATTTTATGTTCCAACTTCAGAAAGCTTGCTTTAGTCCATAAATGAACATAAGCAACCTACACACTTATCTGAACAATCCTTAGACATAAATCCCTTAGGCTGTATCATATACACGTCTTCCTTGAGATTGTCATTGAAGAATGTGGTTTTGACGTCCATCTACCAGATCTTATAATCATAGTGTGCTGCAATAACTAATAGAATTCAGATGGATTTTTGCGTAGCTACGGGCGAGAAGGTTTAGTCATAGTCAACACCTTGCCTTTGACGATACCCTTTAGCTAGTAGCCTTGATTTATAGGCCTCTATCTTTCTATCTACTCTGATCTTTTTTTTGAAGATCCACTTGCAACTGATAAGTATAATACCCTCGGGTGCATCAACTATGTTTCAAAGTTGGAGTATACAGAATCTATCTCAGAATTTATAGTTTCTTGCCACTTCCCAGAGTCTATACTCGTAATAGTCTCATTATAGGTTTGAGAATCAATATCCTCAACATCCACTCCTCTAATATGGCCCACATATCTCTTAGGATGATGAGATACTCTACCAGACCTACATAAAGTCAGAACTTGTGTACTAGTTATCTAAATAGACTTGGGCTAAGGAGTGGTGCTTGAGCTAGATTTTTCAACCTCGCTCAACTCTATCTAGCTCTCACTATCTCCACTAAAAATGCGTTTAATCTCAAGGAACACCGCTCTCTTAGCTACAAAGACCTTTTGGTCATCGGGATGACAGAAATAATACCCACAAGTTTTCTTAGGGTATCCCACGAACTTGCACTACTCCATCCTCGATTCCAATTTATCGGAGTTATGTCTTTTAACGTGGGCATGGTAGTCTCAAATCTTAACAACCTTAAGATCAGGCTTTTTTTCCTTTCCATATCTCATATAGTGTAAACACTATCGATTTAGTTAGAACTCTATTCAGAAGGTAAGCTCTGGTCTCTAGGACGTATCCTCAGAATGAGATAGGTAGGTCAATGAAACTCATCATGGACCGCACAATGTATAATAATGTAGGATTCATCTTTTTAGATACACCATTGAGTTAAGGTATATAAGGAGGTGTTCATTGGGATATAATCTCATGGTTATTGAGGAATTAGGTGAACTCTATACTCAAGTACTCACTTCCTCGATTTGATCGAAGAGTTTTGATACTCTTTTTAGTCTGATTCTCTACTTTATTCTTATACTCTCTGAATTTCTCGTAGGCTTCGGACTTATACTTCATCAAGTACACATGTCCATACATTGAGAAATCATTAGTAAAAGTAATAAAGTAGGAATAACCACGTATGATATGAGTTGACATAGGGCCATATACATTACTATGTATGAGTTCCAACAGCTTAATATCTTTCTCCAATTCCACTAAAAGGAAAGTTAGTTTTTCACGAAGGTAAGGCTCACAAGTTACATATTGGTAGTCATAGGTGTCCTATAAGCCAATCACGTGAGTGATGATACGTGTGACTTAACACTCAGTCTTTTTACTTATTATTATTTGATATTTTATCACTTTATATTGCATGTTGCTTGAATATATTGTGATGTCCATGGATCTATGCAATGGAAATCAGATCGTGATGAGATCATGATAATGAGACTGATTCGCCTTTAAACACACATCCTAAATAATCCCAGTCATATGTTACTCGAGAGGGACATCAAGATAACTAGACAGACTGGTGTGTACTCTGTCTGGTTTTGTATACATGTCCATATGATGGATGCAGCTGGTCTCATAGCTACTCATATGGGAATACTAGGGATATAGTATAGGTGCTTATTGGAGAATGAGTTCACTAATTGATTCACTTATAAAATGTTGGATGGTTGATGATGCCTTATTGTCAAGTCATATTTGTCATCACTCACGTGATTGCCTTGTAGGGCATCTTTGACTAGCAAAAGGTATGTATAAGGAGCAATGGATGGGCATCAACTATGCCTCATATCTTGTTTGTGAATTGAGTGATGAAATCTGAGAACATATCTTCCTCCCCTAACTAAAGTCTTGGGAGGTCTACTATCGAATGTTGACGGTGTACATTCTTAATAAAATATTATTGAATTTTATATTTTGATGATGAAACCAATTGATAGTGTTTATGATTTGATTTACATTTTGCATGACATAGGAAGCTTCGATCAAAGAAGATATTTTAAGTAGGAAGAATCATATTGGGCCGGAGAAAAACATATCAGAATATTGAACGTCAAGCAGAAGGATTGATCGACGTATCGATATAAAGCTTCGGGCCATGGGTTCCGGCATCGAGCCAAGAAGAGTGAAAATTACGCTAAGAAAATCGAAGTTATAAATGTCAAATGGCTGATTGGGTAATATGCTGTAAGAGAGGACAATGTGTCGAAGAATCGAACGAAGCGTCGATGAACCAATGACATGTTGGACAACATTTGATTCAAGCTTTATAATAATTGTCTAGATCGAAGTAGGTTTTAAGTATGCATGATTAACTATGATAGTGATCAAGGCATAAAGCAAAATAATGTCCCAGAGTCAAGAACGAGATTTCGTTGGGAGTTTGAGAGTTCATCGAAAGTCCGGACGTTCGTCGGAAGTTCTACTAGAATTGACTGAGAAGTCTAGGAGCTTGCCAAAAAAGCTTATCGAAACTCATAAAGAAGATCGTCATGAAGTCTAGGAGCTTTCTAGGAGTCTGCTAGAACATTGCCGAGAGATCATCGGAAGTTCGTCGGAAGATAATCGGAAGAAACCCAGACTTATCATACTTTTAGCTTAGTATATGCCTTAAAATTCGTAGTTAGCACATAATTAGGTTGGAATTGGGCCAACTCAATTAGAGACCAACTGGGCCTAAGTTTGAGCTATGTTGGGCCAAGTGAAAGGCTCAAACAATGATCCAATAGGTGGCACCGTCGTGGCACAGTCTTCAAGAGTTTATCATATGATGGTACCACAAATAGTCTCTGAGAGACTGTCAAATGATGGTACTGCTAGACTAGGTAGTGGTACCACCTACGGTCAATGTTGTAGGCGGTGGTATCGCCCAGCACAAGTAGTGGTACCGCCGGTACCCCAAAAATCGGGGATGAGTTCTTTTAGGCTCAAAGTTTAAATCTACTTGAGGTCTATAAAGACCCCTCTCATCCTTGGTTAACATACACAAGCGTAGAGAATTTAAAAGTGGAAAAAACATTATAGTAATCACTTGAGAAATCCCCTCCTCTAATTCTAAGTTTAGAATTCTATTTAGAGATGAGTGAGTGCTTATAAAATGTTGTCTCCTAAACTTGTGAAAAAGAGAAGATGGGTGTAAAAGGATAGTTGGTCTTTGCCCATTGAAGAAAGACCAGTAGTGAAAGCCGATGGCCTCGAGTGAAGAGGAATCAGGAGTGGATGTAGGTCACAACGTCTGAACCACTATAAAATCGGTTTATTGCCTTTTACTTTACTGTTTACCTTTACTGTAAATCATTTTACTTGCTCATTGCTCTACTTCCTCATTACACACTTACGTAAGTGTTTTTAAGTTAACATTTTTCTGATCGATTTTCAGCGAATGAATATTTTCTGAAATCGATGTTTTTACCATTGCACTAATTCACCCCTCTTCTTAGTGTCGACTCGTTCCTAACAGTTGGTATTAGAGCCATGTTATTTCTTGTTTGGTTTAACACCTAAGAGAAATGACTCTTTTCGGCTTTTAAGAGGGTTTTTTTATCATTCGTCCCCCTATGTTCAATGAGACGGAGTACACTTATTGGAAAACTCGAATGAGAGTTTTCTTATTTTACTTGGATTTAAATTTATGGAATATTATTGAAAATGACTTTTAAAAGTTTTCTACTCCAATGAATGAATGGAATGATTTGGAGAAGAAAACTTTTTCTTTAAATGCTAGAGCTATGCATGCACTACTTTGCATCTTAGATAAAAATGAATTCAATCGGGTTTTTACTTTCGAAATAACTTTTGACATTTGGTATACACTCAAAATTACACACGAAGGCACTAGTAGAGTTAAAGACTCTAAAATAAATATTTTGGTGCGTGATTTTGAATTATTTCGTATGGAACCAAGCGAGATTATTGGAGACATGTACACCCGTTTTACGGATGTTGTCAATAGTCTAAAAGCTCTTGGTAAAAGTTTTTCGAATCTTAAACTTGTGAATAAAGTTTTACGATCTCTTTTTAAAAATTGGGATCCTAAAGTAATGACCACTTAAGAAAACCAATGATTTAAATACTTTCACTCTCGAAGAACTTATCAAGTCTTTAATGATATATGAAATGAGTTGTATAGTATAAAATAAACTTGAGAATAACCTTTCAAAAAATAGGAAGAATTTTGCATTTAGAACAAAAGAAGACCACTTGAGCGAATGTTCAAAGTGATGGTGAACTTGAACTTCTCACAATAAAGCTAAAAAAATTTTTAAAACATGAAACTAAGAATAAAAGTGAACTTTAAAAAAAAATTGATAAATAACAAGAAAGCACTGATGGTGACTTGGTATGAAATAAGTGCATCTGAAGACGAAGAACAAACTAATGAAGATGAAGTGGCAAACTTCGCCTTAGTGACTCACTACAATGAGGTAAACAACTCAAACGAAACTCCTTTACTTTATTTTGAAATTATTTGATGCTTTTTCATGAGTTGTTTTTAAATTAGTTCGTAAAAAATAAAAAAATATAAAATATAAAAAATATATTATGCTTCTTTTTTATTTTGAAAAAATGATCATGAAAATTATATGTTTTATGATAAAAAATAAAATATTAGATTTAAATCTAATAATTAATCCTATGTATGTTTTTAAGAAGAAATAATATATATCTTGATGATTTTCAATTTTGATTGAAAATGTTTTATGTCTAATAAAACCACGTTTTGGTATCATACCCAAAGTAATGATGCATAATGATAATGCTTAATGAGTTTATATTTTAAAACTATACATGATGATTCTTGCAATTTATGGCTTATCGATCTTTGCCGTAATGAAAGTTACTTTTTCGATTATAAACATGATGCATGTTTTGATTTGACATAAATGACAAAGGCATGCTTGTATGAAATAAAAAGAAAATACATTTTTCTTGAAAACTTCTCAATCCCTATCTTATTAAATTTTCAAAAATAGATTGATGAATTTATTTATATGAATCTCTTGGACTATGAAAATAATTTTAATGATTTGATAAATTAAAATATTTAAAAATAATGATGGACGTTATGAAAGTAAATGTTTGTATCATATTTGATGATTTTACATGATAATTTTGGATTTCTTTTCGTATGATTCATTTTTAATAATAAGATGATATATTCAATCGAATCATTTATCGATGTTTATGACTTGAGATGTATTTTTTTTATTCTCGTATGATTCACTCTTTTAAGAGAACATTCATCTAAACAAATCATAATTATTTTTTTTTATAACTTGAAAATTCTTATACATGAATCAATATCATTTATTTGTTCTCCTACAACTCTTTTGTTGTTTACTAAAGAGAACATTTATCCAAATTAATCATGATATGTCACTTGAGCTTTTAAGATTTATGACTTGAGCTTTATTATGTAAAATTCATTGTATTTATGAAGTATATCTCATCACCAAGTTTTTTTTTATATTCTTCATGTAATAATATGAAATCATGAAATACTTATGATATTATGTTGATGCATATAAATGAGAAGTTATGATCACGCATGGTAGAATATAATGTAATTTGATATTTTGATACCATCATGATTTAAAATATTTATGATTTGGAATGATGCATGGAATACTTATAATTTTGAAATGAAGTGAAAGACAACAATTATCATTTTATGAAATGATACCTTATTTCAATATGCCATAAAGAATGACATATTATCTTTGTCATAATTCAAAAATTAATATAAAGAAAAATTAATTACATAATTATTTTATTATTTCCCTCCTTTTGCCAATTATCAAGGGGGAGAAAGAATTACTAGTGTTCACTATCTCAAAAGAGAAAGATTTGCTAACTTGCACAATTCAAAAAAATGCAAAAACATGCTAGCTTGCTATCTCAAAAGAGAAGCAAAGATTACTCACTTGTATATTTCAAGATGCAAAAGTTATTTTTTTGAACATCTCAAATATTGCTAGCTTACATTTTTTTAAATATTATAAAATTTACTAGCTTATATATTTTAAAATATTATAAAATTCATCAACTTGCATAATGTAGAACTTGCTATCTTGAACATCACAAAGAATTGCTAGCTTGCAATCTTAAGAGACGCAAAAGTGCTATATCTTAAGAAGCAAAACAACTTGCATATATAGCAAAATTTACAAACTTACAAAACTCAAAATTGTTGCTAGCTTACATGCTCTAAAATGATATAAAATTTACTAACTAGCATGTTTTAATATGATGTAACACTTGCTAAATTTATTAGCTTATAAATTGCAAGGAGAAAAACTTGCTATGAAACAAAAGTGCTATCTTGCACATCTTAAGAGAGGCAATACTCATGATGTATGAATATCTCAAAAAGTTGCTAGCTTGCTTGTAAAATGATGTAAAATTTTGCTAGCTTGTGCTTTGCAAAGGAAACAAAAAATTGCACTTCTCAAAAGAGAAGAAAAAAAAAAACTAGCTTGCATGATGATAAAACTTGAGATTATATTTATTATATAATGATTTGAAATTATATCTAAACACTTAGTAGTTGCACTCCTTTTTATTGATGACAAAGGGAAAGAAGTTATAATGACAATCATGCATGGAATGATGTATTACAAATTTGATTATGCATGAATTTATGATGACATGTTGTAAATATTCATGATTAAATTAAATTTGCTTTGACTTGAATTCAATTTGAATTCAAGGTTCATCTCACATATGCCATATTGATAGGGGGATTAAGGTTAACTCCATCATCAATTGGTTGTCATTATAAAAAAGGAGATTGTTGAATCTCAGATTTTAATGATGAAACCAATTGATAGTGTTTATGATTTGATTTACATTTTAAGTGATGTAGGAAGCTTCGATCAGGGAGAGACAATTAAAGCAGGAAGAATCATGTTGGGTCGGAGAAAAATATATTAAAAGATTAGACGTCGTCGAGCTGAAGGATCGATCGACATATCGGCAACAGACTTTGGGCAATGAGTTCGAGCATCGGGCTAAGAAGAGCGAAAATCGCACAAGGAATCAGAGTTACTGAGGTCAATTGGTCGATTGAGCAATAGGCCGTAAGAGAGGACGATGCGCCGAAGAATCGGACGAAGCGTTAATGAATCAATGATACGTCGAATAACATTTAATTCAAGATTTATAATAATTATCTAAGTCGAAGTAGGTTTTAAATATGCGGGATTAACTATGATAGCGATCAAGGCATAAAGCAAAATGAAGTCCTGGAGTCAAGAACGAGATTGTGTTGGGAGTTCGAGAGTTCGTCGAAAGTCTTGACGTTTGTTGGAAGTTCTATCAGAACTAACCGAGAAGTCCAGGAGCTTACCAAAGAAGCTGGTGGGAACTCACCAAGAAGATCGTTGTGAAGTCTAGGAGTTTACTAGGAGTCTATTATAATATTACCGAAAGATTGTCGGAAGTTCACCGAAAGTTCGGTAGAAGAAACCTAGACTTACCAGACTTATTTAGCTTAGTGTATGCCTTAAAATTCATAGTTAGCACATAATTGAGTTGAAATTAGGCCAACTCAATTAGGGGCCAATTGAGCCCAAGTTTAGGCTGTGTTGGGCCAAGTGAAAGGCTCAAACAGTGACCCAACAAGTGGCACTATCGTGGGTACTACTAGTCTAAGCGGTGGTACTTGATAGCATATAAGATTTTCTCTATTATGTTGAGGAAATTCTCTATTCTATTGAGAAAAATCCTCTATTCTGTCGAGAAAAATCCTCCTTCCTAATCTGTATAAATAGGAGAGGGACATGTTAATATATTCAAGCTAAAGTACTTCAATAAAGCTTCTTCAATAAAGCTTCTTCAATAATTATTTATATTCTATTCTTTCCATCATGGTATCATAGCCACTTGCCTAGAGTAAGCCTTCTTGCTATCGACTCATCACTGTTGCTTCTCCACCTCCGGCGACAAAAGAAAAGGCTTTCTACTACTGCTTTTCCATCGTCAGGTCGTTGGTGTGATAAATTTTTCTTCCTTGGCGAACGGCAACTGTCTTCTCCACTGCCACTCTGCACCAACGTCTGTTTCCTTCCGTTGTGGCGTCTCTAGTGCTGCGCTCACCAACACTGCCCCACCTTTCCTCCTTTGCTATAGCTTTCTTCTCTATTGTAGCATCGTTGCAGCTTCCTCCTCTGTTGTAGCTTCCTCCTTTGCTGTACCTCTATTGCAGCTTTATCCTCTACTGCACCTTTATTGTAGCTTCCTCTTTTGCTATAGCATCGCTGTAACTTCCTCCTCTGTTGCAAATTTTTCCTCTACTACAATATTGCTATAGCCTTTTCCATTGCTGTAGCTTTCTCCTCTGCTACAGCCGTCGCTGTCGCAGCCGCAATAACAGTAACAGGAACAACAGTATTAGCGATCTACTCTTGCCCTACTTACGAAGCCTCTGGCTCATAAACTATTTACTTTGCATCAATCCAAGATTGGTATCCTTGATAGGAGCACCATCTTGCGGGGGCATCATAGCAGATAAGATTTCCTCTGTTCTATCGAGGAAATCTTCTATTCTTTCCATCAATACTGTCAGACTAGGTGATGGTACTGCCTAGTGGCAAGGTGTCAAGCGGTGGTACCGTCTAGTATTACTGCTACAAGCGATGATACCATCTAGTGTCAGTGCTGCAAGCGGTGGTACCGCCCAGCACAAGCGGTGGTACTACCAGTACTTCGAAATCAGGGATGAGACACTTTTAGGCTCTAAGTTTAAATCCACTTGAGGCCTATAAATACCCCTCTCATCCTTGGTTAACATACACAAGCACAGAGAATGAAAAAGTAGGAAAACACTGTAGTAATCACTTGAGATATCCCCTCTTATAATTCTAAGTTTAGAATTCTGTTTAAAAAGGAGTGAGTACTTATAAAAGGTTGTCTCCTAAACCTGTGAAAATGAGAAGAGGGGTGTAAAAGGGTAGTTGGTCTTTGCCCATTGAAGGAAGACCGGTAGTGGAAGCCAGTGGCCTCAAGTGAAGAGGAATCGGGAGTGGATGTAGGTCACGACGACCGAACCACTATAAAATCGATTTGTTGCCTTTTACTTTGCTGCAAATCATTTTATTTGCTACATACTTACGTAAGTGTTTTTAAGTTAATATTTTTTCGATCTGTTTTCAACAAATAAATATTTTTCGAAATCGACGTTTTTACCGCTGAACTAATTCACTCCCCCTCTTAGTGACTCGTTCCTAACAAATATTTCTCAAACTCTTTTTCTAATTGGCCGAATGAGCTAATTGAGAGTAGTTTCAAGTGGGCATACCACTCTTGCGCTACGCCTTATAAAGTGGTAAGGAAGGTGTGGCACATTAGAGTGTTCGTTATGCCGTATAAGGACACGTGAGCACGAAAGGCTGCGATGTGCTTATTTGGATTGGCACAACCATCAAATACCTCAAAGGTTAAGAGTCAAAAGTTAGTAGAGATAGGCTTTGCTTGGATCTTTTGAATGAATGGTGAACGACTCGAGTTGAGGTTGGTCAAATCTTCTCTCTTAGATAGTTCAAACTCTCGACGCATGTCCTCTAGGTATTGGTCCATCTATTGAAATTACGAAGGATGTCCTTTATGTAGTCTACGAACTATGTCTTAAACTTGGGTAAGACAAACCGAGAATGGTGAGGTTTGTTGAACTCTATAGTTGGGGATCGGGGTGCCTCCTTTACTGGGAGCTCGATAAGCCTCGAGCATTCTTGGGGGACGACATCACATCGAAGTCAAGGAATCTCAATAAGTGTTAGTAGTACTACAAATTACGATGCGGTTGGAGGCACTTTCAATTGGACCAACCGAGGTAGGAGTAGGGTGACCATTTGTATCATTCCTGTTAACATCTGTACTTGTTGAATAAGGTTCAGGAAGACCTTGACAAAGATAAGCATATAGGTCAGGGTTGACATTAATAAAGAGATGCTTAGGTTGTTGAATATATGCTAGTATCTTATTAGAGCTTATGCTAAGGTAGAAATGTTGAGATTTAAAAACATCAACTACCGTCTCTTGTGAGTGATATGACCCTATCTTTAGTGTTAAAATGTTAAAGAAAAATATTGCTGACTTCAAGTCAGTTTGATGTGGTTCGACTACACGAATGATGAAGTGCTTCCAAGGTGATGCTAAAGATCTCATAGAAGTTAATGTGGGTGCGCCCAAGTTCTCCGATGATGATCGACACAAAGACTTAGATCAAGAGTGAATTTTTTGATTCGATGCTTTGCCCCGAAATAAGATAAAGAGAGGTGAAAATGATTAAAAAAAGGTGTATAATCTCAAATCTTGTGTCAAAGGTAGGTTTTTTTATACCGGATAAAAAGGGAGTAAAATATTTTAAAAATATTGGCTAAGGGCACGGTCTTTAATAGTCATTCTCAAAATCTTATCCATATACACGACAAAAAAAAAGAAGAGAAAATTAGCTCATAATCGATTACTTTATATTTGCAGATCTTATCTCCCATGTATTAGCTTGGTCACCATACAAATATCACATATCGAATAATAATTGATCGATCCATCTGTCGGAATCAAGCACCCGAAGGTGTTTGATTAGTGACACACATACACGATTCAATGCCAAATATGTTCTACCGAAGATAATCCTACATGGAAGCTCCAAAGAGATAACATGACTTTATGCAGTGCATGCATAAAGTTTCCTTCCATCTTCTGCAGCGATCGAGAAGAACCACACGAAAGTTCCACGTTGACTTGACGAACACAAACACATGCATGCAGGAAAACAGAGGAAATAATTCACGTTTCCTGAACGAAATAATCTCTCCTAAATGATCATGTAATCCTAACTTTCATCCATCGTCACATTCTATACATTTACAACCTTGGTTACCATGCATCGACGGAAATCCTACGCAAACAGTTCCCGGGGTCCTCCGTTGACCGGGTCAACCAAGAAACATGAGCCCGGACCAACCGACTCAGCGCTCCCCGTCGCCGGGCGCCCGGAAGGGGCCTGTGTTCTCCTATGACACTACCGTGAGGCCAAGGAATTCCACGGCGGACTTGGCCATGACGGCCGCGAACTCCGTGAAGCTGATGACGCCGTCGCCGTCGGTGTCGGCTTGCCGCATCATCTCGGTGAGCTCGCAGAAGGTCAGCGGCTGGCCCATGCGCGCCATGGACCGCGCCAGCTCCGCCGCCGAGATGTAGCCGTTGCCGTCCCGGTCGAAGGAGCGAAACACGTCCAGGAGCTGCTCCTGGTTGAGAAGGGCCTGTTCGCTCATGAGGGGCGCGAGCGCGACGGCGAGCTCGTCGAACTCGATGGAGCCGTTGCGGTTGGCGTCCATGCCGGAGAGGAGCGCGTGGATCTGGTCGCCCGTGGGTTTCAAACCGAGGGAGCGCAGCAGCGCGGCGAGCTCCAGGTGTGTGATGCTGCCGTCGCCGTCCATGTCGAAGCGGTTGAAGATGTCCCGCAGCTGCTTCAGCTGCTCACCCTGCAGCCGACGGCCACCCATAAACGCAGAGAGGGAAGATGCCGATGATAGAGATGCAGAAGATTGTGATGGCGTAGATGGAGATGGATCAGATGGAAACCGTACGTAGAGAGAGAAAGAGATAGAGAGAGGAGAGAAGAGGAGATGAGGGGAGAAGAAGAAGAAGCTGAGGTGGTGGTTAAAGTTCTGAGGTTGGGAGAAGACTTTTTCTTATTTTAAGGAATTAAGTTGGTTGGTTGGCAAGTGCTCCATTAATAATAATAATAATAATAATAATAATAATAATAATAATAATAATAATAATAATAATAATAATAATAATAATAATAAATAATATTATTAATTTCTAGGGTGTGATGAGAGTGTCGTGCAAGTAACGTTCCTATTAGTCGGGAAGACTGTTGCTAAGACAACGCAGATTCTCTTTCATTTCATGAATGTTGACCTTTTCCCTCTTCGCTGACCTGGTCAAACGATCATTTTTAGTCAACCGTCGACTCTATTAGATGGAATTTTATAGAAGAAAATTATTTTTTTGGGGTTCACAAAAGCTCTTTTCGTTTTGTTTTCATTTATATATTGATCGCACAATCTTTTTACATATATGTATATTTACTTTTATATCCTATAATAAGCTTGCCCCGTTGCAACGTCAGCTCCTTCAAAACGCAGAATGTGTCTCACACGAGCAGAATCGGCTGCAGCATCTGCTGACCGTCCGATTCGATCTGAACGGTCCACGTTGAGTGGAACGCTCTCCTCCGGCGATCCCCGGCGCTCGACGCCCTCTCTCTTTACGCCTACTCCATGCTCCCCTCCGGCGCCCGTCCCAACAAGTTCACCTTCACCTTCCTTCTCCCCGCAGCGTCAGCCGCCGCCGCTGCTCCTGCCCTCCTCCACGCCCGCCTCACCGTCCTCGGCCTCCACGCCGACCCCTTTCTCCGCTCGGCCCTCATCGCCGCTTACTCCTCTTCCGGCAGTCGCTCCCCCGCTGCCCTGTTCGTCCACCTCGCCGGGCCTCAGCCGGACGTGGTCCTCCGCACCGCCCTCGTCTCCGCCCTCGCCCGTTGCGGCCTCCCCGACGCCGCACGCGACGCCATCCCGGACCGCACCCCGGTCTCCTTCGCCGCCCTCATCTCCACCTACGCCGCCTCTGGCCGCCACCCCGACGCCCTCGCCACCCTCCGCCGCACGCGCCGCGCCGGCGTGCCACCCACCGAGGCCGCCCTCGTCTCCGCACTCTCCTCCGCCGCCTACCTCGGCGCCATTACCGACGGCGAGCTCGCCCACCGCGATGCCCTCGTCCTCCTCAGCCACCGCCCCTTATCCCCCGCCCTTGGCACCGCGCTCTTAACCATGTCCTCCAGGTGCGGCCGCTTGGAGTCCGCGAGGCGGGTGTTCGACGAAATACCCCACAATGACCCGCATTCTTGGGCGGCCATGATAACGGCGCTCGCGTCACACGGCCACGGTGCGGAGGCGCTGCGGCTGTTCGACGAGATGCTACGCCGTGGCATCGTGCCCGATTATGTCACGTACGTGGGGGTTCTGCATGCTTGCAGCCATACCGGGCTAGTAGACGTGCTGCAGCGGTGGGGTCGTGAAGTACGCAGAGTGGACGGCGGAGGAGCTTGTGTCGTTGGACGCAGGACGTGCATAAGGCAGAAGATAGAAGAGATATAGATACAAGAGATGTTTTGTATTGATACGTTGTCTATATTTATACATGTTAGGTTAGGAGGGTGGATTTTTCTTAACAAAGCAATGAAATTTTCTTATGCAGTTAGAAAAATTATATCTGTTATCGTACTCTCATAAGATAGTGCTCCTAGGATGTCGATCTTATATTGATGCAATGAAAATAATTTATATGCGAGAAGCTTCGTAAGTGAGTATGTTAGTTGATTAACCGTATATACGTAAGAAATACGTGGTTGATGTCGGACAACTTAATCTCACATGAAGTGGAAGTCGATGATAATATGTTTCATACGGGGTTGGAACACTAGATTAGCGCATAGATATGTAGCTCTAACATTATCACAATATATTGTAGAAGTAAGAGTAGAGTCGATATTAAATTCCTTGAGTAGATTTGTGATCTAATTGAGTTCTATAGCAGTAGTGGCAATGACACAGTATTTAACTTCAGTTATAGATCGTGCGATTGTCTTTTGCTTCTTAGAACTCCAATTGATTGAATTAGCTCCAAGGAAGATAACATACCCGGACATGGATGTTCTATCATTAAAGTATTCTGTCCAATTAGCATCGGCAAAAGCATGAAGATTAAGTGGAGAGTGTTTGCGGAGAAAGAGATTATGATTGAGGGTCCCTTTAATATATTGCAGGATTCGTTTGACTGCAGATCAATACGTAGTAGATGGTCGATGCATAAATTATGATAATTTATTGACCGCAAATGAGATGTTTGAACGGGTGAGAGCTAAGTACTGTAAAGAGCCAACTACTTATCGGTATTGAGTAGGTTCCATAGCAGGACTTCCATCGTATAATTTGAGTGATTCACTAGTAGAGAGGGGAACATCATGAGCCATCACATTATAATGGAAGAGGTGCGAATGACTGCTCGAATAATGAGCTACATGGGATGGAGCTGGGTTCAAGGAGCCAGGAGGAAGATGTATCTTCTGACTTTAGGTGGACCTGGATCCCTCTTGAAAAGGAACAAAACTTCAAGCGAAGGTGTTCAAGTTCCAAAGAAAGAAAAACTTGCAGTTTCCGAGTCAGCTTCTCATACTTGTTCTGGTACGGAGGTATAATATCTTTTTGTGTCCTGCATGTTTGTCTTTGATAATAAATCTTGAATGTACTTTGTTTGTGATAGGAAAAGACTTGAAGATGTAGATGTTGCTTCCACTCCCAAAAAGTAGCTCAAGATTCCTAGATCTTTAAGGGAAAATCGATTTGCCAATTGCTTGATGAATGTCTGGATCTCTATAGGATTATTGCCCATGACAATAATGTCATTCACATACATTAGAAGATATATTATGTCTTCATTTTGTTGTCGTAGAAATAACGAGGTATCCAACTTAGAGTTGATAAAGTCAATTGAAGTAAAAGACGAGCCAAGTTCAGTGTACTAGGCTCTTGAAGCTTGACGAAGTCTATAAATAGTTTTTTGTAGTTTGCAAACATGCCTTGGATATTGAGGATGAATGAAACCAAGAGGTTGCTGCATAAATATGTCTTTAGTTATAGTCCCCTGTAAAAAGCCATTGTTGACATCAAATTATCATAATTGCTAGCTTTTATTGGTAGCCAAATTCAGGAGAAGTCGTATTGTTACGGGTTTAATAACTGGACTAAATATCTTAGTGAAATCAACAGCAAGTCGTTCATGAAACCCTTTGGCGACTAGACGTGCTTTTTATTTGACAACGGATCTATCTAGGTTCTGCTTAATTCGAAAGACCCACTTACACCTAATGATGTTTTGTGTGATGAAAGGTACTATATTCAATGTTGAGTTATGGATGAGAGCATCATATTCTTCACACATGGCTTTATGCTAGTGTAAAGATTTTTGGGCTTGAGTGAATATGTTGGGTTCGATGGTCTTAGGTGAGGATTCTGTGATAGCATGCAGGTTAAGGATTTGACATGGTTTGAAAATACCCTCTTGGAGTGTGTTATTATTAGATGTCCGGAGGATATAGGATTGTAAGGTTGTGTTGTTGGTATAGGTAGTGGAGATCACTAACACGGGTCGGGTCAAGCTGAGGTACTTTAGTGTCACTAAATCTAGAAGGAGATAAAGACAATGGTTGTGTTTCTAAATGTATTACCTTATCAATAAAGAAAACTTGAGAAGAATGGAGTAGAGTAGTAATGAAGGGAATGAGCAGTTGCTGAACTGGAGTAGCAGTAGAGTGTGGATCCTGAGAGAAGGAGTTGGACGGTGTCATAGGAGGCTTATCCGACAAGATCAGAGGTATACTTCAGTGATGAATGTTTGTCGGAGTGGTTTGCATGATATGAGACTCATGGTTTTGGAAAGGAAATATATACTCCACAAAAATAACGTGACATGATATAAAGACTTTTTGAGTTTAAGGCTTATAGTATAAAAAAACGTTATGTTTAAGAGAGTATCCTATGAAGACACAAGGCTTAGTTCTTAATGTTATCTTATGGGAGGCATAGGGACGTAACCATGGATAACATAGATAACCAAATACTTTAAGTTTCTGAAGGTTTAGAGATTTATGAAGCAGTGTTTCAAATGGGGACTGATATTATAGGATTGATTTAAGCATACAATTAATAAGGTAGGCTGCAGTTTGAATGATTGATGTCCAAAAGTTTGAAGGCATAGAGGCCTAATGCAGAAGTGTGAGGCTAGTTTTAACTATATGCTAATATTTATGTTCAACAAAACCAACTAGTTGAGGAGTATATGAGGGTGATTTGAGGTGTTATATACTATAAGTTAGAGATATGATGTTAGGGCTTGATATTCACCTCCATCATCATAGAACTATTTTGATTGTAGATGAAAGTAGTTCTCCACCAACTTTCTAAAGTTGGCAAAGATTATGAAAACTTCAAATTTATAGTGAAAAGAATATAACAATATATACTTAGTGAAAAATCTATAAAAATAATAAAAAAATTGAATTTGTCAAAAGAAATGATTACAGTAGGGCCCCAAACATCGGTATAAATAATTTTAAATGGTTTAGAGCATAATATAGAGGATGTTCTAAAAGGTTGTCTATAACTTTTATTGTTAAGACATCATCACAATGAGTTATAAAGCTACTTGATTTAAAAATGAGAAGAGAGTAACGAGAAAGTAATTTCTACTGGATAAGGGATGAGAGATGGCAAAGACGATGATGTCACACATCAATTGGGGTTGTAACTGAAAAGTAAACAGTGAGCTGGGTTATTTGTGGAGCTAACGATCATTCGTAGATGTTGTCTCTATTTTGGCTTTGGGCCAAGGATATGCCCGTGCTCATATCCTTAACAAGAAAAGAGTTATGAAAGAATTCAATTTAAGTATTATTGTATTTGTAGAATTGAGAAATGAAAATGAGGTTTTATTTAATATGAGGTGCACATAGAACATTATCGAGTGTAAAAGTTGTGATATTATAATTAAGCATTGTGGAACCAATATGAGTAATAGGAATTTCTTTACTGTTGATGATATCTTTATTTTCGCTATAGTTATTGTGGATAAATAAGTTCTGAAGATCAAAGGTGATGTGATGAGAGGCACCAAAGTTTACAATCCAATTGGGTTGACTAGTAGTCAAAGTAGTCATGAGATTCGCTTGAGGCCACTGTGATGGAGCAGGGAGTTTGAGTCGAGACCGATAGACTTTTGCGGAGTGTCCGACTTTATCACATAACTGGCAAATGACTCTTTGTTGGCTTGTGAACGCAGGACATTAGGGATGATGGTTATTGGAGTTGCCACCTTGATAGAAATGTTGATAATGTGGATAATAAGGGGTTTGTTTAGGACACATAGGGTCAAGAGACATCTTGGCTAAATTGTTGTTGACGTTTTTATTGTACTAGTTGGTCTTTCTCTTGGACTTTTGACTGACTTTAGCTGTGATGGTTAGTCCAGGCAACTTGTCCTCGTGCTTCAAATATGACAGAGTTCTTCGAATGATATTAGTGAGTCGCGTGCTCGAATTGCGACTGCTAATTCCTTATACTCGTCTTCGAGACCATCAGCGCGTATGGATTATGATTTCTTTATCACAGAATGAATGACCTATCAAAGCTAAGTCATCGATGATAACTTTGATATTTTGCATATAATCAATAATAGTATTTTCCTCTTGTTTTGTTTTCATTAGATTGAATAGAAGAGTGAGTATGCGAGTACACAAACGATTTGCCAAGGTTGTTTGTAGCTTGTATCATACCTCTGTAGTAGTCACACATGAAAATATCAATGGAGCGACGAATCCAACAATTGAGGCTTGAATAGCTTGGAGGATGAAACGATCTTGACATAACCATAGTTTGTAAGCTGGATCTAGTACTGGACTAGGTTCTCTGGGGATGTTAATTATTGCTGGTGGACAATTGAGAGAGAGCTGTCAACGTAGCCTAGTAAGTCATATTCAAATAGAAGATTGGTAAATTGGGCTCACCAAGATGCGTAGATACCATCTTTTGATAACTTGAAAGGGATTAGTGTGGCAACATTGATAGAGGAGAAGCCCTATGATTCCTTGTAGAAACAGAAACGTCTGAAGTATATGATAAAAATATTTTAAGTATTACTTAGGAAATGACTATGTAAGGATAAGGAAGTCAACGAGACTCGAGGGTGCCCAAGAATCTGCTTGCAGCAGTGTCGATTGAGCTAATCCTCTAATGTAAGTGCTGAATGATTGGTTTGTGTAGCTCAATTCGATATGAACCGGAGAGCCATAGTTTTCGTCTTCATGTGACCATAAGACTCTGCAATGACAGCTCCAGTGGTATTGCTCCAGAAGTTGTAACTCCAGTCGTGTCACAGGTCCATCCTCCCGATTGGTGGCATGACCGTGAGCGCCTGTGTGAGTAAAGCCGTTACACTTTTTTGGTCGGGACTTCAATGGCTTAAATGGGCGCTCCGCGTTCTCACCACCCGAAACAGTTGGAGTAGTAACGGAGAGAGAGGTGAAGAGGAGGTGGAGAGGCCGAAGCGACTCCTCGTAGTCATCTTCGCCCTTGTCTCTTCCGCCTCTCTCTCTCTCTCTCTCTCTCTCTCTCTCTCTCTCTCTCTCTCGATTTCTTCCGTTGGTGGATTCAGAATATGTTGAATCTTTGGGCGTGGTGAGACCCCTCATTGGTTTCCCGGCCGACATCGAAAGAGAAGGCGGTCTGTTTCTAGGGTTTCTTGGTTATTTTCTTGGATTATCTTGGGTGAAAAGCATGAGGACAAGGCCTCGAGATGACGACAATGCATCCAGTTCGATGTGGCCTAAGCAATCTAGAGCCGCATCGTGAGCTCCCTGATCATGTTTCACTATCCCTTACCGTTTTCTTGAATTTCGCCCTTTTCTGTTTATCTCCACACGATCTCTTCTTCTATGCTTCTCAATGGAATCTTTCGTTGTTTTGTGTACTGCAGATGATCGCTCGCTATGACATGCTATAGATCGTGTTCTTGCTGTTCTATAATTCCATGTATTAGTACTTCGATTTGGGGGCATAATTTCATCTTTATTGTTTTCTTTATTGAGTTGAAGGTCCAGTCATAGTGATTCTAAGCCAGGAAGGGGTGATGCCAATGAGTTACTGGCTGTAGTCAAAAGGACACTTCACAATGAAGCACATACACATGATCAATTCCTTGATATCATGAAGAGTTTAGAGAATTCAAGGTCTGGTTACATTTATCTTGGTTTACTACTGTTTGAGAATTTGCATTTATGCTTTATATGTTCGTTGTGAGAATGTTTGGGTTGAGGTGTATTGTTTCTCTATGCCCTATAGTATCACTCCAATTGAGGCTAGTAGAAGGGTAGAGAACTACTTAAAGTGCATCCTGACTTGGTTGTGCAGTTCCGTGATTTGTTGCCAAAACATGGTGATCTTGCCCTCACCAAAATGATGCCAGCACGCCAACTTTGTCTGAATTATATCAAAGGAATAATGGCAATTATTATACCTTAAAATTGATCTCTCTTATGTTGGTGTGCCTGTGTGCACGTATGTCTGTGTGCATGCATGTGGATATTAGTTATTTACTTATTCTGTTGGCATTAATAGTTTCTAGTATAATGTGCTTAACTTTTCTTTTCTTTCCTGCAGAATCGTTTTTCAGATGAACCTGACAAGTACTGTTCGATTTTGGACATCCTGAAAATCCATAGGACTAATTGCATGTTCATTGATGACATTTAGCAAGAGGTTTTAGGTTTTCTTTTTTTTTTGTTTGTATAAGCTTGATTGTGCAAGTATTTATTTTTGGATAGATCTTGACTTGAAGTTTCCAGCTGTCCATATTACTTGGCACCATGATGATTTGCTTGAAGTGTTAGTCTCTCTTACCTGCTGGACATGGAGCAGAGTCTATTCATCAGACATCGTCTTGTAGATCTTTAGGGTACCAGAACGAAGGTAAATAAGCATGCTCCAGCTCGAAGATAAATTTGGCAACTTTTCTTATCTATTATTTAATGTATTGGAATCGGTACAAGGCAATGTAAATAGCACAAATTGGTATCTGGTCCCTATACAAATTATTTTCAGTTAAGAACAATAGGTGGCCTCATCACGTATCTGATAGTAAAAGTAAACTGTCTTTACAAGGTTTTAAGCAATTCTATCAGGTTCAAGTACAATCTATACATAGTGTCACTAATTCCATTTTCTAGAGGTAATGTTTAATTTGGTTGCTGCTGGTGATATTGGTCTGCCTGAGTAGACCAGGACAGGCAGAGGAATCATCTTGAGAATGAAAGAGGGAAATAGGGATTGTAGAAGCAGGGAAAATTTTGTCACAGATTTGTCAACACTATCATTACGAGCCACATGAATATATGGAAGGTATCAAGAATTTTAAATGCATGAAAGGAGATAAATCAAGGCAGGGACAGATAAAGTATATGGCCCATAGTGTAACATTAACTTTCTTGCATCCCTTGGCATAGTTTATATTTTATAAAGCTTCTTGGTAACACAAACTAATCTTCAACACAATAGCCAAAATACTTGTTAACCTTTCTAGTTAATGCTTCTGCCTAAGTTGGCATTTTGATCACAGATTGGCCTAGTGGCTTTTTTCAAAAAACTTAAATATCATCCTTTCCTTGATCTATCATTTCCCTATTTTACACAAATTCTGAACAAGTTCGACTCACTAAATCTTTGTCCACATAAACCACAGAAATTGAGTCATAAGTGGGCCATGTCTTTATTTTTATATTTTGAAGTAGTTGATTGACCCTTTAAGTCACTATATTATAATACTGGTATTGCTTTAGTATTATCCTTGACAGAACTGAATGATGTCTAAATGTTGGTGCTATAAGCTTTCATGCCGTTGTGTTATGATTATATTGATGCAGCTGTCTTACAGTAATAGCTATATGTTTGACATGAGTTATTATCCATTTAATTTTAGCATGCTGTTCTGTTTATTATTCTACTTAGTGCACTGTAAATTGAAGGCCATAGAACCCAAGTATCTAGAGGAGAGAGACATGGATATGAAGCTAGAAAGAGGCCAATAAATGAAATTATCTTATAGTAATCATGACACCGGAATTGAAGCACTGTGTATTCTTTAATCGCTAGAGATTCTTACAAAGACAGTTTGTTTGCAGACGATGAAGAACGAAATCCTAGCAAAGCAGATTTAGAGCTTGATCTTTCTAATTGTCAGCAGTGTACCCTTGTTCCTGCTTCCTGCCTGAGAATGTATCCTTCTGATGTTCCATTTTTAGCTTTCTATGCATAGTGATTATAATTCTGTTTACCAATCTCTAGCTGATTTTTGTGTTTGCTTCATGGCAGTATCAAATGCCTCCTGCAAGCAACAGACTTGAGCTGGATGCATCGGTACTGAATAATGTTGTGGTATCCAAAACTTCTGGATGTAAGGATTCTTCCAAGGACAGGCAAAGAAACAAGTATGAAAAAATGGTACTAAAATGGGAAGATGATAAGTATTGATTCCGTATCAATTATTTACCATCTCCAGCTTGCAGTTTGTTCAAGGATTAAAAACAGTTATCTTGATTGCAACCATTTTTTAGATTTAAAAGGTAGCTTCAGGCTGGCAGGCAGGCTTATCTTGATTAAACTTTAGTTGCTATTTCACCATTTCCTTGGTAGAGCAGTTTATATAGTCTGCTTCCTTCTGTGTATAACATATGTCAGTTGATCTCCTATTCAAACCCCCGCTTCACAGTTTATTTCTCCGGTCTCTGGAAACTGATAAGATGTATCAGTTAAATCCTTTCTTTTTATTACCTTTTCCCAGGTTTGAGTCAGATATGCTATTAGAGATTATTAGTGCAACTACTGGGGTGAAGGATTTGCTAGCAAAGCTCGAGGATGACAAAGATGAACTAGAAATCAATTTCCAATCGAAGGTCACTTTCCTTGTTAGTGTACTTGGTATTTCTGGACCAGAACTTGTTTTAATGACTGGTTTGTGTTACAAGCAATGCACAGAATGGACACATGGAAACTATAGGCTGGATGTTGTGGATCAGCTACAGGAGAACCCCGGTGTGGTATTGCGTCGCATATTAATTCCTTTGAAGCAGAAGCACAAAGAGTGGGTGATATGTATGAAGACGGTGCAGAAGGGCCCGACTGCAAAAGGTGACTTTGTTATGAGAGGTACCATTTATTTCTTCGTGCACTGTCTTTTCTTACATTACTTTTAGTCTGAACAGATTACATATGCAGTAAGGTCAGAAGGAACAAATGGAAACATCTACAGGTAACTGGCCTTTTACTGAAGTCTACTAATTGTCTTGTTCAACATCTGCTTAGCTTTTGTAATCTGGTTTCTGGCAGTCTTTTTAACTTCTGCTGACGAGAGAAGTCAGGTCATTCAAATAATACTTCCATCTAGCCACAAATTTTTAAGTAAACTCATTCTTCTCAAACATCAAACTCCCAGGACATTGACGACCAAATAAAAACCACACAAAGTAACCAGAGGCGTCAAGTCAGTGTGAAGTGAATTAAGTATAAGAAGCACATTATTGTTATACAAGAAGATACATCTCAAGTTTTCCTTAACTAGGTTCAGAGATTAAAGAAGTAAAATCTTACAAAAAGATGCTGAGTTGCATTGAAGAATGGGACACATTTCAAGTCGTAGCAAATGACTTGAATCATCGTTTGTGAGCATGTCACTCCCCTTCACTGAGGATTGGAACAATCAGAGGTTTTAGCTGCGCGAGATAGACAATTGCCCACCTGACAGGAAAGAAACTGGTAAATATATATAGCACCAACTGATACATTATTTGCAATTGCACCGTGGAAAAGCAATTGATTAGCACTAGAACAACTTGGGCAAACTAAACTGCCATTAGCTTCTATGAAAGATATAATGGACACTCTAGTAAAGCCTCAAAAGCCTCCAACAAATGATGAAT
Organism: Musa schizocarpa; assembly: GCA_900464855.2. Lineage (NCBI taxonomy): Eukaryota > Viridiplantae > Streptophyta > Magnoliopsida > Zingiberales > Musaceae > Musa > Musa schizocarpa. Next base: position 45,405,766 of record LS990923.1, on the reverse strand, counting down.
TGCTCAAAAGAAGGGAAATGTGAATACATTAAACAACGACCATAAAGTAGCTACAACTTACAACTATGATATGACAGTATAAAATATCAACCAACTAGAACGGAGGTGTGATGAAAACCAAGGACAAAACTATAAAGATGAGAAACTTTTGCCTAGATTCCTCCCCAGCAAAGGAAGATGCCCAAAAATTATGAAGATGAGAATCTTTTGCCTAGATTCCCTAAGATTGTCATAAGTACATCTCCCACCTAATATTAATAGTCATCTATATCACAAAATTTGGTTATTGAATACAAATTATTCCAAGACATGATTCAACAGAATCTTCTATGCATATGCCAAAAGACCCAAAAGTTTAATCCAGTTTCACCTCAACTTTTAGAAATTATATAGCAACTTTGGGAGAACACTAGGTGCCAACAACTCCATAAATACAACATTACGCAAAACCCAAAGAAGCATAAGGCATTAAGAATAAGGCATAATTACGCAAAACCCAAAGAAGCATAAGGCATTAAGAACAAGGCAAAATATTTCCAGCGTTTTAGCTATGTAGTAGACCGTGTCTTAAATCCAAATGAAGAGCAACATAATTAAGCTATCCAAAGATTTTGTAGTTATAAAATGATTCTTAAATAATAAAGTGAGATATTCTGAAATTTTTTGGGTGCAGATATCTTTTACCCTATTACAGAAAGACATGGTGTAATTTTATCACATGTATATAACAATTGTCCAGAGATGAACTAAAGGGCAAAAGTTGTCTGCAAAGCAAGTTCTTCTTGCCAAATGCATCCCTGCAATTTAGACCAATGTGGCCAGGATAAACTAGCAATTGTCCCAAGAGGCAATTATATGCTTATAACATCGAATAAATGACCTTCTAACTAATTCCTTGAGCAGACATATTCTATTTGCTCACAAGACTCGAGAATGAGACATGTTCTCTGAGTGACCTATACTTCCATAAGAAGAAAAGGAAAAATGAACAGAAAGAACCTCTAAGTTAGTAATATTAGCTTCTCAGATAGTAGAAATTCAAACTTATTCTTAGATAGTCAGTTTTGTAACAGAACATGTTTGATTTGGCCAACAAGAGGTTTATTCGCAGGAAATATACACCTTTAAACTCATCAGGCACATCTTGTATCTTTTTTTTTTGTGCATATTTGTAGAGCTCATCGATCTTTTTAGTAGTAAAAAATACAAGGCTTGATAATGTCTTACATACAACCAAAGCTTGGCAGACTAGGATATATTATAAAATCGTTAGCCGATATGCATACCTTGTCTTAGATAACATGAAAGTGAAATAACATGAGAATTGCCAAATATCATCATGCATATAATATAATGATGCACCAGATAAAAGTAATGATAAATGTGGGAACTCACATCATCCAACAGCAAACTGTTGCTGTAATAATCAATGTTAAATGAAACCTGCACAACAAAATTGTCTGAATCATTTCACATTTTCACTAACCCAAATAATAAATAATAGTAATCATAATAAATGTTTGGCATGAAGCTGAGTATTAACAAATGCAAATATAGAAAAGAAATGAAAGAGAAAAACATCAGCTGTCATGCTTGAATTGCCCTAAATTCCCTAATCATATGTCGGTCATAATCCACCATCCAGGACTAGCAGTCACCAAGTATTTAATTCCAGACCTTAGGCTTTTAACAAGTGAATATATGATAAGCAGAATTGAATTTTAAGGCCCTAATGTGAGACTGAGCTCCTATTACCAAAGAAAAAAGTGATAAATAGCAGACTTGAACTCATTTTAACTTTCTTACGAGTGCAATTTAGGATTATTAAATCTAGACTAAGTTGCAGATACTTATTGTTGATGATATTAGTAGCTTAATCTCAGAACATGCAAGTGATTTATTTTCTTTATCTGAGGCCTCAAATTTCTGTTCTAGACTAAAGCTTGCTTACATGACCTGTAAGCTCCCAAAAAAAACTTGTCAACTTGATAATTGACCTGAAACAAGTAGTCCAAATTTCTGATTATGATCTTAGGCTTAGATGTGCAGTCAGCTACTCCCTGTAATGAAGATGATTTGGCACAAAGAAAGATATGAAACTAATCAAATAAATATGCAAAGAGTTAAGAGTAAAGATTAGCATAATGGTAAACATCATAATTAATTTTCTAGAAATACCAAGGAATGGTTGAATGATTCAACTTTAGTTATAATTGATGCAGACACTTGATCAAATCCTCTAAAGCAAGTAAACATGAAAACCATTGGTAAAAGAGAAAACAAAAGCAAAAAATAATAAACAATTTTAGCAATATTCACACCATTCCAAGAGAAAGATATGATTTTGCCCAAAGAAACTAAACCAGAGACCAAGCAGATCAAACTTGCACCATTCCAAGAGAAAAATATGATTTTGCCGAAAGAAACTAAACCAGGGACCAAGCAGATCAAACTTGCACCATTCCAAGAGAAAGATGTGATTTTGCCCAAAGAAACTAAACCAGAGACCAAGCAGATCAAACTTGCAAAGCAATAACATGCCCGATGTCACCATATCAAGCAAAAGGATCCGAAATCGAACCAAGTCTAATTGTCCCAACCGAGGGTTATAAGGGACCCGATTCGCATCGCTTAAACGCAAAGTTGAACGGGACAGATGGATAGTTTCAGCTGATTGCGGTGCCAAACACTCATCGAATCACAATACATAGAGGACGAAGAGGTGGGAGCGGAAGCAACGACGTACAGATTGGTGGAGGGGCCGCGGCTGCAGCAGAGGAGGACGAGGACAGAGGCGACAACGCCCGCCACGAGGAATACAATGGTCGTCATCATGAACCCCATGGGAAGACCCTTTTTCTTCTTCTTCTTCTTCTTCTTCTTCTTCTTCTACGCTTCGATCTCCTCCTCCTCTTCCTCCTCTGAACAGTCTCTCTCTCTCTCTCTCTCTCTCGTCCTCTCTCCGATTGGGATCGATCGGGGGCTTCGGTGATTCACCTCTCTCCACTTCTTGATCGGGAGGACTCGAAGGGGATCGGGCGTGGAGAGAAGGTTACAGAGGATCCGGGTCCTCGATCCGTGCCCGCTAATTTATCGGATTCGGGTTTCGATGTTATTGACACCACTCCCGATAACCGAATCCATTAACTTCACCTTTTTCTCCAAAAAAAATCCGATAATTGAACTATCTATATTGATATTTTCAATTTATTATCACCCCAAGTTCTTAAGATAATTTCCTTAAAAAAGTCTCTCTTTTTTGGGGCTTTTTTTTTTGGAAGATACTCTTGTTTTTATTTTTTTATAAATAGTACTTTTTATTTTCTATAATTTTATAAATATCTCTTGTTGTCACCCGCTTATCTTTTATATCTTGTCATGGCCACCTTCACCTTATCACTTGTGCTTTACTGTGAGATCCCATTGGTTCTGCATGGTCATCTATTGTGAACTAGGAGAGGGGTTCGCGATAAGTTTCTTCTTCTTCTTGGGCTCCACTATCACTCGTGTTCAGCATCGAGTGCTCAGGTATTGATATTTGTTTGCATACTCTACTTCTATCCTGTCTTTGCCCCTCGTCATTACTCAACTTAGGAAAGAGGCATAGGTGACACCTAATACAATAGGTCATGTGAGGGAGGAGCGAGGGGAAACTCTATCATGGTTGTCCCTTTCCCCTCCTCCAAAGTCAATAATCGTGATGCATGGAGGATTCTCTACAATGTTGTTCGATGTCACTCACCATCGCTCGCTCATCGTTGCTCATAATTATGAGAAAAAAAAAAGAAAAAAGAGGAAGCTAATAGAAATATTTATATCTATTAATATCTTAGGAATATTAAAAAAATAATAAAATGATATTATAAATAGTAAAAAAAATGTCAATAGAAATCTCCTTACGTAATCATAGTCTTTCTTGGTTTATGAGCCCCCATTTTTCTTATTTTTTTCTTATTTTTATTTTTACTCTTTCCCTCGCATTAATTGCATGGGTGTGAGATCTGAGCCTCTTATATATATAAGAGTCAAATCAAACCTTAATTTCTTGATCAATTAAATATGTTAATATGCCTTCTTCTTACACTATTTAATGTCTAAAATGGCCAGATTTTTTCCTTTGCACTTATCATATCTTCCCTCCCTAATTGTAGATGCAAAATACATTTAGTTACATGGATTAGTTGATTACCACATTAGTGATGAAACAAGAGAGGTGGCAATGAAGTGAAATCTCTACGAATTTAAAAAGATGAATCAGATTATAATGCTAAGAAGATAAGTTTCAGGTTTGAATTCGTTTAATGCAATGAAAGAAAACAGCATTAACAGGTACTATTTACCAAGTTCCAAGTTTTCTAACTCCTCCATGTTACATCCAGCATACTTGGTAAGAACCTGATGTCTTTCTCAAATTTCTGTTGTTTTTTCAGGGACATATTTTTTGTATCTATAGCATTTAAAGAAGAATAAATATTTTTTCATGACATGGAATTGTTCAACGCAGTGACATGCTGGCATGACTTCAATACCTTTCGAATTCTACAATGGACATGACTAGCATGAACATCCAGCAGCAACAAATACACATTATAACATTACTGGAGGAAGCAACCGTAAACATAGAAAACATTGTTACGTAGAAAAAATTTAATATCAAAATTAAAATTTAATAATAATAAATCAGATTTATGATATGTATGTGTAGGAGCACCATCCTCATATTCGAAAAATCACAATAATATCGATCTAAAAAAAAATTAGATCCATCTTCTCCTCTTTTTCTATCTTTTACATGACCTATTAGAAAAACATGATAAAGAAGAGGATGAAAACACTTTGGAAATAAATAACAAACATAAGATCAAGAATATTATATGAAATATATTTAGCCTTGAAATATGTATAAATATTTTTCTAAAAATAATATTTGTATCCTCTTTTTAATAAGATTGCTATGAGTTTGATGCGAATAGTTTTAGTGGATATGATAAGCCTTTAAAAGATCTATATTAAGCAAACAATAAAGAATCTTAAAAGAAAAATTAGAAAATATCTAATTCAATCACTTTGAGAGTAAAGAAAAAGAATACGAAAGAGATGTCACCATAATTTACTCTCAAATATCTATTTATAGATATTTTTCATAAAAAATATAATTTTAGAAAAATAACTACCAAAATAACTACAAAGGAATCCACCTTTTCAAATAAATCTTTTGAAATTTTTTTTGTTTGAATAATTTATAACAATCCACCACTTGTTCAAATTTAAAATTTTCTTCAAATGATTAAATAGTATTTATGAATAAAGTAATATATCTTTCGATTTGAATTTATAAACAAAGTGAAATCGAAATCCCAAATAGCATAAAAGCTTTGAATTTGTTATTCCTAATGACAACACCAGTGATACCACACATAAATACAACATCCTTGTATTCCTTATAAAATCTCGCTCAGTCTTAATATAGTCTTGAGCTCATCTAAGTTTATGAACTTTTATAAGAGAAACTCCAACTCTCAATCGAAGTGGCACAACTTCTAAGTTCATATAAGTTCATATATGTGAAGTTCTTATAGTATCTTTGTCACTCTTTGAGATACTTATCCTAACTTTATTGAACTGCATTAAGAGTATAATTAACTCGACCCTCATTCGATTACAACAAGCACTTTAACATCTTTAGATGTGGCATGTAAAATATTTCAAAGTGCTAAATCACTCCATAAGTTAATGACGACTTATTTTTACCCTTTGAACTCTTCATTACTCATTTCATAATGTTGAGTAGGGTTGCTATCATTGGTGGATTTTTTATTCAAAGAGTTTTAGCCCCATCCATTTTGATATTGATCTTACAACTTTTCTTATAAGAGGTTTGGTGAATGGATCAGCCAAATTCTCATTTGTTTTCACAAATGCGAGTGAAAAAATCCCACTCTTGATTTAATCTCCTCACATAATCATGCTAAGACTTATATGTCTTGACTTTTCATTATATATTTTACTATACACATGAGCTAAAGTGGCTTGACTATCATAAAGTATAGAAATTGAATTCACACTCTTAGAAGTCAATGGAATTTCTAATAGAAAGTCCCTCAACCATTCAGCCTCCTTTCCTGTATCTGCTAGAGCAATAAATTCTGATTCTATAGTTGAGTAAGTTATATACATTTGTTTCTTGCTCTTCCAAGAAATAGCGTCACCTCCCAAGGTGAACACCCAACCAATAATAGATTTGTTATCTCTAAAACTCGATATCCAACTTGTGTCAGTATATCCTTCTAAAAGAGCAAGAAATTTTGAATATTGTATGCCATAATCTTTCGTTCGTTTAAGGTACCCAAGAACTCTTTCAATAGCCTTCCAATGCTCTATATTTGGATTGCTAGTAAATCTACTCAATTTACTAACTGCAAATACTATATCAGGTCTTGTGCACTGCGTTGCAGACATAAGACTTTCTATAGCACTTGAATATTCTAATTGAGCTACTATTCTTCTAATATTCTTGACTAATTGAGATACTTAGGTCAAATGGGGTATTTGCTTCTTTGCTTTTTAAGTGACTGAATTTCTCCGGTACTTTCTCTATGTAATGAGTTTGACTCAAAACATATCCCCCACTATTTCTTTTTATCTTGATACCTAGTATAGTATCAACTTGCCCAAGATCTTTTATTTTAAATGTTGAAGATAGAAACATCTTTGTTTCTACAATACCTTTCATATTCTTGCTCATTATTAGCATATCATCAACATAAACACAACTATCACCATATAATCATCACAAGTTTTGAGATAAACACATTTATCTGTAATATTATAAACAAATCCATTAGAAAGAATTATTACATTAAATTTCTCGTGCCACTATTTTGGAGTCTGTTTTAAATCACTTAATAAGTTTACACACTTTATGTTCATTTCCCAGTAGAACAAAACTTTCGGGTTATTCCATATATACCTCCTCATCAAGGTCTCCATTTAGAAATATCATTTTGACATCCATTTGATGAACATAAAGATAAAAAATTGATGCTAAAGCAAAAATAATTCTAATAGATGTGATCCTAGACACAAGAGCATATGTGTTAAAATAATAGATGTGATCCTTTTGTTGAAATCTTTTAACAATTAACCTTGCTTTGAACGTTTGGATAGTACCATATATATAATACTTCCTATAAAATATCAATCTATAACTAATAGGTTTAGAGACAAAAGGTAAATCGACAAGTTCCCAAGTGTGGTTTGACATAATAGAATCCATCTCATCATTAATAGCATCTTTCCAAAAAGCAATATCACTAGAGGCCATAGCTTCTTTAAACATTTTAAGATCTTTCACTTATAAAACAAGAGGAATTGTTTTTAAGACTCTCTCATTGGTTCCTTCTACAAGGTAAAAAGAAATACTTTGAGAATCAATCTCAGCCGATCTTAATGTTTTTATTTTTCGTACACGAGTGCTTCTTCTTAATTCAGGAGATTGCTCTCCAACGTCTTATGAACTTGATTGATGTCCAATCAAAAGAATATTAAGTTGCTCACCAACCTTTTGAGATGTCTCCATTGGTGACTCTTCACTAGTTGGAAGATGAACATTATTACTTGAAGTCATTAAATGTTCAAAGAACTCCACATCTCGATATTCTATTATGATATTAGACTTCAAATTAAGAAGTCTATATGCTTTGCTATTTGAGGCATAGCCTACTAATGTATATTTGATTCCTCTAGGTCCCAACTTTGTCCTTTGAGGATCATTATTCTTACAATATGTCAGACACCCCCACACTTTTAAAATAACCAATGTTAGGTTATCTTCCTTTCCATAACTCATGTGGAGAGATCTTATTCTTTTTAAAGGAAATTCTATTTAAAATATGACATGTAGCCAATAAAGTTTCTCCCCATAAATTATAAGATAATTTAGCATACAACAACATAGCATTAATCATCTCTAGATAAGTTATATTTTTTCTTTCTACTAATCCATTTTGCTTAGGTGTTTTAGGTGATGAACATTCATGAATTATGCCATGTTGTTCACAAAACAAGTTAAATTCATTAGGAAAGTATTCTCCTCCTCTGTTACTTCTTAATACTTTAATTTTCTTCCTGATTTTTAACTTCTGCTTTATATGCCTTAAAAGCATTAAAAACATCATTTTTATGTTTCAATAAGTACACATATATGAATCTAGACGTATTATCTATAAAAGATGAAATATCTTGCCTCCTCTTGTTAATAAGTCTAACAAATTAATATATCTTTCAATATTTTTTAAGGGTTTTTTCATCATCTTTGATTTAACATAAATTTCACATTTATTAAGATCATCAAATTGATAATTTATTAAGCCACACTTAACCATTTTCTTAATGATGCTAGTTCCAATATATGCTAATCTATCATACCATAATGAATAGAAGCAACATCTTTATTAAATTTAGAATCATTATCAATAATAGATAATTTGACCATTCCCTCAGCGGAATAGTCTTTTCCAACAAAAGTCACAGGATATAATTAACTTTCTGGATTCAAATATAGATTTAATTCTAGGTTTGCCAAGGAGATTTTCACTCACTAAATTTCTACTCATATCTAATACATAAGAACATTAGTAAGAGTGACTTTCTTTCTCGAAGTGAAAGTGAGTTCCATATTTCCTTTGCCAATCACCTTATAACGAACTTCATTTCCCATTTGAATCTCTTGCCCTTTTATGACTTCTTTATAAGTCTTGAAGAGTGCCTTATCATAGCAAACATGGACGGTAGTATAAGTATCATACCACCAACCAGAAACCTTGCCAAATATGGTATTTACTTCGCTCACCATAGTGATTATATTATCATCTCTGGAGTTGACTTTGGGTTTCTAACATTTTTTAAATCTGCAATACCTAGCAAAATGACTAGGTTTTCCACAAACAAAATAGCCTCCACTCATTGGCTTCTTAAATTTTCTTTGATCCCTTTTGGGGCCAAAATGATTCTCCTTGTTTTGCTTGTCGAATTCTTAAGCTGATTCACAACATTTGCTTTTATATTACCAAAAGAGTTCTCACTCTTGTCTCTCATCATCGATTCCTCCTCAATTCGAATGTGTTTTTGAATTTGCTCTAAAGTGATATCCTTGGAGTCATGCAAAATCTTCTTCCTATACCTTTTCCAAGATGAAGGCAACTTGGCTATTATAGCCCATACTTAAAAAGGTTCATGAAGTTTGATTTTTTCAACCTTCAATTGATTAACAATGACATGCAACTCATACACTTGTGCCAAGATTGGTTTGTCCTCCACAAACTTGTAATTAAAATATTTAGAAATTAAAATTTTCTTTGTACCTTCTTCCTCGGTATGATACTTGAATTCCAAAGCACTCTAAATTGCTTTTGCAGATGGTTCCGCTATATAAAGATTATAAAGCCAATTCGAAAGAGCATTGAGAATGTGTCCTCTACACATGACTTCATCTTCATTTCTCTTCTTTTGTTCAGCTTTGACTTCATCATTGTCATCATCAGTTGGATCAAGAATTGGTTAAAGATTTGGATAAAGCATGTAGAAGATCTTCGAAGTAGTCAACATGAACTTCATCTTGTCTTGCCAATGGGTAAAATTTGTTCCATCAAAATGATCCAAACGAACAAAATCTTAATTCAATAATTTGATAGTATTTATGACCTCTACGGTGAATTTGTATAAACTCACAATATATTATTTTTAAATTATTAGAAAAATACGATAAAGAAGATGATGAAAATATTTTGGAAACAAATAACAAACATAAGATCAAGAATACTATAAGAAATATATTTAGGCTTGAAATGTGTATAAATACCTTCCTAAATACGATATTTGCATCATTTTCTCAATAAGATTATTATGGGTTTGATGAAAATAGTTTTAGTGGATATGACAAGCCTTTAGAAGATCTGTATTAAGCAAACAATAAAAAATCTTAAAAGAAGAATTAAAAATATCTAATTCAATCACTTAGAGAGTAAAGAAGAAGAGTATGAAAAAGATGCCATCATAATTTACTCTCAAATACCTATTTATAGATATTTTTCACAAAAGACATAATTTTTAAAAAATAATTACCAAAATAACTACTTTTTTTTTTAATTTGTACAATTTATAACATGACTAATCGATAAATTAGAGATAAAAAAAGATAAAAGAAGATCTATAATCTCTTAATGATTTATTCACGTGATTAGAAGAAAATGAGAAAAGATATGTAATCTCTCAAAAATGTCATATATTCATGTATCTTCTGTTTAGTCCTTAGAATGTCTTATCTATTTATAGACGAGAGCAAAGAGTCTAGAATAGATAATTAAAAGAATCATTGTCATTAAGTTTATCTCTTAATGAATCCTATCATAATTGAATTTTCTTTTTATTGATTGATAATCATTATCCGAAGCTATACTATACCTTACCTAATTAGATTAGATAAAACTAACACAATCTAATAGAAATGAGATACATATGCTAATAAAACAAGAATCACCCAAAAAAACAACTTATTTATGCTTAGATTGATGTTAATTTTCTTTTAAGATAGACAGAGAATGCATATTTTACTTTAGAGCAATCACAAGGCCATCCGTAGTATTATTCATCTTACACTTTGCAAGCTGAAATAGAGACAACAAGAATTGCACAACTGCACAAACCTATACAGTGGACATCTCAATAGTGATGAGATGTGAAGGAATTAAATAAAAGAATAATCAACTTGAAGAAAAAGGTACAGAGATATGTTGGTTTTCTCAGACAGCATAGATAATTCCGGGATAACCGAGGAAGCTTTAGGTTTCTGGTCACTTTGCATGTAGATAACTATCGTCTTCTTGTATGAAGCATCATCTTCTGGGTGATGCATTCTTCACAACTCATTGGCCTTCTGACTCTAGTCTGCAAATTTCATTAAAGTAATCTTCTTTCTCCATACTGAGTTATCTTCACATACATTACCTGCCGCGGTTGGAAGCAACACAATGAAGCAGTTATAGGGCAGAAGTGCTAGAATAGGTAAGATGCTCAGTCTGAGACCGCATTAACCAGACAATCAATCAAGTGTTCATATACATGATTTTATAAATTCTACTAATATTCCAAACTACAAACTATCTATAAAACTTGGTTAATGAAGACATGAACATGAAGAAGACAAGTTTTAATTGAGAAAGCTGAGACAGAGGAAATATACTTACTACATTGTCCATGAAGCAATGTAAGAAAAGTGATAGCATCTAAAGATTATGATATGAGAGATAGCTCAGCTCATGGGAGATCGCCAAATTGTACAAGGTATCTCCTATTTATTATCTTCGTATCTTAATATTGATTGAGAACATAGAAATTACATATAAATAAAAAAAAAGTAAAATCCAGGAAATGTGATGGACTAAAGAAAGCTTTCTAAGAGGGATAATGCAAGTTGTATGTTGGCATTGACTCTTTAATGGCTGTCCAATACCTGTTTAGATTCAAAGATCCTCGGTTTCCGAGAAGCATTCTAAAAGACAGTGCACGTTTATGCTAAATGTGTCAAGGTAAGGATTGGCAACAGAATAGAACACACAAACTTGTAAATGGTGCTAGATTAAACGGGACTTCTTTGTCTTGGATACACTTCTCTCAAAGTGGAAGTGATTTCAATGTCATTATGCATACTACTGTCTGTTAAATAAATTGGTTTTCTTTTAAAAAAAATTGAGAACACAGAAATGATAAAAGATAATTAATAAAATCCATGAATGCTAGACTGTCAGACTGACAGCTTCACCATTTCTCATCTCTCCTTTTTCCAAACTCCTCTGAGAAACCTTCCAATTTTGTACAAGTTGAAGTCATAATATGCACTGTTAGCTCAGCTAGTCCTAATGGATTTGTGATCAACCACAGCTACATCTTCATATTCTTGACCCTGAGAAATTATGATTACCTTCTGCCTTGTTTAGTTAATACCAGTAGATATCATTGACAACTCCTTAAAAGTTACTCAAAGGTCGTCATCTGAGCCTTGAACATCTGAAAGATATTGAAACCAGCCAATAGAGAAGAAAATAGATTTACCTTTGACAGGTTGTGGCAGAGAAATTTTGTTTCACTTCTGAGAGAGGCTCTCGCTATCACATGCATGACTTTGAGCTTCTTCACCATCATGCTCAAAAACCTTCAATACCTTGCATTCAAGCGTCACCTCAAGCTCTTCTCTCTTCTTTCGTTTAGTCCGACATGCAACTGCACGCGCACTAGAAGGGCTTGAAGCCTTGAAAGTTGAAATCTAATGGATGATAATGAGTAACTTGCATAATATATAATAGATTTATGAAATAGATTACATACATTGTGGTGAGTCTAAAATTATAGCGCTTTAGTCCTGGGATTTCTGTCTCAGGAGAATTTTCCATTTTGCTGCAACATCCTAGTGATGATACATCCTCAGAATGAGCTTCAGCAGATTCTTCTTCCAGCTCGATACTCGTTGTTTCATGTTCATCAGAAAGGTACCACTCCTCATCACTTAATTCTACTTGATCATCACTGAAAGAACCTTCTTCAAGAGAATCATCTTCGAAAAGACCTTTTTCTTTGTAAATGGACTTTTCATTGTGTTTACTTTGAGGAGTCTCACCAAGGTTGGCATCATCAATAAGTGCATTAACAGAACATGAATTTTCAGCAAATACAGACCTCCTCACATCAGGATCACACTGTTTCTGTCTCGAAGGCTGAGGCACAGAATCCAATTCAGGAAAGACAGAACATCCCTCCCTGTCCTTTGGTTCATCAGCATAGGGAAAAGGAGGCTTTTCCATATACTTTTGGTTATCATATAACTTCATAATATCTGCAGAACTATCTGCAATTTCAAGGAAAGATTTTGTGGCATCACTATCTTTGTTTAATCTTTCTGGTATTGCACTGTACTGGACTCCACTAGTAGACTGAGCCCACTGGAAAACATCAACATCTCCAGGCAATGGCCCAGGTTCAAGGTTGTCTTCATGCCCTAAAGGTTCTCCATGAAGACAAACAGACTTGTCACTACGTTCTGTGGTTATTCTATCAGGAGAAAAGTTCAATAATCTTGAACATCTTTGCATACGCGATATGTGTGCTTCCAGGTCAGATTCTTCAGCATTCTCACGAGACAATATTGACTCCCCTCCATCCTCGACTCCACAGTTTCTGCAAGCCTTAAGCTGCTCATCTGGTGGAAGCAAATAGTCACCTTTTATGGCAGGTTCTTCTACTTGATCATTATTGTCCTGGCTTATTCTTGGTGTAATTTGACCAGCTTCATTTTTCTTTCCAAGAAAGAACTTTTTTTCACCTCGTAACAGATCTTCCGGCTCTTTCAACTTTAGAATCTTTGACTCATCTGGACTGCTCCAAGTGTTGCAATTGTTTAGTACAATGTTGCTTCTCCTGTTAGGATCATTCTCCTTTTCATGCAGAGTTTCCTTAACCTTCTCTTGGTTCCTCTCCATAGTGTAGACATCAACTTCATGAGCAATATGAGCATTTTCACCAATAAACAGTTCAATATCGTCCTTATTCTGATATGCTGTTTTATCCTTGAAAGCCTCTTCATTCAATCTAGAATCTACTAGATCCATTTGGACATGACCAAGCACTTCCAAATTCTCCATTCTCAATCTCTCCTCTTCAGTGTGTTTCCATTGACCAAACCCTTCTCTTTCATCATAGAGCTGGTCTAAATCTTCTACTAGTGGCAATCTTCTCTCACCGAACAATTCCCGCTCCTTCTCAAGTTTGCTCCTTTCCTGTCTCAGTTCGTTTTCATTTTCAATTGATTCTTTCAAATCATTCAACAACATGTCATCTTTTGTCTCTCTGTTCTTCAGGTTCCTCATTTCTCTCTCCAAAAGTTGTTCTCTCTTGAAAATATTTTTATTTCTATTCTCAAGTATTATTTCCTTATGTGCCACCACATCCATTCTCCTTTTCAGTTGTTCATCAACAGCTCTTCTATTCATCTCAGTTTCCAGCTCAAACTCTTCTTTTTTAGATTCTAAGATGGAATCATGGTCATCAATGATTTTTTGGATGTCCACCTTCAAAAATTAAGAAAGAAATGTCAGCCTAACTTGTGAGGGTATGAAAGCTGGAAGAGATGAACTCCACAAGATTAAGAAAATAAATTAATCAAAATGCAGTAAAAAAAACTCAAAAAGGAATTTCAATGAAGGTATGTTGCAGGCTGACATTGTCAATTATTGACCAGATAGCAAGTGGACCACCATTTTGACACGGTGTTATTGCAGCACGTATCCCAACATGGAGTACATAGTTCTGACTATGAAGGGAAAGATCTCAGAGATAAAGATCTAGTTTTTCCTCACTATTTACAAAGAATAATAGCACGTTTTTAAAGAGGTCAAACCAGATCAGGGCAAATTGTTTTGCCCAGCCAATTCAATGGTTCGAATTGAAATTGTTGCATAAATTCTAAAAGTCAGCTTAAAAACAGTTTGTTTTGAACTTAGCACAACCAAATAAATACATTGGGTTTATTAAATTATCTTTTTCTCAACTTAACTGATCTGGTAATCAATCGTTGCTGAATTTTGTTCTATTTTATGCAGTTTTAAGTCTAATTCTGCATTGGATTATGTTTGACTTGCTCAAATTTAAAGAGGTGGCTATTTGCGTATCAATCACCCATAAACCTTGATGTCATAGTCCTAGTAAAATTTCTGTGACCAACCATATTACATTAGACGTTGATGATTGATACACCCTTGGGCTCGGTTTCTCTTTTTTCTAGTTGGGACTATCTTGTACATAGTAATCATTATTATGTCATTAACTATGTTTCCAACCATGAATTGGTTTCTTGGAATGTTTCTAGAGACACTCATATTATTTATATACATGTTGCCTGACTCAAGTTGGAAGAAAAAGAAGAACAAGTCTTGAAGACATGAATGACAAAATAAAATAAAATCTTAAGAGAACTTAGAGCATTATTCTAGCAGAAAAAATAAAATAAACAAGTTGTCCAGAAGTAGTAGGTAGTCAATCACAAATTAAAATCATATCCCAGAAATTCTCAAATTGTTTGACAGGGAAGAAATCTATTTTTATCAACTAAGATAGCTTCAAATTGGAAAGCACACAAATATAAATTGAAGTTTTGAATAAAAATTAATATATATTTATATCACACCAGATCTTCTCATGCAAGGCCAACTACTAAATCATATGACAAGCATTGTACGTTTGAATTTCATGAGATTGGTCAAAAGGTTGAATGCAGGATCTAAATATGCCCACCTGTCCAATTGTAGAACTTAAAAATGTATAGATGAAAAGAATCAAGACAAGTTACAAAAGTAGTTATTATTTTCCCTTGCTATTCCCAATAAAAAGTTTGTGAAACTTATACATGTTAATAGTCATTTTCAAGCAGTATATGAGAGTTGTGTCCTAATCTGAAGGAGAAATTTCCATGCTTCAAACAGATTCAACTTGTCTATTAAATAAGTAGACATAGTTCAGATATGTCTTAATAACACCACTTACGGTTGATATGGATGTAAGTCAAATAACCAAATTTCATTTAAATATGTTGGCTTTCCTTCTATCTTCCTCCCCTCTTCCCTGCCTTGTATGATTCAATACCACCAATATCCAAACTTCATCATCCAGATGACACAAGTTCACATGGAAGAAGAAAGTAATAGCCAATAAACTTGTAGATTGAAGTAGAAAATAAATAGAATTTTCCTAAGAAGTGTCCACATCTGTAGTAGGCACTTACACTTTCTCTATTGCTCAGTGGATCTTCGATGGCAAGTAATCCTTCCTCTTTCTTCTCTAACAACTCCTGCTTTATTACAGCTTCCTGCAGTCATTGCTGATTAGATAAAGAAAGCAAAGATGAAAAATATAAGTAAGACAATCCATCAAAGATTAGAAGGAATACAAAAAGCGGACCTTTTCTTTCGCATCTAAATCTCTAAGCCTCATGAACATATCCTCTTCTTTCAATTTAATTGAATCATTGAAAATCTCCAAGGTCTTCCATGACTCTTCAAGTTCCTTTTCTTTCTTCTTAAGAGTGTTGCACCTCTCATGTGCCTCCATCTCTCTCTCATTTAGAAAGCTATGCCACCGGGCAAGCTTCTTCTGACTATCCTGCAGCTCCTGTTCCCAAGCTTGCAAACCCTTTCTTTGTTGTGCAAGATCCTTCTCAAATGTGTTTTTTCTAGATGTCATAAATTACACCAAAAATCATTAAGTTATTTGAAAAGTTCAAAATGCTTTATCAAGTATTAGTAAAATCTAAAACCTGAGCAGTGACATAAAATTAAATGCATACTCAATGATAAAGAATGAGGATTCTTTATGAACTTTACACTCACGAGCCTCCACATCCTGTAATCTTCTATCTATCTCGGAACTTTTCCGACTAACTTCTGCTAGCTTGGCATTCAAAGAATGTAGCTTTCCTTTAGCCTCCAAGTATTTCTCTTCAACAGTGGCCTCAAGAGCATGCAATTCGAACAACTTTTTCTGAGATTCAAATTTAGCCTCAGCAACTTCAGCATGCATCTCATTCAAAGCCTTCTCAAGCTGAACGAAAAAATAAAATAAATAGATAAGACAGAGATGGAGAAATAAATAGAGTATCTTAGAGCATTCTAGCAAAAAAAGAAAAAGAAACTACAAGTAAAGAAAATGGGAAGTACTGATAATGTTTTTTAGCAGATGAAAAACTATTCGAGAATATCACATAGTGTAGTACTATAGTAAGATACTTTAGATGTTCTTGTCTATTTTAACCATTACCTTGGATTTTATCAACAATATCATCCATAACCTATGTTTCTTATGATTAATAAGCAGATGATACAAACAATTGTTGCAGCATAAAGAAAACGAGAATGCTACCTATTAAAGAACTTCTATTACATGAATGGCAAGAACAACATAAGGAAAACGGGAAACGACAGAAAATTAGTTCATAATAGATGATTTTGTTACTGGCAGCATAATATTTGGATAAAAGAAGAGAATAAAATGTCTAGCATCTGGTAACTGTTTACATTAACAATGGACTGCCTCTGAAAGCGCATGGCCCTCCTCATATCTTCCTCTTTCTTTTCAAATTCAGAAACAGCAACATTATGTGCAGCTTGCATGTTCTTTTGGATTTGCACTGCCTCAGACATTTCTTGCCATAGCTTTTTGTATTTAGCAGCTGATTCCTTCTTCTCTATCAAAAGGAGCCCCATATGATACTGGTACTGATAAAGCTGCATATAATAGGCCAGTTGGATGACAATTAAATTTCAAATTTAACTAGAAATTTAATTAAAATGAATTCAAACTTGATCCACTACTTATCACAAAATTACAATAGGATAAGTGTTCCCTGATGAAAAATAGTCTACCAACAAAATATGGATAAAACAATAAATAGACATAAAGAACGAATGACGGCAAATTTGCCCAGAAAAGTGTATGCAATAAGTGTACAAAGACACATAATGAAGACACAAGAACAGAAGGATCAGTTGTAGTGGCATTTTAATAGAGCCTCTCAGATAAATGGTACCAAGACAATACAACGACCAAATGGCTACTTGCCAATGCCAATTCTAGGGAAAGAGACATTGGAGAACTAGAGGTAATGAGATTTCGTTAATGAAAATGACAGTGAAAAGGAAAGAACTCGCTGAGTTACTGGCACTAATCAGTCATTGGATCACCGAGTTCATGATTAAACCAACTTGTCAAGTTGACTTTTTCAATTCAATAATCAAGTGAAAGGATAAGGAACTTAAAAAGAAAGCATCTAATCAACAATACTTAAGCTGGCTACCTGAACCAACAAATTCTTGCTATCTTTCTAAAGGGAGCTTAACTGTAGGGCAACCCATCAAGGAAAATAAAGATGCTTTTCTATTTTTTTTTCGGACATCTTTCTCATTTCTTGACCTATCCTGGTTACTGTTTGCTTCCACTATCTACTGTTAAGCATACACTGCAAAGCACCTAAGTCCATGACATATGTTGCTTTTCCATTCTACAATCTTCCATGCAATATAACAAATAAATTTACTTTTATCATCAATCTGTATTTTATATCATCCAAGTGATCTATTATTCAGATCATACTTCTAAAGAAATGCAATGCAAGAAGGTAAGTATAGCTTAATATAAAATCAATGAAATAGAAACATGGGCAATATCTCAATTATCATAACTTAACGCAATGTATTACACCCACAGCTAACCATTGATGATAAGAAGAAGAAAAGATGGGGCCTTTCAATCTCTTTCTCAAGCTCGAGTACTCTTCGAACGAGTGCTCGCCTATCTCTCCTCTGCAACACGGCCTCATCGAGAAACCCGGCCTCTCTAATCCGCCTCCACACCTCCGCCTCCATCTGTTCTCCATCACGATCCTCACCATCACCACGAAATGACAGCTCCTCCGGATGCAGCATCGCGTTGCCGACCATCACATCTCTACCTTCCCCCTTGCAAGGAATCACGCCGCCATAATTCCTAGGTTCCGGTGGGGCAGGCCAATTCCCCCTCGCTGGAATAGCCCTTTTCGAGAGAAACCAACCCTTCTTCTATGGCGCATGCATCGCAAATCCCCTTCTTCGTAGCTACAAGAACTCAATGAATCGGATTTGGGAGAGAAAGAACCGAGGGACCAAAGTTCTACATGGAAAAAGATTGTGAAAATGGTGAATGAAACTAATTTGGCCGTTGGAAACCCTAAATTGGATTATTTGGAGCCCCGAAATATCTCTTGGTCAGAGAACCGTTAACTATTTTTAGACAGGATGGAGAGAGCTCGATGAAACTCAAAAAAAGGATGACGGACCAAACAGCTATGTATAACGGTGGCACGAGAATGGGTGGCAATGTTGTGATTTACACGCCCCCCCGGTTTGCCTTACATGGATACCATTTCTTTACAGCAACATAAAGTTGGATGACAATTAAATTTCAAATTTAACTAGAAAATTAATTAAAATGAATTCAAACTTGATCCACTACTTATCATAAAATTACAATAGGATAAGTGTTCCATGATGAAAAACAGTCTACCAACAAAATATAGATAAAACAGTAAATAGACATAAAGAACGGATGGCGGTAAATTTGCCGAGAAAAGTGTATGTAATAAGTGTACAAAGACACATAATGAAGGCACATCAATCCTGGATGTTTCCATGAACAGAAGGATCAGTTGTAGCAGCATTTTAATAGAGCCTCTCAGATAAATGGTACCAAGACAATGCAACGACCAAATGGCTGCTTGCCAATGTCAATTCTGGGGAAAGAGACATTAGAGAACTAGAGGTAATGAGATTTAGTTAATGAAAATGACAGTGAAAAGGAAAAAACTCACTGAGTTACTAGTACTAATCGATCACCGAGTTCATGATTAAACCAACTTGTCAAGTTGACTTTTTCAATTCAATAATCAAGTGAAAGGATAAGGAACTTAAAAAGAAAGCTTCTAATCAACAACACTTAAGTTGGCTACCTGAACTAACAAATTCTTGCTATCTTTCTAAAGGGAGCTTAACTGTAGGGCAACCCATCAAGGAAAATAAAGATGCTTTCCTACTTTTTTTTTCAGACATCTTTCTTATTTCTTGACCTATCCTGGTTACTGTTTGCTTCCACTATCTATTGTTAAGCATACACTGCAAAGCACCTAAGTCCATGACATATGTTGCTTTTCCATTCTACAATATTCCATGCAATATAATAAATAAATTTACTTTTATCATCAATCTATATTTTATATCATCCAAGTGATCTATTATTCAGATCATACTTCTGAAGAAATGCAATGCAAGAAGGTAAGTATAGCTTAATATAAAATCAATGAAATAGAAACATGGGCAATATCTCAATTATCATAACTTAATGCAATGTATTGCACCCACAGCTAAGCTAACCATTGATGATAAGGAGAAGAAAAGATAGGGCCTTTCAACCTCTTTCTCAAGCTCGAGTACTCTTCGAACGAGTGCTCGCCTATCCCTCCTAATCCGCCTCCACACCTCCGCCTTCATCTGTTCTCCATCGCGATCCTCACCATCACCATGAAATGATAGCTCCTCCGGATGCGGCATCGCGTTGCCGACCATCACCTCTCTACCTTCCCCCTTGCAAGGAACCACGCCGCCATAATTCCCAGGTTCCGACGGGGCAGGCCAATTCCTCCTCGTTGGAATAGCCCTTTTCGAGAGAAACCAACCCTTCTTCTACAGCGCATGCATCGCAAATCCCCTTCTTCATAGCTACAAGAACTCAATGAATCGGATTTGGGAGGGAAAGAACCGAGGGATCAAAGTTCTACATGGAAAAAGATTGCAAAAATGGTGAATGAAACTAATTTGGCCATTGGAAACCCTAAATTGGATTATTTGGAACCCCGAAATATCTCTTGGTCGGAGAACCGTTAACTGTTTTTGGACAGGATGGAGAGAGCTCGATGAAACCCAAAAAAAGGACGACGGACCAAACGACTATGTATAACGGTGGCGCTAGAACGGGTGGCAATGTTGTGATTTACACGCCCCCCCCCCCCCCCCCCCCGGTTTGCCCTACGTGGATACCATTTCATGACGGCAACGTGAAGTTGGATGATAATTAAATTTCAAATTTAACTAGAAAATTAATTAAAATGAATTCAAACTTGATCCACTACTTATCACAAAATTACCATAGGATAAGTGTTCCATGATGAAATACAGTGTACCAACAAAATATAGATAAAATAGTAAATAGGAATAAAGAACGGATGGTGACAAATTTGCCCAGAAAAGTGTATGCAATAAGTGTACAAAGACACATAATGAAGGCACATCAATCCTGGACGTTTCCATGAACAGAAGGATCAATTGTAGCAGCATTTTAATAGAGCCTCTTAGATAAATGGTACCAAGACAATGCAACGACCAAATGACTGTTTGCCAATGCCAATTCTGGGGAAAGAGACATTGGAGAACTAGAGATAATGAGATTTCGTTAATGAAAATGACAGTGAAAAAGGAAAGAACAGTACGGGATTTTGTTAATTACACCCCCTTAGTGTACGTCAAACCCTTACCCTATCCGTACCAAGGCTCTGAGGAACCCGATTTGTGGGGTCCGCAGTTCCATCTGGATATGAGTTGTTCAGGTTACAAAAAATAGTACGAGTTATACTATGTATGATATTAATATCTGTGGTTTACATAAGTTAGTATAATTAAAAAAACAAACGTCACTAATTAAAATGTTGATATAGTATTACCTGATTATATTCCAAACAATTAAATCTTACATAGTAATATGTATCAAATGATGCAAACATATAATTGAAGCTTACATAGCAAAAGAACTAATAGTGGAAACGAAATGAACATTTTTGGTCAAATTTTGAACAAGCCATTGCCCAAATTGCAGCAGTAAGCAATAGGGCAGACTCTTCGAGAAGGAAATTTTACTGAAGACAACATACAACACCTATGACTAGTTCTAGCGACAGAGTGAGGCACCCAATTCCCAATCATCTACTGAAAGCATCCGTGTACGTCCATGGAAGCTGACGACGGAATCTGTAAGAAATCACGGTGGTGATACGGGTTAAAGAAATGAAGCCGTGCTGTGCTTTATTTCATCTGTAGCGGAGACCTTGGAAAACTGGATGATTGTTCTAAATAATAGCCAGCGCTTCTGAGCCCTCCTTGCTCGGTTTCAACAGCCTTGCTTACGTCGCCAAGAAACACAAGACGACCTGTGGAAATTTCAATCCATTTTAAGTATGTTGATCATGGATAAAAGTTCATCTACATTCATTAGTTCTTTATTCATATGGCTTCTTTTCAAGGGCACTATAGGCATTCTACTCTCACAAGCCCAATGAATCTGACTGTAACTTTGAAGAACTTATACTAAAATGTAATTTAATTATTTGTTGATTTTTAGATAAAAGCTTTAATATTATGTTTTACATTATATCAGAATTTTGGTCCAAGACCTTAGGATCTATCGGTTCTCAAGTTTCGAGTCAATAAGTTTTTATTCAGCATTTTGACTTGTGCAGCAATGAAATAAGTAAATTAAATTGTTGCATTTTTATCAATGCCCTAAAACTATTAACTGTTCAACAAGTAGTTTCGATCTGGGGCATTAAAATCCACCCAAGCTTTCCAATTGATCTATTGAATACATTAGATCATTGCTATTTCTATTGTTGCATGAACAACTATGGGTGTAATTGGTAGAAGAAAGAAGTGTTAGAAGGTGTGTAGTTGCATGGTTATCCTTCTATTATTGTTTTGTCTGAAAGCGATCGGCATGTGGATGCCCTAATATGATGGGACCCAGATGAACTGCACATCCATTAATTTGGGGTTTGATTATCCGTATTTTCGGATAATTAAAACTAAATACGATCAAATGAACATTTGGATATGATTCAATGAATGTTCTTCTCAATGGCATACGATTAGAGCTATCACTATAAACAGGTCTCTTCAGGTAATGTTTTGATCATGCGATTAAATACTTCACTCTTACATTGAATGCCTAGATACCAAATTCCTACAGGAGATTCATATGCAAGTATATCAAGTCGAGAGAGATTATATCTCAAGTCGGGATTCGACCTGGACATCCAAGTCAAGAGAGAGATAGGAAGTTCCTATAACTTAGGTTCTCTCTCTAAAGCATTTTTGCAGTGTATGTAAGAAAGTAAAAATGGGAGTCCAGTAGTAGAATGATATGATGAGGTAGGTTCTGAGTACTTGCCACTGGGCTTGTAGCTGCTGACTCGTTTTGAAAGGCAAGTTCATGGTTTCAGAGACAGCAACGAAGCTGAATGTAGACCCGCCACCAACCTGTTCAAGATAAGAATAATTAAGAAGAATGGGTAGGCCATGGAAAAGGGGAAGGAACACAAGCATGCATTTAAGAGTTACAGCATGCCCCCCAGCCAAATTCTAACTCTAGATAATTTATCTTTCCCAACTCTAATCACAACGGTTCTAAGACAAATATGGATTAATCTATTGTGGATTGGTTTGTCATTATTATGATTATGTTATAGGATCAAAACAAGCTAAGCCTGAAATGAGATGCCAATCAGTGGGCCTCAACCCGGTCATCAAAGACATTTTGAATTTAAAGGGCATTATCTTGACAAACGCATCACTTGTTTAGCTGATTGCAATCTTATATCTGAACAAGAAAAATTATATGATACACATAGATATCATGGCTATGTCTATATGTTTAAATCAAAACGGTTAGCAAATACCAAACTTTGTTTGGCATCGATTCTGCAGACTCCTAAACATAAACTTTGTTTTGACTGATACCTCACAATTCCAAACAACTCAGTGCCGGTGTCTTCGACTCCATGCCATCCAGAAGCCACTTCCAAGTTGACAAACATCCTCCATCGGCAAAGGGGCAAGGCTGAGATGGTGAGCCAGAATCCTGTGCCATTTCTAGCAGCATCTGCTGTCGCTCCTCCAAGTCCAGGCTATATTGCTTCTCCTGACATGATTAAGGTGAGTGCGTTCCAGAAACATGCCAACAGGTTGCTTGAAAGAATAAAGCTGTAGACAACAAGAAATTTTTTGGCCATGAATAGTTGATGATTTATATGTATACATCGGTATCTGAAATTGTTAATAGGACACTAACCTGTTGATATTGCTACAACAAATATCACATCATCACCAATTATATCATTGTACGTATTGTAAGCTTGTGCCTGAGCTGGAGTATCCAATAATTGAATTCACTGATGAGGTCAGATTTAGTCATCTTGCCAAAAAAACAAAAGCTAAAATAAAAGGATTACTGAACATGAGAAGCAAGGTTGAGCTGAGGTGGTATTGAGTTTTCTGACAACATCAGAAATCAACTACTGATGTGTCTAAATCAAATTGGGCATGATTATATCATGCAAGACACTAAGTCAGTCCAAAAGCTTAGAATCCTATGTTATGGATCAATCATAATATCTGTAATCCTACTATATCTTCTTAGTTCCTCTTTCTTTTATCTCACATACATGAATATTTCCAATAAAAATAAGATAAAAGTTATAATATACTCAACGAGATCCTCTTCTGATGCTTAGATCAAGATATTCTTTCAGATGGTGAAATAATACTGAAAAAAAATCAAATTAGAAAAGTATTCAGAGTATCATATCAATAGTTTCTGAGGAGAAAATCCCTTTATACAATAGTCCAACTGTCGAATAATTGGAATCGAGTAATTATCCTATTTAGATCTTGTTGCTAACCAGATGTTAATTTAGTTTGTCTAATGATTTTATCTTGACGACATGATAGTTTGATATTAACTGCTTTGATAACTATTTTGGTTACATGTGATGCTGTTACAACACCTGAGTCATTAGCTCATAGGTGCAGGCTTGAAGTCAATTTATACACCCACATCATCAATAAAACTAAATTAATTGCCATTTAGTCTAAGTATGAGCTGAAATTTATGCCATCTACAGTGAAGGTCATGTATAAGCTCGAGGCCTATAAAATTTCATAGCAAAACATGAATTTTAGATATTTCCTTCTTTTACTATGCAGATGTGCAGTCGTGAAAGATATGAAATCTTTAACACAATTCAATCAACAAAGACATTTGATGATGCTGGCACAATTTAGCTATGGATCATCATTCATGTTGTTAACCGAGTATAAACTGGAATCAGCTTAAGAAGAAGAGCAAGGCAACAGAATGAGGATTACCTCTTTCCTTGTGCCGGCCATAAGCGACATCCTTTCCAGCACAAAATCACGATCGGCCTACAAAGTTTATGAGGAAGAAAACAATTAAAATTAGGTAATACTCATGCCAATTTAGCTGCACACTTCGTCATTACTACTTACTGCAACTTCTTTCTCGTGTTCCTCAGGTGGATCATAAAGAATAGAGTCGTACAATCTCCTCCTCGTCCCATCCGAAAACACTGTTGCCATCCAAATTGAAGAACTTTTCAGTTCATTCATAAAGAATAGAGGAAGGATTAATAGGGTTTGAGAGGATTAGGGTCTATGATTAAAGCAATAGTTAAGGATGAGACGTTAAGGCAAAGAACTTGTCAGTTGTCGATCGATAAAGACTTTGATGAGTATTTATCCTTTTTATTTTAAATTATTGTGTTAAATATATATTTATTGAATCATAGTTTAAATCATTGTTTTGAATCATAATTTTTTGAGTGTTTACCTTGTTGCAATAGAAGTGTTTTTCTTGTTATTGTTGAATCATATTTTTGTGAGTGTTAACCTTGCTGCAACAGAAGTGATTTTATTGTTCTTGTTGAATCATCTTTTTGTGAAATACTTGTTGCTACCGGTGGTGTTTCTTCTTCAATCAGTTGTGTTTCAGACTCGTAGTTTTGAGTGATTCTGCAATCAGTCTTGTTGAATCATGTTCTTGTTGCTATTAGTTATTGTTTCTGTCCTATTTAATCATGTTCTTGTTGCTATCATAGTGAGGAATCATGAATGTCTGCTTTCATTACAGTTTTTTATTTTAGAATCTTATTTTATTAATGGTGTTTTTGCTATATGATTGTTTTGTCAATTGTGATAGTATTTTTAACGAAAGTTAGAATGAAGGGGATGGAATAATAAGAGTTGGGGGAATGAAACAGTACAAAAGTAGGAAGATTTTACTGTTGCTATAGAGTTTCCTGTTAGGATCAAGTGATATATAAAAGATGATAAATATAGAATTAAGGTGATATGCCAAATTATTTATGTGAGATTATTTGACAATAGTTAAATGGTTGATCGATATGTAAAAAATCTTTCATATCAACTTATGTTTCTAAATCAATGCGACAGAAATACAATAAAACTAATGCGAAAATAAAATAACATACCTTCCACCTTAAGAATTTCTACAGTGATTTCTTTTTGATCTTTGGTACTTCACGACTTAGAACTCTCGCTTTAGATGGTGTAGCAAATCCTTTTGACTTCAAAGAGATGTTGAATCCAAAACCAAAATCCTCATTTATATAGATGTTCTCCTATCAAGAACATTTATTATCACTAACTCATAATGTTGAAGAATTAATTTAAATTTATAACGTTTGGACCATAATAATGAAGAACTTAACGATATTAAATATTTAATAATAATGGTTATATTTAGAATAAAAAATCAAAATATTTAAAACATAATAAATGAAGAAATTGATTATAATGAATTATGAATCTTAACGAGAACGGTTATATTATTATTAAATATGATATTTAATAATAACAGTTATATTCTCCCACTTGACCCATATGTTTAGCTTAATAATTTGAATTAATCTTTCTTGAACAACTTTCTTAAGAAATAAATATATGAATTTTAGCAATAAGTTCTTTAAAAGCGAGTATTATCATCCATGTATCACGATGTATTTAGTTTCTTAATCTTAATGTGGTAATATTACTTAATGAATAATCCTTATGTTTATTCTTGGTCCAATAACAATATATTTTCTTAAAATAATGTGCACATGAATGAAAAATATCACAATATATAAGAGTTTCAATATCATTACAAAGTGGAACCAAGTCCCATTTTCTCTACATGATCCTTGAATTTCAGAGGTGGCATACCTTTAGTCAAAGGATCAGCAATCATCAACTCAGTGCTAATATGCTTAATCATCAACTCAGTGCTAATATGCTTAATGACCACTTTTTTTTCTTTTACACGTTCTCTTATAGCTAAATACTTATTATCGATATGTTTACTTCGACTTCCACTTTTATTGTTTTTAGCCATAAAGACAACAGTTGAATTATCGCAGAAAATTCTTAATGGCCTAGAAATAGAATCTATAATTCTAAGTCTAAAAATAAAACTCTTAAGTCATATACCATGTGAAGTAGCCTCAAAATATGAGATAAACTCAGCTTCCATAGTAGAAATAGCAGTAAGGTCTGCTTGGTGCTTCTCCAAGAAATAGCTCCACCAGCTATCATAAAAATATATCTTGATGTTGATTTACAAGAATCAACACAACCGGATAAGTTTGAATCTGAGTAACCAATCACATCCAGATTATCTGTATGTTTATACATAAGCATGTAATCTTTGGTTCTGCGTAGATACCTCATCACTTTCTTTACAGCTCTCTAGTGGTCTATACCTGGATTACTCTGATATCGACCTAGCATCCCCACAATAAATACAATATCAGGTCTAGTACATAAGCATATGGGATGTTTTTCATTTATTCTCTTTCAAAGTAGTTCTTTTGGCATTGGTTCAAATTAAATCTATCACCTTTCACAATGGGAGCAACACTTGGTGAACAATCCTTCATCCGAAATCTTTCTAAAAGTTTATCGATATAGATTTCTTGTGATAGACTTAAAATGCCTTGAGGTCTATTTGTATGGATCTTAATGCCAATGACATAAGATGCTTCACCCATATCCTTAATGTCAAAATTTTTAGAAAGAAATTGTTTCACCTCATGAAGCAAACCATTATCATTGGTTGCAAGCAAAATATCATCTATATATAAAACAAGGAAATATATTTTACTCCCACTAACTTTCTGGTATATACATTGATCCATGAGATTTTCAACAAATCCAAATGAAGAAATCACTTCATAGAAATTAAAATACCATTGGGGCAAGAGGCTTATTTTAAGTTGTATATAGATTTTCTTAGCTTACAAACCAAGTGTTCACTAACACTAAAGGAGAAACCTTCGGGTTGTTTCATATAAACCTCTTCATTTAGATCTCCATTAAGAAAATACCGTTTTCACATCCATTTGTTGTAACTCAAGATCAAAATGAGTAACTAATGTCAAAATAATATGTAGAGAATCTTTCTTACATACAAGAGAAGTCTTCATATAATCGATTCTCTCTTTTTGAGTAAGTTCCTTTGCAATAAGTCTTGCCTTATATCTCTCAATGTTGCCTAACGAATCTTTCTTAGTTTTAAAGATTCATTTGCAACCAATAGCCTTTGTTTCATTAGACAACTCTACAAGATCCCAAACTCCATGGCTCATCATGGAATTCATCTCTTCTTTCATAACATCATGCCACGAATTTGACTCTTTACGACTCACGGCTTGTGAAAATGTTTCAGGATCATTTTTTGCTCCAATATTATAGTCATATTCTTGTAGATATACAACATAATCACTAAGAATTGCTGATCTTTTATTTCTAGTAGATCTTCTTAATGTTGTACTAATGGTTCCCTAAGGAACTTGTGGTTCAACTAGTCGTCCAAGAGCTTGTTATAATTCCTGAACTACTTGATCTATTAGAATACTATCAATAATTTATGGAATTTCAATTATTGGTTGTTCAGCACTAGTTTGTACTTGAGGAGTGCTATGAACTATAATCAATCTATCATTTAATGTGGAAAGTTGAGATTCTATATGATCATGTGTGGAAACTATATTCTTGAAATGATCGCTCCCACTAATCACATCATCCTCAAGAAATTTAGCATTTCTTGATTCCACAATCCTAGTTATGTGAGATGGACAATAGAATCTATAACCTTTGGGCTTTTCGGCATATGCAATGAAATACCCACTAATAGTCCTCGAGTCCAGTTTTTTCTCTTGCGGATTATATATTCTGACTTCAGACGGACATCCCCAAACGCGCATATGTCGCAAACTCGGTTTCCAACCTTTCCATAATTCAAATGGTGTCTTTTGGACAACCTTGGTTGGAACTCGGTTTAATATATATACAGTCGTCTTTAGTACTTCAGTCCACAAGAATTTAGGAAGATTAGAGTTACTAAGCATACTCCGCACCATGTCTAATAACGTTTGGTTTATTCTTTCTGCAACACCATTCTGGTCTGGAGAACCAGGCATAGTGTATTGGGCAACAATCTCATGTTCTTGAAGAAACTTAGCAAAAGGACCATGTGTTTGTCCATTTTCAGTATATCTATCATAATATTCTCTACCCTTATCTGATCTCACAATTTTAATTTGATTACCACATTGATTCTCAACTTCAGCCTTAAAGACTTTGAAGACATCCAATACTTTATTTTTATTATGAAGCAAATATATATACATATATCATGAGTAATCATCTATAAAGGAAATGAAGTATTTCTGACCATGTATGTCTATGTCTGAACAACATATATCAGTATGAATTATCTTTAATAAATCTGAACTCCTATTAGTACTATTTTTGGACTTATTAGTCTGCTTTCCCTTAATATAGTCCACACAAGTCTTAAAATTAGTAAAATCAAAAGTCCTAAGGACCCCATCTTTAACTAATCTCTTAATTCTTTATGGAGATATGTCCTAATCTTCGATGTCATAATATAGAGGAATCCTCATTAATATTACACCTCTTAATGCCAGCGTGAACATGCATTGAACTTTGAGTATTATTATTTTGTAATAAAATACGATAAAGACCATCAAACAAAATACCTTTTCCAACACAATCAGATTTATATAATAAACGAAATGATGTGTCTTTAAAATTAAAAGAATACCCAAATGGTATGAGTTTGGAAATAGAAATTAAGTTTCGTGAGAAACTTGATACATAAAAGGTCATTTCCAATTTTAAAACAAAACCACTACTTAAAGTTAAAATGCATGTTCCAATTGCCTCCACATATGAGCCTATCTTATTTCCTGATAAGATGCTTTGCTCACTTCTCACTGGCTTCCTTAGGTTTTACATACCCTGCAAAGAGTTTACAATATAAATTGTTGATCCAGAGTCAATCCACTATGTGTTAATATTAACATTGACCATATTAGATTCATAACACACAAACAAAGTTAGTTTACTTTTCTTTTCAAGCCATTGTTGGAATTTTGTACATTCCTTCTTCAGGTGTCTTTTTCTTTTACAAAAGAAACACTTTGCTTCTTTTTTTATATCAGCTTGGGGTGGTATTTTATCTTTTTCCTGAGCATTCTAATTGGCTTAGTTTTTGTCAGTTTTATTTTTCCCGCGAGTGATTACCACCAATGCACTCTCACCCAATTCCATCACTAGCCTCTCTTCTTTTTGAACACACATAGTCATTAATTCATTGATTGACCATTTGTCTATATTGTATGAAATTTTAAAATGATCATATTGAGGTGGAAGGGTGTTCATAATATAGTATATTAGGAAGGATTCTGACATATTAACCTCGAGTTTCTTAAGTTGAGCCGCAATATCTCGCATTTGCATTATGTGCTCACGCACACCCTTTATGTTAGTGAGTCTAAAGGATGAGAATTTCATTATTAGGGTACTAGCTAGTGCCTTATCCGAAGTGACGAATTGTTCATCGATAGCTTTTAGTAAGTCTCGGATATTTTCATGCTGGTCAACAGAACCATGTATGCCAATAGTTATCTTAGTTTTGATAAACATCACACTGAGCCGATTGGATCGCTCCCATCACTCACATAACATGATCTCAGTTGGAGTGTTGGTATTAGTGACTATAGGTTGTTCGTCTACCTAATAGCATAATCAATATTCATCCACCCTAAATGGAGGAGAACCCTCTCCTTCCATATCTTATAGTTATCACCACTAAGTTCGGGAATATCATATCGAATATCAAAGAAATTAATAGTTTGAGAAACTGGATAAAATCAAACATGCTTATGTCAAAATTTGATGCTTAATAGTCTAAATTGTATGTTTTACCAATGTGAAACATGTCAAACAAAAATATAAATCTCATGACATAAAAATTGTTTGTGGGCTAAATTCTTAATTCAAATAGATTCAAATGATCTTTATAGTAAAACTATCAAATTATATTTAAATTCATAATCCCTATAGGTAAATTATGAAAATAATATATAGGTAAATTATGAAAATAATATGATATTTTATCCTGATTAATTATATTAAATATAATAAAGATCCTATGAGATAATAATTATTATATAAAATATAATCAATTACAATATGATATATAATTACTTATGTGATCCTTATTTTAATTTTATATATAATTTTAATTAATTAAGGATGGCTAATTCTTAATATACATTATGATGGTTAATTCTTAATTAATTAAGATTATATGGATCACTAGACATTTTAGACATATAAAATTAACTCATAAGCATGATTAGATATAATCAAATATGCATACGAGTATTTTATTGTCTTAATTTTCAATATATCAAGAAGTTTCAAAAGAGACCAAAATCAAATCATTTTCATGGCATAAAAATAAAAGCTCTTTCGTATCGAGGTCAATCGACTCTAATATCAAATGTAATAAATCTTTAATACCAACTTATGTTTCTAAATTATTATGATCGGAAATAAAATAGCGTACCTTCAATCATTATTGTCAAGAATTTCTATAATGACTTCTTCTTGAACTTTGACATTTCTCGGCTCAAAACTCTCGCTTTAGATGATATAGAAAATCCTTTTGACTTCAAAAAAATATGGAGCCCAGAGATCTAAATTCTTATTTATATAGATGTTTTCAACATTTATTATCGTCAATTCATAACGTTGAAGAATTAATTCAAATTTATAATGTTCGGATCATAATAAAAACTTAATGATATTAAATATTTAATAATAATAGTTATATTTAGAATTAAAAAATTAAAATATTTAAAACATAATAAATGAAGAAATTGATTATAATGAATTATGAGTCTTAATGAGAACGGTTACATTATTATTAAATATGATATTTAATAATAATGGTTACACAATAAATATTGTGATATGATTAGAAAATTTTTGAAAGCAATAATCTAATATGAGTATGTTTTAAATATTTTTATACATAAATTGTAAAGTGTAAACAGTGAAGAATGAAGGCTACCACTGCAGTCTTATATCAGTGTACACATCCAATGAATAAAGCATCTGAAGCAAATTACTCAACCAAGTAGTATGCATGCTAATGTTGACTGGTGCAAAACTGGCTCTTTCTGACATTGAAATCCCACAAGCCAAAAAGGAGAGCAGTGAGTGGCCAAATCCCCAAGCATTAATGAGTGATCCATTCATTGCATTTCTTCATTTAAAGATGGATACAAAACTGGACACAAAACTAAGGAATGAACATTACAATCTTACACTGACACCTAACAATGATAGATGAATATCCATTACAACAAAAGTGTATAGAACTGGACATTGCAATCTTACACAAAACCTAAAAATGATAGGGACAGTGAACTGGACACAAAACTTAGGAATGCAGCAGCACAACCCAATCTACTTAAAGCACATTACATTTAAAAGCTCCTTGATTGATGATACAATCACATATGCCTTTTTATTTAGACCAAGTGTTCAAATAAGGTACATTGCAATCCAAAAAAATAATCGGAGTTTCCCAATATAATTTCTCCCTCGATGTACTCCTTGGCCAACTCGACTTCATGCACTTTTACTCTTCACAGCAAATTTGGAATTACTCTATTTGCTCCTTTACATATAGGTGGACCAATTCGATTAAAGAATCAATATCCTACACTGAAAAACCAAGGAATGTTTGTCAAGATTGTTGAACCAACAAAAGTATATAACCAACAAAGATGAAATCGTTAGAAGATAAAATCATTAGAATGACAGGAGAAATTTGTTGTAGAAGTCGCATGTACAATCTAACATTACCTCTCAGGGTTAGGGTTATGCTCCATCCAAGAATTTCTCATCATAAATCACATACCACAATAGCATCATCCATACATATTCAAACTTAAGCTAGAACTCTGACTTGATATTAATATTCACAATACTGTTAAAACTCTGATCTGATATTTAGATGTTGTAGAGAACCACATGTTGATTATGAAGAGCTTTTACTGCAAACCCTACGTGACTGATTTAGGGTTAAAAAAAAAAAAAGTCAGATGCGGGGCCATCCTAAGTCTAACGTTCTTTTTTCTACCATTGAATTAACTGATTAAATTATCATTTTGTCATTCGTAAATTACTAATTAAGTATGTGATATCATATGCAATAGATAATATTATAAAAAATAAAATAAATTATTTTAATTTCATAATCATAGAGAGCCTAATATAACTTTTAAGAATACAAGCTCTACGATGTTTAAAGGGTTCAAATATAAGAGATAATCTATAATTAACTTTTAAGAAAAGGATTAAATAATAAAAAAAGATTATTGATTACTTTGAAAAGAAAAATCATTTGTTATTTGTTTTTAACGATCTAAATATCCTTTGTTACCTCGGCGGGTATTATCAATCGTCACCCATACCCGATGTGATCACCTTTATCTCGTCACTCCCCTATTTCATATTTATCTTTGCCTCCACTCTCGACCCCCTACGCCTCTATACTGCTTTTTATGTTTTCGTCACTCGACTCAACTCTATTCTTTCGGAGGAATGAGTTTCGTCCCTTTTCCTCTTATGAAGGCTTCATATTTCTTCCAAAGCGTGTCGCTAGGAATAGAGATGAAGGGGTTATGGGTAAGGAAGAGCATGTCATTCATCTTAGGGGTTGAGTTTGGTGGGAAGGGCATAGAGGAGAGGGCAAGAGGAAGGGTGTCGAGTCAATCGACGAGGTCACATAGATGACCACAATAGAGATAGAGGCAATGGTTGATAATATCCACTCGAAGGAAGAGATGACAAAAGACATATAGGACATCAAAGAAAAAAGAGCACCATATAAAAAAATAAAAATTAAGAATACCTTTCAAAAATTCCAAAAAAATGATATATAGACTATTAGAACAAAAAGGGGCATATAAGTTATTAAAGTAAAAAAGAGGCATATATGGTATCTTAGTAAAAAAGAGGTAAATAAAAAAATAAAAATTAAGGGCAACTTTCAAAAAATCTCAAAAAAAATAAGAGTGCCTAATCAAGATAGCACTATCTTAAAAAAAAAAAATTCTAACTAGATTAGTCATCCTCTATCCTCATATATCCTCACTACTAAATCCTAAACCATGAAGGGATCAAATAATATGGATTTATCTAAATGCATAATTCATCTTGAACTCGTATTCTCAAACTTTCCTAACGGGGGCATCAATTGAAGAGCGCTAGAGTCACTAATTCAAATAGATTTTCTAAAAATTATTAAGGATATTATAAGAAGATGAATCTTGATCACCAAGGTTATAAAAATATAACTTTACAAGTATATTCACTTTATATAATCTATGGTTGTTAAGTCCATTTATTTGATATTGATCCCTCATGTAAGATTTTTTTTTTTCGGTTAAAAATATATTTCAACATGGTTGTTCGTTTGTAAAGATATATTTAAGTATGGTATCGATAGGATGGAGGATAATTTTTATTACTCATATGGGTATGTGATGAGGATGGGTCTCCACCCATTTTCGTACTCATCTTTATCTCGTTTATATTATTATATTATATATAATATATATTTATTAATAATAATATAAAATAAAAAATTTGATTATTGAATCCAATACTTATAATTCAAACATTTCAACATTAACCACAAAACTAATTATATATGTATAATTTTTAATATATTTAAATTTTATAAAAAATAATAGGAAAAATAAAATAATATATTTCATCAAAAAAATTAAGATTTATTATGTGATGAAATGTATGTACGGTATGAACTTTAATTTGAGTAAAAAAACTTTAATTTTTATTTATTTAATATTAGTTCTTAAATTTTTGCTTATATAATTAATTAATATTTAAGAGCAAATTGGAAACATGGAACATCCTTTGAAGAGGATAAAGATTATTATAAGGTAATTGATAGATATTTTTAGTTTAAATAGAATTATTTACTTTTAAGATTTTATTACTAGATACTTTATATGTTTTCTTATTTATATATGATCCGTATGTGAGCATGAAAATTAAAAAGCAGAATTAATGAAAAAATTATTAACTTATGGATTTACTTGGATATATTTGTATTTATTTATTTATGGTTATATTTGGAAATATTTATATTTGAATATTATTGTGACGTGTGAGCTTTGTAAATATTATTATTATTATTATTATTATTTATAATTTTTAGTAATAATAATAATAATAATAAATTTATTTTTTAAAATAAAATGACGAATACATGAGTTCTTTGCCTCTATGAAAATTTTCATCACTACCTCTGTTTTATCTAAACGAGGAATATGATGAAAATAAAAGATAAAAAAGATGAGACGAATGAAAGAAACATTCCCCCTACTTCCTTTTGTTCTATTGACATCCATACTCTTTAGTTTGTAATATAAGAGAGACTAAGATTTGAAGTATCTAAAAACTCTTATGTAAAAATATAGGTAAATAACGTATATTTCCTCAAATTAAATCTTATTGGTTTGAGATTCGTCCAACTTTTGTTATCATGTTTGTTTAGTGACTTCATGATTGTGATGGGTCAAAATAATAGCGACATTATCCATGGCAATGTTCATCCCATTTGTCAATTATTATTTGATTATAACGCTGGGTTGAGCCTTCTTTAACAATTTTTAAGTGATATTATATGAGCGATTTGAAATCCAAAAAACATGTCATATCTGCGACACGAGCGCTCAGTGGCTCATATGGCTAGTTCTTGCGACATAGTGAGACACCCAATTCCCAATCATCTGCTGGAAGCATCCGTGTACGTCCATGGAAGCTGACGACGGAATCTGTAAGAAATCACGGTTGTGATATGGGTTAAAGAAATGAAGTCGTGCTGTGCTTTATTTCACCTTGGAAAACTGGATGATTGTTCTCAATAATAGCCAACGCTTCTGAGCCCTCTTTGCTCGGTTTCAGCAGCCTTGCTTACGTCGCCAAGAAACACAAGACGACCTGTGGAAATTTCAATCCATTTTAAGTATGTTGATCATTGATAAAAGTCCATCTACATTCATTAGTTTTTTATTCATATGGCTTCTTTTCAAGGGCACTATAGGCATTCTACTCTCACAAGCCCAATGAATTTGACTGTAACTTCGAAGAACTTGTACTAAAATGTAATTTAATTATTCACTGATTTCTAAATAAAAGCTTTAGTATTATGTTTTACATTATATCAGAATTTTGGTCAAAGACCTTAGGATCTATCGGTTCTCAAGTTTTGAGTCAAATAAGATTTTATTCAGCATTTTGACTTGTGCAGCAATTAAATAAGTAAATTAAATTGTTGCATTTTTATCAAGGCCCTAAAACTATTAACTGTTCAACATGTAGTTTCGATCTAGGGTATTAAAATTCACCCAAGCTTTCACTGTGACCGGTTGCTTTCAAATTGATCTATTGACAAATATTTGGGTTCTCGCTAGAAGCCAAAGTCCTATACTACAAAATGCAAGATAACTAATTGTAACTCAATAAGCATGCCCCTTCCTCATTGGGTCATCAGTTCTCTACTATCTTTTTCTGAATTAGTATACTTGAAGGCTAAAGATGACTGGTAAGCTTTCAAACTTTGAAAAGCAAAAAATTAAGGAAAGAGAAATACCATCTGCACGGAGAGCAACTTCCCTTATGCGCCTAACAAGTCCAGTAATTGGGTCACTGAAAACTTTAGTCTCCAGGTTGCCCTCCAAATACAAAATCGCCCTGTAATAAAGGAAGTAGCAAGTGTTTACCATTGACACTCATATATTTTTCCTTTGAAAAATATAAAATGCAAGAACATACAATCAATTTACTTGACACATCTCACATCACAATTAACAATTCTCAATCACATAGATGATTGTCATTCACAAAATTAATTCATATATATATATATATATATATATATATATATAATTAAGGAATTTGTTAACATCATGGCAAATCAATACTCAATATGTCTAAAGGTCATGTTAATGGTATAAACATCGTACACATAAGTTAACATAGATGTAGGATGTGCACACATTCAAGCGGTCCCATTTCCAAGTATGAACTTTGGACGAGAAAAAGCATATATCCTATTGATTTGTTTACTCGATAGCACAAATTCCGTGGAACTCCTCATGATGATGAACTTACCGTAGTTCATTTAAGTTGATGAACTTGCTTTCATGAACAAATAGCTTGGCAATCTATATGTGGTCCTTTAGGATTTCAAGAAGTTCCTTGACATATAGGCAGACTACCTCACTGAAGCTGGTGGCTCGATAGAACAGAATTTGCTCAAGAATCAGACAATATATTTCTAGTAAATAAGTTCTTAATCTATATTTTTTGCAGAATCAGAATCCAATGGTTCCTATATAAAGCAACTTAGGTTGTTGGCATATGATTCTTTAGTAAATTTAGATGAGAACATATCTGAATATTCGTTTGCTTCAGCTAAATAGTAATCAATATAATTAAATAATTAGTAGATTGAGATATCAAAGAAACCACTGGTAGCAACAAAGAAAGGAACATATTCATTAGTTAGGCTCATTCATATATGATTTCCAGGATGAACTTGTGAAACTGGTATAACGACATTCCTCTCGACCACATTTAATGTGCTTATCGCACAGAATGACTAAAAAAACCAAAGAAACTTCAATGATTCATCACCCTTGTAAACATCATCTACAACTGTTTACATGTGAAAGGCTTAGAACATTTGGCATTTTTCAGTCCGAACTTCCTGAGTTAGCATTAATCGCCTAATTATGAATAGAATAAATTCACCTAAATCAAGATCATAAGTTCACCAACTGTGAATAGGATAAGTTCTGAATAATTGCATGATTATGGGATCATGATGTGAGAACCAAGTTAACAAAGGCATACAAGAAACTTGGGTCAGCAGTATTGCAGATAAAATCAATTGATTCAATTGCAAAGCCATATAGAACGAATGACATTATCGACATCGTTCTCAGCTATATTATCAGACAACTTACCCAGGCTTGACGTGCTTAAGGGCGAGGCCGCTGAGCCGATCAGAGTACACACAAACCCTGTGCCACTGCACGGCGCACCGCTCGGCGTACTCTCTCGGCTCCTCATTCTCAAGGGGCCGGCGATTGTTCCGGATCCCTCCGGTACCCAGCGAGAAGAGCACCACGGCGCGCCCGCTCCTCAGATATTTTTGCACCGGTTGCTGCCCCACCTTCCCGACAACGACCGCCTTCGGGACAGACAGATCTCCCGATCAAAACAAAGCCCGTCGGTTATCGATAGGGTTCGCCGTGAAATTTTACCTTGTAAACACCTTGGTCGAGGCCGCTTTCGAGGGGGCGTTGGAAGGGGGCACGCCGCTGGGGAGCCTCGGAGGCAGCTGTGGCATCAGCGGCGCCGGATGAGGGGGAAGGGGGAGTGGTCTCTTCCGAGCGAGGGGTGCCACCTTCGGACGTGGAGTCAGACTCGTCGGGGGAGGAGAGGGAAGTGGAGGAGAAGCGGGAGGCAGAGGGGAGAAGGATCTGGCGGCAGAGTGGAGGACCGCGACAGATTAGGCGCTTGGAGAGGGAGGCAAAGGCGGAGAAGGAAGAGGAGGAAGCAGCCATCTGAGGGTGGTGTGAGCTGCCCTCTTCTTCTTGTGGTGCGATAAACCCTCCAGCTTGAAATGGGGGTGACGGCTGGGGTTTTGGGCGCGGCGCAGCAAACGCGCTCGAGAACCGGGAAGCGTTACGGTCCGAGTCAACCCATGCAAATTAGCATGCCTGCCATTTTTGGGTTTTTTTTAATTCATTAATTAGAAAATGAGTAAATAATTTTGTTTATTTTTTTAATTTCTCAATATTTCAATGCATATTGGCCTCCAATTCTCGGTATTTAAGAAGAAAACTATATTGGTATTTATTTTATAGAAGATTCTATACTATCTTAAAGAGGATTGATTGATGCATGTTAATATAAGTCGATCCAATTCATAAAAACAACCTTTTATAGGTCCAACTCAAGTCACGGTAAAGCATATGATATTGCAACCATCATAAGATACAAAATATATGATAAATTGATGTCATGAATATTTCTTAAACACACACACAAACACACACATACATACATATATACATACATACATATATATACATACATACATACATATATAAATATATATATATACATATATATATATATTTATATTTATATTTATTTATATTTATATTTATATTTATTTATATTTATATTAGAGTTGATGCGTAACACAGTTGATCTTTTATTGTTGGCTCTTGGAAGGACCAGTTCACTTGCAGGTGGCAACGAGGACTTTCCTCGGCGGCAGCGAAGGCCGCCTCCCATGGAGCAAGGCCAGATTATCCAAGAAGAGCACGTCACCTTCCTCCCACTTGAACTGCACGCTCTCCTCCTCGATGATCTCGCCGCACCTCTTCACGACGTGTTCGGGTATCTCCGACCCGTCCGCCATGGTCGCCGAGCTGGTCTCCTTGCCATGCATACCGACGACGGTGTTGAACCACATGCGCCTTGCCTTCCTCCCCGGGAAGACCCGAGTCAAGGGCCGCGGCCCCAAGATGGTCGTCGCCCCGCCGTTTGGGAGCCACTCGATGTTCATTCCCAGTGCCCTGGCCCTGCACCGTTGACTCCATTCATTAGAACTACATGCTTCTGCTGTGGAGGACGAGATGGATGATGGTACCTTCGCTCTGCTTCGACCGGATCGGATGTGCCGAAGGCGTCCTCCCATCCTCTTCCCCTCATGGAGGTGGTGTCGTTCTTGCTGACGGCAGTGAAGGTGTATCGCAGTCCCTTCTCCTCCATCTCCCTCACGTTGTCGGGGTACTCCTCAAGCATTCTCTCCGTGACTCGAAAGCTCGGCACGAAGGGCGTCTCACCGCCCTCCGGCGGCGGCACTTGGCAGAAAAGGATCACCTTGGTGGGGAATTCGTTGATCTGACCATCACATATCAGTAAAAGGTACATATATCTGATCACTTCATCGATCGAACAAGGAAGCATGGGGCTTCGAGCTCACCAGAACCATCTCATGGTGGTAGTATATGAACTCGGACAGGGGTCCTTCGTTGGCGGTCCACACGCGCTTGTGGACGTGAGTCCTTGGCGCAGGGCCGACATAGCGAATGTCGTCCCACCCGAAGGCATCGACGATCTCGTTGAAGCCCTCGGCGTCGCGCACGTCGAATCCCCTGAAGAGGACGGCGCTGTGCTGCAGCAGCTTCTCCTCGAACCACTCCTTGTTGGCCTTGAGCGTTGCCACCAGTGAGCATAGGCCTCGCTTTTGGGCTTCGGCTGGGCGGAGCACCAGCGGCATCTGCTCTCCGTCAACGAGCTTTTGGCCCTTGCATTCGCCCACCTCAAACTCGTTGTTCACCACCTCCATGACTGCTTTGGGACTCTCTCTCTCTCTCTCTCTCGCTCTCGTTTGTGTGTGAAGAGAGGATCGTGGCCTGATAAAGGAGAAGCCACGCTAGTTAGACAATAGATCCATTAGAACAGACAAGA
This sequence comes from Musa schizocarpa, assembly GCA_900464855.2. Lineage (NCBI taxonomy): Eukaryota > Viridiplantae > Streptophyta > Magnoliopsida > Zingiberales > Musaceae > Musa > Musa schizocarpa. The sequence goes on along the minus strand of LS990923.1, from coordinate 45,365,330 downwards.
ACATTTTTTAGTGTAGAAAGTGCCGGAAACTGTTGGAAGGCAACGATGAATCCTATAGAGAACGTAGTATGCCAAATGTGTTGAGCTTTGGAAGCCATGTACAGATTACAAGAAGCTTTGGAGACTTGGTAATGAGTGATTTTGGCTTGTACTTGTCGAGAGGAAATCCTTCAACGACAACCATAATTAAGGTCACGTATTTCTCCATTCATAGAAAGAAAAAATGAGTTATAGCAGAGCCCAGACACTAACCATGCAGCCGTTTCACATAGGCTCAAAGCTCCCTGCAACGAACTGTCGAGAGTCAGCACTAACTTAGCTAGAGTGTTTCATCCCAAGTAGCTGCTCATGGCCATTAATCAATCTAACATTTTGTGTACTCGTCCAGTAAGTTTCTACATATGAATCTCTCAGCTTTTCATATATGCTAATGCAAGCGCAAGAAGTCCTGATTCATCATTTCACTTGTTCAAGTACATTTAGATAAATCTCAATGTCACTGTCGAACAAGTTCAAAATATCAAATGGCGTCTCATAACATGTTTCATGAAGCAAATGTTGCCAGTGTCACCCAACATAGAACAATAACTTCAGATGAAACTTGGACAAACAGGTCCTTTTGATATGCCAAGGCGAACTTCCATCCCGTGATGCATGTCCAGTGGCTTGAATGTTTCCGAGTCCTGTGGCACTGCAAATCCGAAAAGAGAAAAAAATATTAGACAACAACACAGCATGTAAATTCAAAAACAATAATGGAAAAAGAAAAAATAAAATAAAATTATAAACTGTGACAGACTCATTTAAGAAAAGCATCATAATAACCATAACCAGTTCTTCTAGTTGTACTGGAAGATAGCACTACCAGTAAGTTGGTCAAAAAGCCACACTTCACTTAACACTCTAAATCTAAGGCTCACGAGAATTGCCAACAATCTGCTAATCCATTTGTCCAAAACTACAAGCAGCAAATTAGATGAAAATTCTGCATTGCCCTGCCATATATGAAGGTACATAAGAGCCATTGATACTTGGAAATCCATATTGATAATGATCTCAGACTCATTACATAGGGTCCTCTTTCCTGAGTAAGCAGGGTGCATTGTGCATACATGTGTCAGCATGCTTAGCTCTTCACCATGGACTATAATTGTCACATGCTAAATGAAAACATAGAACAATCCTAAATGAAGATATTGATTTATCAGCAGAAATAGTGAGGAGCAAACTAGGATAGTCAACAAAATATCATAAAATTCCACAATTGTGATACAAAGATAGCATTATATCCCTTACGAAAACAATATGCAAGGAATGCTAGACATATGCAAAAACTTCTCAGAGACTAAATTTGAGAAATTGAAAGAGATAAAACTTGTAAAAGAAGAAAAAACACATACAGTTAAGGTAATCTTCAAAAGCAAAATCATCCAAGCCACCAGTGAGAGCCTCAAATCCTAGCATGGAAGAGGGCAATGCTCCAGGAGGTCTTTGGAATCTGCAAATGATAATGCAATCCTATTAGGAACATAAAGAGTTATACTAGATAAAAGAAGTCAAATTAGTATCTCAGATATTACATGCTAGGTCAGCCTCACATATCAGAAATTAATACTCATCAGATTCTTACCCCATTGATCTAAAACACATTGTTCAGTCATTTCCTAACAAACAAAGATTGGACACTAAGAAATATAGGTACACACTCTCAGAGTACCTCCAATGGCTTCTAGATGTTGACCAAATCATAAGCATTAGACAAGATATACACTTAGTTTTACGTGTGAACTTGCAATTATTGCATTAAATATGTGATATCAGAACACCATTTATCTTTTCTTCACTTCGAAATTTCTTCCTAGCTCCTTGGTATTTCCAGCACTTTGTTATTGGCAAATAGCTTCTTGATAAAACCCTCATGTCATTTCTTAGATTGACTTAGAATAAAAGTCCATACAAAAAATGCAAACCAAAATTTTCATATAAGATTTACCAATCCTATGTCTACCTCACAAATGGTCTAAACAGAAATTAATACTTCAAAAATAAATGTTTAAATTTTTTGCATATTTAAAAATTATGAACCACCTGAAGCTATTCAAGATGCTTGACAACTAAATACATGTTTAATCCAAATTCAGGTTGTCTTAAGATTTTTAAGCCTGAGTCCATGCTCCGACACAACCTGCCCAAATTTGGGAAAACTTATGGTTTGCATGGTCAAGTTACACCCCCTATATAAACTTAAAATACTCTTTCATTGTATTTCAATCTTATGTGTAGGTCATCTATATTCAAATAAAGAATATTTATCCTTAAAACATTAAGGAGCTGCATCAGCGAAATGTGAAATATGCTGGTAGATAATGATATTACCTAAAGGCAACCCTAGATAACAAGGACCAGTTAATAGCCAATGCCAGATCTTACATTCTCCCTGTTGACCCATATCATATATATAAGTTAATGGGGGAAACAACCTAACCCACTTACCAGATCTAAATGAGAGGCCGATATATATGAAAAGGTTTTTGAATATCACAAAAAAAAAAAGAAAAAAACAGATGTATGGGCCAAACAAGTATAAGACAACAAAGTAACCAACTACATCAGAATATGAACTTATCAGCCAGTCAACCACCTTCATACAAACACTTCAATATGCAAGAGGAAAGACTTGGGAAAGCTGAACTCAGTCATAGAAGGAACTAGAGATGCTTGGACCTTCAAGGTAACCCACCCCAGATGGGCCTCTCTTCTTTGGTTCATATTTGTCATATATATAAAGATGAGACAAGCTCAGAGCATATTTCCACTCACTAAAACGTTCTGATTCAAATAAAAAATAGACGGAGAAACAATATTATACAAACTTTTTCACCTACAATTTCACCGCCATACAAACCCATCCCCATGCTTATGTTTCTGATCAGCCTTGCTACAACTATACGACGAAAACTTCAACCATAAATATGCGCTATTTTTCTCTCGATTCAGTACATTTCACTCAACAAGTGCAGGAGAAAGCATAGAATACAACTCGCTACTCTGAGCTTCTAATAACTAGATCAAATAGTCAGTACCAATATGACATTCATAATCAGTGGCTGTTGCGACATTGCACATCGTGACTGTGATTTTGCTGAGAAAATAATACATACCTGGAGAGAATTTGGGCATCGAGATCTCTCCTCAGATTGAAAGCCGTTCCGTAGGTAAGGTCCAACCCCATCCGCTTCTTCTCCTCCCAAATTTTACCCGTCTGGTCGAGATCAGACCCAACGACACACCAACGACAACGAAATAAGGATTAGGGTTAGGGTCAGCATAAGGTTAAAGTTCGAGAAACCAGTAGAAACCCGGACGATCGGAAGCCAAAACAACGAAATCAAACGAAAACGGCAGAAGGATGGGATCGGGAAGGGTGGGTTACGGATTCGCGAAGGGATTGGAGGGGATGGGATCCGACAACGTCGCCCTTGACGGCGTGCAACCCGAAGCGGAGGGCGTCGTGGTTCGCCACCACCTCGTGCTCGATCACCGATTTCGACGACATCCTTGCCTTCTCCACTCTTTGCTTCGGCTCGCTCGCTTTCTCTCTCTCTCTCTCGCTTCGTTTTGGTTCTGCGGTCGACGGCGGCCCTATTAATCCTTCCTCGGCGTGGGTATACTTGATGGGCAAGAAAGAGCGCATCACTGCGCTTTGAGATTCGTGCATTGCGCACGAGACTATGGACGGTGAGATTTGCGGGAGAGGAGCTGAGCCACTGAGCGCTCGTGTCGCAGATATGACATGTTTTTTGGATTTCAAATCGCTCATATAATATCACTTAAAAATTGTTAAAGAAGGCTCAACCCAGCGTTATAATCAAATAATAATTGACAAATGGGATGAACATTGCCATGGATAATGTCGCTATTATTTTGACCCATCACAATCATGAAGTCACTAAACAAACATGATAACAAAAGTTGGACGAATCTCAAACCAATAAGATTTAATTTGAGGAAATATACGTTATTTACCTATATTTTTACATAAGAGTTTTTAGATACTTCAAATCTTAGTCTCTCTTATATTACAAACTAAAGAGTATGGATGTCAATAGAACAAAAGGAAGTAGGGGGAATGTTTCTTTCATTCGTCTCATCTTTTTTATCTTTTATTTTCATCATATTCCTCGTTTAGATAAAACAGAGGTAGTGATGAAAATTTTCATAGAGGCAAAGAACTCATGTATTCGTCATTTTATTTTAAAAAATAAATTTATTATTATTATTATTATTATTATTACTAAAAATTATAAATAATAATAATAATAATAATAATATTTACAAAGCTCACACGTCACAATAATATTCAAATATAAATATTTCCAAATATAACCATAAATAAATAAATACAAATATATCCAAGTAAATCCATAAGTTAATAATTTTTTCATTAATTCTGCTTTTTAATTTTCATGCTCACATACGGATCATATATAAATAAGAAAACATATAAAGTATCTAGTAATAAAATCTTAAAAGTAAATAATTCTATTTAAACTAAAAATATCTATCAATTACCTTATAATAATCTTTATCCTCTTCAAAGGATGTTCCATGTTTCCAATTTGCTCTTAAATATTAATTAATTATATAAGCAAAAATTTAAGAACTAATATTAAATAAATAAAAATTAAAGTTTTTTTACTCAAATTAAAGTTCATACCGTACATACATTTCATCACATAATAAATCTTAATTTTTTTGATGAAATATATTATTTTATTTTTCCTATTATTTTTTATAAAATTTAAATATATTAAAAATTATACATATATAATTAGTTTTGTGGTTAATGTTGAAATGTTTGAATTATAAGTATTGGATTCAATAATCAATTTTTTTATTTTATATTATTATTAATAAATATATATTATATATAATATAATAATATAAACGAGATAAAGATGAGTACGAAAATGGGTGGAGACCCATCCTCATCACATACCCATATGAGTAATAAAAATTATCCTCCATCCTATCGATACCATACTTAAATATATCTTTACAAACGAACAACCATGTTGAAATATATTTTTAACCGAAAAAAAAAATCTTACATGAGGGATCAATATCAAATAAATGGACTTAACAACCATAGATTATATAAAGTGAATATACTTGTAAAGTTATATTTTTATAACCTTGGTGATCAAGATTCATCTTCTTATAATATCCTTAATAATTTTTAGAAAATCTATTTGAATTAGTGACTCTAGCGCTCTTCAATTGATGCCCCCGTTAGGAAGAGTCGAGGCACGAGAGTTCAAGATGAATTATGCATTTAGATAAATCCATATTATTTGATCCCTTCATGGTTTAGGTTTAGTAGTGAGGATATATGAGGATAGAGGATGACTAATCTAGTTAGAATTTTTTTTTTTTAAGATAGTGCTATCTTGATTAGGCACTCTTATTTTTTTTGAGATTTTTTGAAAGTTGCCCTTAATTTTTATTTTTTTATTTACCTCTTTTTTACTAAGATACCATATATGCCTCTTTTTTACTCTAATAACTTATATGCCCCTTTTTGTTCTAATAGTCTATATATCATTTTTTTGGAATTTTTGAAAGGTATTCTTAATTTTTATTTTTTTATATGGTGCTCTTTTTTCTTTGATGTCCTATATGTCTTTTGTCATCTCTTCCTTCGAGTGGATATTATCAACCATTGCCTCTATCTCTATTGTGGTCATCTATGTGACCTCGTCGATTGACTCGACACCCTTCCTCTTGCCCTCTCCTCTATGCCCTTCCCACCAAACTCAACCCCTAAGATGAATGACATTCTCTTCCTTACCCATAACCCCTTCATCTCTATTCCTAGCGACACGCTTTGGAAGAAATATGAAGCCTTCATAAGAGGAAAAGGGACGAAACTCATTCCTCCGAAAGAATAGAGTTGAGTCGAGTGACGAAAACATAAAAAGCAGTATAGAGGCGTAGGGGGTCGAGAGTGGAGGCAAAGATAAATATGAAATAGGGGAGTGATGAGATAAAGGTGATCACATCGGGTAGGGGTGACAATTGATAATACCCGCCGAGGTAACAAAGGATATTTAGATCGTTAAAAACAAATAACAAATGAATTTTTTTTTCAAAGTAATCAATAATTTTTTTTATTATTTAATCCTTTTCTTAAAAGTTAATTATAGATTATCTCTTATATTTGAACCTGATTATGAAATTAAAATAATTTATTTTATTTTTTATAATATTATCTATTGCATATGATATCACATACTTAATTAGTAATTTACGAATGACAAAATGATAATTTAATCAGTTAATTCAATGGTAGAAAAAAGAACGTTAGACTTAGGATGGCCCCGCATCTGACTTTTTTTTTTTTTAACCCTAAATCAGTCACGTAGGGTTTGCAGTAAAAGCTCTTCATAATCAACATGTGGTTCTCTACAACATCTAAATATCGACGAGTTTTAACAAAGATTGTGAATATTAATATCAAGTCGAGTTCTAGCTTAAGTTTGAATATGTATGGATGATGCTATTGTGGTATGTGATTTATGATGAGAAATTCTTGGATGGAGCATAACCCTAACCCTGAGAGGTAATGTTAGATTGTACATGCGACTTCTACAACAAATTTCTCCTGTCATTCTAATGATTTTATCTTCTAACGATTTCATCTTTGTTGGTTATATACTTTTGTTGGTTCAACAATCTTGACAAACATTCCTTGGTTTTTTCAGTGTAGGATATTGATTCTTTAATCGAATTGGTCCACCTATATGTAAAAGGAGCAAATAGAGTAATTCCAAATTTGCTGTGAAGAGTAAAAGTGCATGAAGTCGAGTTGGCCAAGGAGTACATCGAGGGAGAAATTATATTGGGAAACTCCGATTATTTTTTTTTGGATTGCAATGTACCTTATTTGAACACTTGGTCTAAATAAAAAAGGCATATGTGATTGTATCATCAATCAAGGAGCTTTTAAATGTAATGTGCTTTAAGTAGATTGGGTTGTGCTGCTGCATTCCTAAGTTTTGTGTCCAGTTCACTGTCCCTATCATTTTTAGGTTTTGTGTAAGATTGCAATGTCCAGTTCTATACACTTTTGTTGTAATGGATATTCATCTATCATTGTTAGGTGTCAGTGTAAGATTGTAATGTTCATTCCTTAGTTTTGTGTCCAGTTTTGTATCCATCTTTAAATGAAGAAATGCAATGAATGGATCACTCATTAATGCTTGGGGATTTGGCCACTCACTGCTCTCCTTTTTGGCTTGTGGGATTTCAATGTCAGAAAGAGCCAGTTTTGCACCAGTCAACATTAGCATGCATACTACTTGGTTGAGTAATTTGCTTCAGATGCTTTATTCATTGGATGTGTACACTGATATAAGACTGCAGTGGTAGCCTTCATTCTTCACTGTTTACACTTTACAATTTATGTATAAAAATATTTAAAACGTACTCATATTAGATTATTGCTTTCAAAAATTTTCTAATCATATCACAATATTTATTGTGTAACCATTATTATTAAATATCATATTTAATAATAATGTAACCGTTCTCATTAAGACTCATAATTCATTATAATCAATTTCTTCATTTATTATGTTTTAAATATTTTAATTTTTTAATTCTAAATATAACTATTATTATTAAATATTTAATATCATTAAGTTTTTATTATGATCCGAACATTATAAATTTGAATTAATTCTTCAACGTTATGAATTGACGATAATAAATGTTGAAAACATCTATATAAATAAGAATTTAGATCTCTGGGCTCCATATTTTTTTGAAGTCAAAAGGATTTTCTATATCATCTAAAGCGAGAGTTTTGAGCCGAGAAATGCCAAAGTTCAAGAAGAAGTCGCTACAGAAATTCTTAACAATAATGGTTGAAGGTACGCTATTTTATTTCCGGTCATTTGATATTAGAGTCGATTGACCTCGAAAGAGCTTTCATTTTTATGCCATGAAAATGATTTGATTTTGGTCTCTTTTTGAAACTTCTTGATATATTGAAAATTAAGACAATAAAATACTCGTATGCATATTTGATTATATCTAATCATGCTTATGAGTTAATTTTATATGTCTAAAATGTTTAGTGATCCATATAATCTTAATTAATTAAGAATTAACCATCATAATGTATATTAAGAATTAGCCATCCTTAATTAATTAAAATTATATATAAAATTAAATAAGGATCACATAATTAATTAGATATCATATTGTAACTGATTATATTTTATATAATAATTATTATCTCATAGGATCTTTTATTATATTTAATATAATTAATCAGGATAAAATATCATATTATTTTCATAATTTACCTATAGGGATTATGAGTTGGAATATAATTTGATAGTTTTACTATAAAGATCATTTGAATCTATTTGAATTAAGAATTTAGCTCATAGATAATTTTTATGTCATGAGATTCATATTTTTGTTTGGCATGTTTTACATTGGTAAAATATACAATTTAGACTATTAAGCTTTAAATTTTGACATAAGCATATTTGATTTTATGTAGTTTCTCAAACTATTAATTTCTTTGATATTCGATGTGATATTCCCGAACTTAGTGGTGATAACTATAAGATATGGAAGGAGAGGGTTCTCCTCCATTTAGGATGGATGAATATTGATTATGCTATTAGGAAAGACGAACCACCTATAGTCACTAATACCAGCACTCCAACTGAGATCACATTATATGAGCGATGGAAGCGATCCAATCGGCTCAGTGTGATGTTTATCAAAACTAAGATAACTATTGGCATACGTGGTTCTGTTGACTAGTATGAAAATGTTCGAGACTTACTAAAAGCTATCGATGAACAATTCATCACTTCGGATAAGGCACTAGCTAGTGCCCTAATAATGAAATTCTCATCCCTTAGACTCACCAACATAAATGGTGTGCGTGAGCACATAATGTAAATGCGAGATATTGCGGCTCAACTTAAGAAACTCGAGGTTAATGTTAGGATCGAGAGCACTAAGACGGGGGGGGGGTGAATTAGTGTAGCGGAAATCTTTCAAATGACTTTAAAACGAAAGCTGCGTTTGTCCGAAAAAATGATTTCGATGTAAAAGCCGATTCTAAGATTACTTAAGATTAAGCACGGTTTACGTTGAAGCACAGTTTACGCCTAAACCGAGTTTCGCGTCTAAATATAGTTTGCGTCTAAAACGCAATTTTGCGCCTAAACACGCTTTTACGCCTAAACGTGGTTTTACGCCTAAAATCAGTTTACGCCTAAACGCAGTTTTACGTCAAAACGCAGTTTCGCGCCTAAAAAAGTAGTTTCGTCTAAAAGACAGTTTTATGTCTAAACATAGTTTGCGCGGTTTCGCGCCTAAACACAGTTTTATGTCTAAACTCGGTTTACGTCCTAAACGCCAGTTTTACGCAGTTTTGCGTCTAAACGCAGTTTTACGCCTAAACATTTAAAAGAAGTTTACGTCTAAAACACAGTTTTATGTTTAAACACAGTTTGCGCGGTTTACGTTTAAACGCAGTTTTACGCCTAAACGCAGTTTGTGTCTAAAGCAGTTTCAAAGGGATCTAAACTTAGAAACTAGTTCATAAAAGCGCCAGAAAGACAGTTTTGCAGAATCAAAACACAAACGTAAGCGTGAAAGCGTCTGAAAAACACATATTTACGCCTGAATACGATTCAAAAGGTCAGCACTTAGAACTTATTCAGAAGGCGCAGAGAGCAGTAGTTATGTAGGAGGTTTGCAGTAATGATAAGGTACTAAATAAAAGCAAACCGAGAGATTTAGAGTAGTTCGGTCGGTCTTGACCTACTCCACTTTTGGCTTCCTCCTCCGACGAGGTCACCCGCCGTCAACTAGCTGCCTTCCTTCAATGGGCGAAGGCCAACCGCCCCTTTACAGTTTCACTCCTTTTGATGGGCTCAGGGAGACAACCCTTCAGAAGTTTTCTCTCCTCTCTTTACAATTCAAACTTGAAGAATAGAAGGAGGAGAACTAGCAGTTTTGAGCTCTAAGAAACACAGAAAAGACAGCAAGATTTCGAGTGTATGTGCTTTGTTGCTTTGAGTGTTGAATGGGTGGGGTATTTATAGGCCCCAACCCAGGTCAAATTTGGAGCTCAAAACGATCAAATCCAGAAATTCGGGGATCAGGCGGTTGCACCTCCCCTCACTAGAGGGTTGCACCGTCCGGCGAGCTCGAAGATGAGCCTCAAGGCGGTGCCACCTCTCAATCGGGGTGGTTGCACCTCTCCGCCAAAGCTCGAAACTTGAGCTCGGCGGTGCTACCTCCCGACAGAGGAGGTTGCACCGCCGCCTCGCCGGAGATCGAGCCCTCGGCGGTTGCACCTCTTGGTCGGGCGGTTGCACCGCCTTGTCTCGCTGGAGACATAGCCCGGGCGGTGCTACCTCCAACCCCGGCGGTGCCACCTCTTTTACTATTTCAGCTCACTTGGTTTGGCTCCAAACTTAGCCCAAACTAGTCCGAACTTGAGCCTAATTGGCCCCTACTTGGGTTATAGGATTAACACCTAATCTCAACCCTAATTAACGTACTAACTATGAATTTAAAGACATTTTCTAAGCTATTACAAAGTCCATAAGTCAAGACTTCTTCCGACGAAGCTTCCGCAAACTTCCTATGGTCTTCCGATGAACTCTGAAACCATTCTATGGACTCCCGCAAGCTCTCCTAGACTTCACGATTTGATCTTTAGCGAGTTCCAATGAGCTTCTTCGGCAAGCTCCGATCTTTCTCGGCGAGCTCTGGTAGCATTCCCGATGAACCTTCTTCTTACGTTGAACTCTCGAGCTTCAAGAACAAATCCTTCAGCGCTTGACTCCGGCTACTTTTGTTTTGCTTTTATGTCTTCATCTTTATCATAGTTAATCCTGCACAATTAACACAAAACCGATCGAGACAATTAATCCTAAGCAATTTAACCAAGTTGTCCCAAGATGTCATTGGTCCCTCGGCGACGCCATCCGATTCTTCGGTTGCATCATCCTCTCCTCGCAGCCTATTGCCCAATCGCCCGTTGACTCCGCAACTCCGATATCCTTGGCACAATACCCGCTCTTCTTGGCCCGATGCCGAGTCCACGGCTCGAAGCCTTCTGTTGATACGTCGACCGATCCACCGCCCGACGTCCAATCTTCGACATGTTCCTCCCAAGACAACATGATGTTCCCACTTTAATTGTCTCATCCCGATCGAAGCACCCCTGCGTCACTCAAAACGCAGATTAAATTATAAACATATATCAAGTAGTTTCATCATCAAAATACGAGATTCAACAATCTCCCCCTTTTTGATGATGATAACTACTTGATGACGGAGTTAAACTTAACTCCCGGAGTTTAAACAAACTCCCCCTATCAATATGCCATATTGATAGAAACTCTTAGATTCAAAAATCTAAGCAACATGTCATCATAAACGGAGTTAACCTTAACTCCCAGAGTTTAAACAAACTCCCCCTATCAATATGCCATATTGATAGAACCTTTGAATTCAAACTGAATTCAAGTCATTGCAATATTCATCATGAATACTTGCAACACGTCAACATGAACATATGCATAAACTTATGCATCACATGTCATGTCATCAACATACTTCTCCCCCCTTTGTCATCAACAAAAGGAGAAGTACCACAATCAAGTGTTTGTGATATTGGTTTAACTTATTGCATGAAAATCATAATATCAAGTTTTATCATCATGCAGTTTTGAAGCCGGAAAATTTAGCAAATGTTACATCATGCTTAGAACATTCAAGCTATCAAGTTTTAGATATGCAAGTTTTACGCATACAAGATAGCACATGCAAGCTAGCAATGTTACAATATTTTAGAGCTTGCAAGCTAGCAGTTTAGAGATATTCAAGAAGGCTTACTCTTGCTTCTTGAAACATGCAAGTTGCAAGCTAGCAAATTTTTGCTTCCTTTGTAGTGTTAGCTTTTGATATCGTGAATCTAACTATTTCAAGTGTTTATCAATTGTAGCATTTCATCATATGGCATGATATCGACATGTAAAGCTGTGAAGCAAGATTTTGATATCATTTCATGATGTACACATTTCGAATATTTTAGCAAGCATTGCATCACATGGTAAGATATCAGCTCGTGCAATGCAAATTTTTGTTTGATATCTTGATACAGGGCATATAGCAATGATAGCAATCATATATTACTTGGTGATGCAAGTATGGCCTAATCATAGCATCAGTGATAGCAACCATATCAACATCAGTGATAGCAAACATATCAACATCAGTAATAGCAACCATATCATCATTAGTGATAGCAAGCATATCAACATCAGTAATAGCAACCATATCATCATTAGTGATAGCAAACATATCAGCATCAGTGATAGCAACCATTAGTGATAGCAAACATATTAATTTATATATTTCCCCCCCTTTGTCATCAACAATAAGGAGAACGATATAAACAAATTTTAAATATAAGTCCGATGCCATAAGTTGGTTCATGTCATTTTCCAACAGTGAGTGATAGGATACCAGTAATGCAAACATCTCGAGGAAAACATGACATGGAGAGAGCTTTTATTGCTTCTTCCTTTTTATTTGTTATCTTTTTATATGAAGGAGGAAAGCCATATGTGAAGTTCAAATCGATAAGATATTAAAGCACACTTCATTTTTGCAAGGATTAAGATATGTAAGTGAGTCAAATCCTTGTATGTAAAAATATCTTCCTTTGGTAAGAGGGAATCATCAAATATGTTTTTCGAAAAATATTTTTCACATAATAAGTGCATTTGCTAGATGATTCCATATGTTAAAAATCAATGATGTGAATTAAACTTGATATGACATATGCTTGTTAAATTCGGAAGAGGATATGTATCAAGAAAATCCAATTGTTAGGATCAGGAAAATTCGAAAATGAAATTTGACACTTTCATACATTCGGACAGAGTTTTACTAGAGATATTCAATTACAATCATGAAGGTAAAACATGCTTATTATCATAAAAATTTTGTATTTAAACACCTAATTTCCAACATGTAATCATGGCAAGTAATTGTGTAAAATCATTATGGCAATCAGGTGATTTAATCATTCAATCAAAAAAGTCCGAAAAAATATTTTTAACACGTTTAATCATTCGGACATATTTTTGCCATAGTTTTTCAAATATAATCATGAAGATAAGGCATGCTTATCATCATGGTGGTATGATAGCAAGTTTACCATGTACAGGCTAGCAAAAAATTTCTACATTTTAAGGCCCGCAAGCTAGCAATTTTGAGATGTTCAAGAAAGCAACTCTTGCTTCTTGAAATATAAGTTTTGCTAGATGTGCAAGTTAACTTTTTGCTTCTTGAGATAGTTAAGATAGCATTCCTTGGTGATGTTCAATATAGCTAAGTTCTACATCATGGAAGCTAGTGAATTTTATAACATTTTAGAACATGCATAATCACCAAAGCATCATAAATTTTAATGATGTGCAAAATTACAAATTTTGCATGATTGCATTTGTGTGTCTTGAGATCTGCAAGATAGCACTTCTTAATGATGTTCAAGATAGCAATTTCTTCTCTTTTGAGAAGTGCAATTTTTGCTTTCTTCTTGAATTGTGCAAGCTAGCTATCTCCCCTTTTGTCATTGTCAAAAAGAAGGGAAAAACCCTTTACATCAATTTTTAAATCATGACAAAGGTTAGTATCAATCTTATTTGTGCATCATTATATTTTCAAATTAAAACATGCACATTTTTTAAAAAATATAAACTCATTATTATATGCATGATTCCAAATCATCATTCATATTATTTCAAATAATCATGGTATTAGTTTGTCACGTTGCATCCTACCGTGCATGATCGAAAAAATAAATTCATGAATATCTCATGCATTCATATCATCACTTGAGGAATATTGAAAAGAAATAATCGAGTGATGAGATAAATGTTTCATGAATACAAGGAATTGCATAAAAATCATATCATGAATACAAGGAATACAAGTCACAATCATTCAAGAGAAAAATTATTGTTCATTTTCAATTCATTCAATTTGATAAATCAAGATTATGATTTTGATAAAACTCATTTCAATTTTAAGTCATCAAAATCATTTCTATGGCTCACAAAACATAAATAGATTCATGATTTCATTGATAATATATTTTCCCCCTTTTTAAGTGTTTCATTTTAAGTGATCGATTTCATGTTAGCATGCCTTTTCATTTATGAAAACATGCATCAACAAAATATATATATTTTTTTAAAGCCACTGTTATTATCATGAAAATCGATAATCACCATAATTTCAAAAATATATACTCATTAATCATAACTTCAAATTGAACATGATTTCATATACTCAAAATCGAGAAATAACAATGGAAATCAACATGATACACATTATTACTTCTCAACCACATATAGCATGATTTCATAATGTATTTCAAAATCATTTTGTTTATCATAAACAAGCAATTTTCATGATTATTTTCAAAATTACTTAGAATGATAAGCATGATTCCTAATTTTTTCTATTTTCATTATAAAATTATTAAACATGTAATTTTTAAGAAAATAAAAAAGAAAAATACATTATGAAAAGCATTATGTAATTTCAAAGTAAATTAAAGGCATTTTGATTACCTCAGTCGAAAAAAGTAAAAGGCGTGGTTTGCCACCTACGCCTTTGTTGATTTTCTCCTCGTCTTCTGAGGGAGCTCGATTCATCCCAATTTTTGTTCTTCTTCTTCTTGCGTTCAAAGCAAGTAGTTCCGCTTCTTTTTACTTTTTTTTAATTTTTGTTTCATTTGTAGTTTAAGTTCACCATCACTTGAGCTTATGCTCGAAAGTGGTCTTCAAATGTTCTATGTCCCAAATCCTTCCTGTTCTTTGGAAGGTGGTTCTCAAGTTCTTCACGCATGCATTGCACGTCATTTCATATGTGATCAATGAACCAATTAGTTCTTCAAGTGGAAATTGGTTCAAGTTTTTCGATTCTTGAATAGTAGTTACTTTTGAATCCCAAGTTTTAGAAAGTGAGCGCCAAAACTTTGTTAACGAAGTTCAAAATCCAAAAGCTTTTACCAAGTGATTTTAAACCATTGACGACATCCGTAAAAACGGTGTACATGTCAACAACGGTTTTTGGTTTCATATGAAAAAAGCTCGAAATCATGCAAGTAAAATATTAACTTTCGAGTCTTTGACTCTACTAGTTCCCTCGTCGTGATTTCAAGAGTGCGCCGATATCGAAAAGCCGTTTTCAAGACAAAAAGAAACCCGATTGAACTCATTTTTTTGTCCAAAGCGCAAAATAAGGCATTCATAGCCTTTGCGTTTAAAGAAAAATACTTCTTCTCTAAATCCAACATTCGCTCATCGGTTTAGAGGGAAGTTGAAAACCGTTTTCAACGATATTCCATAAATCCAGATTTAGAGAAATCAGGAAAACTCTCATTCGAGTTTTCCAATAAGTGTAGTCCAATCCGTTAAAGAACGATGGACTAAAAGACCCGAAAAAGCCCTCTTCAAGAGCCATTTCTCTCGTGTATAAATCCGAAATGAGAAATACCTCGCCTCGATACCAATTGTTAGGATCGAGAGCACTAAGAGGGGGTGGGGTGAATTAGTGCAGCGAAATCTTTCAAATGATTTAAAAAACGAAAAGCTGCGTTTGTCCGATAAAAAATGATTTCGATGTAAAAGTCGATTCTAAGATTACTTAAGATTAAGCACAGTTTACGCCTAAGCACAGTTTACGCCTAAACTGAGTTTGCGCCTAAATATAGTTTGGCGCCTAAACGCAGTTTTATGCCTAAAACACAGTTTTACGCCTAAATGCAGTTTTATGCCTAAACTCGATTTACGCCTAAACGCAGTTTTTATCGTCCAAAACGCGGTTTGCGTCTAAAAGTAGTTTACGCCTAAAAGACAGTTTTATGTCTAAACATAGTTTGCGTGAGTTTTATGCCTAAACACAGTTTTATGCCTAAACTCAGTTTACGCCTAAACGCAGTTTTTACGCAGTTTATGCCTAAACGCAGTTTTACGCCTAAACGTTTAAAAGAAGTTTACGCCTAAAACACAGTTTTATGTTTAAACACAGTTTGCACAGTTTACGCTTAAACGCAGTTTTACGCCTAAACGCAGTTTGCGCCTAAAAGCAGTTTCAAAGGGATCTAAACTTAGAAACTAGTTCATAAAAGCGCAGAAGACAGTTTTGCAGAATCAAAACACAAACGTAAGCTGATCGTACGAAAAACACAGATTTACGTCTGAATGCAGATTCGAAAAGGTCAGCACTTAGAACTTATTCGTAAAGGCGCAGAGAGCAGTAGTTATGTAGGAGGTTTGCAGTAATGATAAGGTACTCGAAATAAAAGCAAACCAGAGATTTAGAGTGGTTCGGTCAGTCTTGACCTACTCCACTTTTGGCTTCCTCCTCCGACGAGGTCACCGACGTCAACTAGCTGCCTTCCTTCAATTGGTGAAGGCCAACTGCCCTTTTACAGTTTCACTTCTTTTGATGGGCTCAGGAGACAACCCTTACAGAAGTTTTCTCTCCTCTCTTTACAATTCAAACTTGAAGAATAGAAGGAGGAGAACTAGCAGTTTTGAGCTCTAAGAAACACAGAAAGACAACAAGATTTCGAGTGTATGTGCTGTTGCTTTCAGTGCTGAATGGGTGGGGTATTTATAGGCCCCAACCCAGTTCAAATTTGGAGCTCAAAACGATCAAATCCCGAAATTCCGGGATCGTGGCAGTTGCACCTCATGATCGGAGAGGTTGCACCGCCTCGCGAGCTCAAGATCGAGAGTCCAGGCTGGTGCCACCTGTCGTGGGCGGTTGCACCTCTTTGCCAAAGCTCGAATTGAGCTCGGCGGTGCCCTCCCGACAGAGGAGGTTGCACCGCCTAGCCTCGCCGGAGATCGAGCCACGGTGGTTGCACCTCTTGAGCTTTGGCGGTTGCACCGCCCGGTCTCATTGGAGACATAGCCCCATGGTGCAACCTCCAACCCCCGGCGGTGCCACCTCTTTTACTATTTCAGCTCACTTGGTTTGGCTCCAAACTTGGCCCAAACCAAATCAAACTTGAGCCTAATTGGCCCTACTTTTAGGTTATAGGATTAACACCTAATCCTAACCCTAATTAACGTACTAACTATGAATTTAAAGACATTTTCTAAGCTATTACAAAGTCCAAAGTCAAGACTTCTTCTCGGGCGAAGCTTCCTGCAAAACTTCCTGTGGTCTTCCAGATGAACTCTGAAACCATTCTCATGGACTCCTAAGAAGCTCCTAGACTTCACGATTTGATCTTAGCGAGTTCCAATGAGCTTCTTCGACAAGCTCCGATCTTTCTCGGCGAAGCTCGGTAGCATTCCCGACGAACCTTCTGGACTTCCGTCCGAACTCTCTCGAACTCGCAACAAATCCTTCGCTTGACTCCGACACTTTGTTTCGCTTTATGTCTTCATCTTTATCATAGTTAATCCTGCACAATTAACACAAAACTTCGATCGAGACAATTAATCCTAAGCAATTTAACCAAGTTGTCCGGCATGTCATTGGTCCCTCGACGCTTTGTCCGATTTTTCGACGCATCGTCCTCTCCTGCAGCCTATTGCCCAATCGGCCAGTTGACTCCGCAACTCCGATATCCTTGGCACAATACCCGCTCTTCTTGGCCCGATGCCCGAGTCCACGGCTCGAAGCCTTCTGTCGATACATCGACCGATCCACCGGCCCGATGTCCAATCTTTTGACATGTTCCTCCGGCACAATATGATATTCCTGCTTTAATTGTCTCATCCTGATCGAAGCACCCTACGTCACTCAAAACGCAGATTAAATCATAAACATATATCAAGTAGTTTCATCATCAAAATACGAGATTCAACAATTAATATGTCAGAATCCTTCCTAGTGCACTATATTATGAACACCCTTCCACCTCAATATGACCATTTTAAATTTTCATACAATATAGACAAATGGTCAATCAATGAATTAATGACCATGTGTGTTTAAAAAGAAGAGAGGCTAGTGATGGAATTGGGTGAGAGTGCATTGGTGGTAATCACTCGCGGGAAGAATAAAACTGATAAAAACTAAGCCAATCAGAATGCTCATCAGTAGGAAAAAGATAAAATATTACCCCAAGCTGATATCAAGAAAGAAGCAAAGTATTTCTTTTGTAAAAGAAAGGGACACATGAAGAAGGAATGTACAAAATTCTAACAATGGCTTGAAAAGAAAAGTAAACTAACCTTGTTTGTGTGTTATGAATCTAATATGGTCAATGTTAATATTAACACCTAGTGGATTGACTCTGAATCAACAATTTATATTACAAACTCTTTGTAGGGTATGTAAAACCTAAGGAAGCCAGTGGGAAGTGAGCAAAGCATCTTATCAGGAAATAAGATGGGCTCATATGTGGAGCCAATTGGAACATGCATTTTAACTTTAAGTAGTGGTTTTGTTTTAAAATTTGAAATAACCATTTATGTACCAAGTTTCTCACGAAACTTAATTTCTATTTCCAGACCCACACCATTTGGGTATTCTTTTAATTTTAAAGACACATCATTTCATTTATTATATAAATTTGATTGTGTTGGAAAAGGTATTTTGTTTGATGGTCTTTATCATATTTTATTACAAAATAATAATACTAAAAGTTTAATGCATGTTCACGTTGGCATTAAGAGGTGTAATATTAATGAGGATTCCTATATATTATGGCATCAAAGATTAGGACATATCTCCATAGAGAATTAAGAGATTAGTTAAAGATGAGGTCCTTAGGACTCTTGATTTTACTAATTTTAAGACTTGTGTGGACTATATTAAGGGAAAGCAGACTAATAAGTCCAAAAATGATACTAATAGGAGTTCAGACTTATTAGAGATAATTCATACTGATATATGTTGTCCAGACATGGACATACATGGTCAGAAATACTTTATTTCCTTTATAGATGATTACTCACGATATATGTATATATATTTGCTTCATAATAAAAATGAAGTATTGGATGCCTTCAAAGTCTTTAAGGCTGAAGTTGAGAATCAATGTGGTAATCAAATTAAAATTGTGAGATCAGATAAGGGTAGAGAATATTATGGTAGATATACTAAAAATGGACAAGCACCTGGTCCTTTTACTAAGTTTCTTCAAGAACATGAGATTGTTGCCCAATACACTATGCCTGGTTCTCCAGACCAGAATGATGTTGCAGAAAGAAGAAACTGAACATTATTAGACATGGTGCAGAGTATGCTTAGTAACTCCAATCTTCCTAAATTCTTATGAACTGAAGTACTAAAGACGGTTGTATATATATTAAATCGAGTTCCAACCAAGGTTGTCCAAAAGACACCATTTGAATTATGGAAAGATTGGAAACCGAGTTTGCGACATATGCGCATTTGGGGATGTTCGTATGAAGTCAGGATATATAATCCGTAAGAGAAAAAACTGGACCTGAGGACTATTAGTGGGTATTTCATTGCATATGCCGAAAAGCCCAAAGGTTATAGGTTCTATTGTCCATCTCACACAACTAGGATTGTGGAATCAAAAAATACTAAATTTCTTGAGGATGATGTGATTAGTGGGAGCGATCATTTCAAGAATATAGTTTCTATATATGATCATATAGAATCTCAACTTTCCACGTCAAATGATAGATTGGTTATAGTTCATAGCACTCCTCAAGTACAAACTAGTGTTGAACAACCAATCATTGAAATTTCATAAATTGTTGATAGTATTCTAATAGATTAAGCAGTTCAGGAATTACAACAAACTCTTGGACAACTAGTTGAACCACAAGTTCCTTAGGGAACCATTGGTACAACATTAAGATCTACTAGAAATAAAAGATCAGCAATTCTTAGTGATTATGTTGTATATCTACAAGAATATGACTATAATATTGGAGCAAAAAATGATCCTGAAACATTTTCACAAGCCATGAGTTGCAAAGAGTCAAATTCGTGGCATGATGCTATGAAAGAAGTGATGAATTCCATGATGAGCAATGGAGTCTGGGATCTTGTAGAGTTGTCTAATGAAACAAAGGCTATTGGTTGCAAATGAATCTTTAAAACTAAGAAAGATTCGTTAGGCAACATTGAGAGATATAAGGCAAGACTTGTTGCAAAGGAATTTACTCAAAAAGAGGGAATCAATTATATGAAGACGTTTTCTCTTATATGTAAGAAAGATTCTCTACGTATTATTTTGGCATTAGTTACTCATTTTGATCTTGAGTTACAACAAATTGATGTGAAAATGGTATTTCTTAATGGAGATCTAAATAAAGAGGTTTATATGAAACAACCCGAAGGTTTCTCCTCTAGTATTGGTGAACACTTGGTTTGTAAGCTTAGAAAGTCTATATACAGCTTAAAATAAGCCTCTCGCCCCAATAGTATTTTAATTTCTATGAAATGATTTCTTTATTTGGATTTGTTGAAAATCTCATGGATTAATGCATATACCAGAAGGTTAGTGGGAGTAAAATATGTTTTCTTGTTTTATATATAGATGATATTTTGCTTGCAACCAATGATAATGGTTTGCTGCATAAGGTGAAACAATTTCTTTCTAAAAATTTTGACATTAAGGATATGGGTGAAGCATCTTATGTCATTGGCATTAAGATCCATACAAATAGACCTCGAGGTATTTTAGGTCTTTCACAAGAAATCTATATCGATAAACTTTTAGAAAGATTTCGGATGAAGGATTGTTCATCGAGTGTTGCTCCCATTGTGAAAAGTGATAGGTTTAATTTGAACCAATGCCAAAAGAACAACTTTGAAAGAGAATAAATGAAAAACATCACATATGCTTATGTACTAGACCTGATATTGTATTTATTGTGGGGATGTTAGGTCGATATCAGAGTAATCCAGGTATAGACCACTAGAGAGCTGTAAAGAAAGTGATGAGGTATCTACACGGAACCAAAGATTACATGCTTATGTATAGACATACAGACAATCTGGATGTGATTGGTTACTCAAATTCAGACTTATCTGGTTGTGTTGATTCTTGTAAATCAACATCAAGATATATTTTTATGATGGCTGGTGGAGCTATTTCTTGGAGAAGCACCAAGCAGACCTTACTGTTACTTCTACCATGGAAGCTGAGTTTATCTCCTATTTTGAGGCTAATTCACATGGTATATGACTTAAGAGTTTTATTTTTAGGCTTAGAATTATGGATTATATTTCTAGGCCATTAAGAATTTTCTACGATAATTCAGCTGTTGTCTTTATGGCTAAAAACAATAAAAGTGAAAGTCAATGTAAACATATCGATATTAAGTATTTAGTTACAAGAGAACGTGTAAAAGAAAAGAAAGTGGTCATTGAGCATATTAGCGCTGAGTTAATGATTGCTGATCCTTTGATTAAAGGTATGCCACCTCTGAAATTTAAGGATCATGTAGAGAAAATGGGACTTGGTTCCACTTTGTAATGATATTGAAACTCTTATACATTGTGATATTTTTCATTCGTGTGCACATTATTTTGAGAAAATATATTGTTATTGGACCAAGAATAAACATGAGGTTTATTCATTAAGTAATATTACCACATTAAGATTAAGAAACAAAATACATTGTGATACATGGATGATAATACTCGCTCTTAAAAAATTTATTGCTATGATTCATATATTTATTTCTTAAGAAAGTTGTTCAAAGATTAATTCAAATTATTGATCTAAGCATATAGACCACGTGGGGAGAATATAACTGTTATTATTAAATATCATATTTAATAATAATGTAACCGTTCTCGTTAAGATTCATAATTCATTATAATCAATTTTTTCATTTATTATGTTTTAAATATATTATTTTTTATTCTAAATGTAACCATTATTATTAAATATTTAATGTCGTTAAGTTCTTCATTATTATGATCTAAACGTTATAAATTTTAATTAATTCTTCAACGTTATGAGTTAGTGATAATAAATGTTCTTGATGGGAGAACATCTATATAAATGAGGATTTTGGTCCCTGAATTCAACATCTCTTTGAAGTCAAAAGGATTTCCTACACCATCTAAAGCGAGAGTTCTAAGTCGAGAAGTATCAAAGTTCAAGAAGAAATCGCTGCAGAAATTCTTAACAATAATGGCCGGAGGTATGCTATTTTATTTTCGCATTAGTTTTATTGTATTTATGTCATATTGATTTAGAAACATAAGTTGATATCAAAGATTTCTTACATATCGATCAATCATTTAACTATTGTCAAATAATCTCACATAAATAATTTGGCATATCACCTTAATTCTATATTTATCATCTTTTATATATCACTTGATCCTAACAGGAAACTCTATAGCAACAGCAAAATCTTCCTACTTTTGTACTGTTTCATTCCCCAACTCTTATTATTCCATTCCCTTCATTCTAACTTTCTTTAAAAATACTATCACAATTGACAAAACAATCATATAGCAAAAACACCATTAATAAAATAAGATTCTAAAATAAAAAACTGTAATGAAAGCAGACATTCATGATTCCTCACTATGATAGCAACAAGAACATGATTAAATAGGACAGAAACAATAACTAATAGCAACAAGAACATGATTCAACAAGACTGATAGCAGAACCACTCAAAACTGAGTCTGAAACACAACTGATTGAAGAAGAAACACCACCGGTAGCAACAAGTATTTCACAAAAAGATGATTCAACAAGAACAATAAAATCACTTCTGTTGCAGCAAGGTTAACACTCACAAAAATATGATTCAACAATAACAAGAAAAACACTTCTATTGCAACAAGGTAAACACTCAAAAAATTATGATTCAAAACAATGATTTAAACTATGATTCAATAAATATATATTTAACACAATAATTTAAAATAAAAAGGATAAATACTCATCAAAGTCTTTATCGATCGACAACTCAATGACAAATTCTTTGCCTTAACGACTCATCCTTAACTATTGCTTTAATCATAGATCCTAATCCTCTCAAACCCTAATTAATAAGGTATATTATGATATCAATCATAGCCTATCAACGGACCACCAAAAAAGAGTTGATATAGATGACGAAAGCTAAGTCATCCTCCCCTCCACTCGATAGTAAGGCAACAATTATTGATCGTTGTGGACAATAGTCCATGGGGGACGATATGGGTCGATCCCGACGATCGTCAAGAGTAATGATCCTTGGGTGGTCGAACAGACCTGCACCCCATTCTGTCGGTCTTTGTGAAAGATAGACCATAGAGAGCCACTCGAGTCAACCTTGTCAATTGTCGGGGATCGTGGTCCTCGGGCGACTGATTAGATCGGCTTTCCCTCCTTTTTGTTGGCCTCTGTGGATAACAGGCCATAGGGGACCATATGGACTAACCATCTATATAGATAAATGACAAAAGAAGAGCATTTTGACAATCATGAATGGTCCTCCTCTGTTGCCCAGGTATAAAAATCGACCTGAGATTTTCTTAGGGTGGCTTTCTCACTCTAAACTCTCTCGTTCCTAGTACTTCACAAAAAACTAAAATCATCGAAGGAATTGAGAATCCCCCCCCCTCCCTTCCCCCCCCCCCTCGAGATTGACATTGACTTTTGTGTAGGATCTCCGAGAAGACTAGAACCCACTATCATGACAATCATGAATGGTCCCCCTGAGATTTTCTTAGGGTGGTTTTCTAAACTCTTTCGTTCCTAATATTTCACAAAAAACTAATTTGATCATCAAAAGAATTGAGAATCCTCCCCCCACGAGATTTTCTTAGGGTGGTTTTCTAAACTCTTTCGTTCCTAGTATTTCACAAAAAAACTAATTTGATCATCGAAAGAATTGAGAATCCTCCCTCCCCCCCCCCCCCGACATTAACTTTTATCTTTTGTGTAGGATCTCCGAGAAGACTAGAACCCACCACATTGTACCCCATAACGACTGCCTCCTCTATTCGCCGCAAGGGTCACATGGACAACTCTATGCCTTTAGGTTAACATCGAGCCATGTCGATTGCTAGTCGATGGCATCGAGACAACAATACTAATGAACAAAGATCTTTCTCAACAATACTAATAAACATAGCTCTCTTTCTCTCAAATCCTAATTAAATTTTTTTTGATCTAGATTAGAATCAACTAATAAAGTTTTAATTTGAGCAAAACAAAAAGAAACAGAAGAGAAGTTACAATTATCGATTTGCCCATTAATTTAGTGTCAATTCAATATGTGATGTCATATGTAGTATTTTTCATTAGTGAGACAGACGTAGATGTAAAGCGACACCGAAAAAGAAATACCTTACCTTAATTTAGTGTCAATTCAGTGATGCAATATCGACACAAATACCTTACCTTCATTCTCTTTCTCCTCTAGCACCATCACAGATGTCTTATTACTCTATCTCCTCGTCATCGATGTTATGATCGACATCAGTAAGATTGACCATTATATTATTCTTACCAATTATAGCACCATCATCACCACCGTTAAAATTATTTTTTTACTCATTGTTTTTATACCATTTTATATTATATCTTTCATCAATAAAATCGATAATATTAAAATAAATATAATTAAATATTTTATTTTTATAATTATAAGAATTTTAATATAATTTTTTTTAGTGTATTAAAGAGATCAAAGAATAATAGGTAATTTGTCCTGCTATCTCGGTCAAGTTTAATTATCCCTTTATCTTAACACATTTCACCGCCAATGGACGGTGGACACCGTCGCCCCGCAAGCTCCCACGCTCGGCCCCAAGCCAAGCAAAAGACAAAAGTGTAGGGTTACCAAGCCAGATCGGAGGAAGGATGGGAGTTGATGCCCTAATGGCTTAAGGAGCGTTCTTGGACAGCGAAAGACCACCCCACCGCCATCACAACAGAAGGAATGGCGTTCTCATCTTTCCGAACTGTGCTTCCCTCGCCTCATCCTCCGGCCGCAAAAGACTCCGATGTCGTCGGAATCGCCCAAACCAAGTTCCAGGTATTGCTCTTTCTCTTAGCCTCTAGGAAAGATGACAAGTAGCAGGAAAAAGAATTTTGAGACAAGATTTCGCTGGGGATTTCTTATCGATCTGCTGTTCTTTGCATTACACGTTGAAGTTAAATTTGAGCCAATAAATTAGTCCTGGGATCATCTATGTGCAGAAAATTTTGGGTGTTCCGGTAATATAAGGTATCTTGATGTTGTGTCTGTTGTTCGATTTCTTGCTCATGTTCCATGATTGAAAAAATTAGTGATATACTTTGTAATTGCAACAGCAATGTCAGCTACTGAATTCAATGGTTGCATATGAGAGACCCAAACAAGCAAGTGTTGCATGATATCTGACATGAAGTCCACTGGCGTCATAAATTGTAGATCCGAAAGCTTCATCATAAGAAATAGTACTAATGTAATCTAAAGAGAAGGAAGCACACAAGTAAGATATTTAGCATGCCAACAAGAGCTTTTTATTCTTTTGTTCAGAACTGGAATGTTCTAACTATTTGGGATCAACTATATGGATCTTTTACCACTTTTGATTCATGTAAAAAGCAGTATCCTCAGTTGAATTCAGATCGTTTAAATATTTATTTATAGATTATAGTTCACCATCCGAGGTTGCCGCCTTCCGTAGTTCTTCGATTTTTCTTGCTGTGCTACTCTATTTTCAGGATTCGACTTTGTTTGTTCATTGTCCTCAGAGAATCACGTTTATTTATTTCAACACTGGAAGAATTGGGTAGGCATGTTAGCTTCAAAGAGCTACTTGCATCCTGATATGAATGTTGAAGACAGCTGAGATTTTAGGTTCAACGTTAAAATAAGTATTCATGATGTTAGATTTTTGTTCTTTTTACAGTGATTGCATTTTGAATCAGTGTTCAGGAAAGAAACCCAAGAAATTGAACTGTTGTGGTACCATTCAAGAATGTCAGAATTGAAAACACATGTTAATAAGATGGAAATGTGGAGCACAGAAGAAGGTATCATGCACAAACACAATTAGGTGGGACATGAGACCAGCCTGGATATCATAGTTATGGTGTAATTGGAGCACATGAGAGGATAAGTGGTAAGCATGAGGCAGTGTCTGATTCGAGTGTATTAAAGGGATGGATGTTGACTAATAAAAGCATCCTGAAAAACTGAACTCAGATGACTACACATCTTATATGCACCCTAAATTCTTTTTGTTTTCCCCTTCTTGTGCACCAGTCTTTCTGAGATTATTCAATAACATATAACAAATCTAATTGGCTTTGTTACAAGATATTTATCAACTGATATAAAACATATGTATTGTGCTGAGTATTGAGATTATGATGATACAATCTTGATAACTATCTTATTTATATATTTGTATAGAGAAGTATGCTATTATTTTTGTGACTTGAAGTAGCTGATCTGCTTTGCGTCCTTTGTATAGTTAATTTAGAACACTATGAAAGCAAACTGGTGTGTCCTCAGTGGTAGTTGCA
This sequence comes from Musa schizocarpa, assembly GCA_900464855.2. NCBI lineage: Eukaryota > Viridiplantae > Streptophyta > Magnoliopsida > Zingiberales > Musaceae > Musa > Musa schizocarpa. Next base: position 45,338,782 of record LS990923.1, on the reverse strand, counting down.
ATTATTTTTCTTGCTCTTCACAAAATCTAGCCTCATATTGTATGAGAATACAACATTTATAAAACAAATTGGGTTGCTGAATTGATATGTTATCCTGCATTTGTTTCTTGCTATACTTTGTTATGCAATTCTAGCTATTCTGTTAGATAACAAGAGAGGGTTGTCAGACAAAATAACTCCTCTGCTGCTCTTACTGCCAGACTCATACAGCCATGAAAAGAAACCTAACATTTGCCATTTAATTTTCTTGATCTTTCTCCCACTTCTATCTGTGCTCTTCCCTTGTAAGATGATTTTTTTTTTGTATGCTGTGATTCTTAAAGCTTATATCTTCTTTTTGTATGAAGCATTCAATCTGTAAATGACAAAATTATTCCCACATTTTAACCATGTTATCTCATGTTTTTCCCTTTCCCTTTCTTTGTCATTCGATGACTGTGGTTACCATAATTTGTATCATGCAGGCGACTAACAAAGTAAACGAAGTGAAGCTGGTGGGTAGCATATCAAGAAGAGATGCAATGTCCTGCTTGTTTGCCACCTTGATGGCAACATCAGCATGCAGTGACCCTGCCGAAGCTCGTTCCGTGAAGCCAGAGACCCGAAGAAAAATCAGAGAGAAGCTCAACAAGCTTCGGGAGAAAGCAGGAGTTCCAAAGGACAAGACCGCCGCTAACCCTAAGAACAAGGAAAACCCACCAGCAAGTCCTGAGGACAGATTGACTGCACCTTTGGTTGAGGCAACTCTGTGAAGTGACGACTTCCAACATCACTTACTGTTGCCTTTATGCTCTGTATAACCTTTCAGTCTCAAGTACTTGGGTACTTCAGATCTAGTATGGTGCTTTTATCCTTCTCTATCCTCAGGTAAATGTCTTTAAAGAGCATGAATGGTATTGCATGTTGTTAGTTGATATTATCTTTCTGAACAATCTGGCCTTGATGCCATATATCTTGGCAATGAAGAACCTCACTATGACTGCCTGATAAGAAGCAATCTTAACTCAAGATTTGAAACCCAGTGATCAAGTTGATGAGCATTCTCATGTTTCCCTTATGATTCAACTTTGCCTTTGGATGTAGAACAGCAAAATGAGCATGATCCAGTTTTGTGACAGTTTGGTTGCCAGAATCAGAATCTGTCTCGTTGTAGCTGTTCCCTTGCAACTATGTCACCAACATTTAAAGTTCATAAGAAGGAAACTTGAGGACATGCATATTGTCATCAGGAATTCGGAATAATAATCAATATGAGAAATCAAAATTCTATACATCTAAAAAGAGAACATGATGAACCCTAATTATCCCATCTGAAGAGTAATAAATAGTGATAAACACGACTAGTGATCCATTGTGAATCTGAAAACCCTTACAATTCTCATAAACATCAAAAACTCAATTGCCATTTTGTTTTCTTCCAGCTCTCATGCAGTTTCTCTGTTGTTACTATACTCAATGGCCATTTTGTGTTCTTCCTCTTCTCATGCAGTTTCTCTGTTGTTACTATGCTCTCTTCTTGTTCAGGTTGGTGACAAGCTGCCCCATCTGAAACCTCCAGTAGCAGAAATAAGCCAATCCCAGACCAATCAGCACAAATCCCCACACCATCTCCCCTTCCCCTTCCTTCCCCCACTCCACCTCCTCGATCCTCCTCACCTTCTTCTCTTCTCCGCCTTCCTCTTCTCCAGGTGTCACCAGAACGTACGCCCTCCGCCCCTCGCGCACGGCCACGGCTGTGGCCTGCCAACCCTCCTCTACCGCCGCCTCGTCCTGCACCGCCGCATCTCCCCACCCGTCCCGGCTCCGCAGCCAACGCGTCCCCGCTCCTCCCCGCGCCAGCACCGCTCCCCCGTCGCTCCTCACCGCGATCCCTTCCGCGGCCGCCCCCACCCCGTTCCTCAGCACCTCCTTCGCCGCACCGTCCTCTTCGTCGACCTTGAACATTCTCCCAGTTCCACCCCTCTCCACCACCAGCAGAAACCCGTGGCTCACGTGCGCCACCGCGCCCAGGCCCTCTGACGACGGATCGGCGCCGTAGATCGCCGATCTGGAAAGGACGGACGCGGTCCCATCGAGATCCGCCTTAAGGACGACGCTCCCAGCGGTGATGAAGGCGGAGCCAGTCTTGGGGTCGACAGCGACACCGCCGGGGACTGCAGAGGGGTCGGGGAACGAGGAGAGGAAGATGCGGCGGTGCGGACGCGGGGAGCGGAGGTCGTAGGCGGCAAGGGCGGCGGGGCGGGCGAGGGCGATGAGGAGGCGGCGGCGACGGTCGTCAACGGTGAGGGCGGCGACGGAGGAGGAGGAAGGGAGGAGGAGGTCGGAAACGAGGGCCTCGGCGACGCCTGCGTCGGAGACGGAGTAGACGGCGGCGTGGGAGAGGCGGGACCCGACGAGGAAGTGCTGCGCGGAGGGGTCCCAGGCGAGGCCGCCTGGGAAGGGCACGGCAGCGGGGATGGCGATGACGTGGCGGCCGCGCCCAAGGGCAGAGCCCGTAAGGAGGGCAAACAGAAGGAGGAGGAAGGGCAAGCTGCGGAGGTGGCGCAGTCGTCTGGTTGCAGGGAAACGGCAGGAGAAGGAAGGCATCATCGCTTCTGCGTACGAAGAGAAGATCGAGAGACGGGAGGGGCTTCGGGAGAGAGGAAAGGAGGGGAGAACTTGAAGGCGGAGTCGTGGATGTCCTTCTCATTGGACGTCTAAGGTTGCATCTGTCTGACCGATGCCACAACGGGTCAACCATTATCGGATCGAAGATTATGATCCGCACGCAAAATGGTTCGGGTCGGATCTGGTCACATCTGGTTAGGATTATATAGAATGATTTGGGGAAGCAGTAATAGTGTCTTCCCATAGTTCCCAACAGATCCAAGAAGCTTACCGAGGTGATCATCCATTTCCTCCTTCCTTAACTAAGCGGCACATTTGCATGAAAAGAATGAATGAACTGAAAAGTTCTTCAATTTGGATGGCAACAGTGTTGTCGGATGGGACGAGGAGGAGATTGTACGACTCTATTCTTTATGATCCACCTGAGGAACACGAGAAAGAAGTTGCAGTAAGTAGTAATGACGAAGTGTGCAGCTAAATTGGCATGAGTATTACCTAATTTTAATTGTTTTCTTCCTCATAAACTTTGTAGGCCGATCGTGATTTTGTGCTGGAAAGGATGTCGCTTATGGCCGGCACAAGGAAAGAGGTAATCCTCATTCTGTTGCCTTGCTCTTCTTCTTAAGCTGATTCCAGTTTATACTCGGTTAACAACATGAATGATGATCCATAGCTAAATTGTGCCAGCATCATCAAATGTCTTTGTTGATTGAATTGTGTTAAAGATTTCATATCTTTCACGACTGCACATCTGCATAGTAAAAAGAAGGAAATATCTAAAATTCATGTTTTGCTATGAAATTTTATAGGCCTCGAGCTTATACATGACCTTCACTGTAGATGGCATAAATTTCAGCTCATACTTAGACTAAATGGCAATTAATTTAGTTTTATTGATGATGTGGGTGTATAAATTGACTTCAAGCCTGCACCTATGAGCTAATGACTCAGGTGTTGTAACAGCATCACATGTAACCAAAATAGTTATCAAAGCAGTTAATATCAAACTATCATGTCGTCAAGATAAAATCATTAGACAAACTAAATTAACATCCGGTTAGCAACAAGATCTAAATAGGATAATTACTTTCGATTCCAATTATTCACGGTTGGACTATTGTATAAAGGGATTTTCTCCTCGAAACTATTGATATGATACTCTCGAATACTTTTCTAATTTGATTTTTTTTTTTTTGATTTCACCATCCGAAAGAATATCTTGATCTAAAAGCATCGAGGGAGGATCTCGTTGAGTATATTATAACTTTTATCTTATTTTTTTATTGGAAATATTCATGTATGTGAGATAAAAAGAAAGATGAACTAAAGAAGATATAGTAGGATTACGATATTATGATTGATCCATAACATAGGATCCTAAGCTTTTTTGGACCGACTTAGTGTCTTACATGATATAATCATACCCAATTTGATTTAGATACATCAATGGTTGATTTACGATGTTGTCGAAAAACTTCAATACCACCTCGGCTCAAGTGTGGGTGAAGTAGTTCATCACTGATTTTGGGAGTCGATCTGAATAATGACAAGTCGACTTCCTTATATTAAACAACTATGGGGTGATTACTCAAATAAAGGAACCCGGGTCTCATCGAAGTGTTCGAGGAGGTTCCAAAATAAGAGAGATCGTAACCCGAGGAGATGTAAGATGGAAAGTTCCATCCAAAGATAACATTGCAGATCCACCGACAAAGCCGTTGTCTCATTTTTGTCTTTGAAATCATCGAGGGTCCGATGGGGATGAGGCATATATGTGATTGGCTTTAGGTCAAGTGGGATTGCTAGTCATAGGTGCCAAAGAAGCCAATCACGTGAGTGATGGCACGTGTGACTTGATATAGAATCTTTTGCTTATTATATTTTTGGCGTATATCACTTTATAACTATTGCGATAAATCGTATATATATTGTGATGTCCTTGGATTTGTCTGATAGAATCGGATCGCGATGAGATCACGATAATGAGATCGATTCACCTTTAAACATATATCCTAAATAATCCCTCATGGGGGTTACTCGAGAGGGACATCGTGATAACCTGGATAGACCGGGTGTCTTTGTATACTTTCGTCCATATATGATGGATGAAGGCGGTCTCATAAATGCTCGTGTAGGGACACTAGGGATACAATGACAGTGCTTTCATTGGAGAATGAGTTCATTTGATTGATCCGCCACGGAATCTTTGGATGGTTGATGATACCTTATTGTCGAAACAACGATTACAGAGCCTAGTGGTGTATCGGTCCTTAGACTTGAGACACCAAGGATGTCTATATGAAAGTGCTCCACTCTTTGATACCGAACTTATAGGTTTGGGTCTCCCGGATCTAGTAAATACCGGTCATCGGGAGGAGTGGTAGTCGACCTTACGAGGGCTATTGAGTGTCGATAGAGATCATCCACTCTCTGGCGTCATGAGAGAAATATCCCATGTGTTCTTGCTTTCAAACAAATCCACGCCGAAGTCATTCGGTTGAGAGAGAAAGAGTTCTCCCAGAAATCGATTAGAAACCGAAACTTCGGTAAAACCGTATGGGTCCGACAACACCACGCTTCGATATCTCGGTCTCTGGGATATTAGATGGATGAGGGACTATAGGTACATAGTAATCGAGGGACGAGGCAGGTCAATGGATTGGATTCCCCAGATCGTCGGGGGGACTACTGGCACAGTAGTGGCCTAAATGCGTCCGTGGTCGATGAGTCGAGTGAATTATTATAGAGATAATAATTCACCGAGTTAAAAAGAGTTCGATAGGTATGACTCACGGCCCGATTTCGATATTGGGCCTAGAGGGTCACACATGTACGGTAGGCATTAGATGAGTAGAGGGTTCTGATATGAGATATCCCAAGCCGGAGCCCTTTTTCTTATTGGATCGCAGATCCAATACCCACTAGGGAAGGACCCATTAGGGTTTGACCACGAGATCTCTATAAATATGAGGGATTCATGACCTCATAGGCTAGAGTCTTTGCTTGCCTTTCCTATTCTCCTTTCCCTCTCCACCTCGAGGCACGGAGTTTTGAGGAGGGTCGTCGCTTGACCTGGCCAGTGTGGATCACCGCTAGAGGAGGAGGCTTGACCTCCTTCTTCACCCTCTCCTAAGGATCTGAGAAAGCAGGGGATATCGATCTCCTAGGTAACCTGATCTCTATCTGGCAGTTTTATGTTTCTTGGATTTTTTGCAATCTTATGACAACGGCAACATCTTTTTTGGGAATCGGGGAATTTTGTTTTCTTGTTCTTCCGCTGCGCATATGATGTCGCCCCCATGATTTCCCAACAAGAAAGTCTATATACAGCTTAAAATAAGTCTCTCGCCCCAATGGTATTTTAATTTCTATGAAATGATTTCTTCATTTGGATTTGTTGAAAATCTCATGGATCAATGCATATACCAGAAAGTTAGTGGGAGTAAAATATGTTTCCTTGTTTTATATATAGATGATATTTTGCTTGCAACCAATGATAATGGTTTGCTTCATGAGGTGAAACAATTTCTTTCTAAAAATTTTGACATTAAGGATATGGGTGAAACATCTTATGTCATTGGCATTAAGATCCATACAAATAGACCTCAAGGCATTTTAGGTCTATCACAAGAAATCTATATCGATAAACTTTTAGAAAGATTTCGGATGAAGGATTGTTCACCAAGTGTTGCTCCCATTGTGAAAGGTGATAGATTTAATTTGAACCAATGCCAAAAGAACCACTTTGAAAGAGAATAAATGAAAAACATCCCATATGTTTATGTACTAGACCTGATATTGTATTTATTGTGGGGATGCTAGGTCGATATCAGAGTAATCCAAGTATAGACCACTAGAGAGCTGTAAAGAAAGTGATGAGGTATCTACACGGAACCAAAGATTACATGCTTATGTATAGACATACAGACAATCTGGATGTGATTGGTTACTCAAATTCAGACTTATCTGGTTGTATTGATTCTTGTAAATCAACATCAAGATATATTCTTGGAGAAGCACCAAGCAGACCTTACTGTTACTTCTACCATGGAAGCTGAGTTTATCTCCTATTTTGAGGCTACTTCACTGGTATATGACTTAAGAGTTTTATTTTTAGGCTTAGAATTATGGATTCTATTTCTAGGTTATTAAGAATTTTCTACGATAATTCAGCTGTTGTCTTTATGGCTAAAAACAATAAAAGTGAAAGTCGAAGTAAACATATCGATATTAAGTATTTAGTTACAAGAGAATGTGTAAAAGAAAAGAAAGTGGTCATTAAGCATATTAGCACTGAGTTAATGATTGTTGATCCTTTGATTAAAGGCATGCCACCTCTGAAATTCAAGGATCATGTAGAGAAAATGGGACTTGGTTCCACTTTGTAATGATATTGAAACTCTTATATATTGTGATATTTTTCATTCGTGTGCACATTATTTTGAGAAAATATATTATTATTGGACCAAGAATAAACATAAGGTTTATTCATTAAGTAATATTACCACATTAAGATTAAGAAACTAAATACATCGTGATACATGGATGATAATACTCGCTCTTAAAAAATTTATTGTTATGATTCATATATTTATTTCTTAAGAAAGTTGTTCAAAGATTAATTCAAATTATTAAGCTAAACATATAGACCACGTGGGGAGAATATAACTGTTATTATTAAATATCATATTTAATAATAATGTAACCGTTCTCGTTAAGATTCATAATTCATTATAATCATTTTTTTCATTTATTATGTTTTAAATATTTTGATTTTTTATTCTAAATGTAACCATTATTATTAAATATATAATATCGTTAAGTTCTTCGTTATTATGATCTAAACGTTATAAATTTGAATTAATTCTTCAACGTTATGAGTTAGTGATAATAAATGTTCTTGATGGGAGAACATCTATATAAATAAGGATTTTGGTTCCTGGATTCAACATCTCTTTGAAGTCAAAAGGATTTCCTACACCATCTAAAGCGAGAGTTCTAAGTCGAGAAGTATCAAAGTTCAAGAAGAAATCTCTGCAAAAATTCTTAACAACAATAGCCGGAGGTATGCTATTTTATTTTCGCATTAGTTTTATTGTATTTCTGTCATATTGATTTAGAAACATAAGTTGATATCAAAGATTTCTTACATATCGATCAATCATTTAACTATTGTCAAATAATCTCACATAAATAATTTGGCATATCACCTTAATTCTATATTTATCATCTTTTATATATCACTTGATCCTAACAGGAAACTCTATAGCAACAGCAAAATCTTCCTACTTTTGTACTGTTTCATTCCCCAACTCTTATTATTCCATCCCCTTCATTCTAACTTTCGTTAAAAATACTATCACAATTGACAAAACAATCATATAGCAAAAACACCATTAATAAAATAAGATTCTAAAATAAAAAACTGTAATGAAAGCAGACATTCATGATTCCTCACTATGATAGCAACAAGAACATGATTAAATAGGACAGAAACAATAACTAATAGCAACAAGAACATGATTCAACAAGACTGATAGCAGAATCACTCAAAACTACGAGTCTGAAACACAACTGATTGAAGAAGAAACACCACCGGTAGCAACAAGTATTTCACAAAAAGATGATTCAACAAGAACAATAAAATCACTTCTGTTGCAGCAAGGTTAACACTCACAAAAATATGATTCAACAATAACAAGAAAAACACTTCTATTGCAACAAGGTAAACACTAAAAAAATTATGATTCAAAACAATGATTTAAACTATGATTCAATAAATATATATTTAACACAATAATTTAAAATAAAAAGGATAAATACTCATCAAAGTCTTTATCGATCGACAACTCAATGACAAGTTCTTTGCCTTAACGTCTCATCCTTAACTATTGCTTTAATCATAGACCCTAATCCTCTCAAACCCTATTAATCCTTCCTCTATTCTTTATGAATGAACTGAAAAGTTCTTCAATTTGGATGGCAACAGTGTTGTCGGATGGGACGAGGAGGAGATTGTATGACTCTATTCTTTATGATCCACCTGAGGAACACGAGAAAGAAGTTGCAGTAAGTAGTAATGACGAAGTGTGCAGCTAAATTGGCATGAGTATTACCTAATTTTAATTGTTTTCTTCCACATAAACTTTGTAGGCCGATCGTGATTTTGTGCTGGAAAGGATGTCGCTTATGGCCGGCACAAGGAAAGAGGTAATCCTCATTCTGATGCCTTGCTCTTCTTCTTAAGCTGATTCCAGTTTATACTCAGTTAACAACATGAGTGATGATCCATAGCTAAATTGTGCCAGCATCATCAAATGTCTTTGTTGATTGAATTGTGTTAAAGATTTCATATCTTTCACGACTGCACATCTGCATAGTAAAAGAAGGAAATATCTAAAATTCATGTTTTGCTATGAAATTTTATAGGCCTCGAGCTTATACATGACCTTCACTGTAGATGGCATAAATTTCAGCTCATACTTAGACTAAATGGCAATTAATTTAGTTTTATTGATGATGTGGGTGTATAAATTGACTTCAAGCCTGCACCTATGAGCTAATGACTCAGGTGTTGTAACAGCATCACATGTAACCAAAATAGTTATCAAAGCAGTTAATATCAAACTATCACGTCGTCAAGATAAAATCATTAGACAAACTAAATTAACATCTGGTTAGCAACAAGATCTAAATAGGATAATTACTCGATTCCAATTATTCGACAGTTGGACTATTGTATAAAGGGATTTTCTCCTCAGAAACTATTGATATGATACTCTGAATACTTTTCTAATTTGATTTTTTTTCAGTATTATTTCACCATCTGAAAGAATATCTTGATCTAAGCATCAGAGGAGGATCTCGTTGATTATATTATAACTTTTATCTTATTTTTATTGGAAATATTCATGTATGTGAGATAAAAGAAAGATGAACTAAGAAGATATAGTAGGATTACAGATATTATGATTGATCCATAACATAGGATCCTAAGCTTTTGGACTGACTTAGTGTCTTGCATGATATAATCATGGCCAATTTGATTTAGACACATCAGTAGTTGATTTCTGATGTTGTCAGAAAACTCAATACCACCTCAGCTCAACCTTGCTTCTCATGTTCAGTAATCCTTTTATTTTAGCTTTTGTTTTTTTGGCAAGATGACTAAATCTGACCTCATCAGTGAATTCAATTATTGGATACTCCAGCTCAGGCACAAGCTTACAATACGTACAATGATATAATTGGTGATGATGTGATATTTGTTGTAGCAATATCAACAGGTTAGTGTCCTATTAACAATTTCAGATACCGATGTATACATATAAATCATCAACTATTCATGGCCAAAAATTTTCTTGTTGTCTGCGGCTTTATTCTTTCAAGAAACCTGTTGGCATGTTTCTGGAACGAACTCACCTTAATCGTGTCAGGAGAAGCAATATAGCCTGGACTTGGAGGAGCTACAGCAGACGCTGCTCGAAATGGTACAGGATTCTGGCTCACCATCTCAGCCTTGCCCCTTTGCCGATGGAGGATGTTTGTCAACTTGGAAGTGGCTTCTGGATGGCATGGAGTCGAAGACACCGGCACGGAGTTGTTTGGAATTGTGAGGTATCATTCAAAACAAAGTTTATGTTTAGGAGTCTGCAGAATCGATACCAAACAAAGTTTGGTATTTGCTAACCGTTTTGATTTAAACATATAGACATAGCCATGATATCTATGTGTATCATATAATTTTTCTTGTTCAGATATAAGATTGCAATCAGCTAAACAAGTGATGCGTTTGTCAAGATAATGCCCTTTAAATTCAAAATTAGTCATTGATGACCGGGTTGAGGCCCACTGATTGGCATCTCATTTCAGGCTTAGCTTGTTTTGATCCTATAACATAATCATAATAATGACAAACCAATCCACAATAGATTAATCCATATTTGTCTTAGAACCGTTGTGATTAGAGTTGGGAAAGATAAATTATCTAGAGTTAGAATTTGGCTGGGGGGCATGCTGTAACTCTTAAATGCATGCTTGTGTTCCTTCCCCTTTTCCATGGCCTACCCATTCTTCTTAATTATTCTTATCTTGAACAGGTTGGTGGCGGGTCTACATTCAGCTTCGTTGCTGTCTCTGAAACCATGAACTTGCCTTTCAAAACGAGTCAGCAGCTACAAGCCCAGTGGCAAGTACTCAGAACCTACCTCATCATATCATTCTACTACTGGACTCCCATTTTTACTTTCTTACATACACTGCAAAAATGCTTTAGAGAGAGAACCTAAGTTATAGGAACTTCCTATCTCTCTCTTGACTTGGATGTCGAGGTCGAATCCCGACTTGAGATATAATCTCTCTCGACTTGATATACTTGCATATGAATCTCCTGTAGGAATTTGGTATCTAGGCATTCAATGTAAGAGTGAAGTATTTAATCGCATGATCAAAACATACCTGAAGAGACCTGTTTATAGTGATAGCTCTAATCGTATGCCATTGAGAAGAACATTCATTGAATCATATCCAAATGTTCATTTGATCGTATTTAGTTTTAATTATCCGAAAATACAGATAATCAAACCCCAAATTAATGGATGTGCAGTTCATCTGGGACCCATCATATTAGAGCATCCACATGCCGATCGCTTTCAGACAAAACAATAATAGAAGGATAACCATGCAACTACACACCTTCTAACACTTCTTTCTTCTACCAATTACACCCATAGTTGTTCATGCAACAATAGAAAGAGAAAGAAGAAGAAGAAGAAGATTACATTGTTTTCTTCCACCAACCTCCTCTTCCTATACACTCCACAGCTTTACCTTCTCTGCCATCCACTTTGGACCAACCCAATTAAGCCCTTGACGTGAACTGAAAGGAGAAGCAAAGCCAAGTCCACAGAGCTGTTTCCTACTCGGAGAGAGTGTGTGTGTGTCTGAGAGAGAGAGAGAGAGAGGAGGAGGACGTCGGAAAAGATGCGACGATGCTGCCGAAAGCCTTCGCCACTGCTGGTGAAGTCGACGCTTATCATGATCGCGGCTGCCTCGATAGTGGTCGGCTGCTCTGCAGCAGTATCCCCGTCAGTGCCTGACGCTCAGATCAAATGCGACTGCAATCCCTGCGGCTGCACGCAGAAACCGCCGCCTCCGCCTCCGCCTCCGAAGTGGCCCGTACCGTATTGTCCTCCGCCGCCACCGCCGCCGTATCTTTACATAGTCGGCACGCCAGGTAATCTCTACCCGTTTGACCCCAATTACTACCCCTCGAGCGCTCGCCGGAGCTACGCTGGGCCGATGCCGGTCTTCCTGGTCTCCGGGCTGCTCGCCCTGTGGAAGATTTGGTGGCTATGACTTGTGCTGTAACAATCATTTAGATTTCCGTTTCGTCTTCTTTCCATGTTCTCAAATCTTCTCTTTGTTGCAAGAAAATGATGAATAAGTTCTGATTTCTAAATGATTAGCTTTGGTAGATTCTTTTTTTTCCCGCTTTATACGTAAATCTCTAAATTTGTTAAGAATATAAATGAAATCATATCTACACAAAAGAGTATATCTCACATCATGTCTTATCTACTAAAGTTCTTTAATGAAATGACAGTAATAAAAAAATTAATAGATTTACACTATAAAGCATGTATGATTGCTGGGGGATACATGAAAAATCTCTAATATTATACCATAACATTTGTTGGAAAGAAGTAGCTTTCTCACAGTAGCAATTATACATGTCATAATCATTTGTATTAGACAATATTTTTCCTGTGAGGAGGAGGATGATATTATATATTGCAAGTGGACATTGAGCCAGTTAATCTTATTCCATAGCCCATATGCCTATTGGAATTGCTTATTGCTTTGCTTTTGGTAGATGGATCAGTAATGTCATTTTCCTGTGTCCATGATTGAGGCTTGACTTATGACCATATTACTTTAGCATCAATAATGTTAAGGTTTAAATTATCATATTTTTATGTAATGTGACTACTTTTGGGTTTTTAGAATTTTGCATGTCTAACCTCAATAGCATCTATTGGTTAGCTGCATATTTAGAAACTAATTAGACTTAAAGAATGAATTTATGTTACAAATTGCAAAGAATCTTATCATAATTAAAACTCTCAAATTAGAATTTATGTTAAATTATAAATTTAAATTTAATATTCCAATACTATCCACCATTTGTATCTCAGTCCATATAGAAACCTGCGAAGCCTCCCTTTATTGAGATTTGATTCATAGTTATCTATCTAGATTGTTATCATGATCTAGTGGTTACATGATGATTTCACCTCATGATCTAGTAGTTATAGGATGGTTGTCACTAGATCCTATATAAATAGGACCGTAGAGTTTGTGTGCACTTGGTATCTTGTAAGTGTTCCTCTTGTTTTTAATAATACAACAATTTTCTTGAGTCGAAAGAATTATTTTTACTCATATCGTAGTATTCTGTTTTTCCTTGCTCCTCTATCCCCAACACCCTTTACGTGCACTCGAAGCTCCACCGATGGACGCTACTCTCCGCACAAATTAACCTCATTAACCCTGAATCACATCCTCCATGCAAAGCCATCACCCTCAACCATCGTAGAACACGACTCTCCTTCTTCTTCCTTTGACCCTTCCTAGCCTGCACTCATGCTCTCAAAGCATTCCTACGTCGTCATCTCCATGCTTCTTCTCCTCCTCGATCGTCCTCGATCGTCCTCCGTCGAGTCTCTCCGACTGTTCGTGCCCATGCCTGCCGCCACCGGACACGTCATATTACGGGGAGTCGCATCCTCCACCGCTGGGTTACATTCCCTACTTCCCTCCACCAGACCACACTCTGCCAGCTCCGCCGCCGCCCAACCCCATCTTGCCATGGTTCCCCTTCTACTACAGAACCCCGCCGCCGCCTCTACTTGCATCCCTGCAACATTGCTGCCTTTGCTCTCAGCGTCGTTGGCAGTTCTTCTCTAGCTATCATATGCTTGGTTTCTACATAGAGATCGAAGTTGTTGGTTTGTGTATGTAATTGTTTTGGCATGCGGTCTGATAATAACAACGTAAGCTAATGAAGCTTACTTCACATTTGCTGGATATGACATGCATTTCCTCTTTCCTTTATTCTTTTTTGCTGCTTTATGTTCTAAAATTGTTCTTCTGCAGTTCTGCTACTGTAATTACTAAGTCATCATCAGGACAGAGACAGGTGAGTATGGAGAGACAGAGAGAGAGAGAGAGAGAGAGAGAGAGATTTTTACACTTCACAATTGACGTCTCATTCAATCAGTCCTTTTCCAAGAAAAATTCAAAAAGAAAGATTTTTACAAAAAATAATCCATATATATATATATATCTGACGCGCGTGTGCTGTTATAATCCGAAGGTAGCGTGCTTGGCGAGGACGGTGGGCCCCAGTTAGTTAAAAATTTGACGAGGAAGCAAACATAATGGCTACGCTTCTTCCTTCGTAATGGATCGCAGTTTGGTAGCTCAAAGCTGGGACTCTTCCACGCAAAGCAAACGTAATCGTGACGTCCGTTATTTCTCCGTCCAAATCGTCATGGAAGGTGGCCTAACGTCCGTTATTGTCACCACAGAGTGCACGGACAGGAATGCCGTTACTCCACGTTAGCTCACGGTGGTTTCACTTTGTGGCGTCTTGAAACGGCGGTAATAGTCCGTCAAGCTGACAGTTTCGGGGTCTCCCTCGCACCGACCACTGCGCTCCACACTCCTGCCCTCCCCACCTATATATACACCACTCCCTCCTCCCTCAGTTCTTTGATCGCCCCCCGTCCCCTGACTTCTCGTTTGGCGAAGGTGAGACTTCCTTTGATGATGTGATCTGTTTCTGTTTTCATCTTTGTGTTGGATCAACGAATCGAGCGAGATGTTGAAATCTCGATGATGATCCGATATCGATGATCACGCGTTCGTGATCTTTCCTTTGGATGTTGGTCCTATTGGTTTTGGATTGGCGAGTAGGTGTTTTCTCTATGTTTTCCTGGTTTCTGTTTGATCCGGGAGGAAATACCAGCCTCTGGCCAACTTTTGATGCATATTTGAAGTTTTGTGCCAAATGTGTTCTGTGGCAGTGATCGGATCTGATCCGTTCGTGCTTCTTTCTTGGTTTGTCTCCTTTGAAGAGACGGCATCAGACAGAGATTGATGCAGCGGGCACTGGTTTCATCCGGCGGTGGCGACTGCCTCGGCGTTTCGATGGCATCCGCGCCTTCCCCGTACATCTGTAACGGTGACGATTTCCTCAGCCCGTACACGATTTTCTCAACGATCGACACTGCCCCTCTCCCCGCTGCCGGCTCCTTCGAAGAGGCGGAGGCCTCATCCACAGCCACCGAGGACCGTCTCTGCCTAGCCCGCCTCGCTCTCCGGTACCGGGAGATCACCGAGCGCTACGGCATCTGCCTATCCCACCTCTGCGACACCGCCGAGGAGGTGGAGTCCCTTCGCCGCAAGAACGCCAGCCTCCGAACCGCCAACGGCGAGCTCGCCAGGCGGCTCGAACTCCTCGCCGGTAAGCACACTGGCCGTTTCCCGTCATCCGCGGGTGTGGTGCTCATGGATGAGCTCCCCCACCTCAGCATCGCGGAAACGGCGAAGCCCGGAGACAGCCCCACGAGCGTGCTCAACTTTCAGGAGAGAATCTGCAGTGGCCACAGGTCGGCAACTGGGCCGGTGGCGGAGAAGCATGTCTCACCACCGAAGATCACCTCGGTCAGATCCAGCGGATACCTAAAGCTGAACTCGGCCGGTGGACCGGGTTCGGATACGAACCGCGACGACCGGTTTCGCGTCCCAAGCCCCGTCATGATCGGCTCGGTGAGTATTCTATTCTCTATTCCTCTTAATTTTTCTCGCAGAGAAAGTTGACGTTGTTATTTTATACATTATTATACAATGATATAACTATACGGACAGGTTTGGTGCATGAGCGGGTAAAGTGTCATGGTGTCGTAGAAGTGTTGCTCTCTACCACACTGGAAGATATTTTGGTTATTTCGTTTTGTTTGACAGGGTGCATATTTCCCTTCTATTTTGTTTTCTTACTACAAGCTGCGGCAGGCGCATTTGGGCGGGGGGAGCAACGACGGCAAGGGGGAAAGAGTAGGAGGCGCGGACGATGAGAAAGAAGGAGAGAGTGGTGGTGGAGCACTGGAGCTGGAGGTGTTCCGCCAGGGGATGTTCAAGACGGAGCTGTGCAATAAGTGGGAGGAGAGCGGAGTGTGCCCATACGGCGAGCACTGCCGGTTCGCCCACGGCATCGCGGAGCTCCGCCCTGTCCTCCGTCACCCCCGCTACAAGACCGAGCTCTGCCGCATGATCCTCTTCGGCGACGCCTGCACCTACGGCCACCGCTGCCAATTCCGCCACTCCCTCTCCCCCTCCGACCAACGCCTCCGGCGTCGCCCATAAAACGTATAGATTACTCCCTATACTAATTAACGACAATAAAACTAAGAAAAAAAGGGGTAAAAAACAGAGGTGTAGAAGTTATATATCTCCCCTCCTAACCAAAATTATTCCTAATGGAAGGAAATGTAGCAGATCTAAATGCTTGTAAATTGCTTTTGCTATGTGTATGCTCCCTCTGGTAAATAAATATATGTAGATGTATTTAGTGCAAGCACGGAATAGGGCAATACATTTTTCTCTGTTGAGCAAATATTTAGAAAGATCAAACATAGTGGTGTCGTTGTCTTAGCCTTTTGTTTTTGAAGTTTCTTGATTCAATTTTCTCTGCTCTGAGCTATTACTTTCGTGAGATGAAGCTGTAAAATTTGGACAGAGATTTCGATAAACAGCAAAATGGAATTGGATCTTGTTACGGTAAGTAACTTTTTAAGCCGTGGCCTTGGGGCCGACGCGGCTGGTTCTGGGGTCCAGATGTCGGGGATCTCAGGCGACGTCCCTCGGGATCTCCCTGCGGTCGGCACCGTGGTTCGGGATCGGTCGTTGGGCCTTCAGGGCGGGCGGCTTCGGGTGTGCGGTCGGCGGTTGGTCGGGAGGAAGCTCAGGAAGAGGCGACACCGTCTTCGCTTTTTGCACACGTGTCGGTCGGAGTGCTCGACCGACCCCCCTCCGGGCCGATCAAGTTAGAGAAGGATCTTGGGGGGTTTTTGAGGAAGAGAAAGAGAAGTGCTTTCTAGTGTATGTCCTCCCCGTCCCCTTTTGTTTGGGACTTGGGGTATTTATAGATGAGCTTAGGTGTTACTGGCGTGCCCGTTCTGCGAGGCGGGGGCATGCATTTGGTGGCGTCGACATTGCCACCAGGGGAATGGGGAGGCCCGGCGAGTGCGGTATGGCGAGCCTTGGTCGGTGTGCTCCCGTACCTCGACCGGCGCCACGAGGTCAAAACCAAGTGATTGACTGAGGGGTCGGTGGCGTCGGCAGATGTCGAGTCTAGCGTCGATCTTGCCTCCTCGGGTAGTGTGTCTACTCGTCTTCGCGTCGTGTCACATCGCCATTTTACCCCTATCATATGCCCCGAAAGGAGCTATCGTCGGTTTTTTGCATCTTGCGGGGAGACGATGCATGGCTTCTTACCGAATTGGGCTGATCGCTTGACGATGTCTCGGCGGTCTGAAACCGAGGTCATAACTTAATCGTCGAGGCCGAAGGGGTTGGACTTCGGGGCAATGGGACCGATGAGGGCAGAGGAGCGCCAGGCCTTGGCCGGTAGGGCCGTCGAATGCGTCTCGTGTGAAGTCAAGGGTCGAGAACACAACCGGGGGTGACCATGCCAGGTCTCGGGATGGCGATAAGCCAGGGCGAGGAACACAATCGGGGTGACCGCCTGGTGTCTCGGGATGGCGTAAGCCGAGGGTCGAGGAACACAACAGGGGGGTGACCTGCGTCATCTCGGATGGCGTAGGAGCCGAAGGCGAGGAACACAACAAAGGGGTGACCGCATGTGTGTCTCGGGATGGCGTAAGCCGAGGGTCGAGGAACACAACCCAGCGGGGGGACCGCCATGGTGTCTCGGGATGGCGTAGTGCTTGGTGATTGGTTCATGGCCGGGATCTACTGTTTTAACGTCTCGATGGTGGGGGGCCGGTCGCCTTTCTTCCGGGGAAGTAAAGGGTTTCCCCTTTTTGGGGTGCCGGTTTCGGTCGACATGATTGATTAGGCGCCGCGACCCTTCTTTGCCGGCATACGTTATACTTCATTTAAAGGCCAGGTGATGCTTTTTTTGTTTTGAAGCGTGTTTGGAGACGAGGGGTTCGCGTTTGGCGGGATGCGGACCCTTATTATAAGCGGCCCGAGGTTTAGCCGTTGGGGTCTCTTTCATCTGTCTTCATCGCGGCGCCCGTGCACCTACTCTCGTCTTGCATCGGTCGTTCCCTCTTTCCCTACTAAAGGTCGGTGAAAATGGCGTCTTCCTCCTCCCTTTCGTCCCCTTCCAAACCGTGGAGACGGCGATTTCACCGAATCCCGCCTAAATCGTCATCCGATGAGAGGCGGCCCGCCCTTGAGGCCCTCGATGTGTCGCCACGACCATGACTCTGATGGGTGAGTCGTCGGCGAAACTCCTCCGGGGATCGTTATGGTATCCGGCGGAGTTAGTCGCCGTGCTCTGAGCCGGTCCAGCGGGCATATGACCCAATCCCTAGGGGGCTTAGCCCCTTACCATAGACGCTTTTGAGGCGGGCTGCGCCTTCCCTTCCACCCGTCATAACCTCGTGTGTTTTCACGGTGGCGTATCTCCCGTCTCGGATGGCCTTAGAACTTCATGGCGCTACACGGCGGCGTTTACGGGAGAGTGTCACTATGCCCGCATAACCCCAGGCCCGTGACCTCTTCCTTTCTTGCTTTAGTCTTACTAAGGGGTTGGGGGTTACTACACATCCTTGGAAAGCTTTAGGGGGGCGGGGCCCCTTCCGGCAACAAAGGGTGGAAAGGCGTTTCTTCTTCTTGTCGATCACCCGGGAGATTGGGGTTTTGGGGTTATTTGGCTGGGGCGTGTAATAGATAACACCGTCCCAGTTTTGGGCGACGAGGGCCGAGGACTCGAGAGGCTTAGAGATCCTCCGGCCTCCCAGAGCCATTCAAAACATGTCCGGCGGTGGTTGGCGGAGGCGAGTCTCGGCCCGGTGTCTCTAGGTATACCCCTTGGGGCGATTTTAGGAGTTCTTTTTTTCGCTCATGGGTCGCCCGCTTAGGCGATTGTCGTTTTGGCTTTTTCTTGCAGAGATGGTGCGTCTTGAGGCCCTTGAGGGGTAGAGGCTCTGCGGTTGCCGGACCGCTTCGCCCACCATCACCGGGCGGGCAAGAGAGGCCCCTCGTGGGCGTCGAGGCGGTCGGCCTAGGAAAGAAAAGCGGGTGCTTTTCGGCGGTCCCGAGTGTGGTGGCGGCCTCGGCGGGAGGTGTCATGGTGCCGTGGGGCTTGGCGGCGGTGTGGCGCCGACGGATCATCTTGCGAGAGGAGTCGAGAGGGCGAGTGGTCCCAGTGGACATCGGCAACCCGAGGCGCCTCGCCGATCCTCCATTCGCGAGCTCCTTTGTCTTCCGCTTCGGGGGGCGGGCGAAGCTTTTACCAGGCGGGGAGGTGGGCGCTCTTCAGCGGCGCTACTCTTGACCAGCTAGTCGGCCGGTGGGGCGGTCTCACCGGCGTAGCCGGTGTGGAGCGATGGTGATTATCGGCCAGGTTTCGTCCACGGAGGGCTGCATCCCGACATAGCTCGGGATTTATATACTCTATCCTCCGAGACTCTCGCTTAGCAAGTCCGCCAAGTCGCTGTTGTGGGTAAGTGTTGTCTTGCCCTTCGCTTCGCGTTTTAGGGCGCGATTTTGACCCTTTTGCTTCTCGGGGGTAACCATTCTGCCTGCCATGGATGGATCGCATCCGTGATGCGGGATGGGTCATCGCTGCCACCGGCGGTCGCCAATGCCGAAGCCGAAGCAGGCGGACGAGGCTTCGGGCTGGAAGCGAACCCCCAGGTCGTGCGGCCAGCGGCGGCAACGGATTTGAGGCGGGGCGCGCCTTGCCGTCGAACTCAAAGCATCTGGGGCGGTCCAGCGAGCTCGAGTCTGGCTAGAGACGTCCGAGGGCATAATCGGAGCTCGGATGAGCTTTGAGGCGTCGGTGGCGAGGCTCGCTTCGGCAAGGCGGACTCCCTCAAGGTGCTCCGGCGCCTTGAGGAGTCGCGGGCGAAACGGGAGTTTCGGAGGGCTCTTGATCTTTGAGATCCGCCCGAGGCGGGGGAGGACAAAAAGCGTCGAGGATTATAAAGGCTCCCGGGATTCCGGCTTCGGCCTTATTCCGGACCGGCGGGTTTCCTACGAGTATGGGTATCGGGTAGCCCTTGCTCGTTTTGAGTCGCGTAATCCGGCTCGAAGGTTGTGGAGGATCCCCGGTTCCTTCCCCCAGGACACGGATGTCGGCATGCCATCCGATGTTCCCTTTGATGACAGCCGGATGCCCCCCGAGGGGTGATGATCTTTGTACTCTTTGTAACCCGCTTTTGAATGAACATGTTTTCCCTTCCAGTAGGTTGTGCATTCTCGGCTGGCTCCATCTTTAGCAGGATTTTTCTTCACGGGAAGTATTTTTTTTTTGAGATTTTGGGCGTTCCAAGTCCTTGGCGAGGATGACCTGCCATTGTGGTGAGTCGGAATGTTCGATTCTAATGACTTCCATCACCCGGTATGGGCCTTCCCGGTTTGGGGCTAACTTGCCTCGTGCCTTGGTCGGGTTCTTGACCTCGGTCCTTAGCGGGACCGGAGTCGCCCTAGTTTGATGGGTCGGGTCGCACCCCGGTTGTAAATCTTTCGCGACCGCCCTTTTTATCTGAAAAGGGCTCTCACATGTCGCGTTGGCGCGCGTTCTTCCAGCGGTCGAGGGCTACTCGAAGTCCTTCGTCCGAAGCCTTCTCGTCATAGCTTTGTGTTGGGAGGGTGGTGATGGCTGCCGGGCGGCGGGGCGACCTCCGTTCGAACGCCGCGGGCTGTAAGGGGATTCTCGGGTTCGCGGTTTTGGGGTGGTCGCGCGACCACAACAACTGGGGAGTTCGTCATCCCGGTCGATCGGGCATGGTCACTCTTCTTTTGGTCCGTCCGGGATGGTCCGGTTGGTCACCTCCGCTAGTCCGTTGGTTTGAGGGTGGGCCACCGAACTGAATCTCAACTTGATGCCATAATCGACCACGAATTCTTGGAATCTTCTGCTGGGAACTGAGGTCCATTATGCGTGATGATGGCCACGGGCAACCCCAACCGAGTCCTGAGGTTCTTCCACCGCAATTTTCTCTATTTGATATTCCGTGGTTGTAGCTAGCGGTTCGGCCTCGACCCGCCGTGAAATAGTCCACCCCCACAATTATGTACTTCCGTCCCGGAGGCTGGTGGGAAAGGTCGAAACAAGTCCAACCCCCAACGTGCGAAACGAATGGCCATGCGCGATCGATGAAATTTGGCGGGGCAGCGGGCTGTCGGGTGTCTTGAGTCTTCTTCGGCACGAACTGCACCGCCGGACGTAGGCTTTGGCGTCTTGGGACATGGTCGGCCAGTAGTAGCCTTGACGGAGTACCTTGTGTGCCAGGGTTCGCCCGCCGATATGCTCTCCGCATATCCCCTCGTGGGTTTCTGTTAGGACCATCTGGGCTTCGTTTGGCTCTAAGCATCGCAGGAGGGGGTAGGTGAAGGATCGTTTATAGAGGCGCCCACACTCCATGGTGTACCACAGCGTCGTCGTGGCCTTGCCGCGGCCCGCCATGACCGTCGAGGGGAGGTTCCATCTTGCTTGAAGCGCGGCAACTCTTGTACCCATGTGGCGGGAGCGCCGCTGGGGGCTATAGTTACCATTTTACGGGCGGGGTTGGGAGCTCCTCGATCTCACAGTGCGTGTTTATTTGGTTTTGACGCCAGCTTAGCTAGTGCGTCGGCCCGCTCGTTCTCCTCCCTCGGAATCTTTGGACAATGTGAAATAGCGAAACTTGGCAGTTAGGTCCCTTACCCGTGCCAGGTATTTCGCCATGGTCGTGTCCCGAGCTTCGTATCCGCCGTTGAGCTGCTCGGCCACAAGTTGTGAGTCGGTGAGGACGCGTATCGCGGCCACCTGCATCTCGAGGGCCAGTTCCAGCCCTGCCAGGAGCGCCTCGTACTCCGCCTCGTTGTTGGTGGCTTTGAATCGAACAGAAGGATATCGCTCGACGCGGCGTCCATCGAGGCGAGGAGGACCACCTAACGCGGCGCCCTTTGGGTTGGCCGAGCCGTCAACGTCTGAGGGTCAAAGCCGGGGAGTTTGCTCGGGGCTTGCGTTCTCTAAACTGTGTCGACTCCCTTGATGAAGTCGGCTGCCACAGGGCCTTGATGGCGGTCCTGGGCGGGTAGCTTATGTCATGTTCGCCGAGCTCCACCGCCCATTTGAGGCCGAATCCTGCGACATCAAATTTTGTTAAGACCTGCCGAAAGGGTTGGTCGGTGATGACTTCCACCGTGTGTGCACGGAAGTAGGGGCGCACTTTCCGAAATGAAACACCGAGGCGGCACGAGTTTCTCTATTGGAGGTAAGCGCTCCTCGGGCCAGCTTAGGATGTGGGCGGCGTAGTAAATCGGGGAGTTGTTGGTCGGACTTTCCTTGACCAAAGGCGGGTGACCGCATCTTTGGGAGGCCGCCGGTAAGGGCGACTTCTCACCCGGGAGGCGGAGGTGGCCGGGGGAGGCTGGCCATGTCTTTTTTTATTTGTTCGAAAGCCTCCTCGCATTCGGTGTCCACTGGAAGCTTCTTGGCGGACTCTTGGCGCCTTGAAGAATGGGAGGGCGGCGATCGCTGATCGGGCGAGGAAGCGAGGCGAGCGGCGGCAGTCTTCCGTTAAGTCGCTGCAGGTCTTTGACCGTCAGAGGAGACTGCATATTGATTATAGCTTGAACCTTCTCCGGGTTAGCGTCGATTCCTCTCTAAATTACGATGAACCCGAGGAACTTCCGGGAGGTGACGCCGAAGGCGCACTTTGTGGGGTTGAGTCGCATCTTGGTACACTGCGTAAGCGTGGCGAAGGCCTCGGCTAGGTCGGCAAGGTGTGTTATGGCCTCCGGCTTTTCCGCGATCATGTCGTCTCTCGTGAACCTCCATGTTTCTCCCTATTTGATGGGAGAACATCTTGTTTACCGTCCTCGATATGTGGCCCGGCATTTTTTTCAACCCGAGCGGCATGACTTTGTAGAAGTATCGCCTTGATTGGTAAGGAAAGGCCGTGTGCTCTCTGTCCCGGGTGCCATCCTAATCTGGTTGTACCCCGAGTAAAGTCCATAAAAAAGAGTCGTCGTGACCGGTTGTTGCGTCGATCAGCTGGTCGATCCTCGGGAGGGGATAGCAGTCTTTAGGGCATGCGTCGTTGAGACTGGTGTAGTCAACACACATCCTCCAGCTTCCATTGTGTTTCTTCACGAGGACTACATTGGACAGCCACTGGGGATACTTGGTTTCTTCTATGAAGCCCGCGCCCAGGAGCCGGTCCACCTCCTCTTGTATTGCGCGCTGTCGGTCGGGAGCCTGGAACCGAGCCTTTTGCTTTACCGGGCGGGCGTCAGGCGGGATGTTGAGGTGGTGTTCCGCGACCTCTGGGTCGACGCCTGTCATGTCCGACGGGGACCAGGCGAAGACGTCGGCATTTTCCCGTAGGAGACCGACGAGTTGTTCCCGTTCTTGCTCGGGGTAGTTGGGATCCGACCTTCACGGTCTGAGTGCGGTGGGGCTTCTACCAGGGAATGTCGGCGGTGGATCCGTCGGTACCGGGGATGAGGAGTCGATCTTTTTTGTTTCCATGGATCTGCCGGGTGACTTGGTCTGGTTTTCTTGCCCAATGATCTGGCGGTAAGGTAGCACCGCCGGGATTCTTGGGGGCTTCTGTAATACTCCGACTCCATCGTGAGTCGGAAATTTGATGGTCCGGTAGTAGGTCGAGAGCGACCGCTCGACTTTGTTGAGGGTTGGCCGTAGAGTATGGCATTGTAGCGGTAGGGAGGTCGACTACCGGAAAGTGGTCATCACCGTCTTCGACCTCGGCGGGGTCCCCCCGGGGTCAAGGGCAAGGAAATGGACCCCAAGGGCGATATTGAATCTCCCGTAAAACCGGTGGCCCGAGCACACATCGGGCTTAGGTTTCTCTGGCCAAGCCTAACTTACGAAAAGGCGTCGAGGTAGAGTATGTGTCGGCCGAAGCTCCCCAGTGTCGACCATGATCCTCCTCATATGTGCGTTGGCTACCCTAGCGGATATTACCGGGCGTCGTCGTGGTCGGGTTGCTTTCGGTAGCTCCGGTTGGAAAAGGTAATCTCGGGCTCCGGCTCGTGCCACGAGGCTTGAGGCGGCTCGAGCATCGCCTTCTGCGGCGTGGAGCCTCCTCGATCAGGACCCCGGCTATCACGTCGATGTGCCGCTCGGCGGGGACCCCTCGGCGGAGAGACCGTTCTTTATTGGGAGAGTGCTTGGCCGAGGTGTCCCCGAGGATGAGCTCCTCGATTTGTCTCTTCAATTCAGTAGCACTTTTCGGTGTCGTGCCGTCTTCTGCCGATGAAATCGACAATATTTTGATCGGTCCGAGCTCCCGCGGTTCCTCATCGGGCGAGGGTCTTTGAGCAGTCCTTTCCCCTTCTGTGTAGAATATTTCAGTCAGAAGAATTCAAAGGCGGGAAGAGGGCCTTGGGTCAGTCTGTCCAACTTTAAATCGAGAGGCGGCGGTTCTTTGTTGGGGTGGCTCAGACTTAACTTTTTTGTGTTCCTCTCGCCTTCCGGCCATCCAAGTCTCCGCTTGCGATGAACTGACTAGCACGCTGGGAGCATCTCGGGAAACAGCGGTGGGGGGTCGCTCCACGGCGACCGGAAAAAAATCTGGAGGGTCGGAGGCCTGTCATAAATGCCTGCATCAAGAAAGAGGGGTGGCGTCCGAACGGTCCATGGATTTGGGTCGTAAATCGGTTCCACGAAATGGGAGAGGGGCTCGTCCTCCTTCGATTGAGCCAGCGAACAACGCCATGGATGGCTTGGGTCGAGACATCGCCGAAAGTTAAGCTGAAAATCTTTGGCGAAATGGTCGAAGGAAGGCGGCGGTCCCCAGCTTCAAGCCATTTGTACCATGTCTTGGGCCGGCCCCGGAGAGTCGTGGGGAATGTCCTACACATCGGGGCATCGGAAGTTCGAATAATGCCATCCGGCGCGAAAAGGCGACCCGTGGTCTGTCGGCCTCGGGTGGCCATGCGTGCGCGTCCGGGGAGGGAAGGCGGAAGTGCGACGGGATCGCTTTGCTCTTGTATCTCGGGGGGTGAACGGGGATGCTTGACGTTCGTCCACCCCGGCTCTCCTTTGACTTGCGGACTTCTGTTGTACCTCGTCGAACCTTTGGCCCGAAAGCGCGGTTCGACCCGAGGGCATTAGTCAATCGGCCGGTCGGGCGTCGGGCTCGGGTCGACTTCGGCGTGTTTTCCGCTTCTCGGCTCCTCGGCCGAAGTTGCGGGGTTCCCGAGGTGAGAGGGGGAGCCTTCGGGGGGGAGTGGTACGTGAGTGCAGACGGGGTTTCTGTTGTGGCGAGGGGAATTCGTGTGTGAGGGGGTCCATTGGGAGACGGCCGGGATGATGGTCTGCATCATGCGCGGTTAGGGTCCCGGACTGATGGGCGAGTCATGGAAAGCCTCGGTGACACCGATGGCGAGCCAACGAGGGCGCCGTCGGGAGGCGTCAAGCACGGGTCATTGAACGATTGCCGATGGCGTTACGCTTTACCATTGCTGGGAGGCGTTCGTCGCGAACTCCGTCGTCGTCGGGGGTGTTCCCCGGCGGGAAACCTAGCGGGTGAGGATTCGCCGGGTGGACTCGCTGGTCACGACATCTGGCCCCTCCTTCTAGCGCCAATCTGATACGGTAAGTAACTTTTTTAAGCCGTGGCCTTAGGGGCCGACGCTCGCTGGTTCTGGGGTCCGGATGTCGGGATCTCGGCGACGTCCCTCGGGATCTCCCTGATCGGCACCGTGGTTCGGATCGGTCGTTCGGTCGGCGGTCGGGTCGGCCGGGTCGCGATCGGCGGTTGGTCGGGAGGAAGCTCGGGAAGAGGCGACACCGTCTTCTTTCGCACCACGTGTCGGGTCGGAGTGCTCGACCCGACCCCTCAAACGATCAAGTTAGAGAAGGATCGGGAGGGGGTTTGGAGGAAGAAGAAAGAAAGTGCTTTCTAGTGTATGTCCTCCCCGTCCCCTTTGTTTGGGACTTGGGGTATTTATAGATGAGAGCAGGTGTTACCCGACGTGCCTGTTTGCGAGGGCGGGGCGGTACCGTTGGTGGCGTCGACATTGCCACCGGGCTGCATGGGAGGCCGGCGACTGCGGGTATGGCGAGCCTCGGTCGGTGTGCTCACTGCCTCGACCGGCGCCACGGTCAAAGGCTGAAAGTGATTGGTTGAGGGTCGGTGGCGTCGGCGATATCGAAGTCTGCGTCGATTAACCCTCCTCGGGTAGTGTGTCTACCTGGCGTGTGGCTCGTGTCACATCGCCATTTTTACCCCTATCAGATCTCTCTCTCTATCTCTCTCTCTCTCTCTCAGCTTTCTTTCAACATGTCAAACACATTCTGGCATGTGTCATCTTCAATTTTCTTGTGTAACTCATTTGGAGTGCCGTCAGTCTTGCTTCTACGTCTGTGAAGCTGCCTGACTCTAGTGCTCTCTTACCGATTAATAGATTAATAGAAGCCATATCAGGACTTTCTATTATCCAGAATATTCGACCCAATGTCAAAAGCTATAGGTACGTAACTTAATTGGCATTTAAGAGAACTCTTAACAACACCACCCTTCATATACCAAATTTTATCAGATAAAAGAGTGGCAATTCTCATTACAACTCATTAATTTTTAAAGGGTAAATTAAAAAAAAAAGTGAGTTTTCGGAAAAACCCTTTGGTTTTGAAAACTTTTCGTATAGTGTCTCAATCTTTAAAAATTTATACTGAGCATCCTTCTTGAGTGAAAAGATCATCTTTTATCTTCATCATATCTATTATTGTCTTCTTCTATCGTCCTATAAGCAAACACAAGCATAGTCTCTTATGTTGGGCTGATGGCCCATATTCAGCCCATGTGGGCTTTATCAGCCCACAGCTCACACCCCCTCTTAACCTAACCCTAATTAAGATTAGGGGGGTGTGGTGGCTGCGTTTTAGAGACAGATTAAAGCTATAAAAAGACAACAACGAGGCAGATCTTAGTAGCCACGAGATTCCAAAGAGAAGAAGGAGAACAAGGCAGAAAAGGAAGAGAAAGAAAGGGAAGAAGACAAGGACAACGCAGAGAGACTGTTCACAATCATCTAGCAGTGTTCTCATCTTAGGTTAGATCAAATCTATAGTAGTCTCTTCTTTGTGATTACTTGGGAGGTTTTAGATATTGTGGGCGAACGTGATCCTTGTATCCCGCTTATTCTCTTGTGGTTGTTGCTTGGGTTTTTTTGGGCAAGAGATTGAGATTTGTATATTCATTATTCTCATAGTGAATTATCTCTAGTTTGCCCCCGTGGTTTTTACCCTTCACATTGAAGGGTTTTCCACGATATATCTTGGTGTTCTGTTTGATTGTGTTTCCATTTTATTCCGCGTATTTTTGGTCTTCTAGTATTTGTTCCTATACAAAGGTTATTCTGTCTATATCCCCATCAACCGGTATCGAGGCGGGGGTTTTAGTGATTTAATTTTTGTATTTGAATATGGAGGCCGATAATATTTCTCGCATGATTAGTTTGAATGGAAATAATTGGATGATATGGAAACTAAGAATGGAAGATCTCTTGTATTGCAAAGATTTGTATGGACCTTTGCAAGGGGATAGTGCAAAACCTACAACTATGATAGATGATGAGTAGAAGAGGTTAGATCGAAAAACAATTGGATTTATTAGACGGTGGCTTGATGATAGTGTATTTCACCATGTTTCTACCAAAATTTCTGCATATTCTCTTTGGAAAAAATTGGAAAGTCTCTATGAAAAGAAAAAAACAAGCAACAAAGCTTTTTTTTGATCAAAAAACTTGTGAACCTAAAATATAGAGGGGTGCTTCTATTGTTGAAAGCATTTGAATGAAATGCGAGTATTACTAACCGCTTATCCTCTATGAGAATGTCTCTTGATGATGAGTTGCGTGCATTGTTACTTCTCGATTCATTACCGAGAAAGTTGGGAGACACCGGTGGTTTCCCTTAGTAATTCTCAGCGGATGGTATTGTCACTATGAGTCAAGTAACAAGCGGTTTGTTGAATGAGGAGTTGAGAAGAAAGAGTTCGGCAACATCTCGGAATGATTCACGCACTTATCTCGAGAGAACGAGAGGAAGGTCAAAGTCTAGAAGCAGTTCACGTATGGATAGGAGCAAGTCAAGATCAAGAAAAGATATTGTTTGCTATAACTGCGGTGAGAAAAGGACATTACAAGAACCAATGTAAGCAACCTAAGAAGAACAAGAAAAAGGGAAAAGAAGTGGAGTCTACAGAGTCAAAGGATAATACTACTACAACTCTGATGGGGTGGTGATTATTTGATTTTGTCTCCTTTCGATGATATTTTTTTTTGTGTGTGTCGATCTTGAGTGGGTGATTGACACAGGTGCTTCTTATCATGCTACACCACGGAGGGAGTTTTTTTTGCTACATACAGTCCGAAACTTTGGTGTTGTCAAGATGGGCAACTATGGCACAATGAGACATCATTGGCATGGGTGATATCCATTTAAAGACCAACCTTGGCTGTAAGTTGGTACTTAAGGATGTGAGGCATGTGGTTGACTTGAGGCTAAATTTAATTTCAGTTGGAAGACTAGATGATGAAGAGTATGAAAGCAGATTTCCACGAGAGGGCAATGGAAGCTCAATAAGGGTTCTCTTGTTATAGCTAATGGAAAGAAATGTCATACTTTATGCAGTTCGTGCTAAAAGCTTATGGTGAGCAGTTAAATGCTACTGAGAAAAGACTTCAGTATGGAGTTGTGGCATAGGCGATTGGGACACATGAGCGAAGAAGGGCTGCAAGCTCTTTCCAAGAGAGAGGTATTACGGATCTCGAGGGTATACATCCCCACCCTTGTATTGATTGTTTGGCTAGTAAACAACATAGAGTTTCATTTGCTAGTCTTTTTTGTCTAGAAAAATGCATGCCTTAGACCGTGTTTATACAGATGTATGTGGTCCTTTGAGGACAAAAACTCTTGGTGGATCTGTTGATGTTCTTGGTATAAGTGGTGCACTTTATTTTGTCACTTTTATAGATGATTTTTCCAGGAAAGTTTGGGCTTATGCTTTGAAGACCAAAGATCAGGTTATTAATGTCTTCAAAGAGTTTCATGCTAGGGTTGAAAGGGAGACAGAAAGGAAATTGAAATGCATAAGATCGATAATGGTGGTGAGTATATGGGATTGTTTAATGACTATTGCAGTCGCATGGGATCCAACATGAGATGACAGTTCCTCGGTACACCTCTCAGATAATGCAATTGCAGAGGGATGAACCGCACCATCATGGAAAAAGATCGATGATGTATGCTTTCAGGCCAAGCTACCCAAAAGGTTTTGGGATGAGGCTTTGAGGACTATAGTTGATGTGATCAACTTATCACCATGTACACCCTAGATGGTGATGTTGCGCGAGCATGTATATCGGTCGGGGAAAGATGTTTCCTACAGGCATTTGAGAGTGTTTGGTTGTCGTGCATTTGCACATGTTCCGAATAATGAGAGGGTCCAAGCTAGATGGTAAGTCTAAAGAATGTATTTTTCTTGGTTACTCACATGATCGATTTGGTTCTGAGCTTTGGGATCCGAAAAAAAAAAGGTGTTCAGGGAGAGAGATGTGGTCTTCTTTGAGGATCAAACCTTTGAGGATTTGAAGAAGAAGGCACCAAACCAAGACTTCGTAGAAAGGATTAGCATGATTGTGACCCGTTATTCCTCCAAAGATATCGGGGTGATGGGAGAGATGTGCGAAAAAATAGTGTAGAGCCCGATATTGATTTACCTACAGACATGTTGAGCAAGAAGAAGTAGGAGAGCAAGTTCCCTGAGAACCTCAATTGAGAAGATCTTCTAGACAACGTCAACCTTCCAAAAGATACTCTGATGAGTATGTGATGCTTAACGATGCAGGTGAACCAGAGAGTTACCGGAAGCGGTTGAGAGTGAGCAGAGAAGTGGTTAGTTGCTATCGCAGAAGAGATGGATGCTCTTGAAGAACCACACTTATGATTTGGTGCTTTGCTACCAAATGGAATGAAGGCCTTGAAGAACAAGTGGGTTTTAGGTTGAAGACTCAAGAATATTGTTCTCAACCAAAGTACAAAGCTAGATTGGTTGTGAAAGGCTTTGGTCAAAAAGAAAGGTATTGACTTTGAAGAGATATTTTCTCCCGTTGTTAAAATGTCTTTTATTCGTGTTGCTCTTGGTATTGCTTGCTAGCCGGACTTGGAGGTTGAGCAGTTAGATGTGAAGACGACTTTCCTTCATGGTGATTTGGAGGAGGAAATTTATATGGAACAAACCGTAAGGCTTCAAAGTCAAAGGTAAAGATAATTTTATGCTGGTTGAAGAAGAGCTTGTATGGGCTAAAGCAAGTTCCAAGACAGTGGTACAGAAAGTTTGATTCATTTATGACAGAAAATGGATACAAAAGAACGGCTTCAAATCATTGTGTGTACATCAAATGGTTTGGTGAGAATTTTATTATTCTCTTACTTTATGTTGATGACATGCTTATTCTTGGAAAAGATATGTCTAAAATTGACAGTTGAAGAAGGAACCGAGTGAGTCTTTTTTAATGAAGGACATGGGGCCAGAAAGCAAATACTAGGCATCTGATTTTTTCGTGTGAGGAAAAAAAAAAACAAAAGATTTGGTTGTCACGGAGAGAAATACATCGAGAAGGTATTGGAAAGATTTAGTATGAGCAATGCTAAGCCGGTTGGTTCTCCTCTTGCGTGTCACTTCAAGTTGTGCTTTCGAACGAGTCCGTCAAGTGATGAGGAGAAGGAGAAAATGCAAAAGGTTCCTTATGCTTCAAAGAAATTGAAGTTTAATGTATCTGCAATGGTATGTCACGAGGCCTGACATCGATATCGCAATGGGTGTTACTAGCGATTTCTTGCAAATCCAGGCAAAGAGCACTAGGGCGTGAAGTGAAGTGGATTTTTAGATATCTCGAGAGGAGCTCTAAGGTTTGTTTAAGCTTTGGGTGGACCACCACTGCGTTAACGGGTTGCACAGATGTAGATATGGCAAGAGATATAGATACGAGGAAGTCTACTTCAGTTATGTACTTACTTTTGCGGGGGAGTCGTGTCATGGCAATCCGTTCTACAAAGGTGTATTGCTCTCTCCACCACGTAGCGTGAATATATTGTCGCTTCAGAGGTATGCAAAGAAATGTTATGGATGAAAAGAATTCTTACAAGAATTGGGTAAAATGTAAAAAAATTATGTGGTGCGTTGTGACGACCAGAGTGCCATCCATTTGTGTAAGAACCCAATGTTTCATTCCAAGTCAAAGCATATAGATGTCGAGATACCAATTTGGATTCAAAATGTATTTGAAGAGAAGCGATTCTGACTTTAGAAAATTCATATACTGAGATGACAACGGGAATGGACATGTTGATCAAGACCTTAACAAAAGAAAGACAGAGATATGCCGACAAACTTGGTTCCAGATGGCTTCACATCGAGGAGTCATGGGATGACCTCCCCTTATGGGTCGATGGCCCATATTCAAATTTTATGTGGGCTTTATCACCCACACTCACACCCCTCTTAACCTAACCCTAATTAAGATTAGGGGGTGTGGTGGTTTCGCGTTTAGAGGCGATTAAAGCTATAAAAAAAGCAACAACGAGGCGATCTTAGTAGCCATGAGATTCCAAAGAGAAGAAGGAGAACAAGGCGTAAAAGGAAGAGAAAGAAAGGGAAGAAGATAAGGACAACGCAGAGAGACTGCTCACAATCATCTAGCAAAGTTGTTCTCATCTCAAAGTTAGATCAAATCTATGAGTCTCTTCTTTGTGATTACTTGGGAGGTTTTAGATATTGTGGGCGTGAACGTGATCTTTGTATCCCGCTTATTCTCTTGTGGTTGTTGCTTGGAATTTGGGCAAGAGATTGAGATTTGTATATTCATTATTCTCATAGTGAATTATCTCTAGTTTGTCCCGTGGTTTTTACCCTTCACATTGAAGGGGTTTTCCACGTATATCTTGGTGTTCTGTTTGATTGTGTTTCCATTTTATTCCGCTGCGTATTTTGGTCTTTTAGTATTTGTTCCTATACAAAGGTTATTCCTGTCTATATCCCCATCATCCTATGCTTCTATGCCTAGGTTGACTTATGTGCATGGCCTCCTTCCCACTCTGTCCCAAATAATTGCTCGTCGTTCATGACCATGTATAAGCCCACTCATCACACTTTTCTTACCCTCCTTTATTGTTTATGATTATCAGCCTTCCTCCTTCATTTCTAGTGATCCCCTTCTTCCTTGCTGGCATGGCCAATGACGAAGGTGCAAGCATGGTCTGGGTGCAAAGGTAGCCGAGCAATAGAGGTAATCAATGGTAAAATCATCATTTATGAAAGAAAAATACTCTCGGAGAATATTTGAAAGTTTGGCAATGTGTAAGAATTTCTCAATACTATAGATTTTTTAAAAAATAAAAAAAATCTTATTTTTATTTCTTCTCGAATAGCATTCATTTTACATTTAATCTTGAAAATTTTTCTTATTTTATAAATAATGAAATCACCCCTAGCATCTATCGGTGATCGTCTTCACTCCTTGTTTGTTATCTTTGTCTCATTAATCCACCCTCGCTCCCTTAGTGTCTTTTTTCATTTTATACATTGATTTATTTGTTGATTCTAGATGTCTCGTCGAGTTACTAATCACGGGTTAAGAGACATGAGAGTAATTATGACCATGATAATAAAAAATATAAGAAAAAAATAAAAAATGACAACAAGTGAAGGTAAAAAATACTTTATAGCTAACGAATAAAAAATAAAAACAAGATTTTTTTAAGAATTTGTTTTTTTATTTACCCCCACTATAAACCCCGTAGCTATCGAGTCGAGCTTCTTTTTAGCTTTCCAATCCTTTCCAAAAAACAAAAAAGAAAACAGAGCTCTCTTTCCTAAACCCACTCTCCATGACCCCACCCACTACTGTTGTGAGATGAAGGCCGTGACCTTAGGGTGAGAGGGACGGATCGCAGTGAATCAGTAGGGAACCATTCATAGATATATTACTTGTGGCTCACGTGTGACGCCACAAATATGACAGCCATTCCCGCAAACGTATGGCAGGCGTCGTCGCATCCGCTTTGCTTCGTAACGAAGCATCGGGAACCCACGTGCTTTCCTCCGCACCAAGACCCACGTCCATGTCGGAAAGCGCTGGCATCCAACAAAACCAGCGGCCACATCGGCGGTTTCACGAAACCACGCGTCGTCCCGAGGAAGCGTCCTCCCCTCTTATATCCACCCCCGCAGCGAATCAATTGCAGAGAGCGGAACGGTAGCCGCAGGTCGGGGAGGGAAGGGGAGATCGGGTCTCTCGAAGCTCTTGGTATGGGGCTGGTTTGGAAAACCCTACCTCCACCTCCGTGTCGGTAGGAGTGCGGTGCTTTCCAATACCTCCCATGCCAATGGTTTCCAGGCACCCCTCCCTTTCCCTCGCCGAGCCCTCCTCCTCCATGAGAAGTGATGCGGTGAGGGGAGGTGGGAGAGGAAGCACTGGCTCCCCGAAAGCCGTGGGGATGGGGGCATCTGCAAGTCCATGCCTGCTTTTCCTGCTTCGGATGCTGTCTGTTGGCGGGAAGATGCAGGCGCTGGTTCTTGCCGATTCCTCCCATCCCTATGGTTTCTGGCAGCTCCTTCCTCTCCCTTCCGCCTGTTGTGGCGCTCTCTTATCACTCGTACCGGTAAGGTGTTCTTGTTCCATTTAGCTCTGTTTTCTCCTTAATGGTCTATCTGGCTTTTGGAGGTAACAACTCAACGTGAATACTTTGTTATGGTTATTGCGAATCAAATACCTTTTCTCATGGCGAACTATCTATGGAGGCTCTGCTTTCACCTCCATCTCCAGGAGATAACGTGGAGGGCTCGCTGCTTCTGTTCGTGGATGCTCTATATATGGATATTGTTGCTGCTTTGAGTTTTAAGGGATTTGAATTGTGTGAAGAAACACAGTTAAATGTTCCATTTCTTTGATCTGAATTACTTCGTTGTCATGGTAGTTTATTGGTTTATCTTGGAGAAGCTTCAAGCGACACATCGATGTCTGAGCAATTGAGGCGAGTTATGAAATGAGCAACTCCATTAATGAGATCGAAGCATGGTTGGTCTAAGTCGAGCTTAAAGCTGAATCTGGACACGAGGGAGCGGATACACGACATGCTTTACTGTTGCAAAGTCAAACGAGGCACTCTTCCCAACCGTACTCAACTGTCCATTTTTGGGGTTTGAAAATATATTTTTATTTTTAGCGTGTGGTTAGGTTACGTTGGTTTGAGTGGATGTGGAATGTCTGAATGTTCTGTAATTATTATTTGGTAAAATTATATTTTCAAAATTTATTAAATATTGTATGATATATATTTTTTGTTTAAAATAATATAATTTTATTTTAAATTAATATATATAATTATATAAAAAATTTTGAATCGTCCAATATATAATAAATAAATATAATAATGCAAATAAATAAAAAACTATTTTTGAAAAAAATAAAATAAAATTTTATCTAAATATTATATTCAAATTTTACTAAATCGTTTGATGATTTAATGTTAATAAAAATTAAATTTAAAATTATATTAATATTTTATATGTTAAAAAGTAATGTTATTATTATTTACAATATTTGGGTGAGGTATTACTTTAAAAAATATTAAATATTACTTTAAAAATATTAAATGTTAATTTATATTTAAAATATATATTTGAAATATATATTGGCTTTTTAATATATATTTTTATATATTTTAAATATGTTGCAAAAAGTGCGTTCAAGTTTGTTAACTTTGAAATGAAGTTAGTCTATCAATAAAGTCATTAGTAATAATTCTAAGTATAAAAATTATGATTATATGAATAAATTTAATATTATAAATAAAAAAATAAAAAAATATATAATCTTTAAATAACATTATGTCACGTATTTATATTTGAGTTTATTTATTTATAAGTAAGAGTATAGGGTTTCAGATTAGTAATTAGAAGATTTTTTTAATTAAATTTATTTCTTAAAAATTTTATTATAATTAATTTTTTTATTATTTGATAATTAAAATTTAAATCTCTTCATATATTTTTATTTAATTATTTTTAAAAATAAAAAATAATTTATGCATATGAGTTTTATAAAATAGATTAATAAATCTAATAAATATTGTTATGATAAATAACTATTTTAGCCGTGGCCTTGGGCCGCAGCTGGTTCCGGGGTCCGAATGGCGTGGATCTTGTGCGACATCCCTCGGGGTCTCCTGGCAGTCGAGCACGGTGGTTCGGGTCGAGAGGAAGCTCCGTCGTAGCGTCGGGAAGAGGCGACACCGTCTCGCACTTGCACACAGGTCGGGTCGGAAGCTCGGTCCGACCCCTCCGACGATCAAGTTAGTGATGTGGAGAGGGTTTTGGAGGAAGAGATGCCTCCGAGTGTGTTGTGCCCGTGTTTTTTTGTTGTCCCCTCCCCCCTCTCTGTTCGTTTAGAACTCTGGGGTATTTATAGATGAGTTTGATGTTACCTGATGTGGCTGCTTGCAGGGGCAGGATAGTACCTTTCGTGGCGTCTGACATTGCCACTGGGGTTGCGTGGAGAATCGGTCGACGTGCTCCTTTGCCTCGGTCGAGCTCACGAAGTCAAATGCTTAGGTTGTTGGCTGAGAGCTAGTGATGTTGGCGCACATAAGGTCGGCATCAATGCTTGCTTCCTCGGGCAGTGTGTCCACCTAGCGTGGCTGACATCGTGGCGCGTCATGTTACCATTTTTACCCTTATCAAATATAATATTATATTATGAAGATGGAGGTTAGGAGAG
The DNA here is from genome assembly GCA_900464855.2 of Musa schizocarpa. NCBI lineage: Eukaryota > Viridiplantae > Streptophyta > Magnoliopsida > Zingiberales > Musaceae > Musa > Musa schizocarpa. The sequence continues at coordinate 45,303,115 of LS990923.1, read as the reverse complement.
ATAGATGAGGGTTGGGCTTCTTAACCTCCATGTTTTTGACATAGGCGATGTTACTGAATATTTATGTCGTGGTCACAGTGTTAGCACGGGTTAGTCCAATCTCGAATACGCAAGATTGTCTATACGAATGCTCGGGTGGTGGAAGCAAGCGTCAGGTCAGGTTGAGTTTGAGCCTCATCCTCCAAGTGCAGTCTTCTCTCTTGGAGAGTGGCATGTTTCTTCATCGTCGGGCTTTTGCACACAAGCCGAGGTCGGAAGGGAGATTTTTCGAGTTACCCCTTCTGAAGGTTAAGTTAGTGTTGAGTGAAGTAAGTGGGAGTTGAATACTTGAAGTCCTTCCCTTAACATTGATCAAGGGGTTGGCTTTTATACTTGTGAATGAGCGTCGGTCGTATATGATCTGTTAATGGCGATCGACTCATCAGGCGGCTGGTTTGTACCTCTTGTGTGAGTGCCAACCGACCTGCACGGAATTGTGCCGTGTGGCGTCGTTCTAACCTTTTTGGAGCGGCTTTGTGCTATACGACGTCGTCTCGTATGACCTCGGACAACTTGGGAACAAGCGATCGTCCCATCCGAGTCCTGTTGGGAAATCCTTAGGGGCGACATCACATGCGCAGTGGAAGAACAAGAAAACAAAATACCCGATTCCTAAAGAGATGTTCATCGTCGTGCGAAGATTGGTACGCAAAAATCCGCGAAATATGAAACTACGTATAGAGTAGATTGTGTTACCTAGGGAGATCGTATATTCCTGTTTCCTTGCAGATCCTTAGGAGAGGGTGAAGGAGGTCGAGCGTCCTCCTCTCTAGCGGTGATCCACATAGCAGGGTTGCGACGACGCTCCTCAAAACTCCAGGCCTACTCAGAGGTGGAGATGGAGAGGAGAATAGGAAAAGGAAAACAAAAGCTCTCTAGCCTATGGGGCTCTGAATCCCTCCTATTTATAGAGGTCCCCCGCCAAACCCCTAATGGGTCCTCCCCAGTGGGTATTGGATCTGCATCCAATAAGACAAGGGCTCCGTCGGATATCTCATATCCGAACCTCTATTCATCGCAATGCCTACCATATGTGTGTGACCCTCTAGGCCCAATATCGAAGTTGGTAGTGAGTCATACCCGTCGAAACTCCTTTCTAACTTAGTGAATTATTATCTCTAATAATAATTACTCGACTCATCGACTACTTTTGACGTACTAGGCCACTACGTCAGAGTCCCCGGACATCTGGGGGAATCCAATCCATTGAACACCCGTCCCCGATTCGCCATGTACCTATAGTCCCTCATCCATCTAATATCCCGGAGACCGTATATCGAGCATGGTGTTGTCGGACCCCATACGGTTTTTCTTCTCGAGTCTCGCTTCTAATCGGATTCTCCCCCGAGAACTCTTTCTCTCTCAACCCGAATGACCGGCCGGGGATTTGTCCGAGCAAGAACACATGGGATATTCCTCTCATGACGCCGAGAGTGGTGATCCTCTATCGACACTCAATAGCCCTCGTAAAGGTCGACTACCACTCCCAATGACCGGTTGTACTAGATGCGGGACAAAACCTATAAGTCCGGTATCAAAGAGTGGAGCACTCATATAGGACATCCTTGGTGTCTCAAGTCTAAGGACCGAATACACCACTAGAACTACGGAATCGTTGTCGACAATAAGGCATCACCAACCATCCAAAGATTCCGTGGCGGATCAATCAATGAACTCATTTCTCAATGAGCTCTGTCTTGTATCCCTAGTGTCCCTACACAAGCGGTATAAGACCAACCGCATCCATCATATTGACGAGTATATACAAAGACACCCGGTCTGTCCGGTTATCACGATATCCCTCTCGAAAAATAACCTATGACCGGGATTATTTATGATATGTGTTTAAAGGTGAATCGATCTCACTATCGTGATCTCATCACGATCCGATTCCCATTACACAAATCCAAGGACATCACAATATATGTATGCATTTATGCAATAGTTATAAAGTGATATATGCCAAAATATAATAAGCAAAAAGATTTTATATCAAGTCACACGTGCCATCACTCACGTGATTGGCTTGCTGGGCACCTATGACTAGCAATCTCCCACTTGACCTAAAGCCAATCACCTATGTGTCTGATACCCATCAGACCCTTGTGACTCTCAAAACAAATATGAGACAACGACTTTGTTAGTGGATCTGCAATGTTATCTTCGGATGAAACTCTTTCCACTACTACATCTCCTTAAGTCACGATCTCTCTGATAAGGTGGAACCTCCTCAGAACATGCATAGATTTCTGATGAGACCTAGGTTCCTTTGCTTGAGCAATCGCCCCGTTGTTGTCGCAATATAGGGAGATCGGCTTTTTTTTGCCCCCTAAGACGACTCCCAAATCTGTGATGAACTTCTTCATCCAAACTCCCTCCTTTGTTGCATCGATGCAAAGAATGTACTCGCCTCGTGGTCGAAATCAATAGTGGTATCTTGCTTGGAACTCTTCTAGCACATTTGCTCCTCCATTCAAGGTGTACACATACCTCCTAATTCGACTTGCTATCATCAACATCGGGACTGAAAACTTGAGTCGGTGTAGCCTTCAACCTTAAGGCTATTACCTTCATATACTAGTAAAAAAATCCTTAGTCCTTCTCAAGTACTTAAGGATACACTTTTACCGCTTTCGATTGCTCCAAGCCTAGATCCGCGCGATACACCTTTCGTGACACTCCGGCATATGCTATATCGGGTCTAGTACATAGCATGACATACATGATAGACCCTATTGCTGAGGCATAAGGTATCATATCCATGTTCGCCCTTTCTTCCGAGTCTTTGGGGACATACTTGTAGAAAGCGATATCCCATGTCTCATCGGTATGAGACCTCTGTTGGAATTTTCCATGCCAAACCTTTTGATAATGGTTTCTATGTACCTGGACTGGGACAAGCCAAGCATCCTCTTGGATCTATCTCTATAGATTCTAATCCCCAAAATATAGGATGCTTCCCCTCAGTCCTTCATGGAGAAGTGTCTAGATAACCAAGCCATTACTGTGGATAGCATTCCTACGTCATTCCCAATGATCAGGATGTCATCCACATATGACACCAAAAAGGTGATAGCCACTTACCTTTCTGTATACACAAGGCTCATATTCGTTCTTAACGAAGTCATAAGATCTAATTGCCTCATCAAATCTTATGTTCCAATTTCGGGAAGCTTGCTTTAATCCATAAATGGATCTAAGAAACCTACACACCTTATCTGGGCAGTTCTTGGACACGTATCCCTCAGGTTACATCATATACACCTCCTCCTCGAGGTTCCCATTGAGGAATGCGGTTTTCACATACATCTACCAGATCTCATAATCATAGTGTGCTGCAATAGCCAATAAAATTCTGATGGATTTTAGCATTGCTACGGGTGAGAAGGTTTTGTCATAGTCAACATCTTGCCTTTGGCGATACCCCTTAGCCACTAGCCTTGCTTTATAGGTCTCTACCTTTCCATCTACTCTGATCTTTTTCTTAAAGATCCATTTGCAACCGATGGGTACAATACCTTCGGGCGCATCAACTAGGTTCCAAACCTTATTGGAGTACATAGAATCCATCTCAGAATTCATGGCTTCTTGCCACTTCCCGAAGTCTATACTCATAATAGCCTCCTCGTAGGTCTAAGGATCAATATCCTCTACATCCTCTCCTCTAATATGTCCCACATATCTCTCAGGAGGATGGGATACTCTATCAGATCTGCGTAAAGTTGAAACTTGTGTATTAGGTACCTGAACAGACTCGGGCTGTAGAGTGGTGCTTAAGCTTGGTTCTCCAACCTCGCTCAATTCTATCATTCTCCCACTATCTCCGCCAAGAATGTGTTCCTTCTCAAGGAACACTGCTCTCTTAGCTACAAAGACCTTTTGATCCTCGAGATGATAGAAATAATACCCACTAGTTTCCTTGGGGTATCCCACAAATTTGCATCGCTCTATCCTTGATTCTAACTTATCGGGGTTGTGTCTTTTAACATGTGCAGGGCAGCCCCAAATCTTAACGACCTTAAGATCAGGCTTCTTCCCTTTCCATATCTCATATGGTGTAGACACTACCGACTTAGTTGGAACTCTGTTTAGAAGGTAAGCTACGATTTCTAGGGCATATCCCCAGAATGAGATGGGTAGGTCAGCGAAACTCATCATGGATCGTACCATATCTAATAATGTACGATTTCTCCTTTCAGAGACACCATTGAGCTGAGGTGTATAAGGAGGTGTCCATTGGGATAATATCCCATGGTCCTTGAGGAACTGAGTGAACTCTGTACTTAAGTACTCACCTCCTCGATCTGATCGAAGAGTTTTGATACTCTTTCTAGTCTGGTTCTCCACCTCATTCTTATACTTTCTGAATTTCTCAAAGGCCTCGGACTTGTACTTTATTAAGTACACATATCCATACCTTGAGAAATCATCAGTAAATGTAATGAAGTAGGAGTAACCTCCAATGGCATGAGTTGACATGGGTCCACATACATCACTATGTATGAGTTCCAACAACTCAGTGGCTCTCTCTCCAGTTCCACTAAATGGAGAGTTTGTCAGTTTTCCACGAATGCAAGGCTCACAAGTTGCATATGACACATAGTCGAATGGATCTACATATCAATCATTTAGCAACTTTTGAATCCTTCTTTCATGGATGTGACCTAGCCTACAATGCCACAGGTATGCACTATTCAACTCATCTCGTTTCCTTTTGGACACATTTACATTCATGATACATGGAGTGGTGTCTAATATAAATAAACCATTATGCAATGTTCCTTTCATTATGATCTTATCATCTAATAATATCGAACAACCATTGTTCTCAAAAACAAATTTATATCCACTAACTGTTAAACATGAAATGAAGATAATATTTTTGATAATAGAAGGAACAAAATAACATGCATCTAATGCAATAAAAGCTCCACTAGGCAGATGTAGGGCGACCTCGCCAACAGCTACTACAGCAACTTTTATTCTATTACCCATCTTGAGGTTCATCTCGCCTCTCTCTAGTCTCCTAGGCCTTGCCAGAACCTGCAACGAATTGCATATATGATAAGCACTACCGGTATCCAATACCCATATGTTATCATAAGTCTGACAAATGGAGACCGATCGTGAATGTACATGAAGCTTCATCAAGCTTTTGTTTTAAGCCCTTTTTTTAGGTACTCTTTGCAGTTTCTCTTCCGATGCCCATCTTTACCACGATTGGAAGCACTGGCCTTTGTCCTTTCTTTGGGTCTTTATTAGCAACCTTTGCTTTTACGGTTTGACCTTGCTCTTTCCCTTCTTAAGGGACCTTTCTTCATTCCTTTTCCTTTTGGTCTCACCAATGTAGAGAACTTCTTCTCTTTCTTGATAGTACTCTCTGCCTCCCTCAACATATTGAGAAGCTTCGGGGAGATTCACTTCAAGCTTGTTCATATTAAAATTCATTATGAACTGTGAAAAGGAATCTAGTAGGGGCCAAGCACAATATCCACACACAAGTTATCCTCTAGGACCATTCCTAGACACGTGAGTTTCTCTATCCACTCAATCATCTTTAGGACATGGTTCTCAACCGTGTCCCCTCGGGTCATCCTAGCGCGAAGAGGCTCTTAGATATCTCATATCATTTGAGTCCTTCCTTATTCCTCAAACAATTTATGGACATGTAGGAAAATGGATCGACATCCATCTTTTTTCATGTTGTCTCTCAGAACTCGGAGTCATAGAGCCCAACATATAGCACTCGAAAGCAAGAGTGGAGTCATCAATGTACTTCACGTAGCGAGCGATCTCATCCTCGTTTGCCCCTTCTTCGGGCGCAGGCATCATTGTATCAAGGACGTACACGATTTTCTCCGCTGTGAGAATAATTCTCAAGTTACGGAGCCAATCCGTATAATTTAGACCAATGAGGCGGTTGACATCAAGTATGCCACGTAAGGGATTTGAAAGCGACATTTTCTAAAAATAAAGATGCAGTAGAAATGAATAACATGCAGATTTTGCAAGAAATAAACTATCAAGATATGAACTTCTATCTTAATATGCTCCCACTATTTTACTAACGAGTCACACGCGACACCCTCGAAGACATGAAATGGAAGTCTCCGGCGGACTTCTAGTGGGGATCGGGGATCCAATCAAAGATCTTAGTGTAACCTCGGGGACTCGACCAATCACACTAAGCCTAAAAAGGTAGGCAACTCTTGTCGATCACAACTCCTTGTGATTCCCATCCTGTTTCGACCTCCGAATCACCATGGCCTCGAAGGACTCGACCAACCATGATGCTCGGTTAAGTCAACACCTTCGTTACAAGATGAGTCTGATTTGATGATATACCCTCGAGGGACTCGACCAAGTATACCATGCCCTTAGGTCACCGGTGACATCTCTATGTCGTAAGCAAGATAGCGAATCACGATATAGGTGAGTCTCGAGGGACTCGACCAACTCAACCTACACCGGGAATCGGTTCCTACTTATAACGATGGAAGGCCACGTGGGTCAATCTAATTGCCTCACGTTTACCGACTTAATATTATCGAGAGATATTTCTATGATTTAGTCTCCTAATATGACATGTCACACATATACATATTTAATATATATCTACATCGCATGCAAATATATATACATATCTAGTATATGTATAAGCAATTACACCAGATGATCATGGACCACAACCTAATATGATTAGGCCCGAGCCAGTAGGCCTAATCACTCACATCAAGATCTATGTGTGCAACGGTGCATCTCCATGCCCTGTGATCGTCCATCTCGTCCTTATCGGTTCCGTCAACATCTTGATGCATCTTCATGCATCACGATCGTCCGTCTTGTGGGTCCCGCTATCGCATCCACGCTCCCGCTAGAGCTCCTCATGTAATTACAACTTAATCATAGACACGCAGGCCCGACAATAAACGAGAAATATAATTGACTCTCGCAGACCTCAATAATAATAATCACTGGTATACACATCACACGGTCCATGATCATCCGTCCACACATCATACATCACATGTATAAATAATCATCATCATGTAGGACTACTAGATAATAAGAATAAAAATAATAATAATCAACTAAACTTTTTAATTAATTAATATTTTGTGAAATCAGGGACATTATAGGGAATTTCTGAATTCATAGAGGTATTTTCGTAATTTGGACAAAAGATAGAAACTGGAATTTCTCAAATTTCGAGGGGCAAAACTGTCTTTTGCCTAGAAAACCCTAATGCCCTTTCCCCTTTTCGCTGCTGCCGCTGTCGCCACCCTGCCGGCGGCGGCCTGTGCGGTGGGGCGAGGGCACTGCCCTCGCCTACAGGCGGCACGCCCGTTGGCAGCACTGCCGCTACGGGTGGGCGCCCCTTTCGGGCGCCGCCGCCTCCGCAAGCGGTGCTGTCCCGCCGAGCGACCGCCCCCGTGGGGGGTTTCGCCCGCGGGAGCGGCGGCGACGGGCGCCTCTGCTCGTGGGCTACCAGCCTCGCCGGCAGCAAGCCTGCTGCAAGCAGGCCGCCGGTCGGCTGCAGCAGACGCAGCCCCTGTGCTGCCCGCCTTCGGCTGCACTACATGCACGCAGATCGAGGGTAGAACTGTTGCTGCCCTTCCTTGTTTTTACGTTAATAATTTTGATGTCAAAATTCTTCCTAAACTCAACACACGCAGTTCAAAACCAATCATTCGCACGAACAACCTAGCTCTGATACCACTGTTGGGAAATCCTTGGGGGCGACATCACATGCGCAGCGGAAGAACAAGAAAACAAAATCCCCGATTCCCAAAGAGATGTTCGTCGTCGTGCGAAGATTGGTACGCAAAAATCCGCGAAACATGAAACTGCGTATAGAGTAGATTGTGTTACCTAGGGAGATCGTATATCCCTGTTTCCTTGCAGATCCTTAGGAGAGGGTGAAGGAGGTCAAGCGTCCTCCTCTCTAGCGGTGATCCACACAGTAGGGTTGTGACGACGCTCCTCAAAACTCCAGGCCTACTCAGAGGTGGAGATGGAGAGGAGAATAGGAAAAGGCAAACAAAAACTCTCTAACCTATGGGGCTCTGAATCCCTCATATTTATAGAGGTCCCTTATCAAACCCTAATGGGTCCTCCCCTAGTGGGTATTGGATCTGCATCCAATAAGACAAGGGTTCCGTCGGATATCTCATATCCGAACCTCTATTCATCGCAATGCCTACCATATGTGTGTAACTCTCTAGGCCCAATATCGAGCTTGCCGTGAGTCATACCTGTCAGAACTCCTTCTAACTCAAAGAATTATTATCTCTATAATAATTCACTTGACTCATCGACTACGGACGTACTAGGCCACTACGCCGTAGTCCCCAGACGATACAGGGGAATCCAATCCATTGGACCTGTCTGTCCTCAGTTACCGTGTACCTATAGTCCCTCATCCATCTAATATCCCAGAGACCGTATATCGAGCATGGTGTTGTCAGACCCATACGGTTTCTTCTCGAGTCTCGCTCTAATCGGATTCTCCCGGAGAACTCTTTCTCTCTCAACCCGAATGACGCTGGCTAGGGATTTGTCTGAGCAAGAACACATGTGATATTCCTCTCATGACGCCGAGAGTTGATGATCCTCTATCGACACTCAATAGCCCTCGTAAGGTCGACTACCACTCCCAATGACCAGCCGTACTAGATCTGGGACAGCCAAACCTATAAGTCTGGTATCAAAGAGTGGAGCACTCATATAGGACATCCTTGGTGTCTCAAGTCTAAGGACCAGATACACCACTAGGACTACGGAATCGCTGTCTGACAATAAGGCATCATCAACCATCCGGCATTCCGTAAGCGAATCAATCAGTGAACTCATTCTCCAATGAGCACCTGTACTGTATCCCTAGTGTCCCTACACAAGCAGCTATGAGACCAGCTGCATCCATCATATGGACGAGTATACAACACACAAGTCTGTCCGGTTATCATAATATCCCTCTCGAGTAACCTATAACCGGGATTATTTAGGATATGTGTTTAAAGGTGAATCGATCTCACTATCGTGATCTCATCACGATCCGATTCCCAAAAAGATTCTATATTAAGTCACACGTGTCATCACTCACATGATTGGCTTGCTGGGCACCTATGACTAGCAAGTCCAAGGTGTCATGTCGATGCAATGCACCAAATCAGCCCTGAGGTCTGCGTTGGTGCTGACGTACTGTTGATTGTTACCACGGGGTGGTACCATAATATGCTATATCATTCTCTCTCCCCCCCCCACAAAAGAGGCATGCCTCGGGTTCCTCGTGAAGGGGCTTGGGATATGGCTTGGTGCCTTTTGCTGGCTGGGTCGTCTGTCATGTTGGGATTGGTAGTTCTATCGTTGATTGACTAGGAGCTTCTATTCGGGAGCTAGATTGATCGAGCGACATAACTTGAGGACTGGGCTAGCCGAGTAACACTACTCGGGCACATGACTAGCCAAGCAACATTACTCGGGCACTGATTTGGTTGAGCACACTGCTCAGGCACATGACTAGTTGAGCACATTGCTTGGGCACTGAGCATTGGATTGGCCGAGCAACATGACTTGGGTATCGGGCTAGCTTAGTAACACTACTCGGGCATAGGATTGGCCGCAAGGTGTGTCTCCAGCATCGAATTGGTCGCGAGGCGTGGTTCAGTCATTGGACTAGCCGAGATGTGACTCGAACATTGGACTGGCCATGATGTGTGGCTCGGGCATCAAATTGGCCACGAGGCATGGTGCAAGCATTGGACTGGTCGAGATGTGACTCGGACATTAGACTAGCCGTGAGACGTGGCTCGGGCATCAAACTGGTTACGAGACGTGGTTCTGGCATTGGACTAGTCGTGATGCGACTCGGACATTGGACTGGCTACGAGACATGGCTCAGGCATTAGACTGGTCGAGAGTGACTCGGACATTAGACTAGCTGTAAGGCGTGGCTTAGGCATTGAACTGGCTGAGATGTGACTCGGATATTGGACTAGCCATAATGTCAAGAACGACCATCGTGCACCCGCAACAACTTCGTTCAACAAACCGTTCGTCGTTTTTGCATGCTTGTATAGAGACATGGTAGCATGTTTTGTCTTGGTTTTATGTGTTTTTGCTTGGAAAATGTAAGCAATAACAGTTCATGGCTCTTCTGTTAGGATCAAGAACACTAAGAGGGGGGGGTGGGGGTGAATTAGTGCAGTGGAAAACTTTCGACGATTAAAACTGCGTTCGTATGTTGAAATCCGATTCCTTTGTACGTTGAAATCTGTTTCTGACATATAAGTCGTTTCGTGCAGATAATAACTTTGAAAGCTTACGGAAATGTATTTGAAGTAAAGTAAGGCAGGAAGTTTGCATTTAAGATAGAAATCAGAATGCAAACTGAAATATGATGTTCGTACGATAAAATCGATTTTCGATGTAAAAGTATTTTCAGAAACTTAACTTGAAAGTGAGTTCGTAAAAGAGTGCAGTAAATGTAAAGAGGAAGCAAAGCACATATGGAGGTTTGCAGTAAGGTAAGCAGCAAGAATAAATGCAAACCAGAGAGCACCGCAATTTTAAAGTGGTTCGGTCAATCTTGACCTACATCCACTTTTGGCTTCCTCCTCCGACGAGGTCACCGACGTCCACTAGAGGCCTTCCTTCAATAGGCGAAGGCCAACCACCCTTTTATATATTCACTCCTTTTGATGGGCTTAGGAGACAACCCTTACAAGATTTCTCTCCTCTCTTGAAAGATGAAAACTTGGAAGAAAAGAGGGAGGAGAACTTCTAGCCTTTACAACACTTTTGAGCTCTAAAAATCACAGAGTAAGATTGGATTTTTGGTGCCCTTTCATGCAGGAAAGGGTGGGGTATATATAGGCCCCAAACTAGTTTGAATTTGGAGCTCAAAACTGTCATCTCTCGGAATTCCGGGGTCTGGCGGTTGCATCGTCTGACTGGGGCGGTTGCACCGCTTGGCAGAGCTCGGAGACTGAGCCTCTGGGTGGTGCCACCGCCTGACAGGGGCGGTTGCACCTCCTACTAGAGCTCGGAGACCGAGCTTAGGCGATGCCACTGCTTGACTGGGGCGGTTGCACCACCCAACTAGAGCTCGGAGACCGAGCTCAAGCGGTTGCACCTTTGTTAGAGGCGATTGTCCCTATTGGGCTCAGAGACTAAGCCCAATATCGAGCTAGCTATGAGTCATATCTATTAGAACTCCTTCTGACTCAATGAATTATTATCTCTATAATAATTCACTTAACTCATTGACTACGGACATACTAGGCCAATATGCCGTAGTCCCCAAACGATATAGGGGAATCCAATCTATTGGATATGTCTATCCTCCATTATCGTGTATCTATAATCTCTCATCTATCTAATATTCCAAAGACCGTATACTGAGAATGGTGCTGTTAGGCCCATACGATTTCTACTTGAGTCTCGCTCTAATCAGATTCTCCTGGAGAACTCTTTCTCTCTCAATCCTGTTAGGACTCTAGCTAGGAGAGTCCTAATTGAGAGGGACATTCATGTAAAACCTACCTAAGCCGACCCCTATTAAAGAGGTGAAGAGGCTGGCTAGGGTTAGGAGATTGTTTCTTAGAGATAAATTAGGAGTTGTAAAGAAATAGGAGTCTTGATTAGAAGTCTATTAGGAGTTGGTTAAAAGGAGTCTTGAGTAGGAGTCCTATTAGGAGTTAGGGTTTAGAAACCCTATAAATATCCATGTATTCCTCCTCTTTTCACAAGCAATAGATGAATCTTTTCTGCAGCCTTTGAGCAGCAACTTGGAGGGAGGAACCCCTATAGAGTTCCAAGGAGGCCGATCCCCTAAAGAGATTAACCCCAAGTTTAGAATCTGCAAGGGTTCTAACACATGGTATCAGAGCAGCGTTCTTGGCGTCTCGCTGCCCTTCCATAGCCATCCATCAACCCTCCACAACTGCCCAAAGTAATTCCCACAATTTCTTAAGAGATCATTGTCAAATTCCACCGTCATCTCTACCACCACGGATCATCCTTTGATCTCCCCGTGAATTGCAACAGGTTCTGGTTTACTACCTTACTGCTACTGTAATTTAGTTATCCTTATTTGAAAATCCCAAAAGTTTTCGTCAAAAAATTATTCCTATATTGCTGCATATACTTTTCGTCATAAAGTTTTTATCTTTACGACGAAAGATACATTGCAGAATTCCAACCGTATAGCACCGTCTGTTTGATCTTGCTACTGTGTTTTTTCTATCCAAATCTCTACGAAATTTTTATGACATCTTTGACATTTCCTAATATCAGATTCCCTTTGGTTTCATAAAAAAATTCTCAATATAAACCACTGATCTTTTAGGTCTAATCTGCTATACTTAAAAATATGTGCTGCAGAAAATTTCAGCCGCATATTGTTGCCTTAACCCATCTATTTGCAATCTTTTTTGAATGAAATTTTTTATACACATCATAGATCATCTTGGCTTCCATCTAATATTGATCTATAAAGAAATTCATCTCTAAAAATGATTTTGTGTTGCTGTAAATTTTTGTCGTAACCTGTTGGAATTTCTCGACGAGAATTCTGCAATCGCAACTTGCACCAATTTCCTTGCTGTTATACTGCCGAAATTTTCTTGATTAAATTAGATATCCTTGCTGTCATATAAATTGTGATTTTTCTATCAATTCCCTCCTCAATTCTCTCACATTTTTTGTGGGAATTACGTCAAGAAATCGTTGTTTCTTCGACGACAATTCTACTCTTACAAGACAGCACATACTTGCTGCAACTTCCATTGATTTCTACCAAACCTTTGCTACCATCTACCACAGATCCAAAACTTTTATCTACAGCCCTAAAACTCTACCAAACCACACCCTCAACCTGCACCCAAAATAGCCACAAAACAAGCCTAAATCGTAGCCTACATCCACCAATCTACCAACCCTTTCGACCATCACCTCTCTCAACCAATACATGCCTTTAACCCGACAACAAAAGAGAGATCTTGATATCACAGATTAGATGGCATATACTATGATATCTGAGGAGGTATTCAATGCTAAATTCGAAGCCTTCGAGGCACGAATGGAGGATAAGATTGGGATGCTCTTTACCGAACTCAGATTGGGCCGACCACTAAGCCCGAAGAAATCACATCAAGGAGAGAGCTTTGCCCAATCGCACCAAGCCCAAAGATATGACTTCCAAGAGAGGAGAAGCTCTATGACCAACTTCAACTATCCATGCATGAGAGTGGACTTCCCTAGATGGGAAGAAGGAGACCCGATTGGTTGGATCTCGAGCGCGGAGCGATATTTTCGGTACCACAAAATCGCAGATGCATCTATGGTGAAAATTGCAGCTATACATCTTGAAGGGGATGCTATACAGTGGTTTGACTAGTTTGAACATACTTATGGAGTCTTTTCATGGCAACAATTCAAAGAAGGACTGCTAATACGCTTCAAACCAACCGATTACGAGAATATTGACGGACAACTAGCAAAGATCCGACAAACCTCCACCATTCGGGAGTACCAAACCAAATTTGAAAGGTTATCTAATCAAACTCATGATTAGTCTCAAAAATAGCTATTGAGGACCTTCATTGAGGGCTTGAAGCCGGAGATCAGAGAAGAAGTTAAAGCGCGACAACCGTATATGCTAGTCATAGGTGTCCAGCAAGCCAATCACGTGAGTGATAGCACGTGTGACTTGATACAAAATCTTTTTGCTTATTATATTTTGGCGTATATCACTTTATAACTATTGCATAAATGCATATATATATATATTGTGATGTCCTTGGATTTGTGCAATGGGAATCGGATCGTGATGAGATCACGATAATGAGATCGATTCACCTTTAAACACATATCCTAAATAATCCCTACCATAGGTTGCTTTCGAGGGACATCGTGGTAACCGGATAGACTGGTGTCTGTATACCCGCCCCATATGATGGATGCAAATGGTCTCATAGCTGCTCGTGTAGGGACACTAGGGATACAAAGATGTGTGCTCATGGAGAATGAGTTCATTGATTGATCCGCTTTTACGGAATGTTGGATGGTTGATGATGCCTTATTGTCGACAAATTCCGTAGAGTCCTAGTGGTGTATCCGGTCCTTAGACTTGAGACACCAAGGATGTCCTATATGAGTGCTCCACTCTTTGATACCGAACTTATAGGTTTGGCTGTCCCCGCATCTAGTATAGCTGGTCATTGGGAGTGGTAGTCGACCTTACGAGGGCTATTGAGTGTCGATAGAGGATCATCCACTCTCGGCGTCATGAGAGGAATATCCCATGTGTTCTTGCTCGCACAAAATCCCCCGGCCAGGTCATTCGGGTTGAGAGAGAAAGAGTTCTCCGGGAGAATCCGATTAAAGCGAGACTCGAGTAGAAACCGTATGGGTCTGACAACACCATGCTCGATATACGGTCTCGGGATATTAGATGGATGAGGGACTATAGGTACATGGTAACTGAGGACGCACAGGTCCAATGGATTGATTCCCCAGATCGTCTGGGGACTACTACGGTAGTGGCCTAGCACGTCCATAGTCGATGAGTCGAGTGAATTATTACGAGAGATAATAATTCACCGAGTTAGAAGGAGTTCTCGACAGTATGACTCACGACCACTCGATATTGGGCCTAGAGGGTCACACACATATGGTAGGCATTGCGATGAGTAGAGGTTCTGATATGAGATATCCGGCCAGAGCCCTTTGTCTTATTGGATGCAGATCCAATACCCACTAGGGAAGGACCCATTAGGGTTTGACACGGATCTCTATAAATAGGAGGGATTCACAACCCTCGTAGGCTAGAGTCTTTGATTGCCTTTCCTATTCTCCTCTCCCTCTCCACCTCGAGAGGCTAGAGTTTTGAGGAGGGTCGTCCGCAACCCTATTGTGTGGATCACCGCTAGAGGAGGACACTTGACCTCCTTCACCCTCTCCTAAGGATCTAAAGGAAACAGGGGATATCGATCTCCCTAGGTAACACAATCTCTATCGCCAGCTTTTTTGTGTGTTTTCTTGGATTTTTTGACCAAATCTTCGCATGACGACGAACAACTTTTTTTTTGGGAATCGGGATTTTTGTTTTCTTGTTCTTCCACTGCGATATGATGTCGCCCCTTGATTTCCCCAACGGTGGTATCGAGCCGGGTTGTTCGTGCAAATGATTGGTTTTGAATCTGCGTGTGTTGTGTTTAGGAAGAATATTGACGTCAAAAATCGTTGACGCTTAAAAGCGAGGAAGGGCGCGAATTCTGTTGCCCTCGATCTCATACTGCTGACCACCGCGGCAAAGACGGCCAGACCAGCCACCGTTGTGAGCGTTTCGATAATAAGGCCAGCCTGCGGCAGCCCGGCCGGTCTGCTATGGCCGGCTGGTCCGGCAAATTACGGGTAGAGGCGCCCACGACCACCGACCCCATGAGCGAGGCGCCATGGCAGCAAGCCAAAGTCGAGGCATCAGGGGCGGCGCCGCCATGGCCATGCTTCTCCCATCGGCAAAAACCCTGGGGCGGGCGGCAATGACGAAAGACCGCCCTAAGCCTCCCTGGGCAAACCACCCATGGAGAGCGGCCTGGGGCGCCCTGACCAGCGGCGCCCAATGGCGTCTGCAGCTGCGACGGCAGGGCACTTGCCCTCCGCCAAGACATTAGTGCCGCCAGCCAGGTGGCGGCGAGGTAGCAATATAGGTAATTAGGGTTTTGGGCAAAAGGACAGTTTTGCCCAGTGAATTTGAAAATTCGGTTTACGTCTTTTTGTCCAAATTACGAAAATACCCTTAGGAATTGAGAAATTCCCTATATGTCCACGATTTGAAAAAAATATTAATTAATTAAAAGGTTTAGTTGATTATTATTTTTTTATTATTATCTAGTAGTCCTACATGATGATGATTATTTATACATGTGATGTATGATGTGTTATGGGATGATCGTGGGCCGTGTGATGTGTGTACTTGTGATTATTATTATTGAGGTCTCGAACCTCCATTATATTTCTCATTTATTGTCGGGCCTCCGTACCTATGATTAAGTTGTAATCACATGAGGAGGCGCAGCGGAGGCGTGGATCGCGATAGGGGACCCACGAGACGGACGATCGTGATGCGTGGAGATGCATCAAGATGTCGACGGAACCGAATGAGGACGAGATGGACGATCACAAGGGCATGGAGATGCACCGCTTGCACATAGATCTTGATGTGAGTGATTAGGCCCAATCGCTCCGCCTAATCATATTAGGTTGTGGTCCATGATCATCCGATGTGATTGCTTATACACATACTAGATATGTATATATATTTGCATGCGATGTAGATATATATTAAATATGTATATGTGTGACATGTCATATTATTAGACCAAATTATAGAAACATCTCTCGATAATATTAAGTTGGTAAACGTGAGGCAATTAGATTGACCCACGTGGCCTTCCATCGTTATGGTAGGAACCGATTCCCGGTGTAGGTTGAGTTGGTCGAGTCCCTCGAGACTCACCCTATATCGCGATTCGCCATCTTGCTTACGACATAGAGATGTCACCGGTGACCGAGGACATGGTATGCTTGGTCGAGTCCCTCGAGGGTATATCATCAAATCGGACTCATCTTGTAACGAAAGGTGTTGACTTAATCGAGCATCATGGTTGGTCGAGTCCCTCGAGGCCATGGTGATTCTGGAGGCCGAACAGGGCCGGAATCACAAGGAGTTGTGATCGGCAAGAGTTGCCTACCTTTTAGGCTTAGTGTGTGATTGGTCGAGTCCCTAGAGGTTACACTAAGACGCCGATTGGATTCCCGATCCCCACTAGAAGTCTCGCCGAGACTTCCGTTTCACGTCTTGGATGGTGTCGCGTGACTCGTTAGTAAAATAGTGGGAGCATATTAAGATAGAAGTCCATATCTTGATAGTTTATTTCTTGCAAAATCTGCATGTTATTCATTTCTCGCTACATCTTTATTTTCAGAAAATGTCGCTTTCAAATCCCTTTACGTGGCATACTTGATGTCAACCGCCTTTATTGGTCCAAATTATACCTGATTGGCTCCGTATCGAGAGAATTGTTCTCACAAATGGAGAAAAATCGTGGTACGTCCTTGATACTGATGATGCCTACCAAGAAGAAGGCAAGCGAGGATGAGATCGCTTCGCACGTGAAGTACATTGATGACTCCACTCTTGCTTTCGGTGCTATATGTTGGACTCTATGACTCCAGAGTTACAGAGACAACATGAAAAGATGGATGCCGATCCATTCTCCTACATGTCCGAAAATTGTTTGAGGAACAGGGGAAGGACTCAACGATATGAGATATCCAAGAGCCTTTTCCGCACTAGGATGACCGAGGGGACACCGGTTCCAGAACCATGTCCTAAAAGATAATTGAGTGGATAGAGAAACTCACAGTGTCTAGGAATGGTCCTAGAGGATAACTTGTGTGTGGACATTGTGCTTCATCCCCTACCAGATTCCTTTTCACAGTTCATAATGAATTTTAATATGAACAAGCTTGAGGTGACTCTCCCAGAGCTCCTCAATATGTTGAGGGAGGCAGAGAGTACTATTAAGAAAGAGAAGCCGCTTCTCTACACCGGTGAGACCAAAAGAAAAGGAAAGCGAAAAGGTCCCTTAAGAAGGAAAGGGCAAGGCAAACAAGGTAAAAGCAAAGGTTGCTAAGAAAGACCCAAAGAAAGGACAAAGGCCGTGCTTTTCCACTGGTGGTAAAGATGGGCATTGGAAGAGAAACTACAAAGAGTACCTTGCAGAAAGGGCCGAAACAAAAGCTTGATGAAGCTTCAGATACATTCATGATCGGTCTCCATTTGTCCGACTCTTATGATAACACATGGGTATTGGATACCGGTAGTGCTTATCATATATACAATTCAATCTGCTTGTGTTCTCGCAAGGCCTAGGAGACTACTGAGAGGCTTAGATGGACCTCAAGATGGGTAATAGAGCAAAAGTTGTTTGATTAGTCTGTTGGCAGGTCGCCCTACATCCCGCCTAGTGGAGCTTTTATTGCATTAGATGCATGTTATTTTTGTTCCTTCTATTATCAAAAAATATTATCTCCATTTCATGTTTAACAGCTTAGTGGATATAAATTTGTTTTTTTGAGAACAATGGTTGTTCGATATTATTAGATGATAAGATCATCACGAAAGGAACATTGCATAATGGTTTATTTATGTTAGACACCACTCCACATATCATCAATGTAAATATGTCCAAAAGGAAATGAGATGAGTTGAACAAAGTGCATACTGTGGCATTGTAGGCTAGGTCGATCCATGAAAGAAGGATTCAAAAGTTGCTAAATGATGGATATCTAGATCCATTCGACCGTAAATATGCGACTTGTGAGCCTTGCATTAAATGGAAAACTAACCAAATCTCCATTTAGTAGAACTGAGAGAGAGAGCCAATGAGTTGTTGGAACTCATACATAGTGATGTATGTGGACCCATGTCAACTCATGCCATTGGAGGTTACTCCTACTTCATTACATTTACTGATGATTTCTCAAGGTATGGATATGTGTACTTAATGAAGTACAAGTCCCAGGCCTTTGAGAAATTCAGAGAGTATAAGAATCGTGTGGAGAACCGTGGAAAGAGTATCAAAACTCTTCGATCGATCGAGGAGGTGAATACTTAAGTCACAGAGTTTACTCAGTTCCTCAAGGACCATGGGATATTATCCCAATGGACACCTCCTTATACACCTCATCTCAATGGTATCTCTGAAAGGAGAAATCGTACATTATTAGATATGGTACGGTCCATGATGAGTTTCAATGACCTACTCATCTCATTCTCGGGGATATGCCCTAGAAACCACAAATTTACCTTTCTCAACAGAGTTCCAACTAAGTTCGGTAGTGTCTACACCATATGAGATATGGAAAGGGAAGAAGCCCTGATCTTAAGGTTGTTAAGATCCGGGGCTGCCCTCCCCATGTTAGAAGACACAACCCCGATAAGTTAGAATCAAGGACAGAGCGATGCAAATTTGTGGGATACCCCAAGGAAACTTGTGGGTATTATTTCTATCATCTCGAGGACCAAAAGGTCTTTGTAGCTAAGAGAGCAGTGTTCCTTGAGAAGGAACACATTCTTGACGGAGACAAAGGGGAGAATGATAGAATTGAAAGCGAGGTTGGAGAACCAAACTCAAGCACCACTCTACGGCCGAAATCCGTTCGGTACCTAATACACAAGTATCAACTTTACGTCTGGACCGATAGAGTATCCCATCCTCCCCAGAGATATGTGGGACATATTAGAGCAGAGGATGTAGAGGATATTGATCCTCGGACCTACGAGGAGGTTATTATGAGTATAGACTCCTAAAGTGGAAAGAAGTCATGAATTCTCAGATGGATTCTATGTACTCCAATAAGGTTTGGAACCTAGTTGATGCTTGAAGGTATTGTACCCATCGGTTTGCAAGTGGATCTTTAAGAAAAAGATCGGAGTAGATGGAAAGGTAGAGACCTATAAAGCAAGGCTAGTGGCTAAGGGGTATCGTCAAAGGCAAGGTGTTGACTACTGACGAAACTTTTCTCACCAGAAAGCAATGCTAAAATCCATCATAATTCTATTGGCTATTGCAGCACACTATGATTATGAGATCTGGCAGATGGATGTGAAAACTGCATTCCTCAACGGAAACCTCAAGGAGGAGGTGTATATGATGCAACCTGAGGGATTCGTGTCCAAGAACTGCCCAGATAAGGTGTATAGGTTGCTTAGATCCATTTATGGACTAAAGCAAGCTTCCCGAAGTTGGAACATAAGATTTGATGAGGCAATCGGATCTTATGACTTCGTTAAGAAACGAAGATGAGCCTTGTGTATACTGAAAAGGTAAGTGGGAGCTTATCACCTTTTTGGTGTTATATGTAGATGACATCCTCATCATTGGGAATGACATAGGAATGCTATCCACAAAGAAAGACTTGGTTATCTAGACACTTCTCCATGAAGGACTTAGGGGAAGCATATTATATCTTGGGGATTAGAATCTATAGAGATAGATCCAAGAGAATGCTTGGCTTGTCCCATCCAGTACATAGAAACTATTGTCAAAAGGTTTGGCATGAAAAATTCCAAGAGAGGTCTCATACCACGAGACATGGGATATCGCTTTCTCTAGTATGTCCCCAAAGACTCCGAAGAAAGGGCGAACATGGATATGATACCTTATGCCTCAAAGAATAGGGTCTATCATGTATGCCATGCTATGTAATGGGCCCGATATAGCGCGCGTGCTCCGAGTGTCACGAAAGCGGTATCGAGCGAATCCGTGCTTGGAGACCTGAAAGCAAGAAAGTGTATCCTTAAGTACTTGAGAAGGACTAAGGATCTTTTACTAGTATATGGAGGTAATAGCCTTAAGGTTGAAGGCTACGCTGACTCAAGTTTTCACCGATGTCGATGATAGCAAGTCTAATTCGTGGTATGTGTACACCTTGAATGGAGGAGCAGCAGTCGGAAGAGTTCCAAGCAAGATACCACCTGCAGCAAAAAGAGGGAGTCCGGGTGAAGAAGTTCATCATAGATTTGGGAGTCGATACAAATAGCGACAAGTCGACTTCCTTATATTGCGACAACTATGGGGTGATTACTCAAATAAGGGGAACCCGGGTCTCATCGTAAGTGTTCTCGAGAGGTTCCAAAACTTATAAGAGAGATCGTAACTCGAGGAGATGTAGCAAAGGGAAAGAGTTCCATCCGAAGATAACATTGCAGATCCACCGACAAAGCCGTTGTCTCGATTGTCTTTGAAGCGTCACAGAGTCCGATGGAGATCGGACATATAGGTGATTGGCTTTTAGGTCAAGTGGGAGATTGCTAGTCATAGGTGCCCAACAAAGCCAATCACGTGAGTGATGGCACGTGTGACTTGATACAGAAATCTTTTTTTTGCTTATTATATTTTTGGCGTATATCACTTTATAACTATTGCATAAATGCATATATATATATATATTGTGATGTCCTTGGATTTTGTGCAATGGGAATCGGATCGATGAGATCACGATAATGAGATCGATTCACCTTTAAACACATATCCTAAATAATCCCTGGTCATAGGTTACTCGAGAGGACATCGGTAACCGGATAGATCGGGTGTGTGTCTTTATACCCGTCCATATGATGGATGCAAAATGGTCTCATAGCTGCTTCGTGTAGGGACACTAGGGATACAAAGATGTGTGCTCATGGAGAATGAGTTCATTGATTGATCCGCCACGGAATGTTGGATGGTTGATGATGCCTTATTGTCGACAAATGATTCCGTAGTCCTAGTGGTGTATCCGGTCCTTAGACTTGAGACACCAAGGATGTCCCAGTATGAGTGCTCCACTCTTTGATACCGAACTTATAGGTTTGGGCAGTCCCGCATCTAGTATAGCTGGTCATCGGGAGTGGTAGTCGACCTTCGAGGGCTATTGAGTGTCGATAGAGGATCATCCACTCTGGCCATGAGAGGAATATCCCATGTGTTCTTGCTCGGACAAATCCCAAGCTAGGGTCATTCGGGTTGAGAGAGAAAGAGTTCTCCTGAGAATCCGATTAGAGTGAGACTTCGAGTAGAAACCGTATGGGTCCGACAACACCATGCTCGATATACGGTCTCCGGATATTAGATGGATGAGGGACTATAGGTACATGGTAACCGAGGACGATAGGGTCCAATGGATTGGATTCCCTGTATCGTCACTGGGACTACTACAGAGTGGCTTAGTACGTCCCAGAATCGATGAGTCGAGTGAATTATTATTACAAATATAATAATTCACCGAAGTTAAAAGGAGTTCTCGGTATGACTCACTCCACTTCGATATTGGGCCTAGAGGGTCACACACATATGGTAGACATTACGATGAGTAGAGGTTCGAATATGAGATATCCGACGGAGCCCTTGTCTTATTGGATGCGATTCAATACCCACTAGGGAAGGACCCATTAGGGTTTGACACGGGATCTCTATAAATAGGAGGGATTCACGACCTCATAGGCTAGAGTCTTTGCTTACCTTTCCTATTCTCCTCTCCCTCTCCCACCTTAGAGGCCTGGAGTTTTGAGGAGGGGGTCACCGCAACCTGGCCAGGTGGATCACCGCTAGAGAGGAGGATGCTTGACCTCCTTCACCCTCTCCTAAGGATCTGCAAGGAAACAAGGATATCTCGATCTCCCTAGGTAACATAATCTCTATAATGCAGTTTTGTGTTTCTATGGATTTTTTTGCACCAATCTTCGCATCTAATTTACCGAACATCTTTTTTTTTGGGAATCGGGGATTTTTGTTTTCTTGTTCTTCCGCTGCGCATATGATGTCGCCCCCTTGATTTCCCAACAGTTTATGATTATGGCAGCCATCTCTTTCGCACGACATCAAGAGGAGCAATTGAACCATGAAGCTCGGAGGACTAGGGTCACTTCTCAACCAGTAATATTGAAGCCCTCAGCCCCCTCTACTGTCGATCAAGTCCCTACACCAAAGAGGTTAACAGGAGAAGAGCTTCGGGAGCGATATGCGAAGGGGTTATGTTGGCATTGTGACGAGCCGTGGAGCCGTGAGCATCGCTGTAGTAAAGGAAGACTTCTTATGATTGAACCAATAGAAGAAGAGGTCATTGAACATTCAAAAGAGAGCCTGGAATATGAAGAAGAAGATACAGAAGAAGAGCCACAATCGATCGAAGTTATAGTATATGCACTAGCCGACTACTCAAACCCACAAACGATGAAAGTTGGAGGCCTTCTCGAACAACAACCGATCACTGTTCTCATCGACACGGGCAGTACTAATAACTTTCTAAACAGTAAGGTTGCTGTCCAGATAGCTTTACCTATCGAGAATTGCAGCAGGTTTGACGTTAAGATCGTCGATGGATGGATTTTGAAGTATGATCGTAGGCGCCCACAAGAGAAACTATTGCTGCAGAACCAAGAGATAATTGCAGATTTCTTCCTTCTCCCGCTTGATGATCATGAGGCCATGCTCATAATTAAATGGTTGACAACATTAGGTGATATTTCTTGGAATTTTATGCAACTAATTATGAAATTTTACAGTAAAGAGAAACAGGTGATACTGAACGAGAAACATGGGGGCGACGTAACGATGATTTGCACACAACAAATGGAGAAGATTTTGCATAAAGCATGCCGCAGATTTTTGGTACAACTTGAGCAGCAAACTAAGGGAGAGCCAATAGAATTTGAAGATCCAAACCTACTTCCTTTGCTTGCTGAATTTTCAGATATATTTGACGAACCTTACAACCTACCTCTTACCCGTCGACATGATCATTATATAACGATTCTTTCAGACAAACCTCCAGCAAATACTCGGCTATATCAATATCTACATCTCCAGAAGAATGAAACAGAAAGGATTGTAAAAGAGATGCTCAAAACAGGAGTTATTTGGCCAAGTTGCAACATCTACTCTTCACCGGTGCTACTTGTACGCAAGAAGGATGGAACATGGCAAATATGCATTGATTACCGAGCTTTAAATGGCATTACCGTCAAGGACAAGTACCCAATACCAGTGGTGGATGAACTTCTTGATGAATTAAAAGGAGCTCGAGTCTTCACGAAGTTGGACCTCCGATCCGGTTACCACCAAATTCAGGTATGTGACGATGACATTCCAAAAACTGCATTTCGCACACATAATGGCCATTATGAATTCTTAGTAATGCCTTTTGGACTCACTAATGCTCCTTCAACCTTTCAAAGTCTCATGAACGATATTTTTCGGAGCTATCTTCGCAAATTTGTGCTGATATTTTTCGATGATATTCTCATTTACTGACCCTTCTCTTGAGACTCACTTTCAAAGATTTACTGATTGTTCGACGATCCTTCGGAGAATACTCTTTTTGTAAAGCAACCAAAGTGCAGCTTTCTCCAGCAAAAAAGTAGAGTACCTTGGGCATATAATATCAGAAAAAGGAGTGGCAGTAGACCCAAAGAAAATTGAGGCAATGCAAGGTCGGCCGAAACCTACAAACGAAAATTACTACGGGTTCCTTGGACTAACGGGCTACTACCAAAAAAAATTTGTTAAGGACTATGGGAAGATCAGTGCACCACTCACTTCTTTACTAAAAAAGATGCTTTCCAATGGTCGACAAAGTCTCTGCTGCCTTCGACAAACTTAAGGCAGCCATAACAACGACACGGGTGCTTATGCTACCGATTTCAATAGACCCTTCATCATTGAGGCCGACGATCCGAGTCTGAATTGAGTCATTCTCATGCAAGATGGTCGACCACTCACATACACTAGCAAGACACTATCTCCCTCCCATCAAAATAAGTCAATATATGATAAGGAGATGCTTGCCATTGTCTTGTAGAAAGAATAAGGTGGAGACCCTACTTGAATGGTCGACGATTTCAAATTAAAATCGACCATAAAAGCCTCAAGTACTTTTTTGGAGCGAAAGATATCATCCCCGAGCAGCAAAAAAATGGGTAACAAAACTTCTTGGATTTGATTATGAAATAACTTACAAAAAAGGGGAAAGAGAATATTCTTACATATGCTTCTTCAGCCTACCCGAAACAAAGTCAAGTTTCACCGCTTTCACTTCCGACCAAATGACTTCCTTGAGGATATTAAGATGGAATGGCAGGAAGATTCAGAGACAAGTAATATTATAAAAAAAAAATGCAGGAAGCACCAAGCTCCGTGGCTCATTACAATTGAGACTCAAAAGAATTACACTATAAGGGGGATTTTTGTTTATGATAAATTCTACTTGCATCTTTACGAGCAGATTTTGGACAAAGTTATTCTATATACAGGGTACTAAATTGAAAAAGGAGTAGGGCATATCACCCATGAAATCAACGGCCGGACAAAATTTGTAAATAGGTGCTTGGAGATAGCCCAAAGCCACCCACCAAATATGACTATCCAAGGAGAACTCCAGACCCCCACCAAGTGTCATTATTGATCGACCAATCATGACTCGACAATGATGACCCACTACTACAGTGCTAATACAAAGGTGAACCTACCAACGAAGATGCCACTTGGGAGAACTATGACGACTTGAAGATCAAATTCCCAAAATTCATGAATCGTCACCCTGAGGACAAGGTTGATTTGAAGAGGCGGGCGGGTTTGTTGGGACTCTAGCTAGGAGAGTCCTAATTGAGAGGGACATTCATGTAAAACCTACCTAAGTCGACCCCTATTAAAGAGGTGAAGAAGCCGGCTAGGGTTAGGAGATTGTTTCTTAGAGATAAATTAGGAGTTGTAAAGAAATAGGAGTCTTGATTAGAAGTATATTAGGAGTTGGTTAGAAGAAGGAGTCTTGAGTAGGAGTCTTGAGTAGGAGTCCTATTAGGAGTTAGGGTTTAGAAACCCTATAAATATCCATGTATTCCTCCTCTTTTCACAAGCAATAGATGAATCTTTTCTGCAACCTTTGAGCAACAACTTGGAGGGAGGAACCCCTATACAGTTCCAAGGAGGCCGATCCCCTAAAGAGATCAACCCCAAGTTAGAATCTGCAAGGGTTCTAACATCTGCCTTTGAGTAGCAACTTGGAGGGAGGAACCCCTATAGAGTTCCAAGGAGGCCGATCCCCTAAAGAGATCAACCCCAAGTTTAGAATCTGCAAGGGTTCTAACAAATCCGAATGACCCTGGTCATGGATTTATCTAAACAAGAATACATGGGATATTTCTCTTATAACACTGAGAGTGGATACTCCTTTATCGATACTCAATAGCTCTCGTAAGGTTGGCTACCACTCCTGATGACCGGTTGTGCTAGATCTAAAATTTTTAGGCCTATAAATCCGATATCAAAGAATGAAGTACTCATACAATACATCTTTGATTCTCAAGTCTAAGTACCAGATATACCACTAGGATAACAGAATCACTATTTGATAATAAGATATCATCAACCATCTAGCATTATGTGAATGAATCAATAAGTGAACTTATTTGCACTGTATCCCTGGTGTCCCCACATGAGCACCTATGAGATCAGTTGCCTCCATCATATGTATAGGTATATAGTTCATCAGTCTGTCCATTTATCTCAACGTCCCTCTCGAATAACCTATAACCAGCATTATTTAGGGTTTGTATTTAAAGACGAATCAGTCTCATTATCGTGATATCATCACAATCCGATTCTCATTGTATAGATCCATGGACATCAAAATATATATCCATACAACAAGTAATATAAAGTGATAAAATATTAAATAATATAATAAGTAAAAAGAGTGTGTGTCATGTCACACGTGTCATCACTCACGTGATTGGCTTGCAAGGCACCTATGACTAGCAAACAATGCCCGAGTGATACACCTCGGCCTAATAGTGCTCGAGTTGTGCACCTCGGCCAAACAATATTCAAGTTGTGAACCTCGGCGAAACAATGCTCGAGTCATACCACGCAATCAGTCCAATGTCTGAGTCACGTCTCGGCCAGTCCAATGCCCAAGCCACACATCGCGATCAGTCTAATGTCCGAGTCATGTCTTGGACAGTCCAATGCCCGAGCAATGCCTCACAGCTAGTCCGGTTCTCAAACCATGTCACCCAGCCAATCTAATATCCAAGTCACATTTCGGCCAATCTATTACTCGAGCTATGCCTCGTAGCAAGTCCAATGTCTGAGTCACGTCTCGGCCAGTCCAATGCCCGAGCCATACCTCGTGACTAATCCAATGTCTAAGTCATGTCTCAGCCAGTCCAATGCTCGAACCATGCCTCGCAACTAATCTGATGTCCGAGCCATGCCTCGCAGCCAATCCAATGTCCAAGTCATGTCTCAGCTAGTCCAATGCCTGAACCATGCATCACGGCCAATCCGATGCCCGAGCTATGCCTTGCAGCGAGTTTGATGCCCGAGTAATTTTGCTCGACCAAACCTGTGCCCGAGCAACGTTGTTCAGCTAATCCTATGCTCGAGTAGTGTTGTTCGGCCAGCCCAGTGCCCGAGTCACATTGCTTGGCCAGTCCTGTGCTCAGTGCTCGAGCAATGTTGCTCAGCTACTCCAATGCCCTAATGCCCAAGTAGTGTGCTCAACCAAGTCAGTGCCCGAGTAGTATTGCTTGGCTAGTCATGTACTCGAGTAGTGTTGCTCGGTCAATCCTATATCCAAATATTGTTACTCGGCCAGCCTAGTCCTCGAGTTATGTCGCTCGACTAGTCCAACTCCCAAATAGAAGCTCTTAGTCAATCGACGACTGAACCACCAATACCAGTATGATAGTTGACCTAGCCAGCAAAAGGCACCAAGCCATTCCCTGAGCCTCTCTTTGGGGGGGGGGGAATGATGAGGCATATTCTGGTACCATCCCCACGGCAATAGTCAGTAGCCACGTCAGCGCCAATGTGAAGCCTTAAGGATGATATGGTGCATTACGTTGATGTGGCACCTAGGACTCAAATGGGACGATCGCCTGTTCCTGCATTGTCTAAGGCCATACAAGATGATGTTGCATATCACAAAGTCGTTCTGGAAAGCTCGAAATAACGTCGTGTGGCGTGGATCCATGCAGGTCAATCGATGCTCACATAGGAGGTATAAACCGACCGTCCGAGCAGTCGATCGTCATTAACAAATCATGTACGACCGACCCTCGTTCGCAAGTATAAAAGCCAACCTCCTAATCGACGTAAGAAGGAGGATTTCGCATATTCAACTCACTCTTGTGCCACTCAACTCTAACTTAAGCTTCGGATGGGTCGAGTCGGGAAATCCCCCTCCCAATCTCGACCTGAGTGTAAGATGAAGAAGCAAGCGATGAGGCCCACGACTCACTCCAACCTAATGCTCTCTTCCATCACTCAAATCTCTGCATGGGGTAACCTTACACATATGAGATCAGATCAAGCTGTGTTGACTCCTTGGCCATGACGTAAGGGTTCACCAATACTAGGCGAAAAGAATTGATGGAAAGCGACCTCAAGTAAGCTTATCATTCTCGTGTTGGACCTCTTAATGTGGCAAGAAGGTGTAACACATCGAGTATCTGAAATGTCATACAATGATATTTGGATACGAAAAGTTATAATGTGTTTTATCGAGTCGGCAACGATAGGAGATGAAAGTTCGTTGAAATTAGTTTCTTTTGGATTTTCTAGGTGAATGGCGACCAACCTGAGGTGGTGTCATCCGGTGCTTCCTAATACGGAGGGAAAAGGATAGTGGAGGTAGAGTAGAAGGAGGACAAAGAGATAGAGATGATTCATGAGTTAATATAAGGGATTGATTCGAATCGACTTGGCTGAATTAAGATATTCGATTGGACTAAATCAACTCATGGATTTATCAAACTTAAAATAATTTGATTCAAGAGTATTATCAAAATTAAAAAAAAATATCTCCCTTGATAAAAAATCAAATATGGGATATCATATGATAAAAAATTATTATTAAAATTTTTGATAAATTATTTATTTATTTTATTTAAAATTATAAGAAAAATAAAGAGAGAATGGATGGATGAAGGGCTGACTTTTTTTCTGAGGTTCATTTTCTTTGTTTTAGTGGCAGTGAAACTTCCATTGATGTCAATGAAAAGATGAAGCAAACACAGAATGACGACGAAACTTCTTTGTCTTTGGATGCCAACAACCATTAAATCGGATGCTTTCATGTAATGCGAAAAGCTCCGACATGAAAGCATGATCATCACCCAGCAATTATCTCATCGCCACCAATCTCTGTCAGCCACCTGCAAAGCCAGTAGTCCACTACTCCCTTGGTCGAGCCGCAATCGTAGCTTCAGTCGTGGTAGTTCTTGGAAGGATGGCTGAAGCGAAATTTCGGGCCATTTCGTGCCGTGTCCCACCACGTGCGACCCACTCGTCCGCGCTCCACGAATCGGTACGCAACAACGGCCTGGCTGTCAAAGATCCTTATCCCTTCTCCCCCCACGTCACGACCGGGAACACAGCCCACCAAGTTGTCCGCGTCCGTCAACTGGGTTGCGACACGGCTGCACAGTATCAATCCCAAGATTCGTGCTGCCGCAACCACCCCAGAAACGGAAGCGAAGGTGGGCGGCTGTGGTCAGCACGACATGCTTCCGGAGATAAGATTCTGTCACCACCATCGCCCTCGTCCAAGACGCCATGAAAGAGAACCTAAAGTCCAAACAAACTCGTGAACTACCAACACTGTGCTCGATCGAACCCTACCTTTGCTTGAGATCAAACTGGTGCCCACGTCAGACTCGATGACGATGATTCGGCTGCTAACTTGCTCCCATCTCTCAGAGAACATGAAAACCCTTCCCTGGCAGGAACAAAGGAGGGATTGAATACAAAGGGAGAAGGGAGGAAGATAGTGAGGGTTCTCAGTACCGGGACTTGAACCTCCTTTGTTCTCGCCAAGTTGTACGAGTGCCATGTCCCTTACGCAAGCTTTAACACTGTTGTGTCACGTCCACGCCTCAACTGTCGTCTGATATTGATTCAATGAATGATGTAAGCATCTCATATTGAGCTTGTTGGCACACTGGTGCAAGATTAGGTAATTAAGAGTTGAAGCACACTCCTTTTGTTCTCGGTCATTCTATAAATAGGTGTGTGGGGAGGTCTTCTTTGGTACTTGCAAGCCTCTTAAGCTCCACTTGTTCTTACCCTAGCTTTATTAGTACCCCATTCTTTTCTCTCTGTTGCTGGTAGGAAGGCAATGGAGGCGTTTTTGGTGATGCTGTTGACAGAAGATAGAGAGCACAGATGGTGACCTGCAAGCTCTTCTGCATCTCACTCCTTTGTGCTCTCTATGCTTCTGTCATCACCTTCAGCCCCTTGCCATGGCCACAGCACCAGAAGCAGCTTGCTAATAGACTGTTCTATTGCATTTGTTTCAGCCCCAGAACTTTAAGGACAGTCATCAGAGGCTACCAGAAGCTTATTAATTCCAGGTTTACGATGCTCAGATGAGATCTGTGAGCACCCAAGTGCTGTGCTTTGGCTGCCTCCTGTTCAAGGTATGCTTGTTCTTTACATTAACTAGTTCTGCTCATGGATCTATTTTGATACATATGTCCTGTCAAAGCATGCTCTTAATTCATTGACAAAATAGTTTTATAGTCCCAGCTTTGCTGCGATAGCTAGGCATGAAACACCTCTGATTTGATTGCTTAATTAGGTTCATGTGAATCATAAGTCCAACAGGATGAAGGTGACTCAAAGTGTGTGTGTGAAAGAACTGGTAAGGAATCTGGAGCTGAGCACTTGAATAAGACATGACAGTGACCAGGTCTTGGGAAGCAATTAGAGCTGATGGTGGAGTGTCCAACTTACATGATTCATTCACTAGGGATGCACTACCACTGAACTAGCAATCATCTTCATGACCATAAATGTGAGATGTTACATGCATTCTAAACAGACAAAATTAAGCTGCATCTTATCTTATTGTTGGATGCAATGCATGTAACTAGCAAGTGATAGTTGCGTTTTAAGTCATTTGTCTGTTTCCTTTGTGCTGACAAAATAACACAGTAGTAGTATTGACTTCTACTTTATATTTTTAGCAAAATAGGTTATTGCAAAATTGGGTATCACTTATTTGCTCTAGATAAATATTTTGGATGAACACATCACACACGCGTTATTATATGTTGTTCATATAGCATGTAATTTTAGTCTTGATAGAGAATATTATGGTGCCAATTATAATCTGTCAGTTGATTACCAAATAGGAGTTGATACGGAGAACGAAGACTAGGTCACATCCCCACTCGGTCACAAGATGGGAGAGGTAATGGTCTATTGACAATTAGACATGATCCCCTTGGCTATTTAAGTATAAAAGTCAATTTAGGCACTTTATGTGTAAGAGGAGTTGGGTCAGAAAATTCACCCCAACTCGATATAGACCTTTGTGCAAGATTCCCGAGAAGATTGGAACTAATCTTAGAACTACTTGGGATACCTACAGACCACATCGGAGTTGTCTCAGATACCTTAGCTCCATAGTGATCACCCTATTAGATCGTCACGAGGGTAAATTAGATAATTTTACGTCTTTAAGTCAAGATCAAGATCAAATTGTCCCGGGTCGATGACATCAAAATAACAACAAGCCTTAAGGACATAATTCACTCTACTGAGGGCATATAATTTTAGGATAATAAAATTACTAAAATGAAAAGTGATATGATTATTTTTATTCATTTTAGAGAAATAAAGATGTGATTCTTCACAATCACTTCACTCTTCTCATGTATAATAGGCGCTTTTACTGAATGTTGTGGACCTCCATGTATTTTTGGTTATATTGTGCATTGATTTGTAGTATAATGTTTCATATAATAATATATTTATCTTCAATATTATTCACATGTTGACATAAAATGGAATGTGTCATTATATTTATTCAATGAAAATTTATCATATTTGCTACAATTTCAAATTAATTCTAAAAAAAATGATATGATTATTTTACTTTATTACATTAGATGAATCTTTAGAAATTCATGCGTCACTCACCAGCCTACTGATTCGAAGTATTTGTGGGCCCATGCAGGTCCCAGGCGTCTTATATAGCGAGTATTACGGTGGCTGAGCGGGTAAAGGTCGAATAGGAATAGGTAGAGAAACGTGTCTGTCATCGCGTGGTCTTGAGAGGCCTTACAACATGGTCTGATGGCGGGTCCCGCTTCTCCTCCATTAGAAGAAGAGAAGGTAAGTAAATGGGTACCGTCGGAGAGGTAGAGAAATATGTCTTTCACTGTGTGGGTTTGCCGTGCTAATTACGGCTCAAGACGCCTAAGAACGAGGTCCGACCGAGCCGGGTTCGAGCCGCACTCTACCTCCGATCTATTAAACCTAAACGTCATCACGTCTCACAAACTTGCCTAGTGATTCCAAGGATTGGTGGGCCCATGTGGGTCCCGGGCGTTTCTTATCCAAGAAGGAAAGGTAGCGGAGCGGGTAGGAAAGAGATCTGGAAAAGGTTTGTTTTAGTTTCGATCAGCCCTCACCTAAACGAAGAGGACGGGAGACTGAAGCATCCCGAGAAGCGCCGACATCACCCCCATTTCCGAGCTTGGGCCGACTGTCTCGCTGAATCGCAGCAAGAATCCGGAGGTACACGCCGTGCTCGCGCTCTCCCTATCGCTGATCTTTAAGATTATTCGCTCTGTTTGATTTCTTGGGCGTAATACGGGGTTTCTTTCGCCGCGAAAAGAACGGCATTATTTGTTGTCAATGAAAAGTGCGGTAGAGGTTTGCTTTCATAGGATCAGGGGAAAGAAGGGCTCAAGATTGAGGAATCTTGAATTGTTTCAGCTGGAAATGGCTCGATTTCTTGAATATATATGCATATACGGATATGTTGTCTCTCCGGTTGGGGATGAGTTTCTTGGATTAGCAATTGGTCGGACAAATCTTATTGGTAGATGCACCAATCTTCATCTGACACGTGGCATTCAGTCCGGAGACAAAGACCACCCTTCCGTCTACCCATATGGATAAGGGGTAGATGGTTGCAAGCTATTTGGACAAGGATCCAAGGCAGACAGTTGCAAGATATCTAACCCTTTTTAGAGGTGGTTGAGGGCTGTTTCTTTACATAATATTTTATAGAATAGTCTGTTCATCTATGACCAGGTATAAAAGCTCAATTTTAGCGTAGTGGAAAAGGGAGGATCACTTTTCATCATTCACGATCACACACGTTTATCTTGTGTTACTAACTTGGGCGTCGGAGTGATTGGGTCTGGAAACTTCTCCTGATCTTGATCTTTGTGCAAGTGACACTTGGTTTGACGTTTTCATGTCGAAGGCACTTTGGACAACCTTGCACACATGAGCTTAGACCACATCGGACTGACCATGATGTTAACGACATCTTCCTATAACATTTTTGGTACTAGAAGGAGGGCCCGATTTCGTAGAAACTCTCGCCATCGATCTGCTCAATGAACGCTTGAGCGAAGAAGCTTTGCCCCCGATTGATAATACTTTCACTCAGGGGGGACAATAGCCATCCTTTCCGCACATCGTCGCGTCCATCTTAGTGCAAACACCAATGTGGTATTGGCATCTATTTAATGATTTAGGTCTCTCACCCCCAAGGAAGGTCTCAAGCCACCTACTCGTCCCCGTGAGGTATTTTTAAACCTCACTTAGCAAGTATAGACACTAACAAGGATTATACAGGTCGTCGCTCTTCTTTTGCCCTAGTTAATCCAACAGATGGTGCCACCAACTCAACCACAGTCCTCGGCTCTACTACCACCGATATCCGTCGATATTCCCTGACTCGACGTGGTGCCGACATCCTAAGAGTGCTTGAGGCTTATTGAACTATCAGTCGAGGGGGCACTTCTGTCCCTGACCGTGGAATTCAACGAGTCGCACCACTCTCAGTTTGCCCCACTTGAATTCGAGGCTCAGTTAGTGGACTCAACGAAGGATTCCTTACGAATCCAACTATAATAGATGGACCAATGTTTGGAGGAGATGTAGCGAGAGCTCCAAGAGTAAAGGGGAAGCGTTGGTCGCCCCCACCTTGGGTTAGTTATCGACACTCAAAAAATCTAAGAGGAACCAATTCCAGTGAGCTTTTGTCTCTCGTGCTTGGAGGCATTCGACGGTAATATGCGGATCCAAAGGAGCACATTGCAGCCTTTCGCTCCCATATGTCGCTATATGGCACTCGGATGCCCTAATGTGCCGCACCTTCCCGACCATGTTAAGAGGCTCAACACGAGAATGGTATGCTCGCTTGAAGTCACTTTTCATTGGCCTTTTTGCCCAGTTGGCAAGGGAGTTTGAACTTCACTTCATTGAGAACATATAGCCTTGGCCTTTAGCAGCAACAATCCTTAGGCTCGGGCAAGGGGAGGAAGAAACGCTTGCAGACTTTGTCGCATGGTTCATCAATGAGATCCGAGGCGTAGTAAATGCCCATCCATCACTCATAATATGGACAGACCTTCATGATAGGACTAAGGCCCTTGACTCTTTCAGTCGTTGATAGAGAGATCATCGACGTTTGTACACGAGACACTTCAAAGGGCCAATCAATATATTGTTGCATAGGCAATGGTCTCGGGTAAGTATGAGGCAAGTGGCACCTCGAACGCTTAGCGTTTTCATCTCGGAGGCACCTTAGACAACCTTATGCACATAGGTCTAGACCATGTCAAGCTGACCAGGATGTCAATGATATCTTCCTGTAATAGTAAAAACTCTCTCTGAGTTGTTTTACGATATTTCTTTTCTTTAATAAGGTTTTGTTACATCGATAAAATTCTTGGAATCCTATGTTTGATTACGTTTTAGGAATTTTCCCAAGAAAGAAATTTAAGATTTTTGGTATTAGCATCTCTGTTTTTCTTCTTTGTTATACATGATAAAAAACAAAAGAAACTTTTACATCCTTGCCATTAGTGGAAAGTGGACATTGTATTGATTTGACTATCATTTATTGATTTGCCATTAGTGGATAGTAAATGTTCCTTCATGAACACATTATTTATTGGAACAATATGTGCGTTAATGATATATTTGTTTTTGCCTTATCTTTTAAATTTGGAAAAGTATATAAAGTTTGATATGAATGATTTTTTATTGAAGAAATTTGTTTGTATGTATAAGCACTTAAGCGGTTTAAATAGCCATGATGTTTTCTTTTTAGCTAAGAATATTTTTGTGATTATAATCAATATAAGAGTGAAAAGTCATTTTTCACTAACATGTTTTCTAATTGCTTTCTTTTGCACATTCGATGTCACATCACATATTTATAAAAAACCATAATTTTGTTATTCATAATTTACAAAAGGCTCTTTTTTTATGTTTGAAATCATATCCTTGTCTTTACAACACTAAATACTTTTTAATTGAAAAAATCACATCTTCTTAGTAGGATCATAAGTGACGAAAAAGTCTCCATCCAACCCTCAGATCTATTATAAAATAGTAGGTTATTTTGAAAATAAATATAAAATAAAAACACATTAGCAACTACACAATGCTGGTAGGAACTTTCGAAAAATCATAAAAATAATCTTTCATATTCGTGAAATATATAAATGTCAATAATTTAATATGAAATGATAACATATCAATTTATTATAAAACTCATGTATAAAAAATATGATAATTCTTATACAATAAACAAAATCATGCATCAGTTATATACGACATATGTTAATTACATATATAATATCCCAACAACAAAGATGTTTATTACACTCGATGGTAGACTCCTAACAGCGGATGAAGAGACATACTCTACGGGACGGATTCATTCCAATAGTGGTTGGAGAGAACCTATATCGCACTCCCATCAACGGATAGAGTGGTATCCCTTAGCCACTTAAGTGAGGACACGCTCCTCTCAACAACAGTTGGAGGAATCGTCTAATTGCCACGTTTGATGGCTCACTAATTCCTGAAAGGAATCGTCCTACCTGCTCTCGACAGGGATACGTAGTCAATATTGATAATTCATTTACATTCATCTATTCATTCATATATGCATCCATAAAGTAGTATGATAAAGTTTTATGAGGGATTATGCTCAATATATGATTTGCCAGGCTATCTCCATTGGTGGCTCCACACTATGATGGACCTGTAGCTTCTTTTACAAATTATAATTTTAATGTGGACCACTCAGTATAGTTACATATACTACATAGTAACAATCATATCAATATCATCACTTTAATCTAAAAAAAGTGAGAAAACCAATAATCATTTTAAAATGACACATTCAGATCAAATTTTTAAGTTCATTAAATCATAAAGACATGAGGTATTAATATCTTAATAGTCCTCAATCAACTAGTCCTCAATCAACTAGATCCCTGATTGGAATAACTCAATTAACTTAAACTAAACTCAATTCAATTAAGACCTAACGGAACCAACCGTAAATCCTTGTGGAATCAATCTGGAATCATTCTAGGTTAGTCTAATTTAGACTTGATTGATTTTAATTAGGTCAAGTAGGTTTGAACTAGTCAAGTTAGTTTAGAATCGTCCTGAATTAGCTTGAACTGATTAAACCTGTCTGGTTCAATCAACTAACGAGCTTAAACTAATAAAGGGAGAGAAAAATGAACTATATCGTATAATGCAGCCTTGGATGGGTCATGTGCATCGTATATACCTGATTACCTGTCCCAAGTTACTTGGCCACATGAGTTGCATTATACCTAGCTACATGGGCTAGGTCATGTCTGGCTATATAGGGTGGGTTCTGTTTGGCCACATGGGTTGAGTCATGCCTAACCACATGGGCTAGACCATATTTGTTTACATGGGCTGAGTTGTACTTGGTCATATGGGCTGGGTCACGTTTGGTCATATAGGTTGGTTTAACCAATTAATTTAACTCGGGTCAGACACCAATTTGATCATTCTTATTAAATTATATTTTAATATTTTTAAAAAATACTTTAAAAAATTATAAAATAATAATTAACCTCAAATTCATTATTTTTCATAAATGAACTTATTTAGATTCATGATTTTAAATTTAAAACTAATTAATATCAAAGATTTTAAAATATGAATAAAAGCTAGTAACAAAAAAATAAAGAATCCTACCTCTCCTCGGAGAATCCTTTCCTAAATCCTTCTACAGCCAAGCTTGGTAGGAATAAGGAAGGAGGAGCCTCCTTTATATAGGAGAAGATAAGCTATCCTCAAAAGGTAAGTAATAATTTAATTTTTATTTTTAATTTATTTTTATTTTGCTTTCACACACAAAGATAGAATTGAAAATTTTATTTCTTATGGTTCACACACAAAAATAGAATTTGAATCATTTACTTTTTAAAAATCACATCACTCATTAGGAAATAAATCAAACAATAATTAATTGATTGACATAATTTCTAACTTGTCAACATTATTGAGGAAATCAAATTTAATCATTTCCTTAATTATACTATACAAACAAGGAAGTTAATAATTTAAATAAAGCAACATATTATTTATGATAATTTGATATATGTAAGGGAGAAAAAAATAATTGGTGATTACATTCGATGTAATTGCTTTTGATTAAAATATATATTTGTATGCATAAGCAATTTAAATAACCATGATGTTTTCTTTTTAAGCAAGTATGATTTTATGGTTGTAATCAATAGAAGATTGAAAAATCATTTTCTTTAGCATGTTTTTTCGTTGCTTTTCATGTACATATTGGATATGTGATATTTACTTGTTCAGGTACTTGTCTCGTGTTCTGAGGCTTTAAGTCATTGCTGCTGCAGTCATAGTCTTTTCTTAAGGATATTTAGGTCAATATGGCTGATCATAAACGTGGGGCAAACTTCAATGATGATGATCCAATTACAAAGAGGTCCAAAGGTATTGATGTTGACACAGGTGTAGAAAATAAAAGCGTTAATGCAGATTGCAGTGTGTCAGTAAACAATCAGTCAGTTTCTGATGAAATGAACGGCAAAAAAGAGAGTAATTTTGATGACAAGCTCTGTAAGGACTGCAAGAACTTTTGTCAAGGACTTATAACTGATAAACTCATCAGAATTTACATCTTCATGCACTTCAGCAGACACACCACATCAGGCTAGCATGGTAACCTGTATTGAAGCTGATGCAGCAGAAGACAAAGGTTCGAGGCACACAATGGAGGATGCTTCGGTAGTCCTTTTAGATGCAAGCTTGGAATCTCCTGGAAAATTGAGGTACTTAACAGTTGTGTCTTCATCTTTGTGACTAGCTATTATATAAACCACTTCAACCAGTTTTATGCCTGAATTCATTCTGATGCATGGCAGAGTTGAAATTAACTTTTTAAAGCTCATGAAGCTTGTGCTACGTTACTATCTTCAGTGTTAATCCAAGATGTATATACTGCTGTGTGCAGTTTGTAATTGCTTAGCTAAGCCAGGTAGTTTTGAATAAATATCTTGCATCATATTTTTCATCTGGATACTTTCTCGAAAAGAATTTTTTTCATTTTTCTTGTGTTTTTCAATGTAGTAACAACTCATGACAAATGTTTTTCTTTGTCATATGAGAAATTGTCATATTCAAGAAAAACCTTTTTCAAGCTGCTGTCTTATACTGAAGATTTAATAGTTCATCATATGTATGCTCATTCTCTTTGCA
Source organism: Musa schizocarpa (assembly GCA_900464855.2). Classification (NCBI taxonomy): domain Eukaryota; kingdom Viridiplantae; phylum Streptophyta; class Magnoliopsida; order Zingiberales; family Musaceae; genus Musa; species Musa schizocarpa. The sequence continues at coordinate 45,264,923 of LS990923.1, read as the reverse complement.
ACGAGTTGATTGAAATAAGTGGATGAAACTCCTAATGTTTGTTTACTTAGGTTAGCATCATTAGAAACTTAACCAGATTATACATCTCACAGTTCATAATCATATCTGAAGATTCTGTACATCTTTTTTCTGGAAAAGAATTTATGTATCTGTAGTTTCATAGAGAATGTACTATGTGATCATGTTATTTATATGTATGTTGTTTAATCTTGGTACTTCTAATTGTATGCTGTAATGACTATATAGGCCGAATTTTATCTCTGTGCTAGTCATTATATGTATCTAATTCTAGAGAACAGCCCATGACTATGCACACAATGATGGCCCATGACATGCAGTGTCTTTTTGTCATGCTTAGAAGATGATAATTTCTTTTTCTGCCTCTGTTTCATATTAAAATTTGGAAATTTATCTGAGCTCTGTCTGTACCACAGATGTGCACATTTTGCAGTTTATGATGGGCATGGTGGTTGCTTGGCTGCTGAATATGCACAGAGGCATTTACATGCAAATGTTCTTGCAGCAGGGTTACCACGTGAGTTGGTGTGTCTGCTTGGTCTGTGTTACCTGATTTTTTGACAAAATGTAATTTGTTGATAATTTTTTTCTTTTCTGTTAGAAATTTAATTGTTACCAGTTCTTGAATGCTATACTGTGATAACAGGAAGTAAGATGTTCTCAACTGATGTCTTACGGTATGCGGAACGGACTTTGTTCCCGTTGCCAATATAAGCTTTTATTGTACCTATGAAAAATAAGTAATGTGAAGTTCATGCATGAGCCTTCTAATACTTTCTGTATGCTGTGAATGTACTTATTTTGGGTAAATTTTGTTGCTCTTTAAGCATATATTAGGTTTGCATGGCTAATTATAACTAACATGTTATTGGAAATCAAAAGAAAAATGATTGAAATTTGTGATTGAGAATGGCCATTCTATTGGAGATTAGGTGTGGACTGTCTCAGTCCAGGCAATCAGGTTCAGGAGTTGGCAACTCAAAGAATCTTAAGCATTAATATATTTACTTAAATGAGAGAGAAATTTTTTTTCACAAAAGTAAGTTATTTTTGTTGACAATCTTCTTTCTTTTCCTCATATATTTTTCCCTCTTCCAAGACAGTGGACTCCTACACTCCAGGAAGATCCACAGTCCACCTGTTAATCTTTGGCTATCAATTGTTGTTGATGGAATTTTGGTCTCAGATCTGACACTGTTGAGAAGTCATCGATATCTGTGACTCTGTCAAGAAGACACCCATAGATGGGAAAAAGGAATGATTTGCAGTTGCTAATCTCTGGCTATCAATGGGCCTAGCCAGTTTCTTCTGTGTTCTGATTATGAACTTGGGTCTGCTCTACCCTGGGCATCAGGATATGGTCATTGGTTTGTATTGAAGCCAATGTGGATCAGCTGTTTTGATATCATGATCATATCTAAGTTGCTTTGTGAATCTTATATTCAATGTACATATTTTGCAAATAAAGTTATAATATAATTCTTCTTAGGTTTCGGGTAGGTGGCATTTCTAGTGTTGCTGCAGATGATAAGCAGCTAGATTTGATAATTTCTTTTTCTGAATTTGTACCTTGTTTTTTTTCATAGCCAACCTGGGAATATAATTTCTTAGGCTTATAGATTTTACAATACAAAACTCAGTATTATTCCTTTTGTTGACATTATTTACCTTTTCCTAAACATTGATTCTTAGGTTGCAGGTAGAAGCATTTTTTGCATTGTTGCATATGGTTATACGCTGTTTCAATTAACCAAGCTTTAGATCTTACACTCTAGTGGAACTAGTTCTTCTGTTTTTTCTTTTTAAATTGACTTCGTTAAATTATATGTATGGAATGCATTATATATTCTGCTCATGTTCTGATTTTTATTCTCCATCTATCTCATTTTTAATGTTGCAGATGGATATCAAGGCAGCCAAAAAGGCTATCTTTGAAGGTACCTTATATTCTTAATGTTGAGATGCCTATTGGGCTTAAATGTGAATAGGGTGTTCTATATGAAGTCTTACAAAGTTGGAAGATCAGCTTCTCTTTGTTATTTATTCCCAAATGATATTATGTGGTATGTTTTTCATGGATGAAAAGATATTTGCTTTTATTAGTCTCTTATTGGGAACGATGTTACTGGAGAACTTTTCTTCCAAAGAAACTTTGATCTAAATAGTTGTTGACAATCGTGCATGACAATTATCAAAGGTCTATGTGGTATCTAGAAATTGAGTTTTTTCTTCAAATAATATTCTCTATCTAGAAATTGAGTTTTTCTTCAAATAATATTCTCTCTCTCTCTCTCTCTCTCTCTCTCTCTCTCTCCCTCTCTCTTTCTTTGGGAGGGTTGGTCAGTGATGGTTGTGGGTTCTCTTGTAGTTGAAAATTATAAACTTTGAATGGTAAACAAAAATATTACTTTTTGTCTTGATTTTTGAACGGTTAGAAGTATATATGATCAGGCCCTAGCTAGAAGCATATATGATTTGAAGAAAACTCTTTGCCGAAAAAAAGTTGCTAATAGGCTTCCTTTTATTATTGTTTAAATCATTGTTAGTATCTAGTATAATTGCTGTAGGTGTTGTCCTGATTCATTCACCATTAACTTAATTAACTGGTGTGTGATAGTAATACTTGAGACTATCTTGATGATTCACGTATCAAAGTTTTAAATCTCAGTTTAATACTAATTTCAATAATCTACTGGACTGATAATACTGACCCATACTGCCTGGTGTTAGCTGACAAAATACAATAACAACAATAAAGCTGTAAGTCCCAATTATTTGAGGTTGGCTATATGGATCTTTTATTGCCATTGAGATCAATGAAAAATTATATATTTAGTTAAGTTCAGAGTACTTAAATCCTTATTTATAGTTTTTATTAAGGTCTTTTTATGTCTTCTTTTACCTCTCTTCTTACGATTAACATTAATTATTTCGTATTTTTTGACTATCGCATCTAGAGATCTTCTTAGCATATGCCTATATCATCTTAAATGATTTTATCTTATCTTATCCTCTATCGAAACAATACCTAATTATTCATGTATAAAACTTTTTCTTTTTATCAGCTGTAAAAAATATTTTAAAAAATACCAATCAGTACTGGAGCATATGAAAACTTATGACACTGACCTGTATCTGAAACCATGCATGATTAAATATATATATCTTGCTAATTTTTTGTGAAAAACCATGTTAAGGAAGACTGCCCTTGGCTCACTGTAGTCACTTACATTTATGTGTTTTTAACCATCAGGTTTTCGGAGGACTGACGAATCGTTACTTCAAGAAAGTGCTAAAGGTACAGACAAAATCTACTTTACTTCAATACACAGATTTTTCATATGTAGTCTTCCTGACACACTGTTACTGTGTCAAATGAAGCAGTATATATTTACCCTTGTTTTAAAGAACCATCTATGCTGATGCTATTGCATAGTGATCAGTCAAGACAATCATCAATGATACACAGGTAAAATGTGTCTTCAGAGAGAGCCCTTGAGGAAGATGATGGGGATCAACATGCTCCAACCAGGATGTGGCCTTCTTGAGTGGAAGTCCTATGATTAAAATCTACAAGTGAACTGTGTAGCTCCATTGGTAGATTGATCACCATGAGTAACCTGCCCAAATGTTTCTCCTCATGTCAAGTTTGTTAATAGTAGTTCATTATCATCTCATTAATTTGTCTAAAACTTTATACACACATGAAAGTATGTAATTGACACATGAAGCCATAGATGGTGGGATCTCTCAGTCTCATCTTGGAACATCATCTCTGGTCCTCTTTTAATAATTTAAGGGTCTTAAAAGAATATAATCTTAACAAGATGGGGCATGTGCTGTTTTGATCACTTCTGATAGGCCATAAGTTCAGTTTTGTGCATAAGACTGATTTTATCATCTGTTGCATTTCAAATGCCTCATGTGGGTGTCACATGCGACAGGTGTTGTATACTGTCCAATGTCAACCGAAAATTTATGCAAGATGGCTCATATTTGTATACTCCCTTTGCTCTTTCCTTTTAATGTCCACTATCTAACCTAATCTTGAACTTCAGGTTTACTGTTCAAAATCATATGCTTGTTTTTGTAGTATTTTTTGATCAGTAGCATGATTATCCCACACTAATCTTAGTTCCTAGTTTATAGGTACACTTGCATTGGAACTGTTTTCTTATCCATAAAATTGTTAGCCAATCAAGAGTTAATTTGGTTTCTTATTGACTATTGACAAGACATTATATCATGTTACATTCCTTATGATTATCAGAAAGGTGTTCTTTTAATATAATGAAGCATTATTCATAAATATCCAAAGAGACAGTCGTGTATGTAATCCACTGCAATGTGAGATCTTGAGAGGGTCAGATATGTGCAGCTTATATACGAGGACAGTGCATATTCTCGGTACTCAGGAAGCAACGTAGTATCTTTCGTGAGGTTGCATTGTCTCCCTCTGTGAACATTTAGTTTCTTCTTATGATGCATGAAATACTAACGGCTGTTTCCATTTAATTTAGATATTGATTTTTGAAATTGTTTATACTTTATAGCATTATTACATATCTAAGAATATACAGTAGCAGTTCCTAGTCATCTAAGAATGGTTAAGATTTGAACCAGGATAATTATTTGTTCTCTTTTCTGAAAAAATTTTGGATGAATTTCACCTGATCCGACTTATATTCTAAAATCTTTTCAGGGAACTGGCAAGATGGTGCAACTGCTGTTTGTGTTTGGGTTTTGGGGGAAATGGTTAGTTCTTTTTGCTTAAATTTTATCAGTTGGTTGTGCACGAGCTTTATGGTGTACCCAATAACATGAATGTCTATTCAAGGTGTTTTCCACCATAGGCTCTCTGAGAGCTTTTCTTACTAGAAATTTTAAAGTTGTTAATCTACAACCCATTGCATGTGCATAAAACTCGATGTTCACAGTGAAGGTTCAGAAGCAAGTGACTGCATAGATTTATATGCAACAGAATTACAAAGATAAATTGTTTCCTTTATTTTCTTTCATACATAGCAATGCAGTTATACAATTTAGTAGATGCAAAATATGATTTTCATATAGGGGTATAAGGTTGATATTAAGACATGTGAAAATTTTGGCTGAAACCTGATTATGCAGCTGACAAAGCAACACAATCAATATTCATATGCCACTCTGTAATGCATTTATACCACATTAATTGCATAGTTATTTCACTGATGCTTGCCAATGTAGCTGAATGGAGATTTATATGGACCCATGTGGTGTTCAATGCGAAAATGTCTTATGCCTTGTGCTTCTTTGTTCTGCCAGTTTGTATAAACTACAATCCATGTTTGAATTTCCCTAATGGTAGTTCTTGCACATTGCAAGTCCCATGGTGGTTTTGAAGGAATATTGTTTATTCTGAGTTTGTTGTTGATAATTACAAAAGTTTGACTTACAAAAGGCTAGTTATAAATACCGTCTTTTCAATATAGTACATCTTTTTTTCCAAACATTTTGTTTTGATGGTCAGCAGCTATATCTATACCTTTTCTAGCTTTCTGTAAGGAAATGAGAAAATTTTGCAATAAAGTAACCCCTGTACTAATGTAGTGTTGTTTGAAATTGTACAACATGGTTTACAACATTGATTGAATTGGTGGATGTTGACTGGTATTCCCAGTTCACCAAACATCAGTTAGGGAAGCCAAAGCTTGGCACCATTTGGTATGTTGTTGTTTATTTTTTTTTTAGGTAGCTCCAATAACTACTTTCTTCTTTCTGACTAGGCTTTTCAGATTTGATTTTGCCTTGCTCAGTGAAGTAATATCTTCTAGATTACATTTGTTATATTACTGCTGCAGATACTGGGAGTTGAATGACAATTTAAATTTTATATATAATCTGAACAAGGACACTGTTTTCTGCTGTTGCTTTTGGTGGTCGACATAAACACTCTTCTATACAAGAATACATCTCACTGTGAGAGGATTTTTTTTTTTTAAGCCAGAATTCAGTATTTTACTTATATCTACAAGCTCGAATTTGTGCGACAATTTTTATCTGGAAATGCATATATTCAACCAGCACTTTTCTTTCTAGTCATGAATTGCTATTCATCCAGGTGTTAGTTGCTAATATTGGAGATGCTAAAGCTGTATTAGCACATTCACAAACTCTTTCAGATGAAAGAGGATCTCCATTGAAAGCTATCGTTGTGACGAGGGAACACAAAGCTATCTATCCACAAGAACGTGCCCGCATCCAAAAGGTAAGAAAACCTTTATGTCCTGTATAGAAGTTTGTTTCATGCTTGTCTTGTAGTGAATCTGTGCACTCAATGTCATTTCTTTGGGAACTACCATTTTTTATGTCCATCCTCTTTAATATATTTGAATTTCGGTGCATTAGCATTTGCAACAGATGATTGTACTATCAGTCTATGGAAGCAACAGCCAAATTAGTGTCCATTTAAATATGTATGGAACTCTTGACATCTGTATGATCATTTACTGAAAAATATTTGTTGAAGATGTGTTTAGATGCTTAATTTTTCTAGAGTTACTTTAAGTTGATTCATAAATTTACATTTATGATGCTAAATTGCTTAATTCCTTTAATCATATCTAGAGTTCTTATATGCAGATATTGTTTTTTTAATAAACAAAACTATTCTTGTGATCCTAAATATGTGTCACACATTGAGTTTGATACTTCTTTTTTGATACATAAATTCTTACATTTTTGTTGAATCATTAAATTCTCCTTGTTCTTCTGTCACCTGAAGCAACTTGCTAATCATTTTTTAGGTATAATAAAGATATAGCATAATTTGTTCATTTGTTAATGCTTATGACACAATAAGCCTTGTTGATAATTATGTCTATAATGATGGTATCTTATTTTCTAATTGAATAATCTTTTCCTTTTAACTCATTGTCTTTGGGTACCGAACAGTCAAATGAGTGATTGAAATCATTGTATTTGGGTACCTACAGAAAATACTTTCCTGTCATCTATTTTGGTGGTTTTTATACTTGTAATTTAAAGGTAACCCTTTGCCAATTATTTCTCATATGCTAAATGCATGATTGCATATGTTCCATTTTTTATTTTATCAAACTCCTGTATTCTGTAGAAACTGGCTCCTATCTTCCTTGTTTACAATCAAGTTGTGGCTAAGAATTAATTATCTTATTTAATGACCATCTGAAATTTTTGCAACACTTCCTTGACTATAGCAAAATGTTTATTGCTGTATCCTTGTTTGTGCTGCTACACTTCTTTCCTTGGTTCTCTTTGCTATATGATAACTTCCATCATGAAGTGCTTCTACAAGATATTTCTATGTAAAAAGTGATACTCTTGTAATCCCCTACAAGTCCTATTCTGTTTTTTGACTACGTCTTAAGATTCTCTTCTGCCAGCATTGCTTCTCAATGGTATATCCATATCTTTCTTTTCTATAAACAAAAATTTCATTTTGCACTATGGTCTAAAAGATAAATGTTAACCTCATCTTTTTATGGTTTAACATATCATCAGTGTTGCTCAGTAGGGGCTAGTATTTACCAGCACAACAACCAATTGGACAATTTCTTCTGGTTTGATCTGGAATGGGTTGTACATTTGGTTAACTCAATACAAAGCTTAATGGATAACAAGTAGACCAGTAATGAATGGAACCAGGGTAAGCCTATTGCTCGGTACCAGTATTTTTTTTTTTTTTTAATTTATGGTAATTGTTATGGAACTGTCTTTTTCTCTTTTCCTCTGCCCTCTTCTCTCGTTGCTATGTTACTGTCACTGCCTCCTGATGCGGTCGCTGCCTCCTCCTATCAGTACGTGATGCCACCTCTGCCTCTTCCTTTTCCGTGTCTGTCTTCTCCTCCTGCTCCTACTCGCTCCTCTCACTCTCTTTCATTTCTCACTTCCTCTCTCAGATCCATGTCGGTCCGCACAGGGCTGTACTGGCACATGGTATCCCCAACTATACGGGTACCATACTGGTCTGAGCAAATGTTACTATTAGTACTAGACTGAGATTTGATCTTATCGTCTTGGTGTGGTTTCTTTGGGTAAACCAGTCATTGATTAATTCAACTTTAGGGTATCTAGAGTAATATAAATGGGTGATTGAAGTTTTTATAATAAACATAGCTTGTTTCACCCAGCAGGTTTCTGTAATGATGTATATGGAAGTAGTGACAACTTCTGCTGTATGGTAAACATTCCATAACTGGTGCAAGAAGCATCAGCAAGGATCTGCATGTGTATTTGGATAATTGCATCATGCAGCAGTCCTGTTGGTAAGATGACTTGAGAAGTTCAGTTTCCTGTCGAAGACATAGTTCTGACCATGTATCTCGGATTGTAACTTTTTGAAATTTCTGATCTCTAATTTCTTTTGGATCTGAATTTCTTGTTCGATCTTAATTTGAGATTTCTAGAATATGCTACTATTTATGTTGGTGGTAACTTAAAATGACATAGTTTCTTGTTTATGTAGACCGGAGGTTCTGTGGGTTCAAATGGACGATTGCAGGGACGGTTAGAGGTTTCTAGAGCATTTGGGGATCGCCAATTTAAAAAGGTTGTGTAATGTAAAATTTTTAAATGTTTTTGGGTCTGAAGGTTCCTTTATGACATTGAATTAATTCTTGACATTCATGGCTCGCAAACATTTACCATATGTCACAAGACAATCAGGCTTCACCAGACTGTTTGCTTAAGTTGTTTTTGACCCATATGGAAAAGCCATTAGTGTTGAATCTCGAATTTTAATTATGAAACCAATCGATATGTGTTTATGTTTTAATCTGCGTTTTGAGTGACGTAGGATGCTTCGGTCAGGATGAGACAATTAAAGCAGGAAGAATCATGTTGTGCCGGAGGAAAACATGTCAGAAGATTGGACGTCGGACCGGTGGATCGGTCGACGTATCGACAGAAGGCTTCGGGCCGTGGATTCAAGCATTGGGCCTAGAAGAGCGGATATTGCACCAAGGATATCGGAGTTGCGGAGTCAACTGGCCGATTGGGTAATAGGCCGCAAGAGAGGACGATGCGCCGAAGAATCGGACGAAGCGTCGAGGGACCAATGACATGCCGGACAACTTGATTAATGCTTAGTATTAATTGTCTAAATCAAAGTGTGTTTTACATGTGCAAGATTAACTATGATAGCAATGCATGTAGCAAAATGAAGTCCCGGAGTCAAGGACACGATTTCATTGGGAGTTCGAGAGTTCGTCGGAAGTTCTGTCGGAACTAGTCGAGAAGTCTCAGAGCTTGTTAGAGAAGCTCATCAGAACTCGTTAAGAAGATCGTCGTGAAGTCCAGGAGCTTGCCGAGAGTCAGTCGGAACATTGCCGAGAGATCGTCGGAAGTTCGTCGGAAGATCGTCGGAAGCTCGTCGGAAGAATAGACATAGGGACTTGTTTAACTTAGCAAATATCTTAGGATTTCATAGTTAACATGTAATTGGGCTTGGATTTGGGCCAACCCAATTAAGGGCCAGCTAGGCCCATGTAAGAACTGTGTTGGGCCCAATAAGAGGCCCAAACAGTGCCCCAAGAAGTCTCACCGTCGTGGTACAGTCTTCGAGACTGTGTCAACCGGTGGTACCGTCAGTCTGGGCGATGGTACCGCCCAGGGTAGTGTCAGTGTTAGACTGACACTGGGCGGTGGTACCGCCCAGCGCAGGCGATGGTACCGCCCATGCCCGGGGAACCCAGGATAAGAAAGTTTTAGGTTCCAAGTTTGAATAAACTTGAAGCCTATAAATACCCCTCTTATCCCTGGTTAAAGCACACAAGTACAGAGAGTTTTATAGTGAGAAAACACTGCTGTAATCTCTTTAGAATTTCCCTCCATTCCAACTTTAGAATTCTGTTTAGAGAGGAGTGTGTGTGTTTGTAAGGGTTGACTCCTAAATCCGGTAAAAGGAGAAGAGGGGCATAAAAGGTGATTGGCCTTCGCCTTTTGAAGGAAGGCCTCTAGTGGACGCCACTGACCTCGTCGGAGGAGGAAGCCGAAAGTGGATGTAGGTCACGTTGACCGAACCACTCTAAAACTGATGTGTTCTCTGGTTTGTATTTTATTCTTGCCATTTACATACTGCAAACTACTTTACTTAGTCACTATACTTCCATACGCTTCTAAGTTATTAAGCTTCCAAAATCGGTTTTTGTCGAAATTAGTTTTTATCGTACGAAAGTTTTTAAACCGATGTTATTTTACCGATGCACTAATTCACCCCTCCTCTTAGTGCTGACCCCGATCCCAACAATTGGTATCAGAGCCTCATGATTTCTCAATTGGTTTAACACCCAAGAGAAATTATGACAAAGGTAAGTAGCACAATTCGAAAAGAGGCAAACTTGCTAGCTTGCTAATCTCAAAAAGGAAGTAAGAAGTGCTATCTTGCAAATCCCAAGAGAAGCAATGTTTGCCAAGTTACACAATTTCAAAAAGAGGCAAAATAGTACATCTTGCACATCTCAAAAGATGTAAAATTTTACTAAATTTTTTTTGTGTAAAATTTGATAGCTTGCATACTATAAATTTGCATACCAAAAGTGCTATCTTGCCTATCTCAAGATGCAAAACATATTAACTTACACTTTGTAACGGAAGCAAAATTGTTAGCTCAAACAATGCAAAGGAAGCAAAAATTTGCTAGCTTGCAACTTGCATATTTCAAGAAGCAAGAGTTACTTTCTTGAACATCTCTAATTTTCTAGCTAGCATGATGTAGAACTTGCTATCTTAAACATTATAAAGAAATGCTATCTTGCACATCGTAAAGAAAAGCAAATATGTCAATTTGCACATCTTTAAATTTGCTAGCTTGTATGTTGTAAAACTTGCATATCTAAAACTTGATAGCATGATGTAACACTTGTTAAATTTTTTAGCTTCAAATTGGATGATGATAAAACTTGATATTATGTTTTTCATGCAATGAGTTGAACTTTATTTCTAAACACATGAATAGTGGACTTCTCCTTTTTGTTGATGACAAAGGGGGAAAAGTATGTTGATGTCATGCATGATTTGATCATGACATGTTTGCTTGGATTTTTGAATCCAAAAGTTTTTATCAATAAGGCATATTAATAGGGGGAGTTTGTTTAAACTCCGGGAGTTAAAGTTAACTCCATCGTCGATTGGTTGTCCTCATCAAAAAGGGGAAGATTGTTGAATCTCGGATTTTGATGATGAAACCAATCGATATGTGTTTATGTTTTAATCTGTGTTTTGAGTGACGCAGGATGCTTCGATCAGGATGAGACAATTAAAGCAGGAAGAATCATGTTATGCCGGAGGAAAACATGTCAGAAGATTGGACGTCGGATCGGTGGATCGGTCGACGTATCGACAGAAGGCTTCGGGCCATGAATTCAGGCATCAGGCCAAGAGCGGATATTGCGCCAAGGATATCAGAGTTGCGGAGTCAACTGGCCGATTGGACAATAGGCCGCAAGAGAGGACGATGCGCCGAAGAATCAGACAAAGCGTCGAGGGACCAATGACATGCTGGACAACTTGATTAATGCTTAGTATTAATTGTCTAGATCGAAGTGTATTTTACATGTGCAAGATTAACTACGATAGCAAGGCATGTAGCAAAATGAAGTCCCGGAGTCAAGGACGCGATTTCGTTGGGAGTTCGAGAGTTCGTCGGAAGTTCTGTTTGAACCAGCCGAGAAGTTTCGGAGCTTGCCAGAGAAGCTCGTCGGAACTCGCCAAGAAGATCGTCGTGAAGTCCAGGAGCTTGTTGGGAGTCCGTCGGAACATTGCCGAGAGATCGTCGGAAGTTCACTGGAAGCTCGTCGGAAGAATAGACATAGGGACTTGTTTAGCTTAGCAAATGTCTTAGGATTTCGTAGTTAGCACGTAATTGGGCTTGGATTTGGGTCAACCCAATTAAGGGCCAACTAGGCCCATGTAAGAACTATGTTGGGCCCAATAAGAGGCCCAAACAGTGCCCTAAGAAGTCTCATCGTCGTGGCACAGTCTTCGAGACTATGTCAGGCGGTGGTACTGCTCAGGGCCCAGCGCAGACGATGGTACCGCCTGTGCCCAAGGAATCCGGTATGGGAAAGTTTTAGGCTCCAAGTTTGAATCAACTTGAAGCCTATAAAGACCCCTCTCATCCTTGGTTAAATCACACAAGCACAGAGAGTTTTATAGTGAGAAAACGCTATTGCAATCTCTATAGAATTTTCCTTCATTCTAACTTTAGAATTATGTTTAGAGAGGAGTGTGTATGCTTGTAAGGGTTGACTTCTAAACCCGTTAAAAGGAAAAGAGGAGTGTAAAAGGTTATTGGCCTTCGCCTATTGAAGGAAGGCCTCTAGTGGACGTCGGTGACCTCGTCGGAGGAGGAAGCTGAAAGTGGATATAGGTCACGTTGACCGAACCACTCTAAAACTACTATGTTATCTGGTTTGCATTTTATTCTTGTCATTTACATACTGCAAACCACTTTACTTAGTCAATACGCTTCCATACGCTTCCAAGTTATTAAGCTTCCGAAATCGGTTTTCATCGAAATTAGTTTTTATCGTACGAAAGTTTTTAAACCGACGTTATTTTACCGATGCACTAATTCATTCCCCCTCTTAGTGCCGACCCTGATCCCAACAATTAGTACTGTAGTTTAACAAAAACTTCCTAATATAAGAGTGGGAGACATTGATTTTCTGTTTAATCTGGTAGCATTCCTTCTATTTATAGTACTTTTGTCTTATGCTGTTCATTTTCTGACATGAATTCTCTTAGATTTTGGTTTACTTCTTTAGTTTCCTCGTAATGGATCAAAAGTATGTGTTTTTGTAAAATATTGATAGCTCAGCCTTCTATGACTTGGTTTGCAAGATCGTGCAATTGATTTTTCACCAACTTAAGGTAATGACCTATTTTAATCAGTAGTGAAAACCATAGTGATGGCTTTTGAGGCATTGGATCTGGCATCAATTTAGCATGGTTCTAGTCCTGTGAACCTCATTTCCCACTTGTAATGCTCAGTATTCGTGGTTTCTCACCCCTATTTTGATCGACTGGCAGAAAAGATCTCCAGAGGAAATAGATTTCTCCTCTCTAGTTAGTCGTCTGATGTGAGTGTAGTGCATCAAGTGTGCTGTCCATGATTAACTGATGCATACAAATCAATGGCATGCAGTTTGGAGTTATTTCATCCCCTGATGTTCATTCTTTTGAGCTTACAGAAAGAGAGCACTTCATGATCCTTGGTTGTGATGGCTTGTGGGGGGTATGTAGTGCCTGAAATCCTCATTTATCAGTTAGACTTATTTTCCTATAATGTACGATGTGCAGCCATATTTTACATTTGAATTGCTAAAACAGGTTTTTGGGCCTAGTGATGCTGTTGATTTCGTTCAAAAGCAGTTAAAGGTAAATACTGCACATACTTTGATTCCTTTTATGGCTTCTTGTGCTTCTTTGATAATCGTGGGCAGTTCCTAATACTCTTGTCATTCTTCACCACAATTGTCAAATAAACTATTTTTTATTGAGATCATACTGGGGATGGAAATATACCTTCTGAACCTAGAAAAAAACCAAAATATCATGTTTGGTTTGCTTTAGCCTGGTTTCTTTTGATTGATGAATTTAGTTCAATTTGATGATATAGGATCCGAACAACTTCCAGTTTAATTTTTGATGTGGCTTTTCTTTATATTTTGGCAGCGAAAGAACCACAAAACACTAAACTGAACTGCTTAGATACTCAATAATGGTATGTTTAATAATAAAGTTAGTTTGTTTTCCATGTAAATTTGGTTCGGTTCCATTCGGAATCTTCAAATTGAACCAGGAACTGTAGGGTATCTGATCATAGTTCATTTTTACAATGCATCATGCACTCCGAATATATATGTCCTGTCTTTGTCCCCTGCTAATGTGGTAAATTTTTTTTTTTAAGATCATTCAGTACAGTAATGTTCCAACTTCCAAGATACCATAGATCAAAGCTTCAACTGAAACATAAAGCTTTTCCAATTTTTATGGATCATTTGATAAGATAAATTTAGCTCCTGAGCTTCAACTTCACGTTGTGCAGAAGATGACTTTCGAGTGCTGGTCAATCTTAAATAAGTTAATAATTAGGATTTTAAAAATTCATAGTATATTCCTGCTCTTCCATTTAGTTGAGTATATTAGTATAAGACATTTATGGGTATTTTCTGTAAGAATATATGTAACGATGGAATTACTGATAATGGAATATCAATGTTTGTGATATGGCACCCTAAAAGTTCTGTAAATGGAATATTGTGGTTTTTACCTTGTGATTTTGATTATTAGTGATCTACCGATGAGAACTCATGTTTGTGGTGATCGAATACCTGCATTCTTTTGGGACATCATCCTATAAGTTTTAGAAGCAAAACTAATTTAAGAATGGATAATAAGTGTGTTTTGGTACTGTAAAAGTTCCAGAGTAGCAGTATTTTGTTTTCATATAGTTTTGGTGATTTAGACGTGAAAATTTCTTCGTTAAGATCAAAACTTCCAAATCCAATTTTGTGTCAGTATCGTGATCTTTAATATAACAAGTGGTTCAATTTCCAGTATCTATGTATCCAAAGATCAACAAAGTGTGAAATGAAACATCATTTCTTCTGTTTGTTGATATTCATCCATGTGTATCCTTTTATCTCGTGAATGTCTTTTGGAGTTCGTCCATATAGCATAACACGTTTATTGGTCTTCCCAATCTTCGCTGGCCGGTGTCATTCTACTTTGAGCCCATAAATAAAAGTTGTTCATTGCTCATTCAACTTTAACCGATGGCGTTTGTTTAACATTGTGTATTGCAGGAGACATCATCTGCTACTACTGCTGCCCGTCGCCTCGTGAGGGAAGCCATTCGTGAAAGACGCTGCAAGGATAACTGCACGGCCATAGTCATCATGTTCAAGCATGAGCGTCATTCATGAATACATACATCCATTTGATGGCTGAATATTGTGAACACTCCCCACTGTACTGTTCATTTTTATGTTCTTGTCATGGGGATTTGTAGCCTTCATGAGGCTCTATAGTGGATTTGTATTCCAGAATGATAGTTGGAAAATTGATATGCCCAAAATCAGAATGTATTACCTCAAGCATCCATCTTTCATGATGACATTGTTGACAAGCCCCCTCAATTTGTCTACACAAAATGCTCTGAAACATCTCTCTTTTGATGTATATGACAAAGGGTCTTTTTGTTCACCAGATTGATGAATCATGCATATATCGGCTAAATGCATGTTACAAAAGAATGGCCATTTAGCTGATATTCGACAAGAGGCAGACTTGTGGAAGAATCTGATCACGATTGTAATGCAGAATTGCTTGCCAAAAATAGTGAAAAATTCTTGGACAATTTTATTACCAGTTATTTGTTGTTGTATGCAGAACTTTTTCCTCCTAAAAATTGGACTCATCAGAAGAGTGTTCTGTACTGATGCTAACGTTTAATATCTCGCAATTCTTCAAAAACAAACACTTCTTTATAGGCCATCTTAGAGCTGCCGTGAGGCTTCCTTCGACATCATTAGAAGCAGCCAATGTGTAAGAAAACATTAGTTACAGCAACTGCAAATAGAAAACTAAAGTCTGAGAAGGGAGAATTATGCATTTAGTGGTAGTATCATGTATGTTCACTGTATTTCGATTTCATTAAGAAAAGCAAAGCAACATACACGATTTCTCGAGGTTCAGAAGTTTGCAGGCATCACTCTCTCTATCAAAAATGACATCTTGGTTCTTTGTAATTCGAATAGCAACTGATTTTGTCATATATGAATAAAGACATGTCACACACTCATGGTGGCCCATTCTTAAAGTTCTCAGCAAAAATGGCACCTTGGTTGGTTCTGCAACGGTCTTTCCAATCCGATACAACACCATCATAAATAAAGAAGAGTCGATCTTCCAGTGAAGCAGCAGCACAAAACTGAATGATAAGACCGTCATCCTGCTATTTGAAGCTTTCATGATCGAACAATTTTTGAAGGATAGCCTAGTACGGAAAACAAAATTATGTTGCTACATCCAAAATATAATACAATAGGCATATAACTAAAAGCCATACTCCGTTGCAGGAAACATGAATTATTGGGATAAGATTTGTCATCAGAAACCACTGAATCATGTTTTAAATCTAGAAAAACATAGTATGATGCCAACATCCACAAGGATGTGTAACGACAAAGTAACTTACAGGGCATGAAGAGTTTGACTTCAAACCCAGATAAAGTTCGCGAGGCGAAATCAAAAGCTTCACTGGTCGAAATTCTATAGAGAGGTTCCGTCCCTTGTATTCAACAAAACTGATCAATTCTCGTTCTAAAAGATGTTCAAAAGCCTACAGCATGCAAGTCAGATAAGGTTAAGATATGCCTCCAGAACTATCATCTTGTACGCTTAAAAGATTATACCTACCCTCAGGCACACACTGAGTTCATAACTGTCAGAGGTCTTATAGGCGTCATGAATAGCTTTATACTCTAGAAAAGAAGTTATCCATTTCAGCATTTCATTTACAGAATCGACCATAAAATAGAAAGAACATTGTATTTTTACCTTTCATCACAGAATTGAAGTTGTATAAGTCCTGCTCTTTTCTCTCCAATCTGTTCATGCACACTAGAATGTATAGCTCCAGAATTGAGACATCTGTTTAACCATGTTTAAAATAAAGGCGTCATTCATAATCCTAAACCTAGACCTGCTTAATAAGATATTTCCAACAATGTCATAATCCCTAAAGACAACCCAGCTCTCTGTGCGTGCATGTGTAAAAAAATCACCAAAGTGTAGCTGTCTATCTTTAAATTATAATATTACAAATTAAATGAAAAATCAACTGAACTACATAATTTTGGTTCAGTTCTCTTGTTCCCTTTTTAGTTTGGTTTTCTTTCAAATCTGCCAGGCCACAC
Organism: Musa schizocarpa; assembly: GCA_900464855.2. NCBI lineage: Eukaryota > Viridiplantae > Streptophyta > Magnoliopsida > Zingiberales > Musaceae > Musa > Musa schizocarpa. The sequence goes on along the minus strand of LS990923.1, from coordinate 45,247,962 downwards.
ACACCACATGTACCCACGGCCAGATTAACCACAATAATCATAACAGGAGAATCGAAGGTAATTGACCTATATATGAAACATGAGTGACTAACCATGCAGGCTGTCAGTCTTTGGTTGCCTCTGGTTGCAGATCTGTGCATTCTTGAAGTTATCCAGTGATAGCAAACCAGACTCCAAATTAATGAAAGACACAGCCCGAAATCTGAAGCATGTTTGTCGCAGGATGAATGAAATACTTGAAAGAAAATACCATGGTGTACTGATGATTAAAAAAGAGGGTGACAGAAAAACTTACAGAAACTGCACCAAGTTGCTGACTGTTCCATCAACATCCAAGAGGGAATCGAGGATTTTGTCGAAATTTTTGTCATTTAGAATATTCTGAGGCAAAGTCAAGGTTTTATATACCAAAATTACAATTTCATAAACATAGCTATTTTAAAAGGAAACATATTCATGCACAATCTATACTCTGGATCCAACAAGTTAGATTAGCTATGAAAATATCTTTACGCTTGAGGATTTTACATGAGATATATGTTGAATGAGTTTAATCTAGGATGTTACTAAGTAAATTCAAGCTATTCACTACTACCATGATGCCTCAATAATTCTCCATCAAGAGATTTGATAGATTTGAATTGCCACATAAGATTTGACAGGCCTAGTCCTTGTAACTCAAGTTAGCAATAGTTAAGACAAGTAATATACATCAGATTTATACAAAAACTAATGTTCCTCCAATACGCAACACAAATACCATTGTAAGTGTCTATATGAGATGTACAGAAGGATACTTGAACCCTTGAGTTGAATTCTGTAATATATTTAGAAGGGAGACCTGAATCTTGTGGCAGGTATAGTATATATTCCAGCAATCTGCATGCCAAATTTAGAAAACAAAGGATCAAGATTCAAAAGAAGTTGCTCCGCAAGAAATATCTGCATAATATTGCATATGATGCAGGATGTAGGAGGATATAAAGGATCACCTTTTTATTTCTTCTCTTGAAGGAGGAACAAAAAGTAGCTTCCTGTGGGAGAACCTAGATCGAACTCTTTTTTCAAGAAGTTGGTCTGCATCCTGAAAATTAAATGATCTACTAGCTTAGTGATACAAATATAACTAGAAGTTGTTATAAACTTGAACTGCCACTTGAGTTTTTTATCATCACAATTCTTTCATGGAAATAGTCGAAGTAGGGACAATTTTAAGCAAAGTAGCCCATCAAACAGATAAGGTGACATCAAGAGGAAAAATGAAAATACCTTAAGTAGTGTACTTGTCTATTGCATGGCAGTAGCAAATGCATGACTATGAATAGAAAGCCGAGAGAAGAAATGTTAAAGCTACATACCAATCGACAACTCACACCAATGACTAAAGCCTGCGAAGTCAGAGTTTGCATTGCATCTAGCAAACTATAAAGTAATCGTTGCTTACCCTGCAAATGCAAGAATGAGTTGAATTATGTTGCTTTGAGACTCTGACATCATAATTAGCTAAAAGGTGTACCATAAGATGGAGGGAGCATTTAATCCTGAGCTAAGAAAGATGAAAAGAAAGAATTGACATGAAAACCCACATGTATACCTGAGCAAAAAGATCAAACTCATCTAGCACAAAAACAATTGATTTATGAGCTAATCCACACTCCCTGGCAACAAAATAATATTCAAATAACAAAGAGACAGTCAAACATCATTGAGCATGCTTAGTACTTGTGTGAGACTCATAAAAAAATGACACTTACCGCATCGTGTCAATCATGAACTGGGAGTTATCATCAGATGAGGCCTAGGGAACATAATATGAGTTCTAAAGTTCATATCGTTGTGTTATTATATAGCATGTCAGATCATTTATAATCCTGGAAAGAAATATAAAGAGAAGCCTTACCATTTTAGAGAACAGTAATTGGTGTTCCAAGCATAATTGCCTAGCAATTTCCTAAAACAATAGAAGTGCCTCATAAAAGTCATAAACAAAATGTTTTAGGTAATTCTCAAGGAAAAGACACAAATATTATCCACAAGATCAAGAATAGAAGTTTAGTATGAATATCAATGAGACTTTTAACACCGTAAGTTGCATTCCAGAAAAGAAATATTTCAAGGTACATTTGACCATCCCAAAGCTTAAATCTTGGAGAAACAAAGATTCAATGACTTATAATTAGAAAAATAAAAAAAAGTGATGTAGGTTATTAATAACACCAAACTGGATCATTGACTCAAAACAAAAATTGAAAGCTTTGTTCCTGTTTCCAGTATCAAGATTAGATCAGAAACCCAAAATATTTATAATTTAGTTACCCAAAACATTTCTAATTTAGTTTTTCAACTTGCTTTATTTTACTTTAGATTTTTAGAAAAATAAAACAAAGAAGGTGAGTTTTACAAAAGCCACTTAGACTTCTCCACAAATTAACCTATGCACCTATTTTAAGTTAATGAGAGGAATTCTCAAAGACATAATAGCCATTTCCTTTCCATATTCGTTTGTTAAATCCATACCAACAGAAAGTACACTTGCTGGATTGATCAAGGGTGCTATCCGCTTAAACCAAAAAACCCACATAGGTCAGAGAGAGTAACATGTAATACCACAGATAAATTGTAAAAATCATAGTAGTAAACAAAGCTCAAGTAAAAAGCAAGCGTGGTAAGGATCTCACCTTATGTGCGCAATTGTCATCATGATGCAAAAGCCCACTTAATCTGATCTGAAATGTAAATGGTCAATATTCATAGAATAATCATCTTGTGTTGACAAGGACACAGTATCAGATATAGAAACGTAGTTTAGGTCACAAAAATTTAAGACAACAAAAGAGCAATGGAAAACATTTTAAGGAAAAATACTGTACCACAGAAATCGTGTCGGGGTGTTCGGCCTTCAAGTCTTCAAGAACCAAATCAACTACCTAAAAATCAACAAGGAGAACATAAAAACGCGCCGCCAAAATGACAATTGCATTGAATTATCGAAAAGTTTGGTCTTTCGGGAAGGCCTTACCGCAATTTTTCCAGATCCCCGGGGACCGAGAAGAAGGGCAGAGTTGTTGTAGGCGTCGGCCATGGAGCTGGCAATGAGGAGCTTCAACTTGCTGGGGATGCATAAATACAACATCTTTAGATAGAAATCGAGAAACGAACGACGGGGCACACCGGAAAATCCATCAAATTAAGAACCGGAAGAGAAAAGCTAGGGTTTCGACTGGAAGATATGGTGGCGAATGGCACCTGTAATTGCTCTGAGGGCAGGATTTGAAGGCGGCGTGGACGTAGGTTGGGTCGCAGAGCCTGGCTCGGAGGAGAATTAGGGCTTTCTCAACGGCCATGGCGGACACTGCGATCAACCAAATGGCGGGAAAACCAGCGACAAAATTATACGACATTTGCGTAGTACTCTCTATCTGCTTAAATTGAGTCTTTGCGAGTCGTGGAAGGTACGACTTAGGAAACGACTTCTGATGCAGTAAGACGTGGCGAACATCGAACGGACAAAAGTGATGTTGTCCGTTTTGATGTGCGCGAAAACATCTGTTGTGACTGCAGTCGGGTCTTGGGAAACAGAAGCGAGCACGTACACTACACGGGGCGTGCATTGCACGTGCTTTATTCCTGTGGACACAAACCGGCAACATAAAGTTTTGGACCGTGGGGGAAAATGATAACAAAAACAAAGAAAAAACAGACACAGCATAAAAGGAGGGACTAAACAGAAAACAAAAACAAAATTACCCAAAAGAAGAGTGTGGGAGCCGCAATAATTGTTTCCCAAAAAGAAAACAAAAATCTCGGCTCAGAGAGAGAGAGAGAGAGAGAGAGAGATGGGAAGCATGGCTCTTCTACTTCCACCCTGTTCGCAGCTCCCTTGCTGTCCTCGGCACCGCATCCGTGCCCCCAACTACCGTGGCGACAACGCGCGAATCGTCGCTTCCCCGTCTATCTCGGCTTTGGATGCCCTCTCGAAGCCCTTCCGCAAGCATCGCCTCCTCTGCTCCGCTCTCCTCCAAGACGACGCTCCGCAGGGGCAGGAACAGCAGGAGCCGCCGCCGCAGCTCCCAAGTGGCGTCGTTGGCTCTCCGGTCGAAGAAACACTCAGTACGATCCGTCTCATCTTTCTTTCTTTCATTTTATCCAGTCCTTTGATTCCAACATGAATTGCTGTCAAATTCGCTTCTTTTTTGTTTCTATGATTGTAATTACAGCTCCCTTTTAAATTCTTGCACGAGTTGTGTGGATTTATTAATCATTAGGTTCTGCTTCATAGTAATTTTGCAAATTTGCATCTTTTAGTTGTTAATTAGATTTGGTTCATGGTATTTTTACGCGAGTTAATTTAGTTTGGGAATGAGAAAGATGATAAGAGATGTAAAGATTATGGAAGTATGCACCATTGTTGTTGGTATTTATAAGTACAGATTTTCCAGAATGGTAAATAAATGTTAAGTTCTGCAATTCGGCATATTGCTTGTTCCAATATCAAAGTTGAATTTTCACTAGTTTATGATTTTTCATGTAAAACCATGAGTGGAGATGTTCATGGAGAAGCCTATATCAGTCTTTCAAAATGATGTTTATTAATTAAGTTCACCAGATGCATCATAGGAGTGCTTAATATGCTTCCACTGTTTCTCTTCTGTTGATTTGTCAAAAAATTATGTGAACCCTTGGTTTATAAAACGAGTGAATGCCATTGAATTAGAGTCTTTGTTTGCATGAAGAACTGTTCTTGTGTGGATCATTATCTTGCTTCTATTCAATCTTCTTTAAAGTTTGAAGCACAGGATTTTGGTGAAAGGAATGTTTTAGCCAACAGATTTTGGTAGGTTGGTCGTAGACTGTCGGATTGCAAAAGGAAACTGCCGACAAGAAGCTACTAGAAGACAAGGATGGAATAGATAAAGAATGTCAAGAAACTAGTGCAGTGAAGCAAAATCTTTGATTAAGCACATAAAACACCTAAGAAGCATGTGGTGAATAAGTTTCCAATGAATTTCTGGAACTGAGCTAGTTGTGGACCAAAATTTCTGTCTACTAGGAGTTGAAACCACTCTCTTCAGTTCCTATACTTTATCTATTTAGTTATGCTCTCTTCAGTTCCTAGTGCTAAAATCTAAGAACTTAAAAGAGCAATTTTCTGAGTTGTCACATAGCAAGTGCATCCATCGTTGGAGTTGAAAACATTCCTTTGTTCTGTTTGTGGTACTAGTTTGTATCATTTCATGTGGTTGAAGAATGTACTGTTTGAATTTTATCATATGTCTCGTCATCGGGTATACGAAGGTGATAAAAAGATATCTACAATCAGGATGAAAATTGTTTGTTGTGGTTGAAGATAATTTTGGGGAGCAAGATCTGTAGCTTTGCCATTGAATAATATGATAAACAATATTTTTCCATGACAAAACCATTTTACTTTATTTAGTTAGATATTATTCTCTCTTTTGGAAGTTTTTGGATTAAGCTTTCATTGAAGTTTCTTGGAAAATTGAATTAGGAAGATAACATATGTCTGATGGTGCTCTTTTGTTTAACATATGACATTGTTTACTGTATCATGCAATTCCATTCCATGGCATAATATTCCCTAGATTATTGATAATTAATTAGGTCCATGTTTTGCAATTGGTCTTTGTTATGCTATCGACTTGTTGTAGCATGGCTTGACATACAACAGCTTGGCAGAGCTACATTTTTTGTCATTAATGTTGTCTGGTACATTAAGCATGGTAAGATAGCTAGTAGGGTGGCTTCAAATATAGAAAAGGCAGAGGTTTGTGAATATAAGGGAAAACTAAGCTCAGCAAGTATTGATTCATTTAATTGTGATAACGAAGGTGGACCCAGTAAGGGAAGTCAGCATCTTTTGAAATGATATACTCGGTAGCCTTTGGTTGATGTGATTAATACAATACAGACGACTTGTAGAGTGCATATACAATTTTAAGTTTTTACAGCATTATCTATCCATCATGATCACGTCTCAAGATAGTTTGAGCATCTGTCACTTGTAGTGCATGGTAACATAGTTAAACAGAACTGCAGAAGATCACTGAGTAAACATAGTCAAACAGAACTTCCATGAATTATTACCTGAAAAAGTTGCTGAATTTTTGGTGCAGCTGAAAACATAAATGAAGATCCATTGCAAAGTATCAAGCAGGATAATGAGCAAAGCTCTCTGTATAATTTTCTCTATCCCAGTAAAGAGCTTCTTCCAGATGACAAAGAGATGAGCATATTTGATCATTTGGAAGAGCTTCGCCAAAGAATATTTGTCTCAGTTTTGGCTGTGGGAGCTGCTATCTTAGGCTGCTTTGCTTTTTCCAAGGATTTGATTATACTCCTTGAAGCTCCTGTTAGTTCCCAGGGAGTTCGTTTTCTGCAACTGTCTCCTGGAGAATTTTTCTTTACAACTCTTAAGGTAATCTTTCTATCCATGAAACTTCACTTTATATAATTATGGTTATGCATGTTTTCTACTGAAATGAACATTCCTTAGCTAGTCGTGCATCTCTTTCAAAGTTGATTCTACAAATGACCTAGGCAGGATGATCAAGTTAGCTCAGCTTCTTATTCCCTTTAAAAGCCATAGTTTGGTGAAGCTTAGAGTTGTTATTTTCAAAATCCCATTCTTCTCGGTGATTACAATTGAATCAGCAATCCTAGCTGAAAACTAATCCTTCTGTAGCTTAGCACCTCTCTATGTTTCACCTTTTGCTTCTTGTTTTTTTTATACAACTTCCATTTTTTAAAACAAATTCTTGTTTGATGTTGGACTGGTTAATGATTGTGCCAACTTCAACTGATGAATCTTGATGTATACAGGTATCTGGTTACTGTGGGCTTCTTCTAGGGAGTCCTGTTATTCTTTATGAAATTATAGCTTTCATTCTTCCTGGTCTAACAAAGGATGAGAGAAAATTCCTGGGCCCCATTGTCCTGGGATCTTCAGTGCTATTTTATGCCGGTATTGTCTTCTCCTATGCAATCCTCACTCCTGCAGCCTTGAATTTCTTTGTTAACTATGCGGAAGGCGCTGTGGAATCATTGTGGTCCATCGATCAATACTTTGAGTTTGTTCTCATTCTTATGTTCAGCACAGGGTTGTCTTTCCAGGTAATGTTGATTGATGCTGTATAGTCTATATTGTCTTTGATGCATGAACTGTTTATAGATTAAAATTGCTTCATCTTAAATCTGCTGAGTCAAATGCCTGACTACATTTAACCCATATTTAACTGTTCATGGAAGAGCAAGAGCATGCCTTTAGTTATGTTCATCTTTTCCTCATATTCTCTCCTGTGACTCTCAGTATACTGCACTCCCAAACTAAATTATTAGGTAAAAAAAAAGGAAACACTTCCAGTTTCACAATCTAAGTTCAACCCAGATGTCCCGTACTTTTCCATTTCTTCTGAAAAGTGATGCATGTGTCAGAAATATCTGGTAACTATGGTTGACTTCCCTGATGTTCTTTTATTTTATCCTTGGATTGCTGAACTAGTTTCCCTTTTGGGTGGGATAAGCAACACTGAACTAGTTTCTCTCACTGAATCAGCTCCGTAGCCTAAATGTAAAAATGTCATTTTTTTTCTTTATCATTAATTGTATACGGGCTTCATACTTCTCAGCAGCCTAAATATTACTTTGATTTTTGAACATTGTTCATCATATATGAGCTTGGTACTCTCATGAGGATCATCTGAATAAGCACTCTTTGTGCTGAAGTATCATCATGAGTTGGTCTCGGAAAAGAAAGATTGTGACAGCTTCCATTCACATCCTCTAACAACCTTGTGTTTTCAGGTTCCAGTTATACAGCTTTTACTAGGACAGGTTGGCTTGGTGTCCGGGGACCAGATGTTATCTATCTGGAGATATGTTGTTGTCGGTGCTGTTGTTGCGGCTGCCGTGCTTACACCCTCAACTGATCCCTTGACACAGATACTCTTGGCAGGTCCTCTGTTGGGTCTCTATTTAGGCGGTGCGTGGATGGTCAAATTAATAGGTCGCTAGTTCGATCATCTCGTGCATGATTTTCCCTCAAATAATGAATTATGAACCATATGTGAATCGAAGCGCATGGATGGTCAAATTAATAGGTCACTAGTTCGATCATCTTGTGCATGATTTCCCTTCACAAAATGAATTATGAACCATATGTGAATCAAAACATGAGGTACGTCTTCTCTGCGTCCAATGCTACCCGTTCAGTGTATATTTACTGTTCCATATTTGTTCAGATAAATGTTGGACAATAATCTATTCTAATATGCAAAGTATGCCTCTGTTGTCTCTTCTCAGATAGCATAATCTTTCACAAGAGTTTCCAAAGACTTCTTCATCGCAAACACTCCAGTGAATTAGTGCAACAAGTAGTGTTCTTCAGGAAGGCCAGTTCCTGATGGTGTGCAGTTCATCAGAAATATGCCACTTGACATCAAGTCAATTTCAAATTGGAATTGAGCTTAAACCTGATTTAAGAATTTATTGTTACATGTGTACATATTATTTCTTTTATTAGATATATATATATATATATATATATATATATCTCCAATTTCTCATATTCTGGAGCTGATTTAATTCACTTGTCAATGCTTGTGAGATACTTGATGGTTGCCAAAATATACATTAATGTTTCTTATAATCATCAAGAGAGAGATGATCATTTTGATTTGTTTGCTGTCGACAGTTTCTTATAATTGTCACCATCAAATGCTCCAAATTTTAGTAGAAAAAGAGGAATTACTTGAGAGAAGATAAAATGGTTCATTTAGGAATTGTTTTATGCATCTATCTTGATTGCGACAGAATAATATTACATATGCAGGACGTGAATTCTAATATTAAATCTACTTCATAAAGAAATTGTTTTTCTAAGCATTGTGGTGTTCGATCATCCATGAAAAGGCAAAAAAAGAAAAGAATAAAAAAATTACTAGAAAAAGAGGATTGGGGGAGAAAGAAAGAGTATAGTAATCATTAGAATAATAAAAAATTAAATTAGGTATTTAAAAGTTTTCTTTTTTCTAAAACTAAAATTAGCTGTTGCAAGGATAGGCGATTGGGGGACCCACAGAAACGATCTCCATTTGGGGCCCACTCAATTGGTTCCTTCTGCATAAGTCAGGGCCCAAAAGTCCACAAGAGGCCCGATTCGATCGGACTCCAAACACACCCTTAATTCCACTTCGGACACGCTTGACGTCCACGCTGTTTCTCCGAGCCCAACTTTTTAGCCCTAAAAATGGGGAAAAGAAAGACGTGAGAGCCGCCTCCCTCTCTCGCTCTCTTGTCGCCTTCTCTCCCGTTTGCCACCATGGCCTCACGCCGCCTCCTGTCCTCCCTGCTCCGCTCCTCCGCACGCCGCTCACCAGCCCCCAGGTCCTCAGCCGCCGCCTGCCCCACCCCTAGGGCCGCCCCGCGCCCCTCCCCCGCTGGCTACCTCCTATCCCGCGCTGTCGAATACGCCACCTCCGCGGCGGCCCCACAGCCTACGCCTCCCCCGGCCAAGACCCCTCCTGGCCCAAGCGGCAAGATCACGGACGAGTTCACTGGCGCCGGTGCGATCGGGAAGGTCTGCCAGGTGATCGGTGCGGTCGTCGATGTGAGGTTCAACGAGGGCCTACCGCCGATCCTGACGGCGCTGGAGGTCCTCGATAACCAGATCCGGCTGGTCCTTGAGGTCGCGCAGCATTTAGGCGAGAACATGGTGCGGACCATCGCCATGGATGGCACCGAGGGGCTTGTCCGCGGTCAGAGGGTTCTCAACACCGGATCTCCCATCACCGTATGCCCTCTCCGCTATTGCTTGTCTTTTTGCTTGAAACGTCCTCTTAGCCAACAATGCCTTATGAAAGTATCTTTCAGTTCTGTTCGATGCTTGTTGATGATCGAGGAATTTGATAGTAATGTTTCGAAAAGTGCTATGCTTCTTATACGGAGATGAATTGTAGGAAATGATGTATGTTTATGACGTCGTCCATTTCTTGTTAAGATGTTAGAATGTCTCTCACTGTGTCTATCTTCTTTAGTTCTATTATTTGAACTATTTTCTATTTATGTAACTATGAATCTGGATTTCTCCTTCAATGGTCACATTTGGAATATAGTATCCTGAAAATTATTTCTTTTATTTTTTTCCTTTTTCGTTATACTTGGTGCAGATGTATATACGTGTATATATATACAGAGAGGAAACGACTATTTGTTGTTAGGTGGTTTGTCCCAAAGATGTTACCCTGGCTGACAGTCTATTGCTTCAAATTTGGTTGTAGAATCAGTACCAATAACATAATGATTGTTATTTGACAAATATGTAATCTTGACTAGTCTGATGTCATTATTGGCTTACTCTTCTTGTGTTTGGTTGAATCGTTAGGTTCCTGTTGGCAGGGCGACTCTTGGCCGCATCATGAATGTTATTGGGGAACCAATTGATGAGAAGGGTGAAATAAGTAAGATTGCTCAGTTTGCTATAGTTGATTACATTCTGAATCTATAATGTTTTCAAATTCTATTGGAGTGTGATGCTTAATTATTTCTTCTGTTAATAGATACCAACCACTTCCTTCCCATCCATCGTGAAGCACCAGCTTTTGTTGAACAGGCAACAGAACAGCAGATTCTTGTTACTGGAATTAAGGTGATATGTTGCCTTTCTTTTCAATCCAATTCTATTTTTTGGTGCAGACAGTGGATTCCAATATATGTTCTTCTGAAAACACCAGGTCGTAGATCTCCTGGCACCTTATCAGAGGGGTGGAAAGATCGGGTTGTTTGGTGGTGCTGGTGTGGGGAAGACTGTACTTATCATGGAACTGATCAATAATGTTGCAAAGGCTCATGGTTAGATCTATTGAAAACTCATTGATTTAACTACGCACTTTTTTTTAAATTAAATTGTTAATTTTTATCTGTAGGTGGTTTTTCTGTCTTTGCTGGTGTGGGTGAGCGAACTCGTGAGGGTAATGACTTATACAGGGAAATGATTGAGAGTGGTGTCATCAAGCTTGGGGACAAACAGGTCCATGCTTGAAATTTTTTTATGTTTTCTGATGTAAATATTATCTTTAGTTACTTTTGCCATTCCTCAAACATGTGGTTGTGAATTAATGGCTTTCTACCTCAGGGTGAGAGCAAATGTGCTCTTGTTTATGGCCAAATGAATGAGCCCCCTGGTGCTCGTGCACGTGTTGGCTTGACCGGGCTGACAGTTGCTGAGCACTTCCGAGATGCTGAAGGACAAGATGTGCTTCTATTTATTGACAACATTTTCCGATTCACTCAAGTAAGTTTGTCAGAACATGAATGAAATGCTTTATTTGGTTGTAGGAGAACTGTTTATTAGCTGAGTCGTTTTTCATGTATCTTTAATTACTTAGGCAAACTCAGAAGTGTCTGCATTACTTGGTCGTATTCCATCTGCTGTCGGTTATCAACCAACTCTTGCCACTGATCTTGGAGGACTGCAAGAGCGTATCACAACAACAAAGAAAGGTTCCATCACCTCAGTGCAAGCTATTTATGTGCCTGCTGATGACTTGACAGATCCTGCTCCAGCAACCACCTTTGCCCATCTTGACGCTACAACTGTGTTGTCACGACAGGTTTGTCCATATAGTTGTCTCCTATACTTTGAGGGAGTTTACATTTTTCAGAAACCAAATGTTATTGTCCTGACATCTCTGTTTCTAATTAGATTTCTGAGCTTGGTATCTACCCTGCTGTTGACCCTCTTGATTCTACATCAAGGATGCTTTCACCACATGTGTTAGGGGAGGAACACTACAACACCGCTCGTGGTGTTCAAAAGGTTCTTCAAAACTACAAGAATCTCCAAGATATTATTGCAATTCTTGGAATGGATGAGCTCAGCGAAGATGATAAGTTGACTGTAGCTCGTGCTCGAAAGATCCAGCGGTTCCTGAGCCAGCCTTTCCATGTTGCTGAAGTGTTCACTGGTGCACCTGGAAAATATGTGGAATTGAAAGAGAGTGTGAACAGCTTTCAGGTCAGGCATATCTTTCTCTTGAAAACATTGGACACATGATCTGATCTTATTTTGTGAAAATTATGTGTTAGGATACTTGATATAAAAGATGATATAATGGCTAACAGTCTTAAACTTATGAACATAAAGTGATTTCTAGTTATTTTTAATGTGAATTTTCTGTTGGGAAAAAAAAAAGAATTGGTGAAAAGATATAAGTTCATAAGTGGTGGCTATCTTGTTCAATTTTGGCTGATCTTAGTCATATGATAACTACTGATTTGGGCAAATAGTAACAGCAGCAGGAGGACGCGGTTGTCCACATCAGCCCTGTGCTGGTGGAGAGCGTATACCTTGAACACCACTTGCTGCCCATGTCTATTGTTACGTAGTAGTCACTTGAGTCCCGTGAAATTCCTTACGGACATATTTTAGACCACAGCTTATTATATCACTGTTCAATAAAGATAAGAGACATGCGAAGAAAGAGGAGAGAAAAAGAGAAATAAACAGACATTTTCCAAACTATCAAAACACTTTTTAGTTTAAAAAAGGGTACACATACAAATTAACATAATATATTCATCGCATGTACACATACAAATTAGAAGTATTGCATGCAGTTTTTTATTTCTGTTGTTGATGTTTGATCATATTATATAATTGGCAGGGTGTTTTGGATGGAAAATATGATGATTTACCCGAGCAGTCATTTTACATGGTTGGAGGCATTGAGGAAGTCATAGCCAAGGCTGAGAAGATCGCCAAGGAGTCTGCTGCATGATCGAAATTTATGTCCTGTAATAATAATGTGTGGGATGCAGCTGTTTGGTGCCTGCATCCAAGAAAAGATTCATTTTTGAAGACAGCAGTTTCTCTGTTTATGATCTGTGATTTTTCTGATAGAAGTGCGTGTATGCTCTAGGGATCTCTTCGGCCCAATAAGTAAACCTGGAGAGCTGTTTCTTTCTTGCATCAAGATACATGCATCTGAAGCTGTAACCAAACCGTGTTTTGGGTTGATCACATCTCTTTATAATGCCCCTTGTCTGCTGGCTTAAATTTGTTTCTTTACCAGTTGCATCTTTTTCTCTAAAGTGGTTTACTGGTTCTAATTTTCCTTCTCGTGGACTGGTCAAAGTTTCTTTTTACATGGATGGTTTCACAATAAATAAATAAATAAAACTAGTCCTCCAGAATGCATGAAAGATAGGCACAGTAGCACACTATATGGATCATAGAAATACCATGTTACCATATAAAGCACCAAAGCTTTTCTTTCTTGGAACCCATCCAGCTTTGTGAAGCATGTGGTACATTTTATATGCCTGTTTAATTCATCAAAAAGATGGGGAATAGAAACACATTATCCTATGTTTGTGTTTTTAGCATCTTGAAGAAGCTAAACTTTCTGTTTGTTGCCAGTATTAAACTGCCCTTCTAAAGATACATGTCTAACCAATAATATTTTTTAATTTATTGTATTGTAAAGCGTTTTCCTAAGGGAACAAAGCAAGCATCACATCAACATGGCAACATCACAAACCCAAAAGAAGTTGCGAACTTGAAGCAATGAATAAAACAAAGCTTAAGTTGAAGGACAAGTAATCGTGATTCCTCACCCTAACAAGGGGATGGATAGGATACCTCAAATACACACACACAAAGAAAACCTCAATAATAAAATAATGATAAAATTATGTGCATAACCCTCCAAAAAAAAAGTGAATTTTGTATGTCCTTTTAAACTTTCTTACATGTCATCATCACGGTTAATCTCAGTTATCTCAAAGCAACATAAATATCCTTTAAATTATATTATAATTATAAGAATAAAAGGATATCTGACTTATATTAGTTACAGTTGATCCTGAGTTTTTGGATCAATGATAATGAAAGGAATACATATGAAGGATTTTAGTAATTGGACGTCCCTCCCTCCGTGCATGATAATATTTGGAGGGCTATCTATCTATATATACACATACGAGGCAAATATTTTATTTCCAAGCTTTGCAAGGATATACGTGTAAACATATCACCATGTACACCAGTATTAATCTGGACAATACCTATTCAAGTTGAGTTGTCGAGGCCCATTAACCCCATAATTATGGGCCTTTAGAATGAGTCTTACTCCCACTCGAGCAACGACGCCGACGTCGCTTCACGAAACCAAAGGCGAGGGTGAAATCGTAATAAGAACAAACAGTCAGGGCTGATAACAAATCTAAGGGTGCCCTAATCCTTCTCTTCGAAGGGCTTCCCCTTGTCTATAAATACATCCGCCTATCCTCCGACCCTCGATTCCTCTCCCACCGTTAAGAGCTGTCGATTCCGCCGCTGATCCCACCGAAGGTGAGAGGCGATCGTTCTTGGTATTCATCTTCTGTTTCGCTTAATTTTCTTCCGCTTGGGTCTTGATCTTCCACCTGTAGTTGTAATTATTTTGGTTCGACTGGATCCAGATCTCCTTCGCTCTTTTGATTTCGATTCTATTTTGTTTCCTTTTTTTTCGTGTTTTGGATGGAATTGGATCGACGGATGGGTTGTTTTTAGACTGATCGACCGTGTCGATGATCGCGATCATCGTTTTCATGAGATTTCTGAAGCTTGATTTTGATTCTGCTGCGATCGTGGCGTTTTTGGCCTAGTTCACCAGAAATAGATAGATTTAACGGAGATCTAGATTTATTGTTGGATTTTGTTTTATTCTCTTGATGGTTGGTATAATATTTTAAAACTAATATATGATTGGTTTGTCATATTTCCTTTTCGTTTTATTGTCAGGACGTATGTGATGCGTTATAATGGAATTTATGATTCTAGATTGTAGATCTCGTAGATTTGAGGAGCGATTGCTCGTGTTTTAATACGTTTGTTATGATGTATCACATCTGTATCTATGAGTTATTTTGTCTGGTTCAATAGGTGCTCGGGAAAGGAGAGTGGTTTCTCTCTCTCTCTCTCTCTCTCTCTCTCTCTGATAGCTTCTGGATTCATTGGTTTAGTTTCAATAGCTAAACTCGATATAATCCATATATTTTGGTTTAATTTCATCTATACACGTTTTTTTTTTCATAATCATTTCAATATCTATGTGTTATTTTGTCTGGTTCAATAGGTGCAGGGAAAGGAGAATGATCTCTCTCTCTCTCTCTCTCTTTCTCTCGCTCTCTCTCTGATAGCTGCTGGATTCTCTCTCTCTCTCTCTTTCTCTCTCTCTCTGATAGCTGCTGGATTCTCTCTCTCTCTCTCTCTCTCTATAAGAGCTGCTGGATTCATTGGTTTAGTTTCAATAGCTAAACTCGATATAATCAATATATTTTGGTTTAATTTCATCTATACACCTTTTTTTTTTCTTGTTCATAATCATTTCAATATCTGTGTTATTTGCCTGGTTCAATAGGTGCTCGGGAAAGGAGAGTGATTTCTCCAACTCACCCTCTCTCTCTCTCTCTCTCTCTCTCTCTCTCTCTCTCTCTCTCTCTCTCTCTTTGTGATAGCTGCTGGATTCATTGGTTTAGTTTCAATAGCTAAGCTCGATATAATCCATATATTTTGGTTTAATTTCATCTAGACGTTTTTTTCTTGTTCATAATCATTTCAATAGCTAAACTCGATAATGTTGTATATGTTTTGGATGCATAGTTTGTTTGTTTTTTTTATAATCACATGTTATTATGTATTGTTCTGCAATAACTATTTCATTGGAAAAGGAAATGTAAATACACCCAATTTTGACTTATTTGAGTTAATCCTCATGTTTCGCCAAGTGTCTATGTTTGTTTTTATGGAAGAATGTCTACCTGAACCTTGAATGTAATTTATATAATCAATATTTTATACTATTTGTATTTTTAACAATGCTAGTCACAGCTTTAGAACAGTGCTTTTAAATGATGCTGCAGACAGATGTACTAATTTCTATCGACATCTATGGCTGTTTGTAAGCAAAAACTTTTATGTTCGGTCCTCAAATATTTTGAGGTTTTTGTTAGTTTGAATGTCTTGAGCACAATGAATCCAATGTAAGTTGCTCGGTCTGTTGGTGGTGGGTGACCAATGATTATCATGAGCTAATGCTAGAGAGATGTTGTAAGTATACATGCAATTTAGATACAATAGCTTGGAGGTTTTTTGACCTAAAATACTGAAGCTCAAAGATGCAAAGCAGTTACCTGTAGTAGGTCTTTAGAAGGGTGAACAGTATATGGTGTTTTACTTGGACTAACTGGTTCACATGGTTTGCTTACTGTATGCTATCATTGTATGATCTGAATTTATTAAATGAGTCTTTCTATATTAAACTTAAGCCCATCTAGAACATTCCTATATTTATGCCTACCCTGTACTATCATGCACTGTGTCAGTTTTGTTTAGTTTCTCTGGTGGGTGTTTTATGCTATCATGTGTGTGCCCCATTACCTATAAAGTATAGGAAGATTAACAAACAGCAATTTCTTAGGCAGATGTTGTTATGTTTAATTCTTTCTTTACATAACAGTTACAGTGGACCACGGGAAGCTATTTATGCACACCTAGAAATTGTCAGAAAATTATATTACTCTCAAGATGCAAATATTATTGTTCCTCTGCAAATCCTTAAGATGTAGACCCATAAGTATATATCATTCACATATAAATAAGTCATTATTGCAAACTGACCTAAAATTGGGGACATAAATGATTGTTTGAGGTATAATTGATATTTGCATTTTCTTTAGGAGTAACTAGGATGTATGGCACTTGTGCTGCATGCATTCATCTGTTCTGTATGGATCTGAATATCTGATGTGGCAAACCGTGCTTATTTTGTTGGATTTTAACACTTCATATATGCTTTATAATGATTCCATGAACAGAAAATGTTATGTAAGAATTCAAATGCCAGTTGCCCATCAAATAATCATAATATTTATACATCTTTGATAGATATATTTGTTGATGATTAAATTTATAAAATGCTTGGTGGATGATCCATGTAGCTATGTCCCAATTATATTGTTAATATAATGTTTATGGGTTCTTTAGCTGCTAAGAAAAACACAAGTCATGCTTGAATGCATCTGAACTATAAGGAAACAAATTTTGGTTTTATGGGCTGGGACCAGTATATAGTGGTCCGACTGACAAGTTAATTAAGGACCATGGAGGTCATTACTGTGTGCTATTTATTCCTTGTCTGTTCTTTTCTGAAAGTACCACCTAGCTATGTTAATAAGATTTTACTTGCGGGTTTCTTGTGCTGAGAAGATAGACTAGTGATGCTTCAATACTTAGTGCACTTCAGGCCATATTTTGGTTAAATTGTTCTGTACACACCAGTATTTACAGATCCACAGAGAGTTGGTATGGTTGTATATCGACACCAATTTGATTTGATAGGTTGTATAACCGGTGAGGTTTCATCCTTGATCCACCTAATGTTCATGATCCATGCAAGCAAGATACTACTGTTAAACATCATGCTTCCTCAAAATCAAGGTTATTTGAAAATTGTAGTGTTGTTGGTTCCATATTATGGATTTGGATCTCTTTTTGCTTATAGCTTGGTGAACCATAGCTGTGTGGTACATTTCTTCTGCTAAATCTGTTCCAAGTGTTTCGTTTGCATTGTTCCTCAATAATACCTGGTTAATTGTCATTTAGGAATTAAAAAAATATTAACATGGTGCCAATTTGCAGGACGAGAACATTGAAGTTTCTTTTATGTCTGAGCAAGTCCGTCTCTATTTGGGATCAATCGGATTGCTTGGAGAATATTCTCCGACCACAAGAAATAGGGAGAGGCTCTCTTGGGGGAGTTTTAGCTGCATGCATTACAGGCCACATCAGCATCTGACACCAACTCTGGGTTGCTACTTTAAGCAACCTCTTTTAATTGCCGAGGATCAGTTCATTGTTTCCAAAGGAAAGGATAACACTGTTACTTCTGGTCCTTGTTGTCTTTGATAAGTGTTAACGTCTGTTGTACCAAAGAATCAGTTGACAAAGATGGCTTTGCAGAACATTGGTGCCTCAAACAGTGATGATGCCTTTTATAGGTACAAGATGCCTAAGATGATAACCAAAATTGAAGGCCGTGGCAATGGCATCAAGACTAACGTTGTGAACATGGTTGATATTGCTAAAGCACTGGCTAGACCTGCTTCTTATACAACGAAATATTTTGGATGCGAGTTGGGGGCACAATCTAAATTCGATGAGAAGACAGGTGTGTCCTTGGTCAATGGGGCTCATGATACTGCCAAGCTAGCTGGACTGCTTGAGAATTTCATAAAGAAGTATGTACAATGTTACGGGTGTGGCAATCCTGAGACAGAGATCATCATCACAAAGACCCAGATGCTAACACTTAAATGTGCAGCCTGTGGCTATGTGTCTGATGTTGATATGAGGGACAAGCTGACGACCTTCATCCTGAAGAACCCTCCTGAGCAGAAGAAAGGAGCAAAGGACAAGAAGGCAATGAGAAGGGCAGAGAAGGAGAGGCTGAAGGAAGGGGAAGCAGCTGATGAGGAGCAGAAGAAGCTGAAGAAGGAAACAAAGAAGAAAGGAGCCACCTCTACCAAGGATGGAGCCTCAAAGGCTACTGCTACTGCTACTGCTGCAAAGAAGAAAGCTGGTGGTGGCTCTGATGAGGAGCGTTCAACTTCTCCTGTCGGCAGTCAGAATGGTGATGCTAATGATGATAATGGTGATGACGATGTCCAGTGGCAGACAGATACTTCATTGGAGGCGGCTCAACAGCGTATCCAGGAACAGCTGAATTCTGTGACTGCTGAGATGGTAATGCTCTCGACCAATGAGCCTGACCAGGAGAAGAAATCAGAAAAGGCAAACAAAGAACTCACCAATGGCAGTGCGAAACAAGTGGATAAAAATGGTGCAGGCCAAAATGGTTCTCCGGCCAACAGTTACAACAAGTTGCTTGTAGAAATTAAAAGCAACCTGAGCAAGGGGTCTAACCACACCCAGCTTCAGACTTGTTTGGGTTCTCTCACTGGGTCTCCCCAGGAGGTTATGACTGCCCTCTTCGAAGCCCTCTTTGAGGGGGTGGGGAAAGGCTTTTCCAAGGAGGTTGGGAAGAAAAAGAATTATCTTGCTGCTGCTGTGAAAGGTGAAGACTCCCAGATGCTTCTTCTCCACGCTGTGGAAGCCTTTTGTGCCAAGTGCAGTCCGGATGCTGTTAAGGAAGTCGCTCTTGTTCTGAAGGTACTTTATGACGGGGATCTTCTGGAGGAAGAGACCATAATCAAGTGGTATGAGAAAGGTAGTGTAGGTGGCAAGAGCTCTCAAGTATTCAAAAATGTGAAGCCCTTCGTCGAGTGGCTTCAGAGTGCCGAGTCTGAATCCGAGGAAGAATGATGCTGTGTGTTTCTCGTTTGTGTTGGCAGTGTTGCAGTTCATAATAAGCTTGCAGGAGTCTCTGAGTTCTCAGTTCTGTGTGGTTTGTCTGCGTATCCTGGTCTTGTTCTCGTCAGTGTCAGTGTCTACGTGATGGTCGTTCGTCCGTGTGAACCTTGTTGTGCTAAACTCCGTAACATTCGGTCCATTTATTTTGGTGGTTGCCTAATTAATTGGTGTTCTTCTTTTGCTGGGATGTTGGATTGCAATCATCTTTTAGTTGTTCCTGTCAACCCAGCAATCATCTCTAAGGTGTTTTTGCTGGAATTGTCTTCATCTGTGAAAGCGTGAAGCGGTGCTTCTTGTCAGCTTTCTATTTACTTAAACTGCAGATTTCACTCCTGACGCAAAACGCCGTCTGTTCTTTTTTAGCCTACCATATGATTTGACTGCAGGTTACAACATACTGATTAATTGCCTTGTATACTGCTTCATGTCATTATTTGCGAAGGCAAACGAATCATGATTAATTTAATTTGTAAGGAAAACGTTCTGAAACAGATTTCCATGTCATTCGAATTAAATCTACATGTAAATGATTCAACATGCATTATTCATCTTTAACTTTCCAGTGATTACTCACCATCATAGCAACCAAACGCTGAATCTTTGATCTACGTGGTTGTCAAAAACACATGAAAAGAGGCCACGATATAAAGAACTTAGACCCCAAAATACCCTCCATATAAACGATCATCTTCATCTAGAGCAAATACCCTCCTCGGCGATGGTCTCCAGCGT
This sequence comes from Musa schizocarpa, assembly GCA_900464855.2. Lineage (NCBI taxonomy): Eukaryota > Viridiplantae > Streptophyta > Magnoliopsida > Zingiberales > Musaceae > Musa > Musa schizocarpa. The sequence goes on along the minus strand of LS990923.1, from coordinate 45,227,801 downwards.
TGGCCTTCTTGACCTGCACATACTCAACCTGTATTTAAACTCCCCAATCTCCACCGCCGCCGCGGGCTCCGACGCTTCGGTCATGCTCTCCAAGTCCGGCTTCGGGACCGACCGCTCTGCCATCTCCGGCAAGACCCTCGCGCCGTGGCCCAACTCCCGCCGGACCTCCTTCTGCGCCGCCATCAGCAGCACCGCCATGTCGGCCGCCGCGACCACCGCGTTCGCCCTCTTCATGGGGAACATGGCGTAGACGTGGCCCATCTCCAAGTCCTCGTCCGCCGCGAGCGGCGCGAACCGCCGGCCGACGTGCATGGACCGCGAGTCAACCAGGAAGTGCCCCGGCTCGTCAAGCATGATCTCGGCCGCGTTGGTCGGCGCCTCGATGCGCCGGACCGTGCCGTCGGGTAGGATCACCTTGGCGGATCTTGCGCGGCTGCCCGGCGCGCCAGCGAGGGTGCAGGAGACGTAATTGCCCATGGAAGATGCACAAGGAAGAGCAACGGGGATCGGATTCAGCTGCTGTCGACGCAGTCTTAGATCGAAAAATAAGCCAACTCTCGATGGAGAGAAAGAGGGACGAACGCCAGACTAGGCGTTTATAGTCTTAGAGAGATAAAGATCGAGGAAGATTCCAGGCGGGTAGGCGACACAAGGAGTTGCATGGCCATCTGTATACGCGTCAAACGGTGCACACAGAGAGATAGAATGAGACAGGTACAGAGGTTCACATCGGAGTTCCGTCGTTGCGTGTGGGGCCCGCGGCTGCGGTTCTTGTTTGGTGGGCGGTGAGTTAAGTCGCAAGAATCTTTCCAACCTCTCCTCTCTTATAATAAGATTTTCTTTATATATATATATATATGGAAATATAATTTTTTTGATGTTATGATTGAATTTTGTGATTTCTTTCCAAACTGGTATGAAATGGGTATCGGTAGCTATCGCTGCAGCTGAGTAGTCATAATCGACTACGTGATAGTATATAAAGCCTCGATGACTTGATGGGCGCTCGTGCCGTATTTGGAGGACAAAAGTGGGTGGTAGAGAAACGACGACGACCGTTGGCGGTGGGAAAACACGGCAGGGAAGAGCAACAGCACCGGAAGATGCAGCGGAGCGGAGTCAACCAGTGAAGCGCATCAGCTTAATTGCGAAAGGTCAGCGGGTGTACTTGTACCTGCATTGACCAGGAATTACATTTATTATTATTATTATTATTATTATTATTATTATTATTATTATTATTATTATTATTATTTTTCCTTCTTCTCATTCCTTTTTTTTTTCTCTCAAGAAAATACGAGTTTTTGTATAAAAACAATATTTTGTTTCCAACCAAAATTCTCGCTTTAAAGTCAGGAGGCTATTTAGTCATTTTGCAAAAGATCAACAAGTACAAATGTCTCGAACGATATATAGAATAGAAAATTGATTAGTTACGAAGGTGAAGGATAGATAAATCCTAACGAAAGCCTAATAATTATACCACTTAACAAAACGTGACTTTGAACAATAAAAGAACTATTCGATAATGACCTATTGGGAAAAATTATTATAGCGAAATAATTTTTTATATATTTTTTTTTATCAAAATAGGTTTTTTTATTAAAATATTAATTTATTATCAAAAGTAAATATTAACCGAGTAGCATAAACAATAGAACAATAAATCAGTCATAAAGCGAGACACTGAACGTGAAAACCCAATGCGAGAAAAACTATGAGATCGTAATTCACTTCAAACTTCCACTATCACTAATAATGACAACGGGTTACAATAAGTCTTCTCCAGAATAACTTGAGGATTACAATAACATCAACAACATATATCTTACTCAACGTTAACATATCATTGTCACCAAAAATATATTTCATGAAAAAAAAAATTAGATTTCACAAAGTAAATATAGCAGAAAAGTACCTTAACAAGGATAAATTGTAGATCGGTACCATTAAAATTATAGAGCTTGTTACATTAATTCTTCATATAAAATTTAAGTAAAAACCAACAAAGTTTAGCTACTCGATCATCTAGCAAAAGCCCTAGAATCTTAACTTTTTTTTTTTTTTCTGTACATATCTCCACAGTTTTTTTATATTATTTTTTAACAAATCAGATTTGAGCTCAATGCAACCCAACCCAATCGTATAACATGATTTGCGTACAAGGTCGAAAGTTCCGAGCTAATCATCGCACGCTACAAGGATTTTACTTATTAGACCAAAATCAAAGTCAAAGTCAATGTACGGATTATAGGTGTGCTGGTCAACCTGAACAATGATTTGGAAGATTCAAACTTCTCCCTGTTCATCACAATTGTAGAGAGAGTCGTGTTTCCATTAAACAGGGAGGATGCTGATCGCTGGAGTCAGTTCAAAGTCCAAAGTTTGACCAATACATGGATAGACTGTTTCATTCGATGCTAAGCGTGAATTATGCCCTGACTCAAGTCAGAACATGAAACATTTCGCTGAAGGACTCGTTCCAGTCAGTGTTTCAGATAAAGCTGCATGAGTTTTTATTAATGCCTTGAAAAGATCAACTGTCACTAAATGACATTTTGACACTCTCCAAAATTGATGAAGAGTTGGATTCTCTCAACTATCATTTATGACGCATATCTTGCATAATATTCATAATTTTTTTGCAAATAATTTCTGTGCCCATATATTTTGGTGCAACATTTTGCTAGGATTCAGTGTTTCAGTAGTTCTCTCTATCTTGTACAAGAGTTTGCAATCTTAGCAAGCATATCAAAACCATATCTGCCGTTTTATTGCCAGTTTCTACCAATTAATGTAGGTTGGATCAGTCAAAAATGAAAGTAACTGTTGACTTGATCATGTCTAATAAACTGAAAGGACAGGAAAAGCAGAAGTGAGATCTATGAATCATTCATAAATTACTATTTCAAATAATAGAATCATTCTACTTGGTTTCTTATATTCCAGAAGCAATGTCAACACAGACTATTAAAAAATATATATTAAATGTTGCCAGTGTCAGATGTGAAATTGCTGTGGAAACAGCAGTGAGAAATGAGGGGAGTTGATGGATGCCTGCAGCAAGAAGATACTAGCGACAATGACCTGCACTCATGAAGGGCACCTTCTATTACCTTTCATCATATCTGGCACACAAGTCAAAAGCTCTTTCTTATCCACACACCAGTTTCTTTTTATTTTTAACCTGTGCCAAAGTTCTTGCAACTCATGATCTTTCCTTTCATGTGAAGACACTTGAAAACCTACTAACCATAATGGTTGCCAGTTGCAGAAATGATTTGAAGCAAAGGTCAGAGTAAAATGTCAATTGCAGCTGAGATGATAGCTGGGAAAATTGTCCATAACATTTTAACAAGCAAACAATTTTCTAGCTTATTCACAGTTATTTTCTGATGCCAAACTTGTTATAAAACTCTGTATCTTATGAACTTAATGCATGTACAAGAACATAATTCATGATATAACTGCACTTCATCTTCATGGACTTGAAGAGAGTGGCACCATCATGTTGGTAAGAAAGACTGCCTAAGATACTAATATACATTTACTGATGCCTTTGCTACTTGGATTGTATAGCTCATGGAACCTATTTGAAGGTTCAAGCATAAATTTGCCAGCTCCAGGACTTGAGAAAGTGGTTCCCACTTCTCCTGTTCTTTCGGTGTTTTTGTTCTTGAGTTTGGTAGTCAGCAAAATCAACATAATTTTGCATCACCAGACGTAACAATACCATCACTGAATTTATATGAGAAGAGGCACTCAGCTAATGGATGCGGATGAGATGTGACTGAGGCTGAATCAGTTGCAATGGGTGCGAATGCCCATTCTCTCTTTCTGATGCTGAAATAGAAGATTCATGCATTTCCTGCAATTCTAAAAAACATTAGTTCGCATCAAAGGAAACAATTTAGTTCTTTAACTTGTCTCAAAAAAGGTAGTGACGATGAAAACCAAGAATTACCTGCAGTTGCCGCCGTCGATAAAACGTGGTCACTGCTCTCAACATAACATAGAGAGGTAGGATGATACCAGCAATCCTCAAAATCAACAGCTATTTTTTTTTTATGAAGTGTAAGTCAATATCCTGAGAAATAAAAGAAAAGCTTTCATATATTATAAGCTTTGGTGAAGTCTTACTGTGAAAAGCGGGATCGAGTACTGCTCAGCTCCACTCATAATAAAAGGGAGAGAATGACGCAGAACCAAAATAACCATGAACTGCAAACAAAAGATTTAATTTTAGACTTCGATATATGAAGTTACCGATTAGGATTCAATAATGGTAAAGCTAAGCAACTCACTGTAGCAGCTACCAAGCGACAATACATAATACTCTTTTCATGTGAAGCTGAATATTCATCATAGCTGGATCTCAGAAAAACATGGCCAGTTTGAGTCATTGTTACATATTGTTGATTGTAGATATCGCGCCTTGAGATTTCCCAGTTTCCCCTATAAGATGGGCCGTATAACCATCGTATAAGATGATATGGAACTGGAAAAAAAATGACCACTTGATATGAAAAGGAGCAGAATTAGTACCTGAAATTCATAGGACTAGTCCCATAGAGGAACAACTTAGGAGGGGCAGTATATCCCGGCTTAAATTGCTGGAACCATGTAAGAAGTAATGAGAGTTTTAGGCAATGCCCTGATGATGGAACATCTAGAATATGGAGACATATATAAGCAGGTAACATATAAAGAGAACTTATAAGAAGTACCTGAAGGCATATCTCACATGTGGTGTCACCCTTTTCATTACACCACTTCTGTATACACTTGCGATGAGCATACTGCAGGAGTTAAAATATCTGATCAGAAGAAAATAATCTACTGAATACTAAATGCAGCAATATGGGCTCAACCAGAAAAAAGAACCACAGAAACGACACGAGTATGAGGGTGATGGAAGTAATGATCATTACTTCACAGTCATAGTTCACCGAAAAAACAAGCAATGGGGACAGAGTTGTCATTGGTGATTTCGTTTAACCCAGACCAATCAACTGAAGAGCAATGTAATAATATATGGCTTTCTATATGAGGCAGTGCCAGCTGAAAATGAGAAAAACTGAAATGGTTTAGCACCAAGCTATCCCAACGAACATACGTCATACATGCTGTGCAACGACAACACAACAACAAGTCATCCCTAGTATCTAAAAATTATATGAATCTTTGTCCCGCGGTTTAGTTTTGTACAAGACAATATATCTGTACTTGAATCAAGAATATTCAAATATCACTTAATTATAAAGAAGACAACAGGATAGTTAAATCCTTCCTTTGGAGGACAAATATATATAATTTATTCTACAGAAGCCCGTTATCCCCTTTTAATGAGCTATATCATTCTTAAAGTCAACAGATAAAATGTAGGATCCTTGCATGCACCACATATTTACTATAGAACAAAATTTATATAATTCCAACACTTGGAAGAAAAAAGGTTGAATAAGATATGGGTAAATCTAGTCCATATCATCACATTAAGAAGCCAGACCCAAAAGGGTAGATCTCAACATATCTTCTAAACAAATGCTTCCCATTACGGAAGGTAGAAACAAGAGGTTACGATAATATGGTTCCTACGTGGCCAGTTTTCTCTCGGTTTCATGCAAGGAAGCCTACTTCAGTACTCACAGCTCACCATCCATTATGCGAACAAGAATCCGAATTGGGTAACTCAACATCAACCTGAAAGTTAATGGCTACAAGTTGCAACATCAATGACCAAATACCAAATGATCATGACAAATTAACAAAGCTAGTTTCGATAGTTTAAAACCAGCTTTATGTTGGATGTTTGATCAACTATATAAAACACGGCTAATACTTCTTGTTGCTTGTATCATATGATGAAGTGTTACGCTGATTATATGCATGGAATCTCTGACACAATAAATGTCTTCACGTCTAATAAAAACAGAAACAAAAGAACAAATTCTAGCCAAATGAACCAATTAGCTCGCAATATCCAACAAAGTATTCTCTTTTATAAGAACATAAGAAAAACAAAGGCACTCCTTCACCTTCAAGCTTCCGCAGCACGAACATGGGATCTCCATGTTGAAATCCTCATCCTCATCCTGGCAGATGCGGCATTCAACCAGTTTACCAGTGAACATCCCATCCCCAACAATTTTCCTTTCTGGAGCAAAGTCAGCTATGTCCACCGTTGACAATGAAGCAACTGGTGTGTTTGACCCCTGAGTTACACTTCCAATGGCAGCTTCCAGCGTCGACTCCGTGAGCAAACGGTCCACCAACAACACAAAATGGTCCCCCATAACTTCATTAAACACAGAAAGGAAGACCAAATTAAAAGAATATAAACCATATCCATGTAACTCCATGCTACCGGGGTAAAATCCATCAAATTAATCTACTGTCACATTTATTAGTGGCTTTTTGTTCAAAAGATATAAATTAAAGCTCAAATAAATAGACAAGAAATCTCAAACGCGTATAGACAGAAAAAGACCAACTGCGATAAAGAAAAGAAAGAGACCACAAAAACCATCACTATACGTAGTGGAAGATGTCGAATGAATGACCCAAAACGTGGACAATACAATAGGCAATAAGAGCTCAACAAAACATCAAAAAGCTCTAGAGGAAAGGAGTTAACCAACAAGCCAATCACAAGGAATCGTCTCTGTAACAACAGGGAGGAAACTGAAACAAACATCAAAGAGAACAAGTTCCCAAAAAGATGGGAGGAAAAGATCAAATTTTGATCCGATTTAAGAGCTCAAATACCAAAGACTTTAGATATTGTGAAGCCCTGAGCAACCCTAAGTCACCAACCATCAAATACAAGAAAATCAAGAACACGGAACCTCAAAAGAGTAAGGAAAAGCTCATGTATTCAATAAAGGCAACTCCTTTGCTCCATTGGAAAACAAAGAGAAGGGATCCAAGGAGAACCAAAGGACCAGCTAAGCCCTTTCCTAAAAGTACAACAATAAGCCGCAGATGGAAAGCCAAAAGGAAGATGAAAGGAAGCCACAATCGCCACAGGAACAACCCAAACAAACAAGAAAAAGGTAGCAGCAACAGAAAAGGCGGCACCTTTTCCATGGCTCCTCAAAGGTCTTACCTCTCTGCTTGCAAGATCACCCGGAAGCCAAAAGAGAACAAAGGGGAGGAAGAGAGGAGGAAGACTTCGGATACCTCTAGAGTAGGGAAAGAGAAGAGAGGAGAGAAGGGCGAGAGGAACAAAATGGATCGAGTCCGTCTTAATGAACTCTCTTCTCAGACACACACACAAGAGAAGTCTTCTTATATACTCCACAGCTTCCCATTTCCTATCATTTTAAGACAAAGAAAGGGTTTTCAAGGTAGCTTCAAATTGGTGTACCCACTCGTGGAGTAGATCATAAGAATCCATGAATATTATCAGCAGCAGTCATTAGCTATCCTTTTACTTCACTGCAAATAAATAATCATTGTACTAATTTGATGTCCATATTTTCTCTGTTCAGTCATTTTCCATGCTAAAAAGGTTCTGCAGCCAAAGGATGTGGTCACTGTGGATGACCCAAGTAAAGCCAATGAGATTGAGATTTGAATACTGGCTGAGGTTGGTCTGGTTGGCAACCTCCCCAATTCACTGATGGCTTATGGCCATCTCTGTAAGTTGATGTAATCCAAACCCCCAGTTTATGCAGTGGTTATGGGATCATGGTTTTGTAGTTGAGAAACCTGCCATATCTCCTCCATCCCATGACACAGGCAAATGTGGAGCTTGATGAGGATTCCATGTGGGGTCACCCACAAAGGTGGACTCGTTCCAATGCTTGGAGAAGTGGAGCCATTCTTGAGTCAGGCAATGTTTATCCAGTTGGATTCTCTTTGGGGAGCACTGCAAAGAACAACAACTTGGCAAGTCTAGTTTTGGAGTAGATTTGGAGTAATTGCAATTTGGAGTAGATTTGCCTTTTCCCGGAACCTATTAGTTTTTCAAGTTAAAATTGTCTTCTTTATCTTTCCATAATATTATAATAATTTAATTTAATTTTACATTAAAAAAAAGGATTAAGATGGATTGTTACATGTTATGAAAACCAAGATCTGTCGTATCGTACCGACGTTTCGACCCGGGCTCGATACCGATACGATACGGTATACCGCTCGGTACACCCAGGTGTACCGAGCGGTACACTCAGATGTACCGAGCGGTACACTCAGATGTACCGAGCATTGTAGCACTGCTACGATGCTACAGTGCACTACTACAATGCACGGTACGGTACAAGATGATCCGTGTATCGTTGGTCTGTCGGTCCGGTACGACAGACGTTGATGAAAACATCAAGATAATTATAATATATTTTCTTTATTCTATCAAATCAAATAGTAAAACAAAATTGTTACATGTTATAAAAACAATTAATAATAATAAGATATGAAAAAAATTAATAATAATAATAATAATAATAATAATAATATAGTCTTCTTCCTATCTTGTTCTTCCCATTTGCAGCAAGAATCACATGGTCCATAAGATATGGAAGGATTGTTTTGGATAAACATGGGGGGATGCATAAGATGTGGATTTTATTATTAAATATTAATATTATTATTTTTCACCTTATCAACAAATGATGTCAGCACTGATCCTCTTCCATAATCAACCAATAAGAACACACTTTGAGATATGACCAGAATGGTCAGTGATTTAGAGTATGGACAAAGTTAAATATGACATGCAAATGTCTTGATAGTGTGGGTCCACCCAAAAGTTGACAATGTCATTGACAGATTATATTGTTTATTTTCTTCTGAATTTTTTCTCTCAATTTGATGATCTAAACAACAGCAGAAGACAATATTGGAATCTAGGAATCTAATTAGCAGAGTACCAAGCAATGGTATCTCTTTTAGATTCAGTGAATTCCAAAGTCCACATAGGGATTAAATAGTAATTAATGAAGTAACTTCTTCCTCTGAGGTTGAGCTGAGGTCCATGCCATGTCAAATGTCATGTCAAAAAGCTTATTCTCCATCTTTTTGGATTAAAAACAAAGAGAGAGAGAGAGAGAGAGAGAGAGAGCGAGAGAGAGAGACTTTATTTGATGGACACTTACTATTCTGTTTAATTTTTTAAATAATAAAATGATTAAGATGAGATTTAATTTTAAAATCTTGTTTATCCATCATTTATATATTTGACATGTTTAAAAAATTTGATATATCTTATTTGATTAAGATTGTTGGATGAGACTTCCATCTTATCATTATCAGGCTAATATTTTAAGTATAAAAATTTATTAAATAAGATTTCAAATTCTTAATCGTTGTTGTTGAGTTTATTATATCACCATCAGACCAATATTATTAGTATAAAAATTTTTTAGATATAAAAATTTATTAGATGAGATTACGAACCCTTAACTCTTCGTGAGTAAGTCTAATACAAAATCATATTAGATGAGATTACGAACCCTTAAATATTAAAATTTTATCATATTAGATTTTAAAAGTCACGATAAATTATAAATTTGTTGAGTGATAGACGAATTTGATACATCATCATCAGACTCATTATATTAAATAAAATAATCAATCTCACTAATCAATCTTATTATTTATATTTGTTTAGGTTTATATCCCTTCGGGAGAGAGATAGAGAAGAAAAAATAATCCAAGATCGGAAGAGATTGTCATGAATCCTATTTACAATATGTTACAAACCTAAGTTAAAGTTCAAGATCGGAAGAGATTGTCATGTAATTAGGAGATTGTTTTCTTAGTTGATTGTAATAGGATTCATGATTGCTCTTCACACTCTCCACACACATCCACTATGGTCTGGTGTGTGTGTGTCAGCTAACTGCAAGTAGCTGATCGGGGCAAGTGAACTTCTGCTTGCTGCTAGGCTATCATAAGATCACTACATCTATGACAGGCAGCCTTCAAAGTTTCCTGAGATCATCCTCATGATTGTGCAGCACCTAAAGTTGAAAGTGATCTCACTGCAAACAGCTGATGCTCCTCACAGTTTGATTGAATGAAATGGGAGGGCTGGTCCCTCACAAGATCATTAATCCTGTGACTAGTAGTCTTCAAGCTTTCCTGTTACAGCAACATGCTTTTCCATCACCTAAAGTTGGAAGGGAGCTCCTCCTCCCCATGGCTGTTTCTATCTTCACAAGGGCAGGTTGGAAGTTGGTGGCACGCATGCCATTGAATGATCATTCTCTCAAGTCTCCTCTCACCTCTTATGATCTATTAAGATCAATGTATTTATTCATATCTATAAAGTGGTTGTTTGGATGATTTCAACCCCCATTCTCTTTTGTCATAAAAGAGTAGCCGATTTTCTTATAAACTATTTATATTTTAAGCATTTTTCGATCGATATCTCTCGTTTTACTTTTTTTTTTTTTTTTCAATCGGTGTCCATAATTTAAAAATATCCAAAATATTCCTAAAAAAAATTATCAAATTTTTTCACTCATTTTTTTATCAGTTTTAAACTATTACACTATTTTCATTTCGATCGTTTAGAGTATTTTTTAAATAATTTTTATAGTATTTTATTGAGATATCGAAACCACTATAAAGACTATTGAAAAACATTATAGATTGTATCTTTTTTATTGTCGTAGATCGTTACAATATTATATTTTTAAACTTATAATAAGTTTAATTGAGGTTAAGAGTTCATTTGAATCATTTATAATGCTTTTGAGTAGGTTTTACAATACTTCAATTGTAGTGATCAAAGGACTCAAAAATTTTAATTTTTTATTTCTATTTTAGTAATATTATTTTTAAATTATTGTAAATACTTATATGAATTATAAAAAAATAAGTTTCGATATCAATTAGCTCATTTTATTTTATAATATATTTGTTGTGTTAACGAAAATACCGCAACAGACTAAAAACACTATAATAAACTAAAATACTAATAGGAGAGAAAATCTCTAAGGAACAGATTAAGTATTTTTAAAATAAAGAATTCTGCTTGAGAAAAAAAAACATAGAAAATATTTTGTACTTAAAAAATGTAGATATTTTATAAGAAAATCAACCTAAAAGAGTAATCTTATCAAAATCATACAAACAAATCGAGTTTGGTCCAAAAGATTTGTGAATACATTGATCCAAAATTTAACTTGATTAAATTAAATACATCCAAGTTTTCTTTTCAATAATCAACAAGTAGATGTGAATTGATTACGTAGCTTGTGATCGTTGTGGATTCTTTCTTGTTTGATTGTGACCCAAACTATCGAAGAAATTGGTAGATCAACTAAAGTTATTAGTTTAACAATCATATTTATGATAGATATTACATGACACCAAATTTTGATCGATTAAAAATATGGTAAAGAAATTGATGGAAGAATCACTCGTATGAATCCCTACGATTAATCTCCATCACAGTAAATATAATTAAAAGTACTTTATTATAATAATTAATAATTATAGTTATCATCAAAGCACTAGAACATATATTTTCAAAAGTTTAAGGTAAGCTCTGAAAGTCAAAAATATTCTTTGATAATGATTATCCAACGAAACTTCGAGTCTCATATTTATATAGTTTTGACTCTCTTAAAGATAAAATTATATTAGTACATGACTAATCAAAATCATTATAAATCTCATTAAGCATGATCTCTTATGCAAATAAGTCTTCTTGTATGAAATAACAACTCTAAATTTTTTAAATATTAACAGTAATCACCTTTGGAATATAATCAACATTTATCATAACTTGATTTTTGATTTAATTTGTAATGAAAAAAATATTACATTTCTTATGATCCATATTCGATCTTGATAAATTACAATCATAAAACTTAATAATTTGAAAACTATTAATTCCATCATAAGCTACTATAATTAGTTGACAATAAAAAACTTTACATTTTGCTTTTATTAGTTGCAATATGTTTAATATCAAAAGTATTTTGAACCATACAGTCTTTCAAGACTTTTTGAAATTTAGCTCTATCTCAAAACACATGTACTATGATATTATTTGAGTTACAAAATAATAGATATCAAAAATATATAATAAAATAACTTTAATATCATTCAAATATCATAACCAACAAAAAGATGAACAATCATCATCTTAAATGAAAAGAATTAGTATATTTAACGATACATCATCGTCATACCAATAATATTTAACGAGCACTCATTCAATATTATTATATATGTTTTCACTTAAAATAATTCACTAGTCAATAACATGATTACGGTCATTTCATTTTTAACCTCTTCTTCTATTCTTTCTTTAATAAATTTATTTTTAAAAATATCCTCATTATCTTCATTTTTATCAATCGTCTTACAAACTAATCACATGAATGATGACACATGTGACCTGATACGTAATCCTTTTTCTATTATTATTATGATATTTTCTCACTTTATATTATTTGATGCATAAATATATTGTGATGTTCATAGATCTAAGCAATGAAAATCGGATCGTGATGAGATCACGATAATGAGACTGATTCACTTTTAAACACAGACCCTAAATAATCCTGGTCATTGGTTACTTAAAAGGGATATCGAGATAACCAGATAAACTAGTATGTTATATACCCATCCATATAATATATGTAGCTGGTTTCATAACTGCTCATGTGGGGATGTTAGGGCTACATTGCAGGTGCTCATTGGAGAATGAGTTCATTAATTGATTTGCTTATGAAATGTTGAATGGTTGATGATACCTTATTATCTGACAACGATTCTATTGTCCCAATGGTGTACCTGATTTTTAGACTTGAGACACCAAAGATGTCATGTACGAGTACTCTACTCTTTGATACCAGACTTATAGGTTTAGAAGTTCTGGATCTAGTATAATCGATCATCAAGAGTGACAGCCAATCTTACGAGGGCTATTGAGTGTCGATAGAGGATCATCCGCTCTCGATATCATGAGAGAAATATCCTATATATTCTTGCTCAAACAAATCTTTGGCTAAGGTCATTCGGATTAAAAGAGAAAGAGTTCTTTAGAAGAATCCGATTAGAGCGAGACCCAAGGAGAAACCATATTGGGCATGATAGCACCATGCCACGTATATGGTCTCTAGGATATTAGATGAGTGAGGGACTATAGGTACATGGTAACTGAGGACATATATGTCCAAAAGATTGGATTCTTTTGTATCGTTTGGGGATTACGGCGTAGTGGCCTCGTACATCTACAATCGATGAGTCGAGTGAATTATTATGGAGATAATAATTCATTAAGCTAGAAGAAGTTCTAACAGATATGACTCACGACCAGCTCGATATTGGGTGTAGAGGATCACACACATATGGTAGGTGTTACGATGAGTAGAGGTTCAGATATAAGATATCCACCCGAGCCCTTATTTTACTAAATATCTAATATGCCTTTGAATTATTGGATCATATGGACGCGATCCAATAAGAGTCAATGAGAGATTATTGGATAGAGATCCACTGATCTAAGAAGCTTAAGTAGCTAGATGGAGATCCAATACTCAATACGGCGGGATCTATTATGGTTAAATTGACAATGGGCCTCTATAAATATAAGAGAACCAAAGAGTTATAGGCTTGGCCTTTTTGGTTGCTACCTTCTATTCTCCTCTCCCCTTCTCTACCTCAGATAGTAGGTGTGGAGAGTTAGGCAATAATTCGAGAAGAATCTTCACAGCCCCTACCGTGTAGATCACAATTAGAGAGGAGGACACTTGACTTCCTTCATCCTCTCCTACAGATCTGTAGGTTTTCAGGGATATACAATCTCCCTAGGTAACACAACTATCTCATGTGTGGTTTTTAGTTTTGCAGTTTTTTTGCACACCAATCTTCGCACGATGATGAACACCTTTTTGGGAAATCTAGGATTTTTGTTTTCTATTCTTTCGATACACATCTGATGTCGCCCCTAAATTTTCCTATAGTGGTATCAGAGCTAGGTTGTTCGTGCAAAAGATTAGTTTTAAATTACATGTATTGTGTTTGAGAAAAGCTTTTGACGTCAAAATCGTTGACGAAAAAGATGAGAGAATGTAACAATTGTTGCTACCCTCGTAAGTTGGCCAAAGGCTACTTGCAGCCTTGGCCGAGAGCTCCCTTGGGAGCTCTCAGCCTAGCCACCTGTGTGTAGGTGGCTTGTGGCCTACAACACCTACAGGTAGGCAACCGCATGGGCGGCCTGCCCATGAGGGCAAGTGGCACCCACAGTGGTGCTTGAGTGTCACGGACAAACTTTTAAACATGATATTTAATGTAATGCTTATGTATGTTTGTATCTTTTGGTATGTTCATTCTTTGCCTAGCATGTAGAGGGATAGCCGAAGGCTTAATAGTCCCATTTTAGTTAAGTTTGGTGGCCGCTTTAAGCTTGTAAATAAAGGTTATGTCATGTGAACACTTATGAGAGATTTTCGATCTGTAATAGACCATTTTGACCCTTTGTTGTGCAACTGTTCAGAGCTTGTAATGTTTGTTTGTAATTGCATTGTCTATAAAGTGTTTTCAGAAATGTTTGCTTGTGGATCCCGAATGAGGCATTTTCTCTAACTCGTTCTCTCTTTTGTGGATCCTAAGGGACCATGAGAGACTTCGGGGAGGCTGACCTTTGCAGACGGACATGCAAGGATGCAGCACGACTTAGGCAAAATCAGCTAAGTCCATGATAGATGGTATCAGAGCGAGACAAGTACTTATAGAAATACTTAGCATGCAAATGTGGGGGACCTAGCGGGGTTGTGTTGAGGGCAATCAGCACACGCGCGATCGTTTGGGGGAAAACGAGCATGGAGATGTAGGGAAAGGGAGTCGCTCAGAGGAGCGAGCATTTGAGATTGGCATTCGGAGGAATGGTCAACCCTTCACACAAGAGGCACCACAAGAATAAGCAAGCTTGGAAGAATGCGGAGCACACAAAGGTTGGGATGGTTGAGTTTGAGCTATGGCTCAACGTTGATAACTATACTTGATGGTGCTCAAGGCAAGCGAGACGCTTGGTAAAGGATGAGACCATGCAAGGTGGAATGAGTTGCTCGGTGACTGAAAGAGTTGTGCAAAGCTCACAGAGGTGAGAGGAATTGCTAACTCGAAGAATTCGGTACTCATGCATAGGCTTGTATGCAGATGATGGAATATTCGCGGCCATCCCAAGGCGACCGAAACTCGATGCCATGGAGCATTGAAACTTTCTCTTTGGTATGTGAAGGATACATCCGTAGGAGGCTGAAGTGTGCAGTGAGTTCAGTATGTTGCTAGGCCTTGAGTGGTGCAACGGGGGCTGTATTGACGTGGAGTCACAATCTAGCAAGTGTGTTTGTAGGAGGCAGAACAATGCACAATTTGTTCAGCAAATCGGAGTAGTCCAAGGGGATGGTGGTCTTTGAAATGAAGAGAGATGTTGCTCCAATAGGATAGATATCCAGAAGGGATAAGTCTCGACTCTCCAAAGGGAGAATCATGTGTAACAGACTATACATGTTGAGGAGGAGTACCTCAATAAACAACAACTCCACGAAGCTCAATGGATCGAGCAAGAGACAAGGAGTTGTTATATGATCTCGCTTGAAAGAATGCATTGGTGGATGCATTACGAGATCAAGTGGGGGAGTGACCCAAAGCAACACAAATAAAGACACACTTGGAGTTGATATGGAGATCGAACTCAAGGGAGGGCTGACCCGTGGAATGGTGGGCGCGAGGGCCACCATCAACTCAATGCAAAAACGAGAAGTGGAGTAACTTGGGTGTAACTTGGCGAAGTACCCAAGCCGCATGAAGGGAGCCAGCATAGAAGATGGAACATGGAGCGGAGGCACAATGCTTTCCTTGGATAGAGGTTAAGGACATGAACTCTTGCAGAGGCAAGAGCAGGATCATGTTGTTCTATGGGCCCTTCATTCTGTCGAAACAGACTCATCTTGCATAGTGCCAAAGATGAAGGGAGCTTCTGGGCACATGCACCTTATCTCGGAGAAGCATTTGATGGAGGAACTAAGGCGACTCAACTTGCGAAGGTGAAGTTGGGTTCAGAAGGCCTTAGCACGAGACAAGAGGACGCGGAGGCTACTAGGCCATAGATTGTCCTAGAGCGGTGCTTCATCTAGGTGCGACCCAAGAGTGGGTGGATGAAGGTCGATTGCCAAAGGAGCGAACAAAATCAAAGGTGGAAGAAACCCTGCGATGTATTGACAGAGGCCATATATGGAGAGATCATAATTCGAGTTCATCCCATAAGGATCATAATGCAATAGAGATGTCACCAGGAGGCGACATGGTGCAGCGGATCGTGGTGGAACAGTCCGTGGCAATGCAATACATACGACATTGTCCTATGAGGGACTAGATTATACGGAGGTATGATCGAGAGCTACTGGAAGCTCCACTTCAATGAACAACACGACGACAAGAAGGGCTCAAGGAGTGCAGGCCATGGTGCCGCAGAGGTGGGTCTTCCATGCGTGCATCGAATTTTGCATCGAATGAAAGCCTTGGTCATCAGCATATGGGGGTTGTGTTCTACTAAGGGAAAAGTTTGAATGCAAGTACCAGTGAATCCTAGGAGAAGGACTTGATCATGTAGAGGTATGATCAAAACAGCTGGAGAGTTGGACTGCTCTAGAGCCCACATTCACTTAAGGGAGCCCAGCAAGTCAGAGGACAAGATCGAGTAAGTGAACGTTGCTACCAAGGAAGCTAAGGAGGACAGAATCAATGCAAATCCTATAACGTGATGGCAGAGGCCATGCATTGGAGTTATAGTCTATCTTTCCATCGACCAAAGGGAGCTGCTTGGAGAACACAGATGTGTTGAAGCAGGGGGTCGAAAGGGATGAGGAAGTAACAATGAGTCCAGAGGGACTTAGCTACCCAAAATCAAGCATCAATTAGAATGGAGGTGGACTCGGAGGAGTGCCACAGAGACATATCTACTGATCGTGAAGAAAAAGGATGTAGATGCGAGGCGATAGATAGTAGGGCCATGGGCATGGCAACACTATGGTACCAAAGAGGCAGGACTTCTGTGAAAGTCTTTGATCCCTTGCTCTCATGGAGGGAGAGCGCTTGGTCGTGAAAGGGACCGAGGAGGTAGAGCATGTAGAGGCAAACTCCAAGTACCGAGACAAGGCTGAAGGGCAGAGGCTAAGGAACTTTGTAAGATCCGTATCAATGAGCTTCTCATCAAGATAGCTAAAAGTGAAGGACTTCGGGTCATGCAAGAGTGCACGACCAAGGAACGAAGCAGGCAGTACACAGTGTTGTACATTTGCTACTCAGTGGAGTAGGCGGTAGGGTTGATGGAGAAGACGGTACAATCCCAGATGCGACCAAATCTATTAGAGAATTACTCCAAGTTGGGGTGAAAACTTCCTGCATTGTAGAAGTTTGATGGCATTGAAAAGGTGAATCACAGTAACTAACTCAACGTGAGGAGTGCAAATACTTCAAGTGCTTCAAAAGTGTGAGCAAAGAGTAGGCGAAGGCCAATAACCAGCTCGATGCATGGAGTACAACCTCAAGGAGGTGGGCGAAGTTGAGTAACCTTTGCCTTCTCAACTCTTAAGAGAATGGGCAAAACCGAATACCCCAATTCTCTTATCTATCCAGCAGAGGAGCTATGCACAGGTTCAAAGACCCTTCGAAGATAATGAAAGATAATAGTTGTCAAATCCTCACCAACAGTGATCGGTGCTACTGAGAGTAGATTATCTGCTTCATTTCTCAATGAAATGTCAATCGAAAGCGGAAGTGATGTGAACCTACTTGGAAGTGACAACTAAGTAAAAGTGAAAGAAGAGTCAATGAGCAAATTTTGTAGAGGAAGAACCCAAAACATCAGAAGTTTGTGAGACGATCCTCGTTAAAGCTCCAACAAGCATCCACCCAATTCAAGTAGTATGAGGCATTTGAGAGACTGACGCATAGTAAGGATGGTATTTTCCTTCATCTGGAGGATCTGCAGGAACCAACAGGGATCAACACAACTCAACCAACCCCACACTAGAGTCAGAGTCATTAGAGAGTTGAAGCAGCATGGCAGATCAAAGGTTCGACTACTCAAAAACAACAGCGAAGAGCAGCTAGGAGCCAGGAGGCGCATTGCAGCTGGAGCAGAAGATTGAAGACTCAGCAAAGGCGAGGAGTTACAGTGTCGGCAAAGGCTTCGATGAGGACATCGAAGGAATAAGTGGGGGAGAATGTCACAGACAAACTTCTAAACAGGATGTTTGATATAATACTTATGTATGTCCATGTCTTTTAGTATGTTCATTCTTTGCCTAGCATGTAGAGGGACAACCGAAGGCTTAATAGTCCTATTTTAGTTGGGTTTGGTGGCCGCTTTAAGCTTGTAAATAAAGATTATGTCATGTGGACACTTGGGAGAGATTTTCGATCTATAATGGACTATTTTGACCATTTATTATGCAATTGTTCAGAGTTTGTAATGTCTGTTTGTAATTTGCATTGTCTATGAAGTGTTTACGGAAATGTTTGCTTGTGGATCCCGAATGAGGCGTTTTCTCTAACCCGTTCTCTCTTTTGTGGATCCTAAGAGACCATGGGAGACTTCGGGGAGGTTGACCTTTACGGTCGGACATGCAAGGATGCCGCATGACTTAGGTAAAATCAGCTAAGTCATTGACATAGGGGGGCGATGATGTCTACGGGCACTGGGCCCGTAGGCAGGGGCGACGCCCTCCCGACGTAGTGGCCATAGCCAGTGGGGTGGCAGCAGCCACAATGTAGCAGGCAGGAGCTAGGGTTTAGGGTTTTTGAAAAAGGATAGTTTTGCACCTCAAAAATTTTAAAATTCTATATTATGTCCCTTTTATCTCAATTATCAAAATACCCCTCATAATTTAGAAAATTCTTTGCATGTCCCTACTTTCATAAAAATATTAGTTAATTAAAAGATCATCACGAAAGGGACATCGCATAATGGCTTGTTGTATGTTAGACACTGCTCCACATATCATGAATGTAAGTAAGTCTAAGAGAAAACGAGATGAGGTAAACGATGCATACATGTGGTATTATAGACTACGTCATATCCATGAGGGAAGGATTCAAAAGTTGCTAAAGGATGAATACATAGATTCATTCGACTATGAGTCATATATAATTTGTGAACCTTACCTTTATGGAAAACTAACCAACTTTATATTTAGTGAAATTGGAGAGAGAGTCACTGAATTGTTGAAACTCATACGTAGTGATATATGTTGTCTCATGTCAACTCATGTCACAGGCGGTTACTCCTACTTCATTACTTTTACTAAAGATTTCTCTAGGTATGAACACATGTACCTAATGAAGTACAAGTTCAAGGCATTCGAGAAATTTAGGGAGTATAAGAATAAAGTAAAGAACAAGACTAAAAAAAGTATCAAGGCTCTTCGTTTAGATCAAAGAGGTGAGTACTTGAGTATAGGATTCACCTAGTTCCTCAAGGACCATGAGATTCTATTCTAATAGACCCTCTTTATACACCTCAGCTCAATGGTGTCTCCGAGAGGAGGAATCATATACTGTTAGATATGGTGCAGTCTATGATGAGTTTTGCGGACCTTCCCATCTCATTCTGGGGATACACTATAGAGACCTTATATAAAATATCTACTCTATATAAAATATGGAATGGGAAGAAACCGATTTTAAGATTGTTAAGATTTACGGTTGCCTTACCTACGTTAAAAAATACCACCCCGATAAGTTGGAATCTAGGATGGAGCGGTGCAAGTTTATGGGATACCCCAAGGAAACTTATGAGTATTATTTCTATCACCCTGAGGACCAAAAGATCTTTGTATCCAAGAGAGCAGTGTTTCTTGAGAAGGAACACATTCTTGATGGAGATAGTGAGAGTGTGATAGAGTTAAACGAGATTGGAGAACCTAGCTCAAGCTCCACTCCATAGTCCGAGTCTGTTCAAGTACTTAGGACACAAGTTTTAACTTTATGTAGGTCTAGCAGAGGACCTCATCCTTATGAGAGATATGTATGATATATTAGAGAAGAAGATGTTGAAGATAATGATCCTCAGACATATAAGGAGGCTATTATGAGTATAAACTCTAGGAAGTGGCAAGAAGCCATAAATTCTAAGATAGATTTCATGTACTTCAACAAAGTTTAGAACCTAGTTGGTGCACCCGAGAGTATTGTACTCATTGATTGCAAGTAGATCTTCAAGAAGAAGATCAGAGTAGATGAACATGTAGAAACCTATAAAGTAAGGTTAGAGGTTAAGGGGTATTGTTAAAGGCAAAGTATTGATTATGACGAAACCTTTTCACCCGTAGCCATGCTAAAATTCATCATAATTTTATTAACTATTTGCAGCACATTATAATTATAAGATTTGACAAATAGATGTGAAACCATATTTCTCAATGACAACTTCAAGAAAGAGGTATATATGATATAGCATGAGGGATTTGTGTCCAAAGAAAGTTTAAATAAGGTGTGCAAGTTGCTTAGATCCATCTATGGATTAAAGCAAGCTTTCCAAAGTTGGAACATAAGATTTGATCAGACAATCAGATCTTATGACTTCGTTAAGAACGAAGACGAACATTGTATATACAAGAAGGTAAGTGAGAGTGCTATCATGTTTTTGGTGTTATATGTAGATGACATCATAATCATTTGAGAATAATATAGGAATGCTCTCCACAGTAAAGGCTTAGCTATCTAGATACTTCTCTATGAAGGACTCAGGGAAAGCATTCTACATATTGGGGATTCCAATATATAGAGATAGATCTAAGAGGATGCTTAGCTTGTCTCTATCCAGGTACATAGAAACCATAATCAAAAGGTTTGACATAAAAAATTTCAAGAGAAATCTCATACCAATAAGACATAAGATATTACTTTCTAGGAGTATGTCCCTAAAGACCCCTGAAGAAAGGGCAGATATAGATAGAATATCATACGCCTCAGCGAGAAGATTTATCATGTATGTCATGCTATGTACCATGCCTGATATAGCGCATGCTCTGAGTGTCACGAGCAGGTATCAGGTAGATCTAGGCTTGAAGCACTGGAAAGCAGTAAAGTATATCCTTAAGTACTTGAGAATGACTAAGGATCTTTTACTAGTATATGGAGAAAGTAACCTTAGGGTTGAGGGCTACACGGACTCGAGCTTCCAGTCTAATGTCGATGATAGCAAGTCTATTTTAGGATACATATTCACCCTGAATAGATGAACAATATGTTGGAAGAGTTCCAAGAAAAATACTATTGTTGACTCAACCACAGAGATGGAATGCATTATTACGGTAAAAGACAATAAAGGAGGAGTCTGGATGAAGAAGTTCATCAGAGATCTAGGAGTTGTGCCGGGCAGTGAGGAGTCGATTCTCTTATATTGCAACAATTATGAGGTGATTGCTCAATGAGGAAACTCGAGTCTCATCAAAAGTGTTCTAAGGAAATTTTAACTTTTGAGAGAGATCATAGCTTGAGGAGATGTAGTAACGAAAAGAGTTTCATCCAAAAATAACATTACAGATCCATTAATAAAGTCGTTATCTCATATTGTCTTTGAGTGTCATCGGGGTTTGATAAAGATCAGACACATATGTGATTGATTTTAGGTCAAGTGAGGGATTGCTAGTCATAGGTACCTTGCAAGCCAATCACATGAGTGATGACACGTGTGACATGACACGTAGTCTTTTTGTTTATTATTATTATGATATTTTCTCACTTTATATTGCTTGATGCATAAATATATTATGATGTTCATGGATATATGTAATAAGAATCAGATTGTGATGAGATCATGATAATGAGACCGATTAACTTTTAAACACATACCATAAATAATAATGATCATAGATTACTCAAGAGAGATATCGAGATAACCGGATAGACTGATATATTGTATACCCATCCATATGATAGAGATAACTGGTCTCATAGCTACTCATATGGGGACACGAGGGCTATAGTACAAATATTGATTTGAGAATGAGTTTATTGATTGATCCGCTCATGGAATGCTAGATAATTGATGATACCTCATTGTCAAACAACGATTCTGTCATTCTAGCGGTGTACCTGGTCCGTAGACTTAAGACACCAAAAAAGTTATGTATGAGTACTTCACTCTTTAATATCATACTTATAGGTTTAGAAATTTCAGATATAGTACAACCGATAATTGGGAGTAATAACAAACCTTATGAGGGCTAATGAGTGTCAATAGAGAATCATCTGTTCTCGGTATCAGGAGAGAAATATCCTATGTGTTCTTGTTCAGATAAATCATTGGCCAAGGTCATTCAGAGTGAGAGAGAAAGAGTTCTTTGAGAGAATCCAATTAGAGCGAGACTTGAGGAGAAATCATATGAGCCTAACAGTATTATGCCCCGTGTATAGTCTCAAGGAAATTAGATAAATGAGAGACTATATGTATATAGTAATTAAGGATAAATAAGTTCAAATGATTGGATTTACTTGTATCGTTTGGGGATTGCGACATAATAGTCTAGTACGTTTGTAGTCGATGAGTCAAGTGAATTATTTTGAAGATAATAATTTACTAAGCCAGAAGAAGTTTTGATAGATATGACTCATAACCAGCTCGGTATTGGGCTAAAGGGTCACACACATATAATAGGTGTTACGACGAGTAAAGGTTCGGATATGAGATATCCATCGGAGCTCTTATCTTATTGGATATCTAATAAGCTTTTGAATTATTAGATCTTATGGATGAAATCCAATAAGAGCTAATGAGAGATTATTTAATAGAGATTTATTAATCTAATATGCTTGGGTAGTTGGATGGAGATCAAATACCCAATAAGATAGAATCTATTAAGGTTAAGTTGATAAGGGGGCTCTATAAATAAGAGAGAACTAAAAGGCCATATGTTAGATCTTTTTGGTTGTCACCTCTTATTCTCTTCTCTCATTCTCTTCCTCAGGTAGCAGGTGTGGAGATTTGGGTAACGAGTTAAGGAGTATCTTCGTAGCCCATATCATGTGGATCATCGTTAAATAGGAGGACGTTTGATCTCTTTCATCCTCTCCTACATATCTACAGGATTTCAGGGATATACGATCTTCCTAAATAACATAACTATTTCACACATGATTTTTAATTTTGTGGGTTTTTACGCATCAATCTTCGCACGACGACAAACACTTTTTAAAAAATTTGAGATTTTTGTTTTATGTTGTTCCACTAAGCATGTGATGTCATCTCTATATTTTTCTATAATTATCATCATAATAAAATGAGTGATTTAAGTCCATATAAAGAGTCCTAAAACCTTAAGTAGGTGCAATTGACTTTTGTCTAATGTATCACCTAATATCTAGTTATATCATTAAAAAAATAAAAATATTTTATAGGGAGCCATTTGAGATCATTAGGAAAAAATAATTTTTACTATGAACCAATATAATAATAAAATATGTACCTGGGCTTGCATGAAAGTTTCATGAAAACTTTGATACATGCAATGTTTATTAACAAACTCTCATCTTTAATAATAAACATCATAGAAAGGGAGAGAATTTGATGAAAAGTGCACTTCAAATATTTTTAAAAAGTTAAGATAATTTTGACCAGTCCAAGTATGTGCTATGCTATTTTTGATCTGATTAAAAAAAAATTCTCTACACCAATATTTTACTAGGTATTTTAGATCAATTAAGAAGGTCAAATGTCAATCCATGATATTTCGATAGAAATAGAAAAAGACTTGGATAAAATTAAAAAATGACACACTATGCCAAATAAATAAAAAATATCAAAAAATTCTCTAAAATAGAAAAACACTAACATATATCCACATGGTATAATTCAATACTTTCATGAAATATTCATGACATTTTGATAATATTTTTGGTAATCCATGAACCAATATAATAATAAAATGAGTTATAATACATTGGCTTATATGAAAGTACAACATGTAAAAACTTCTTTGATAAGCTCTTAGATTTACTAATAAACATCAAACAAGGGAAGAAGATTTGAAGTGCATAACTAGATGATTCATGAAATCAAACAATCCACGAACAGTACAATAGATTACAATACATTGGCTTCCATGAAAGTATAACATGAAACCCTTGATACATGCAATGTTCTTTGACAAGTTTTCAGATTTACCAATAAATATCAAACATGGGAAGAGAATTTAAATACCACACTATTATAAAAACCCTATATGTATTTTATATTATTTAAATAAGTATTAAATAATCGAATAGTAACAAAGACAACAACATATTTATATGATACTTTTTGTCTTCTTGATTCAAGAATAAAGAAAAAGACAAAGAATAATAGTAGCCCCTGAATAGAAAAAAAAAAAAAAAAAAAAAAGAAAGAAATGGACAAGAAGAAAAGTGACAAAAGAGACTTAAAAGATAAGGTATTCATCAAGATTAGCACCCCTATACAGGTTTTCTTAGCCAAATAATAATAATAAATAAATAAATAAATAAATAAATAAATAAATAAATAAATAAATAAATTAGTAATGAACCATTTCAACCAGAATCGATCATCAAAGCCTCACTGAACCAGCAATCCAAAAGTCACTATTTTGGGCAAGAAAATAATGACTTTGTTGCCTATGATAGGTGTTCGGAAAAACCCAAAATTAAGGATTTTTTTTGAAAGAATTCATCTAATTTTATATTATTATAAAATAAAAAATATATATATGATAAAAGAGAAAAAAAAAATATAGGGTCTTCATCGAAATCAATATCACTACTGGGACAATAACTTACCATACACTATAGCAGCCATTACACATGTTTTCTTAATAAAAAAAATATTAAACTCGAATCGATCGATAAAACCTAAGGAAACGAATGATCCAAAAGCCACTATTTTGGATGCAAAAATAATGATTTAGCTGTGTAGAGTAGATGAGTAAAATAGTACATTTAGAGGTGTTCTTTGGATATTAAAAAAAAACCTAAAATTAAAGTTTTTCTTTTCAAGAATTCAGCTAATTTATATTATTCTAAAATATAAAAAAATTTAAATGGAGATGCAGGGGATCGAACCCTGTACCTCTCGCATGCAAAGCGAGCGCTCTACCATTTGAGCTACATCCCCGTTGATACATTAATTATTTTTATTTTTATATAAAGAATAATAAACAATTAAATGAGATGGGTGCAAATGCAAAAACACTCCGTACTCCTCAAATCAGATTACCTAGCTTTCTTGGATTAACATAAGTATCCGTACTAATAGACCTGAATAGATAATCATACAGAAATAGAGAGTTCATCTCATTACTTTATTGAGAATTAATGATCTCTCTTTAGGCCCGATGGGCTAACTTTCTCATTAGCATCTCTTCAGCCCAGTTGACGCCGCTTGCGCCACGAGTCGAATCGCCGCCGTTGGTTCAGAATTTGTAACACGGTCGCCGATCGTACGGTCACCGTTTGCTGCCGTGAGGAATCGGAGGAAGCTTCTCGAAAGAAAATTAAATAAATATCAATAACGAAAGGAGAGGAGAGGGTCTGAGAGGCGTCGCTTTGGAGGAGCCTTCGATTTGAGGTAGGCGTCCCCTCCTCGTTAGGGTTCTTACTGGTTTCGATCTCGTTTTCCACCTTTGGATCCTTTATCTCTGGTCTGGTAAGCTTGGATCTCCTTCTGTACGATCAGTTTCTTGGTATGTTTGTACTAGGGTTTCTTGATTTAGGGTTCTTTGTTTACTGTAGAACGTATGCCTGCTTCTTCCTTTTTGGTTATTACGTTGTTGTTATTAGATCAATTGAATCGGAGATTAGCAGACTGTTGTTGCCTAAATTTCATCCTAGGTTGAAGATGTGATGAAAGAGCTGGATAAATCCGAGTGAGGTCGTATTGTCATCACCTGTTTCTAGGTGCTGGAAACAGAGATCTTAATGCTCCTAATGTCGTTTTGCAGAATCACATGTTCGGATACGTTATCCTTGTTATCCTAGAACCGTCCTTCTAAGTGCTGCAATGTGAATTATTGCTTTGTCGCAGCTATTTCCTCTTTCGATGTTAAGTGTTCAAGTCAGGAACGCTGTGTGAATGGCTATGTTGCTCTCTTGGGTGTAGTGTTTGTTGTTAGTGCCTATAAGGGTCGAAGGGATTTCATCTGAACAATGTCCTTGTTGGTTAGGAAAAGAAAAGTCAAGCCTGTACAAGTGCAGTTATTCACAAGGATGATGTAGTAGGCAAGTACTTTTTGGTTTAGGTGCAAATATCTCATGAAAAATGGCTCAGTGTTCAATCTTGTGGGACAAAGAAATGTTGTTATATGAATCAATTTAGTAACTGGTTTGTTACAAAGTATTGTTGGATCACACTATATTATTTGTTTGGACATCATTTGAACTGTATTGTTTGGATGAAAAGGAGATCTAACATTAGCATTTTAATTTAAACCTAGAAAATTGTATGCAAATCTTAATTTTTTTTTGTTTATAACGATTTTCAACAGTTCACTTAAATTTTTTATCTATGCATGCGATATGCTTGATTGTTTGGACCTTTCGATCTCCTATCCATGCACATACATGTATCATGATCTATTTATAGATTGGATTTTCTTTGAAGAGGATGAGGGGCAGAAGCTACAGTCCATCACCGCCAAGGGGTTATGGGAGAAGACGTCGCAGTCCAAGTCCTAGAGGTCGCTATAGCAGCCGCGGTAGAGATCTCCCAACCAGCCTTTTAGTTCGGAATCTTCGGCGTGATTGCAGGTTTGTTTTCACATTTTTGTGCAAGTTTTTTTGTTCTCCGATAAGTAAATTCTTGCATACCAAGGGCATCATACTAGTGTTAGATAAAGGTGGAGACTTTATAGCCTTTCTGTTCCAGTGATCTTGGTGTTAATATGAAAGAAGGCTTTGGCCAACTTATGTTTCTGCTGCTGTTTGAGAACCTAAAACAACACCAAGCATTCTGCTAAAAAAGGAGAAGAGGCTAATAATTTATATGTAATTTGTCATGGTTCTCTGTTCACATCAACTTATGGTAAAAATGACATTTTACACTTTTTTTGTGTGTGCATTATTTTGGGCAGAGATTGGGTCCAAATATAGCAGCTTGGTGGGCCAAAACTTACCTGTACTAGTTGAAAAGTTATTACGAAATAAATAATGGTTTTGTCAGTATTTAATCAGTGAGAGATTGAGTTAAAGGATCCCATCGTGTGAAATAAGTTTACATGTTATACACGGCGTGAATTATGTGTTGCTTCTCTTATTTATTTGGTAACTTAGCTGAACTATATGTAATACTGGTATATAACTGTGGCTATCTGAATAAGTACTTGTACAGTTAAAGGCCTCAGTGTTTAGGGTTTGTAGAAAATTGAATTCTATAGTATCTAATGTTTTCATTTCAAGGGATGAACTGTGCTGGTATATGATGGATCATATAAGGCTCCTAAATATTTCAAGAAGGCTAAGGATGGAAAACACTGATATGATTGAGTCTATAAAAATAGAAGGAAATGAGCTCCTTCGACAGTCAAATCTGGTGGAGTGCTTTTCTGAAAATTTTCTTACTTTCACACTTTTAATAATGTTTTTATTACAATGATAAGTGATATGTACGTTTTTGTCATATGCTGGTATATGATGGATCATATAAGGAGCCTAAATATTTCAAGAAGGCTAGGGATGTAAAACACTGATATGATTGAGTCTGTAAAAATAGAAGGAAATGAGCTCCTTAGACATTCAAATTTGGTGGAGTGCTTTTCTGAAAATTTTCTTACTTTCCCACTTTTAACAATGTTTTTATTACAGCAATAAGTGATATATACATTTTTGTCATAATTTTGGAATCTTTGGATGCCAACATGTGACATTGGGTCATGTAAAACAAGATAAAGGATAGATTAGGATCATTTGTCAAGTTGTTATTGGGCACTCGTTTGGTATTTTTCTGAATACAAAGCTTAATTTGCACAAATATTTAGGAAAAATAATCTGTCAATTGCTTTTATATGCAATATATGAGGGGGAACAGGTCTGCTATAGGATTTGAAAGCGAGTAGGTTTTTGCATTGGTACTGTGCGCAAGAGTCCTCTGATGTTGGGAGGGTGATGAAGGAGTTGGAAAATTCTATGGATAATGAATTTTGTCATAGTCGTATGCTTACAATAATGTCACAAGCAAGGTTCGCAATTTTATATTGTACTTGAGTAGCAAGAGTCCTCTTCTTCCTTCTCCCTCGGCTAATATCGTCCCGTAGTCGGCGATGATTGAAATTGATCATCACCGATCGATTTCGTATGGTAACGAGACAGAAACAACCCCAATCGATGGTATCGCTCGGTAGCGGACAGATTGGTACGTACCGCCCGGTATGGGCGGTATCATTCAAAATTAAAAACCTTAGTGACAAACACTAGAACATTGAGCTTTTAAATCCTTTGTTTCTAGCAATGATTTTATTGCACTTCAACACTTGTTTGTTTGATTGGTGGGTATAGCCTAATATATGGTGCTTTATGATTGCAGAGCGGAGGATCTTCGTAGGCCATTTGGGCAGTTTGGCCCTCTTAAGGATATCTATTTGCCACGTGATTATTACACGGGGTAAGTGGGACTGTTGAATCTTCCGTTTACTAGTAATGATATCTGTCAATTTAAGCATGCTAGTATTCTGATGCAATAATGAGGTACAGTCTAGGAGATTGAATTATGTTGACTAATGTTATTATGTAACTTTGTGAGCATTTGTGAACTATAGCTATGTTCAGAAATGCAACTCATGAGCTCGCAAGTTTGTTTAGTGTGCTCCATTTGTTGTACTCTACATCCTTCTTTATTGCATGTTGATTTTTCATTAAGGCTGTTGAGTTTAACAGTGAAATTAGAGTTTGAAGACACAAGTCGAGTCTTGAGAGTTATGTTCAAGAGGATGTAAGTAAATGAAGATAGTGGCTAGTGAGAAGAAAAGGAATTGGGTTCTTGGTTAAATTTTTGAAGATACCAAGTCTTGAAGAATTTGAAGTCATCTATAAACTCTGAAGAGTGAAAGGTCAGCAGCCAAGTGCTTGCTTTAACTTGAATTTCTTGAAACATCAAAATTTACTTGAAGCATGCTAAATATCTGAG
The DNA here is from genome assembly GCA_900464855.2 of Musa schizocarpa. Taxonomy (NCBI): domain Eukaryota; kingdom Viridiplantae; phylum Streptophyta; class Magnoliopsida; order Zingiberales; family Musaceae; genus Musa; species Musa schizocarpa. The sequence continues at coordinate 45,198,700 of LS990923.1, read as the reverse complement.
ACATGTTCTCTATTATGACATTCTATATTTCTTTGGACTTTCATGATTTAACAATTATTGTTAGTAATGTACCCACTAAATGCAGTTGCCTTGTGATATGGTCAATTCATTAGGATCTCACTAAACACAGTTGTTTTTTTTTCCCCCTCGCAAGAGAGCCACGTGGATTTGGGTTTATCCAATATGTCGATCCTGCTGATGCAGCTGAAGCTAAGTACCAAATGGATGGGCAAATCCTTCTTGGCAGGGAATTAACTGTTGTATTTGCTGAGGAGAACAGAAAAAAGCCTTCTGATATGAGGGCAAGAGAAAGAAGGTATGATGAGCCTAACTCTTGGCATTGTAATTTTATTTGAAATCTATGCATAGATTGAATATCCAGTTCATTTTTGATGGATTAATTTATCATATGGTAAGGTAATCTCTCTCTTCTTGGTGGCTTGTTCATAAGAGATCGTTTGTCTGGCTTTGTTTGTGGGTTTACATGCTTTCCTTTAGTTGCTCTACCATGCTATATTTGTTACACTAGGTGCTTGGATTGTCAAGGGGACCCTAATTCTGGTTTTAATATTTATTGTTGTTTTGGTAGGGATCGTGTGTATGATTCCCGAAGATCACCCCACAATTCACGGTAATCCCTCTTTCTTGGTGGCTTGTTCGTGAGAGATTGTTTGTTTGGCTTTGTTTGTGGCCTTACATGCTTTCCTTTAGTTGCCCCACCATGCTATATTTTCTTATGTTAGGTGCTACTGTATCATCAAGGTGACCCTTGTACTGGTTTTAATATTTGTTGTTGTTTTCATAGGGATCCTGCGCATGATTACCGAAGATCACCCCGCCGTTCACGGTAATCCTCTTTTCTTGGTGGCTTGTTCATACGAGATTGTTTGTTTGGCTTTGTTTGTGGGTCTACATGCTTTTCTTTAGTTGCCCTACCATGCTATATTTGTTTATGTTAGGTACTTGGATGGTCAAGGTGATCCGGATACTGGTTTTAATATTTATTGTTATTTTGGTAGGGGTCCTGTGCATGATTCCCGAAGGTCACCCCGCCAAGCACGTTCTCCTTACTATTCGCACTCGCGTTCTCGCTCGCGAAGCCGTAGCTATGAGTCGCCTTCTTCAAAGCGGCAGCACTACTCAAGGTAATATGCTTATTTGATTGGTGGTTGAAATAAGATCCAATGATCTTTAAAATTTGTAATTTGCTTTTGCCATGGCAGGTCTGCTTCGCCCCAAGATAAGACGAAGCACAGGGAGAGGTCATACTCCCAATCTCCTGCAGGTAGCAGGTCACGCAGCAGAAGTCCTGAAGGTTTGCCGAGCAAGCCATCACGCCGAGAAAGGTCTCTTTCTGTTAGCGGGTAAAGTAGATTTGAGTATGATGTGGAGTGTACTGGCTACGACTATATAACTCATTTGGCTGCTGTGGAGGTTACTCTTAGGTTAATGTTGCAACACTGAAACTGAAGTTTAATATCGACTCAATACAATCAATCATTGGACGGTAAAGATAATGCTTGGATCTCGTGGAAGTCTGGTTCGATTTAATGATTAGTTATCATTCATTCTAGCATGATTGGAAGCGTTTGATCTTTAATCCATGTTAGCGGTCAACCAATCTTTGTCGTTGCCATCAGTTCTTTCATTTGCATTGTTCCACCCCGGAATCTATCTTCTCAAAAGCAATTGTGATCAGATCCAACCGTGTGTGTGTGGGAAACAGAGAATGGACGTGCGATGCGAGATGATGGATCGGCCATGAGTGACAACACAGCTGTGCTGTTTCTGTTGCCAAGCTGGCCGTCCACATCTCCATCCTTTGACCTCCTCGTTTGTATGTTTGCTGATCTGTTCTTTCATCTACGTCAGTGTAGACTTGGCTGCAGCTACCACTGGCTGTTGTCTCGCCATCCCCATCCTCATCCACATCCACATTTCAATTATATCCGTGACATCACCTTACAATTATTTGCACACGAACAGACAGCTTAGAAAGGTTCATTACTCCGTATGTGACAGCCATGGCCTGCAGCCTGCCTTGGTCAAGCCTCATCCACGTTAGCTTCTTACAAGTCCCAGAAACCAGAACACGAAAATTACAGGGATCTACGTTTGTTCTGGACCACTTTCTTAGGTGCATCTTTTCATTTTAATGCACCGGGGTTCATCTTAGATGATCGTCCATGACTTGATTGCAAGGAGTTATGTGGCACATTCAGCTAATTAATTGCTTCAAGACAATCATTAGCATTCACTCATGCACACAACTATCAGCGGTACCAAAAACATGTTCTTACCACAAAGGGAGGGAGGGAGCTTCTTCAGGTTCATTTAATGAGCTCTGTTCAAGCTGAGCGGCTGACTGCAGCCATTTCACTGTTGTGTTCTTCCCTTTTTCAACGTCAAACGTGCCGACGCGCTCTTCCAACTACATAGACAACAAATCTTAACTACATCGCGGCGGTACGCGTCCCTCGGCGGGTCTCCGTTGTTTTCTTCCTGCAGGAAAAGGTTACGACCAATGAATGAGGAAATGATTGAGAAGCGAGTGAAATGGACAGCGGAGAAGCTGAGGCTTATCTTTCAGCGTCGGTTGATCTTTCCGTCTCGTCCTGCCAGCTAAATGAGACTGCCAGCTGCTGTTATCGACATGCGCGTGCATGGAGTCGCGAGGAGGTATGCCTCACTTCTTTTAGCTCACAAGCGTGTACTCTTCGTTGGAGATGGGATGCATGGGAGATCCAAAAAGATAGATGGACGTGACGGTGTGCATTGGCCCCCCTCCCTCTCTCTCTTGACCTAATCTCTCGATAGCCAAGAGCTGGCTCGTGAACTGGTGAGTTGATCGATGGATTCTGAACTAAATCGGTGGGCATTTGTTCTCGGGGTTGTTCAGCCGCAAAATTTGCCTTTTCTGAATGACGGAAGTCAGCAGAAGCGGAGGCTTACCAATGTCAACTCTCCCTCCGTTTCCAATGTGTACACCGTCCATGGTCATGGGGTTGGCACACCAGCTACTACTATCACCTTTTGAACAGCTACATGTTTAGCTCGAGGACTGGAATGTCGGCGTTTGCCACGAGAGTAATAAAAAACATCATTCACGCTGTTGTTTCGATTATGATATGTGAGAAGCAGAAACAAGCACACAGGTCAACAAAGCTTAGGTTTGTTTCTTTCTCATGAATCATATGATACCTGAGTAGTTGACATTATCAGCAACTAAGCATGCTGATGATATAGAGGTCAAACATGGCCTTGGTTTAGTAAGGTTCAAATCGATCCTTGCACTCCTCTTTTCTCTGAGATATTAACTAGCATGCAAATTTTGGTTTATAGACATCTCTTTTATACGAGTGAGGCTGATATGGTGATTATCTTAGGTCATTTGAAACTCAGCAGATGTAGTCCGGTCAGTATCTACTCAATATATCGTATCTTATGGAAGATTACAACAGAGTCCACTGAACATTTTGCATAAATAGAACATCTAAAGCAAATATTTCCTCGTTAAGTGACACTGTCAAATCTAAATTTACTAAACAAATATTAAACTCATTACGGGCATTTGATGCATAAAACGAATGAATACATATTGACTTGACCATCGAAGGAGTTTTGTCGATCAAATGCTCGATGTAATTTTTTGTAAAAATAAAACAAGTGATATGAGATACGAACTCTTCGAAGAAATACATAATAAAGATATTTTTACTTAATTTTTTTTTCCCCTCAACTAAGTTTCAAAATTTTAATGACATTTTCTCTTTTGGTCGCGATAGTATCAAAAAAAAAAAAAAATCCTAGGTTGAATCAATTTTGTCAAATCAAAATCAAGACCATCAAAATTGCCATATCAAATGTAAAAATAGACACAATTATATATCGAGATTATTTTTGCGACTCATCTTTGAAGAGTTTAGGATGCAAAGAACATTCATACTATTGCTTCAAGGCCCTGTAAATGAATAAAATACAAGGAATAGATCAAGAAATTTGGTACATTTCATGTCAAAATAAAAGAAAATTTATAATAATAAGTTTCCATTTTTATTACAGCATGAAGTGCGAGAAGCCGCATTTGTTGCCACATCTTTCCATGCATAGCGGTAGGTTTCCGTCAACCCGAGAAATCTGAAACATCTCCACGTACAAATCTTTAGGGGGCGTGTGTGGCTGTGATGAATTCATACTTGACTTTTACCCACCAAACTCGCCTTTGACATGATCAAGCTTCACATCAGGGTAGCTTAGGGTTGAACACTTTGCCACGGAAAGTGGATTTAAGGTGTGGGTTTACTTTTGATGTTTTAGAATGTTGACTAGGTGAAGGTCAAACTTCAAATCCTCAAAGAAACAGAACTTTTTTGCGTTTGTTCTCTGAAATTGCACCTAGTCAAACTTGCTTTTCTTGCAATGAGAAACTGCGGTCAATCCTTTTTTATGTTTAGACTTGCGAATAGTTCATCCTTCTACGCGTTTACACCCTTCCAAATCTAAGCAAAGTCAACCCAAATCTCACGTAGCCTCCACCTCAATACCTGCAGCTTTATCCTCAGAAATAGAAACAATCTCTCGATCTTATTGTTTGTTCTTTTGAGACTGTGCAGTACTTATTGGTGGTCCAGAAATGGATTGGAGTTGAAGCCACGGTGGGTTCCCAGTGGATAGATATTGTCGTACCATGTAGATAACGCGACTTGAATGACATGACTTGACATCGTTCACCTCCATGGATTTCTCCAAGACTCTGACTTTTCTATTGGATGGAGACAGATCTCAATCCAAACGAGTTAGATCTGCAGTGACGTTGGTGACAGGAGTTCCACATCCGTACCAGTAAGGATTAACAGTCATTCAATCATCACAGATAGTTCAATTTTTTGCATCAATCCGGGAAGAATCCTGCGAATCTGAGATGTGGTACTCGATGATCATGATGATGAAGCTCAGATGGATATTTGCTGCATGAACAGATGAATTATCCGAGCCGACATGACGCAGAGCTCTCACAGCCGGTCTTTCTGATCTGAGAAGACTACATACCACCTAATTCTAAGTTCAGTTCTTCTGATGCAGATGTTTTAACCACTAGGAATAAATGCTGAGCTCCAGATGATGCATATGCCGACCATTTCTCGAGTTATTTCGGGGAGTGTGAGCCATTGCTCATTGTAGGGTTACTGCTGTTTGGTGGCAGGTTACTGATTCAGCTACAGAGCTCTCTCTCTCTCTCTCTCTCTCTCTCTCTCTTGTTTCGGGTTGGATTCGGTATTGGCTAAAACAAAGGACTACATGAGCCATAAACCACTGCAGGCACAGATTTTGAGATGCCAGTGTTCACCATCAGCTGTCGCAGTTTCAGGGTTTTTGGAACTATTTTTTTGAGTTTCCTGCAGCTTCAAAGTCTACATGTTCTCTAGTTTATGCTGTTGAGACCATTGACAGCCACACCATCAAGTACTTTGTCTGCAAGCACACAGAGAGAGAGAGAGAGAGAGAGAGAGAGAGATTTGATTTTGATGACATTAGCCATAAACCAATCCTCATTTTATCTTACTTAAGCCAAAGAAAAGCCACCGATGGACTCGCTTATGAATACTAGTTATATTCTCTTATTAATATTTGGTAAAAAAGAATTAGTGTATGCAATAATATTATATATGCATGTAGAATAACATGAGAGAAGCTGATCACGTCATGGGTTTTGTGAGAGCTGAAGACAATAAATTGTGTTGGAAATTAGAAGAAGAAAACCTCAATTTAGTTTTATTTTAATTATATATATATATATAATATGTTGGATATTTTGATCACATGAAGTGTTAATGTTGTAACAAAAGCGCCGTCTTCGTCGGGCACGCACGTCGGTACCGCTATCTTTCCGTCTCCATATTACCGTACAGCATCTACGGGTGGATTCGCTAATCGTAGCAACTCACGTGGTCGGAAACTTTGCGCCACCGTCCTCCCACCGTCTCCTTCCTCCCTATTTAAGCACACCAACTCAGATTACCTCCTCCAGCAACAAATGGCAGAGGCTGCTCCCCTCTGCACCCTCTTTTAGGCGAATCCCCAGCAAACCACCCTCTCCTTTCTCCCTACCACGCCCCATTCCCCAACCACCCCTCTTTGCCTCTCTCTCTCTCTCTCTCTCGCTCTCGCTCAAGCTATTGTGTGATCCCCAAGACAGAGGAGGCTAAGGTGAGCTTGTTGTGAATGAGTCAGCATGTCTTTGCTCTTGGATTCGTCTTTCTTGGAATCAAAATGAAACCTGCTGTTTCAACTCCTTGTTTGCAAGCCGGGATTCGATCATCCCCAAGAAACATGAGATATCTGAAATCGAGAACTCTTCCACCTCATATCAACATTGGAATTACCTTCCCACGCTCTGGATCGAGTTACAACTCCATGAATGATACGTTGGAAACCCTCATCATGGGAATCATTAGGTTCGGTGATGAACTGAGGTTGAATCCCAGGTTCATCAGCTTCAATGGCGCTGACTCCGAGCCTGCTATCCTCAAGGCTTTTGGTCCCAGAAAGCTGCTGATCGAGGGATCCGTCAGCTCCAGCAGAAGGGGAATGGATCCCTTCCACTTGGAAACAAAGATCTCGGTGAAGAGTCCTCGCCTCGAGCCAGATGCGTCGGCAATGTCTGATGATCCCAAAAGGTTGAGGTTTAGCACTCCCTTGAAGAAGAGGTCGCTGGAATCAGCTTTGATCGGACCTGACAGCCCCAAACATGGGGCTGCCGTGAAGCTGCAGAAGGTCTACAAGAGCTTTCGGACAAGAAGACAGCTCGCAGATTGTGCAGTCCTTGTAGAGCAGCGGTGGTACGAGCTTTACTGGATTGCTTCTCTTCTAATGATAGCATCGGACATAAACTCATTCTGTATGTTTCAGGTGGAAGCTGTTGGATTTCGTATTGCTCAAGCTGAGCTCTGTCTCCTTTTTCGTCATCGAGAAGCCCGAATCAGCAGTTTCTCGATGGTCGAGGGCAAGAACCAGAGCTGCCAAGGTAGGAACTTGTCACTGTTACTGGCCGACAGATCATGTTCTGAACGCAATTCCATCATCATCAAGCTTGCCTTTGCCGGTTTACAGGTTGGGAAAGGCTTGTCGAAGGATGAGAAAGCTCAGAAACTTGCTCTGCAGCATTGGCTGGAGGCGGTGAGTCTCACAGATCATGCAGCACTTCTCTGCATCTCATCCTGTTATTGACATGTTTTACTTAGCTAGCGAGTGCTGTGATCTATCCGCAGATTGACCCTCGACATCGGTACGGCCACAATCTCCAGTTCTACTACGACTGCTGGCTTCAATGCGAGAGCACGGAACCCTTCTTCTACTGGTTAGCTAATTCATCCCCGTTTCTTCTTCCTTGATCAGAGTACATGTGCCTTAACCCACCGCATTGGATTGTTAGGCTTGATGTTGGAGAGGGAAAAGAGGTCGATCTCGAAGACCAATGCACTCGATCGAAGCTTCAGCAACAGTGCATCAAGTATCTCGGCCCAGTAAGCACTGTCTTTGACCACCCTGCAACACTGAGCTGCTGCTAACATTATTAGCTTTACATGTGCATATGAACATGTTGTCTTCATGTGCAGAAAGAAAGGGAGGCCTATGAAGTCATAATTGAGGATGGAAAGTTCATGTACAGGCAGAGCAGGCAACTCCTGAACACATCCGGTGGCCCAAAAGATGCAAAGTGGATCTTTGTCTTGAGCACATCAAAGAATCTATATGTTGGTCAGGTGAGTTCCCTATAAATCTCTGCACAATGCAAGGTTTGGCGTTTGATGTGGGATGACTGATACCATGCACTGCACTGCACACTGCAGAAGAAGAAGGGCACATTTCAGCACTCCAGTTTTCTTGCAGGAGGAGCCATCTCTGCCGCAGGCCAACTAGTTGTAGAAGATGGAGCTCTCGAGGTACCAATTCATTCACTTGTATTTCTTGGACATATGTGTGTATGATTTACTTGGCTTACTGATTCGGTCACGATTTGGTAGGCTGTGTGGCCTCATAGCGGCCATTACCGCCCGACCGAAGAGAACTTCAAGGAATTCATGAGCTTTCTTGATGAAAACAACGTGGATCTTTCGGATGTTAAGGTGAGCAAATCACTCGTACGTCCTTAATTTATAGTGATTCAAACCTTGATATTGAGAACCACAAATGAATCATCCAGAAAAGCCCAACCGGAGAGGATGATGAACGCGATGGCCGACTCAAGAAGAGCCACTCTGAACGAAACTTGGCTGAGAAGGATATCACCCCTGCAGAGCCTGAAACCACAGAGGACGCCTCTTCCTCCGTGGCATTCGAGGTAGCCAACGTGAGTAGCTCTCTCGCCGATCTCAAACTCAGGGGAGAAGAATCATCCGATCGACAGCAACGCTACATCTTCCGGAAGAAGAACCTCTTCTTGGAGGAGGGAGAGGAGGACGACGAGGGATTTGTGCCGTCGGAACTGATACTTCGAAGGATCAACTCGAAGAAAGGGATCGGATCGGGACAGCTGGGGAAGCAGCTGTCCTTCAGGTGGACGACCGGCGCCGGGCCCCGGATCGGGTGCGTCCGGGACTACCCGTCGGAGCTCCAGTTCCGTGCGCTAGAGCAGGTGAACCTCTCGCCGAGAAGCGCCGGGGCGTCGAGGTTCGCTTCGCCACGGACGGCGGCATGCGGAACTCCAACAGCACAGCAGCAGCCACACTAACGTGACAGTGTCAGACAGACGAAGGAATCAGTCGCTTTGAATCAGAGTCGGTGTGTGTATACGAATTGGATACAGATGTGTGTTGGATTCATTTGGTTTTGTAGGTCTGTAGAGAGAGAGAGAGAGACTTCACAGAAGCTGTGTGGAAGTACTGATGGATCAGCAGATGGAAATACTATTAGCTTGAAGAAAGTTGTCGAAACCTCCTGTGAATAGACGAGCAATCACAACATGTGAGGGAAGGAGACTTGAGAGAGAGAGAGAGAGAGTGGATTTCCACCTTTATTTTTTGGCGTGGCATGTAATATTATTTTACATCAAATCTATATCATTTAGGTTTGATAAGATTTATAGATTTCATGATATTTTACATCAATCATATTTAGTAAGGATTAAGATCCGAAATCTCATCCGATAAATATAATACTATCAAAGAAATTGGTTTGATAATAATGTAGAAGGTTTGAAACATTATCCAACAAAAAAAATTTAGGATATTCAAACCAATATTAGAAACTCAATTAATGTATACTTTCATTAAACTAAAGTATATTGATGGATAGAGTTCTTAGAAAAACCAAATCTATGTATGATGAAACAAATCATACATAGATTTGTGATTATGTCTCATTCCTGTTTTAGATCGGGCGAAATAGATGAAACAAATCTATTAATTCTTTTGTTCTAAATAGTATGATAAATCTTTGACTAAGAAATAGAGGTAGAAATTAAGGAAAGTATCAAATGCAACAATTATCTCAAATGAGTTGATGATGATGATTTAAGTTTGATACACCATTCCTTGTTACAAGTAAAATATGTTGGTTCTTGATATTTAGATCCAAAGATGAGAACAAGTTAAGGTCTATATAATCCTTTTGGGTTAATGATATTAAGAGAGGCCATACATACATATAATGATTCGATCAAACTGAGCTCGGCCCATTTCGGTCCATTTCATTTACCAACTCGATGTGACACCAAGATGCCATTTCATGGGGAGAGAGCATATGGATTTGATTGGGGTTGAATAATATATATATTTTTGAATTTCTAAATTCTTATTATTTGGAGGATTAGGAATTCAAATATATGGTGAAGAAAACACTTCAAAATCAGGATTTAATTTTCTCAATTTAAGATATAGTTATTCCTTTTTTTTAGAGAAATATAAGTGTATTTATAGATCACATAATTTAAGTCAACTCAAAAATGAAAAACTTATCACTGTTCTTATCCTCATGACCAAAGCTTTTTGGTTTAGTCTTTTTTTTTTATGATTATCATGATCCAACCGAATAAAATCATCAACATATTAATCTTATTGAATCTAAATCATCATCGAAGATGCTTAAGACCCAATTAATAATGATACACATATTAAGTTTTTATAAGTTAAAATGACTCTTTATCCATTTTCTATAGATGAAAGTATTATAATTTCTCTCACTTACACTCTCAATATATTTTGATTTTGATTTTTTTTTTGGCAAAGAGTAAGTGATCGAAAAATAAAATTCAAACTGAAACTTTGTAATAATATATTCACATTATGACATGACTCCGTATTGTTTATATCCTGTAATCTTATTTATGAGTAATTTTTTTTATTCGAATTCCTCACCAATATATAATACTACATTGATTATCATATTAATAGTTATGATTTGATCTATAACTAAACCCTTCGTTTTATTAGGTAGCCAATTTATTTCTCATTCATTACGATAGTTAGAATGGCTGAGAGGACACAACACTAGATGAAATAAATATAAAATAAGAATATATATATATATATATATATATATATATATATAAAGAAATAATTTATAATTATTGAGAGATAAGTCATATATTATTATTTTCTTGTAAGCTCATTGTTAACGAGTATATCATCACTTTGACTTTATCAAAACATAATAGGGTGAAAGAAGAGGACAAAGGCTACCCTCCATCCATTTGCTCATATGAGTAATGTTATGGGCTACTCTCCCTTTGTTATCCACGTGGATAATAGGTCAAGGAGAGATCGTTCGAGGCGGCTAAAAGCTACCTCCCCGTAGATTATTTAATGAAATATTTTGTCCCTTTACTAATAGGTATAAAAACTCAGCTTCAATATAATGAAAAGGGGAGGCTTAGAGGGATCATATCAGAAAATCTTTTCTGACCTCGATCTTTATGTAAGTGAACCTCAAGAGCTCGATGTTTCCACTTTACAGGTACCTCATACAACTCTACGCATACGGATCCAAACTATATTGAGATGACCAGGATGTCAATGACTTCTTCCTTCAATGTTTTTGATACTAGGAGATCCTAATGTTATAGGAATAATTACTCATCGACCCTCTCAATAAATGCTCGAGCGAAGAGGCCTTTTCACCCAAGAGGGGTAGCAACCACCCTTTCCACACAAAAGTGCATCCACCTCGACGTAGACGCTGAAACGATACTAGCATAGATTCAACGACTCGAGTCTCTCATCCTAGAGATGCCATTGAGCCACCTACTTACTTCCATTGAGGTGTTTTTAAATCTCACTCAATAAGTGCAAATGCTAACATGCATGATATAGGACATCACTCTGCTTTTGCCCTAGTAAACTCAATAGGAGGTGCCACAAGTTTAGTCGACATCATCAGCTATACCTTAACTGGCATCGACACCCGTAAAGATTTATTGACCTTACATGATGTCGACATCGTAGGAGCACTCAAGACCCATCAAACCACTAGTCAAGGGGGCACTTCAGTCCCCAATTATGAAATTTGATAGATCGCACCACCACTCTATCGTGTCGAAATTTGAGTTTCAATCGATGGAGGATTCTTTACGGATCCAATTATAGCAGATGGATCGATATTTGGAGGAGATACAATAAGAGTTCCAACAATCAAAAGAAGAAGTGCTGGTTGACCAACCTCGGGTCGATCGTAATTCATCCAAAAAAATCCAAGAGGGCCTCGGGTTGGTTCACACGTAGGGGGTTCCTCGGACCTCCTCTATTAGTCATAGGTGCCTTGCAAGTCAATCACATGAGTAATGACACGTGTGACATGATACACAGTCTTTTTGCTTATTTTTATTATGATATTTTTTCATTTTATATTGCTTGATATATAGATATATTGTGATGTCCATGGATCTATACAATCATAATCGGATCGTGATAAGATCACGATAATGAGATTGATTCACCTTTAAACACTGATTGTAAATAATTCTTATCATAGGTTCCTCGAGAGGGACATCGAAATAACCAGACATATTAGTGTATTGTATACCCATACATATAATGGAGATGATTAGTCTTATAGCTGTTCGTGTGGGGATACTAGAGTTACAGTATAGGTGCTCATTGAAGAATGAGTTCACTAATTGATTTGCTCATGGAATATTAGATGATTAATAATACCTTATTGTCAGATAGTGATTTTGTCATCCTAGTAGTGAATTTGGTCCTTAGACTTGAGACACCAAGGATGTTTTGTATGAGTACTCTACTATTTAATATCGAATTTGGGCTATAAATTTGAATCTATTTAGGGCTTATAAATACCCCACTCATCCCTGCTCGGTTTACACAAGAACTGTGAACAAAAACTTGAGAAAACACTATTGTAATCTTGTGAGAATTCCCCTCCTCTAAGTTTGATTTCAATTCAAGGAAAGGGTGAGTGACTTATAAAGGTTATCTCCTAAACCAGTGAAAATGAGAAAAAAGTTGTAAGAGGGTAATTGATCTTCATCCAATGAAAGAAGATTGATAGTGGAAGCTGGTGGCCCCGACGGAGGAGAAATCGGGAGTAGACATAAGTCACGATGACCAAACCACTATAAACTCGATTTGCATTTATGTTCTGCTTTTCATTCTCGTTACTTGTTTATTTAATTGTCTACTACTCTTATTTGCTTAGTACGCTTACGGATGCTTTTAAGTCAAATGCATTTTCGGTATAAACTTTATCAAACGAGATTTTCGAATCGATGTAATTTTATGAAAGCACTAATTCATCCCCCACCCCCTCTTAGTGTCGATTTCGATCATAATACTTTTCTTTCAATCCGAACGACCCTAGTTAGGGATTTTATTTAAGCAAGCAAATATGAGATATTCCTCTCGCAATATCGAGAGTGGATGATCCTCTGGTGATACTCAATTACTACGTAAGGTTGGTTGTTATTCCCGAGAACCAATTGTACCATATCTAGAACTTCTAAACATATAATTTTGATATCAAAGAATGGAGTACTCATATAATGCATCTTTAATGTCTCAAGTCTAAGGACAACTATAACTACAAAATCACTATCTGACGTTAGGTATAATTAATCATCCAATATTTCGTAAGCGGATCAATCAGTAAACTCATTCTCTAATAAGCACATGCATTATACCTCTGGTGTCCCCACACAAGTCACTATGAGACCAATTGCCTCCATCATATAGATAAGTATATAGCGCACTGATCTAGTTATTTTGATGTCCTTCTTGAGTGACCTATGACTAGGATGATTTAGGATCTGTATTTGAAGGCGAATCGGTTTCATTATCATTATCTCATCACGATCAGATTTATATTGCATAGATCCAAGGATATTACAATATACATATAGATAATATGTGATAAAATGCTAGTAATAACAAGCAAAGAGATCATCGTAACATGTCACAAGTATCATCACTCATGTGATTAGCTTATAGGGTACCTATAACTAACAATTAACCCCACTAAATCAATCAAAGGAGACTTTAAAACATAAGGTGACTCTTTTAGATTTATATAAGTTTCCCCTTGGGGTCATGTCAAAGGGAACATCGCCCGGCCACTAAGGCGCAAAGAAAAAAAGAGTTGTCCTAGCCACTATTAAGAAATAGGAGAATCTATGAAAATCCTATAGACATTAGGGCATCAACTAAGGAAGATAGGAGGAATCTTCTTCTCTCCTTCATTATTAAAAAGATAATCGAGCAAATTTTTATCAGGATACTCATCTCTCTCTCTCTCCTTTCTTTCTCATCTTCATTTATTAAAACACTAACATAGAGGATATGAAAAAAATACTCCTGACATTTGGACCCCACTCTAAGATGAGATGGTCTCCCACTCTCTAGGAAACCACCTTCCATAACCAAGAGAGAGTATCTTCTTGGGATCATCCTGTAAGTCGGGTATGCCCAACTCACGTAAGAAGAAATTCATCATGACGAAAAAATAGGTTAGGAAGATGCTTCAAACCCTAGAAATAATAAATAAAATAAAATATATATAATCATATGAAGTAAGAAGAATGTTTCGCACACGTTGGAACCAAGAAGACGTGCTCCAAACCCTAGAAATTTTGAAGCACGTCTTTGGACCCCTCTTGTGAGAGCCATGAAATATGTCTTGGGGGGAGGAGGTGACAAATGATAATGAGTACATCATCAATCATTCTTTATCTACCACGTGGTGTCCGAGGTAGAAGGAGAGGATAGAGGCCACTCTTCACCCGTTTGCTTACGTGAGCAAGAGTTCAAGGCAGGTGGTTATGAGTTGCACCCCTCTATTGCTCACGTAGACAAGAGACCAAGGGGAAACTCTTGGTGGCAGTTAGAGTTTGTCTCCCTATATAATATTCTATAGAATATTAAACTTATTTATGACTAAGTATAAAAGCTCATCTTCAACATAGTGAAAAGAGGATCTTACCTTCATTGACCACTCGCATTCGCATGCATCTCGAGTTATTAATTTAGGCGTCAAAGGGATTAAGTCAGAAAATCTCTTCTGACCTTAGTCTTCATGTAGGTGGAACCTCGAGAGCTCAATGTTTCCATCTCAAAGACATCTTAAATAACTATGCAAATATCGGTCGGGAGCACGTCGGGCTAATTAAGATGTCAACAACTTCTCTCGATACTAATTAACTATCCTTTTTTTCACCATCCTAATTAGATTTTAAATGGATCATAAAATGATATTGTATACCATTTTTATACGAAGATTACTTTTTATATTTATAATTTAATATTAAAATTTTTAAATATCATTAATTATTCCTTTATAAATAAGCATATATACTCTTAATTTTAATAAAATTTTATTTCTCCTTATTTACAACTCCTCTTTTTCTCCTCCCCCATCTTCTCCTCTTAATATTCGAAGAGACATAAATTAATAAAAAAATATAAATAATGAAATGAGATAAATTAAAGTAAGGTATAAGAAATATTTTTTAACATTTATAATAATTTAATATTTTTAAAGCTATATATATTATTTAATATCCTAAACAACATCAAGGCCAATTGCATTAATTTGAAAAATATCATATTTCAAACTTTTACAAACTACTCAGTATAATGCACAAGCGATGGAAAGAGTTGGTGAGAAGAGGGTGCATTAGCCAGTCGTGAGAAAGGAAAAATTAAAAGGAAGAGAATAAAAATAAAAAGAGAAGGGATATAAATAGTAAAATATTATTATTTTTTAATTTTAAAAATATAAATAATAAGAAAATTATGAATAATATGAAGGGGATCAAAATAGTAAACTCCTTTTTTTATATTGACAAGAGCCTATCTTTAACTATAATTAAATTAGCCATATTTTTGTAATGATCCGTCAACACCATTCTATATAATTTGCCATAACCTTTACCTTCTACAAGAAGGGCTTGCTAGTTCTTGGTCTTTAAAAGAAAGATCAAAGATAATATATATATATATCTTCAGCAGTGTCCTATTTAATTTTGAATTAAATGCCATTGATTGACAGACAAAATTGAAGGAGAAGCATCGAGGAAATTAATACTGCTGTGGAGTTAATGATGTTGAGATGTCAGTCTTCAATGTCTTCCAGAGAGGACTTGTGAATGGCAGAATCACTTTAATGCTCTCTCAGAAGTTACAGAAATAAATTACTGTGAAATTTTAGAATTATGAAGCATATAGAATCACCCTATCTTCATCTAATTGTAGTTAATTTTATGTCTGCAACGATGTTGAGCTTCAGAACAATATTACTGTTCACCATTAACTCATCTTTTCATGACAGAAGCTTTTTCTTATTCTTAGGAATTAGAAATAAGGCTAATTTGAGATGTCATAATCTCTGCCATTTATTCAGAATTAATAAAAAAAATGTAATGAGATTTAACAATTGATTCAAAATATTAGTGTCAAAATTAATAGAAATAGACTAATCTAATCTTAAAAATCAAGTAAAACCACTTTCAGTGCCCATTAATCAATTATTAATCAAAAATAGAATCTTATAAATCAATAATTATACCTTAATTCTAGATTGAGTGGCCAAAGTAGAACAGTGATTTATTCCTGGTGGTACAAACCATTAAATATTTCGGCATATCACTGGTAGAGGCATCCAGTCCAACATATTAATGACAAACTTACAACAACATTAATTGTTTCCACAGGCGAGAGAGAGAGAGAGAGAGAGTAGGTTGGGAAACATGACGAGCGAAGCAAAACACAGTGTCTTGGAAACCTTGTGCTGCAAAGGGTCAAGTGGAAAGTGGAAGCGGCATCACCAAGAAAAGAACACAAGCCACCACAGCTTTCCTTGCCAACCACCCTCTCCGCTCCAAGTAATCGCTCCTCCCACTACTGGTCTCAGACGAGGCCCGGGGAGATGTGCCGGTGGTGGTGTTAATGGTGGAGTTTCCCTTAGCTGTAACAAAAGCAATCAGCAAGTCAAGCAGCAAAGTGTAGAACAAAAGATGGATCAGTAGACAAAGTATGCATAGCCAGTGTAGAACACCGTAATGATCTCCTGCACTGGCATGACTCTGGCTATGGCTTAATTAGAACTATCACAGCCACTCACCTTGAGTTGGACTCCCGCTCTGCTTGAAGATCTCTGCTTCCTTGGAGTTTGGTGGCAGCTTCAGAATCTCTACGGGAAGAAACAAGTAGATGAATCGTGACAAGTGCAAGCAGAAGATAAAGATGGACTATATGAAGCAACGTACGCGGGCACTTGGAGATGTTGGCACGGGCGCTGCACGCGGTGGGCAGCGCGAGAGCTCGAGTCACGTTGATCTTGATGGGGAGTTGGGGGTCGTCGTGCATCTTGACAAGAATGCAGAGGCACTTGGGCCTGTTGGCGAGGACCGTTTTGAGGCCAGCGCAGCAGTCGGGCGTGGGAGCCTCGGCGGTCCCTTGGACGAACGTGATGCACGTCTGCATCGCGAGCAGGTGGCTGCCGCACTCCGCGACGTCGCTCGAGATGTCCGAGCTCGCGGCGGGGATCAGCAAGCTCAAGGCTAAAGAGATTGACAGCAGAAGTGCGTTGGAGGAGGAGGAGGAATCGGCCGCCATGAGAAGCTTAGAGTGCAGCTTATGAGACCGAGGAAGGTTTGCAGTCATGATCCCCGTCGTGCCTGTGCTGTTCTTAAGAGCGAAGCGAAGGAAGAATGGGGGACGGGGGGTGGTTGTGACCATTAACTATGGCTTCTACGGTGTTTGCCCTGTGGATTAATTCTCATTCCATAGGACGAAAACTTGCCACCGAGACGGTTCAATTCTCATTCCAGTCCGATTCGATTCCGGTTCAATTCGAGCCGTGATTAGAACTGAGAAGGTTCAATTCTGATTAAAGTCCGATTCGATACCGGTTCAAATCGAACCGTGATTAGAACTATGTAAGGCTACTAACTCAGAAGGCAATCTTTTTAGGTTATGTTAAAAGATCCGAACACATATATATATATATATATATATATATATATATATATTTGATACTAACACCGATGTATCTGAAGATAGCCGAAACATATCACATTCATGAGCAGATAGATTTCTCTTACTGGGATAAAAGACTACCCCATCTCGAGGGGCAGAAGGTGATGGCATACTCTCTGGAGTAGCAATTCACCAGTGGCGGTGGTGTGTCATAAGCATAGCTGAAGTAGCTCGGACAAGCATCCTTGAACATGGCGGAGTACACGCTGGGCTTACATGTCTCCGGCTTCCCGTACGAATTCCTGCAGCAGAACACATCCAGATCGAAGGCCAAACACGCGCTCTTGCATGCGACCACGGCGGCGCCGCTGTGGTCCAACACCTGGAGTTCTTGCGGGCATACGCTGTTGATGCTCTTCGTGCATCCTCCGATCCAACACTTGCGATATGCTGGCTTCGTCGACACGGCGATCGGGAGGTTGTAGCCGTCCACCACGCTCACGTCGTAGAAGCTCGGCTTGCTTTGGTCTTCCTGTAATGCAACCTGCAGAGTTTTGGCCATCCAGCTTTTACTGAACTTTTTCCTTCATGCTGCATGCTGTGATCAGATCCGTTTGAAATGGCACTGTAAGCATGATGGTTTGCTACCTCGACAAGGGTAGCAGGAGGCGTGCCAATGGTTCCATTGCAAGAGAGCAGGCCTTGGCAGTCGCCAGTTTGACAACCTGGTTTGGAGGTGATGGTGAAGTCGCAACCGGTTCTACCCCAAAACCGGCCGTTCCACGTCGGAGGTGCATGAACACGCTTTGTCTGATTGGGTGGGAGGAGGAAGCCACCATCGGCAATCACAGGATGGCCGGCATTGGGGGCGGCTGCAGGCCACACTGGAAAAGGGCACTTGTTGTTCAAGTAGAATATAACCATTTGCCCATTCACAAGTTCACCTGAGATTATGAAGACCTTGAGAAAGAAAAGTTGATGTGCAGCATGACTAGATTTAAAAGTAAATATCGAATGATGAGTGAGTTAGAAGTAGAGTTTGATGCTATTACCGAGTATAAAGATTGAGCAAAGAAGAGCACAGGTAGGGAGAGGATCCATGAGCAGGAGCTTCTCTGAGTTTGATGGGAGGAAGCTGCCACCCAGGATAGCTCTTGTACTGCCGTGAGTGAAGCACACTTTATGTTGCTTGAAAGCTTGAGCTTTGTTTCTTGGACTGCAATGCAAGTGTCTGGACATCAAAAGCATGAGTGAGTTACAAGTATGAGCAGATGGAGACTGAGTTGGTTCTATGATTTCCTGGGTTGACGTCTGTGTTCCATCCGGTGATATATCTATCTAGCAATTTGGATGTCCGTCATGAGCTAAATCACACACCAAAAGCAAAAAATGAACCTGATAGTATTAATATTATTAACGATCATATAATTTTAGTCTTATCAAGTCATTCTCCTGTAATATTTGATCATGATAACTTGTATCAATTCCTGCTGTCATGACATAAGGATCAGTTTCAGTTATACTATGCAGGAATAACCAAGAACTGGAAATCCATGTTTTGCATCACGCCATAAGTGATAGAAACTACTACACACAATGAATTATGAACCATATGGATCATTGAGGAATTCTAATTTGGACACTAATTTCATTATTGACTCTACTACATCTTTAACACAACAGCACTGTTTTCAAGAATATTTTTCTCAAATTTTTCCCAATAAAGAACAGAGAAATTTCTCATCTTATTTTCAAAACCATCATCTTATTATTTGAGCTTGAAGTAAATAATCAAGAAGAGAAATGAAACTTGAAAGCAGACTTTGAAGAACAACTTGGGTACCTGAACAACAGAGGAACCGAAAGAAATGACAAGAATTACAGCTCGCTCTAACACTGGAGTAATAACTGTGCACCCGAAAGCTGTATTGGGCAGCCAATCTTACATGCAATTGTCCAAATGGAAAACCAGTCTGCATACTGTCGAGCATTTTCTTAAATCACCTCTCACTCAAAGTAGATGGGCCTAAATAAGTCATTGGATTAAGGCTATTTTCCTAAATTTGGATTGGCATGGGCAAGAACACCACATGCCAGAACCAAGACTACTAACTAGTTTCCTCTCCCATGGCCACCCATCCTCCCTAGTACACGGCCATAACCTCTGCCTCCGGTCCTTCCGCCACCAGATCCTCTTCCTCCTCCGTAACCTGCACCTATAACACTAAAGAGCTTAGTTAAAGCTAAAGATCAGAATAAGAATCTAAGAAATGCATCAAAGGATAAGTTATGCAGGATACTCCTACGTTATATTATTGAAGTTTCAAAAAATAACATAAGGTCATTGCAAGTTTTGTTAATATGAAGTTTTTGCTTCGTGCAGAAGCCCAATCTGTATATTTCTGTGGAATTCCGTGGAGTGGAGATTTGCATTTTAACATGAACAGAAAATATTTTATAAGTTGACTAATCTCAACTGGGCAAATCATCTTGCCCTCACGATTGAAGGAACCATAGGTAAGTCAGCAACTCATCTCCTTTCTTGACTAGCATCTCTCGTTTCTGCACTATCATTTATCTTTCTCTAATGTTCCTCTTTCTTTCCAATGAAAATGAGGAAACTTTCTGTTCTCCTCGGGTCCCCCGTTAATAGTGCATTCGCAGAAGATAAGTAAATATACATACCATGTGCTGCAAATGTAGGATTATTTTATGTCCTGACAGATTGTCTCTTAGGCAGACCCCTCTCACCATGCTATCTGGTCTCATCTACACACCAGGTAGTTCTACAAACATACCAAAATGAGAAACTAGTAAAAATTGTGTGCTTGCACCTTAATTAAGAATGCTTCACCAAACAGATGTCAACATTTGATTAGCCCAAGCAAATCTTAACCAGGATGGCCCAAAGCCTGCTAAAAGGCCAAATTACAACAAGCCCAAACTTTAGGTGCATGATTATTTATAAGACTCAAAATACTTGCTTTGTTTTTGGTCTACAATCTTTAGGTGCATGATTCGGAATAAAGTCATTCAGAATTTGCCAATCTGAACCCACTCCTGATCTAGATGATGATTATCCTAGTCCACACGAAAACCTCCATTTTTCAAGGAATGGATGGAATCTCCTGATCATGACGCCTTGGCCAATCTCAGTGTCAACCTATTTACCAGCCAGCCACACCTATTTTTACCCCTTTCAACGTATTTGGACAACTCCATTCAATTTTTGGCCAATCCCAGTCGACATTTAGGTTGATTCAGTAAAACCTTGTCATATGATCTGATTTGGCAAATCCAGAGAAATGCCAAAATTCTAAATCCTATTACTGATCCAATACTCGATTCTATGAAACTTTCAGATAAATGTATTATGAATTAGAAACAAGTGTAGGACAAAAAACATAATCATTATGAGCTTACCACGAGAGTTCCAACCTCCCCTACCACGTCCACCACCTCGATTCCAATTTGAATTCCATCCACCATTTTCTAACATGAACAAGAATGAATAAGTATATCTATAAATAAATAAATAAATCAAAAGAGAAGGAAACAAAATCAATGAATGCTCCATAATAGATCCTTAGTTATACTGGTTGTAACTGTCATACAGCCTATGCAACTATCCATCAGAACAAGCATCTAATAGTCATATATAGCATGTAATATATCCTATGCCCCAGTCCATTAGAAAAAGTATCAAATTGCAACATATATCTGAGTAAGGTAATACATCGAAAAGGCAAAGTTACCTTGATTATTTCCATAGCCACCATATCCACCTTGATTATAGCTGTAACCACCATATCCTCCTTGATTGTTGCCATATCCACCATAACCACCCTGATTGTTGCCATATCCGCCATACCCACCATATGCTGCTCCTCTTCCCCAGAACCTTCCTCTTCCTCTACCTCTACCACGTCCACGTCCATATGATTCTTTAACAAGCAAAACAAAAAAGTTAACTGACACTTTCAGTAATAAAAATAGTTGGAAGTCATATACAATACCTTCATTAATTTGACCTAGTGCTTGTCTATATTGATGCTGTTGTTGCTGTTGTTGCTGTTGAAACTGTTGTGGTTGTTGAAACTTCTGTTGACGCTTTGGCTGCTCTACATGTAGTGGAGCTTGATAACTACAAGGGAGGAACTCAACAATGTGTTCAAAAACTAGCCTGTACAGCCAGCTCCCTAATCAATGATCGAGATGCTTCTAGAAAATGCCAAATGTTACCCTGGGGTTTTCTTGGTGGGCTCTCTGGTTGACAAAGTTATTGAAATCATTGAAACATGGCGTGTCATCTCCAACCTGCACAGACAAGGGGGGGGGGGCACAGGGCAGAGAGGAGAGAGGAACATGTAAGAATATCTTACCAACAACTCAATCAAAATAACTTTACTCGCAACAGAAAACAAAAGCACCAAAGAACTCACGGTACAAGGCCTTCTTCAATAGGTTCCCAAACATCAGTGATACTGACGGAACTGATTGAGATGTCCTGATGTAAATGAGGATTCCTTTTCTACACTCAAAATATGGGTTGAGAAAAGCTACAAACTGATATCCTTGTTAAGAAAATCATAAATAAGGAGTAAGATATCAACCTTGATAAACTCAGCAATAGCTACTGCCTTGCTGATTGCCTGTCCCATTGCCTTTAAGACGATCTCTCTCAAACGTCTCTCCTGCATGGAACACCCATATTCAAAATTATAAAAAGTAAATTCTGTTGACCAACAAAGTCTGAGGTATATGGATATAAAATTCACAAGCATATAAATATAGAAATGAGCAAAATCATATGAATGAACTAGAAGAGAACAAGCATGAAAAGTAAATCCGCCAATATTCTTCTGTATACCAATTTTACTAGACAAAATGCTTCCCCTGTCTCTTGAAAATATAAAGGTATTTCATAAGCAAAGACTTAAATAATACCACCAAGACTGAGTTTTCAAAGACTTAATACTGGGTAATGACAAGTAATAAGCTTGGTGTAGTGCTATCAATTTGTATGGAAAAGGAAGCTTCTGGTGCTTGATCTATGATTTATCCCGACAGAACACTAGAAATTAACAAAGAGGTATTAGCTTCCTTAACTACAACCTCAACTCAACAAAACTTCAGATCATCGCAATAAGAAATTTAAAAAGTGAACAGCATATCCCAGTTTTATGAAGAAAGAGTAAAGGCCATGAAAAGAAGACCCTTGGCTACAGTATGTCTGACATGGTTAATGTGAATCCTTTTCTGAAAGCTAACAAACTTAGGATCAACAATTCTCATTCCCCAACTGCAAGATATAAATCCAAGACATTAAATTAAGCTATTGTGTATTAACGTAGTAGAGATGCTATCAAGAAGATGACTAATTGTAGTTGTCGGACTCTCTGAGGTAACTTCTTTCTGCTATCAAAAAGATCAATCTATCCTTTTGAAGCATTCCCAACATGTTCAATTGTCCAGAACCTACATAATGTCCTCAAAGCCATGTGCAGATTAAAAAATTGGATTATAGCAACAGACAAACCCACACATATATGAGACAATATTTCAACCAAAAATCATTCTCAGCAACAATTACAGACGACACCTTATTCGGTACACACTGGAAAGAAAGAAACATATGTACATTGAGAACATTGGTAGTTGGTGCATCAAAACTCACTGCAAGAACTCAGTAAAGATATTCATGTTTCTCATTCAATAAAGAGCAACTGAGTGACAAACAAAGAAAGCTTTTTAACAACCTAAATACACACCATGAAATTCATTATACATGATGGTTAATCTACTTTTTGGTAACGTAGGAAGATTAAATAATCCTCATTCATCATAAATCCCAGAACCTTCATGATTCTAAAAATACAAAACAAATTCCCCCCTCCCTGTTACCAGATCAAGTATTTTATTCACAAAAGTAAAAACCTTATTTCTCATTTGGTAGATTTGCTCCAGAAAATGAGTCTGTAAAATCTGAACTCTGAAACATATAAGTTATTGCAAATCAAGGTAATGTCAAACAGGTTCCTTATTACCCACAAATGGAAACCATCAATTGCTCTCCATTTACGAATTGATGTCAGTTCTATTAGGCTTTAACATAGAAAAGAAACAACAGCCCCAAGTTACCAAGTTGCAACACTGCCAAAAACATGATGCAGGAGGCCAAATGACAATCAAAAGTCCAATGCACCACTGCAGATGCTTCAGAAAGGGGGTATTACTCCCGATAGAAAGTTAAGTCAAATGTGTACAATAATTCGACCCCATTTTCTTTTCGTTCATATCCATTGCATGCAAATACACCACCGAAGTGAACGACAAAGCCCGCGACGACAAATCTAAGTCACTGGCTAATCAAACCAACCAACATTCACGTTAACATGAACAACCAAAGCACGTCATTGCCCAAGTAACCAATGTACCCGGCACATAATTCCCCGTAGAAATATCTAAGACGACCAAGGAATATATGAACATCGACGGAAAACGTAGAAAGAAAGGCGAGATATATACCTGAAGGAGGCTGTTGGCGTAGCTGAGATAGTTGCGGATAAGGCCCTGGGAGGTAATGCGGATCTCGTTCTCGTTGATGGCCGCCGGCTCCGGCCGCGGCTTCTCCACTCTCTGGTATCTATCCATGCCTCGCGGATCGCTCCTCCCACGAAGCCAAGCCAAACGCAAGTATCAGGAGGAAGATTAGGGTTTCACGATGAGATAGGCGGAAGAAGGAGGCGGGAAGAGGCTGAAGCTTCGCTGACCGATCTTAAACCCTAGAAGGGAGGTAAAGGGCGGAGAGGAATTGATCGATATATAAGTGAACGCATAAAGATCGAACGGTGGATGGAAGATATGCCTTTAAATCCAACGGATATCATGAATATTACGAAGTCGTATAATACTCGACAGGTCGACAGTGTTTCGTACAAGCTTCCGTCTCCCACTCGAACAACCTCTATATACATATAAAGAAATGATTTACCCGCGTAATGACCCGATCTTTAATTGGCGACAAAACATGACCCAAAGTGGGACCCGCTTTTGGTACTTCGTATGAGCCTCGACTCAAGCAACACGTATATACATATAAAGTAACGCGTTACCTGATCTTTATTTGGTCACAATACTTGACACAGAGGACGCGCTTTTGGTATCAATTGTTAGCATATATGTATTCAGCACCGACACAAATATATATATATATGTATATATATATATGGAGTGTCTTTTAGGCAATGCTGTACGTATAGCCATTTTATTAAGTGTATTATTTGTGATTATTTCAATTAATTCCGTATGTTTTGCCATTGGAACGACTGAAGTCCTTTTCACCATTTTTCGATGGAAATTACCCACAAAATGACCTGCTTATGATTGGAGATAGAATGGGGCCCATGTGAGATGCAAGGGCTTTTTGGGCCTCGTAACGATGGGTGTGATCGCGGACCCATCAGATGGGTGGGGCAGCCAGTTCGAGGTACACGTAGCTTGGCACGTAACAGTCCGTCGTCTGCGCCGGGAGGCACGGCATGCTCACTGCGGGATCGCAGCACAGTCGTCGTCACCACGAGGACCACAACTGACAGAAGGCCACTTCAGGGGTTTCAAGGTAAATCGTCTTGTTCTTCAGTAGATTTGTCTCGGGACATATTGATAGCTGTCCACTGGCACATCCATGCAGAGCACCGTGTGATGAATCCACGTCCGGCTTCCAGTTCTCTCTCAAGGGGACCAATGCCTCGGCTCGATGGAGTCTACTGAGCCTGTTTGAGCATGAGCAGATATGACCAATCTATAGTCTGAAACATCGGTCCATGAGCAGAGAAAAGGCTTCATCAACAATGTCCATAACAACTCCTTGCAGATCTCCTTGATTTCAACCGGCTACTGTGATCAAATAAATGATGATGGCCACAACCAGTTCCTGGAGATCTTTCTTGATATGAGGAGGCAGCCAATGGGATGGTCAAAACACTCACTTCGGATACCAACACTCACCCGCCCCAGTCTCCATGTGTTGCCCCGCTTGTCTTGTACTCACTGGTCACGGGGTGACCAATAAAGTGGAGCAGTCATCTGACTCAGAGTGAGCTTTTCAAGGGCAAAGGAAGTGGGAAGAGAAGGGAGAGAAAGAAAGAGATTTGTTTTAGGATACATTACTTAGAGGGCCATGCCGTTTGGTGGCATCGTCTCCAAAGAGCTCATTCATGGTGTGCTTACTTTTGCCATCTCAATTAAATGCCCCCATTTCCCATCACTTGCACTCATATCCCTTGTGGTTTCCATCTCAATCCTAACTATCCAAAGTATTATGGCCATAATTCCTTGTAGCAGTTGCAAAAGATTGATATCAGCTTTCATCCTCAGACGGAGCTGTTTTCTCTGCTTTATGATGGAGAGCAACAGAGCACAATGAGTGCTGTTGGCCAAATCACTTGAGATTAAGCCATACATTATTTTAACAGAAATTGAGTTATAATATATAACAACAATGAATCCCTTTTGATATTTTCAGAAATGATGTGACATCTGAGGTGAATGCTGTCGTGTATTTATGCAGATATGACACTGTAGTCAGCATCTCCCATCTATATCTGCTAAAGATACAGCCTTTTTACTTTGATGAATGGTCGTATTTTGGCATGCAACTGTAGAAACAGTCACTGATATAATGAGATTTCTTGCAAATTTAGGATGTTTCCGCCAAAAAATCTTGAGGTTTACTGATAAGGCCCACTGAGTCAAAGCCATAATGACTTGCATACAGACCACTCTACAGATTTATCGAGTGACCAGTGCAGAATTTGTCATGGCAGCAGTCATGTAAGGATGTCGGTCAGGGATGGTATCTGATGCAAGCATGTCACATTCCAGACAAGAAATCCAACAAAAGTTTCACTAAGCCAAGAGGTTAAGGGAAAAGGCGTTGGCATGATCATGATGAGCTTCGCCTTTGTTTGTGTAGTAATGAACACACTTCACCCATGTAAAGAGGTGTCAGGCAATGTTTTTGCCACTATAAAGTGGTTTTGAACTACAAGAATAATCACCCCTCTCTGTGCCGGATCTCTGTTCAGCTCGCTGGATTGTGTGTTCAATAGATGGATTCTCTGGCATATTAGGGAGACCACCCCACAGATATTCAACCTCCCCATCTCTTTCCTCAGAGGGTTGGGACTCACCCACTGCCCTCACCCAGCTCGGTGGCCTTCACACTTCCAACTTTTCCTCTACCTATAACATCGGTGGAAAGGAAGAGAGGAAGAGTGTGAGATCTGAGAGGGTGGAGTGGGAGTATTCACCACCTGAAAATGGTTGTTCAGAACTCAGCATGTCTCCTTGCTTCAATGCTGCTTCTTTTTCTTCTTCCTGTGGCACAATGTGGCGTGACCTATGACAGGAAGGCCATCATCATCAATGGACAGAGGAGGATCCTCATCTCTGGCTCCATTCACTACCCCAGGAGCACCCCAGAAGTACCATCTCTAGAAAATCCATCTCAGTTTCTTGCTGCATCTTTAGACTTTTAATTTGTCACGGTTGACGAGGAATCTCTTGGTGAATTTTGGTTGGGCATTGTTGTTTTGGTGTGTTAGATGTGGGAAGGGCTTATTCAGAAGGCTAAGGATGCGCACTTGGATGTTATACAGACCTATGTCTTTTGGAATGGACATGAGCCTTCACCTGGCACCGTATTTCTCTCACCTTCTTGTGCACATTTCTTTAGTTTCTTCCCTTCACGGTGCTTTTGTTTGTTGTGGAACTAGAATAATAAATGGATCTTCTTGATTGAGCTTTCTTTTTTCCTTCTTTTGGCAGTACAATTTTGAGGGGAGGTATGATTTGGTGAGGTTTATCAAGACAGTCCAGAATCTGGGGCTGTATGTCCACCTTCGGATTGGGCCTTATGTTTGTGCAGAGTGGAATTTTGGGTGCTTCTCCAACTTAGCTAAAATTTAATCATTGATTTCTTGCTGTAAATAATTTAAGCCTTTTTTTTTTCATTTCTTCCTCATTTTTTCTTCTCTTTTTGTTTAGAGGATTTCCAGTTTGGTTGAAGTATGTTCCAGGAATCAGCTTCAGAACAGATAATGAGCCTTTCAAGGTTCATTCCTTATCCCGGTGTTCTGAATTCTAACCTCTTTTTTCTCTTCTTATTGATGCAAAGAGCAAGGTCTAAGCTTTCTGTTCTATAATTTTACCAAGCAGCTTCATTGTTTCATAGATGGCAGCCCTAATTTGGTTCTGAATACGTACGTGACAAGTTTATTCTTTTTTATTTAAAATGCAGATGGCTATGCAAGGTTTCACCCAAAAAATTGTTCAGATGTTGAAGAGTGAATCACTTTTTGCTTCCCAGGGTGGCCCAATCATCCTTTCACAGGCATGTTTCTTGTCATCAACCAAAGAAACCTTAGATTCTGTCACTATCTATTCACCTTGTGGTAGCCTGTTGTAAGGTTATGCTCCTATGCCTTTCTTTCATGGGGAGATTAGAATAAAAGAAAGTGGAAGTAATCTTTTTGTCTCCACTGGCTGATTTAAAGTTTTATGGGTGCAGATTGAGAATGAGTACGGTCCCGTAAGTAGGGCATCTGGGCCTGCTGGTCGTTCATATTTGAACTGGGCTGCAGAAATGGCTGTCGGGTTAGAGACCGGCGTACCATGGGTTATGTGCAAGGAGGATGATGCCCCTGATCCGGTGGTAAGCTATTTTAATATAACATAAACTTGTTCCTTTTTGTGTGTGTGTCTTTTTGGTGTGTGCTGTGTTGTTGAAGGCACATATTTTGGATTCATTGCTAACAAATATATTATGCTTGTGTTTTTTCTTGGATGGCTCTTTTTTGTAATTTAGTGGTTTGATGCTAATTCAAAATGCTGATTTGCTACTTGATATACTTTGCACATAGTGTGAGGATTAAGCTTCTATAGTGTTCTTATACAGAATTTGATGGACCTTAATATCTCCAAATATTTTCTTCAAAAATAGAGCCATATATGTATATATATGATCCAGCTTAGAACTCAAATTAGCCTTTGATTGTACGATAGAAAATTTTCATGTTTACCAAATGTATTCGACTTAAATAATAATGGTCCACTTTGTGATTAAACTTGAACTCTAGTCATGTTCATGGAGATCTTTTTGAGGAAAGCTTCTGCAAAATTTGTAATGGATAATCTATTTCTTTTACATGAACTATTGATGCCGACTGCTAGCTCACAATAGATTGCTGTTACTTATTTCATCTATCATTTTTATTCACAGAATCCTTAAATGTAAAGAACATAAGAGTATCCTAAAGTTGCAAGTCAACATGAGCAATCTTTGTTGCATGGTCATTTCTCTTAAAACATATGATAGGAATTTCCTTCTGATTCTTTTTCTTTATTCTTGATAACAGATGTTTTCAATATTTTCTTGTGAATCTCTTTATGTTTGCCAACAGATAAATACATGCAATGGCTTCTACTGTGATACTTTTACTCCCAATATGCCTTATAAGCCTATAATGTGGACTGAAGCTTGGAGTGGCTGGTAAGTTGCTTATGCGGTAATATATTTCAGCTGAAATTTGAGATCTGCGCATGTCATGCCAGTTTTTTTATAGCTGTATAATGACAAGCTTCAAGGGTGCTTAGCTTTTCAAACAACTTTTGTACTTTTTATATGTATTTTCTTTGGAAAATGCTAGATTATACATACAGTTGAATCATGGCCACATAAATATCTGAGCTGTGCAAGATTTTTCCTCTCTCTGATACCACTATAGGTTTACGGAATTTGGGAGCCCTATCCATCACCGACCAGTTGAAGACCTGGCATTCGCTGTGGCACGCTTTATACAAAAGGGTGGTTCATTTATCAATTATTACATGGTTAGACCTCACTAAATTGCCTTTTCATCTTAGTGATCTGAAGCCTCTCCAAAGAATACTTTCTGAAATATATCTTTCATCTTTGCTTACACATTGAAGTACCATGGAGGAACTAATTTTGGGCGTACAGCTGGAGGTCCCTTCATCACAACCAGCTATGATTATGATGCTCCAATTGATGAATATGGTATGAAGGAAAATGAACATTTCATTTTATTTCTCAAAAATATTGAGAGTGTTTTCCCCATTTATCTGTTTTCGTACTATATCACATATTCTCTCTCCCTCTTCCCCTACCTCTTTGTTTCTGTGTTTGTGTATGCCTTCTCTCTACACATACATGGGGGAAGTATTTAAATATATATTTTACACTAAAGCAAGTTGTCAGATTCATAACATTTGTGGAGTTCTCGGAATATTTGTTAATGGGCATGATTTTGTTAGAGAAAAACAAACTTCTTTGCAGATGGTCCAGTGTCAGTTCAGATTTTTAATTGGGACCATCATAAGTTAAGCTTCTTGTCAAATCTCATAATTGTTATCAATCCCAATGTAGTACTAACAAAAATGTGGTTTTAAATTGGTGTACATTGAATCTGCGTCTTGGATTAAACCAGGAATATGCATTGTTCAACTTTTTTGTCACCAAATGGCAGGGCTGATCAGAGAACCAAAATACGGGCATCTAAAAGAGCTTCATAGGGCAATTAAACTGTGTGAACAAGCTCTAGTTTCAGCTGATCCAACAGTTACTTCTTTGGGAAGTCTCCAACAGGTGTGTTGGATTCTTCATTGGCAATAACTAATTATGTTTATTAGTGCCATTCTTTCGGGTGCTGACATGAATCCTCAATTTGGATCGACTGTTCTTCAAACTTCAGGCTCATGTTTTCAGTTCCCAGACTGGAAGTTGTGCAGCTTTCCTTGCAAACTACAACCCAGATTCCTTCGCAAGGGTAATGTTCAATAACGTGCACTACAACATACCACCTTGGTCAATCAGCATCTTACCTGACTGCAGTAATGTAGTATTCAACACTGCAAAAGTAAGTAAATTTGCTTCCATTTTCTTCGACAACTTTATCAGATGTTGCTGGACTCGCTTAAAGATCTTGATATTCAAATATATACTAAAGGAGCCAGTTCTTTCAAGCCAATGTTTTCATTCAAGTTAAATCATGAAAAAATAATCTTACAACTTATCCAGAAAGTTTGTAGAATGGTCAGATCCTCTATCTGAGAATCAGTTTCCTTTCTTCACTACAGGTTGGTGTTCAAACATCACAAATGCAAATGTACCCAGCTAATACTCAGTCACTTATGTGGGAGAGGTATGATGAGGTTGTCGCTTCATTGGAAGATAATTCATTGATCACCACAACTGGGCTGTTGGAACAGATAAACGTTACCAGGGATACAAGTGACTACTTGTGGTACATTACTAGGTGTGATTTTGACTAACTTTGCTATCTCAATTCAAGCGCAAAATAGATCCAGTTTATCTGTTGTTTAGAACTTCTTAGTATATGATGAAATATGTTAGGTTTCTTTTCATACTAAAACTAGTATTGACTACTAGAACAGTGTTTCTTACACTAAATAACGTGAATTCTATTTATTCGCTTTTGCAGTGTTGATGTCAGCCCAGCTGAAGGATTTTTACATGGAGGTCAGCTTCCTGTTCTTACAGTCCAGTCAGCTGGTCATGCTCTGCATATCTTTCTTAATGGACAGCTCTCAGGTAAATTTGGGTACCCTTTGTTCTATTTTTGGTGTATGCATAATTAGGTGAAGCTTCATTAACCAAGAAACTAAAGTTTAAGTATTCTACGGTAGGTTCTGCTTATGGGAGCAGGGAAGATAGGAGGATAAAATTTTCTGGTAATGTCAACATTCGTGCTGGAACTAACAAAATTGCAATTTTGAGTGTCGCCGTCGGACTGCCAGTAAGTTATTTTATCATCTTCCATGAACTACTTAAATTGCATTGCCTAATAAATGAAATATCAACACTGAACTTTTGATAATTTTGCTATTATTGTGGTGAAGAATGCAGGTGTGCATTATGAGTTCTGGAGCACTGGAGTCCTTGGTCCTGTGGTGCTACATGGGCTTGATGAAGGAAGTAGAGACTTAACATGGCAGAAATGGTCATATCAGGTTACTTTGTTTGATCACCATAGTTTTTGCCACTGTTGAAATATTTTGTGTGGCGGAATCGTTAAATATTTTCTTTTCTAATGTTTACAGGTTGGCCTAAAAGGAGAAGCTATGAACCTAAATTCTTTGGAGGGTGCTTCTTCTGTTGAATGGATGCAAGGGTCATTAGCAGTTCAAGATCAGCAACCATTGACATGGTATAGGGTAGGGACACAGACTCGACTGTGGACTATAACGCTAATAATTTAGCATCTCTGCTTTAGCCACTAAGGCTTTTCCTTTCAGGCATATTTTGATGCTCCTGATGGGAATGACCCATTGGCTTTGGATATGGGTAGTATGGGGAAGGGCCAGGTGTGGATAAACGGACAAAGTATTGGAAGATACTGGACTGCCTATGCCCCAAATGGAGATTGCAATTCATGCAGTTACATAGGGACATATCGGTCTCCAAAATGTCAGAGTAACTGCGGCCAACCAACCCAACGATGGTAACTTCTGCATGAGAAACATACTTTTTTCTTATATGTTTAACTTACACAAGAATTCTTTCAAACTAATAATAACCTGGCTCAGAAAATTTTATTCTTTGTAGTGCTGAGATCAAAGGAAAATCATTCTCTGAAACTCTTCTTTTCGGTTGATTTGAGCAACATAATACACAGGGCTGGCAAGATATAGATATACTTTTAAAAATATTTGTTTCTTCAAACTATGACATAGCAGCTTAATTATTTATTTATATTACATATTTGCTTGGCGAAACAAAATGATCATGGCACTGGTGATCTGTCTGAATTTTAGTATAAATTTATCTAATAAACCAAAGACCGGGTAAAATATACATTAGCAGTCTCTTGTAGTAAATGGAATAATATTAGGATTTTGTGCTTAGGAGTTTTGGAAATGGAGAACTCCTCGGGTATGAGCTAATTGTTGGATACTCAGGTATCATGTGCCGCGGTCTTGGTTACAACCCACAAGAAATCTACTGGTAATATTTGAAGAGGTTGGAGGTGATGCAACAAAGATTTCCATGATGAAGAGATCTGTTTCTAGTGTTTGTGCTGATGTTTCTGAATGGCATCCCACAATAAAGAATTGGGACATTGAGAGCGATGGCCAACCTGAAGAGTACCACAAGCCAAAAGTACACCTGCGATGCGCACCAGGACAATCTATATCGGCCATCAAATTTGCCAGCTATGGGACACCACTTGGAACATGTGGAAATTTCCAACAGGGAGCATGTCATTCGCCGAATTCGTACACCATCCTGGAAAAGGTTCTCTATGCCTCTCTTTTATCTCTCTCTTAAATATGCAAAAATATTTATTTATATGTTACTGGTTTTACATTGTTGCATTCTATACAATCAGTTGTCCTTTTTCTTGGAGATTCTCACATGCAGTAATTGATGATAAAGATAAACTATAGCATGCATAATTATATAACTATATGCTGCTGTTTAGGCATTCTTGCATCCTATAAAATCAGATTTTGAAGTTCCTCATGCAAGAAACAAAAAAGAAAAAGAAGAAAAAGAATTAGTTGCTGCATATGAGGTGCTGTAGAGTGTCTCCCTTGCTTTCATGTATAGTATCTTGGGAGGATAAGGCAGACCGAAATAGTTAGTAGTTGTCTCTACCGATACATGTCTACACTCCATCTAATACACATTGGTTCTAGGCATATACCTGTAAATCCTCCTGTGTTCTCCCGCATATATCAATTATGAACACTAGGATGCATATTTCATATGTAGATTCTTGTGCTTCTATAAGGAAAATTCTGATTCCTTGTTCCATTTGGGCAGAACTGCATTGGACAAGAGAGATGTGCAGTTGTCATCTCCACCACCAACTTCGGCGGGGACCCATGCCCAAATGTCATGAAAAGAGTTGCAGTAGAAGCTATATGCTCTTCAGCTGCTCAGCCAATATCATGAGCATCATAGAGTGCAATCGTGTGAACTTCTTATTTGCTGTGAAAGAATGACAAGAAACGTTCGGCATAATTGTAAAGTGCTTGCGTCGACCAAAAGTAGGTGTTTGTTTTTGGTGTGTGGGAGTTACATGCAGAGTGAAAGGAAAATAGTATGTGTCATGCATTATTCTTCTAACTTATCTTTGAGTTTTGAGGTCTTCATTGGTCCACTGATGGTGCATTAATCATAAGTTGGTGCCAGAATGGAGAACAAGAGGAAAGCAAAGAATAATTGCTAATTTGCTTTCCTATATGCTTCTTTTCTTTTGCTATGGAAGGATATTGTAATTTGATACAGTTGTATTTACTGCATAATTTTAAATGCTGTCATTGTTGTCATGTTCTCTGTTAACACTCTTTTCGTTTCTTTTCGTTTCTCTGTTCTTTCTTTTGAGTGATCAAAACAATCTTCTTGGTCTATGATGAGAATGATCCTCTTTCATTTGGAAATCATAGAAGAAATATAAACATTTCAACTGTGTTGATGTGCAAAGTTCTTTGTGTATGCAGTCTCCAACACAAAGCCTTAACTCAGCATGCATGCTCTTCATCATGCCTTAATGTTTGCAATTTCCAACTTGGCTAAGCAAAGTTTATATGGCCAAATGCCTATAAACCTCAACATTTTTGTCTGAAGGCAAAGCACATCACAAGCAAAGTATCAAAATGCCATCTCCTATACTGATATGTACTGTTTCTTCTACTTTTATGATGACTGATACTGAAGAACAAGAAAAATAGGTATTGGTTGGTGCTTTGCAAACATCGGTATTTTCATCACTCTATTTGAGTGTTTCAAGTAGAGATAAGGATCTAAAACTTTAATTTTGATCCAGACATAAGACCTTAAATTGACTTGAGGATTAGGATGGCAACGTTCATGCCATAAGGAAACATCCACCTTCTCGAAGATCTAATTCTCAAGATAAGATGTCGATTAATTTCAACACCAATGAACCTTATTCCATCTCTAGAATTACCGTATTGGATGTCAGAAAGTTTTCAGAAATGCTGGTGATGATAGCTCAGCAAGTGAAAGATGGCATTGGTTATGGATGCATAAGAAGTTGAATGACTCGGTGACCCTCGTGTGTTCTTGGAGACTCGTAACAGCACTCGGATCACAGAAGAACAAGTGAGCATGGCATGATATCCATCATGGTTACCTCTTGCCGAGTCTGGTGGCATGACACCCACTGAGCGCAGGAAATCAATACAGAGCATCCCATGCGCTCGCATGCAGATCCATGTGAAGCTTTATAATGTTGTTCCTCAGCAGGGCTGAGTATGACATGCGTTCATCACTGTTCTCTGAGCATCGTTAGCAGAACACACTGCTTTTAGCTCATCCCCAACTTAGATCTGAAGAAAAGTGCAGCAGTGTAATGATCCCAGCAATCATTATGCTCGCAATATGGAGTACTTCAGCTATGGGAGAGATGATTAGGTTTAAAGTGGTGAATTATTGGTGTCGGTCCTGCAAGAAGAAGAGTTGATAGATCTGCCAAGTGTCTGGGGTTTGCTTGGACAATCTCACACTCCGACAGGGTAAAGGATTAGGACAATAACACTAGATCTTGTCTCTCCTGATTCTGTCTGCTGACCTATGACTGAAGCTGTGTTCTTGGATGTGGCTGTTGTCTTGTAAAGTTGTGTGAATAATGGAATCTTTTCCTTACTGTGTCTCCTCACTCAAATTGGTGCTGAAGGCTTGGCTTGTTTGAGCCTGTGAAGATATGATTGTTTTGCTGCCAGGGCTTGCAGGCCATGGGTGATATGATTCTTCTTCTTCTTCTTCTTCTTCTTCTTCTTCTAGAAGCTGTTCAGGGGGTTGTTCTGATGATAATTGTATATGTTTCTACTCTAAAAAAGAAAAATGGAGATTTTATCCTACAAATTAAGATTGAGCTTGAACCTGAATATTTAGTCCAAAACCAGCTCTAATATGTGTCCATTTTGAAGCCTGATTGAAGTCCAATATAACTGTAGCCTCCCATATCTCCCAATATATTCTTGAACAAGTTCAGACAAAAAATGACTAAGATCACAAGTCCTATGCTCTTCCTTTCAAGAACAAAGAATACTAAATTCTCTGGTCAAGAACAAATCCCTTCCAACACAGTATGTGAAAAAGAGCAGTCCATCACAAGCCTTCTCACATACCATTATATGGGTTTTTTTGACTCTGTCAAAGATCAACTTCACAGCTAATTAGGTGAATTTTTCCTTTCTTTAAATGATTTCTGTTGGAGATTAATCTTCTTTATCCTTTTGAATTTTAACATCTCAGATATAAAAGTGGTCACTTTTTTGAAAATAATATAAGGCAATTGTCAAATAAACTATATCTTATGCTTTCATATACAAAAATAAAAATTATGTAGATTATATGAGAATATCAGTAACCTTTTTCTAAAATATTTCTCTTCTTATAGTTAGTTCTATTGAACAATAAAATGAGAAAGAATCATATTTGAGATTAATATATCAGTATTAATTGTGTGTAAAAATATATAATTTTATTAAAAAATAATAAATATACACTTAAATATTTTTTTTAATAAATTAAGAATATTATTTTGTATGACGGAGTCAAAAGATATATGCAGCCGATATTAAATATTTGAGACATGTTGAATAGATTCAATAGAGGAAGGCAAAATCCGTTATGTTCAACATAACGTTTCCGATATCACCAAATAACGATATGTTTCTTCCGGTATTGGCCATATGCTCGTTATAATTGCAGTGTTATATCACAAAATGAAAATGACGGCCCGTTATATCTAAATGCCTT
Organism: Musa schizocarpa; assembly: GCA_900464855.2. Lineage (NCBI taxonomy): Eukaryota > Viridiplantae > Streptophyta > Magnoliopsida > Zingiberales > Musaceae > Musa > Musa schizocarpa. The sequence goes on along the minus strand of LS990923.1, from coordinate 45,162,439 downwards.
CGGGCTTCTATTTGGAGGTTCTTTTATCGTGTTCTTTTGTCGCATTGCGGCCAGACTGAGGAGGCGAAGAAGAAGAGGAAGAAGGAGAAGGACGAAGGACGAAGGAAAGGGGAGCGAGAAGGGTATCTCCTTGTTCCTCTCCCTCAATCCACGACCTTGCCCTAGGGGTTTCGCTTTCTTTTGATTCCCTTCCGGCCAATTTAATCGCCCCCTTCCCCTTCCTCCATTCGATGCTCTCCGATGCTCCCCTCTGCGCGATCCGTCGTTTTCTACGCCGTCCTTGCCATCGGGTTCCTCGTCTCCGGCGTGTTGACGCCCGTGGTGCTTGATCCGTCTGCTTCTCCTTATCCCGGGCTTTCTTTTCCTGTTGCGTCTACTGGTGAGATCTCCGCTGCAGAAAAATGGAGTGGTCGGCTCCTGTCGACCGATTTGGTACCTGTCGAGAAGTCTCCCCCTGGTGTTTTAAGAGCCGGATCGAGATCTCTCATGAGTTTGGATGAAAAGTAAGTACTTCGCTTTTGGTCTGATGCAAGAAAGATTAGTTTTTCTACTCTTCCTTGTGTAGTTTTTGGTTGGTTGTGTTTTAGAGTTCTGTAGATTAGGAAAAGATCCACCTTAATGAGTTCAAGAAACAAATCTCAAGAGAATTGTCGTGAATTATCAGACTCTTGTTGAAGCTCAACATTACTTGCAAATTAATCGAGTCTAAGCTGCTTTAACACCGATGATATTTTCGGTGCGATAGTCGTTTCTTTAAGCATGCCGACTTGTCTGAATAAGTGTTTCAAATTCATAATATGATTAGGGTAATTGCTGACATTCTCATTTGGCTTGATGATACATATCTTTGTGAAGGCTTTACTTCGTTTGATATGTTAACAGCTGTGTATCAAATCTAATTGAGTTTCTGTTTTGTTTTTGCTTTTTTTTTTTGTATTTTGCAAATTGATAAACTTTAGTGACCATGTAGCTTTCTGGTACTTTCTCTGAGTTGATGTTGTATATTTAAAAAAAGAAAAACTGGTTTCAATTGTATATAGATACATTCAATTGGATAAAACTAGTGTTAGGTGTCTTCATGTTTAAAGAGGTAAATTTGGATTTATGATTTCTTTGTCATCTTTATGTCTGATGTAAATCATTTTTTTTCAGGCAGATAGCTATCATGTGATATATATTTGGACTGCTTTAGAGACAAATTGATATTTTGTTATTTTACATGTACCAATTCAACATACCAAAGCTTTATTTGACGTACAAGAAACAACATGGTTATTTTGAGTTTAGTCATGGACGTTTTTGTATATTTATGAAATATAATACTTTTATGTATATTCGTTTGCTTGTTAGAATTATATATGCGTGTGATGTTTGGGTCAGAGTTTGATGTTGCTATTATTTCAACACTTTTAGTAACAATTTTTTGTTTTTTTGGGGTATCAGTAATCATGGGAGGTTCTTTTTGGCTTTGCCAAATGGCACTATTTATTTTATGAATAAATCTACAAAACCTCAGTGGAAGCTTTTGATAGGTCAGCCACTTTCATATTCATGGCGAACTCCTTCAATTAATGATCCTGATTATATTGTGTTTTCTGATAGCAAAGGGGAACTCTACGAATATAGCAAGGTTGCTGGCATAAAGGTATTCTCACACGTCTCATATATGCATGTATATAAATCACGTTTGTATTCTCAAGCATGCACTTTGAATGTACATGTGATAAGATGTAGAAAACAGAGAATTGAGAAATGACATGGAAGCTTTGTGCCTAGTGTTTTTAAAAGCGCTAAGTGCCAAAAGACGTCAAGGTTCCAAAACACTTGAGGCGCTAGGTGCTCGCCTATGCGCCTTCCTAAGTGAAGCGAGGCGCTTTCGAATATTATAATAAAAAAAAAAATGTGGCTAAATAGAAATATGCTAAAAGGGTATGCTAAACAGGTTTCTAACCAGTGCAAATAGTTCTAAAGAGAGGATCATATCAATATGGTGCTAAATAGGTCTAACCAATGCTAAACAGTTCTAAAGAGTGAATCAATATGGTGTTAAACAATTCTAACTAGTGCTAAATTGTTCTAGAGAGGGAATTGAGAAAGGTGGGGGAAGGAGTTATTGATGACTGTGGAAGAATGTGGAGGAAGGAGAGGGTGGTGAACAAAGGCAACAAAGCATACGATGGCGGCGAATGAAGGCGATGGAAGTGGTTGTTGATGGCGACAGATAGAGCTTCAGCGGCGGACAAAGCTATAGCTGTGAATGAGTTTTAGGGTTAATATAAGCTGCAAAGGCAAACGAGTTGTAGCGATAGACAAGTTGTAGTGACAGCGGACGAGATTGAACAAGGTTGCTGACGACGACGAGTAGAGCAAACGAAGGTGACGGATGTGGGTTTCACTTTCACCTCTGTTCTCTTTCACTGGGTCGGGCAAAGGAGGGGGTTGGGAGGTGTTAGGGTAACTACGCTAGTTGGTTCAATTGAACCAACTTATAAGTCCAATCAAACCAAAGTTTGAACCTAAACAAATTTGGCTTGGGCGCTTGCCCAAGGCACGTTGCCAGGGCTCAGGCGAGTACCCAAGTAACGCTTCTTTGAAGCGCTGCGCTTGGGGTTTTGCAAGGTGCTCGGGCCTCACCTCGCCCGAGTTCTTGAGTGCATTTTAAAAACACTATTTGTGTGTATATAAATCATTGATCTTCTTCTCGTCATACATAATAATTACTTATTATGCTGTACTAGTATTCATTTCAACTGATTTATCTTTTTCTTATTCGTTTTCATACTGTAGAAACATGACTGGACAGTTGAGGAATATGTCCAGAAAGCACCTGTTGTTAAAGGATCAGTTATTACCACTGGGACAAAGACATCAACTTTTTATGTTGTTGATTCTGATAGTGGAGAGTTAATATATCATGATAAGGAGCCTTTTAGTTGGGCAACTGTGGGGATGCCTACGGCTGAAGAGCAGTACATTTCATCCAAGCTGGAATCTGGCAATGCTACTTGTATAACCATTATAAGAACAGATTATTTTCTGGATAGCTATGATTTAAATAATCACTTATGGAGTGTGATGATTTCTCGTATCAGTGCTCATAATGTTGGGCCTGGATTGCCACCTGCCAGGAATGAGGAGATGGGAATACCATCCATGTCTGGAAGAAATATTCCTGTCTACTTTACTAGTGAGGCCGGACAACTACCTAAGCTGAAGGCTATGCTCCCCCCCTCATGTTATGAATCACACACTGGGATGAGGTCTGGCCAAGGTGACAGGCAATCATATGAATGTCAATCTGCTAATAACTGTTCCTTAGAAATTTGTATCAGTTCCAATAGGGATACTGACCAGATGTTCGAGAGACTAGATGATGGGCTTATTTCTTTATATGTATCACAAGTCTTACGTACTGTTCCAAGTGGATGCCAGCCAGGAAACTGCATTTCTGCTAGACCAAAATTTCATACTACACATTCTAATTTCGTTAACTCAGAAACAAGACCCAGAGGTAACATGAAATTGCCTAATCATGGACAGGAAATTTCTAATGCATCCCATAACTCATTGGATGACCAGATTAATCATTCAGTGGATGAACATTCTGATGCTCAGCAGAACAATGTGTTGTCACTGCAATCTATTTATGAAGGTTATGGTTGGCTTTTGATTCTAACTTTGCCTATATTCTTTGTGCTCTGCTATCTTTGGTTGAGAAAGCTATTCAAGTATGATAAAGAATGCAATGATTTGAAGGAACGGCAATCTGTGCTTGCTAAAAAGTGGAAATCTTGGAAGGCTCCAAACATGAAAAATGTTGCCATCAGTGGTAATCATGACAGTCATTTGTTATCTATGAGAGAGAACACCAAAACTAATGGACATAATCAAAATGGAAGCTCATTTATGAAACTGAATGATGATAGTGATGGACGTTGGATTGGAAGACTCTTTGTATCAAATTCTGAAATTGGTCATGGGAGCAATGGTACAGTTGTTTTTGAAGGATTTTATGATGCTCGTCCTGTCGCTGTCAAACGGCTTCTTCGTGCGCATCATGATGTGGCCTGTAAAGAGATTCAGAATCTTATTGCATCTGATCGGCACCCCAATATTGTTCGGTGGTATGGAGTAGAACAAGATTTAGATTTTGTCTATATCTCACTGGAGCGATGTATATGCAGTTTAAGTGACCTAATACACATATGCTCAGATTCTTCATATTCAGTATCTGTGGAAAATCCAATATCAGACTCATCTATTGAGCACAAATTTCAATTAGGCATGGTGAAAAATATTGGAAAGGATGTTAACTTGTGGAGACCAAATGGTCTTCCATCAATTCAACTCTTAAAACTAATGAGGTTGGTAGTTATCCTTTTCTTCTATCTCTTTATTAAAGTTCTCATGTTGCTCTGCTACCTTTTTGTCTCCTTATTTGTATATGTTTCTAAGCTTTTTGTCAACAAAACTTAGAAGCCATTTTTTTTGGCACAGTGTGCATACTGAATCCTTAAGAATCACTCATTTACAAGTAGGAACTTTTAGTTCTCTTATGCAGCCATAATCTGCCTAAGAATGGAAACATAACCTATTTTGCAACTGACAATATGAGTCCGATTTGATTGAATTACATCAGAACAGGCGCTGTATAACAGAGGATTCCGAAGTAGTGAAAGGTTATGTGCATATTCAAGAGTAACATAGTTCTTAAACTCAAGAAAACCCAAAGTACATTGGTCCCGAGAACAGAGGATAGCAAAGATATGACTAATGTCACGTTTAAGAGTGACATAAGTTTTAAAATAGAAGAAAACCCCAAAACACATCAGAATTGATTATGTATAGAACAAAAGCTATAGAATACAAGTATAACTGGAAAATGCCTGACCTTAGTGTGATCGAACTTGATCTAGTCAATGTTGAGGCTTGGATTTGATTTGGCCAAACTTAGGCTCCAACATACCTAATGCATTAATGGCATGCATCTGCTGGTCTTATACTTCAAAAAATACTTGTTTTAAGATTTAAAACAAGTATAACTTGGCACTGGATATAAAAGGATTGACAAATGCTGTGAGTATATATTGTGTAGATTTAAAGTGTGTGCTTCTTCTTAAGTCGCTTGTGTTCTCTATTCATTTTGGAATTGGCTACTCTAATCTGCCAGTTTTGCAAGCTATTGTTGTTTTGTCATAATGTGGATCTGTGAGTTTTAAAACTTTGCTCTTGTTTATATACAGAGATATAGTTTCTGGCGTTGTACATCTACATGAACTTGGAATCATACATCGGGATCTAAAGCCTCAAAATGTGCTAATAAGCAATGACAGATATCTTTATGCCAAACTTTCTGATATGGGTATAAGCAAACGCCTCCTTGAAGACATGTCTTCTTTGAGTTGTAATGCAACTGGTAATGACTTCCTAACACTAATAATTGATCCCCTCCAATAAAAAACCTTTTTATTGTTATAAATAGAAATGGACTAAGTTCAAGCTCGTCTAAATTTTCCATAGGATATGGTAGCTCTGGTTGGCAAGCACCTGAGCAACTTCTTCGTGAACGCCAAACACGAGCTGTGGATTTATTCAGTTTGGGTTGCATACTATTCTTTTGTATTACCAAGGGGAAACATCCATTTGGCAAATCCTTTGAACGAGATGCAAACATTATTAACAATTGCATGGACCTGTTCTTGGTGGATCATATACCAGAAGCTGAGCATCTACTTTGCCAATTGTTGCAACCTGACCCAAAGATGAGGCAAGCAAAACATTTTCATAATTTGCAGTGTCATTCCCTCTTTTCTTCTTTTTCTCTTTGCATTATGAAGTACATGCATATTATATGTTAACAGGCCAAATGCAGTAGAAGTATTGCATCAACCACTTTTTTGGAGTTCTGAGACACGGCTTTCATTTTTACGAGATGTAAGCGATCGAGTTGAATTGGAAGACAGAGGATCAGATATTTTAAAAGCGTTAGAAAATATTGCACCTCTTGCATTTGGTGGGAAATGGGATGAAAAGTTAGATGCTGCATTCATTACAGACATGGGTCGTTATAGAAAATATCGTTTTAATTGCGTTCGTGACCTCCTACGAGTAATAAGAAACAAGTTAAATCATTATAGGGAACTTCCAAAAGAACTCCAGGTTTGCTTCTCCCATCCCTTTTCTTAGATATAATAATGTTATATTTTTCTTATAACCTTGAAATCAGTATGTTCTGTGTGCATAACTTACTTCAGGTTATATCTTTTATGGTTATCTTATGTAGACAATTTATTTATATTATCCCTTTACTGAAGCAATCAATATAAACTGTACTTCTTGCTCCAGACTTCATTCCAGGTTAGATGCAGCATTATAGCTTGTTGATTGCATGTGTCTTGCAGAAAATTCATTATGCTTTTGCCACTTTTGACTTCCTTGATAGGTTGGAATCTTGTTATCTTTTCTTGTTGTGCAACACAATTATATGGTGGTCGGTGATAGGCCCACTTATATGGTGCAACACAATTATAGGTTTGGTTTATCTAGCACAACTATGGTGGGTAAATACCAGTCAGTTCTGACTAATTTCTGTTGATCCTTGGTTGGTGTGCCTGGTTCTGGCTAGCTATATCAGACAGACAAGTTTCAATTGGGAATATGATCCTGCCTCAAAGTAGTTTTAGTCTGTTCTGGTCAAGTCCTTAATGTTTCTTGCTGATTCCAGAGGATTTCCAGCTGATTGCTGCTATTTTTGACTGGTTTTGGCTAATTCCTGCTTGTTCCACCCAATTTCAGCTAATTTGTGGCTTAGTCCTATTATTTCTTCTGGTTGATTTTGTTTGGCAAATTTAATCTTTTTAGCCAGCCTGATCCCATGATTGTATTTGGCTCTGAAATATAAAGGTCATTTCTGATCTTAAAATCTTACAGCTGACCCTGAAAATTTTTCATTCTCAAGTTGTCTGCTAGCTTAACATAAAGAGTTGTATTTAAAAAATATTCTTATTTGGTGCCATAGTTTTCATTAGAACAGCGTAGGTGTACGAATGACTTGTCTCAAGCATTTTGGTTTTATGTATTTGGTTCATAGTTGGGATGCTATTTTGGTGAAAGGAAATATGTTCTTTATTCTGTTACGCTGAACTTTCCCATCTTTTACCTATTATCATTCTTGATAAGCTGTGCTTCTTGCACGTGCATCTCATAGCTAATGCTTATATATTTCCATTTTTTACAATGGAAAATGGATGGTGCATTAATATTAGATGATGGCCTTTCCATTGTCTGGCAGATTGACTTGTCTTGAGTAGTATCTCACTGGGAGTTATTTTTTACTGCCTCTTGGCTTATTATCTTGAATTCCACCTTCAAATATAACATCTTTAATTGTCCCTTGAATTCCACCTTCAAATAGAACATTGTATTATGCTTGGTTCAGAAATAGGTAACATTCATCATCCCATTGTATCTTTGATCATTTTATACTAATTTTAATTCTGCTGAATCACTTAATGCTGATAAACTAGTTGACATTGTTCTATATTGTGTTGTGTACTTCATGGATCCAGTCTCAGATAAACAGTAGTGCTGAATAAAAGCAAGTTTGGTCACTTTTTATACTCTAGTATTTTTTATTGCCCCAATATCTTGCTCAAGTCATTCCCAACATTTCCAGGAAACACTTGGACCTGTTCCTGAAGGATTTGATATGTACTTTAGAAGTCTATTCCCAAAGCTCCTGATCGAAGTCTACAAAGTGGTTTGCCGATACTGTAAGGAAGAGGACTCTCTTGGCAAATATTTTAGAAGCAGTCTTTTATAGTGTTGTCAGGTCTACTACTCCGAAATCTCGATGCAACCGATTGACTTGACAAAGCTGATCATTGTTGTAAATAACTTCATGTTGTAAAACTAACATGAATTAAGTCTGTTCTGTACCTTATTATACAACAAAAAGACCTCACCCTGTATATGCCCCTCTAAAGTTGTAATCACCATGTTCTATAATCCAATGCAAACTGGTTTAGTAATCTTGTGCATGTTGAAACAATGCCTTAACCTGTTTGGATCTCATGATGGTTGAAATGCCAGTATCCAATGAAAAGCAGGATTATTTTGTTACCAGAAAGATTCATCATCTCTTACAAAATATATAGATATCTATATCAGCCTTGCTATCAAGTGTCAAGTTTGCAAAATTTGCAATGGTAGCAAATCAAGCTCACAGTCTCCACAAGGAAAACCAAGACTTAGATTTTCATAGTGGACTATATAATACGATTAATTGCTTACAACAATTATTAAGTTCTAACCAAAAAAGATGACAACCAAGATAGGAAGTGTCATTGCAATCACATAAAAAACCAGATTAACTTCCTCTTTTCAAAGCATGGTGAACTGCTACTGAGAATTTAAATAAAATACCACATTTCTCACAATTCTTACAATCAAATATTCTTACAATTGTGTAATTGTATGCAGAGCCAAAGCCACCCATATAGTATACAAAACACAAGGATTAATTAGATTACACAAAAATTATGCTTCTATCTTTACAATATGCTACCCTATAATCCCACCACCTCTTATGTTACATCACCATGCTAACTCACTTTCTCCTATAGAGTTGCAAGCAATGCCTAGGAAGGCAATTTGGAACAAATTATTCTGGGTTCAGAAACTTCATTAGCAATCATCACCAACACAAATCAATTCAAGCGACAAAATCATGCAGCAAATGTGCTGACCCGAACCGGTGTCGCTGATCTCCCATGTTCGCGTAATCATATTCAGCTGTATCTGCCCCAGCTGGAGCAGCAGCACTGTAAGCATCATTCCCTCTCATGGCAAGAAGGCTCTGCTGATTGTCCGATATAGGAAGGCCGACATCGCAGTGCTGCAGTCCCAGTGTGAGGGACACCCCGCCATTTCCGTAGCAGCCTAACTCAGCCATCTGATAAGCTAAAAATCTGCCATTGCCGTCTGGGTGTGCAAGAGCATCTTGTAAGAAGCTGGCATCTTGTCCAATTGATCTTTGGTCATTGGCTTTCAGATTCATAAAGGAGTCTTGTGTAGCTGTTCCATTCTGGAAACCAGCTGCTGACTCATCCACATCCATGGCTGGGATGATATTGGGTCTTGAAGAGTCACTCATCTGGCTTGTTTGGCATCTTCCAGTTGCATGGTTTTGCAAGTCTTCATGATCCTCGGAGGATTGAATGTCTTCCTTCAGTTTTGGTGGATTTTCTGAAGAAGAGTTTGAGTCAATCTCAACATCACCAAATTCTTCTTTGTACATGTCTTCGATCATAGGCTTCCAAAGACGAACTCGTGCATTTATGAACCAGTTCGAAACCTGAATGTTAGGACATTCAATGAGGAAAAAATACAATAAACAAACACTAAAGTATATGCACTAAAGTAAATAATAAATACTATGCAGACTGCTTTAGCCTAAAAATTTTATGGCTATGCAGATTTGATTTGCCCTTTGTGTAAATAATAAATACTATGTGAATGTCATAGTTTGCTTCATGGAAGACCCAAGTTGAATCAGGAAAAGTTCTATGCATATCCATACATTTACATATCAGAAACATCAAGCAAGACATGGGATTTACCAGAATCTGTTATCAGTTTCAATCAGAAAGTTAATATTGAAGCATATGGCATTCCAATCTTAGTAATAATTTCTTCATGATAAGATGAGAAAGAAACAAAAATTGGACATGAGATGATGAGACTTGAAAGAGAAAATATGAGAAGGGGAACAAAAAGAGAGTCACAAGAGATACCTTTTGGGTGAAAAAAAGAAAAAGATCATAGTTTAGCTTGCCATTTAAGCAATGTAAGTTCTGCTGTCATTAGCATTAAAAGAGAGCAACCATGGCTGACCAGCAACAGTCATATAGTTAAAAACAATAGTAAGTATACCTGACTTCTTGTCAAGCCTGTCTGTCTTGCAAGCATTAGCTTCTCAGAATCCTTTGGATAGCTGGCAAAACATGTAAGTGTTCGTATCAAGAATTATTCTTTGTATACATAAAAGTACTAGGTGAAAAAAAGAAATGTAGTAGAATCTTACGGATGAAGGAAGTGCTCAAACAGCCAAGCACGAAGAACTGAGACAGATGACTCTGGCAAACCCCTCTGTGGTCTCCAAGCATGCTGTTGCATCATACCAAATTGCTGCATGGCCCTCTGTTGCCTTAACTGCTGATCTATGTACCGAAGGCGAGACAGCCCAACACTCTTACTAGAACTGTCTGGTTCTCCAAGACTTTTCCTTGTAGCTCGAATTTGGCCACTGATGGCATCCCTCAGGCAGCGAAAATGCCGAGAAATGGTTTGAAGGGCAAGGGCCGTATATGGTTTAGCAGCCCCACAACCAGCAATTGCATCAAAACATGACACTATTATCTGCATTTGATTGTGGTACTGTTTGTACCGTCTATCAACCTGCAATTGAAATGAAATGAAATATGTATGTGTTAAGATGAAAGATGATGCATCAGTTCTCAAATAACATGTCATTGATACAGCTGATCGCATAATAGTGCCATTATTGCCATTATTCCACTCGAACAAACCAATACTATTGAAACTTTTATCTCTATCTTAGGTGTACAATGCTTCAGATGTAAAAAAAAAGAAAAAAGAAAATGACCATAGCTGTTTTCATATATTCTAAATAATTTTCAGCATAACACAATGTCTATATGAAACCAAACAATCCTTTACCGCATAGAAGTGACATAGTTGCTTCCTCTATGGCACCATCATATTTATTACCTAATCATCTTATTTACATGCTCCTCCCATGTCAAATATCATCAACACCATCATACTCACAGTTAACAAAACTTCTCTTACTTATTTGGATAGATCTTTGTCGATAACCCAAGAGACAACACCTTGGACATCCACATTATGGTCACATCAAATAATTTACCATCAACAAATGGTTTCCTCAAATATATCTAAGCAAGCACTCTGCCATGAATCTAGAGCAGCAATCACTACTAAGGGGCCAATTACAGTAATGATTTTAGTTATATCATTTTCTTAGCATATGTACGACTTTAAGGATCATGAGAAAAATGATAGAAGTCACAGGCCAATCATCCATGTATGATTAGCAATTATTAGGTTTAGTGTCTTATCAGAAGCTGCTACAACATGATATATTTGAAATGCTTTTAAGGCGATTTCATAAACATTTATTCAGCAAAATGAAAAACGGAAGAAAATGGTACCAGGGTATAGAGAATTTAGATGCATATTGATGTACTAATAAATAATGTCCGTAGTTTTCAGTGTGAGGATAATAGCCAAAGCTCTAAACAGCAGTTTGCTGTTGAGCTCTGCAAATCTGCGAGTGTATCAGGAAAAGAAGCCCATAGGAGCAAAGAAATCAATGGTAGTTGAGACAGAAGCACAGAACAGCTGGTATTTGGAAAGGTCCATCAAATAACATGCTTCTAAGATCTAATAATTTGTATAGTGTCATCTCCTTTTGACTGAAATCATACCATAGATTTCCCAGTTTATTATATTTTTCTCAAAGAATTCAAGGACAATCGTATAATAGTAGAGAAAGGAAGAAATTTTCTCTAAGTCAACTAGATATTTTCCTTTATCTCTATAATTATTTTTAGATCATAGCAAGAAAAAGGAGTTAACTACAAAAGTAAAACAAGAAGAGGTTCCTATTGAAGGAAATGCTAGATAAATCTTCTCTTCCAAAAAATTCCATCAATTAAAAATTTGACGAATACAGACACTAAACATAATTTTCTCTTTTAATTTTGTGATCCACAGGTATGCTTATGATTTTGTAAATTTCTGAAGAAACATTAAACCATTTGTAGTCACTTGAACAAATGCTAATTACAGGTGGTGAACGACAGGATTCATTTCTGACAAGCAAAAGATGTTCACAGAAGTAATTTACCTTATAAGTTCAATTTCACAGATCTGAACTGATTACAGTTCAATAGGTATTCTAGATACCATGCTCTGATTTCAATGAAATTTACTTCCAGTTCGAGTCACCTTTATCAAGGTACAGGTGACCAGAAACACCAAGCTGAGTCATGCCAACCAAAATAAATTTTCTGAAAATGATCTTATGTTCATTTAAACTCTTAACTACAATAGCGAATATGACTTAATGAAATAAGAAGAAAAGGCAAGGAAAAGAACCTCATCCAACATCCCCAACAGATTTGAGACCTTGTTTTGAAGATCCTGCCTTTCAGAAGGTGAGAGCTCACTGGAAGAATTAGCAGAGGCGTCTTGAGGGTTTGGAGTCATCCCTTCACCATTTGATCCCCCAGTGGCATCCTTACACGTCATGGAACCAGCAGAAGTATAGAGACATTGGTTCTTTTCTGCTTTTTGCCTCAGAGCCTTCCTGACATTAATGACTTCATCAAGTAATTCTTGTGCTGCCCTGAGGTACTTAGAATTTGAAATTGAGCTTGCAAGACTTGAAAGTCCATAAGGGGAGATATTTCCATGCACACTTTTATTCTGAAAGCCTTCCTCTCTGAATGGCCTAACATTTCCAGAAGTTGACTGATGAGAACCAATGAAAGATATATCTGAGCTATTAGGCTGGTACTGGATTGAAGGAACTGGCATTTGTGTGCTAAGGCTGAGTGATAATCCTTGATTTTGCATGGCAGAAACAGTGGACTGCTGTAGAGACAAGCTCTGCCTATTTATGATGCCCAACTGTGACCGCAGACTCATCCGAGGATCATCAGCATGTTGTTGATCTTCCGTAACATTTATGGACCCATCAATTGTCTGCATAAATAACATCTCATTTCTTCCATCCTTCCAAGCATTATAAGCATGATCCCCAGGATATGAGTTGAGTATATCAGAATTCCCTGCAGTCAAGCCTTGTGAAATAATGGTAGTGGCAACAGGAAGCTCATTGTGATTCTGCTGTGTCTGAGTACTGCCAGCTGATGCATCTGCATACGCACCATAATTCGAAAAACTAAGGTACATCATGTCGGCAGGAACTGATGATTCAGAATATGGGGGATGTCCTTGATCCTTCAGACAAAGATCTGGAGTTGTGTCGCATTCGTTGTTAGACATCATAAAGAACGTGGACATTTTTCTTTTCCTTGATTTTAAACTTGGTAAGGTCTTTGGAAGTGGAAGGATGATAACTCATTGCCAGATTCTGCTACAAAATAGTAACTGGACGAACTTGACACAGAAAGCTCCAACCCTAAGAAGAAATGTAGTCTGCTGCAACAGTCAGGAATACAGCGAAGATAAGAAAATAAACAATCGGAAGGATTCAACAGAGATCAAATGCTTACACCGAGAACAATTAATGAATAACAAATGATCAGAAGAAGCAATAGCAGAGCAATGGGAACACATATGTGTTCAAATCGCTGCATTCCGAATCAAAATATGTTTTTATACCAATAGAAACACAAAGCAAGGCTCACACCGAAAATTTACGTGAAGTTTCTTTATATACCACTGATTGTTCATACTTATCAACCTATACTGCTCATCAAACTGATGTTTTGTGAGGATATAATTGCACACAATCTGGAGAACAGCACACAAGTTAAAAGTAAATAAAAAAACAGATGGAGATCAAAATGGACGAATAGAAAGGGCAACAGTCAGAGCTCAGAGTTACGTTTTACTTGATCGATGAAAGCAGTAACCAGTGATACCCTGCTAGGATTTCTTTGTTTATCCACTCATGCAATACACACATTCTCAATCAACCAGGACAAACGATCAACAAAACCATGGCTTTGTTCTGTTGCTACATGTTTGCCAATGTCCAAAGATTAGATAACTAATAGACCTTTATTATGTGAATCCAGTTCTACTTTTCTAGCTCTTTGAACCACAAACAAAACCAATTTATGCCAACCCACAGCGAAAGGGGCAATAAAAAAGAAGGGAAAAGGATAAAAAGAACCCAAACAGCTGTCCCCTGTTGATCTCTTTAGGATCTGTGAGGCAAAGGACTTTGGTCCAGAATCCCGAAGAACAAAATAGAACCCCCATATGCACCCATGTAATCCAATACCCAACACCAAAATCTCCATATTCTTTACCCTAGCCAACCAACAAGAGATCTCAACATAGTATAATTCACAAAGCCAACCAACAAGAGAGACGGAAAAGGAAGGATCTTGCATCCCGAAATTAAAGCATGATATGGATAGAGAAAAGAGCACGCCACAACTCATCAAACCCGAGAAAAAGAAGAACAGAAGAACGAGCCAAAACTAATATCTTACCCAAGCTAATGAAACTAACAAAGAAGGCAATGGATTTTCCAGAACAGAGATTCTTTTGTGGAGAACAGAAAACAACAAGGCAAAAACCGCTTCTTGAACCCAGCGTCCAACTCCAACATCGTCAAAACTAAAAATCAGATAAAGAGATAGAGACAGAAAGAGAGAGGCGGAGGGAGACGCACAGTAAGAACTGGTTGACTCGAAGAACCAAGAATGACACACTACACAACAGTCATATATGTGCTGGTTGAAAGAAGAAAGATACGGAGAGAGAGAGAGCTGAAGAAAGAGGGGATACAAGTGAGAACAAATTTCTAGTACCTGAGGGATAAAGAAAGAGGAAGAAAGATGAGGGTGGGATGGCAGCTGCCGCCGCCTGCTGCGCGCCTCGTGGGGAGCAAGAAAGCAAAGAACTCGCAGCCGATCGGCCGAGCAAAATCCTCCCAGTTCGGGGACAAACCGATCCCAAGGCCTCAATTCAAAATACACAAAGCTCCCCCCTTTCCCTTCCTCCCTTGTTTTACATGCATATTTAATTCTCCCTCGCCTCCTTCGGCAGCTTCCCCAATTGCCAATATTAAATTCGACGACCAGTTTTTAAACCCTTCTCCCTCCCCTCTCTCTCTCTCTCTCTCTCTCCTTCTCATCTCAGATTACCATCATCAGACCCCAAAATTCCATCTTGCACGTGACAGTACTTCCCCCTCTTTCCCTCCAGTCCTCACCCTCTAAAAGGAAGCCATGATAAATGACAAATCTTTCTCTCTCTTCCCCTCCCCATCTCTCCCTCCTTATCTCTTTATCTGTAAGTCTTCAGAGGTTACTTCCTTCTTCTTCTTCCTGGGAGTTGGTGATGAGGATTGTTAAGGTGTTCAATCTCCTAACCACCAGTTGGTAGACCTAAACCTGCACTTAAATCTCCCAAACACCAATTTGTCCACCATTTTACTCTCATCCCTTCTTTCTTTCTTTTGTGCAAGTAGAAAAATGCCATCTTGGGTTCCTAAGCATGGGGAAGATGCTGACATCTCACAGTCCAGACCACAGAACATAAAAGCCACTTTCCTCTGTGATCATCTCCATTAAGCAATATGGTGTGCGACCGCTTGATGTAGAATAATGACACCCCATCAGGTTGATTGGTGAGCTTGTGGGGGTTTCCCCACCACTGTAGGCACCCTTTTCCTTGGTCCCCCAGCTTTGTTGCTTGTGTGTGTCGTGACATGTGTTGATACAATCCACCCTTCTCCTCCCTCTCCCTCCCTCCCTCACTCCCTCCCTCCCTTTCCTCTTTGTCTCAACCTACTCCTCTGTGCTCAGCTGCTTAGAATATGACCGTGCTAACTGTTTCTGCATGCCTCATTAATATTTTACTACTGTGAGTGCAATCTTCCTGGCAGATCATCATTGGAATTAGGTGATGAAATGGCCGCGTGTCGCGCCGCAATTGGAGGGATTGCGTTATCTAGATTCACCTTCCTCGTTTGAACTCAACCAGCAGGAAATTTACAGTACAGGACTATATCATTCGGCCATGGTAGTTCGATCATGAAGAGGATGAACTACTGACAGTTCTTGCAGGAGTTCAGAGTAACACAAAGCAGATCAGAAGAAGCCATGATACAGCAGCTGGTCCATGGAAGACCTTATCGAACAACTGCCACCTCCTCATCAAGCTGCAACCTTTATGACATTATTGAAGAGGAAATCGGCAAGTCTTCAAATTGGGAAGACCATGAAAGATTTTCCACTGTGCATGATTAAACAAGTATAAACTAGTGGCAGAATCTATTGGCCAGTGGAGGGGCATTCGATGTGCAAACATTATTCTTCTCATTCTTTTCAGAATCCAATGGCTGAGTACATGCATGCTTCCAATTAAATGCATACACAAAAAGAAACATAAGACAAATCCCAGTGTTGTGTTCTACAGAATAAAATATAGTTTGGTGGACTACTTCAGATCAAAGGTTCACATCTCTTTGATTTGTCTGCAAGGCTACTTCTTTCTGGTCCACTGTAGCTTGAAGTCTTTTCTTTTTCCATGCTTCTATAAGAATTCAATTGTCTGGAAAATTAAGATGTAATAAATTCCTTATAGTTTGCACCTCCAAATTCATTGTAGAGTAACTTAAGTTATCAAACATTGCTAGCAATCCTCACATGTGTCCCAACATATTGCTTTGTGCTACAAGCTTTGCTTGTAACTCTTTTAATAAGCCACCAAAATAGGTGAAGTGATATGAATGCTTGGATTGGTTAGTACTTTGCTTGGATCTATTGGCTGTCAGGTGACATTGAGAAGAGCCCACTTATAAACATTATCCTACTGTTGATACTTCTGCCAAGATTAGAATTTCTTGACATGAATTCCACATATGGTTTACCACAAATTATCTCAGGAAGGAATGCCATTGGAAATGGTTCATGTGGCTTTTGGTTGATCCATCTACAAAGCAAAACCCTAAAGAGGAGGTGTTCTGTCCTTGACATGCATCTGCATGTCAAATCTGTGAGTCAAGTTTTCCTGAACTGGGAAAGATGCTTCACTTTTGAGAGTTCCTCACTGTGCTGGAGGAATTAGGAAGGTGGTGGTCTACAGAATGAAGATTATGAATCATGAGAATATAATAGCTTTGCAATAGATATGCCTGCAAAAAAGTTAGGAATGAGATATATAAAACACATGATGCAAAGAAGGTTTGCTGCAAGACAACATGCAGAAATTACTGGTGGTTGAAGCTGAATCATCTAAAAGAAGGACAAGATTTTTACCAACTCTAAAAAGACAAGTGGCAGGGCCACAAGTGATGCATCAAGTATCACTAGGAATAGTAGACAGCTAATAAGCTATAGTTTCAAGATCATCAAAAATTAATGTACATGGGTCTACATAATTATGGTGCCAAAAAGAGCAAATACTGTGAAGAACAGTCACCATAATCTTCACTTGCATTGTCAAGTAAAATGCTTGAATGTGTGTGTGCTTTTTTTATTTCCTTTTCTTTTTAGAAAGCACTTCAACCATCTTTGGAAATTATTAATTATGAAATAAGCTAATAAGAGTAACTTGTTATTTCAGTATAAGAAATTAATCATTTGTATTGTTTTACTATATTTAAAATAGATTTAGATTCTGAATTCAGAATCTAATTTGTAACTCAGAAAAGAATGAAACATGTCTTATTATCGAATAATATCGAGCCATATAAAATATATCGATATATGATATATGAAAACGTACCAATGTACTACTCGTATCTATCCCCTTTAAATCGATATATATCGCCAGTATCTAATGTATACGATGAATCTTGAAGCTCTATCTTTTATCGTTTTTGTTGTGATGACTAAACAAATTCTTACTATATTCCGTGAAGGGAGAATGCTGAATAGAAACTATGCTTGTTTATCAAATTAGTAATTCTCAACCTTTTTTTGGTGACTTAAAAGCATGTTTACTTGCCTCCAATAAGAGGATGACACATGAAATATCAAAACCTTGCTTCCCTCCATAAGAGGATGACATATGAAAAGTCAAAACATTCTCCAATAAGAGAGTTACATATGAAAAAGTCAAAACCATTAAGAAATAATTTATCCAATAAAAATTTAATAAGTAAAGACTTTGATAATTTATAATAAGGTCCAACTTTTGATCTTTTTGATTATTTATATTATGCATTAATCTTAACTATCTCCATTAGTGGCTCAATAGAAGGTCAGAGTATTGTTAGTCAGCTTATCATTCTTTTAATGAAGTCATCTTATCGTCACATTTAAATTTAGAGAATGATATTTATTAGATTAAAAAGAAAATCCTTTTTGAGAGAAATAAGAAAAAAAAAGATTTTTGAGAAAAGCCGAGCAATATTTTATACGCGGTATTTTACATGTGTGTATATATATGTGTATATATATATATAGAAAAATATTTATGTGATGATAATAAGATTTTGGGATTATGAATTTCATCCTCAAGGCTTATTATGTTAAAAAAAATAATAATTCTATATAGTTCAAAATTGAAAAATCAATCTTACTTACGGTTTGATTGCTATTATTATATTATTGAGGATTAAAAAGTTTAGTATCATATATTAAGTTTGATATATAAGTTTAAATGAAACATTTGAATTGTGTTTGGTCTATTTATTGTCAAAGTAAAGGACTAATTAATTATATATTACTCTTTATAATTAGTTATTCTTAGCATCTCGATTCGTATGCTTTGAAAAATTATATTGAGATCTTTATATTTAAGCAAGTAAAATATTTAATATCATTTCTCCTCACGTCATCGACTCTACTAATAAAAATATCACAAGGTTTACCACTAAATATATATCGACTCTATCTCACTTTGGTATTTCCATCGATAAAATCAATGGCACGAGGAGAAACAGGATTATGTTTCATCTTGTAAGTATAGAGATCTCAATATAATTTTTGAAAATGTCAGGATCCAGTAATATATAATTAGCCCCGGGGTAAACAATCCGATCGAGATCGAATAAAAAACAAAACAACTAAAAAATTTAATTATAAGATTGATTAAAGACTAAGAATAGTCCACATTGTTATTAACTGATGACATTAAAATCCATAATCTATAAGAATCACTATCATTATGGTGGCGTTTGTCTAAAGCATATTTCTCCATGATTACAAACCGATGGTGCGTCCAAATCCGAAGGAATTGAATGCTGCACCATGGAGCTTTGCCATTGGATGTGATCCGAGCTCCAATAGGAGCAGCATACGTGAAGAACACGTTGTGAATCCTCATCGTGTTCTTGGTTGTTCGCTTCAAGCAAATCCCTTCGTTTTCCAACGTCAAAGTCAGCCTCATTAAGGTGAGACGTCTCCATGGAAAACGTGGTTCGATACGCTTCTTAGTTTGTACAAAAGTCAATCTCAATTAATTCTAGGCTTTGTAGATCCCTTCCTTTCGACGCAACTCAATGAGACATCTTATTGGGGTCAAATAAACCCTCTCTTGGAGTGTTTATACTTCTTTTGCAAAACTAAATATCACAATGGCGTAAACATTCAAATATTTAACGTTCATACTAATATTAACCATAGTTAGATATTCAAATATCCTACTCTACGTCGTCGTCGTCGTCGTGACGACGGCGACGGAGGAGACAATGAATGTTGAGGCATATTTTTGGCTTCAAAAGAAAAAAAAGGATGTGAATATATTCCAGCAAATATCAACCTTTGGGGATCACTTTTTCGTCGAATGAAATTATTCTCCTTGAGAAGATTTTGCATTTTTCAAAAAAATATAAGTAGCAAAATTGAGATGACATCAAAGACATGCATCTCTCAGGTACAGAATCCTTGACATTATCCGTTACGACATTGGTTGCAAAAAAGCTGCTCTCCAAATGTCGTCCTGTGACTTCATCATGAAAGGAATCCAATTATTTGCTGAATGGTTATTGGGTTAAGCCATGCAACGACCGGGAATACCTATGGAGAAAACTGCTCTCAGGGTATCCAAATGAATCCGGATTCTTGTTTGGTATTTCCTATTCGTTGATGTCCCCATCACCATATGATGATGCACCGGACGAATCACTTTCGTATGGCATGGTCTCCTTTGGAGATGAAGGATCTTTCTGATGTTGCACTGAAATTAGAAAAAAGAATTATCAGACAAGCATCCCTAGCTTGATGCTCAATGCACCTCAACAAAATCTACCATCTCTTAGGAAACATAATGAAAGTGACAACAAAGTTGATGAATTGCAAAGAAGAGGAGATCACCTGAACTTGAAGTTCTTGAGCTGAACTTCTTGGAATGCCGCCGTATAAGCTTCTTAGTTTTTGCGAGAGTCAGTTGCCTAGCAAAGGGACTGAACTCAACATCACCGTCACTCCAATCACCATGATCATGATCTGCATCTCCTCTCATAGTTCTCAGGACATATGCTTTGGCCTTCCGGCGCTGAGAGTTGAACAATCCCCTTATGGAGGTAACAAATCCATCACCAGCACCATCATTTGCTCTCTTGGGGAATGGTGCAGGAAACTGATCAGACTTTCCACGTTGCTCTCCATCACTATCACTTATGCTAATAAGATCATTTTCAGGAAGGACATTTGCTTGGGCCTCCTTTTGATTCTGAGTCTTGTCTTTGAATTTTTTACCCTACATCATTAGCAAAAACATAGAAATAAAAAAAGAATTAGTCTTATTGGGATAATGTATCAGTTCATAATCATGAAAGCATGGCCTATACAAAGCAAATTAATCATCATCACCCTGCCATTCAGACACCAGCACTATGCCAATAAAGTTTTATGGGTTATTTTAGTTTCTGTTAAAGGTCATCAGTGACTATGATGACAATTTTGAGTTCCGAAAGAGTTAGACTTAGGTATCAACAACATATTAATAATTCAACAAACAGTATTATACTTTTTTATTTCGAAATCTCAGGGTCATGATACGGAAAGGAGTTAACAAACAGGTCAATTTGGATCGAATAAAACTAGTCAAACGAAGACCACTCTGTTGAAAAGCACCAAGTTTTTGTTGTAAAACTAGTCTTTATATGACAAGGAAAAATATGCAACAGTCGCTGTAATGATCTCCTCTGAATATAACAGTTTACATATACTCAGATTAAGTTTTCATGATATAAATAAAGCTGCTAAATCACATAATTTGGTCAAAACATGCAGTTTAAGGTTTTATGTGTTACCTGCATGCCAGCTACTGACTTCAAAACTCCCCACACGATATGTTTTTTGACTCGTGCAAAAAGTCTCCTCCAGGTGCCAGTAAATTCATCACGATGGAAGGTATCCATCAACAATCTAAAATCACTGACGGCAATCCTTGAGCCTTCATATGTAACAAGTAATTCAACCTATGATATCAACATAACCAATTAACAAAGACTCAACATTAAATGAAACTTCAAATTTCAAAACATATTTAAATACTGTAAGTAAATTTACCTGGCTAATTCTGATGTTGTTGAATTCCTGCAGCTTTTTAGGTCTGGCTCTCCTCTCATCCTGGGATTTCCCAGACTTTTTCTCTTCATAAGTCAGCAACTGACCAGATTTAAGTGGCTTGGGATCTCTTGGTTTATTTTTAGGCTCCTCGGTATTTGCATTTTTATTTTCTGTTGCAGCATTGAAGAGTCCACTTTGTGAAGAAGAAACGCTCGAAGTATGTGCTTGCAGAACTAGTTCATTAGCAACGGAGTCTGCAACAGTTTCTTCCCATGTTCTGCCAAGGGAAGATGTTCGTCTAAGCTCTGGATTCGAACCTGATGCAGTATTTCCTTGTAGATTTTGCTTCTTTCTCACCTGCATGCACATCTCATCATCTAAGAAAAAGAGATACTCGATATATTATAGATGAATCTCATTCTCTTGTGCATAGCTCATAATGCTGAACTAGTGAAACTTTTTTGTTAAAAATCATTGGTTCCTTTATAAAGGAATTTATCTGCAGAAAAGTCTACTATTCCAAATGATCTTAAAAGGAAGCTCAGTTCATAAAGATTCATTATCAGAATTCAGAATTAGCTTTGTATAAAGTGTGTTAAACAGGAAGCTGACATTTCCGATATAAATTATAATCGCTAAGAAGCATAAAAGTTGCTGCAAATTTTCCTTAAAAGATGGTTCTTGATGCCCATTTTCTTTTAGTTGACACATAGCCTCATAGATGAATAAGAATATACTTATGCTGAGAAACTTACTTGAGTTGAATCAACCTGAGACTCGGTGCCAGAAGTAAAAGAAGACAATTTTGAAGCTGCTGATTTTCCAGAAGCCTCAGGTTCCTTTGACAACTGACTGTTTGAAGCAACTGTCTCAGACCCATATAGGCTTTTCTTTCCTCGTTTCAAGCCAGCAGTTGTTGAAACTTTCCAAACTTCCTTTACATTCATGAAACAAGATGGAGGCATGAGAGAACAGATGGAACAGAAAGGACTTCAAAAACTTGATGCTTAACTGACCTGTCGTTTTGATGAATCTTGTTCTTCTTCGGGAAAAATATACTCCCACATCATATTATACATTGTTTCAGTCAAATGTATCCTCAATGGATAGATATCTACCTACAATTGCTATGCATCAGTACAATGACAACACGGGAAATGATTTCAATCAAGTATATTGCATTCAAATAGATCCTTGAATAAACTAGCAGACAAAATGCACTGATATGTATCAGATATCCAATTTTGTGTAAATCGAAATAGTGCATGTCTGTAAAGTAAATCAGAATAAATTATTTTATAGTAGTTAATCGAAGAAATTATCAGACAGCAATTCAAAACTAAAATTTGGCAGACCATCAGTACAAGGACCTCACTAGTTAGAGAGATTAGAGTCAATGTCTTAAAATCATCAAAAGCAATAAGAATGATATGAAATATGGTGTGCCATCACAGACAAGACATAGTTAAAAAATCTTAGAATCCACAGGCAAAGAAAGATCAATTTTCACTATTCAGAGTTTCAGACAAGGTAGACAGTAGGAGAGCATTGCTGCTAATATAACATTAAAGGTCCCTGTAGACCAAGACAACTGAGACCCTAAACAAAAGTCTTATGAGCAAACCAAGCGTATGTAACACCACAGACCTCTTAAAATATATATTTTTTTTCTCAAAATTATCAGAACTCAGATCAGGTCCTCATGGGCTTCTAATTCAAAGCACACTTAATGTGCATATACTAAGTTTCTAACATTGTCTTGGTAAATTATTGGGTCAAGTGAAGCGAACCTTATAACCTGCGGTGAGCAATCTTGTCAGCATCTTATGATTGAAGGAGCCAAATCTTACGATTTTGATTAAATTAACCTTCGAAGATCTAAATCCCATCTTGAGATAGGGATCCCAAATTACCACACAACAGTTTTGTATTATGGATTAGACAATATCTTACACAACATTTGCAACTTGTTTTTTATCATATTTAACTCATTGTCTTTTATATTTTGTTAATGTTTTTGATATATTACAATGAGTTATATGAGGGTGAGTCCTAATATCACAGCCCTTTGCAACCTGGACATGATTAAAGTTCAAATCACATAGACAGGAATTCTGCTTGAAGAGGCAAAGCTGTATAAATTATAACCCCCCAGATTTAGTATTGCTGGGAGCCTCGTGCATTGGATGCCAATTAATGATGATAAGATCACAAGAAATTTATAAACTGATTATGTTATGATGATAAGACCACAAGAAATTTATAAATTTATAAAATTTATATATTATGCTTTTCCTTCTTAAGGTAATGGCAGTAAAGCTGCCAATCTTATCTCATGCAGTTGTCTCTGAGTGCTGATGCAATAGAATGGACATCACCAGCTATCTTAAAATGATGTCACAGGAGATGGCCCATGGCATAAGCATTCAAGGACAGAATAAAAGTAAAATACTATGATTTAATTAGTCCTGTATCAGGTGTAGCCTAGGGTTCGGTTAGTATATAGGTTAAAACCCATTGCCAAAGAGCTTGGCCGACACAGTTATTGGGCAGGGATCATGATAGAAAGATTTGTGAAAAATCAAAACCATTTCTATTATCAGTGCATAAGAACCATGGAAAAAAACTGACGTGAACTTTGGATGCATGTGCAATGCTGCAAGCTGACTGAATTGTAATAACCTATAGCTAGTTTCTTAGGATACCATAAAAGCTTTCTATATCAATAATGCAAATTGTCCCTCATATTCAAGTCTTATCATTCACCAAAGTTTTTATGTTTAAAAGAACCACTTGGTTTTCAAGATAAATTTTGCATAGTTAACAGACTATAACACAACAAAAGCACCAGTTGCTTAAGCTTTGAAGTGAACCTGAAAAAGTTCAATAGGAGATTTGCCATCCTTTGGAGCTCCTTGTTTTGCGTTGACACGAAGCATAACTCGTCTGTGGTCAAGTTGCTAAAGTTAAAAGCAGGATTGTTGGAGAAGATAATAATCGTACTCTACTAAACACTAGTTGATAATTGAACTAAATTAAAAGCAATATCAAGTACAGGAAGAAATATAATCATCTACTGATGAAGTCTTGATAAAGATTGGTGCAGATACCAATCTACTTGCTTGCTTAAAACATGCATGTCATGATAAAATTCCAAATTTAGCACCATGTTTACAGAGTATGAAAAGTCCAATTAAAGTGGATCCTATGCGCAGAATCAGAAGCAAGAAGAACGAAACAAATTTTTATACCATAATATACTGAACCAACTATACCGAAAGTATGTATTTTAATACCTTTGACTCTTCAATCATGTAATCTCAGAAATTGTTCATCACACATCAACTCAAATATAAATATTGAAGAACAGAAATAGAACTGTCAAAATTATGGGCTTTAATCACAAAATGCAGTTAGACTACAACAAAGATATGCAACACTTCTTTTCTCTGTTTGTCTCTACATACGCATATGCACATTGCAAAGAAGGCATGGGGCAAAATGCAACAAGATTTACACAAAAGATCACAGAATTAAACTAATAGAAAAGAAAAGGTCAAAGAAGGGAAGGAGGTACTGGGAGGGGAATAGAGGTATGGAAGACAAGTAGAATTTATTTGGCTAGTACAATCAATGCAAGAACAATACAGAGAGAGGCATTAATGCTGCAAGGGGCATATGATACCAGATGTAATATTTGAGGATTCTGTAAAACCTTCCTTCCAGAGGCTATGGCAGAACAGTCCTTGTATATGCTGGTAGGAAATCTTCAGGGTTTTTTAAAGAGCTCAAGCATCCATAAGTTTTCTGAGGATCCACAGATGTTGAGGGATTAAAAACTAGATACCTACATGGCTAAACCGCATGAGTAAAGGACCATTGCTCCGAAGGCAGTCAACAATTTTTGTTGGTTTACAATAGAAGACACAATATATGGTGCACAACAAACCTTTGGCTACAAAATATCTTTAGTGGCAATCCTGGGTTGGAATTTTCCATAGCTTGAGAGCACAGATGGATGACAAACTACTGAAATTGATTAAGTTATACGAGATTGAAAAGACACCATTGACTCGATAACATCTAGGAATGGAGATGTGCATTGTGCATGAATAGATCTGTTTCAGATTCATAGACACCTTATCTATTTCCATCACTGGAGGAGACCAATATTTATGAAGTAGAAACTCCGATATCAGGGAAACAACACAATAATAGAGTATCACTGTGCCGGTTTCCTGCCATATCTTAATGTTGATTATGACATGTAAGTAAGAGGAAAGCAATATAATGGAAGTGTACGATTGGACCAATTGTGCCTCTGGATGTGAAACAGTTCTGTTTGCAGTTGAGAAGACACAGTCCAAGAAATCCAGGATTCATGGTGGATGGTGCTTTTCCATGAGTCTAGCCAAGTACAAGTCACCCTAGAGATTTTCTAGTCCCTTAAATGGGCAATTCTTAAGGAACTTTTCCAAACCTCTCAAGTACTACTGAATAGCCTTCACAGCTATTAACATAGGAGGGTACTAATAAATTTCTATGAATTAATAATCACTAGGCACTCCAATCTTTAAATATGATAAGGCATTCCAACTGACGATGTACCAACCTATCAAAACAAATGTCTCTTCTCTTGATGACTCAATTTGCTAGAGTGAAGATTACATGTAATAAGAGACAGCTAGAAACGTAAATTTGCTATATTAATACAGTCCAGGTGCATCTGGAGAGCCGTTAATTACGCATTCTGATCGAGGAAATCCAGTCAGCTTGTCACTGAGCAGATGAATGAAGGAGAATCAAGATAGGCAATGCGAATATTAAGAAGACAAACCAGGATGTTGGTTAAATGAGATCCCTTAGAAGGATTGTTCTTTACATGAGTGCTGCATATGTGGATATTTGTTGGATATTATAGAGATGGACTCAAAAGGAAGGTAGTTCAAGATGTCCACTTTTCCATTAAAATCTCCATGGAACAAAATGGTATGCTATTTGCATACAGTAGAGAGGATGTTGCACAAATGCAATCAGGAACAAATCCTTCATCAAATCCATGTGTTTTAGCAAGTTGCACCATATGATTAATGATATGGGTGCGTCCACATGAAAATTATGGGCACCAAGTATCATACTATTAGGTCTATTAGTATGAAACCAACTCCCAAGAGATTCATTTAAAAGGATAGTCAAGTTGGAAGAGGAGATGAAACCCTTGATTGCTAAAATTCACAACTCATAGCAGGTGCTACTTTGCTATGAGAGACGTAGAAGGCTCCCAAGAGAATATTGGATTTTTTTAACCCTAGGAATACCTCCCTTTCCCCAAGCCTGGCCAATCCTTAATGGGTCCCCCAAGGATGTCCAAGGGGAAGTTAGCATACTCATCCCCAACCGGGCAAAGAATGGCCAATCACCTGGTTTGAGAAGGTAAGGGCTTTTCCCTTAAGTGCTAAGGACTTCCAACTGGAAAAGGCAAACATGCAGTAAGCTAGCAAGCCATAAACTCGAGTTGAAATTATATTACTGATCTCCAAAGCATTGGACCGACAGATTCTACATGGTGTGAGATACATTGAACAGGTAAATGCAATCTGAACCATATGAAAATTACACTAGTTATCACCAACACAAATTCAAATGACATACACAAGAAAAAGGTTTACTGTCTTACTTGCCCCATTCTGGAGGTGCATTCCAAGCGGATAGAAGCATATCAGATTTGGCGTTAGGGACACAGTTCCTAACCACAAATGACCTTGTAGTGAATTGAGCAATACCAATGTCCTTGTAATCACGATCAAAATCATATATCTGTCAAGAAGTTCAGATAACATAAATGCCAAAATAGAGATCTGTTTCAGACTACGAAATTAGAATGCAACATTTTCATGAGTTGATGCTTAATGGCATTGACTAGAAAAGTATAGCCACTTACTTTTGGAAACTTGGATATGGTCCTCATGAACCATGTTAATAGAAGAATAATTCAACTATCAGGACTTTTAGGCCTATTTTACTCTTAAACAACTTGGATTTAACCAATTTTATATCCATTTTTAAAACTCAATAAAATTGGTGATGTCAAGTTATCAACAAGAGTTGAACATAAGTTCCATGGCATAAACATAAATTTTGCTTCCATAAATCTGATAACCAGACAAACAATAAGAAAAACCAGAATATGCAATTCTATAGTTTGATGCAGTTGAAATTCACTAGCATTATGGTTGTTAATGGGGATACAAATAGAAAATATAATTAAAGAATACAGTATAATTAACCACATTAAAAATAAAAAAGAATATAGGTGTCCTATAGAAACAGTTTTGGTTGTTTTTTTTTTCATTACCAAGCAATCTTGATCAAGGTTTAAATACATGTACGAGAGGTCTAGAACCATAATTTGATTGTTACACACAAACTGCTACAGTACCAATATTGATCACTAAAACAAAAGAAATATATCTTCAAATGGTACAATTTGGTAGTGGTATTGGCATTGTACCAACACATATCACCCAATTTACTGTGAAATTTTTAATCTATGAGTTAAATATCTCATGCCTTCAAATTAGGGCTTCACAAAGGACAATTTCAACTCCCAAGAACTCTATATTATGAGCTTGCAACATCTTGCTGCTCTACCTTGCCTTTTCCCCTTGCATCAATGCCAAAGAGAGGTCAACAAAGGAGAAAAGGAAACCCACTCCTTGCACCACCTCCTCTCAAGTTTTCCTTAAAAATTTGCCTTTCATGGCAAAGACCTAAAGGCACCAGCATCTTTTTATTTACTCTGAAGCACAAGCTGGGGTCAGGCATTATAACACAAATAATAGCATTTCAGCAGTCAGTCGACACCCTAAGTGCTTTCAGAACTTAATCCTTGATCTCACATCCTTACCAGGTCCACACACAACATACAAAGTCTAATAGGATGACCAGAGGTGACATGGGTTATCCAAAGACTCATACGTGTGAATCAGTTCCAATAGGTTAAGAACCAGAAAACTGAAATTTGGAAAACCCTTTTCACCATACGTGAAGACGTAGAAAATGTTTTTTTTTTTTTTACCTGTGAGAACAAACACATGCAGTTAAAGAACAATACTCACCATTTCGTTAATTTCAGCTTCAGCAAAAGGTTTATCATCTGCAAGCATACTCCATGCCACCTTATTGATTTTAACGGAAACCCTTAAAGCACATGAAGGGCTTTTGGTCTTCTCTTTCTCCATTAATCTTAGTTGGGCAGCTTCCTGCAAAACTGACCTCAGTGTAGAAGAAGCTTCCTTAATAGCCTTACGTATGTTACCCTGCTCTTTCTCCAGTCCTTGCACCTGAGCATGATATCAACTACATCACTAAATTATGATCATAAGAGACAGATATCCTAATGAACCAATAGGTATGAAATTGCAAGTTCAAGCTGATCAATATATTTATAAGTTATGACAGTATAATAACTATGACTTATGAAATTTGTCAACGATGTGGAAGTGATTCAATTAATTATCATCATCGGCAATAGTCTCAAGTATGCACAATTATGACCAAAGAAGACATTCTTAGGAATCTAAATAAAAACATATTAATTAGGGTATCACACTAAAATTATCACTAATATGATTCAAATCTTTTGGTTCTCATGTACTAATATTTTGTGAACTCTCTAATGCATTGCATGAGCAAAAACTGAACATTAATCATGTTAAGGTCGTGTTGAGAGAATGCTTTCCAAATAGTGGTGTTAAGATCCTACCAGTGTTGATTTTCCACCTACAACCATCCACAAATCACCATTTTCTAGAGAGAGATCTGTGCCATCAGATATATCAGTAGCAGTTGTTAGGGTCTTAATGTCACCGAGGAGCAATTTACGTTCCCTCCTCTTTTGTTCAAGATTGATCCTTGCAAGATCTACCTCTTCCACACCCTCAGGAACTAATTCATCAGCTTCATCTTCACTGTCTTCATTGTCATCAGAGGGACATGAGTGACTACTTTTAGGAGGCCTGGAAGACAAAAAGTCTCAAATTGAATCATCAGGCACTAATGTTTATATTGTTAGCTTCTAAAAGAGGAATGAGATGTATGTTGCATGAATTGCCGACTACAAAATGGAACAAGCTAAAAGATTAAGTAAAACCACTTCTAAGAGTAAAATCCTATTTTTTTGTCTTGTTCTTACAGTCTTCTAGTGTTGGTTTGAAATTTAAACATTAAACAGAAAATGCTGGATATGAAACTGATATAGCATTAATAATAAAAGCATGAGATTATAAATGAGCCATTAAATAAATGACCCTAGGCTCCTAGCAAGGACATCATTTAAAAAAAATAAAAGAGTAGGAGATATAGATCTCCCCAAAGATTAGACATCTTGATCAGTCAAACTAAAGGCTTGTACCATATTTTCATATATGGACCTCATTTCATGGCCTAGGCCTAATAGGTTAACCGACCTCTTAACTTCGTTTGGTCTAAACCATTGATCAAAATGCTTAAGCTGAAGTTGATACTAGTACACTCATCAGACCCTTATAAGTCAATCTTAATCTTGCCCACTTCTAATGTGGGACTGATCAGGGGTGTTACACCTCACTTGTAGCAGTCACAAAATAAGTTCCATGAAGAATGAACAAGAAGCAATTTTTTGAATGATGCATGTGCATACTAATTGTAATGCACAATGGACAACATAACCAATCCACATACTGTAAACACTCAAAAAAGAAAAAAGACAGAAAATCAGACCAGAAATTGCATTCTGAAAAATATCAGAAATGCAGAATCTAAAATTTTAAAAAAGTCATTTATAATACTGTTGTTTAAGAAACTTTTCCTATATAATCTTCTAGGTACCTATACAAATAGAAAGAATCGAGCAGTCAACTCATTTTGTTCTAAGGTTAACAGGGATAAAATTGAGTGTGGAGGCTTTTCCAATTAAAATGTCATGCAATGACAATAATCAAAAGTATTTATTTTGAAAAGGGACTTAAGGTACCTAGAAGGCTAAAACCACTATTTATATCAAGCAATTAGACTACTGTTTTGATATAATTACAGATACAATTGACAGAAGAATGGCGAAATCATAGAAGCAATCAAAGATAAATTACTTAGGAAGCCTGGCGAAAAGAAGATTGGTTAGCACATCCAGCATAACCCGGAACTGGCATGATGTCATTTCTGCAGTAATGTTAGGAGAGTTGAAAGTAAGCCCTTTTAATGGTTTGACCTGCAACACCACATAGTAAAAGAAATTAATTTAGTAATCCAGTAGGCTCATGCCAAAATAAACAACCAACGGTGTCATGATTGAAAGACTCAGCATAACAGTTTTAATCTACCTTGAGTTCAGAAGTTCCACCTTTGTACTGTGTGTACTGGAAGTACATTTGACAGGGCATAAACACTCTCTCCAGTAAAGGACCAGTGCGTTTTACATTAGGTGAGCCCTTAATAATTTTAGGCAACCACTGAATTCCAGCACCTGGATCAATATCTGTAGGTGCAACATGGGCTTGAACATTCTCAAGCATCATAGATAGCTCCATTCTTTTCCACGTCATTTCAGGCACATTATCAGGAATCACCACATTGCTGGTGCTAAGGGCGTGCTCTATTATGTCATGGCCAACATGTAAAACTGCGCGAAATGAACGAGCTAAGACACGGCCACTGGCAGCAGCAAGCAGAAACCTACCCTGTTATATGGATGAGACTAAATTCAAGTTAGCAATACATTTCCATAAATCAATTTCCAGTAAAGGAAAATTAGTGAAAAAAAAGTAATAAAATTTTCACTCTGATGAATAAAGAATGCATAAGCCATAGACCCAAGTCTAACAATTTCTGTCATCAAACAGATATACAGACAACAAGATTAATAATTGCCACTCTAGCATACAAGCTTAATGAGTATGTCATGACCAGCATCCTCTTGAAGCCAGTTTAATAGAAATCCTGATAGTGCTCAGACAAAGTTGAACTGAACACTCCCCAAAAAAGTGGGATCCCCAATATTTTTCTTGATTCCATTTGTCAGAGAAAAAAAGAATAAACGAGCAACAAGAAGGAAGAGGCAAAAGAGAAGAAAGAAGGAAAGGAGGAAGGAGATTATACAAATTTGATTCTCTGATTCATATCCCCAGATCCAGCTAATGAATTTTAGGTTACCTTAAGCGTGACTCCCAATAATTTAAAACTTTTATCATGGTAGCTTTGCTGTATTTATACAATGAAGTCCTATGACAAGATATACCTACACTGTTGTTCAGAACTAAAAGAGTTCTATCTTAGAAATTTAGTTGGGGGGGGGAATCAGTCTTTGGGCTCTTCAATAAGTGGTACGCTTTCAATGATGACATGGAACGGAGTAAAAAATCTCCAGTTTGCATCCTCGGTTTTGCAGCTTGTTTCTCTGAAAACTTATTTCTCTCCATAAGAAAATATTGAAATATAATACAGATGTGTAGATCATGTCACAGTTTTTCAACTATTATCTAAAATAATGACAAAAGAAAGGGATCTGAATATTCTAATATTTTGAAAAAATTAATAGATGCCCTAAGGCATCGAGCATAAGAGAAACTAGAACATACAGAAGAGAAAAGAAAAGCAAGAAAATATGCTCCATTTTTATATTTAATAGAATAAAATTTAGAAAAACTTTGATCAAATATAATTTCTTAACAAATTTACCATGTTTTTGTTATGTCATGATTATAGGTAAAGTGCATTTAGAAACATGCTTACTTTGGCTTCTTCCGAGTGCAGATTGAACTGAGGCTGGATAACATTGACCATGAAGTGGCATGTACCCTCCTCATCAGTGTCACAATCATTTTCTTGCTTCACTGGAGGCAAATAAAAGTTAGTAATTTGTGCATTGCTCATGAAAGTAACTCTAGAATTTAACATATAGCTCATCACTATACATAGTGGAAAAGCACTTCCACTTCAAAGCCACTGTCTCAGAATTACCAACAGAGCAACAAGCAAGCCTCACTTGGGGTTTCCAAAGTAACAAAAAATTCAATACATCAGTTATGGGTAAATCGTGGGGATGTGGACTACTAAAAATAATCATAGGAGGATGCTAATGTTATGCAATCAAAGAGAGCAGTCTTTCAATAATTAACATTTATGCATTGAATCCAGGAGTCCTGCAACAACCTGTGTGATGAACTTAATAGTAGCTTTTAGTGGTCAAAGTCTAAAAACACAAGGGTATGCGCCAAATATAAGAATTTAGAAGCTGAAAGAAAATTTTCTTCTCTGACATACCAGTCACAGCAGAAGACGACGTAGAAAGAGATGAATCTTGTTCCTGATTCTTTTCATGCTGCACTGAAGTAGAACTTTCACTAGGAGAAATACAAGGCACAGAATCGAAGGCTTCTTCAGAAGGCACATCAGTCTCATCTGTTATTTGTTGTCTCTCAAGTAATTTTCTTTGGGCATACTGTTTAGAAGGAGAAGGTTTTGGACGTGCAAATGCCTTTGATATTCCACCTGCCAAGGACGTAATAGCAATTCTGTTTTCCAGTGTCCACAAGATCTTAAGGCCATAAACAAATACACGCTGACAATTGTCAGCAACTACTACATTAAATCCATCATCATCAATAAGATCGGATTGTGTATGATCACTTTCACTTCCTTTTTCAACTTCAGCTATCACAGAGGTCACTTCAAGATCTTTTCTGTCATATGCTTGCCATGCTAATAGCCTTGTTGGATCAGCCTTTGAAGTTTGTCTTCGTACAGTGAAATAGTCAGAGTGTAAAAGAAAAGCATCATCTTTTTTCTTGTCTTTGCAACCATAGTCACAGTTCTCATTACCTAACTTATCCAACGGTTCACTTCTTGAACTCCTCTGTGCTGTTTTAATATCTTGGGCAATAGAAACTTCATTTATTTGGTCTAGACACACCATTAGCATGTGAATATCAAGACCCTGATAAACAAGATCAAGAGGTTCACGCTTGCAATCAAAAGTAAATTGCTGCTTACCACGACTAAAACAGATTTCAAATTTTAACTTTGCTGTTTTAACTGCCAAGCCATTAGCAGGATCATCATCTCTTAAAGGTGTATGACGGATGCAAAAAGGTGTAGTATCAAGGCGGAGAAAAAATTCAGTCATAACCCTGTCCAGTGACAAATTACCAGACCTGGCAACTCTTGGAACACCAAAACGTGGACACCGTGAGAAAATTCTTATTTTGTTAGGAGGAAGGTAATTAAGAGTACAGAACTTGGATAACCAAACAAGGTCATTTGCACTAAAGCTCACAGTTGGGGAATCAATGGACTTAACTGCCAACTTTTGAGAAGATTCACTTGTTGATCCATCTGATTTCTTCTCCACATCATTAGAGGAAGCAAGTTTGTTATCAGTAATTTGAGAGCCATTCAGCAAGAAGTTCCACTTCAGTGAAAGGGAGGTTGAGCGAAAGGGATCATAGACTTTCGTCCGTGGTTTTCCTTCAACAGGAAGTGAATGGAGATAATGATCAAGTGGATTACCAGAGTCACATCCCCACTCCATGGATACTTCTAAAAGAAAAGTAGAAGAGATCAGAAAAGGACCACAGACATGTGATGGAGGCTTTAAGCTGAAACTGTCCGTCAGGCATTGTAGACTGCTCAAGTAAACCTTAAATTCCCTTGCAGAAAGGCCTATGTATCCATCTCTCTGCTGTATTTCCATGTTTGCAGAAACTACTTCCAATTTATCTAGTTTCTCATAAGGGTCACTTGTACCAAGGATAAACCATCTAGTCTCAGTAAATGATAAAGTAATTTTCCCATGAATATAGTACCTCATGTCATCCCACCATGGTAAGCTGCGTTCTTTCTTAGGCAGCTCTTGTACTGATGGATCAACAGCTGGAACTTGTGAAGTTACTTCATATTGATCAGGGCAACTCCTAGTTCCTAGATTAGCTCTACGGAGAGCAACCGTGAACGCATAGCTGATATCAGCTAAAACAGGTTCATGTCCCACTCCAAAAGATACTTCCCCTTTTTCAAAACTTATTGGCAGATCAAGGTACACTTTATTTGCAGGAGTTGTACCACTAGCTGAACGCATCATACGTACCTTCCACCATCTCCCTACAAAAACATCTTGTAGTATTTGTGGCTGAAAACTAGTCGCCTGTAGTAAAAAGAAAAAAGAGGGTTAGCTCCGCAGTTAAGATGTCACTTATCAGTGTTATTGAGACTTCATCAATTGCCAAAACATTGTAGAAATTATCATCTCAAATTAGACATCACACAAATGAAGATAGTAAGAACATGCAAGACTAAGCCTTCTTATATTATCAGTCTAATATTCCAAAAATAATTAAAACTAAGTTGTACAACTGTTTACATAATTATACAGGTAATGAAAATTAATAAACAATATCTACTGCATTTGATAAATATAAACAACTGACTTTCAGATTGAGATACAGAATTTACAATATCTACTATTTAAGGTTATAATGAAAAAAAATATTTTTAGAACAAATACTGCATTTTTATAACAAAATTTACATAACAATATGTTTTAATCAATTACATAGTGAATGATCCATTCCAGTCTGTTAATTCTCAAACAGACCAGTAAAGGCAGCAGTTGGAATGATTTGAACTTCACGCAGGAAGCTCCAAGTTGTAGAAAATGCTAAGAAATATCCAGGAATATTTGAAAAAAATATTTCCATAATATTACCCATTATTATTTAAGATAGGTTCTACTTAGCATATCTAACCCTGAATAAAGAAAAAAGAACATAAAAGGTTATAAAAGAAGAAGAGAAAAACTTGACAGTTATTGGTCAACAGTACACTCATAAAGCATTCCATTGTGTATAAACATGAAATAAGAGGATATTTGCTTCATGGATTAAAAAATTAACAATTTTTCAGTTTACCTGTTGAGCTATTACAACACGTCCTTGACATTTACCATAACTTCCACAAAAGATTGGGTATGTATAATCTCTTATTTGCACTAACAAGGATCCTGCACTTAAAACAAAATCTCTTCCATACAACCGGGAGAAAGGTATATCTTTGTCTGAGCATACAGGATCAGTCCTTTTAATAAACTCAACAATTCCAACATTGCCCTTATCGATCTCTGTCAGAGTCACGTCAAGTTCTCTAGCACATAGTGACATGAGAGAAGCTCTATTAATACTTGGTTTAAACCCAGATTGAAAGCCTCTGGTGGTTTCACCTAATCTTTCTGAGATGACTATTTTTTGGCATGCCTCGTAATATGATTGGAAGACCTTCTTATGAATCTCCGTTCGCAAACGTTCAACAGATGAAACATCAGATGCATCAATTTCAATTTCTTTGTAAAGAATCTTCTTTTCAGAACCCAGTGCATTCGGTTCCTGACTACTTGAAGTTATACTGGAAAGAAGATCATCAAGAAACTTCAACCTAACAGCTGCTTCACAAACTTCCTTCTTCATTAACTGGTAATGTTCATCAAGCCAGCCCTGGATGGGTTCTTCCTCGATTTCCACAGTTATTTTGCGGATCAGTAATCTCACTGATCTTAAAGTTGTGGATTTAGTCTTAGCTTTTCTGGTGCTATGCTTCTTTCCAGGAAATATGAGGTCTGTCTTAGCAGCATTAATGAGTTTTATACATCGCAATGTATCTTCAACTGCATCATCAATGGCACGTAACTGCAACCTGTAAGGCATGCAGATGTAGATATCAGGACTTTGAATTACCCAATCCCATGTGGTGGCCATCTGTGATTTTGAATCTTGCATATTATGCATGACAGATACTGGGACACGGGAGATCTGCAAACGACTACTTTTAAGTATTCTGGCTTCATTAAAAGAAACCATAACTTCCTCAAATAAAACACCTATTTTTGCATTCTCAGAGAAGATGGACTGCACATGAATTATTGTTTCCACACCATCTGCTAGCCCAGCTGATATTTTCAACATTTCGACATCAACGGCAAAAATTGATTCTCGTTTTTTATGTTGTTTTTCAGTTGAGGCTTGATCAGAAGTTATTTCCCTTTGTGGTACTGACACTGTATCAAGGGATTCTTCCTTCATCTGGCTATCAGAACCATGGAGCTTCTGGTTATGAAGCAGAGATTTCAAACTTGTAACAAATTCAAGTAGTGCTAAATGAACATCAGGCTCCCACCTGACTGATAAATCAGTCACATTTAAAAGAGAACACAAAGCAGTGTCGTTAAGGCCACCTGAACGTCGCACAAACTTTGCTTTCTGCATATCGAGCAATGTCACTTCTGTACCAGGATTCTGTTCTTCTGGATATTCATAGTAGAATGACCTAGTTCTATTGACTTCAATCTGCATGGAATTCTTTTCCTTGTTGAAGACAAATCTGAGATGTGAGATCTCAAGAGACATTGAGAATTTCAAATGCTGGCAATCATTGAGCCTTATGGATGTTATGCTTGCTTTACGAGGTTTCCCATCAGCGGAAACACTTATTATAACTTCACCACCCTGAGAACCAAAATTAACACGTTTGGGGTCTGCAACGGTCATATCTTCTAGACTGGTATCACCAAAATATTTAATGGAACACTTTTCAAGACTAAGTTTCACAATGTTTATCCCTTTTGCAGTCTCTTTCTTAGAAGAATGAGCAACCTTATCTTTAGCCATTTTTTTGCTGGAAGAAGACAAACCTTTTAGCACTTCCTTGAAGGACATTATGGTCTTCATAAGTGATTCAACATGCTTAAATCCAAAGAATATTCCCATACCAGTCATATCAACAGCAAGAACCAACTTCAACCTCTTAAGATCATGCTCATCATGTGATTCTGTTTCTCTGTGACCCAAATCAAGATTCATTTGCTCAATATGCACCAATGAGCCTGAGATAGTTTCTATAGCTGCTAATTTTTTATCCAAAGATTTCTGATATGCATCGGCGGTGTCGAAATGAAATTCACCAAGTTCTGCATGTAGTTCAAGTCTCTTACTTACAGTGTTACTTGCAGAAACATGAGAGGATTGCAAGCATCCCTGCATCATCAAGGTACACGCAAAAAACCAGAGGATTCATAAATGAAAGACTGCAAAATTGCCATGCTCCATTACATATTTCTAAATTATATAAGTTATCTTTCTTTCAGATAAATGATGTAACAGAATAACTAAAGAAATCAAACAAATCTTAAAGACATGCCATGATCTTGATCAGAAGGCTGTCAATCCACAGATTAATATAACTATCCAAAGAAAATCAAATTTAATAAAGAATTCATGCATTAAAGAAAAAGGAATTGCATAGACTGCTTGGGTAGTATCCTGGAGCAAGGTATTAAATAACAGGCATATCAGTAGGTACGGGTTTTAAGAGGCCATCTAGAAGTTTTAACTCAAAACCTTTCAGATCCTCTGTACAAATGTCAATCTCCAATAAAGTTGAACCAGAATGTTCTTAAAACATGGATAAGTCCTCTACATCATTATTAATTATTTTCTCAATTGGCCTATTCAGTGTATCCCCAGTATCCATTTCTAATCAATGAACAAATGTCGCAATTTGCAACTACATCCTCAAAGAGTTACAGTGGCAATTCTCAAATATCAGAAGTATTTTTTCTCCGTCATAGACATCTACATAGACTGACACAAGTTGAATAGAATTTGTAATCACAAAATTCAAGAAATATGTAATATAGTTATTCAGCATTATTTTCTTGTTTACTGTGACTGCACCAAAATATGGGGGACCTGCATCTAAGATGTCCTGTAATAGAATTTGAAAATAACTTTAAGATCATGTTACTGCAAGAACACCAATACATAAACCAAACATTAGGAATTTTCCAATCAGGACTCCCGCAAAAGTTAAAAACTCCCTTCATATTTCAGTTCTACAACCCCATATTCTGTTGCAATGCAGTTGGTAATGTTTCATTCTTTCATATCACAATAAAAACAAAATGGTAAGATGATTTTAGATAAATCCAAACTTAAAATTGAGACAGATTTCGGTGATTATGTATAAATGTTACAAGATAACTTACGTGATACAAGGGGCAATCATTGAGATCATAAACCATAATATTCATATCTGGAGCAGAGACTGTGCATCTCCACATGATAGTGTCCGTGCCATCTGTTGATCTTTTTTCATGATAAGAACTTTCTTCACGAAGAACCATCTGCTTCTTTTTACCTAATTTAAGAGAAAGCCATGGCCTAAATCTGCTAAAGATAAAGTTGCAACTGATTCTTCCAAGCTTGACATTAACCTCAGCATTAATAGGTAGAGGCTGCCACAAGCGAACGAGTCACGTATAAGTATCCAGAAATATTAGCACCTAGATAGTTGAGTATTATAAGCATGATAGATTTTTAAAAAGAAAAAACAAAAGAATAAAGAACAACAAAGTCTAAGGACAAAAAAAGAGACGTGAAGTTCAACTAAGAAAAGGTAAACATTTCCACAATAATCATCTGGTTCAGAGAAATCGAGATACAGATTATCTCGAGCTTCTAGTTTAAGGTGATGGTAACTTACAGAATTCGAATTAACCTAAAAAACTCTATCTTGGTGGGCTTTGGTGAACTGAATAAGACTTACTGCTTTATTACCCTATCCCAACAAGTCTTTACAGCAAGGAATGCACAAATGACATGTGGCAGGACTACTCACCTGTAAGGCTGTATCAGTCGTGGACAAATGTTTTCCTTGAAAGTCCAAGGAATCCAATTTCTCTGGTATGGCATGACCAGTATTTACCAATCCAACCACTGTCCGGCATGAAGATCACACAATTTCGGGCGATTCATATGCAATATAAGACTTCACCAGGTGGTAAACCCTTTGAAACAAGCTGACTGTCTGACTCAGGCCTAGTAATAAACCTAGACCGATGGTAAGACCGACCTGGTTTTTTTATTTTCTTAATCCCTAAGATTAGAAAAAATTAAGAATCCTAACACACACTCTCATGCATTCTCTTTATTCCCTTGTGCCTACATCTATTGCCACATGTGTCTGCATCTGCCACATGCATCTACATGTTTTTAGCTTATTGACACACTCTTGCAGTAATCTAGACTGTTCTTCAAAGATTAGTTTGCTTCCCAATTTTTAGAGAACAGTTAAGTCACATCAAGGACTTTGCAACCAATTGAATTGCAAGATAATGTTTATGTTGTCAGTTCATTAAGTTACATGATTGTTATCATACTCTATGTTTTAGCTTATTAACAATAATTTAATATAGAAACTGACTCACAAAAGTCCAATATGACTATTCTTTTACATGTCCAAAAGATACAAAGAAAGATGTACGCTAATAATATTAATGGAATTGTAGAAACATTATGAAGAAATTGTTGATGTAATCGAAATCTTTGAGCAAATTTAGAATCATCACCATCTTTGGTTCAGTAAATCCACTTATTTGTATCAAGGGATATTTGATTAACTTTATTTTATCAAAACATAGCGCACTTTTAATTTTATATAAAAGAATACACAATGTGATAGAATATAGGTAAAAGCAATCTTCCAGCAGACATTGACATTGCTTATTACTTGGTGACCTATCAAACTGGTAACTTACCAATAATCAGGTCATGCATCGATCCACTTGTATATTATTGTACAAGGATTGTAATTTCGGTCCGTAACAATGTATCGAGCCCTGCTCGATATAGTATGTATCGAGACATACAGACAAAATCATTAAAATAAACCTTCAAAAATACCTAATTAGCTTTATTTTACTATTATAAATATGTCGAACACCTTAAAAAGCATTAAATACGTAATTTTAATCCAATATTGTTCAAATTACAATGAAATCATCATTAGATTCACTAATCACACCATTAACATAATTAATTACCTACTAATTATTTCTATTTCATCACTATAAACATGACAAACACACTAATAGACATTAAAGACATTTAATTGACCCACTATGAGTTAAATTTCAATATCATTGTAATTAAATACTCTAATTACAGTATTAACATAATTAAGTAATCCCTAATTAATTATCTTTTACCGCTATAAACATGTCAAATGCCCTAATAAGTATTAAAGATATTTAATTTATCCAATATCAATCAAATTTTGATTAAATCATCATTAAAATCACTAATTATAGTATTTAAAAACTTAATTAAAATCTAATTAAACCTATTATACCATCACAAACATATGATTCAATCCGCACAAAATATAAAGATTTGAACTATTAAGTGCCTAATTTTGAAAAAATCAATATTAAACACACCAATCACAACAGTAAAGACCTAAATTACTCCCTAATTAACAGTATTCTACCATCAAAAACATATTAAACAACATATTAGACATTAAGTCATATACCATATAGAATAGACTTAATCATCTCATAAATCAATAAAAATCTAGAAAGAGAATATATACCTCTTGATTAAAGTATTTTTCCTCTTAATCCTCCCAAATTAGCATCATAAATTTGATCCAATCCACAAATCGTAGTTTTGTTGAGTTTTGGATAGTGAAAATGTGAGAGTAAGAGAGAAATGTGAGTGAAAAGGAGTTTTAAAGAGCTTAAGAGATTGAAAAAGTGAAATGAGTTGAAAGAGGGGAGAGGAAAGAGTTTAAAAACCCTTTTCTAAGCCTCAAATAGTCAAATTAACCGTTTGAAACGGGGCAATCTCAGCCTTTGATCAGTAATGATTGAAATCCAACTGTTACTGATTGGTACAGGTCAGTAATAGTTGAATTTCAACCGTTACCGCCCGGTATAGATCCTATATCTTTCAATACGGGATCAAGTGACCGATATCACCCGATAAAGGGCGGTCCACGTACCGGTATCCTATCGAACCGGTATGTACCGCCTGCATTAGGTAGTATGCATCGGTACAACAAACCTTACTATTTTATGGGTATCAAGCTATATGTTCTTAAAATTGGTACTTGGTCATCGGTCAATACCAACTGATATGGTCAAAAAAATTTCAACTCTTAAGCATTGTGCCCATCATCCTTTCAAGATTTAATGGTATAGCATAAGCTACATAAATGTTATATAGAAAGTCCATGTAAAAAGGATGATAAGTATGATAAAAAACCCAATAGTCTGTTTTCATAAATCATAATATAGAAAAGGATTTGGATAGTAAGTGCAACAATAAGCCAATAAAGTGTAAACAACTCACTTGCATTGGAACATCAACTGTAGCTATAACTGTGAATTCCAAAAGCTCCATCACAGAAGCATTGCTTTCTCTAAGGAGCTGTAATGAGAAGGAATAAACAAACTCAACAAATACAATGTATATAGGCCATATCAAGCAGGGTATACCTTAAGCAAAAAACTTATATGAGTAAAAACATACATAAATTTTACTAAAATCCATGTTGAGAACAAAGTTTGATGTGGCCTCTCCAGAATCATCATATACCACAGATTTAGTACTTGTCAGCAGGATGCCTGTCACAGTACTGTTTGCAGAAATGTCTTGAGCTTGGTGCACAAATGTGATGTCTAGTTCACGGATGTTGAAGTTCACCTTCCAAATAATAAATGAACATTGTTTGTTTAGTAGCATTCTTTAAGACTTCAGTAGAAATTTGATACTCGTCCATACTTATAATGAACAATCAAACTTATAATCATGAAAGCAGCAACAGGAAAAGTCAAAAAATGTTATAGCCTTATAGGAGAACCAGATGACCTGAAAAAGTTTTTGATACTGCAAAAGAGAATTGCCCTTAAAAGATATACATATCATAATAGCACAGCAAGTTGCAGCATAATCGTTAAACGACATATTCCGTATCACACTTAAAATGTCATTCGAAAATAAAATATGCAAATGTTAGTTGCTCAATGATAATGCAAACCTTTGTTGTAAGGATGTCATCATTTTAAGCAACAAGAATACACAAATTAGACCATCCTAGAATTCAAGTAGTTGAAATAGGTAGACGTGTACCTAAAGCACAAAGGAGAATGCAATAATTAATGGAGAATTCATGTTCAATGAAGAGAAGGGTCTTGATTATGCAAACAGGCCAAGAAAATGGTAGTAGAACATGATGTGCACAACCTATATGGTAGTAAATAGCATGTGTTTCATTAACATTTGAAAGTATTACACTGAAGTTTTTCTGACACTTGATGTTATTATTATTACATGGTATGCAGCAATGTCCATTTATGAAGCAAATTGGTTAGATCTGTTTATTCTGATTGCTAACTTGAAATTTGAAGCCACTTTCACGAATTTCAATAGCTTTTCCTGATATTTTTTCCAAGACCTTTTATAATGTGGATGAATTGTGCATATACTATATAGTATATAGTACTTCCATTTCAAGAATATTAAGGTGTTCTTTGAAATGTAAATTGACTTTCTGTAGCAAAATATCTCAAAATTTGTGAGTCTCATTAGAAGTAAACATCTGAAAACTAAATGAACTATACAAAAATCAAGTCCCATAGGGAGATTGAACCTTTTCAGGAAATGCAACAATATGCTTCTTCAATGACGATGATTTTTTTTCAGATTTCTTGGTAAAGTCCAAAGCACCTTCTTTGCTGTCATCAACACCCATGGAACTGTTTGACTCCTTGGTTTTGACAAATAGGTTCTCCCTCAAGTTCACAGTGATCGCTCCAAATGTCACATCCAAATTCCCAAATTGGACTCCGTGTTCCCTGTGTCAGATGATTTGAGAAGCCTTCAATCTTTCATTCCACCCAAGAAATGATACAATAGGACATGACAAGAATAACAGATAACTTCAACAATTATATGGTACACAAGTTTGTAATTGGTATTTCCTCTTTACTCTCTAAAATAACAAATCATAGTATGATTATTATATTACTTTCCATATATAATGATTATAAAACTTTCCATAAACAGTGTGAAATCCATTTAGTGCATCTAATGCACAAATAATCGGACCTACAACTCTACAAGTATGCACCAATTACAAAACCTACAAGTATGCACCAATTACAAAACCTAAAGCTTTCCATGAAACTGAATAAACTTTAGAACTTCATGCCACTGGCAGTTAATGGTATTTAGTAGAACGTGAATCAAACATCATTCTGTATTGTTGCAGAATTTGTCAATGACATAAGGCTTCCTAAAATCTAAGTTCCATAGAATTTGGCCAGACATGAACTTATCTCAAGATTATAAAAGCTTATAATTCTTTTTACACTTTAGATGGGCTGCCAACAAAAGGCAATGTACACTATTTACATTTAATATTTGATGTTGAAGTTATACAAAGCAGAACTGATCACCAAAAATAGTTACGACTTTACGGCTTTATTGTTATTATTGTTGAGAACAATATACCAATAATAGGAATCAAAAGGTACTATCAAATGCACACCATCATTTTTACGCTCATGCAAAATGTGGAAAAAATAGTTTTAGAAATAAAGAAAATTATAAATGCTAATGAGCATCTTACATACATTGATGGGAGAATAATATTGTAATATCCAGAGCTAATCAACAGCTCACCACACTGGATTATGTGTAATATCAACCAGATGGCATGCAGTCTTGCCACCAAGATTAAGAAGTTCTATGCCAAAAGAAAGTTAAAATTTGATTCTTTCCACTTAGTTGTCAAGACCACAAATCACTTGCACATCTACCAATCAGGATAAGAAAGGTTTGCAACTTTCAATCATATCAAGCCTATCATACAAGTTGATCGAAACATGGCACAAATTCTCATGCCATGTCAAGTTAGTCTGGCTTATACCCTTAACAATGTGTACCAAACAACTCAAGCCTCAGACCAATCCATTTTTCCCTTTTGGGG
This sequence comes from Musa schizocarpa, assembly GCA_900464855.2. Taxonomy (NCBI): domain Eukaryota; kingdom Viridiplantae; phylum Streptophyta; class Magnoliopsida; order Zingiberales; family Musaceae; genus Musa; species Musa schizocarpa. The sequence continues at coordinate 45,118,310 of LS990923.1, read as the reverse complement.
CAGAAGGAAGAAACTACTACCATCATATTCCTTTTTTTTTCTGAGATGAAGAAAAATGAAAGAAAGAGAAAGTTCACTAAAGGGAAATAAATAATATATAAGAACCCACAAAACAGACTCCAGATAAACATAAAAAATGAACCTTACTCCTCACATGAATGGAATGTCACAAGCATGGTTCACCTTACTAATCCATACCAGTGTACTGATCGACCATTTCTATGGTATGTACCGAACCAAACCGACGTACCAACACATGTTACATGGGACATACTGACAAACTGGTATGTACCACTCATACCTGTCCCTTATCAGATCAATACATACTATCCATGCCGGACAGTATGCCATGGTACGGTGAATCTTGGTCATAAGCAAGATATCATTAAATAGGGCAATAAAACATCTATACCTCAATCTCGACAAACATTTGAATAGGGATGTAATATTGGTACATAAAATAAGGACTCTTAGCCAGAAATACCCTAGACAGGAAGAGAAATAGAATCACAATGGAAAAGATGAAAGGAACATATGTTTCTTTTATTTACTTTTTAGAATAAATTTAAACTATGATTAGGTTATTCATCATTTTTGTTGTTTTCCAATTCATTATCAGTTACATTTCTGCAAGAATGATAAATGGATGATGAAAAGGATGATGTATGCAATTTAACAACTTAACAAAGATAAAAGACAGGCTTATGACTTAAGATGTGCATAGGCAAAGATTTCGTTGTCAACATGACTAGTAGCTTGGTCATTGACATGAAAAACAAATTTACCAATATCTTAGCACATGTAACCTAAGAGATAAAGATTGACATTATTGGGCAAATGGTGGTGGAGGCTATTCAATGGAAGAGACCTACTTTACAATTTGGATTAGACTGCTAAAATTTGATAAGTTTTGGATCTGTTATTTTGTGATGGATAATGAAACATATAATCTGGCAAAATCCTTTGAGAGAGAGCTATCACATGTTGAAAAAATATGGTTGTTTGATTGATGAAGTTGTTAGCATCTCTGCTATGATTGTTGATATGCTAAAGATGTAATCTTCAATTTATGGTACAAGAACAAACCCACTGGACAAGACAATTTGTTGATTTTCTTAAACTATATTTTTGTAGTATTAATCTTAAAGAAGAGAATATTCCACTATATGAAAATTGGAGTCCATGATATAATTCGTACGTCTATATTTTTAACTTCATAGTTTTTTTATATTGATCCTGATCAAATTAACTGTTTGGTAGTAAATTACGGGATGAAACAAAGAGGAAAGAAAAGGATTTTTTTACTTTTTCTTCCCAATAAATCACAAAAAGGTTTCTTGGAGAGAGTTGTATCCTCTCCAATTTTCTCCTACTTGTTGCATCCAAACAAAATAATCCACTTCTCTTTTCCCCACTTCTCTCTATCCAAACAAGCCATTAGAGGTTATGGTAATACCTGATATCAGATAGGCCAAAGTGCTTTATTGGGTTAATTATAAAATGGAAGATTAACTCGAGTTATTTATGTTGTAAAATGGAAGATAGATGAAACATGTTGGTGATGGTTTTGGCCTTATACAACAAAAGATTGTAGCTTCACGAAGGAGGTTTGAAGGAAAAACTTCTGGCACTAAGTTTCGGCACCTCCTTCTCCTACTTGAACACCTCTGCTGCCTCCTCCTCTGTTGCCGCCTTCTGCTCCTCTTCCATTGCAACCTTCTGCTGGATACCAAACCAAACTAAGTGCTGGTACACTGATTGTACCAGTCCAGCTACTGACTGGTATCAGTACTGGACTCAGATTTAAAAACCTTGCTTGAAGACATATTAAGTCTCGGCCAAAATTGTCATGCTCAAACTAAAAGGTACAAGTATTGCCCCCATAAATCTAATAGTTAATAGCCCTAAACCTATCCCAGGAGCAGGCCAACATAAAGATTTTAACTTAATCTAGCAAAATTATAAATCATTATTTCCCCTCTATCTTTAAAACCATATTTCATTATGTAAATAAAATAAGATGATAGGCTTTGACTATCATCAATACAAGAGAAATATTCTTCTTACATGATGATGTTTCAGTTGTGTTCAAACTGCAAAGAAACGAAAGCAGCTAACTTAGATACTTGAATGGATTTCATTGTGGAACATAGACAAGGGATAGATATTGTTGTAAAAGTTTATGAAATATCAATACAGATGAAAAGATAGTCTACATCAATTATAAATTACATCAAAAACCAAGAAAATATTCTCAAGTGCTAACTTATTGCCATGGTTTATCAAAATATACTAACCTTCATCTAAGTTAGAACTTAGAAGCAAGGTATACAGTTTCGAATGATACCAGGCGGTACGTACCGGTCCGACAGTAAACCGATACGCAGACCGTTCGCTACCGGACGATATTTTTTATTTATAAATTATATATATATATATATATATATATATATATATATATATATATATATATATATATATATATATATATAGGCGACATCGTCTCGTTTTTCTACGACGTCGCCCTGCTTGGGGAGAAGAGAGGCGACGTTGCACTTTTTTTTTTTTTTTAATATAAATATATAAATAAATAGATATATAAATAAAAGATTTTATATTTATATATATATATATATATATATATATATATAGAGGCGACATCGTCGTATTTTTCTGCGACATTGCCCCGCCTGGGGAGAAGAGAGGCGACGTTGTCGATTTTTTTTTTTATTTTTATATATATATATATATATATATATATATATATATATACCGAATGGTATACCAAACGGTATACTGCTCGGTATACAATACAGTACCATACCGAGAGAATATCGAAACTTCGGTATGATACGATATTTCAATCCTTACTTAGAACTTAGAAGTATAGTGCATATCTCTGTTTTTACGAGTTTAGCAGATATACAACTTCTTAATTGCTAAATATACTCTAGGCAGTTAAATGGACAGGAAAATTGCTCAAAGTCTATACATTTCATTTTAAAAGCTTAAGCATGCTACAGGAAATGAAGTCAACATGAGCTGTAAAGTATAAGCCAACTTGACTTAAGTAGCTAATCAGTAAATATGCATAAAAGCTGTAAGACATTGAGCCCATCTTTCTATCGGTGACTAACCTTTCAAGCTCACAGATTACTGATATATCCTGACACATCAAAGGAATTTCTTTTTCCACTGAAGCTGAATATGCTGGCCTTTCTACCGTGAAACTGGATGACTGGTCAAAATTATGCTCTGAATGGAACATATCAAAAAGAAAATTTGCAAGTTGCAGATTAAGAATAAAAGTAGGATTAGAATTTCCATGAACTGATGCATCCACTCGCAGTCCCTTGACTTGAGCTGTAAATTTCGGCCCCTAAAATGTTCATAGGACAAGTAATTTAAAATAATTAGAACCTTCCATCCAAATACGACAGTTTGAATGCAGGTAAGCATAATAGCAAAGGCACTAATCCAGAATTCTGCAGAAAAATTGATGCTTTTGAAGATTAAATTTGTATCTTGAACTTAAATATTCTGGAATCGAGAAGTTTAAGCAGCACTATTATGTTAATACATGTTCAAAGAAATACAACTTGTCCTTGCAGTCCAGAAGTTTAAACTTAATTAGTACTTATGTAGCCATCTGTTAGAATACTAGTATACTCTAAAAGTATAATCTATGGCCACAGCATGGAATGCCATCTCGCCTGAACCGATACGAAACGAGCATTACCGATCCCAGCATAAACTGGTACATGGACCAACCCCGTTTTGAGCAGTTCCATTGGGCCAATAAAAAACAGTAAAAAAATGATTTAACAGGTTTAAGCGATTGGTGCTGCCCATCACCCACCATCGATTTTGGGTACGTTTCCTCCTTTTCCCCTCCTCTTCTTCCTCCTCCACCTCCTCGCCCTCTTCTTCCTCTTCTTCATTCCTCTTCCTCTTCATCCTCTTTCCTCTTCCTCTTTCTTCCTCCTCTTGCTCCACCGCCTTCTCATCCTCCATTGCCTCGTGTTCATCCTTCCTCTTGCTCCTTCTTCCTCCTCCTCTTCCTCCATTGCCTCCTTTTCTTCCTTCCTTTTCCTCCTCCTTCCTCCTCATTCTTACTCTTCCTCCTTCCTCCTTTCCTCCTCTTCCTTTTCCTCCACTGCATCCTCTTCTTCCTTTCTCTTCCTTCCTCATTCTTCTTTCTCCTTCATCCTCTTTCTCTACTGCCTCCTCTTCCTTCCTCTTCCTCTTTGTATCTCCTCCTTCCTCCTCTTCCTCCACTGTCATATGTTTCTTTGGTATGTAACGGTGTACTATTCTGAGTCCTTTAATACAGATTTTTCTAGCTAAGTGTGTATGATTATGTATATTTGTCATTTCAAATTTCAATACTTCATCAAATCAGAAGAATAGCATTTTCTTACCCTTTTGTTACAAAGGAGACAAAATCTAGAATTGTGGATGTGATTTTAGCTAAAATTTAAAAATTCCAATAGGAAGGCGTCGAGTATCAGTGGTGCAAGGAGAGGTATAACAATATGCTAGAAACCTTAAATATAGATTCAAGAACTCATGATTTAACTAAGGATATTGGTTTCTACATAGTTGGGACTTACGGTCTTGTTATTGTTGTTGTATTGTTATATATTGGTTTCTACAATGCTAAATAGCGGAAAACTTATATATAGATAAATCCATATAGTTGGAGCAATACGGTTTGTTTTTGTCGTTTGGCAGCTATATATGAAACCCAGGGTACATATATCAAGTTATGTAGACCTTTAGGAACCACACTTTACGGTACATATATTAACGTTAGGTTTCTAGTGAATTGGGTTTCTATGCTTGATTTTGGATTGAACGATCCGAGAGCATTAGGCTAAGGATTTCAAAGTACAGTCAATTATTCTAAACTAGATACCAGCCCTTTAACCATCTTGCTATGCGACACCTAGAAAGCCAGATTCTCATGCGGGGGAAGTTAGAAGGGAAGAAAACAGGTCTACGGCTTTTTCCTTCCCGTGGAACACTTCAAGATAGAGGATTTTTCTTTTCCTTTTGTTTTCTCACTGCTGTTAGCACACCGCAACATGCAAAGTGTTGGCACAACTCAGGATGTGCCACTCCATCAGCCAACAAAGACAAGGTGCCAATGCAATTCAAAACCAGTGTCATAAATTCATCGAAATCAGCATGTGCTAACATGAATCAAAATATATTGTGCCAAAAGAGTGCTGGCACATGCCATGCCAACCTGTGTCAAGGTGCCAACATATCAAAAGGCCAATTTTTATCTGAGAGCACGCTGACATAATATGAAATTGAATCAGTAAGGTATTAACACACACCTCATACCACAAATGACAATCAATGTTTAAGACCTTGTTTGCAGCTGGGACTGTAGATGCAACAAAAAATATCCACCATGTAATATTAAATAGATTATTAGTTTCTTATAATTTGTAATTGTTATGTATGTGGGTGGTTGATCAAAGCATGAGTAGCTGTTCTTAATTAAAGCATCCACAAACATCCTAGGAACTAAAAGCTAAAGAGGATACTCATATTAGCAAAGGATGCAATATATAGAGGATATGTGCACTCCTGTGCAGTGACATAAGAATTAGAGTTCTGATTCAGCAGGAAAAAATAAAAAAACAAAAACAAAAATTTACCTATTACTATTATTAACAACATCCCAAATGTCTACATGTTAAACAGTTTTTAATATTTTATTATCTATGAGTACATTATAGGTACCTAGCTTTGGGTCTTTTTATCATCTTTTGGTAAAATTAAAAACTTGAAATTGGATCCATAGTTCGCCTTACCAATTCATACCGGCATACCAACTGGTCATCAGTATAGTATATACCGAACCATACCAATATACCAACACACGGTACGATGAGATATACAGACAAACCAATATGTACCACTCGTATCAGTCCCTTATTAGATTGGTACATATCACCCATACTGAATAGTATGCTGTGGTATGACGAACCTTAATTGGATCCATTACAAATCACATAAATTTTCTGGTCTTAAAGTTACAAATTGAATTTAGTTTTCAAGTGGAAGTCTTAATTGGAAATGTATGCTTATGTGATAAAGGATTTCAAGCATTGAACAATAATTATTGCTTTTGAGGGAAAATAAAAAGTATTCCACCATATTGAGTAAGTTGCATTTGTGCAAGAAAATTAATACAGATACAAGAAAATTATTAAGATTTAAAGTTCCCTAATAATAAAGAAGATATCAATTTTTTACTTAATTAAAGCTGATGACTTGAAACATGAGTTGAAATGAATGAAAAACATCCTTCCTCTACATTTATTTTGATCCTTGGATACTAAATAGTTTTCCAAATTGGATAATTTATGTGAGAACAATACTAATATTGAAAAACCTTCGTTTGTGGTGTGCAAATGACATGTATTAACAAGATTCTTTTGAGCAATGTCCACAGAGGGTAAAAGAATGAACATAAGACTCTGGAAAAAGCCCTTCCTTTCATCTCAAAATCATTTTCTAAAGACTGCAAAAAGTTGAAATAAGCATAAGAGATAATTAGAAATTTTGGAGCAACAAATATCCAAGAAGATGAAAGAGGAAATTTTGTCAAGGTCCTAGGCAGACTGCTTTTAAAGAACACCTAATAGCAGAAACTTTGACTTCTGGTAACCACTAGAAGTTTGGCTTTGTTTTGCTCCTTGCTTAAAATGGGGTGCAACTTTGGCTCCTGGCAAAAGTTCTTAAGTGTATTTGAGAATTGAGAAGCATACACTGCTTACAGAAGGAATAATGATAATGAATATTCTTCTGTGTAAGCATCTTACTTTATACAATTTTTTAATAAGTATCAGCCTCTCAGGAACTGAAGTTATAAAAAAGCTGGACACACCATTTTTACCAAGCTGAAGTTACAAAAAAAGGTTTTCTATTTTTATAACAGAAAGGTAAATACATAGAAATTTACCAAGAAAACCATTTACAAGCCACACCAAGGTAAGAATTCTGAAGTCAATTGACACTTTATAGAATCCCTTTATGCTTTGTTCTAACTTCTAAGTACCAGACAGACTGTTATGCACTGCCTAGTATTTACCAGTCCAACTAGGAACCAGTAATGATACATACAGTTCAGTACCACTTGGCTTTATTTTATTATTATTTTTTTCAATCATACCAGAAAATATAGTCAGTATACCATTCCATATATCAGTATCATTACCAATCAGAGAAGTTGAAACTGGTATAGGACTAGTGTTAAAACCTTGATTCTACATTTGCAAAAAAAAATAGACTGAAAGTAACTTTAATGAGTAAATTCTATTGTTAATGCTAGCTTAATAAATTGTGAAATATGGCAGCTCAAAGGGTAAATCTATTCATTGAAAAATATACTAGCAGTATGATGACTATAGGAACAAAATGTGACACTATTATAAACACATACCTTGACATTTACTTCAGTTACAGACAGTGACAGAAGTCTTGCAATGTGAGATAATAATACCCATGTTCCTCTTCCTAGTTTTCGTGAACTTCGAGGTTTATTGACTTTATTCTTCTTAATGCTTTGTGAAGAAGTCCTTAAATAAACTTCCAGATCAGATATAAATAGTTGCACTTTCTGGTCCCCTGAGAAAATGTTGAATCCCTTGTCAAGTGATTCATGTAGACTAAGTTTGATCTCACCAATCAATATGGATTCAATGGCACCCTGAAAATTATTGAAGATCATCTTCAGCATTCTAATGTGCACAAGATGTGCAAAAGGTATTAAACCACAACGAAAAAAACATAGCTGGCAATGCTGATCACAAAGGCGCAGCTGCATTGTAGTAAGTCAACAAGATATTGACGTTCTTTTATAAAATTTTGGCTAAATTAACTGAGCAAAGAACAATTGTGTTAATGGAAATATGATTCAAAAAGTTAACGTCGAACAAAAGTAGTTAGGATTCTGTATATTGGTCTTAGAGCATGTGAATATAAAAAAAGCTTAGTCTCCTTGAATCAAAAGAAAATAAAGCTTAATCTACTCAAAACGAAAGAACCTAAAGCTTAATCTACATAAACTACTTCACTGGATTTTATAATTATCTCAACAGTGTTTACTGTCCCACGTTTCGGCATTTAAAGAGTCAGGTTGAGAAGTTGATAATCTGGCACAATATAGCTAAACAACGAAATATGTACTTCTACAGCAATTGCAAGTGACTAATTGACCAGTAAATCTCTGATACCATACAAAATACTTGTGTAAAGAGTCCAAACAAAACATTTCTATGACAGAAGCCAGTAGAAATTATACAAGAAAAAAGATTTGACCTCAAGCGTTGTGTTAATGTCTTAATGATACAGTTGATATGTGTATGGATGAAACTTCATTCTTTACTCTAAAGTATAAACTAATATATGCAAAGTTGAGAATCAAAATTCTTAAATTCCTAAGAGTTAGATGGATGTACTACCAGAGTTCCAGTAATTTGGCCTTAAGCATTTTGGATTAGTGATTTAGGCAAAATATGCTAATGGGTCATTTATCCTAGCAGGCAAGGTTGTGACTTTCTCTCTCTCCTCTCTGAACTTTTTATGTGCGTGCGTGTTTTTTGGAAGAAACTTGATACTTTACCATAAACTGACATATCCAATGTTGAGAATGAAAATTCTCAAATTCCTAAGTACTTATTCAAAATCATATCTTTGGTAAGGAAATGAGCTTACAAAATCAAAAGGCATAGTACAAATTCTAAACTGAACAACCAAGCAAAAAAGAAATTCACATAAAGTAAAATTAAAAAACAAGTATATCAATCTTAGAGACACTTTTTTGTATTCATATGTACTACAAACAAAAACCCAAGATGGATGTAAACCTTACTAATAGTAAATTTAATGATCCAAAGAAGAAAATAAAGCTTTAACCCAAATGGATGAAAAGATAAAATGCACAATTCAAAAGAAATCTAGGATCATGAGAATTCTAAGATCTTTAACAAAACTTATGAAATAACTGACTAGCACTTAGAATCTCCATATGCATCTTAACTCAGTTTGTTTGTAGTTTTGTTAATCTAGTTTGGTTTATGCATGAGTAGTTTCTTTGGTTTTATAAAATAAATTCTGGGAACAACACAATTTCCATAATTTCAGCCTTTTAGATTACTTGATTTGGATTGTCATACGAATTTAGGAATTAAATCTTAAGTTCTGACCTCATATCATTCTCCACTTGGACCAATATACCAACAGAAAATATAAAGAATAGCTCAACTAGGTATATTTCGATATGATGCAGTATGTCACAAGCAGTCAAACCAATTTAGCACAGTCACATTCTTCATTCCTTGAATCCATGGTACAACCATATCAACAAAACAAAGTGTCCTATACCTATCTGCCCTGATATCAGCATGGGATAGTTTGTCATGATAGGTTCAGTTACCATGCTGAACACATGCCAATACACCATTGTGCAGTGGCCCAAGCCAAACTGTGCTAACTAGTACAATAACAACATACAAAATGGTGATCATTAAATTTCAAATAAGGCCTTATTTGCTTTAGTTCCTTTTTACTAACATTTCTTCTATTCTCAATTTAATAGTACTCATAAAGAAGTCTATCTGATTTAATTGCCATCAAAATGTTAAATTCCTAGGAAGAAAAAGCAAATGTCTCATTCTAGTCATGCTACCAGTCCTGCTGCTAGGCTAGAACAAAACCTACCAATATGTCAAGACTCAAGATCTAAAGATTTGCCCAAAAAACAACAAATATGAAAAACAAGAAAAATAATCTTGTAGTTACTTTTCGATATCTTGGCCATGTTTCATCAAAAATTAAAATAATATTTCTCTCAGAAATGAAATTTATATGTGTTTGTATTTGACATAGGCTAATAACTGTTACATACTAAAATTCCTTTTTTAAATAAAAAAAGTGACCTTTTTGAAAGTAACAAAGACTTCATTTATACGATTGCATCCAGTGACTTGGAAACCAATGGAAATACCAACCATCCGGTTCAAAATCCACCCCAACAACCTGGCAGCAAATCTGCAATAATGAACACAGAAGAAGATGTTCCAATAATAAGAGCACTACTTCAGGCAAATTTATAGAAAGAACAACGCTGACAATAGCAAATTAACTAAGCCTAGAAATCAAGATGCGATCTAGGTTTAGCCCTCACAATAATAAGTCATAGATGTACACATTTCTAATTGTATGTTATAAACCTATAATACATTCTTCTCATTTTACCCATGAATACATAGGATTGGCCCCCACTGATAATCAAAGCGATACTACCATGTCGTCAATCGCATGTAAGAGGTAAGATCCTCTCATTTTAGTAGATGGTGCTTGCTGCTTAGATACTAAAAATTGCAATATATCACCAAGCAAGCTTTATACAAGAAGTAAGCCTCTCCTACAAAAGAGAATCCTTATGAGGTCTCTTCACATGCATGCGGTATGGATAATTTAATCTAGGTGAGTCATTCATTCATTCAGATTTTCTCTAACAAAAATGCTACAATCAGAAATAGGCTGATGCACATCGTCTGGAAGGTCATAGAACTTTCAATTGAGGAGCTGATGTAATCAGTGAAGCTTCTAAAGGCAGTTCTTAATTATCTAGCACTGGCAAAATTTGCCACAGTTCTAGTTTAGCAATGGCAAGACCGTGTTATGGTCGGATATGGAATCCAAACTTGCCACATTTAAACAAGTGTTCAAACCATTTATCTAGCATCACTAATAATTTTCTAAAATTCCATATACGTGGTTCTAAAGGTTTATCATCTGTTAGACCTTTCTGCTATAAATCCATATCTCAGAATGACTGTTCAGTTACCCAGTTTGACTCACATAAGGTAGCATTCAAGGAAAGTAAATAGGTTAGAGCAAGAGATTGTTTAAGGCAAACTAGAATTAAACACCATTACAAGTTTGCAAATTCTTAGTCCATATCAAAGACAGGCTTCTTGAGTTTTTTTTTTTTTTTGACAATCATCAAGTATAAAAAAGGAGGTTGAGAACTGAAGAACAAGAATATCAGACACAAAAATTTCGCCCACCAAGTATGTAAGTGCAATAAAAGCGGAACTAGTAGATCCGTGGCACTTACACGAACACGACCCATCCGACGGCGCAACAAATCAAGAGACCGATCAAGAACTTGATCAGGAATAACACCATCGTTCTTCCAGCTGTGCCCTCTACCACTATCTTGCCGAGAACGTCACCGACCTCCCTCCCTCCCTCCCTCCCTTAGGTGGCGCTTCGTGAACCCCAAATGCACATCAAACGGGCGCAATAATCCGTCTTTCTCATTTTAAAGACGAAGGGTAGCGTTCCTGTCCCGGAGAAGGGTCCGCGATCCGATTCGGAAGGCGGAGCGGTCGGAGAGGGATGGCTAGCAGGTGATGTTGCCGAGACGTGCGCGAGGAGCGCAGAGAAAGAAACGAGGAAGTGGTTCCTATAAATTTAATATAGGAACATATTTGTTCCTATAAATTTAATATAAATCCAAATCTTAATATCTTTTGCTTATATGCATCCATAATAATTAAATAATACTATCAATCAAAAATCTAAATCTTGATTTTATATTGTTTTGACATTATTACCAACATTTATCGTTATCTATCATTTAAAAAAACAAAAAAATTCAGCATTATTGCCATTGCCGTTTGAAACCACGTCACTCGAGAAAAATTTCTGGGGTGGTTCGGCCAATCTACACGAATTCACGGATAGGGCCTGTGGGCCAAACCGCCGGTGCGTTTGGACGTGCCAAGTTTATGAAACCTCCAAGAACATACCAAAAACGGCACTCGTTGCTCTCCGCCTCTGTCGAGGGCTCATCACGTCGACCGAACCATTTCCTCATTTCTTTCTCTGCGCTCCTCCCACGCCCCGTCAATGATCTCCGTCCGAATCGGGCTTCCTTGCCACCTCCAATGAAGAAGATTTTTTTACCATATTAACCTTTGTTGTCTCGACAACATCACCTGCTAGCCATCCCTCTCCGACCGCTCCGCCTCCCGAATCCTCAAGACATCCAATTTCGTGTTTGGAAGGAAATTGAAGACTCATGATGAGAGTTTGATGATTGTTGTGGCAAAAAATGTGTTCTTATGTAATAATCATGCCATTCTAGTGTTCTTATGTAATAATATAACTATTTAGTTGTGCCAAAATCATCATATATTTCTCTAATCAATCTCTTCATCAATTTCATTGTTTCTTATCCACAATGTTGATATCCTGCTCGCAATCTCCCCTTCATCAATCAGTGAAGTTCACATATTCAATTAAAATATATTTTCGTTTACATGATCCAGAAGGATCAACCACTCGCATCATATGATCTGCAAATCCACATGAATACAAGTTTCAGAAGACATGTATCACGATGATCAAAATAATCACCATGTTTGAAGCAAAATTCACAAGAGTTCCGGAGAATATTTTCCATTTTCCAAGCAGCAATCAACTAGATGATATTTTTGTTTAGCTTGTAGCATCATTATTTGTCTCAAGAAGCTTGTAAGAGCATCATTCAGCCACTGCCGACATCCCAATTCCCTTCTTGTCCAGAGTTTGACAGGTAGAGAGGCATGGTTATAGGATCAACTACAAATCTGTCACTTTGTGTATGAGCTGATAATAAAGTTTCAGGTAGTATATTTCCTCTTCCACTGCTGCTGACAACACTGGGAAAGGCTCCTACGGTCAGCATCCCATGGTCTTCCACGGTCTGACCTTGCAGCATGTTTCCATCAGTTCCACCTGAGCTACTCTCCATCTGACCGAGCAATGGTGCTTCTTCCATATGTTGGGTTTCGGAAATCTGGTAATGTGGCATTTCTGGTTGGGCTAACTGGGGTTGGGGTATCTGATCATGCAGCATTATGGGTTGACCTAATCGGGGTTGTGATATTTGATCATGTAGCATTATTGGTTGAGCTAATTGGGATTGGTATATATGGCCATGTAGCAGTGTTGTCTGGGACATATGAGGTTGAGATATCTGATCTTGAAGCATTACCTGTTGTACCAGTGGAGATTTGTATATCTGATCATGCAACATTATGGCTTGGAAAACTGTCGAGAATTGAGAATTCATCTGTTGAGCTTGCTCACTCTGCATGAACTGAGCATCTTGTTGCATGGTAGTACTGGGAGGATATTGTGGAGCTTGCTGGGGTTGGATTAACTGAAAGATCGGTTGCCAGACGCCATTGATGGGATACTGCTGAGCTTGCTGGGGTTGCACATATGCAGAGCCCAGTCGTACAAATCTATTGATAGGACACTGTTGGAGAAAAGCCATATAGAAACATGCTGTCAGAAAGCTTCTCTAGTCTTCTATAGCATAGAAACAATTTGATGACAAGAAAATTTACCATCCAACTATGATGTCACTTAGAAATCTGTTTTCTAAGTGAAACTAGATATGACTGCATAATTGTGTATCTATCACATATCTGTATCCATATGTGACTACAACTATTCAAAATCTTCCAGAGACAGGTATGGATATAGATTGAGTTCAAACATTTATTCAAATATCCAAATATCTTATTGAATTTTCCTATATTAATCATGAAAAGGTATCATTTGAATTAATTTTCTACGTGAAATGTCATCTTGCTCTACTTCTTTTGCTTCAAACGTTTGTTTTGAATGTTTCTAACCTGAAACATGTGATTGACATATTTGAATTAGTTTCTTAATCAGTCATTTTTTCTCACAGTATCCTAGATTCATATGATATTAACCGCCTAAGATCTATTCTGAATCAATATCCATACTACATTTAGCTTCAGTTTGCGTATGTGTTAGACAAATAAAGTTACAGGATATAGTATCAATTTGATATTCTTGTATCCAATATCTGATCCAATCTATGTACAAGATTAATTGTGACTATCAATTACAATGAAGCCAAGGAACCATTACATTCATCAAACCAACAAATTAAGAGCTAGGTTAGGACACAATCTGAGAACTTGTGAAACAAAGAAAGTGATGTTCATTGCATAATTCATACCTGAGCAGTGGTCGGCAATCGAAGTGGTTGACTATCTGCAAGATCGATGAGGAAAGCGAGATTTTCTTGAAATTTTTTAATATTTCTGCAACAGAGAATAAAAACAGAGAACATTTTAGATATTGACATCGAGAGTGCATTTCCAGTAAATTTGATACGGAAGCATACAAGTCTTCTGCAGGAGCACTAAAGTTCTTCCAAAATGCTGCACCCTCTAGTAAATGTATGTGATGAATGGTTTGCAAGGATACCAACAGAGCCAAACAATGGGAAGACCAAACTTACCGAATAGAATCCTCCAGATTCCCCGGATTCTGGCCATCGACTATCGCAATGATCAAGCGGTTGTTCTCATCCAGATACTGCAGCACAAGATGGCAAAGTTGGAGTCACGACAGACAGATCAAGAAAGTAGCATGCCTCTGAAACTAAAGAAGACAGAAAGATACATGAATGTGGTCTGCAGCAGATACAAGATCTAGGTTGATTTATATTTGCAGAAACACGAACTAGCACAGAGGAAGAGCGATGCTAGGTTGATTTATATTGGCAGCCGAAGGGGCATCCCTCTCAGAGGACTTTTAGCGAACAGAATTACTTGTTCTCATCACTAGCAATTCAGATCATGTCTCTTGTAAGAACCACAAAGCAAATTATAAATGACTACACGAGATGAAGTAAGAAAATATGCAATTTGAAGCAAAGATGAGAGACGAGAAAGAACAAGAAAAGAGAAATCAGATTGGCCAAATTTTAGTCGAGTAGATCGACAGAAAGTACAGAAGAATGCATGAAAGGTGGACCTGTTGGATGAGATCGGTGGTGGTCGATGAAGCATATCGTAGAAGGGTTTGGCGTTGCATTGTACCACCAATTCTTGGGACCTTCACAGAATTCTTCTCCTTCCTTCCTTCCTTCCTTTTTATGTCATTTGATTCATCATAAACGAGGGAATTAACTTAGTAGTTAGTGTAGGGGTTATGACATGCTTTAAATCTATGACGACAAAAGATATTTAATGTATGAATAATGGTAATTTTCTCGTTTCTTGGATACGTCATTATTTTACTTTAAGATTCGTGCAATCACAAATGGATGATATGATGATCAGAGAATACAAAGTACAACAGATAAGACCTATAGAATGTATTCAATGTGGTCATGGCAGTGCAATGATGATAATTGAATTTTAAATGATTATGAATGTTTTCTTTTAAATTATTTGGAAACCAATAATTTCTAAAAATCATTAATGGTGGTTAATAATTTTTTAACTTTTTTATTTCAGAAAAGAAAGTTGGCATTGGAATTTTGGGAAGAAAATGATATTTTTCATGCCAATTGACCTTGCAAAAAGAGGTCTATTTATTTCCAAAAGAACATAGCAGATTTAATTATTTGAAAGACCGAAAAGATGGAATTACAAATTCTGATGAGATGAGCACCCTTTAGTCTTGCAGATAATTAAGAAATTGAAGTATGTAATTTGATTCACCCATATATTGATGAGATAGTATTTTGTACGACTAATTGTGTCATGTCATTTGCTTATGCATCTTAATTAGTATTTCGATCCCTACACTCATAACATTCAATCTTTATAGTCGTAAAATTAAAACATCTAACTCATACTAGAACGTTATCAATTTTTACTAATAAAAATATAAAAATAATAAATAAAAATAATTTTAATATTTTAATTAATGATAACGGACGATATTAACGGTGATGGATGGAAAACGTTAGTGGAGGCGGACAACAATGCCACTATAGGTCATAGGTGATTGTTGTGAATGAAAGAGCGACGATTGAAGGTAAAGCCGCTTTATATCTACGTTGACGCCAATGTAATTATCGAGTAACCTTTTCGTCACTCTATATCTATGTTGGTGCTGATGTAAATATCAAGTAGTCCTTTTATAACTCGGCAACTACATTGACATCGACACAAATATAAAGTAGCTCTCACATTTTATTACCGTTTTTCTCATCCACAATAATCACTCGTCGCCTCCAACAATGTCATTATCCGCCAACACCAATGTCGTCCGTTGTCACTAACTAGAATGTTGGAATTATCTTTTTGTCTATTATTTTCGTGCTTTCGTTAGTAAAATCGACATCAAATAAAACTATATGTTTCACTTTCACAATTATAAATATTCTAATATAATTTTTTTATATTTGAGGACCAAAATATTAAGAAGATAAAATTAAAAATAATATGTAATTAGCCCTCTGCAATCAAATCAAACATTCTCTCGAACACCGTTAGAGAAATCTAATTTTGAATTACTCTAGGAAAAGTGCTGAGCATCAAAAAAAAACTTTTGAAGATCCATATACTAAAGCATGACTCTCTTTGACCATAATAGGTTCAATTTCTAATAGCATGTTTACTGCATGCAATTCTTTCAATACAGGAGTGATCAGATGTTTAAATACATAGCAAGACATTATTAATCAAGATATATATATATATATATATATATATATATATATGACAACATAAGATCTAATTGTTCAATTAAAACAACAGAGCTTACGTCTCTTGTCTACTTTCTCCTCTTCTTCTTCTTCTATCTCTTCATTTACGACAATGTTGACGCCAAACAATCTTATCACCTTTCTCTTTCTGGGACGCTCATTAACGTCTCCCCCCAATGTTTTCTCTCGTTCTTGATCTTGCGACGTGTCGTTTATGGCCATTGCTTCCTTCGGTGTCTCACTAGCCTCCTCCCCTTCCTCATTTCTCGACTCCCCAGTGTTCTCATCCATCTTTCCTACCTCCTCTTCACCTTCCACCTTTGCCATGATCTCCTGTTCTCGTACTTGAGGGTGGATGTTCAAGTCTATTATCTCCTTCCCCGTCTCGCTAGCCTCTCCTGCCAATTCCCCTATCTTCTCCACCTCCTCCGCATCCTCATTTCCTGACCCATTCATCTCATCCATCTTTCCTCCCTCCACTTCCCCGTCCACCTTTGCTCTCTCCTGTTCTTGTAGCTCTTGAGCTGTGTTGTTCATGGCTATTCTTTCCTTCGATGTCTCAGTAGTCTCTCCCGTCATCTCCACTATCTTCGCCACCACCTCCTCCTCCCTATCGTCATTTCCTACCTCATCGTCCTTGGTTATCTCTCCTTCCTTCACAGCCTCTCCATCCTTATTCCCTGACTCATCATTCTCAATTATCTCCCCTTCCTCAACATCCCCTCCCACCATTTCTCTCTCTTGTTCATGAATTCTTCTCTGACTACTGATGCTGGAAGAGGAAGATCCACCTTCTTCCCCGCTGCGTACGATGTCGACCATGTACCATTCTTTCAGGTGTTCCTCGAGATCGTCTTGTAAGCATTTATAGAGTTCGATGACATCCCCTACCTTGAGCTGCTTCTCAATTACGAAGGCACTCCAACCCGTCGTGAACAGGTAGCTACCGATACTTGCCTGGTAGCATAAGCGCAAAGGCCATCTTCTCTTATCCCTGTCGTAGACTTCCTCTGTTAGTTCAGTATCTCCGGCAATCTCGCCATCCATCTCATCAATCTGCAGTTCGGGTAAGGTCTGCGCGTCTGTGCTGGGAACCACAAGACTGCTACCTGGTGTCCCGATATCAGTAGGTTGAAGTTCCTTCTGGAAGAGCTTGAGAAGCACGGCTTCTGTGCCGTCTCCCAACCGAGTCATTGTCGGGGCATTGCTGTGTGCGTCGGACCTGTGCTCCGACGATGAAGAATCATACGGAAAGCGGCTTCGGTAGTCCTCGACTGTCTCTTCCTCGTGCTGTTCGCTGTCATGATCACCTCCTTGTTCCCTCGGTCGCTCTTCATCGGCATGGGACGGGCTGGACGAGGACGTCGAGTTGTTTGAACAAGAGGACTCGCTATCGGCAACATCAGCGGCTGATGCACCCATCGTCGCACTTCCTTTCAAGGGTATCACACTTTCCATGATCGAGCAAAAGCCAGGAAGAAAAGAAGCGATCAGATAAGCACAACAAAAAACATCATTCCATGTTCAATTAGCCATTTAGAATAATCAAATAAACTATTAGATTATAATGATTGGAATGAGAAATTATCTAGAAAATTTATCATGTTTGTCTTAGCAATCACTACTTTGTTTCTTACATTCTTGTAATATGATAGGTATTAGATTCGAGTCTAAACATCACATGCACTATTTAATATAATAAAATCACACGTAATTTTATATATAAACATCATATGCACTATTTAATATATTAAAAAATTATTTTTTTTTTATAAAAAAGCTTTTTTATAATTTTAATTTTTTACATAAATATTTTTTAAAAACAAAATTTGAGGCAAAATAAGAAGGAAAAAAAAGACAGATCATTATTTTAGATGTAACATTTTAATTTTTATCTAAAAAAATAAATAAAATATTTTAATAATCATAAAAGTATAATTTCTAAAGAATCTCAAAATTGTAAAATTAATATTTTTAATCGTTTTTAACAGAAATCAATAATTCATTAAAATCATACATAAAATAAGAAATCATGAGTTGTTTTATGTTGAACCGATCTTGATTCAATTTGATTGAACCAGCACGAATCGACATGGATCGTTTCGGAACTAATAAAAGCTAGCATGAATTACTCTGATTTTTTAGCTGAATCGATCTTTGAATCGAGCCAAACAAGACTAAACCAGCTCGAACTCATCTGGTATTGCCTAAAATCGACTTGAAAATAGCTAAAATATTTTTAAATCTTAAACTGAAAATATATACATATATTTTCAAAATTAAGATTTAAATATTAAATTAATTAATGTAATAAATTTATGAAATATTAAGCAATAAAAGAATAAATCAATTAGTCTAAAACTTAAATTACAACAAAAAATATTTTAAAAATTGTAATATAATCAAATTTTTATTTTTTTATAAAAAATATTATATATATATATATATATATATATATATATATATATATATATATATATATATAATTCCTTTTGTGCAAATAATTTTTTTTCAATTATGAAATTTTGAGGTAAAATAAAAAGAAAAAGAAGCCATATCACAATGATAAGACTGAAACTCCTTCAAAACACATCAAGTCTTAGTGTCATATCATTATTTTAGATGTAATCTCTTTATTTTTATCTAAAAATTAAATAAATAAAATATTTTAATAATCATACCGAGTAGAATTTCTCAAGAATCTCAAACTTGTAAAACCAATATTTTTAATCATTTTTAACATAAATCAATAATTCATGAAATAATTTATCACATAAAATAAAATGATGATGTCTTTGCAATATAATTCAAACATATACAATTACCAAATGGCATCCATATATAATTTAGACATGAAGAGGCTTTGCTACTCGTCTACGAGAGTATTGAAGCAATGAAGGACTAATACTTTCTATTATTTGGAGCATAATTCTTATGGATAGATATTGTGACCTCATCAATATAAGCAATTCACTCCTTTCAACTTATACATACATTACACTATCAACCTTGATCTTAGTTAATGATTGAATCCAAATTTATCACACACAAAATTCTTTAAATTCACTAAACCGATAAATTGATTGATTGATTGAGTTGAATAAATTGATTGAATCAATATGAATCATTTTGGAACTAACAAAAGCTAGCTTGAATTACATTGATTTTGAGCTGAATCGATCTTGAATTAAGCCCAACAAGACTAAATCAACTTGATATCATATGGTGTTACCCAAAATCGACTTGAAAATAACTAAAATATTCCTAAGTCATTCAAACCAATTCAGACTATGTGGTTTGCATTTGATCTTCCTTTTAAGGATCTACTTTGAGCCATACGAACTAAACTAGATAAATAAATAAATAAATATATATATATTAAAAATATTAAATTAATTAATATCATAAAATTGTGAAATATTAAGCAAGAAAAGAAATGATCGATTAGTTCAAAACTTCAATTAAAATAAAAAGTGAAATACTTACACTCTCTTAAAACGCATTTCTCGTACTAGTTCTCTCTTATAGTTGAATCCCTCCTAATCCAATCAAATATGAGAAAAAAATTGATCTCTCGAGTTTATACAAGATAGGGAGGATCCAAGGTTGTCGTTCAAACCAATTCAAGCTAACATGGTTTGAGTTAGATCTTCTTTTACGCTACTTGAACTACATGAATTAAACTATATATATGTTAAAAATATTAAATTAATTAATATTATAATTTTATGAAATATTAAGTAATAAAAAAAATATTAACTTAAATTAAAATAAAAAATGAAGTACTTACACTCTCTTAAAGGGCATTTCTCCAGGTAGTCCTCCAATCCCTCCCAATCCAATCAATCAAAGATAAGAAAGGAGGGATCTATGGGGTTTATATAGGAGAGGGAGGATCTTATTTGATATAGAGCAATTTATTTAATATTAAATTGGATGATTTTTTTAATAAAAATATCCCTATGCTTGAATTTTTTTACATATAATGCCCCTCATTTCTATATTACCTCCAGGAGAGTTCTTTCCTAATATATAAAAACATAAAATACCATTATTATATAGATTTGAACTTATTAAGGTCGGAGGTATCATGTTTTTAAACACTACAATAATATTTCCGAATCAATAAATAAAAAATATTATAATCGATTTGATTTAAGATTGAATCGATATTTAAAAAGTTAGGATTGTCGACTATCAATTAAGGTATATTTGTTATTTTAAAAAGTTGAGGCTCTCTTACGCGATATAAAATGAGAGGAGTTATTCATAAGTGACTTTTATTGAAAAAATCACCTTATTAGTTTTATCTTTAAATAATTACTAAATTAATTTATTCATTAACAATATATTGAATATACTAAACAAACAATGATCCATGAAATGTGTTCCATATCAAATAACAAAAATCTAAGAAGCAATTAATTCTTGGTGAGATCAGTACTAAATTTGATTTTTCAAATTAGGAAAAGAATTAAAGGGGATTAAAATTTCTCACCTCCTCCAAGCAATTTGGTCCCAATTTAATAATAAAACAATGATGATACTTCTCAGCATTAAATTAATATATATCTTAAATTTAAATTAGAGTCCATTCTTTTTTTCTTTCTTGTTTGGAAAAGAATTAATGTCGATAAGTATTCAAGATAATTTTTTATCATGCCCACAACCCATTCATATAGAAAAAAAGAAAAAAGGAGTTATAGTTATTCAATGGATTTTTCTCTAAATAGCCAAACATTACCAATATATCTAATTAAGTGAGAAGCATCTTAAAAGTTGATTGATTGTATACAATAGATTGAACTAAAATAGTACGAAAATATTTCAATACACCTTAAACAATAGCCAATCAATATATATATATATATATATATATATATATATATATATATATATATATATATATATATATATATATATATATATATATATAATCCAATCAATTCATCAAAACAAATTAAATCAAACATATCCAAATATCTTTGTTAGTTGATCACTTCGATTTTGTTTCGAGTCATGTTGGATATGGATCTAATCTGTCTTAAACTTTGGTTCATATCAACCTTAAGCCCCATATTAGATCCAATCGACTCGGTTTGATGGGTTGAGATCAGACCTAACAATTATTCCTTTTCGATCAAATATCATAATATAAATATTTTTTGAAATATGGCGTGAAGACATCTTATAAATGCCATGATAAAAATTTCAATAATAATTAATTGACATTAATAAACAATCAAGATTGATGAAGGATGTTTTATTCTCGCCCATGATTTGGAAGCTAAATACGAGTTTGATGAGTCTGAATTGGAGACGAGAATTTGGTGAGGATTCATCTCATGCTTGTCGAGACTCCACGTTGATTGACCTGTAAACTGTTCATTTTGCCTAATCCAAGATGCCATTGGTACTCAAAACATGGTCAGCATGCTTGGAGGATGTAGAGAATATATCACGGGGTTTTATGGTAATGTGTATGATAAGTGGATTGAGAACTTTAATCGTTTTCAACAATAATAACATTTGTAAGCATAATCGAGTGTTCACTAAACTTAGTCGATGAATTTATCTTATTAAATTAGTGACCTTTGTAAATATATTAAATATATTTATGAGAATTTTAATATATTAACATACTTCAAATTATCCTATTATCTTATTCTATTCATATCGACTTAATCGTCTCCCTCTTATTTCTAAGCGTACGTCAAACTATAGTTCAGTTCCTTTTTTTTTCATTTGATTGTATTTACTATTTAGTTATTAGTTATTAGTTATTATTATTATTTACTTTTTTTTTTCATGAATCTTGATTTTGTTACCATAAATTGGTTAGACTTGATATAATATATAATCCGACTCATTCAAATCGTTCAAATATGAAACTATGCTCTCATATGAATATTCTCTTAATAGTTTTTGCTTCAAATCATCTCAAAGTAATAGCAAACCTGTTGTTGCGATAGTATTATTTAAAGTATGGAAGGATAGAAATCTTCCTTGCCAATGTGAGAGAGGAGTAGTAAGTAAGAGTAGTAGAACACCATCTCTCTGATTGCACACCATGATGGCCATGCATTAGTGTCTACAAATGTTGAGTTCAGAGAGAGATGAACCCCCACCCTCTTGTTCTTGGTTTAGGTGGTGTGGGCCACCAATCTTTCCAATGAGTGCTGTTCTCCTCCTACTTCTGCCATGGATGGTAGGCAGACCATGCCATTGCTGAAAGCAATGTTGTCTTCAACTTCCATCAGCTGGATAGTGCAAGTCCTTCCCCAACAAGTCAAATGATGAGCCAAGGAAGATATTGGCCCTTCATACTCTTCACATTTTATAATTGATACACGAATAATAATATGATCGATATCTCGATGTCGTCACATGACCAATATTTCGATATTATATGATCGATATCTTGATTTTGCATAATCAGCACTTTGATGTCATGTGATTGATGATATTATCAAATAAATGTGGTCGTAAATATTTCTTGAGAATGCACTTCTTTTAGGAAGCAAAGAAAGAAAGACTGCCGATCCAAGCATCTGATCTCCAGAATTCCATCTTCTTGTGCAAGCAACCATTGAAGCACTCTTTGAGATCTGTTATTTTTCTTCTTTCTGCTAAGGTGAAAGCATAAACATCACCAAAAAAATTCAATCTGAGCCACCTCCAGCCTTGTCTTCACACTAGAAAACCTCTCCATTTAAACCAGACAAGCAATCAAGAACGTGAACACTGGAAACTGGAACAGTTTCCTTAAGGCAAATGTGTTAATTCTCTATGTTTTCATACAGCAATAGAGAAGTAAAATACACTTACTTGTGAGCATTCAAGCTGATCTCTTCCAGTTGACTCCAAACAATTCCAT
The DNA here is from genome assembly GCA_900464855.2 of Musa schizocarpa. Taxonomy (NCBI): domain Eukaryota; kingdom Viridiplantae; phylum Streptophyta; class Magnoliopsida; order Zingiberales; family Musaceae; genus Musa; species Musa schizocarpa. The sequence goes on along the minus strand of LS990923.1, from coordinate 45,094,869 downwards.
GAGTTGAGGGGAATGAAGCCTGGTCCGAATCCACTCATGTCGATAAGGATAGATCAAGACACTGTTCTCGTTCCAATGGCTTCGAGCCAGACAACATTCCCCTAAACTGTCATGAGAGGAGGAGGAAAAAGGTATGCAATGGAAGGAAGGTTTCTTCATCACCATGGTCATGCCACAACTTCTTCCATGGCTTCCTATATATACAGCACAGGTTGAGCTCAGTTCTGTGGAAGCTGATAGCTCAGTATTAGATTAGGTGCATAGCATAATGAGATAGATAGCATCAAGCTTCCTGTCATGATGAAACTTCCTCACGATCAACAAAACAATTTATTCTGAAATATGTACTATTAGATGCTAAGCTTAAGGTCAACCATGAGAGTTTGCATGCTTTAGCTCCAAAAGACATAATTACATCACCATTTCAGGATGCAGAGAAGCTTTATATTCCATTTGTAGAGGATCATCAAGTGCAATAAGCAATTTATAGAGCATTAACAACACAATATTAGATTATGGGCATGATGATTATATTCCTTGATATCATTAAAGCCTATCAGACCGAAGACCACTCTTTGAGATCTGAATTAAGAGGGGGTGATTGACATTGGCTTATTCCCTTCTAAAGGCAGCTGAGAAAAAGGGTTTATGGGATGACTGGTGGAGAAGCTTCAACAAAGGGTGAGCTTCAAGCTGTGATTCTGTGCTTATAAATGAAGCAACTGAAGACTTTGTGGTTGATGAGGAACCAAAAAGAAATGGTGAAGAGGTGCATAAGAAGGCAAGATTGCTTTGTATCTGGGAATAGTTGGTTTGTTCATGCAAGTTTGTCAGGTAGGTGACTTCTCATGATTAAGTTGGAACAAAACAATCTGAAAACCATTGAAAAGGATTTGAAACTGCAAGTCTGATGAGTTGTACAGATATACAAGGAAATCTGTGTCTCAACTTTTTATTAGCTGGATATAAATCTGGGTTTTAGTGATGAAAAAAACTTGTTTTGCTGCTAAAGATCTCAACTGTGTGTTATCTGACCTGATAGAATCAGAACCTTTATGGGGATGAATGAGCCCCTGAACAAAATCTTTGGTTCCTTGGCCTACATTCTGAAATCTATTATCAATCCTTTTAATGATGATTCATGGTATACCAATCTGTTTTTTTTTATTTTTTGTCCTTAATTATACCAAATTTGCATAGTATATTTTCCTACTCCACATGCAAGCTCTTTGCTCTGTAAATGGAGCCTTTGCTTCTTGTTGTTATCCCTTTTTTCTTAATCCTTCATTTCGGATTTTACAATCAAATGCAAGGAAAATAGACAGCAATGAGGGGACTGATTGAGGCAGAGATCCTGACCTTATCCTTGTTCTTCCTGGGTCTGATGAAGATTGAGGCATCATTGCTCGGAGGCAAGTGGATTTGCTTGTAAGAAGCAGAGTTTACTGGTAAATTTCTCTTACTATTTCCCTTTCGTCCCTTTGCTTTCTCTCTCCTCTTTTTGCGCGTGGGTCGTCTTTTTTTTATTGAACGTGGTCCTCGCGTACCGGCGGCGCCGCCGCACCGCGTGGGGAAATGCGCACGTGCATCCAAACTGAGACGGCATCTTCGTTGTCCGATGGCGGGTGGCGCCCCATGTCGCCGCTCTCAACTGGATTCCCGTGTGCTGGTGGGACACAGCGGCGGCGAGGGAATCACCGCCTTCCATTCGAGGCGGCCGAGGACCCCACACGCATTTTGATGGCGACCAGAAAAATGAAGCAGAGAGTAAACGGCGAAATAAATTGGAATTAGATCGAATACCTGTCGGGCGGACGCAACCCCGTCGGCTCCGCTATAAATGTCCCGCCCCTGCCTCCTCCGCCTCGCCGTAAAGTCTTCTTCTTGCTCGTGTTCTGGCGATGGGAGGTGGAGGGGGGAGGGAGGCGCGCTTCCGGGGGGTGAGGAAACGGCCGTGGGGGCGGTTCGCGGCGGAGATCCGGGACCCCTGGAAGAAGACGCGCAAGTGGCTGGGGACCTTCGACACGGCGGAGGAGGCGGCGCGGGCGTACGACGAGGCCGCGCGCAGCCTTCGCGGGCCCAAGGCCAAGACCAACTTCTGCCGCCCCGGGGACCTCGGGATCCCGCCCTCGGCGGGGGCGCCGCCGATGGATCTGTCCCTGGAATACCCTTTCGAAGTTGGGTCGATGGGGAGGAAGGCGGAGGAGGCGGCGAAGGCCGGGAAGCAGAAGCCGCCTTTCTCGTTCGATCTTAATCTCCCCGCTGCTTTCTTCTGAGCAAAGATCGGACGGTCAACATCGCCGGCTTCAAATTTTAGTTCATTATTTATTCCCTAAAGCCGATCTTGGCTTTGTACAGTGCTGTTCATCGCTGAGACTGTCAAATCTTCCATGAATGCTTCTCCATTGTTACACAACTTCAAAAGCAAATCAAAACGCAAGCATGGAGTCTTAAGAAGTTTGGAAGAAGCACTTTACGAGAACTCATAGATCGTCCGTCACACATGGGGCTCCAAAAATCCAAGTCCCGCAACCAAGATGGCATCAACGAAGCTCATGGGAGAAGAAAAGGTCATCATGTGGAGCTGCTCGGATGTTTGGATTAGTATAACCAACAACATCCATTGCAGATTCTAGAGGACAAAAACTATCAAAACCACATCCAGCATTATAATTCCTTCCTGCGAATGCAAAACGCCTGCAGTGCAGGACAGAGATGTTTGGCTGATGTTGCAGAAGCCCACATGCTCTTAGAACAGCTGAATCCAATGGCACATTCCCTTCATCTGTATCAGATAAAGATGCATTTTGAGGCAGTCAGACACAGGATGGCTAGAACAAGAACAATCTCTGAGTGAATAGTTAATTCTCTGGTCAAACTACTCTTAAGATTTAAGTGTTTCGATAATTCTCTTAGATGAGTAGATAAAATTGATGGATGACTTGAGCAGAAAATAGACAACCTTACAAACATCAATGTGCTGCTGCTGCTGCTGTGCAGGTCAACCTTGAGTCCAACAGGTGAGAACATGCCACATCTGGACAACTTTGATGCAATCCTCCTCCAAACCAAAGCCAAAAGGGAAAACATATTCACATCCTTCCAAAGAAAATAATCACCATCATTTTAGCCATAGAATGTTGATGCTGCAGAGACCAATCCAATTCTGATCAATTTTGGCAGGTTTTGGGATTGCTAAGCAATACTTTTTGAGTCAAAGCCTGCACCATTTCTCATTGATTTTGTTGTCCTGTTTTCCCATTAGTGTTTGCTGATTTGTTTTTCTTGTCATAGGAGTTACTGAAATCAATTTTTTTTTCTTTTTTCTTTTATGAGAGTTTTAATCAAATGCTAGAAAAATAAATAAATAATATAATTAAATCAATATTTCTTTGAAATCAAGAATTTTTTGATATGAGATTAATTGAGGGTGTTACGATAACTAATCAATAACTCCATTTGATCCTTTAAGTTGAAATTATTATAATACACTCATCAGATTCGTATAAGTCAATCTTAATTCTTACCTACTTCCGATGTGAGACTAGTTGGGGTGTTACAGTTTCTCTTGTTAAAAGAATAACTGACGTAAACACATTTTTGTTTCTATGTAAATTGGAAGAAAATATAAGAAAAATGAACAAAAACAGTGGAATTGATATATAATTCAATTATGGGACATAAATTTGGTATTAGAGGATGGCAGAAACATTTCTTCTCAGTTTGTTCTTCCAATCACCTGTGTTTATCTGTCCCTGAAACTGTTGTATTATTTTGTTTCCAGTTTTTGTTTTCTGTATTCAGTAAGGAAAATGTTAATTAAGAACAAACATTTCTGTGATTTGTTTTCAGAAACACGAAAAACAGAAGCAATTCGGGGGGTGGCTATATTGCCCCTCTTCCACAGACGAAACACGCAGGCCAACGCTTTAACATATGAATATAACATCTATTCCACCCTTGGCTTCTCTGCTGCTCCTCGCAATCTTCCATCCCCTTCGGCTTCCTTCTCCGATCTCCTCACCCAATTCCAATCCAATTAGGATCTCCAAAATCTCAACTTTCTCCCGCACCAATTTTTACCAAGTCTTCCAATCCGAAGAAGCTATTCCCAGATGAGAATTCGAGCCTCAAAGACTCCACCTTTGGGCTTCATTTCCAATCCCGACCCCGCTCCGTCCATGTCTCCTCTATCGAATTCTCCTCCTTCTGATGATTCCTCGACCCGCTGCGAAGGTCTTGATCTATTGGTGTTGGCCGTCATTGAAGTCTTTGGAGACGGAGCTTTGGAGACGGAGCACATTGGAAGCAGTGGAGTCGAAGAGGAACAAGGGACGCGAGAGATGGTTGAAAAGAGGAAGGAGGAGCTGGATGCCGATGCTGAAGCTGGTCCGAAGCGGAAGAGGAGGAAGCGGCAGTTGGCAATGCCCTCTAGGTTCCAGGATTCTGTGATGCAGCCATGGAAGCGGCGCACCCGGCGGCGACCTGGCGGTGCAAAACGATCGGATTAACTGGAAAGGTCCAGTTTTGATCGCTGCTTTTGCTTCTCGATCTTTTTCATGTGCATATTTTGTAGAGAACGAAAGAGATGGATGCCAGTAATCTAAACTATGTATTAGTTTCTATCGCTAGAGTTAGATTTCAAGAAAAAGATTGGAGTTCGATTATAGACTCAGATCGAGTCAATCTCAGAATTGCTTCTGTGATTAGCTCTTTTTTTTTGCTTATTATCGCGTCGTTGATAGGTGGAATGGGGATCTCGTTCTTCTATAATTGTGTTTTAGCCTACTAGTTGCTGTAGTTAACATGTTTAGTCTATGAGTTCAACAACTCGATCTTCGCTCTTCTTGCTTTAATTATATCAGTTACTTCTGGCTGAATTTTAGTTATTTAGAGGAAGATCGAGTTGTTGAACTCATAGATTCGTAAATGTGTGAGTATCATTGTCATTGTTTGTCTCTTGAAATATTCTGATCCAAAGGTTGCATACTGATGTCTTCCCCAAATTCGAGTTACTTGATTACTTTTCTTCTTCATCCATAATGCAAACTTTAGATTAATTTCCATCAATCCCAAAATTTTCGCAATCAGCAACTCTCCAACCTAATTATCAGTGCAACCATTAGTATCTGGCTGTTCCTGTCATTTGGATTAACAGTTAAAGAGTCCTATGAGACAACCTGAAGCTTTTGGCAAGCATCTAAACTGTGCAAAAGTGAGAACATTGGTTACAGCAATTTGTAGTTTGCATCTACTTGTTCCAATTAGTTGAGTCACCACAAGCTGTAGCAAACCAGTTGATTACCTTGTTCCAAACAAAATAAGCCTCATGCAAATTCATAGTTCTTTTATTTGATGCCAGCCATTAGTTTATTGGGCTCCTAGTGGTAATCATCTCTTCTTGGATGAACCTTTCTTGTTCCTGAGCTTATTACTGTTGCTTTCTTTCCTTGTGGTATCGTTCTAATCTAAAAGTGTTTTTCAGTTATAGACGTGTTTTTCAGTGATTTGGTAGGACATCTCCTTCTCTTGTTTAGGCTGTTTCACTTGATGATTGCAAGGCTGACCTGAACAGTTAATTTTAGCTGCTTCTTCCTTCAAGGCCTTTCTCTCTCTCTCTCTCTCTCACTGTGTTTGTGTAGTGCTATGCATCTTTCTGCATGCTCAAATACTTGATTTGTCAGAACAATATTGTCATTCTTTGATATCTACACTTTGCAAACTAATGTTATCTCAACATAAGGCAATGGTTAAATTGGTTCAGATAATCCACAAATATGGATGTATCACAACTGCAGCTATGCTTTCTGGTAATGCTCCCTTGTGTCAATCAATATATTCTATTCTCTAATCATGACTGACTGCTCCCCTGAAGCTAAGCTTGACACCATATTGCTTTGGTAGAAAAGATGAATAGGTAATGAAGCCACATCAACAATGCAAAATGTAATGAATAAGCAAATTGAGCCATCATCGACTGATCGCTGGGAAGTGCTTTTTTGTAAGTTCCCAAATGATATCAGAATTTGTTAGATGTCAGATAGCATCACATTGTGGAATACAGTGGGGCGCTTCTTATGAGTTTGAATATTGTTATAATTCATTTACTTCATGAATGTTGGCAATTGTAACAATCATCTTTTGTGTATGTTATCAAATTTTGTGAGAATCATGCGCTACGAGACTAGCTAATATATCTTATGAGTTACGGGAACAGTTTGTCGTTTCCAGCCAATAAATCATTTCTTTAATTGATGTATATACAATGTAATGGATATGACCTGTTTGGAGGTGAGAATTTTGCTGCTGTCCGCAAAAAATTCACACTTCCATCAAGCTTCATCTTTTCTCTACTGTTAGAAACTTTTGCAAGCTCCTCTGTAGAATGGTACATTCAACTTCTTTTTATGAATCAAGTTTGGTGATGAATTATTGATTGTACTTCAGCATACAAGTGCTTCTTGTCATTTTGTCATTAATCAAAGTAAAGATTACTATCAATCATTACTCAACTGTCTTTACAATGCTTACTACAAGTCATCGTGTTTCACCGGCATAAGAATGAAATGATGAACTTAGTCATTTGATTTTAGGTTTATGTTGGACTGATCCTATACAAATCTGGTCCTTTAATATCTTGTTCAACTTTCCATTTACGACTCCGTTGTTCTAGTCCTTTAGGATGCAATATAACATTATTCAGATTAGAAGGAAAGACATAGCTTGTCATGTAGAAAAGAATTTTGAGCATTGCAAAGTTAAGAATTTTTATGGTGCATTTGATGAGGACAATCTGTCATGGAGCATATGTTTTGTAACTGTGGAGACTGAGAAGAATTGATTCCGGCTTTACAAGTACTATCAGTTTATGAAAGAAGGTTAGTACTATAATGCTATATGCATCAGTTGATTCTAAGCACTATCGATCGAACGAGAGAAGGTAATCGCTATGATTGCCATATGCATGCAAGTTTCTAAAGGTGTAACAAGATGGGGAAATTACAGAGATTTTGGGCATATTAGATGATGTGTGTGCATCCAAGCACTGTTTCTGTGTATCAGTGAAACTAAAGAAAGTTCATTACTTGGTGTTATGTATAGCTTTAACCTCAGACTATTAGATGCTTATCGATCCAAAATGCTACCATCTAAGTAATGTTTCTTCTATTGTTTATGTAGCTTTAACCTCAGACTATTTAGAAGCTCTGTTTGTAGATGTTTGCGGTAAACCACTTCTTGTTTCCTCGGATTACAATTTAGCTTCTATAACATGCAAACTCATGGCTGTAGGATCAGCTCTTCCTCAAATTGTTAGACCAATTGTGGATTGTCTCATACACTGTAGGATTCAAGGACACCCAGTCTTGAGCAGAGACATCGAAGAACATATGGTGGTAAAGCAAACCTTGTGTTTCCCTTCCTTCAACCAGGACTCGACGATGTAGCATTGTCACATGTTGCTGACAATTCTCTTTGCAGGCAAGTTTCTCTGTTGTTTGTTTCTATGCTCTCCCTGAAGCATTTCCAGCTGCTGCTTGGCATTTTGCATGAATCATTCCAGAGAGCATCACATACTGCACAGCGCAGGGAAATCACTTGCCACACCCAAAAACTAAGCCTGTAACCCAACATGTGGAGCAGTTGATGGAGACTTACATGTCTCTCATGATAAAGATAAGCTGGGAAGCTACATCAAAAAACACTTGTGAGAGACTACTTCTATGTACAAAATCTTGAAAACAGAAAATTTATATTATGTGTCGAGAAACAGACATTAATCGGAATCTACAAAGGCAGAATCACAAATAGCAACATCCAGCAGATGTAGCAGAATAGAAACATGTATTACCCATCATGCTCTCAAGCTATAATCAATCTAACAGCAAGATGTTATATTTGATTATAGCTTTACCAGAGTTTAGTCGTTTAAATAACAATAAATGAAGACAAGTGTACATTAGTTGATGATGTCAAAAACATTGCTGAACAGATGCCATCAACTACTATAGTACATACATTACTGGTTAGCTCAGCAAAGCACAGATCGTCAACAAAGAAACCAAATCAAAGTTCATAGTATCAAGTAAACCCCACAGAAAATAAGTCCAGTGCACTCCCAAGTACAAAACCAGCATTTAAGGCCAATAATTCATTCACAGGTATTTTGCAAAATGGATTATATTATACCAATCAGGATGGACACAATTTAAAATTCTTTCAAACCATGGCTTTGTACTATCAGAAAGCCATTCTGCTAGGTTTAACAAGAGATTACTATTAGAAGCTCCAACCAATCCTATTTCAAACAAATAAAGATCACAAAATTCCTTCATGGTGATGGTCATGATATTCAACTAATAGTAGCATTCTTTTGAGGCTCTATGGGTGCATCTTCCATCTTTCATATATTCCCATTGACCTGAACCCATGCAGCGACTATACCCCCAACATGTTTTTCTTGAACACAAGGAATATATACAGGACAAGCTAATTGCAATGGAAACTGAATGAAGAAAAAAAATCAACTCGTCGCTAATGGCTCCTTGACCGACATCAATATGTGGGGAGACTGGGTCAATAGCTTGGCATGGCTGTGTTCTCCTTCATAAGTAACAATCAACATTGTTGGATCTTCAACACACCTCTCGACATGCTTTTTTGCAGGGCAGCCTTTCATGCTGCTGCATTTGTAGTATCCTCTGCTCGATTTATAGCAGAAAATATTTTAGTACCAAATTAAAGCTGTCTAGAACAATATTACAGGACAAAAATCATTTAATAGTACATAAGATTGACTATGATAACACTTCCATATCATCGAAGATAAGTACAGTGAATCTACTTAAATACTCCACTGGTGGAATTATTAGTAAAATGTTCGAGGTCAATTTTAGGATTTAAAAGTGAAAATAAGCAAACAAAATGGTACTTGTTACTAGTGATTAAACCGTGGGACCTTTACTTTGTAGCATGAAGATCCAAGACTCATGGAGATTATATGTTGAAGCCTTGAAGGCCCAGCATCTTAATCAGCCTTGCATGTTATTTGGTAACTGAAACAATCTGGAAAAGTATGTGAACATACTTAAAATTAACCAACATTTGAGAAATGCTAGACCTATTTTCTGCTATAAAAAAAGAAAAATTACTAAAGAAAAAAATAAATTATAACTAGCAATCTATTATTATTCTGATAAGGAAATTGCAAAATAATAGTTTACTGTTTGTTTGAACTTGGTTATGAAAAGAAAAATATAAAGAACTTGTTAGCTAAAGTTCCAACAAAATCAAACAAAACAATGACTAGATCCATGCAGTTTCATCATCTGAGAGAGAACAGATGGAAAACAAGGACATGCTTGTTTTCAAGAATTATTACCTAAATTTGTGTACCACTGGCTATTTAAATTTATCAATAATGATTCCTGCTAGATTACCATTACGGAAATGATGTCAAAGCACAATAATTATGCAATAAACAACAAACATCTGGCATGTCAGGTCACTCAATTGAAGAGAAGTGTTTAGGAAAGCCAACAACACCATACCTAGGATAGGGAGAACCCTTGATTGGCTTCTGCCCATACTTTCTCCATGAGTAGTCATCTGCAGGGATATCTCCAAGCTTGTTACTTATAGCAGGAACCTTAATGGTTCTCTTCACTCTCAATTTCCTGCAAAAGCCAAGGAGAACTTGGTCTGAATGAGAACATATTCATGAAAAGAAAATAGAAAAAAAAAACATTACACAGAAGCCCTGACCTCTTCTTCGAGCAGTGGCACCTGCTTGTTTTGGCACATTTGCCACTTCCATCATTTCCTCCTCTAGAACACCTCCTCCTATCATTTAGGTGCCAGTTCATCGAGTCGGACAACTGTGGTCCACCAAACAGGTTGAAGGCCTTCCCATCCATGCTCCCCATGCTACCATCAATGCTCAGGGATGACAAGAAAGAACGAGAAGACGATGCAGTTGCTGTGCAACTTGAGTTGTCAAACATGAGGTTCTTGCCGCTATTGCTGCTTCCATACATCTCATTCTGGAACTTCATATGCTGCTGAATCTGAAACACCTGACTGTTGTGCTGCTGTTGGAGGAAGTGAAGGTGGGTGGGGTTAGGACTGTAGGCAGCTTGAACAGTACCCCTGGAAGCAGCATCCGTTGCAGCCGCTGGATTCTCAAGCAACATTCTTGGGGGGATTTGTGGAGGGATCTTGGCAGTGGAACCCAACTCGTTAACTGGCTTTTCTAGTAGGTTTCTTGGAAGGAATTGGACCAACAGTGGAAAAGGGTCAGCTCTGGATACCGCCGGACTATCTAAGAAGATGGTATGGTTAAAGTGGAGTTGTTGGGGGTTCGTGAGCCTCCTTAGCCTCGCATGACCCACACCATTACTAAGCATGGAAACAACCTTGTTAAACATAGAAATAGCGTTTCCAGTCTCTGCCTTTAGAACTTTGAAAGCTAGGGTTTGGTCCTGAGTCTCGGATAGCAGGTTCAGCACTCTGTGGCAGCTCACCACAGCTGCGCTATTAGCTTCTTCCACACCCTCCATCTCAGAAACCCCTAAGAGTGACCCCCTACAGATCTCTTCCGCTCACCCAACACACACTCCCTCAGCAGCAGAAATTTCCCATGTGTCGCCACCTAGATAACCAGAGATGAATCACGAAGCAACCGAACTACGCATTTCACCAGATTTTGCTCTCTCTCACAGTGTTCAAATGCGAAAAGCAACTGATTTGATCTACTGTAGTGCAACTCAATCAGAAGAAAAAGGGGGAAGACGAAGAATCCTCAAGAAAGGTCAAAAGGCAAAGCAAAGGGCATCCGAGGACTTGAAACCAAGCTAAAAAAGAAAGCATCTAAATATCAAACACAAGAGAACACCATGAAACCGGTAAGCTGAGGTAATCCAAGATCCAATTCTGACGATACCGATCCGCTATAGCTGCCATTTTTTTCCCCCGTTTGTACCGATAGCATCAAACGCTAGAAGAAATCTTTCGTTTCCCGGAAACCTACAAGAAATAAATGATATCTCGACACCAAAGGCGACCGGAAGAGACGAAAAATAAAATGAAAAGAAAACCCCTCAAAAGATGGGAAGGGAAGACGGAAACCCTAGAAACCGACTGCGGGGGTTGTAGGGCGTCACAGCCAATACCAGAGAGAGAGAGAGAGAGAGAGAGAGAGAGAGAGAGAGATTTCCTTGAGCGAAAACACAACGGAAATTAAAGAACTAGATTCCGAGGAGAGGGGAAGGGTACACCGCCACCGCTGGGGGATCCTCACCGCTGGAAGTGGATCGGACGGCGGAAGAGAGGTCGAATCAGTGTTGGAGGTCACGGGCTCTGACGATGCGGGCCCGCACGCGCCGGCACGACTCGGCTCGGATGGTTAAATCTTGGGTTAGGCAATCGGTTGTCGCTTTGCTCTTTTATCATCGACCTTTATTGATCCGGGATCCTCTCCAAAAAGATCTGATATCCGACTAGAATCAGACGGTTTACCATACCCAGAATCACAACTAACGGACAGATGAGCGTCTAATTTTCAAGAAGGATTGGAGAGAATCTACAAACCTTCGTTCCTCAAAGTCGTCGTCGTCGCGGTCTCGGTTGAGACAACGCCTCCATGTGTATGTTGACGGGGGGAAACGGAAAGGGTGCGGTGGCGGTCGGCTGACGCGGACGAGGGACCCGAGGACCCTCACGAGTCGCAACGCAGTCGACGCGGTGGGACCGGGTAGCGTGTATTAACTCGTGGTTGGGTCGAATATTAGGAAAATTGTCATACAACTCTCCAAACTTATAATATACTACGCAATTCCCTATAATAATTAATGGATAATCCCTTAAACCAATTGCAATTAGTGAGATTTAACATGTGTTTTCTTTTTCTTTGACATCCTAATATTTCTAATTTTCATTACACGTAATCCCTTTGCCGATTTAATATGCATGGATCTCAAATTGCCCAATTTCACATAGCTCAATCTTTGGAGTGCAGGGATAGCTGGATAAGCTTTGTGGTGGAGGGTGTCACTCTCAAAGATGTCCACAATATGAGAGTCAAAAGTGATGTGCGGATGGCTCAACTCGCAAACCAAGTAATGATCGATCACTCAGTGGAGTCAAACTCGGTTGAGATCAGCATCATTGGCATGCTTGCATGCTACAATTATTGGAAGTTTGAAATTGGAATCGAGTTAAAATTTGTCATTCTTGCATTTCTTATGATGGAAAATAATTATTTAATTTAATAAAATTAAAAATATTATAATAAAGTGATATAATAATTATTTTGTTTGTAGACTCAAACCATTACTGGGATTATTTTTTCATTTCACAATGTGTTACTACCATTTATTTTGGATACTTTCTCAATTTTACTTAAATATCCTATGTCACGTGTGATTTGGGAGGCATCCACATTGGATTTTCATGTAATTTTATATATAATTAACTGACAATTATAATATTATATTTATAAATTTTGGATCTTATATATACGTATATATATATATATATATATTATTTATTTATTTATTTATAGACATGTGCTAAAACTTAAGGAATGGACACGCACGCGATAACCAACCTGATATAGACCACTGGCTAATCCGACGGTTTTCACGTACTTTAAGATTCGTATTGCAACCCGTTAAACCTAGCTACATTAGCGGGTTCATTACGTCCCTCCGAACTCCAAGTTTCTACGAGACGCCGCTCTCTTCGAGAACCCGTCCGCCCCTTCTCCCGGAGGACGAAAACCCTCCGTTGTTCCTGCCATGGCAACCGATGCTTCCGCAGCCCTGTCAGGTACAGCATTCCTTCGTTAAGAATCGGGACAAGCCAACCCTTTCTTCCTATTCTCTTCTCGTTTTCTTTTTTTTTCTTCCATGTGTCTTCTGTTTTATTGATTCGTTCTGGTCGATCCTCTTCTTCCGGATGCAGTGAGACAAAAAGTTCACAAGTTTCTTGATGCCGCTCGCTCTGGGAACCTCGATCTCTTCAAGAGTTAGTGTCTTGATCGTCGTTCTTTCTTTCGATTCTTGGTTTGGCTTGTTTCCCGAATGTTCTTGTTGCCACTTTAGAGCTGGCGAAGCAGCTAGACGAGGGGAAGGGGCTGGCGACAACGGTGGCTGACGTGAAGGACGCGAATAAGAGGACTGCGCTGCACTTCGCGGCGAGGGAGGGGAGGACTGAAGTGTGTAAGTACTTGCTGGAGGAGTTGAAGGTCGATGTCGACGTGAGGGATGACGATGGTATGCATCTGAAAGCTAATGTAGCAGAAGTTGGATATCCCTGTTAAAGAGTCGTTAAAATTCTGATAAACCTTGATTTTGGAGTCGTGAACATGATGAAGAAACTGGCTTTCTTATGAGCTTCTTATCCATTGAATCGTCGACCTTAATACAGTGTTTATGATTGTATGCATTTAGCATGTTATACTTGGCTTGACTAACTTTTTTTCCTTTTGCTAAAATCATGTCGTTGACCGACCTGACTGTAAACTTCAGTTTTCGTAAGCATAATATTCTTTTAGTTGAATATTATTTCTTATACTTTTGTTGTTATAGAAAATCTTATTTCAGATGTTTCTTCCTTTTAAAATCTTCATTTCGTACATGTTTTTTCTCATAGAGGTTAATATATTTGACTGCATCACAAATTTATTTTATCTTGTTGGTTGGATGACCAAAAGGAGCATCTGGTGCTAGAACTGTAATTTTTCTTTTGCTTACAGGCGAGACTCCTCTTATTCATGCTTCTCGTCAAGGACATAATCTTACAGCAAAATATCTACTTGAACAAGGGGCAGACCCTTCTGCTTCCAGTGACTTAGGAGCCACTCCTCTTCACCATGCTGCTGGAACAGGTGAACTTCAACTTTATGGTCAAAGATTTAAATGTGCTTCTCTGGAGTTCTGTTAGCCTCCATATTTATTAGCATGAAAATTTATTGTCGTGTTTTGTTATAATGAGTTGTTCTTATATGTTGGAGATATTCCAAGCTGTAAATTCAGTGCTACCAAATTTTCAAGTATGTCCTTTTCCTGTTTTAGAGCCCTAAGCTCTCTATCCTCTGGGGGAAAAACATGATATTCACTTCTTCTATGTGATATATGACTGATTTTTGAAGTCCTTTTACGATAGACTAACAAGCTTTGATAATCTGCAATGTAGAAGTGTTACAGACTTATTCTCCGTCTGAGATAGCTTTTGCTTTGGTAGTCTTCTGTTACTTTATTGTACAGAAATTTGTAGTTGATGGTAAGTTGGTAACTGCTAATTCTCTGAGTTTTTGCATTAAAAATTGTGGTGGATAGATGGTGAATGTTGCTAATTTCATGTGAACAGAAGCAGAACATGGCTTATTAAACTTATTTTGAGGAATGCTATCAGTTGGTTGAGACATTTGATTATAGATTTCATCCTTTAGATCTCTTTTTAACTAAAGTTTAGCTAGGCTGGTAGTTAACCTAAAAGTCGCTTTATTTGCTCTTTGAAGGAATGCAGCATTTTTTTTGTTAATTTAATCGATAAAACTGGAGGCTGGATAATGGATTTTAGTTTTACTGCATATCAAGTTTTCCCTTGTTATGTACTGGTCCATATGCTAAAAGGCATGGGCCCCATCCAAACTGGGAAAACCTAAGTGCTTCAGCAGGTTTGGTAGTAACTCTTCAAGTTTCAGCTCAATATCAATGGATATTTTAATTTAGTTTTAGTCCCATATGAGTTTCAGTGCCAATTTGATGTTTGAAGCTTGATATGATTTGATAAATATTCTATTGATATAGAGCATATTTTGTTAGGGTTGCGTTAGGCATTCAGGAGGGTTGGTATTTGTTCTGAGGCAGATGCAAATTTGGGTCAGGTTGACCCATTTCTTACCTAAACAACCAAACAAATCATTTTCTAAACAACCTTACCTACTACTAGGTTTGGCTGAGCAGGTCCACGTCAACTCCAAGTTGCAGCAGTTAAAACTTATATAACTTCTTTAACATGATTACTTCTTTGTTTCTTGTGGTCTTTTGTGTTTAGGCTGAGTTTTTCTTATCTAAGCAACCAAATGATTCATCTACACAATCTAAGGCCTACTACTAGTTTGATGCGAGGAGGTTCATGTCAAGTCCAAGTCAAGTTTCAGCTACCAGAACTTATATAGCTTCTTTAACATGATTACATCATTATTTCTTATGGTCCAACATATTTCCTATCTTATTGGATTGGATATATGCAGGGAACATTGAGCTTTTGAACCTCTTATTCTCAAAAGGAGTTAATGTGGAATCACAAAGTGATGCTGGTACCCCTTTGATTTGGGCTGCTGGACATGGGCAGGAAGAATCAGTGCAATTTTTGTTAGAACATCATGCTAATGTAAGTTGTGCTTATGCTAGTTAAGCACTTCCAAATTTTATGTTTTTTTGGTAGATCCAATGAGCAATGTTTAGTTTATATTACCTAGATTTTCACCTTGGCTTCATATTTTGCAGCTACTTCTCACAAACACTGATGTTCGTTGAGTTTATCTTATCTAAGTTTTCATGATAAATAAACCTTTTTAATGAAAAAATCTTGTAAGTTATAGGTTAAACATAAATTTTGTTGTCACTATTGGACTGATGGCTTTGATAAACCATGATAAGGCTTCACTACTAGAATTCTGTTTTTTTCAGCTTTTTGTCCAGTATAACTTACAGTGTTTGCTGAAAAACTTGTATTGCCAATGTTGTGCATATTTATTTAGCTAGACTTACTGTCGAAAGCTGTAGTTTTTAGTCGATGACCTCATTGTGGTTTTTATTTATCAATCAAAAAGAAACTATGTTGAGTCCTTCCTAGGTGATTAAACATAGAATCTTGTCGAAATCACCTCTTAACGTCGCCTTTTCACCTTCTTCCTCTTTGTTGTTATTCTACACGTGTCCACATTAATGAACTCATGATATGCTGTGATTTAATGCAAATTCTGTAGGCCAATGCTGAAACTGATGACAATATCACTCCACTATTATCATCTGTAGCAGCTGGATCACTTCCATGCTTGGAATTGCTACTTCAGGTATAATCTTATGGTGTTTCTTTTTTGTGGTAGTTTAAATGTTTGGTTGTATACATATATGAAATTAGTATATTACTTTATTGGTTACTTTTTGAATATATTTTGTGGTATGTGGTTTATTGTAAATTATAGTATTTACGGGCCAACCATATTTTCAGGTGATTTTTATGAACTTCACATGATATAGTTCTAGTTTTTGTTGCTTGTGCTTATATTATTGACTGCCCTTGTTATATCTCTTTGCAAAAAGAAATCAGTTAGTTTCACAATAGACAGTGGAATTCGTGGGAAGCAAAAGCCACAGAAGACTTGGTTAGAAGTAGTGTCAAGGGTTTGATGCTCCAAGGATTGTAGTTGGACGAAACCTGAAGGACATGGTGGGGAATTACTTGTGCAGAACACAAGGTTCCAAGTTCAGGTGACATGGAAGATGCAATAGTAAAATGATTTGATGAAAATTTACAGTATAAGGGATGAAAATTTGAACTTAAGGTGTATCTGTTGGAGTTAAAAACAAGGTATGCTAGGCTAGACATATGATCAGGATTTAATGGATCTAGGATTGTAAGAGGATGAAATACATGGTGCGAAACAACTTACACACCTGTGGTTATAAGTTTAGATGGCTTTTGGATGTGCCAATCGCTTACTAAAATCATATGGTGGACATACTGAGCTATGCGGGCTTTCAAAAAATTGAAAAAGGAAGCACAAAAAGATCAGCAAGCTGTGATGTCCAAATTATTTGGATTTAGCCCTGCTGAGGGCGATATTATTCATCATTAAATCATCTTTATGTCTATTAAAGTTATCATAGATTTCATCCACCTTTCCTCGGACATGGCCCAAACACATCCTTCTGTGTTGTATCAAATTAACACAATTCTTTGGAAGTAGCATGTATTTTTCTTCCAGTGTATAGCATTTGTAACAAAAATATACTTTATCTGGTGAGACAGTGACTTATGTTTTTATCCGTGTAGGCAGGTGCTAATCCAAATGCCAGCGCAGGAGGAGCAACTCCGTTGCATGTTGCTGCTGATAACGGAAGTAGAGAAATTGTCAGTTGCTTAATAAGAGCTGGAGGAGATGCTAATCTATGTGATGATGTAAACTCTTGCAAGTCATTTTGTTTATGCTTGAAGCTGACTTGTTGTTTATCAATATCTTATTATTGGATTGTGAATGTGCCCGACTTTCCATGTTAGAGAAGTGTGTTTCTGCTTTAGCTCTCAGTGCACATGAATTGGGATGTTATGCTTAACATGGAAATTGGAATAATGGCATTAAGAAAAAAATATTTTGCAAATTATGATTCAATTTCTATTGAAATTGACCAGATCATGTTTTAGTCTCTATTATCTCAGCATATCTTCCTCTACTGAACCACAGAAACAGGATTATTGTATAAATTTTGTCTTAACATTTTCTGAGGTACAAGATGTATAAGTCTTGACCTTTTCGGATAATTGTTTTTCTTGCATACCGGAGAAAGCGAGATAGTGCTGATTTTCATGACAAGGTTACTTTGTGATGCAGGGACTGATATGTAGTGTTTTACTTGTTTAAATTAGAAACAATTTTACTATTTTCTTTACGCTCTTGATGGTAATAAAGGCATAAAATTCTATCTGGACTTGTTTTCATATCTTAGTAGATGTTATAGTATGTGATTTCAAAATTGATTATTATCTGATAATTTTAGGACACATAAGGGTTTGTAGTGTCTGGTGTAAAGCAAGGTCTGTCATACCGAATCGTACCGCCCGATATGAGCGGTACGTACCGGTCCGTCAAGCAAGCGGTACGCGGACCGCTCGGTACCGGTCCGACTGTAGCAGTGCAGCAGTACAGTACACTGTTGCAATGCACTGTAACACTGCAACAGTATAATTTACTGTTGCAGTGCCATGTTATAGTAGCAGTACACTGCACCAGTATACTGTAGCAATGCACTATAACAGTATTACAGTGCTCAGTGCACCTGGTTGTATTGCTCGGTACACCGTACCGTACCGGTACCGAGCCCAGATCGAAATACCGGTATGGTACGGTATTGCGAATCTTGGTGTAAAGTGTAAACTAGATGGGTTGTCGGAATAACAGATATAGGCTCTCTTTCGTTTATTAAATGGTGTGATTATGCAATGGAACCAAAGGTTTGAAATCTTCTAACCTTTGATTGATTATCAGACCCTAGAGTGGTGCATTCTGTTCCTACTTTCTTTGAAATTTTCCTTTCTTTTAATATCTCTTGTCAATTTTCTTCTTGCACCCTTAATCTTAAACTCTGCAGTTGTTCCTCTATGATTATACAAAACCCCAAATCCTTAATATCGCTCTGCAGCTTGTTCTTAAAAGCAAGGTATTCAATTTCGAATAATACCGCCCATACTGGGCGGTGTATATATATATATATATATATATATATATATATATATATATATATATATATATATATATATATATATGTCTGTAATTTCGTATTTCTTCTCCACATGGGGAGAAGAGAGGCGACGTCGCAGATTTTTTTTACTTTTATATATATATATATATATACACATATATATATCGTTTGGTATATAGCACCATACCGTACCGAGCAAATCTCGAAACTCTGATATGGTATGATATTTCAATCCTTGCTTAAAAGTCTTATTAATTGCATTTTCTAATTATCTGGGTTTTAATCTCAAAATGTTTTGGATTTATTCTTTTCTTTCGCTTTTCTTGAGGCAAGGATTAGTTGTCATATCTGATAAACAGGAATCATGCTGCTGAAGCTAGCCTTTGGTTGTTGGAACTGTTGCACAATTGGCTTCTTGCTTTCTTGTTTGTTTCTGAATTTGCTTTCTTTTGTTTTAAATGAGCCATGATGTCAACTCTAGGCATCTTTCCACATGAAAGGAATGAATTTGATATACTCCAGGTATATTCATTTTAGTTAGTTTAGTGATTTTGTCTTCTTTATTAGAGTACAAAGTGTGAGCTTATTTAGTTACTGGGATTCAACCTGCTCAAGATCTCTGAAGTAAACCATTTTGTAGAATCCCGGTAACTAAATAAGCTCACACTTTCTACTCTAATAAAGAAGACAAAATCACTAAACTAACTACAATGAATATAGACAAAATCACTAAACTATTCTTTCATCAACATATTACTCAAATATATCATTTTGTACAAGTTTCAGTTGGATTAGTCATTTCTTCTCTCTTTTCTAGTCCTCTGTTCCAGTTTAATAAATTGAATGAACCTCATAATCTAATCCTCTGGTTCTAGGTAAGGCTGTCCTGCAGTTACTAGAATGTGTAAAATTCAAATGCTCTGAGACTTTGCTGACATTTTTAACTAGTAACTATTAAGGAAGTAGATAGTTTGTCTCTTCATGACTGCATTGCTACTGGTGATATCAATTTCTTTCATGTGGCATTATCGTTTTTCTGCCTTTTCCTTTGGATATGTCTTGAGCTTATATGTACAAGAGACTTGTTTAATGGAATCAACTAGTGATCCTGGTCAGTTAACTGCTTAATTTGGCAGCAAAGTTTTAATGGTTAGCTGCTTTGTGAAACAAAAGCATATTGCAACTAGATTTTCTACTTTTGTTGCAGGATGGTTTAAAGCCAATACAAGTTGCTGCTTTGAGGGGTATCAGAGATGCTGTTGAAGTTCTTTTGCCATTAACATCTCCAGTTCCAAATGTTTCAAACTGGAGCACAGATGGATTAATTGAATTCATGCAGTCTGCTGAAGCAAGCAAGGAACAGGTTTCTGAATGATGGGCCCTAGTCATCTAGTAGTAGAAGAAATTTGTTTCCTTTTCACTTATGCATGCACTCAAGCATAAAACTAGATATAGTTAGCATATGTCTTTGCTGTTAAGTTTCAAGATTGACAGCTTTGTAGGTTTTTAGTTTTCACTTGTGTGTTTGCATGTAGCTGTTTACTTTTATCCATTAATGGACTAATGTGAACTGACAGGCCAGTAGAAGAGAAGTTGACTTGCCAAGGAGTGCCATTTTGCATAAAACAGAGATGATTGAGGTGTCACTCTTGCTCTTGGATTTCATTTTCTATCTTATGGTTGTTGTCAGTACCCTGTCATTTTCTATCCCAGTTACATTACAATTGAAATTGGAATTTCAGTTTTATCTATTCTTAGAAATGTTAATATCTTGTTTCCTACAATGTCTCCTCAGTCAAGGGACCCCTTTATTCTTACACTAGGCATCTCTGCCGTGACTATCTGCTCAAAAATTCTCACTTTGGTAGTCTAAAACCAATAATCACTAATTTGTTAAGCCTTAATTGGTGGTATGTGTGGTTTACCATAAGAGATCTAAAAAAGAAATAGGTGCTCTAGTATGTCAGATTGTCATTGTTCAACTATCTTGTTAAAACACTTCAAATGCTCATTTCAATTATGCAGGTAACTCCTGAATCTAAAAAGAGATCTATGGAAGCAAAGTCACGAGGTGATGATGCCTTCAGGAAAAAGGACTACCAGATGGCAGTAGATGCTTACACCCAGGTAATTCCTTGGGCTGGATTAAGATATTGACCAACAACTACAAGTTCAAATGGTTCTTTTATGGATTTGCATATACTAACCTAGGAGGAATAAATGTATTTCTATCAACTGAGTCTCTAGTTGATAACATATCTCTGATGCTGCAAAAAAATTTTGTTGATGACACTTACTCTCCCACCACATCTGTGGTTCTTGAACCATTATGGTGATTAAGTTGTTCCAAACCCAAAGTGACAAGAGATCACATCTGTTACCACATATCTAATGCTGAATGCAAATTGGAAAGAAGAATTGTGATTGATAATAGGGTGGTGGCCAAATGCGTGAATCTGAATCCTTTGTTTGATCTTTTCTATATTTAGGTTGAAGCATTTATTTTGGGTGGGTGTCTGTGCTGTTCAATTACTTAGAGTTTTAATAAAATTTCATTAATCCAAATTTCACTTAATTTTTTACCATTTTAGTTTATGTAACGTTTGAATGAGATTTTTTTGCATCTTTAATAAGCTAAGACAAACATCTGATGAGTCACCTTTTCATTGTCATCCTGTTATTTAAAGTAATGCTTGGCATTTTTTAATTATAATGAACATTCAATTGTAGATGACTTCAATTGAGATTTATATCGAACAGTTTTAATCGGAAGCATGTTTATCACAATCCCTTGTCTTTGATTTTTGATAAAAAAATTGGTCTCTATTTATCATTACAGTTAAGGTATCTATGATTGCTACAGAAAATACTCTCTAGAAAGAAACAAAGAAAACTAGTTCCGAGTCTTTGCTAGATATAGCTCTAGATTTATTGTAATTTATGATGTATATTTGTCTTCTTGGTTTGTTTCAGGTTGGCTGTAGTTTTGTCATGTTATACTGAATTCAGATATATGGATCCTAGGTTTGGTTTAAATTTAATTTGTCAATTGAACTTGGTTTATGTGATTTTGACCCTTGATGTGTCAATGTTGATGGGCTAAAAAAGCGTTGGATTTTAACCAGCAAATATGGTGATATAAAAGGTAGATGAATGCACAAGAGGAAGCACAAAATTTTGAGAATGTTTACAATTCAAACCAAGGTCTGTCGTACCGTACCGGCATTTCGACCCGGGCTCAGTACCGGTACGATACGGTATATCGCTCGGTACATCCAGATATATCGAGCACACTCAGGTGTATCGAGTACTGTAGCATTGCTACAGTGCTACAGTGCAGGTCTACAGTGCTCGGTACAGGGCGGACCGGTACAGGGCGGTCCGCGTACCGCTGGCCTGTCGGACCGGTACGGGGTACGGCAGACCTTGATTCAAACAACATTATCCTCCTGGGTCAGAAAAACGACAATTATAGGGGTAAACACAATTAGAAATGTGCAGGTAAATAAAGTATACTGGACACCAGCTATATGTGTCTGTGTAAGCTCAGATCCTTAAAGCTGCAGTTCTTAAGCCACTTTGCCATGATGAACTTATGACAGATAAATTGTAGTTACTCAATCTGTGATCTTATGTCGTTCTAGTGGCTGAACTGGGTTTCTGGTTGTCACCTGAAGTAAGATTCTTATTAGAGTTCTAGTCCATGATATTTAGTGTGTGATGCACATTCAATTTTCTTTTTTTATGAATAAATGATATCTCGATGTCATAGTATTAGTTGGTTGTCACTAGTTCAACTTCTGTTAATGTAAATAGCAATTCATTAAATCATCTCCAGCTTGTCCACCCATTTGGACTAAAGCTTAGACTGCCATCCTGATCTCATACTAATCATCTCACTGAAATTATTCATACTATCCTGTGGAATTGTAACATATTTAATTATAATTCAGGCTATTGATCTGGACCCAAATGAAGCTGCTTTGCTATCAAATAGAAGCCTCTGTTGGATACGTCTTGGACAAGGCGAACAGGCCTTGGCTGATGCTAGGGCTTGCAGAGCGCTGAGGCCAGACTGGGCCAAAGCTTGCTACAGGGAAGGTGCAGCACTACGTCTATTACAAGTATGGTCTCTTCTTCAGATATTTGGTTGAATAAAATACTTGTGTAATGAGCTTATTATTTCCCTTTTTCTTTATCAGAGTTTTGATGAAGCAGCAAGTGCCTTTTATGAGGGAGTGAAGCTTGATCCTGAGAACAAGGAGCTTGTAGATGCTTTCAGGTATAGATATATTGTAAACCATGAATTCCGTTATCAGTTTGTAATTGCATGCACGGGAAGAAAGGACAAATAGTGCTCTGTTTTTTTGGTTGAAACCTTAGAACAAACTAGAATGAACTATTCAAATTTGTTATATGAATAAACCACTATTTTGTCCATGAGTTACTCTGAATTGAGGCTATGCTGTAAAACGAATGCTCTGTGTTTGCATTGGCATTAACAATTGACATGCCGAGTCACTTGGTGATCATAATACTACGAATATGCTTTGAGTACCAGATTTTGTTAATCATAATTGTTTATTAATTTCACTCTTTCCTCTTATTTCAATAGGGAGACTGTTGAAGCTGGACGAAGATTTCATGGAACCGAACAGCAAAAACAATAGCTTAAATTGTTTGGCGGGGGCTCAAGATCCCTGTATATTTTACCGAAAAGTACTAATCATTGTCTAAAAGCAACTGTTGTGCCCGTCTTTGACCCAGAGGAAGTGTAAATAGGATTTTGGTGAGCCCAAATTTTCAGACCATTTGCATGATTAATGCTTCCTTTTTCGCTTAATATTGTTAGAAAACCATGTTGCTCCCAGAGGGATGGTGGGGCGTGTATCGGTGGACAGACTAATTTGGTATTCAAGCATGCAACTGTCAAAATCAAGAACTGCTACGGGTACTAAAAATTGCTGTTGCAAACTTGGGTACTTTTTCTCGTGTCACCTTGTTGTTGGTGGTGTTGTATTTTTGTTTTGGTTTGTTGCAGCAAACATGCGGATGCAACTGATGAAAAGTGTGCTGTTCGTCCATCAGACGTGCTTGTGCCAATGGTTTCTTCAAGTTCTTGCCTTGTTTACTTTTGCTGATTTAGTTTTCTTGATCTGAAGACTTGTAGATCTCACTATGATAAGGTAAGCTGGCTGATTCGCTGGATCCTCGTGGGTTTGGCATCTCATGTTCAAACAACAATAACGAGTTGTATTATAAAAGAAAAAAAAACAATAACAAGTTGTAATGTTATAATTACTCTCCTATCAATCTTTTCATCGTTTTTGAGTTAGGTGGTGTTAGTGTAATTTCAAGTGATTTTGGAGCTAATTGGTGTTCATTTCCGTGTTGAAGGTATAAAATTAAGTTGGGGGTATTCTTGATTATTTATGCCCTTTTGATATTTAAGTCAATGGTTATGTGTCACTTGTGAGCCATGCATTAATTAGTTTGACTTAGTCGCGATGCTGAGTTGTTGGTCACATATCGTTTACTATTGGTGTATTGGCCACATGGTGCTATGTTGTCGATCGTGTGATGGATGCATGTGAGGCGAGCCATGTGGTGTTAAGGTGTTGGTCACGTGTTGCCTGTCTCATTTTCATATCCTTAGTCCCCTCGTTTCTAGGTTACATAGTATGTGTTTCTAGGTTACATAGTACGTGTTGCCTGTGTCATTTTCATATCCTTAGTCTCCTCGTTTCTAGGTTACATAGTATATGTTGCCTATGTCATTTTCATATCCTTAGTCCCCTCGCTTCTAGGTTACATAGTACATATTCCCTGTGCCGTTTCCATATCTTTTGTCCCCTCGCTTCTAGGTTACATAGTACATATTCTCTGTGTCGTTTCCATATCTTTTGCCCCCTCGCTTCTAGGTTACATAGTTGATGTTGCAAAAAAACTTTCATGAGTAGTTGGTTGGATGTCGTTGATTTGTGTGTCCAATCATTTCGATTGTGCATCATCAATTTACATGTTCGGTTATTTCTCAGCTGCACATCATCCATTTACATGTTTGATGGATATGATGACATGTAATCAAAAGATCGAACATGTATTTGATGATATGTAATAGAAACAATTGAACATGCAAATCAACGATCGAATGTGCATATCGACAACACTTAGTCAACTGCTTATGAAAGTTATGTGTCTTAGATCACTTCTTGACTCAATCTCTCTACTCTCGAGCAAATCGAGAAGTGAGAGACTAATGATACGAAATCGATAATATGATCGACACCTCAACACCATGTAGTAGTAGGCAACACGTCGACAACTCGAGACCATATAGTATTGAGAACTCCCTTTGAGAGACTATAATAGGGGCTCCACATGTATTGAGAACTCCCTTTGAGAGCTCATCCAAGTTGTTGGAACCCAAAATCCACATGGTTTAGTTTCGTACGTGTTCGATGGCTTGGAGGTCAGAAAGAAGTAAAATTTGCTGTGAGACTAACAACACAAGAAGGAACTTGAGTTCACTCCAAAACCGCTTCCACATCAAAATTTACACCAATTTATTTTGCTCTCGCCGCTGTTCGTTGCAAAACGATGTGTGTCTGTGCTGTATAAGCGATCGTGATCATACTATTCGTTATTCCAATTCTATGTTGCCTCGCGGGAGGTTTGCAGTATGCGATCGTATTGTTCTTTATTTCTCGATTCATTTGTGGGAGTTATTACGATAGTGCGACTGTTCCGATGATAGATTGTTAATATTTGATGTGCAAGATTTTGTGGCTTAAGTCGATGTAGTTATTTGATTCCATTTTGGTTGGTTCGCTGCCACAAGAAAATGTGTCCTCGTAGCCGATTGTCTCAAGACCCGATATAACCCATGTCGAACCCTAGCATAGTATATATGAGGTTTAGCTTAGTGGTGGCTCCACGTCGTGATAAGTTCTCTGACTCAATCCACGAGTAGCCCTTTCCTACTCGAACCCTCTCATCCTGCCTAAATACTATGTCAGCTCTGATACCAAATGTCACGATCCGAGCCTGATGAGCTAACTAGTACACCGTTTGATCCAAATCATTGATCAAAATGCTTAAGCTGAAATTAACATAGTACACTCATCATCATCAGACCCATATAAGTTAAACTTAATCTTTTTACCACTTCTGATGTACTAATTTGGGTGTAATAAGCTCAATGTCATAAAGAAATATAAATTATTGGTAGATTTCCTCAGTGTAATTTGATTAGACTACTTTATACATATGATCAACTTGCCACTCATATACTACTGTATTCTACACCCTTTGCAGGGATGAGCCTGGAGTGGCATGTCTTGTAGTCTTCCGTGAAAACTGAACATCAAGCACTTCCTACGAGAAGTTAATCTTTTGCCAAGTCTAGAAGAAGAAGCAATCCTATGTAGTATACTATCGCCATCAATCCAGAAAAGATCAGTGAAGTACTTATTCAGCATCAAAAAAGTTTACACCAGTAATGATCACTGCAAATGCTCCATTGCTGCACAATCCCTGCCTGATTGTGAGACTCACTGCTCCTGCAAAATCGAAAGGGTCATCATCTTAAGTTGATGATGACCCTATGATGATAATCTGAAGTTGCATAACGCTTCCTGGCCGTAGAAACTGCAGCACTGTATTTTATTTGGTTTATATTCTGAAGAATCAAAATCTCAAAGTAAAATAATCACATCCATAAAAAATATGCAGCTAGTGGATGTTGCAAGTTCATTGTCACATGAATCTAGCTTATTTAATAAGTTAATGCACACATGAAAAGTTTGAAGGTAAAAGGTTATGTTAGGTCACGGACAACTAACATAAAATTATGATAGATCTCTTCAACATAGATCTTAACCGATTTCAGTATAAAGTTAATATCATGGAAGTGACGCGAGACACCTTCATTTTTTTTTGGTGTTTCGAATTACAAACGGTGGGCTAGGAGGTCGCCCAGAAACAAACCATCACATCAACACTCGGACGTGATGCAAAGTAAGCAAGGGTTATCTTATTGTTTTGGATCAATGAGAGTAAAAAAAATTAGTCCAAAAACAAAGGATTAAGTTAGCAACTTGAAATATAAGAATACCTTCATAAAATATATTAGAATTGATAAACACTATAATCAGAAGAAGAATAAATATTATTTGCTTACAAGAGACTAAGTGGGTAGGGAAAAATTTTAGAGAGATTAATAATAATGAATTTAAAATTTGGTATATTGAAAAAATTAAACATAGAAATGATGTAAGAATTGTTGTTGATAAGAATATTAACAATAATATTGCAGATGTAAAAAGATTTGAAGATAGAACTATAGTTTTAAAATTTGTCGAACGACAAGATATTTTGAATGTCATTTGTACTTGTACCCCTCAAGTTAGATTAGATGATCAAACCAAAAAAAAAAATTTGGAAAGCTTACATGATATCATTTAATAAATACCTATAACTTAAAAACTTACGATCGAAGGAAATTTGAATGGACATGTAAGGAAAATCAGTGATTTAAAAAGCGCTAGGCGCCAAGGTCCAAAAACACCTAAGGCGCTAGGCGCTTGCTCGAGCAAAGCGAGACACTAAAATATAAAAAATATATAATATAATTATTTAAAATTTTAAATAAAAATATGCTATTAAATTAAGAAAATCTAAGATACAAAATCACAATGTCACATTAACAAAAAGTTTCAAAATTCAAATCAATAAAATTTTACATCAAAGTCATTCATCATAATCAATATTATCGTCATTTTCACACAAATCATCTTCATTGAATTCGTCTTCTTCCTCTTGTCCTTCGATTCCTTCCTCTTCATCAAGATATGTTTCATTCTCTATGTATTCAACAATAGCACGAGCCGAGCTTGATGCTTTTGCACTTATTTTTCTCTTTGACATCTGTCTTGTATATGTTTGTAATTCTTCAGCACCTGAAGCTCTTGCCACATCTCCCCATGTCAATCTATCATCTTCAAATACAAGCTCGTCTTCCGCATCTTATAAGTTAGCACTCATTTCTCCTACTAACCACTCATTTGAATCATCAATATCTTACAATGAGATTGAATCAAATCTATTTTGCAAATCATAACGAGCCTTCAAAGCTTGATTATACTTTATGTAAACAAGATCGTGCAATCGTTGATGTTCTAAACGATTTCTTCTCTTCAAGTGAATCTATCATGTCATATAATTTAAAAATATATTAATACATATATCTAAATAAATAAATTAATTAAAATAAAAATATTTAGTGATCCTTACATGCTCAAAGACACTCCAGTTTCAGTCACAACCCGAAGCACTACATGTCAAACTAAGTACTTTGATAACAAATTGTTGTAAGTTCGGGGTGGAATTTCCAAATAGACTCTACCATTCAATTGCAAAATTTATGTTATTATTAGCAATAACATAGTAACATAATATATATGAAATTAATTATATCAAATTATTAATACATGGAGACGTAGTTGTCCTGGATCGAACGACAATTGGAATTCCAAAAAGACCTTTGGAATTCCAATTGTCGTTCGATCTTGAATAATCTTATCTTGAACCTCAAGGCTAAGAACTAATCTTGCAATGCACTGATATAACCCACTCAAAACTTCTGCATCAAATCCAACAGATTTAATCTTATAAAAGAATTCAGGGTTCAAATAATATCCTACTACATGTAAGGGACGATGAAGTTGACAATTTCATCTTTCGTCAATGATTGTAAAAATTTTCTCATATTTTTCTTTATTTTCATTAAAAGATCTTTTAATCGTCTCCTTTGCTCTATCCATAACCTCATAAATATATCTCATTGCAGGCTTATTTTCATTATCCATCAACCGAAAGACTCGAACAAGAGGGTCAATTACCTTTAATATATAAACTACATGATTCCAAAAGGATGACATTAAGATGATATCAGTAGCCCTCTTGCCTTTTGCTTCTTTTGTCCATTTGCTTGTCACCCATTTCTTAGAGGTAAACATATTTCTCAAAGTATGTTTTTGACGATACACGCTCTGTAATATCAAGAATGAAGTAGCAAATCAGGTGACACCATGTCTCACTAATTCTTTATTCCTTGTAAATTCTCTCATCATATTCAAAGCCCCAATGTGATTATAAAGAAATCCAACAACAAAAATTACCTTTTCTAAGGTTTTATTGATTTGTAAGATCTTTTCAATATCCTGTAACATTAAATCAATACAATGTGCTGCACATGGAGTCCAATACAAGTGTTGTCTTTTTTATTAAAGCAATTTACCTGAGACAAAGGATAACAAAAATGATAAGACTTAAGAGTTTAACACACTTAATTGAAGATAAAATAATTAACAAATTCAAAAGATGAATATTACCAACTAAAACATAGTTGCTTCCATTGTCGGTTATGATTTGAACGATATTTTGTTCTCCAATTTCTTCCACGAAGTTGTCAAGTAAATCATATATCTTATCTCTATATTTTACAAAAGATGAAGCATATATTGATTTCACAAACATAGTCCCTAAAGAATAATTAACCATAAAATTAATTATACTCCTGCATCTCCCGTCAGTCCAAACATCTGACATAATAGAGTAACCATATGTTGCCCATGATTCTTTACGACCCTTTAGTAAGTCATTTGTATAATTCAACTCTTTTTGCAGTAATGGAACTTGCATCTCATAATAACTTGGAGGTTTTAATCCTACACCATATATTCCAATAGCTTCAATCATATCCTTAAAACTGTCTAAACGAGTTGTACTAAGGGTAAGACATAGAAGAAGCGAGCAATGTGCTGAATTATTCTTTCTCTTATTTCTTTATCACAAGCATCATTTATATTTGTTTGTCTAAATTTTGAGCCTTCTACTTGCCCTTGTTGTTTCTGGGATCCTTGAAACATATATAGATCCATCGGTCCTTTTTTTCCTTTCTTAGTACTCATAACTTCTTTTTTTTTTTTTTTTTGTTATATACTCTTTTTTCACTTGGGTTAATACTCATAGAATAATCTTCTTCTTCATCCCTGAGATGTTCAACATTGTCTTCTGGTAAATTATCGTAAGATTCATTCTTTTGTGTCTTCTTTTAATTCATATAACTCTAACTCAGCAACTCTTCTTTTACCTCAGGTGGACACTTTTTGCAAGTTGTTGCATTCTTAAAATTTTCTACTATATGTTATTTTGTACGAAAAATACCACCTCTAGTAGTCTTATCGCAGAATATGTAAGTCACTGCATTAGGATCTTTCGGATCCTTCAAATAATTATACTTCCATGCAGGATCTTTTTTTGATACCATTGGAGACTCTATTAAGTTGCTCTCTACACTTGTCATTTATGTTGAAACCTAGTAATAATTTCAAATAAATAAAAATTAACAACATTAAAATCAAAATAATATATTATTAATTTATTAACAGTATTAAAAATTAATCATTTCAAATAAACTTAATATTAACAGTATAAGCCTGCTGATTGAGAAAAGAGGAAGCAGCAGCGGCAGTGGCGAGCGGCGAGCAACGGCAGCGGGAGGCATGAGCGACGACAACGGCAGCATTTGCGAGCAACGATAACGTCGAGCAGCGGCTGCGGGAGCAGGACCGGGAGTAGGAGCGGCGATAGAGGCAGCGTTTGCGACAAGCGACAGCGGCGAGCAGCGGGAGCGGGAGCAAGAGCAAGAGCGGCAAGTAGCAGGAGGCGCGAGCGACGATAGAGGTAGCGTTTGTGAGCAATGACAACGACGAGCAGCGATAACTGGAGTAGGAGCGGCGAGCAGCGGGAGGCGCGAGCGGCGACAAAGACAACGTTTGCGAGCAGCGACAACGACGAGCAGCGAGATCAGGATCAGGATTGGGATCGGGAGCGGCAGTGGCGAGGGTTAGGGTTGGGTTTTCACTTATATCGATTTTAGTTGGTTCGATTGAACCAACTAATCATCATAGACCGAACCAGACCTAAAATCCTAGTTCGATCGCCTTGGTTAACCCAAGCGCTCGCCTGAAGCGCCCAGCGCCTGGGCTCGGGCGAGCGCCCAGGCGGTGCCTGTTTGAAGCGTGCTGCTTGGGAGATTAGTGAGACGCAAAGAGAGAAACATTTGGTTACTTATAAAATGTAATCCCAATTATAGTCGGATACCTTTTTCTCACTAGAAAAGTAAATAAAATTATATATATGAATTATAAAGTTATACTTAGAGAAAGTTTGATGAATCAACATAGGTTGATTGTATTAGATATTTGTAGAAAATGAAAGAAAAAAAGATAATAGAAAAATTTACTAGGACTAAATTATGAAACTTTAAAGATGATAATGTACAAAATTTTAACAATAGGATAAAAAGAGAGGCAATTTGGAGCTTGGATGGAGATAATGTTAATATTATTTAGACTATGATGACTAATAAAATTAAGAGCTTGACAAAGGAGATCTTTGATGAAATTAAAGATAAAGGTGTAGCTTTAATAGAGAATTGGTGGTAGCATGAGGAAGTTCAAAAAATAATTTTTTATTAAAAGATCATGTTTTAATAATCGATAATATTGTAAAAATGAGGAGACATTTAAAATATATAAAAAATCTAAAAAAGAAGCTAAGAAACGATTAGTATGACAAGATATAAAATTTATGATAATTTTTCTAATAAATTAAGTATTAAAGATGATGAAAATGATATATATTGAATTACTAAAGATAGAGAAATAAAGTGTAAGGATTTAGATAATATTAAATGCATTAAAGATGAAGATCAAATAATATTTGTTATTGATAATGAAATTAAGAAAAGATGAAAAAAATATTTTTATAAATTATTTAATGAACATTCCACATATGACTTAACTTTAACGATAAATAATAGTTATAGATTTAATAAGCATTAATTTATTTGAAAAATTAGAACTAGTGAAGTAAAAGATGCCTTAAAAAAGCTGAAAATATCTAAGGTGTGGGACGTGATGGTGTATCATTATTGAGGTTTTGAAAAGTTTATATGACAAAAAATAGCTTGGTTAATTAGAGTTTAAGAAAGATACATGAAAAATAAATAAAAAATTAATATCAATTTACAAAAAAAAGGTGACATTCAAAACTATTCTAATTATAGAGGAATAAAGATCATGAGCCATATTATAGAACTTTGAGAATGTTATTGAAAGTATGATAAGGTTTGAAACAAATATCATTGAAAATCAATTTGGTTTTATGCTTAAAAGATCGAAGCTATTTATTTATTAAAATGATAAATGAAAAAGTATAGAAAGAAATAAAAAGATTTGCATATAATTTTTATTGACCTAAAGAAAACATATGATAAAATTTCTAGGGATTTATTATGGTATATTAAAAAAAAAAAGGCCAATCCACTAATTATATTGATGCTACTAAGGATATGTATGATAATGTAGCTAGTATTATTATAACTATAGGGAGTATATCTAGTGAGTTCTCTATTAGTATAGGATTATATCAAATCTCCGCATTAAGTCCTTATCTTTTCACATCGATAATGAATGAACTTACTAATCCTTCACAAGATAGACCTCCTTTATGTATATTATTTGCTGACGATATTGTCTTAGTTGATAAGAGCCTAAATGGAATTAATTATAAACTTGAGTTATTGAGGTAATTCTTAGAAACTAAAGGTTTTAAATTAAGTATCACTGACTTAATATATGAGATGCAATTTTAGTAATACTAGGAATAGATAGGATTGTATAGTTAAGTTGAATGGATAAGAAGTTCTTTAAGTAAAAGTCTTATGTATGTTCGATCAATTATTTAACAATATAGAGATTGATAAGCATATTATTCATAGAGTAAAAATAGAACGATTAAAATGGTGAGAGGCGTTAAGCATCTTATGTGATTGCCAGATACATTTGAGATTAAAAGAAAATTTTTATAAGATAATCATAAGACCAACAATATTTTATGGTTCTATGTGTGGAACAATTAAAAAATGATATATACAAAAAAATTATTATCGATATGAGAATGTTAAAATGGATGTGTCGAGTTACTAAGAAAGTTCGAAAAAATATTTTTATTTGTGAACAACTAGGTATTATATCGATAGAGGATAAGATGAGAGAGAAATATTTAAAATGGTATGAACATATACTTGGGAGACATACGGTTGTAATAATTAGAAGAGGTAAAATGATTAATATTAGTGATATGAGAAAAAACAAAGGAAAACTTAAAATAACCTTAATAGAAACTATAAATAAAGAATTAAATAGTCTAAACTTAATTAAACAAATAACTTTTATATATCTCAATGGCGGTAAAAAAATCCATGTAGTCAACCCCAAATAATTAAGACTTATAACTTTGTTGTTGTTTTATATATAAAAAGTTTGAAGAATATACGTGTTACTAAAGTTTGTTACACACTAAGGACTACAATTTTGAATAATACCACCTGTACCAAGCGGTACGTACCGATCCGTTAGTTTACCGATATACGAACCGCTCGTTACGGGACGAAATAAATAAATAAATAAATAAATAAATAAATAAATAAATATATATATATATATATATATATATATAAAGAGAGAGAGTAGTATACCGAATGGTATATCGCTCGATATATAGTATTGTATCGTACCGAGCGAATATCGAAACTCTAATACAGTACGATATTTCAATCCTTACTACACACAATAAAAAATTCTATTGACATACCTCAGGTAGATGAGTTGCTCATCAACTTTGTGATTTGATCTCAATGCTACTCTTCTCCTATAAATCATGCAAAAAAGAGAAAAAAATGATAAGCACTTAAGATATAAACAAAGAATAAAGAATTATAGAATAAATTCTCCATTGCTATGTGAAATTTTATATGGCATGACGAAACTTGAAACAAAGATAAGCCATTCACAATGTTTATAATTTTACTTTCATGAAAGATAAATTCAAATTATAGACTCAACAAACCATGGCTAAGGATCCTTCCGGAATTTTCAAGTTGGACTCCTCATGGTGACAAGCTCCTCAGCAGAGGTTGGATGAATTCCAACGGTGACATCAAAATCTGCTTTTGTCAATCCAGCTCTTACAGCTATAGCAATCTCCTGAAGTATATGAAATTTAAGCCTGCTAAGCTAAAAGCTAGAAGATACAAAGGGATGGAATTAAAGCAAAACAAAGAAACCTGTATAATCTCTGGTGAATCTTCCCCACACATGTGCACACCTAATACTTTATTTGTGTTTGCACACACAATAAGTTTCATAGACACCCAATCAGGCAGGCCAGAAAGCGTGGCCTTTAGAGGCCTGAAGTTGGCTGTGAAAATATCAACATCACCACACTCTTGACATGCCTGCACCATTTTCGGATATTAGAGGGGAAAGAATATTTAATGCACACTTCAAAGAACAGTTATGACAGCAGAATTTGTCTCACTTGCTCCTCGGTAAGACCAACTTGTCCAATTGCAGGCTGGGAAAATACAGCAGAGGGCACAGCTCTGTCATGCACATGCAATCCACTAATAAGATATTATTTTGCACCGACAAACTACCCATTTAACTTTACATGCCCGAAAACTAAAACATACTGTTAGTGAGAGTTGATTCACAGTCTCAAATGTAGAAGCATGAATTAACATGTCTCACAAGAACACGTCATGCAAACTTAAGCTGCAACAAATAAATGCTCATCATCCATTTGAACCTATGCTTCTTACTCGGTTGACTAAGTGCATGGACACTCTTCATATCATATATTACCCATCAAACTAAGGATATATTTCCTTAAACCCTAAAAATAGTTTTGCAATTTACCTAACATAGCACAGGAAGCACCTGATCATAAGAAATTGAAATCAAAAGGTGCCATGAGTTACTGCACCATAGACTAATCCATTTAACAATACCAGGCCACTGCTTGCGGTTGACAACCAGCAAATATGTTCATGACCTCGGGGCAGGTTCCACCTTATTAGATCTAGGAGGTTTATGGTTGTAAAAGGCAATCTTTGTAACACTCCATTCAAGTACATTAAAAGAAATAAAAAAGAAGGTTCTTTCCGATGGGGATAATTGTCAGCTTGTGGCAATGATGGACTTCACAAGCTAAGACAAAAGACATTATCGTACAGAATTACTTGTCAAAAAGGGTTCCCATAACATTTAAAAAACTGGTACTGTTAAAGCTGGTTACCATAACACTGAAATATGGAATTTTAAGCCTGAAACCAATTTAATTGCTTAGTTGATATAGCTAATTTTT
This sequence comes from Musa schizocarpa, assembly GCA_900464855.2. NCBI lineage: Eukaryota > Viridiplantae > Streptophyta > Magnoliopsida > Zingiberales > Musaceae > Musa > Musa schizocarpa. The sequence continues at coordinate 45,060,103 of LS990923.1, read as the reverse complement.
TAACACAAAATAGCAGGTTTATGCATCTTTTCCTCTTCGATGAATATAAATCTGTAAATCAAAATTGATTGTGTTCATCTTCTGTTGTAATTATTTCCATGTATTATTTAGAGGATTGTTATTTCTTACACAAGCTTCATCTATAAACCAGAGAGTAGATCCTACATTCCAAATAGCCTTTAGGTTGATAGTTGCCAATAAAATTTGGCAAAGTCCATCTTCCATGAAGCGTATATAAACTTTATTTTGCTGCATACCTGACCCATAGCATCAGGAGGTTGAATAATGACATTCTGCATAACTAAAGACAAAGAAAAACAACACATCAACTTCTATCATATGTGACGAGTAACGACAAAAAGTCAAGATAGTAGGTTGCAAAAGAAAATGATAATGATAAACGAATATTAGATTAGAGATGACTCTGGAGGCTCATTTAGAACAATTTAACTAGCTAGCTGACGTTGCTAGTGGAGATAATCTTGACAAAATGCTTATGCAAGAGAATACAGGGATTCTAAATATTCTCATCTTGTTGCAATATGCTTGTTTCACTAATCATAATCAGGCCATAGTTTACCAGACATCATTTCTTTCTAGAGCACTATCTACAAATTGCCCCTACAATGCTATAGATACAAATCTGTAATCTGGTTTTGTGGGTTCATTACCAAACACAGTTTCAGCAAATGCCCCTCCCTTCCATCAATGCAACAGGGGTCAAGTTCACTCTATCTGTAGCATCTCCAACAGCCCAAATGGAATCAACTGATGTTCGAGAGTATTCATCAACCTGAATCAAATTACTGTTTTCATACAAAGGCTATGAAGTACTTATGAGACACAATAAATTAAGTTGGTGAACTCATATGTACCAATACTGCACCATTGTTTGCCAACTCTACTCCAACATCCTCCGGTCCCAAGTTCTGCATACATAAGGGAAAACCATACATAGCTATTCAACATTAGAAAGATCCAAAGTAATTAAGACTAGAGATGATAGTTATCTTTCACAAATGTATATAGGATAAAAGAAACAACAGAAACTTGTGCTGGCACATCTGCCTCCTGATTCTTGCAAATCATGCATACAATATACTTTGTAGAAAGCAGACTGAAAAAATGAACAACACTACACGAATATAAATTTTACCTGGCTTTCAGAAGCAAAAGAATTGTGAAAACTTCCAGATTGTTATAACCACGATCGACAAAGTCACCCTGGCAGTGATGTAGGCAAATTTTGAACCATACATTCATATTGGTATTCTTGCATAATAACATACATAAAAAAATCTTCAATTTGCTTAAAATGAGAAGAACTTCACCATGAATATGTAATTTGTCTCGGGAACATGACCTCCAGTTTGACAAAGTTTCATTAGATCATGAAACTGGCCATGGATGTCACCACAACCAGTCACAGGGCTATTAACCGGTTGTACATTTGACTCCTCAACAAGAATCTCCTTAACCTGTTTACAATGTATATAATAGTCCAGAAAAATTTAAATTAAATTCTGACTTACAGAAACATAAAGTCTACCATTTACAGAAGACAGATTTAAGGATAAATTCCGATTCACGCGGACTCGCGAGAGTACAAATTGAATCAGACTCCACAACTCTTTGCCACAGAGAAAACCAAGCAAGGGTGCCCTTACGTATTCGCCTCTGGATGCTGCCCTTTCTTCACATTCGCGATCCACTGATCCAGTTCCTTTGCGGAGTCCTTCGTCGATTTGGGACGTCGTGTTTCGCCTACGACATGGCTCGACGAGGATTTAAGCCATGAGGATTTCGCCTGAGAATGCTCCGACACTCTCCCTCCCTGAGTAACCGCCGCCGCCGGCATCTGCACCAGTAGAAGAAGAAATATCTTCTCCACCAACCGTTCCGTCCGCTGCCGGAGAGCTCCGACAAAGCACCCAGCCGTTTCAGATACGGGTGCAACGGCCCCGCTCTGCATCTACTGTCGTCGCCCGCAACAGATCGAATGGCACCGTTCCACGCGTCCGTCTTCCCCCTGCCGTTTTACACCTCCTCCACGTCATCGCTTGGCTCCTCGGGAAACCACCACCACCTGACCTTAAAGACTGCAACCTAAAAGTTCGATGCCGATGCAATACTCAACTCACTGGTCATCCATCTGTCATCGGGTGGGTTACGTAATTTTAAATACTCGACGCCACATTAATCATATATTTTTTATTATTATTATTATTATTATTATTATTATTATTATTATTATTATTAAAATATATTGTCACTAAAAAATCGTAATTAATTTTTTTTAAAATCATAAATTAGTAATAATTTTATCACTAATATTATCACAAAAATTTTAGGTATTATTATTTTTTACTAAATAAGATATCATTACGGACCCATAAACGTAACCAAACAATCCAAACTTTAAATCCAACTTATGCTCAAAAAATTCAAAAATGCGATCGACTAAAATGACAATGAAAGTAAATATGAGATAACTCATCAAATCGAGCATCACATATCAAACAATGCCTAAGTATCTATAATACCAAATGCAGCAAATAAATGAGAAGAAGTAGGTAGCTTTAAATATACCAAGTCACACTAGGAATAATAGGGATCTTCCATAAATGCATCCAGTCAATTAATTAATTGACTGTAGTCGGTTTGGGAGAACAAAAGGTGTAGACCCATTTATCATCGCTGGAGAAACCCAGCAAATTAAGTAAAGGTCCAAACAGATCATTCAATTTACATAAATCCCATTTATGATCCATGATCAATTTTGAAACCCTTGAAGATTTATCGATTAAACTCATGTTGAGAATAATTGGTTTAAAGTGTAATGGCATATCAAAGATCCAATTATCATAAAATATGAAAAATTAGATTTCAACTCATGTATAAGACCAACTAGCATTGGTCGTGGTGGAAATCTGTCGAGGGAAAATTAAATCAGACTTCGTACGTACAATATTATACTAAATTTCATCGTAAAGATAATTAAAAATTATTTTGGATCGAAGATCAGAAGAAGTGAGATCAAGATTTTGCGCATCAAGAACCTCACAACATTGGGGAGAAGTGACCCTATTCTAGAAGATAAGATGTAAACCCGTAGCATTGTCATCATTTTGTCAAAGAAAATTTCTAAAAATTATGTTGAGGACGTTAATGATGATTCTAGGCATCCAAAAAATAATAAGTAAATGGATAATAACAGACATAAGAATCGACTTAATCAAAGTAATCATATCGGCTTGAGATAGATAATTAACTTACCAAGAACTAAGTTTCTATTGAACAATTTACACCCAAGAATCAGAAGCTAAAGCAAACATACGATGAGGAGAGCTCATGGTTTATAGGTACTTAAAAGGGAATTTACCCTCCTTAATACTAAAGAACCCACGAATGGAAGACTTAGTTTGCCTATTAGCATGATGAAATCTTTATATTTCCTAAGATTCATTCTTTGATTGATAAAATATTCGTTGGCATGAAAGAGATCAATGATCATTCTATATTATTTTTTATTAACTCTAAAGCAAAAAATATATATCATTGATATCCATGATATGAGTAAGCCTATATTTATTCTTAAAATTAAAAAGGATAAGTTTACTGATCGTGTAAACAACTTTATGCCGTGGTCTTGGGGCCAACACGGTTTGTTTCGAGTCCGAATGATGGGGATCGACTCAAGGTATCTTGGGGTTACTGATGTGGGCGACCGTGCAGATCGGATCACGTCGAGGCTTGTTGGGACGTCTCACATGGAAGGGTCCCTCTCCTCGCGCTGAATACGAAGTAGCTCCGTCTTCGTACCTGCACGCAGGTCGGGTCAAAGCTCGGCCCGACCCCTCCAACGATCAAGTCAGATGATGTGAAGAGGTCTCTTTTATGTGTGTTCGGTACCCCCCTCCCCCCCCCCCCCCCCCCCTTTTGCTCCTCTCGGGAGCGGGGTTTTATAGGGTGACTTACTATGTCCGATGTGCCTGTTTTGCAGGGAGCTGGATCGTACTCCTGACCACGTCTGACAGCAGTGTTGGCGTGGCGTGAAGGGTTGGGCCTGAGCAGAACGTTAATATGCCTCGGCCGTCGCTCTGGTGCGTTTAACCAGGTGCTGTTGGGTCGATCGAAGCGTGAGGCGTCGTCTGGGGTAGGTGACGTCAACCCGAGTCTTGTCGTCATTATTATCCTCATCATATCCCCCCGCCCGAAGGAGGCTATGCGTCGGTCGCTATAAAGGGGGGTCCGAGGAATGGCTTCAGCTCTGAGAAACCGTTCCAGCCAGGCGTTTGCCAGTCCGTTGCCAAGGGTGTGGGAATCATGGAGTTTAGCAACTAAAAAGGGTTGGATATGCAGGGGTGACCCCTGGTAGTGTGCAGCTAAAGAGCGCAACTTAGTCAAGCAGGACGGGCAGAGGCCGTGGTTTTGAGCGACACGCAACCAACGAGCACGAAGCAGGCGGGTAGGTCGAGGAGCATGACGCAGGTGTGTCTCGGGAAGCATGGAGCCGAGGAGCACGACACAGGCGGGCAGGCCGCGTAGGTGTGGTCTCGGGAAACGTGGGGTCGAGGAGCATGACGCAGGCGGGCAGGCCGCGCAGGTGTGGTCTCGGGCAACATGGGGCCGAGGAACACGACGCAGGCGGGCCAGCCATGTAGGTGTGTTCTCGGGCAACATGGGGCCGAGGAGCACGACGTAAGCGGGCAGGCCGCGTAGGTGTGGTCTCAAGCAACATGGGGCCGAGGAGCATGACGCAGGCGGGTAGGCCGCAGTGGTGTGCTCTTGGGAAGCATGGAGCCGAGGAGCACGACACATGCGGGCAGGCCGCGCAGGTGTGGTCTCGGGCAACGTGAAGCCGAGGAGCACGACGCAGGCGGGTAGGCCATGCAGGTGTGATCTCGGGCAACATAGTGCCGAGGAGCACGATGCAGGCGGGCCAACCGCACAGGTGTGTTCTCGGGCAACATGTGGCCGTGGAGCACGATGCAAGCGGGCCAGCCGCACAGGTGTATTCTCGGGCAACGTGGGGCCGAGGAGCACGACGCAAGCCGCGCAGGTGTGGTCTCGGGCAACATGGGGCCGAGGAGCACGACGTAGGCAGGCAGGCCGCGCAGGTGTGCTCTTGGGAAGCATAGAGCCAAGGAGCACGACGCAGGTGGGCAGGCCGCACAGGTGTAGTCTCAGGCAACGTGGGGCCGAGGAGTATGACGCAGGCGGGCATGCCACGTAGGTGTGCTCTTGGGCAACATGGGGCCGAGGAGCACGATGCAAGCGGGCAGGCCACGCAGGTGTGGTCTCGGGCAACATGCGACCGAGGAGCACGACGCAGGTGGGCAGGCCGCGCAGGTGTGCTCTTGGGAAGCATGGAGCCGAGGAGCACGACACAGGCGAGCAGGCCGAGAAGCACGAAGCAGGTGTGTCTCGGGAAGCATGGAGCCGAGGAGCACGACGCAGGCGGGCCAGCTGCGCAGGTGTGTTCTCGGGCAACATGGGGCCAAGGAGCACGATGCAGGCGGGCATGCCGCGCAGGTGTGGTCTCGGGCAACGCGGGGCCGAGGAGTACGACGCAGGCGGGCAAGACGCGTAGGTGTGGTCTCGGGTAACATGGGGCCTAGGAGCATGACGCAGATAGGCCAATCGCGCAGGTGTGTTCTCGGGCAACATGGGGCCGAGGAGCACGACGTAGGCGAGCCAGCCACGCAGGTGTGTTCTCGGACAACATGGGGCCGAGGAGCACGACACAGGCGGGCAGGCCACGCAGGTGTGGTCTCGGGCAACATGCGGCCGAGGAGCATGACACGGGCGGGCATGCCGCGCAGGTGTGGTCTTGGGCAACATGCGACCGAGGAGCACGACGCAGGCGGGTAAGCCGCTCAAGTGTGGTCTCGAGCAACATGGGGCCGAGGAGCAGGACGCATGCGGGCAGGCCGCGCAGGTGTGCTCTCAGGAAGCATGGAGCCGAGGAGCACGATGCAAGCGAGCAGGCCGAGGAGCACGACGCAGGTGTGTCTCGGGAAGCATGGAGCCGAGGAGCACGACACAGGCGGGCCAGCCATGCAGGTGTGTTCTCGGGCAACATGGGGCCGAGGAGCACGACGCAGGTGGGCTGGCCACGCAGGTGCGTACTCGGGCAGTCGGCGACCGAGTAGCTACTTGCGTTGTTTCATGCCAACTTAACCGTGGTGGGGGGCTGAGAACTTCTGTGCCTCGTGAGTCCTTGGGGGCGAGCTTTTTGCATCAATAGCATGTTTTCAAGCATCGAGATCAAGGCATCAGGGCTCTACCGTTTGCTTAGCTTGCCCCTGAATCGCCGTGTCAGGCCTTCATTATGGCGGGACGTCCTTTGGCCTCCCTGACGCGACATGGCGGACAGGCGCGTACGTGAGTGGGCTGTCGTCCAATCTTGGGAGGCAAAGGGATGCTGGTTTTGGCATGATCTCTCCTTTAGATAGAGCGTGTTCGACTTCCTTCTCATTTCTCGCCGTTGAGTCTCCTCCTTTGGATTTCGTCGCCCCTTCTCCGGTCGTCCTCCTCGCCTTCAGCGTCACCTCTCTTCTTCAAGTAGATCCTTCCTATTCCCTTTCAAGGTCAGTGAGGATGGCCTCTTCCTCTTCTTCCTCTTTCTCATCCCCCAGTAGGGTTAAGGAGAGACCACCTTCGCTGTCCCCTGTCCAGCCCTCCGATGGGGAAGCGGCGCGGGCCCTTGAGGCCTTAATGTTGCCGCACGACCTCGACTCCACTATGAGTGGGTCATCACTGAGGAGACTCCGAGAATGTTATAGCATCCCGGAGGATTATATCCTTAGCGCCCCCGAATTGAGGCAGCGGGCCTACGACCCGATCCAAAAGGGTTTTGCACTAACCCTAGACGCCCTAGAGACGGGGCTGCGCCTTCCCCTTCACCTCATCATCGTTTCTTGCATCTCGTTGTGGCGAATTTCGCCATCCTAGGTGGTGCCGAACTCTTGGCGTTACTTAGTGGCGTTCCTGGGGGAATGCCACTACGCCAATATCACCCCCACCCAAAACCTTTTCCTTTCCTCTTTCTAAGGGGTCGGGGGGTTACTTCCTCTCAGCCCAAGCCGACTTTCGAGTCAGGGGGCTCCTTCCAGTAATAAAGGGTGGAAGGGGAGGTTTTTCTATGTCAGTTGCATGAGAGACTGGGGTTTCAGGGTCCGGTGGTCTGCGAGGGTGATCGATAACACCACCCCGAACTTGAGCGATGAAGAGTACAGGGATCTGGGAAGGCTGAGGGAGGTTCTCCCCAACTCCCAGGCCATCCAAAACATGACCAAGCTCGATGGCTGGTCGAGGCGGGCCTCAGCCCGATGCCTCAGGGTATGTTCACAGTGTCTGATCCGGGTATTTCGTGGCTCACCCTGAATTCTAACTCTCGTCCGATTTCTTGCAGAAATGGTGAAGCTCCGATCCCTTCAAGGTGGTCGGGCGTCATCAGCTTCCTCCCCGCACCCGTTGGTTGACCCAAAGCCTGGCTCGAAGGAAACTTCGTTGGAGGTTGAAGCCAGGCATCCTCTCAAGAAGGCAAAGATCATCGCCTCCAAGGGGGCCGAGGAGGCTCCGGTCGGGCCGAGAGTTGACCGAGTGGACTAAGCAGAGGCGAGCCCTCCCCGAGGTGCGACAGGGCCTAGTCGGGAGGCGACAGGGAAGGATCTGCGTCCTCCCTCTGTGCGTGACCTATGCCGACTTCTCGTGGGCGCCGACAAACCCTTCCTGTCGTGGGTGATGGGGGATCTCCCGACGGGGGAGGCAAGCGACCCCCTGGTCGCCCGCTGGGGGGGCCTGTCTCGGGGGGACAGGGTGTGGGCCAGAGGAGATTCCTTCGCCGCATTCCTTCGAGGCACGCTCTATCCCGACATGGCTCGAGATATATACACCTTGCCCTTGGAGGCTCTGCTTGGCAAGTCTTCCAAGTCCTTGACATTGGTAAGTATCGCGCCTGCTACTTTTAGTCATTCATTCGACAGTGCTCCTCCTGACCTCTCCTCTTTCTTACAGGGCCTACACTACGCGACGGCCCTAATGGATCGGGTGTGTGACATCGGTCGGATCATCGAGGGCCTCAGTGGGCGCAACGCCGAGCTGCGCCGCCAAGTAGAGGAGATCCGGCCCGGGGCAGGCCCGGAAGCCGTGGCGACCGCCGAGAAACGCGCGACGGATCTAGAGGCGGAGGTGGAGTGACTCAAATTGGAGCTCCAGTCATCAAAAGGTTCGAATAAGGAGCTCCAGAAGACTTTGCAGGTGGAGCGGACCGAGCTCCGTCTGCTGAAGACGGAAGTGTGCACCCTTAGCAAAAAGCTAGAGGGGGCAAAGGCCGAGGCAAGAACAGCTTCCGAGGCACTTGCCGAGGAGACCCGCCTCCGACCAGAGAAGGACAAGGAGCTGATTGAGACATACAAGAAGTCCGAGGGGTTCGAACTCGGGCTAACGCGGATGGGGTAGGTTGCCTACGAATATGGATATCGGATCGCCCTGGCCCGCTTCCGTGCACGCCACCCAGGCTCTGAGGTAGAGGAGGATCCTTTCACCTCCTATCCCGAGGATCTAGAGGTGGATATGCCCAAGGACGTTTCTTTCGATGACCGCTTGGAGGTCCCGAAGGAATAAAAGGGTCCTGTAACTTTTTGTAGTTTTTTCTAAGGTGTCGGTCTGTAAGTCAAGGTCGAGTCTTGTAATTTGATTTTTTCTTTAATGAAAGGAATTTTTCTTGCACATTGACAACTTTTACCTTCTCACACGAAAAACTTCTTAAGGTTTTGGATGTTCCATGTCCTTGGCAAAGAACAGCCGGTCATCGTCGCGAGCCGGTACGTGCCCGTTCGGACAATCTCGATGACCCGATAAGGTCCTTCCCATTTGGGAGTAAGTTTACCGTGTGCTCGAGTTGGGTTACTTACCTCGGCCCTGCGCAGCACTAGATCGCTCAGCTTGATAGGTCGGGGGCGCACCCTCCTGTTGTAAATCCTGGCGATGGATCTTTTGTAGGAGAGAGCTTTCAAGTGCGTGTTGGCTCACCTTTCCTCGAGCAAGTCCAAACCGGCTCGGAGTCCATCGGCTGAAGTCCCTTCATCATAAGATTCCATTCATGGGGTGGTAATCTCCACCTCAGCGGGCAGGACGGCCTCGGCGCTGAACGCTAGGCTGTAAGGGGATTCCCCAATTGCGGTTTTAGGTGTGGTCCGTAAGGACCATAAGACGCTCGGGAGTTCATCAACCCAAGTGGATTGGGCAGCGAGCGTCCTTCTCCTGAGTCCACCCAGGATGGCTCGGTTAGTCACCTCTGTTGAATCTCGTATTTTGATGATGAAACCACTTGATATGTGTTTATAATTTAAACTGCATTTTGAGTGATGCAGGTCTACTCGATCAGGATTAGACAATTAACGCAGGAGGAATTGACGTTGCGCCGGAGGAGATCACGTCAGGATATTGGACGGCAGAAGGCTTCGGACGTCGGGCATCGGGCTAAGGAGAGCGGAATTGTGCCAAGGATATCGGGGTTGCGGAGGTCAACCGTCGATTGGGCAACAAGCCGCAAGAGAGGACGATGCGCTGAAGAATCGGACGAAGCGCCAACCAATGACGTGTCGTGCAACGGAATGTCGATTCGCGTTATAATAATTGTCTAGATCGGAGTAGAGTTTTAGTTTGTGTGTGCAGGAATAACTATGATAATGAGAAAGACATAAAGCGAAACAAAGTACGAAGTCAAGCGCGAAGGATTCATTGGGAGTTCGAGAGTTCGACGGAAGTCCGAAGGTTCGTCGGGGAATGCTTCCGGAACTAGCCGAGAATGAGTAGGGAGCTTGCTTGAAGGGTTTTTTGGAAGCTCACCGAAAAGGTTTGTGGGAAGTTCATGAGCTCACCGAGAGATCGGGAGCTTGCCAAAGAAGCTCGTTGGAACTTCGCTATGATCAAATCGTGAAGTTTAAGAGCTTGTCGGAGTCCCAGAATGGTTTCGAGTTTATCTAAGAAGACCGAAAGTTCGTTAATTCGAAGCTTCATGGGAAGAAGTCTTGACTTATGGACTTTGTAATAGCTTATAAAATGTCTTTAAATTCGTAGTTAGTATGTTAATTAGGGTTAGGATTAGGTATTAATCCTATAACCCAAGTAGGGGCCAATTGGGCCCGAAGTTCGACTAGTTTGGGCCAAGATTGAAGCCCAACTAGTGGGCTGAAAACACTTGTAGGCGATGGCACCGCCAAAGGTTCGAGAGCTAAAGCGGTGGCACCACCAAAAGACTATCGGGTCGAAAACTAACAGTGTGGCACCGCCAAAGATCGAACTCCAAAGAAAATTCAAATTTTGGAGCCCAAATTTGAATCCTCTTGAGGCCTATAAATACCCCTCATTTCTTAGCAGAGGATACAACCTTTTGAGTAGCTAGAAGTTCAGAAAAGCCTTAGGAAAAGTCTTGTTTTCAATAGCTTGAGTGTTCACCTCCTTTCTATTCATTGAAATCTTTGTAAAATGGTGAACCACTTGTAAGAGGTTGTAAGAGGGGTGTAAGAAGGAGGTTGATCTTCACCTAGTAAAGGAAGATCATTAGTGGATGCCGATGGCCTCGACGGAAGAGGAATCGGAAGAGTGGATGTAGGTCACGATTGACTGAAGCACTATAAACTACCGTCTTCTCTGGTTTGCATTTACTTATTGTCATTTATATTACTGCAAACCATTTGCACTTTGATGCTCTACTTCTTTGTCTCCTTCTTACGTATTCCTTCAAGTTAAAATGCAATCGAAACGGTTTCAAACGAAACGTTGCATTTATCGTACGAAGTTTCCGAAAGTGTTTAAATCGTCGAAAGTTTATCATACTTTACCGTTGCACTAATTCACCCCCCCCCCTCTTAGTGCCGCTCCGATCCTAACAATTGTTATCAGAGCCTGGTATTTCTCATTTCAGATTTACACCCGAGAGAAATGGCTCTTCATGGCTTTCAAGGGGGCTTTTCGGTTATTCGTCCACTGTTGTTTAACGGATTGGACTACACTTATTGGAAAACTCGAATGAGAGTTTTCTTGATTTCTATGAATTTGGATATATGGAATATTGTTGAAAATGGTTTTCAACTTCCCTCTAAACCGATGAATGAATGGTCAGATTTGGAGAAGAAATATTTTTCTTTAAACGCAAAGGCTATGAATGCCTTATTTTGCGCTTTAGATAAAAATGAGTTCAATCGGATTTCTACGTGCGAAACGGCTTTTGATATTTGGCGAACACTTGAAATCACGCACGAGGGAACTAGTAGAGTCAAAGACTCGAAAGTTAACATTTTATTGCATGATTTTGAGCTTTTTCAAATGCAACCAAGGGAGACTATAGGCGACATGTACACCCGTTTTACGAATGTCGTCAATAATCTAAAATTTCTTGGTAAATCTTTTTCGAATTTTGATCTCGTAAGCAAGATCTTAAGATCCCTTCCAAAAAGATGGGATTATAAAATAACCGCAATACAAGAAACAAAAGATTTAAATATTTTTTCACTTGAAGAACTAATTGGTTTATTGATGACATATGAAATGGTGCACAATACACATGATGAACAAAATCACCTTCCAAAGAACAGGAAGGTTTGGAACCCCGGACAAATGAATACCACTTGAGCAATGACTCAAGTGATGAGGACAATGATGAACTTGAACTTCGAACACTAAATCTTAATAAGTTTATTAAACAAAAATCTAAAATAAATAATGAACTTGAACAGAGGGAGAGGCCAAAGAAGAGGAAGGCAACCAAGGATGAATTAAGAACTTCCAAAGGTGAAACGGAGAATTGGGCTTTGACGGGCTTCGACTACAAGGTAAGTAACTCAACTCTCTTGAATTATTTTGAAATTACTTGATGTTTTCCATGATGTATTTTCTCTTTTCTTTTGAATAATTATTTTTCTTGAAAATTGTATGTTTTATGTTAATAGAATAAAATATTAGATTTAAATAATCATATATATGTGCTTGAGAAGCAAGAATGTGTATTTTGATGATTTCCATATTAACTTTCAATGATGATGCATGGTTTTTATATGGAAGGCTTGGTGATATTTTTTTTTAAACCTTGTCTTTGGTTTTCAAACATGATGTATGTTTTTGACATAAGAACAAAACTTGAGCATGCTAATATAAAGTCAATCACATAAATTAAAACTAAAGAAGTTTTAGTTATCTATAAGAATCATTCAAAATTATGTTCAATGAAACCATTGCATAATGATGTAATGAAAATATTAAACATTTTGAAATCATGTTTTAATGTCATGCATAATGATCATGCTTAATAAATTTCAAAATTATGCATATGAATCTTGTGATTTATGGATTATTGATTTTTACCATAATGAAAGTACCTTATTATTCTTTGTTGTAATAAATCTTACACTTTCGGTTTTAAACATTATACATGTTTTTATTTGGTATAAGTGAAATAAAATCATATGAATTGAAACAACTAAAAAGAGGAAAATATTTTTTCCTTGAAAAATTATTTTTCTCTATCCTATTGAACTTGATGTTTATTATGATAAATCTATGTATATCATTTTGAATCTCTTGAAAGTAATGTTGATATTTTGATGATTTTGATGATTTAAATTTGAAATGAGTTTTATCAAAATCATGATATTGATTTCTTGGAATAACATGAGATTACCTTTGATGATCATTTTAATTCATGGAATTTTGGATTCATGACTTGGTCTTACATTTGTTTATGAGATGGTTGAAATCTTTGTACGTTTGAATTATTCCCTTCTCCTTTCAATTTATGCATGTTATATGTTAAAGATTTAAAACCATGTTTTGGTATCATGCATATCTAAGAAATATTGATGTGACAAATTGAATAAGTTGAAAATGAATGATGATTTTTCTCTTGAATATAACTTGTGATATTTTTTTATATAAATCATCATTTTGATTTCTCGACATTCGATACATGAGATTTTATTATAAATCAAAATTTCTCATTAATCGATCTTCTACGATTTTACTTGATATTCTCTTGAGAGGAGATTTTCTAAATGAATCATGATTTTTCCTTGTGAGTTCTTGGAGTTATTACTTGATTTTTCTTTTAAAACAAGATCTCTTCTTTGTACTCCTATGATTTTTCTTGATATTTTATTTAAAGAAGATATTTACTATATGAATCATGTCTTTTGGTATTCAAATGATTTTATCCTTCATGACATGATTTCTTTGTATTTATGGCTTTCATGGCTTGAAATGTTTTGGTATAATGCATGCAATGATGAAATATTCATAAAGTTAAAATGATGTATGCAATACTTATGATAATGATGTACATAATGTATTTATTGCATATGATGTGTATCATGAATGCTTTACATGATGAGTGTTTGGTATCATGATCAACATGTTGATAAATGCTTAAAAATTTTAATGTTTGAGTATCATGTATGATATGCTTATTAATGATGATTGATTTATTTTTCGGTATCGTGCATGAAAAATAAGGTTATTGAAATTGTGTATGTTTTAATTTGAATATATAATGATGCACAAATAAGAATGATACTTACCTTTGTCATAATATGAAAATTAATATAAGGGTCTTCCCTTCTTTTTGACAATGACAAAGGGGGAGCAAGAATTTCTAACGTGGACATCATGAAAAGAGGCAAACTAACTAGCTTGCACAATTCAAGATGAAAGCAAAAAATTGTACTTCTCAAAAGAGAAGATGCAAATGTAACATATGCCAAATTGTTTGCTTGCCTCATGTAAAATATTATCTCTTGCTAGTTTGGCATTTTTGCTAGCTTGTATGTTGCAAAACTTGATCACTTTTTCAAACATTTTGCTAGCTTACACTTTGCAAAGAAAACAAAAATGACACTTCTAGAAGAAAGAGCTTGTTATTTTGAACATCACAAGCTTGCCTATCTTAAGAAACAAAAATTGCAAAAGTGCTATCTTGCCTATCTCAAGAAGCAAAACTTGCAACTTGCACATTGCAATAGGAAGCAAGAATTATGAGCTTACACAAGAAAGCTATCTTACATTTGCTTTCGAAATTTTTGCTAGCTTGTATATTGTGAAACTTATATATCGTAAAAATTGCTAGCTTGTAGTCTAAAGAGAAGCAAAAAGTTGCTATCTCAAAAGAAGCAAATGTGCTATCTTGCCTATCTTAAGAGGCAAAAATGCTAACTTGCAAATCTAGCAAAACTTGACAAATTTACATATTTCAAGAAGCAAGAGTTACTTTCTTGAACATCTCAATATTGCTAGCTTGCATGATGTAGAACTTACTATCTTGAACATTACCAAAAGTGCTATCTTGTATGCTGTAAAACTTGCATATCTAAAACTTGATAGCTTGAATGCCCTAAGCATGATGCATTACTTGCTAAATTTTCTAGCTTCAAAACTGCATGATGATAAAACTTAATATTATGTTTTTCATGCAATGAGTTGAACTTATATTACCAACACAAAGAATTGTGGTACTTCTCCTTTTTGTTGATGACAAAGGGGGAGAAGTATGTTGATGACATAACATGTGATGCATAAGTTTTATACATATGTTCATGATGATGTGTTGCAAGTATTCATGATGAATATTGCAATGACCTAATTCTGCTTGAATTCAAGGTTCTATCAATATGGCATATTGATAGGGGGAGTTTGTTTAAACTCCGGGAGTTAAGGTTAACTCCGTCATCAAGTGGTTGTCATCATCAAAAAGGGGGAGATTGTTGAATCTCGTATTTTGATGATGAAACCACTTGATATGTGTTTATAATTTAAACTACATTTTGAGTGATGCAGGTCTACTCGATCAGGATTAGACAATTAACGAGGAGGAATTGACGCTTGTGGGAGGAGATCACGTCGGGATATTGACGGCAGAAGGCTTGGACGACGGGCATCCGGGCTAAGGAGAGCGGAATTGCGCCAAAGATATTGGGGTTCTGGGAGGTCAACCGCCGATTGGGCAACAAGCCGCAAGAGAGGACGATCTTATTTGAAGAATCGGACGGCAGCCAACCAATGACGTCTTAGAACAACGGAATGTCGATTAGCGTTGTAATAATTGTCTAGATTGGAGTAGAGTTTTAGTTTGTGTGTGCAGGAATAACTATGATAATGAGAAAGACATAAAAGCGAAACAAAGTCTGCGAGTCAAGCGCGAAGGATTCATTGGAAGTTCGAGAGTTCGACGGAAGTCCCAAGGTTCACGGGGGAATCTTCTTGGGAACTAGCCGAGAATGAGTAGGGAGCTTGTCAAGGGTTTTTGGAAGCTCACCGAAAGGTTTGTGGGAAGTTCGCGGAGCTCACCGAGAGAGATAAGAGCTTACCAAAGAAGCTCATTGGAACTCGCCAAGATCAAATCGTGAAGTTTAAGAGCTTGCCGGGAGTCCACAGAATGGTTTCCGAGAGTTTATCGGAAGACCGCTGAAAGTTCGCCGGAAGCTCGCCGGAAGAAGTCTTGGCTTATGGACTTTGTAATAGCTTTTAAAATGTCTTTAAATTCATAGTTAGTATGTTAATTAGGGTTAGGATTAGGTATTAATCCTATAACCCAAGTAGGGGCCAATTGGGCCCGAGTTCGGACTAGTTTGGGCCAAGATTGAAGCCCAACTAGTGGGTCGAAACATCTTGTGGCGGTGGCACCGCCAGCACCGTCGTGGTCGAACCGACAAAGCGGTGGCACCGCCACTAACACCGCCAGCATCGGGAACTCCAAGAGAATTCAAATTTTGGAGCCCAAATTTGAATCCTCTTGAGGCCTATAAATACCCCTCATTTCTCAGCAGAGGATACAACCTTTTGAGTAGCTAGAAGTTGAGAAAAGCCTTAGGAAAAGTCTTATTTTCAATAGCTTGAGTGTTCACCTCCTTTCTATTCATTGAAATCTTTGTAAAAGGGTGAACCACTTGTAAGAGGTTGTAAGAGGGGTGTAAGAAGGAGGTTGATCTTCACCTAGTAAAGGAAGATCATTAGTGGATGCCGGTCGCCTCGACGGAAGAGGAATCGGAAGAGTGGATGTAGGTCATGATTGACTGAACCACTATAAACTACCGTCTTCTCTGGTTTGCATTTACTTATTGTTATTTATATTACTACAAACTATTTGCACTTTGATGCTCTACTTCTTTATCTCCTTCTTATGTATTCGTTCAAGTTAAAACGCAATCGAAACGGTTTCAAATGAAACGTTGCATTTATCGTACGAAGTTTCCGAAAGTGTTTAAATCGTCGAAAGTTTATCATACTTTACCGTTGCACTAATTCACCCCCCCCCCCTCTTAGTGCCGCTCCGATCCTAACAACCTCGGCCAGCCCGTTTGTTTGGGGATATGCGACCGAGCTGAACCTCAGCTCTATCTCATAGGTCGCGCAGAACTCTTTGAACTGAGCACTGGCGAACTGCGTCCCATTGTCAGTGATGATGACTCTAGGCAGACCAAACCGAGTAACAATGTTCTTCCACATGAATCTCTCCACCTGACGCTCCGTGATTCCTGCCAATGGTTCGACCTCGACCCATTTGGTGAAGTAGTCTATCCCGACAATGATATATCTTTATTGCCCCAAAGCTGAGGGGAAAGGGCCGAGAAGGTCCATCCCCCACTGCGCGAAAGGCCATGCGTAGTCCACGGGCATCAGTAGTACCGCCGGCTGCCGGGGCGTTGGTGCGTGCCTTTGGCATGCATCGCACCTTTGCACATATGATCTTGCGTCTTGGCACATAGTGGGCCAGTAGTACCCTTGACGGAGTGCCTTGAACGCCAGGGTGCGCCCACCCATGTGCTCACCGCAAATCCCGTCGTGGATCTCGGCAAGAACTGACTAAGCCTCTTCGGGCTCAAGGCAGTGCAGGAGGGGGCGTGAATACGACCTCCTGTATAATCATTCGACGATTTCACAGTACCAGGCTTTGGTCCGGCGCAGGCGTCGAGCCGCGGCTTCGTCCTCGGGAAGGGTCCCGTAACGTTTGAATTGTAACATCTCCTGCACCCACGTTGTTGCTGGGCCAGCGGTGGCCACCGCTGCGACCATGATGGCGCGGGTGGGGAGTTCCTCCACGTTTGGCTCGCCCTCGGGACCCGATCTTAAGGCTAGTTTTGCCAGCGTGTCTGCCCGCTCGTTCTGGAGTCTCAGCACCCTGGACAATGTGAAGCGGGAAAAGTGGGCGGCGAGAGCTTTTACCTCCGCCAGATACTTCGACATGGTTGGGTCTTGGGCCTCATACCCGTCGGTGAGCTGCTCGGCTACCAGCTGCGCATCGGTGAGGACGTATGTCGCCCACTTGCATTTCGACGGCTAGTATAAGCCCCACCAGTAATGCTTCGTACTCCG
The DNA here is from genome assembly GCA_900464855.2 of Musa schizocarpa. Lineage (NCBI taxonomy): Eukaryota > Viridiplantae > Streptophyta > Magnoliopsida > Zingiberales > Musaceae > Musa > Musa schizocarpa. The sequence continues at coordinate 45,042,736 of LS990923.1, read as the reverse complement.
CCTCGTTGTTAGTGGCCTTGAATCCGAAGCGAAGGGAGCGCTCGAACAAGTGCCCATCGGGGGCTTCTAGCACCAACCCGCCCCCCGCACCTTTTCGGCCAGATGATCCGTCCACGTGGAGGAGCCATTCCGCCTTCACGTGTTCCGGATCCTCGCCCTCGGGCTGAGTCAGTTCTGAGATGAAGTCGGCCATCGCCTGTGCTTTGATGGTGGTCCTCGAGACGTATCAAATATCGAACTCACCAAGCTCTACCGACCACTTGAGGAGGCGACCTGCAAGGTCAAACTTTGACAAAACCTGCCGAAGCAACTGGTTGGTAATTACCTCGATCGGATGAGCTTGGAAGTAGGGGTGCAGCTTCCGTGCGGTCAATACGAGTGTCAGCGTTAGTTTCTCGATCGGAGGGTATCGCTCCTCAGGTCCGTTAAGGACATGGCTAGTGTAGTAAACCGGTAGCTGCTCTCCAGAAGCCTCCTTAATCAAGATAGAACTTACTGCATGCCGAGAGGCGGCCAGGTAGATACCCAGCTTTTCCTAAGGGGACACCGTGTTGGGAAATTCTTAGGGGCGACATCACATGCGCAACGGAAGAACAAGAAAACAAAATCCCCGATTCCCAAAGAGATGTTCATCGTCGTGCGAAGATTGGTACGCAAAAATCCGCGAAACATGAAACTACGTATAGAGTAGATTGTGTTACCTAGGGAGATTGTATATCCCTGTTTCCTTGCAGATCCTTAGGAGAGGGTGAAGGAGGTCAAGCGTCCTCCTCTCTAGTGGTGATCCACACAGTAGGGTTGCGACGACGCTCCTCAAAACTCCAGGCCTACTCAGAGGTGGAGATGGAGAGGAGAATAGGAAAAAGGCAAACAAAAGCTCTCTTGCCTATCGGGCTCTGAATCCCTCCTATTTATAGAGGTCCCCTGTCAAACCCTAATAGGTCCTCCCCTAGTGGGTATTGGATCTGCATCCAATAAGACAAGGGCTCTGTCGAATATCTTATATCCGAACCTCTATTCATCGCAATGCCTACCATATGTGTGTGACCCTCTAGGCCCAATATCGAGCTGGCCGTGAATCATACCTGTCAGAACTCTTTCTAACTCAGTGAATTATTATCTCTGTAATAATTCACTCGACTCATCGACTACGGACGTACTAGGCCACTACGCCGTAGTCCCCAAACGATACAGGGGAATCCAATCCATTGGACCTGTCTATCCTCACTTACCGTGTACCTATAGTCCCTCATCCATCTAATATCCCAGAGACTGTATATCGAACATGGTGTTGTCGGACCCATACGGTTTCTTCTCGAAGTCTCGCTCTAATCGGATTCTCCCAGAGAACTCTTTCTCTCTCAACCCAATGACCCCGCTAGGGATTTGTCCGAGCAAGAACACATGGGATATTCCTCTCATGACGCCGAGAGTGGATGATCCTCTATCGACACTCAATAGCCCTCGTAAGGTCGACTACCACTCCCAATGACCAGGCTGTACTAGATCTAGGACAGCCAAACCTATAAGTGCGTATCAAAGAGTGGAGCACTCATACAGGACATCCTTGGTGTCTCAAGTCTAAGGACCGATACACCACTAGGACTACTGGAATCGCTTGTCGACAATAAGGCATCATCAACCATCCAAAGATTCGTAAGCGGATCAATCGCTGAACTCATTCTCCAATGAGCACTTGTACTGTATCCCTAGTGTCCCTACACAAAGCAGCTATGAGACCAGCCGCATCCATCATATGGATGGGTATATAGCACACCGATCTGTCCGGGTTATCACGATATCCCTCTCGAAAACCTATGACCGGGATTATTTAGGATTTGTGTTTAAAGGTGAATCGATCTCACTATCGTGATCTCATCACGATCCGATTCCCATTGCACAAATCCAAGGACATCACAATATATGTATGCATTTATGCAATAGTTATAAAGTGATATATGCCAAAATATAATAAGCAAAAAGATTCTATATTAAGTCACATGTGCCATCACTCACGTGATTGGCTTGCTAGGCACCTATGACTAGCACACCGAAGCGAGGCGAGGGAGTGATGCCAAATGCTCCTTCACGCGGGTGAAAGCCTTCTTGTATACCGGTGTCCACTTGAAGTCCTTGAGGTCCTTCAGAGCCCGGAAGAAAGGGAGGCATCGGTTGCCCGATTGGGAGAGGAACCTTAACATGGCGAGGAGCCTCCCGTTCAGGCACTACACTTCCTTGATTGTCCGAGGGGCCTGCATGTTGATAATTGCCCGTACCTTTTTGGGGTTCACATCGATTCCCTTTTCATGTATGATGAACCCGAGGAATTTGCCCGAGTTGACACTGAAGGTGCACTTGGCGAGGTTGAGTCGCATGTTGTACTTTCGTAGTGTGTCGAAGGTCTCGGCCAAGTCGGACAAGTGAGTCGTAGTCGTGCGACTTTTCTCAATTATATCGTTGACGTAGACTTCCATGTTTCTCCCAATTTGGTGAGCAAATATTTTGTTCACAGTCCTTTGATATGTAGCCCCGGCGTACTTTAGCCCGAATGGCATAACCTTGTAGCAATATACCCCTTGGTTGGTGAGGAATGCGGTGTGCTGTTGATCCTCGGGTGCCATCCTGATCTGGTTGTAGCCGGAGAAGATGTCCATGAACGAAAGGCGAGCGTGACCGACCGTTGCGTCAACCAGCTGGTCGATCCGAGGGAGGGGGTAGCAGTCCTTCGGACGAGCACGATTAAGATCGGTGTAGTCAACGCACATTCTCCAGCTTCCATTAGGTTTCTTCACGAGAATTACATTAGATAACCAGCGTGGGTACTTGGCCTCTTCAATGAAGCCTGCCGCCAGAAGTCGCTCTACCCCTCCTTGGATGGCCTGCTAGCATTCGGGAGCAAGACGTCAGGGCTTCTGCTTCACTGGCTGCACGTCGGGGGAGATGCACAGGTGATGCTGAGATACCTCAGGGTCGATGCCCGGCATGTCCGCGGGTGACCAGGCGAAGGCATCGACATTCTCTTGGAGAAGATTGAAGAGCTGGGCTCGCTCCCGATCAGGGAGCTCCGACCCGATCTTGACCGTTCGATCTGGGCGTCCCTCCTGTAGTGGCACATCCACTGTAGGCTCCGTGGGCTCGGGGTGATGGGACGACCGTTTTGCTTCTCGGGGACTTCGAGGGGCAGTTCAGCCCTCCTCCTCTTGTGCAGGGAGACCGTGGTCAAGTAACACTGCCTTGACTCGCAGGGGCTTCCTCTGACTTCTTCGACCCCTGCACGGGTCGGGAACTTCACGCTCTGGTGATAGATGGAGATAACCACTCTGAACTTATTGAGGGTGGGGTGCCCCAGAATCGCGTTGTAAGCGGTAGGAAGGTCGACTACCAAGAAGGTTGTCATCACCGTCTTTGTCCTCGGTACCTCCCCGAGGGTTAAGGGCAAGGTGATCGCGCCCAACGGTGAAATCGATTCGCCGGTGAACCCAGTGAGCACTGAGCTTATAGGCTCCAGGGAGTCACGGAAGAGCCTGAGCTTTTGGAAAGCGTCCAGATAAAGGATGTCGACCGAGCTTCCCGTGTCGACCATGATCCTTTTTACTTGGGCGTTGGCGATCCTGGCAGCCACTACCAATGCGTCATTGTGATCGGGTCGCTCGACTATCTCAGCGGGAAACGTGACCTAGGGCCCGAGCCTGCACTCAGGGTCTTCGGCTACGGTAGCGCGGGCGTATGCTTTCCGCCCGGACATACTATTTCCCCAAGACGCCGGGCCGCCCGTGATCACGTCGATCTGCCTTTCGATGGGGCCCTCGAGCCATGGGGAAAGCTCTCTATCCTGCCATAGATAGCGGCCGAGGTGCCCTCTTCGAATCAGCTCCTCGATCTGTCGCTTCAACTCGTGGCACTCCTCCGTGTCATGCCCGTTTTGCCGGTGGAAACGACAATATCGTGTCTGGTCCGTGAGCTCCCGTGGGCTCCTCATCGGGTTGGGGGTTCAGAGCAGCTCCTTCTACTTTATCTGGAGAAATATCTATGTTCGGGATGTTCCCAAGGCGGGGAGCGGCGACCTCGGCGTGGATGGGTTGGACCGGTCCATCCTGCGCCTCGACGGGCCGGGTAACTGCCATCGTGGTGGCTCCGCCCGAGGTCTTTTATGCTCCTCTTACCTCCCCAACATCTAGGCTTCGGCCGCAACGTACTGGTTGGCTCGCTGAAGCATTTCCGAAACTGCGATGGGGGGCCGTTCCATGAGGGACCAAAAGAACCTAGAGGGACAGAGACCCACCATGAATGCCTGCATCAACAAAGAGGGATGAGCATTTGGCAAACCTCGGATTTCCATAGCAAATCAATTTACAAAACAGGAGAGGGGTTCATCCTCTTTTTTGTTTAGTCTAAGGAGCAGGGCGACGGATGGCTTCGGTCGGGCCAAAGCTAGGAAGTTGAGCTCGAACTCCTTGGCGAGCTGATCGAAGGAGGCGATTCCCCTAGTCTTCAAGCCGCTGTACCACGTGCAAGCTTGCCCCCTCATGGTCGTAGGAAACGCCATACACCTCAGAGCGTCTGAAGTTTCATAGAGCGCCATCTGAGCCCGAAAGGCGGACACATGGTCCGTCGGGTCGGTAGTGCCGTCGTAAGCGTCCAGGGAGGGAAGTCGAAAGTTCACGGGCACTGGCTGGTCCCGTATTTCAGCCGCGAACGACGACCCCCGGTGCGCCTCGTCCCCTCGCTCTCCCTTTGAGGCACGGACCTCCTTCTGTACTTCTTCAAGTCATTGACCGAAAAGGTGCAGCTGGGCCCAGAAGGAGTCCGTCGAGCCCGAGGATATCGTCTCCTGCTCGGGTCGACCGGCAGGGTTTTCCACTGCTTGATCTCCAAGGGGAAACACCCAGGTCCGAGGTGAGCCAGGGAGCTCCGGGGTGGTTACGTGAGCATGCGCGGATGGCTCCAGTCGACGCGTAGGCTGGGCTGCCGACGGGTTTGTTGATTGGGAAATGAGCGGGATAACAGTCTGCACCATTCCCACCAAAGTTCGGACATGATGGGCAAGGTCCTGGAAGGCCTCGATCGACATTGGTGAGGGGATGCTGGGAGCGCCCTCGGGCAGAAGCAGACCCGGGTCGTTGAACAAACGCTAGTAGCGTTCCGAGGTCATCTGCTCGAGGCCCGTCATGCGAGGGGTGCTCGGCCGGCACCAATGTTAAGAACAATCCCTCGGCTGGGGGTTCGTCGGGGTTAGTCTGAGGATCCATCGACATTAGGCCCTCCTTCTAGCACTAATCTGTTTGTGTAAACAACTTTATGCCATGGCCTTGGGGCCGACACGACTTGTTTCGAGTCCGAATGATGGGGATCGGCTCAAGGTCTCTCGGGGTTACTGATGTGGGCGACCGTGCAGATCGGATCACGTCGAGGCTTGTTGGGACGTCTCGCGTGGAAGGGTCCCTCTCCTCGCGCTGAATAGGAAGCAGCTCCGTCTTCGTACATGCATGCAGGTCGGGTCGAAGCTCGGCCCGACCCCTTCGACGATCAAGTCAGATGATATGAAGAGGTCTCTTTTGTGTGTGTTTGGTCCCCCCCCCTTTTTGCTCCTCTAAGGAGCGGGGTTTTTATAGGGTGACTTATTGTGTCCGATGTGCATGTTTTGTAGGGAGCTGGATCATACTCCTGGTCACGTCTGACAGCAGTGTTGGCGTGGTGTGAAGGGTTGGGCCTGAGCAGGACGTTAATGCGCCTCGGCCGTCGCTCCGGTCCGTTTGACCATGTGCTGTCGGGTCGATCGAGGCGTGAGGCATCGTCTGGGGTAGGTGATGTCACCCCAGTCTTGTCGTCATTATTACCCTTATCATTTACCATTCTCAACAACCTTGGTAAGAAGATAAGTTAAGAGCTGAGCCAAGGCAAAGATAGGGATTATCCTATTTAAAACCCCTACCTACCTTAAAAAACTTAGATGATTCCTCGTTAATCAAATAAGAAAATTTAGGAATAGAGATGCATATATCTAATAAATGAACACCTCGAGAAAAGCATGCAAAGCTTTGAAAATAACATTTTATAAAAGCCTATTATATTTTTTTCTAAATCAACTTTAATAATGATAAAAGGGTAGCAACCTCGTAGGCAACTGAAATATCATCTTGAATATTTCTGTCCAAGAGAAAAATAGATTGCTCCATGACAATTAAATCAGGTGAGAAGGGTTTGATCCTATTAACAAGGGTCTTGGTCAAAATATGATAAATAATATTACATAAGGAGATAAGTTTATAATCCAGAATGGCATTAGGATTAGGACATTTAGAGAAAAAAAAATAAAAGTTTGGATCCAAAGTTACTGCAAAAATAGAAGTACAAAGGAAATGATTAATGGAGACCCACGTAGAATTAGAAACTATGTTGAGATATGGTTTTCAAGTTTTATAAAAGTTATTATCAGAACCTAAGCTTTTATCATAACCCACTTTGGCTAGAGGAATATCCACTATATGAGTATCATCAAGTAAGTCAGATGGCTACACCCGTAAATCCTTAAGGACCTCCACACCTTCCACAATAGGCAAGCTCGATCCGATAGTTTCCAGTAAGAGGGTAAAAGGAAGATCTTGAAGTGGCAGGCTTAGAAATCTTATCACCAGCTCTAATCGGAATGGGGGACCGCAGATGCATAGGCTACTACCTGGGTTGTGAAGGAGGAACCATAGGGATAAAGGCATTAATGTCTATTTATGGGTCAGCAACTATTACATCATTGATGCCCACCTTCTAAGGTAGGATCTACACTTTTCAAGAGATCAAGAATAGAATCCAAAGAATTGGTTGTCACACTACCCGAGCCACCCCAGGAGGTATCTCTCCATTGATTGATTCATTAGCAAGCAAAAGCAAGAGCCACAACTTCCAAGATATCAAAAGTAGAATAATGAGAAATCTACTTGGAGGTAGTTTTCCCACTACCCAAGCCACATAGTAACCATCCATCACATCCTCCTTGAGGTACCCATGAATCTATAAGAATAGTCATCTACGGATTCTTGAGAGCAGTGTCTCCCTCTGCCTCACATGCTTCCTCAACAATAGCTTTTAGTGACATCGCATGCTTCTCCGACATTTTCTCTTACACTAACTAGCCTACTCGTCTCGCTGATCAACATAACGTTTTACAAATCATTATTTTTTTTAACTTTAATCAATGAACCATAGATATTCGGTTCTAACGCCCTTAGACACACCCTTTTGACAAAAGCTATAGAGTCTTCCAATCCCAAAGATGATTGCTCCGCAACCTACGAAGGATGAAAAAAAAAAGGAGACATATGGTAAGTGACTAAAACCATAGAACAAGACTTGACTCGAGGGGTTGGACAAATTCCCTAGTGTATCGTTTCCTTTCTAAGGTGAAAGATCTCTCGTTCACCTCGGATGACCAAGAAGAGAAGCCAGTTGGAAAAAGAGAATTTTCCGTGTCATCCGTGACCGTCACAAGGAAAATACCCGTTATAATCATCAATACGTTTGTGTCGGCCGCTATAAGAAAACACGACTTTTGTATTCTTGGTCTTTATGCTAGAAAAAATAAGGGCTCGCACAGCACGGCGGAGTCTATACGTCCATTGGCCCCTTTGCACAAACTCTTCGACTTGGGTTCCCCCACTTTTCCTAAATCGACGAAGGACGATACCGGACGAATCCACCGGTTTCCTGCGTTCTCCGTGATGGAATTGGATCAGTGGATCGCGAAGGTGAAGAAAGGGCAGCATCTGGAGGAACACGAGCTACAACTCCTCTGCGAATACGTACGCTAGGGCACCGTTCTTTTCTTGCCTAAGCATTTTCTTGCTTCTTGTTCTCTGTTTTGTATCCTAGATCTAGGTTTGATGCGAGGTTAGGGTTTCATGATATGCCCTCATATCGTATCTTTATCTTTTTCGTCATCAATCATTCGTTTGTCTGATTTGGGTTCTTGTTGTCTGATGACTCTTTCGTTATCAATAATTCGTTTGTATGATTTAGGTTCTTGTTATCCGATAGCTCTTTAAATTCCCAATATATCGATTTCTTTTGCAAGAAAATGTTTTGTTTAATATTGAGTGTTGCTAAAAACGAAAACCTTGAAAAATCTTGATTCTATAATGTGATAGATTGGGAAATAGGATGTAGGCATGAAGGAATGACCAGTTTGGTTGGATTACTCTAGATGCTGATGTTTCGATGTGAAACGAACAGCGTATGCATGGAGTAACAGAGCTATTCTAAATCATGCACACGTTTTGAAGCTATTGTTAAGGTTAGTTTCCCAAGTAAATGAGTGATAGGTCTAACACATAAATGTAATGTATAATTATCTGATGACAAATTTTTTTAACTATTTACGAGCAAAATTCAGGTCATGGTTTCTAAAGTTTCATTTCTTCTGCTTGGCTGAGAGCTAAGATTGATGGGAAAATTCATGGCTTCAGATTAACTGTAGTTTCAGGGGAAGTTGATATTTAATCAACCAACCTGATCCCCATCAATTACCTTCCAATTTTCTTCTTTAGCAATTACCTTTTATACTATGAGAAGTCTAATATCAATTATCTTTCAAATATCTCGATCGTTTCCCCTCTTAATTGTCTTTCTTAACTGCTCTGGCTACGCTGACTTTATATAAAAATGGTCTTCATTCTTTATTGCACTTTTAGGTTGTCCAAGTTAGTCCAATTTTAATAGAATTGTGCTATAGTGATTGTTTCAAACAATGAATCCATTGTTTGCAGAAAATATTTAGGAGAAATTTTCTTGCTTCAGTTGTTCTATGGACAACGTGAAAGTTTTTGAAACCAGTGTTTATAATTTCACATGCTAATGTCACTTCTCCATGTTGTTGTCGACATGCAGTACCTAATATTACGGTTGATCTCTTGTTTAGGTGTTATTGGCATCTGCATGACATCATGCTTCCAATTTAGATATGCAGAAATGTGTACTGATTCTATAATCTCTTCCAAAATATTTAACAAGAGATTTTATCCAAGAAAAATATAACATTTTCTTTTATCCTTAATCTGTCTTCTGTAAATGGTAGACTTTATGTTTCTGTAAATCATATTTTTTTTTAAATTTCTGGACTATTATTTTTATTCTAAACAGGTTAAGGAGATTCTTATTGAGGAGTCAAATGTACAGCCGGTTAATAGCCCTGTAACTGTTTGTGGTGACATCCATGGTCAGTTTCATGATCTAATGAAACTTTTTCAAACTGGAGGTCATGTTCCTGAGACAAATTACATATTCATGGTGAATTTCTCATTTTAAGAAAATTGAAGATTTTTTATGTATTTTATTATGTAAGAATACCAATATGAATTTATGGTACAAAATTTCCCTACATCACTGCCAGGGTGACTTTGTTGATCGTGGTTATAACAGTCTGGAAGTTTTCACAATTCTTTTGCTTTTGAAAGCCAGGTAAAATTTATATTGGTGTAATGTTGTTCGTTTTTTCAATCTTTTTTCTACTACATATATTGTATGCATGACTTTGCAAGAATCAGGAAGTAGATGTGTCAGCACAAGTTTCTGTTGTTTCTTTTATCCTATAAACATTTATGAAAGATAACTGTCTTCTCCATTCTTAATTACTTTGGAACTTTCTTTTTCTTAAACATGTATCTTCCCAATCTGAAAGTCCCAGCTGCTCCAAAGTCCAAACTCTTAATCATTGCACATCTTATTTGAAGAGCAATTAATCTGTGATATTAACTCTTGTAGTGTTCATGATCATTTTATTTTGGGGTGGTTGTAGAAGATAAACTTTAAATTCCTTTTTAAAAAGCCCACTTCTTTCTTCATTTTTCTCTCCCTTTTTCTATCCTATTCATTGTGCCACTTTAACAATGAGCGGCATCAATTTTTAAAAAATGAAATATAGCATATGGTTTATGGATGCCACCTTCAGTGATGGAAATTGGGAACAGATAATTATGTTTTATGAATTTTTATGTTTGTTTAAATGATCTATATGTGAGGAATGTGTCACTTTCTAAGTTCCAGATTCAATTAATTAACTTTGCATTTTGACATTCTTGTTGTATGCCAAATTGCTTTGCTAGGTGCCACTAAAGATGCATGCATATCCATCCATTGGCTGATGCTATTCAAACTAATTTAACATTAGAGATGGTTTGTAGGCCTAATTATGAGTTATAATGCCATCACAAGCTTTCCTTTTGTTATTTTTTATTTAAGATCACTATTGAAATACTTGGTGTCAATTTTTCATTATGTTGTATTTTGGAATGTTCTGATTCTTGCATTTCTGATTGAATTTGTTCACAATAAAAGTAATTATTCTTGTACGCATAACATCAATTTTTAGACATTAGTCTTAGGCTTCTTTGAACATAATCTTTGACTTCCTTGGTGACTATTATTTATTCTAATGATGTATCTTTTATGTTTCTATTGTTCTAAATAATAGAATCTATGTCTAAATAATCTTTTTTATCTTTCTTATCTTTGGCTATTACAGCCTTTTCATTGAGAAGAACATTGAGTATGATTTAATTGAAAATTTTATCTTCTTTCTAATCAGGTACCCTGCAAATATCACTCTTTTACGTGGCAATCATGAAAGCAGGCAATTAACACAGGTATCCAATCTTTTACTGTGATGATGATTATTATAGGCCCCAAGACTGATTTTTATGGTAGTTGAACTTTTACAGAGTTTATTTTAAAATGCATGTCCTAGTTGATATTTATTTTGCCTTGTTTAATAGCATCTCTTCTCTTCATGTTTTATTGTTCTTGATACAATGTTATTGGACAATCGAAACAATTTGTATGATTTTTTATCCTGTTTATTGCTGATGATGAATGTTTCTCTTAGGTGTATGGATTTTATGATGAATGCCAGAGAAAGTATGGGAATGCAAATGCATGGCGGTATTGCACAGATGTTTTTGACTACCTTACTCTATCAGCAATCATAGATGGAACTGTAAGCTTGTTTTCTTTTTAAGTGCTTATATTTATGTCAACATAGCAATTTAACTTTTTTCCTCCCCCTCATATTATTTGTTACTAAATAACAATATGTTTGAATATATCTGTTTTTATTGTAAATGCATATATCTATATTGACATAGAAATATAATTTTTTCTCTTCCCCTTGTATTATCAGTTATCCAATATCATGTTTCAATATAGGTGCTTTGTGTCCATGGTGGCCTTTCACCAGATGTGCGAACAATTGATCAGGTGTGCTTTTTCTCAGCATTAACAGTTTCCATAAAGTTTTTGGTTTGGCCCTTTAATTCCTTTAGTTCATAATTTATTTTATATTATGTAAATTTGTCAAATTTTTATTGGTTGCATTATGATTCCACAGTGATTCTTCTAGGCTAACTAAGGTCTTTGTTGCTTCCCATAATTATCAACTTATATTGTGAGAATAATCAAATGTCACTGCAACAGCAAACAGCGGACTATATACTTTATCTTGGTTTAGTTATTGCCATTTTTATGGCCTGAAACAACTTGCTGGCGCTTATGGTACTACCAAAATAGAAAGAGCCACAAACAAAAAAAAAAGAATCACATCAGGTGATTAAAAGAAAAGTCCAAGTCTATGTAAAACAGCTTCTGGGAGTGTGTCCTTTACCTACTAGCAGTCTCTTTCACTCGGTTGGTTCTTTTGTGACCCCATTTCTGGTTGTTCTTGTTTCTATTCTCTCCTGCTCATTTACCTGCACCCCTTTTCTCCCAGTATCCTTGTTACTCCCATGTGGAAATGTGCTCTTTGTCACACTATGTACTTGGCAGTAATCAAGTTTTTTTTATAAGTTAAAAATGCACATCGATTCCTTGTTCCAAGTGTATGATATACCAGTAATGGATAGATCAATTAGATTTATTACCTCTAGCGGAATCATGAAGCCATCCACTTAAGGTTCATGATATGGAATCAGTTTTAAGATTGGTTTTGGAGTTGGTGCTAGTATTCAATTAGCTGTATTGCATCATGTTTTCAGTCTCTTTCTTTTTCCGTCAAATAACAAGAAGTTAATATAAAAAAAATCCAAACTGGATTCAGTTATGCCAGGTAAACAGTCTATTCCCTCAGTTAGAGTCCATGATAATCAACTAGATTTGGCAGAACGTCCTGACCAATCAGGAATTAGATATCTATTGATCTGAACCAAAAGGCTTCCTATTTGAAATTAAGGTAAATTTCAAATCCAGATTGCATTCAGTCGTGGCACATAAATCATTCTATCCCTTTAGCTAGAGTCCATCATACTCTAGAATGTCTTTTTGATTTGAATTGAGAGGCAATCTGTTTGAATTTGAGGTCAATTTCACCATCCTATTGCATCTAAGGGAAGACTCTGATGTTTGACATCATCATATGAGGTTGTTAGCCTAATCCAACCCTTTGATGAAGGACCAACCTACTAGTTTGTAAGAAAGACAACTAAAAAGTACATGACAATTCAATTTTAAAGAGAATTTTTCTCTTCAAATGACATTTTTTGACATGAAACACAGGAGAGAAATGGTAGTCCAAGTATTAAACAGAAAATTTACATGCTGATGTACGAAGTCATGCTTGTGCATTGTTGTTATGAAAAGGAGCTAGGGTGCTCGAGCGAGGCGAGGCATAAGCACCTTGTATAGTTGCTAGGCGACGCGCTTTAGTGAAGCACTGCTTAGGCGCTCGCCTGAGCCCAAGCGCCTCAGGTGAGCGCTTGGTTGGCAATCAAACCAGATAGTCAACTCTGGTTTGATGGAGCAGTACCTTGGTTGGTTCAATCGAACCAATTAAGCATAGAATAGTAACTTGGTTCAATTGACCCAACTAATCACAGTAAATAGTAACAGTAAACCCCCTTGTGACCCTCGACCTATAAACCCTAGGTACTTCGCCACCCTGACTTACCTTTGGTCCTGTCGCTACCTCTGCTGCTGAGGGACGGGTCCGAAGCTCCCATTGCTATAGCTTTCGTGCACAGTTTCCTTTGTCGTTGCTACTTTTGTCTGCAGCTCCTTCTGCCATCAAGGGACAGGATCATAACTTCCTCCACCATCGACAACTTCCTCTGCCCCCGATGTCACTGTCTGTAGCTTCCTCTGTTGTCGATGTCATTGTTTGCGGTTTTTTCCCTCGTTGTTGTTGTCATTCATAGCTTCCTTCATCGGCATTGTTGTCGTCTAAAGGTTCCTCCACCATTGCCCTCTCCTTCCTCACATTCTACCGTCAGTGACTCTTTTCCTCCCTCTTTATTATTATGACCATTATTAACAATGGATTAAATACTGTTGACAATGAATTGTTAATCCTTAACTGATATTAAAACTATTGTTAAGTGTTAACTACTATTATGATATAATAAACTAAAATTGATATCAATCCTTAAAATTATTAACCTATTTAGAACTAATTCTTATTTAGAATTACTAATCCTTATTTAGTACTGTGAATAATTATTTAGAATTGTTATTAGTCCCTATTTAGCACTGTTGATCTCTATTTTTTTAGAATTGTTATTAGTGTTTCAGTATTAATAGCAAGTGTACAAAGCAATCCAGATGATTCATAAAAAAAATCAAGAAATACAATTATCTTGCTTGGAAATACAATTATCTAAAGGATCCTAGAGATCCTAATGTATTTACTTGTATCTTCTGTGAGAAGATTACTAGAGGTGACATTTTTCGTGCAAAACAACATTAAGTAGGGAACTTCAAGAATGCATCAACATGCAAGAAGTGTCTATTTGATGTAAAAGAAGAATTGTTGGCTTATATAACTGAAAAAAAGACACAAAGGAATGAATCTTATGGTATTTTATTCAAGGATGATGTTCAACATATTAGAGATGATGAAGAAGAAGATTATTCATAAAGTATTAATGTCAATTGGAAAAGAGTATATGACAGAAAAGAAAAATAAGTCTTGATTGTTAAGAAGGGTAAAAAGGGACTGATAGACATGTGTATCAAGGATCATGGAAGCAACAATGTCAAATAAGAGCAAAATTAAGACAAACAAATATAAGTGATGTTTGTGATAAGAAAATAAGGGGAAGAACAATGCAACATATTGCTCACTTTGTTTGTCAGGCTGGACTTCCTCTTAATACTTGTCATTTGGATAGTTTTAAAGAGATTATTGAAGCAATTGGAAGATATGGTGAGGTATTAAAATCTCTAATTTATTATGAGTTGTGAGTTCTATTATTGTAGAAAGAGTTGGATTATACAAATGACTTATTGAAGGGCCACAAAGAATCATGGGTAAAGCATGGTTGCTCTATTATGTCAGATGCTTGGACCGATAGGAGACGTAAGAGTATAATTAATTTTACGATCAACTGTTCTTTAGGAAACATGTTTGTGAAGTCAATATATGCATCTTCTTTTATGAAATATGAAGAAAAGATATCTGAGTTGTTTGACAAGTTTATGGAATAAATTGGTGAACAAAATGTTCGTCTAAATTATAATCAATAATGGAAGCAACTATATGTTAGTTTGTAAAATTTATCTTTTGAATTTTTAATCTTTAAATTGCTTTATGTCTTCGATTTAAATGGAAAAATTGTGTAACTCCCGAGTCTTATCAATTTTGTTATCATTTGTTTTAGGTAAATCACTTGAGGTAAAAAGATAACACTTGTATTGAACTCTATATGCGACACATTGCATTAATCTAATGCTGGAAGATATTGGAAAGATTCTTGACATTAAGAAGACTTTAGAAAGAGCAATCTTTGTCTTTGGATTTCTCTATAATCATATCGGGGCTTTGAATATGATGAAATAATTTATAGGCAACAAGGAATTGGTAAGAATTTATAGGCAAGAAGCAAATATGGACAAAAGAAGCGGAAGGCAAGAGGGTCAGTGATATTATCTTAATGCTGTCCTTTTGGAATCTTATAGTTTATACATTAAAGGTAATGAACTTTCTTGTTCGAGTCCTTTAGTTGGCAGATAATGAAAAGAAGCTTGCAATGAGATATATTTGAGGCTATGGATAGAGCAAAAGAAATAATTCAAAAGTCTTTTGATGAAAATGAAGAAAAGTATAAGAATATATTTGCAATCATTGATGAAAGATGGGATTGTCAACTTCATCGTCCATTGCTTTAAACCTAGAATTCTTTTTTATAAGAACATCTTCATTAAGTTGTAAAGGAGTTATATAAGTGCATTACAGGATTGGTTCCAAACCTTGAGGTGCAAGATATGATCATATGTGAATTATCTTTATATAAGAATGTCGATGATCTTTTTGGAATTCCTGTGGCAGTTTGATCTAGGGCAACTACTCCCCAGGTATTTATAACTTTATATAATTAATTTCATGTATAGTATGCTATTGTTAATAATAAAGTTCAATAGAGTTTATTTGAAAATTTCACCTCGAACTTGTAGTAATTGATTATCAAAATTCTTAGTATGACTCATAGTTCTACAGATTGTGAGTGAACCTGGAGTGCCTTTGAACATGTAAGTTTATAAGAATATTTTTATTTTAATTAATCTATTCTTTTTTAGATATATATATTAATATATTTTTAATTCATATGACATTATAGATTCATACAAAAAGAAAAAATCGATTAGAATATCAACAATTATATGATTTTATATAAAGTAAAATCAAGCACTGAAAGCTCATTATGATTTGTGAAATAATATTGATCCATTCTCATTACAATATATTGATGATTCAAATAAATGGTTGGTGGGGGAAATGATTACAGACTTGCAAGATGTCGAAGATGAGTTTGTATTTGAAGATGATAGCTTGATATGAAGAGATATGGTAAGAGCTTCATGTGTTGGAGATTACAGACATATACAAGATAGATGACGAAATCAAAAATGGATGCAAAAAGCCTCAAGGTCACCTACTATTGTTGAAGAGGAGAAACATATTTTGATGAAGATGGACAAGAGGAAGAGAGTTGATGATAAGTTTGAGAATGACGATGTTGATTATGATTATGATTGAATTTGATGTAAAACTTTATTGTTTTGAGTTTTTTGATATTTTTGTTATTCGAAGAGGGACAATATGACTTGGTATCTCATATCTTTTCAATTTAATATCATATTTTTATTTATATAATCATATTTATCAACTATATTTTATATTTTAATATTCTAGAACATCTTGCTTTGCTTGGGTGGGCACATAGGAGCGCGTAGCGCCTTGGGCATTTTAGAACCTTGGCACTTAGTACTTTTAAAAACACTAGTTAGAATCTCAGACCCTCATGGTAGGTGTAGAATCAATATAAACCTTTTCATCATGTGGGATCTTTGGGAGTGTCTTAACTGTTTTGACAGAGATTATATATCTCATTAATGTTTTTAATTTCCTTGTGGTTAACAGATAAGGGTTATTGATCGCAACTGTGAAATTCCTCATGAAGGTCCTTTTTGTGATCTTATGTGGAGTGATCCAGAGGAGATTGATACATGGGCTGTCAGCCCTCGAGGTGCAGGTTGGCTCTTTGGATCAAGGGTGACAGCAGAGGTAAACAAAAATTTCTGGGTTGAAATTTTAATTGATTTCCACTGATCAAGAGTTTCATGTTTGTTCTGTAGTTTAATCACATAAACAAGCTTGATCTTGTTTGTCGGGCACATCAGCTGGTCCAGGAAGGCCTGAAGTACATGTTTGACAAAGGGCTTGTAACTGTGAGTTCATCGGTAGCATAAATAGTGCTTCCCATGTTAATTATGGCAGAAAGTTAGCTAATTTTTAATTAGTTTTTTCAATTTCTTAGTTGTGACTTTGATCTTGCCTCTTAGCTTCCTGAACTCTGATGTCTGAAGATTGCACAATTCTTGGTCTTCAGGTTTGGTCCGCGCCTAATTATTGTTACAGGTGTGGGAATGTAGCTTCCATATTGAGTTTCAATGAAAAAATGGTATGATATTGACCTTTATGCTTTAAATGGTGTTCTGCCTTTTCTACTTTTTTTTTTTTTTCATTCCTTGCACCTTTGATGTTTGTTAAGATTTTTGCATTTAAGTTTGTTATCAAAATTTATGAATGTGGTAAAACTTGTGGAGGTGCTTGAGTGATTTCAAATTTCCGTGTGATCCAAATCAAACCTGTAGAGGAAGAAAGCTACCTTTGATGAATGGCACTTTAACTATGTGATCTGAACAGTTGCATTCCTATCCTTTAACTAACTATTACTTCATGAAAACAGGAAAGGGAGGTGAAGTTCTTCACTGAAACTGAGGAGAATAATCAAATGCGAGGGCCGAGGACGGGGGTTCCTTACTTTCTTTAAGGCAGATGACAGATTGTTTGATTTCATTTCTGTACCTCGTAAATTCATGCCACAGACATGAGTGTGAACCTGTAAGATGAGCATTGTAAGAGTTGGCTTCAGATACGTTGATTATTGCTGATCAGATCCTAACATATGTTGGAAGCTGATTGGTTTAGCTGCATATATTTTGTATTATGATACTTGCTACAGCTGTTTCTTGCCATGTATGTCTTGACTACGCCATTTTCTTGCCATTCAAAGGTTAGTACATCTTGTTGACGAAATTTCATCTAATGAAAAATTTTTCAGGGGTCTATTTTTCAGTTGTCACTAAATTTAGTTGTTATGTTGAACATCATTCCTATTTCCTGTGATTCTCTAAAATAGATTGTCATAAAATATAACTTAAAATCTGGTTAGTGCATATAATGCAGGCTACGTGGTGGAGGAAATGATGCAGGTTCTCATGGTGAAGAAAAAGCAGGCCATTATGCTTGAGGTCAGTGTGTGAACTTTTCTTGTCATTAAGGTTCTGTTTATTAAGCGAAACCTAGGTAGAAAAATATTTACCTTTTATTAAACTGAGATGACGGAATATAACCTTAGCCTCCTTAAACCATCTTATGCAATGTCCTCATCTGGCCAGTCTATTTAAACAGTAGAAATAGTATCCCAACCACATAGGGGTTAGATGCATGCATTTGATGCTCCCCACAGGCAAAGTGAAGGACGAGATGAGTCATGACACGTTTCTCTATGCCCCCATCCATTAATTTGAGGGCCACAGAGTCAATGCATGTACAATGAGTCGTACATGCATATAGCTTTAGCAATTTATCATAAGAAGGCCTTAGTATTTGGTTTTTATTGGATGACGTTTTCATAATTAATTTTTCTAAGAATTTTTTTTAAAAAAAATTTATACTACCTTTGAATCGGCTATTTCAAGTCGTAGATCCATTGGTCGGTTTGGGTTCAGTCTGACCATCATGGTTCGAGTATGGTCAATTCATGGGTACGGGTTGAATTAGTGTATGTCTGAGCATAACATAGAGTGTAATACAAGTATAACTCGATTGTAATCAAGGTTTTATCATCAAACAAATCTAAATTTTTTTAGAATTACTAGCACATGATTATAAGATATTTAGTTTTATTTTTTAAATTTCTTATGATCTTAAGGTGAATAAATTTTTAAATAGGATATCTTTTGGTTGAATTGATGATCGAGTGTAACTTGTTAAATTTTTATCAAATATTTTTAATTTTTTTCAAAATTACTAGGTGAAATGATAATATGTTTAGTATTATTTTTTTATTTTTATATGAATTAAGGATGATTAGTTTTTGAAATGAGATATCTTTAGGTTAAATTTGTGAACTCTATTGTAATACGATTGTAACTCGAGATTAACTCTTTAAATTTTTATTAAAATCATTTAATTTTTTTTAAACTATTAGTATGAGATGTAATATATTTAATATTATTTTTTATGAATTTAGGATGATTAATTATTCAAATAGTATATATTTATGTTGAGATGTAGTATCATCGACTATAAAGGAGAGGGAGGTGGATGAGAGAGAAGAGGAGAGATCCAAGAGAGAGGGAGGAGGCAGCAAAATGAGACAAGGAGGTGGTGTTGGAGTGAGGAGGCAGTATTATTCAGGCTAAATCCTAAATGTTCTAAGTCCAATAATGGTGGGTGACATAATGCTTGAAATCCGAACACAATGCAGTCCAACTGACTGCCGAAAGAAAAATTTTGTATCTCATCTTATATCTCATCATACCAACTCCTATATAAATATGATGGAAAGCTTGGCATCATCTTTCCAAAAATGAAACATTTAATCGTTTCCCGTAAATCATCCTCCTCTTTATCCTCTCTCCATATCATAATCTGTCAATCTTGTACTCTGCGTGGTCACGACGTTACGAGCTCGCAAGCCTTGGAGAAACGCCCGGTTGGTCGTCGCCGACACGTTGTCACCCGCCGGGCGCGCGCTTTCGGCACTCCAAGCTCACTCTGTCGACAAGTGGGAAACGTTGCAGGGCACAGGAGTCTCGATTCTGAGGCAGAAATGTGTGGAAAAGAAAGCTAGGAGCCTCGAGAGAGGGATTCTGCTTGCGTTAAGAAGACGGCTCACGAGCTTAGATTCTACTTCTCAGGCATAGTAGTAGTATATGCAGGTATCTTATGTGCCCTGACGAGCTGATCATACGACCAAGTAGCAGACAGCAGTAATCCCTGATGAAGTAACGCACAGGCACAGTTATGTGACGTCCGGATAAGTTTACTGTATGTCATGGTGCTTGACTTGACTGTTTCCTTAGATCTACTAGCATAGCTCAAGGACGAGATGTACTGCTCAAACCTTGGATTCACTCGTGATGTTGATATGTAACGAGCTCTTCTGCGAGGCTGTCGCGGAGAAAGGCCGGAAAGCACAGTCAGAGCAGGAGTAACAAAAGTTGGTGACAAACAATAATGCTGGGGTTTAGCTGTCAGGTGACTTTTTGGTACGTGCTCCTAAAACCAACACACAGCTTCCTGAACCTACTCAAAAAGACTTGGATTTGGTTGCACAGTGGTAATCGATGTTAGCAGTCTTCTCTTTATGGAGACTTTTGCTAACATAACGATGCATGGCGCTCCAATGCATAGAGAGAGGGAGGGTCCAATGCTCGTATAAACGTGTTTATGAGGTTGACGTCTGAGAGAGAGAGAGAGAGAGAGAGAGGGACGACAGTCCTATGGACACACTGTGAGTCGGTCTTCTTCATGTCACTTCCTCGTTTTCCTCCATTCTCCCAGCCCAACCCAGAAACCGTCACACCCTCATCGCAACTCCCAAGCCATCATTCCTCTCTCTAGTGATCTCTCAACATCACAAGGCAAGTCCCTCGGAACAGAGTTCATATTGTGTTTGTATCTCTTTGCTTCTCCAACGGTCTACTCCTTGGCTTCTTCTACCAATGGCCTCGTCATTATCATCGTCACTACCATGTCCTCTGTTCTTTCTCTTCCTTCTCTGCAACACCTCTCTTCTCCTTGTTGTTGGTGGCCTGAACAGCGAAGGCACAGCTTTCATCTCCTTCAAAGCAGGCATCAGGGACGACCCCGCTGGCTCCCTGCGAAACTGGAACTCCTCCGACCAGGACCCCTGCTCCTGGAATGGGATCACATGCAGGGGAGGCTCAGTGGCTGCCTTAAGCCTGCCCAAGAAGAAGCTGGTGGGCTACCTCTCCTCTGCTCTTGGTTCCCTCCGATCCCTCAGGCACGTCAACCTCAGGAACAACAGGCTCTTCGGCAGCCTCCCCGCCAGCCTCTTCGCCGCCCGGCAGCTTCAAAGCTTAGTCCTTTACGGGAATTTCTTGTCCGGTTCACTCCCGCCGGAGATTGGCGAGCTTTTGTACCTCCAAAGCTTGGATCTTTCCGGCAACTTGTTCGCCGGCCCGATACCCAGCTCTTTGATCCACTGCAAGCGGTTGAAGGCCCTCGTCCTGAGCCACAACAACTTCACCGGTTCCTTGCCCCTTGGATTTGGTGGCAGCCTTGCAGAGTTGGAAAAGCTTGATCTTTCTTACAATGGATTCAGTGGCCCGATTCCGACTGACGTCGGTAATCTTACTAACCTTCAAGGAACGCTGGGTTTGTCCCACAACAGGTTCTCTGGCTCAATCCCGCCGAAACTCGGCAATCTGCCGGAGACGGTCTACATCGACCTCACCTATAATAATCTCAGTGGGCCGGTGCCGCAAAATGGTGCTCTGGAGAACAGAGGACCGACGGCTTTCATCGGAAATCCTGGCCTTTGTGGCCCGCCATTGAAGAACTCGTGTCCTCCCGAAGTGCCATCGTCAAACCCCTTCCGTCCCATCAATTACTCACCTCCGGCACTCGAGGGAAATAGCACGCACAGTGGAAGCAGCAGCAGCAGACTGAGTAACGCTGCAGTGATCGCAATTGTGGCGAGTGATGTGGTCGGAATTGGTCTGATTGCATTGGTGTTCTTTTATTTCTACTGCAAGGCAATTGCTTCAGTTGGGACCAAGGAAGATGGAGAGACTTCTGAGAAGAGGCCAAAGGGCAGGAAGGAATGCAAGTGCTTTAGGAAGGAGGACTCTGAGACCTCACCGGACAGTATCGAGCATCATGAGCTAGTGTCACTAGATAGGAATGTGCCATTTGATCTTGATGAACTTTTGAAGGCATCGGCATTTGTTTTGGGGAAAAGTGGGATCGGTATCGTCTACAAGGTTGTGCTGGATGATGGACTGACTTTGGCTGTAAGGAGGCTGGGGGAAGGAGGATCACAAAGGTTCAAAGAGTTCCAAACCGAGGTGGAAGCGATTGGAAAGGTCCGACATCCTAATATTGTTACTCTAAGAGCTTATTACTGGTCGATCAACGAGAAATTGCTCATCTATGATTACATTCCTAATGGCAACCTTTCTGCCGTGATTCATGGTATGAGCTCTGACGACTATCTCTTCTTCAGATTTTGATGAGTTTTGCTTATGCATAGTGCAGATGATTTTTGATCTGATGAATTATATTGATAACCTTGGCTGTAATTTATGGGGGGTTGATCCATTTCCAACTTCATTCCATAAAATCTTCAGGTTAAACTATTTCTGAAGAGAGATCATTGTCTAGAACTCGATATGCTGCCTTTGTTGGGTACTTGTTTGCATCTTTAGATGTTATAATTTAACATAGTTACTACATTAAACTCTCACTTTCCTGTTCCTCAAGCTTATCTTCACCTTGTAGTCTTTTCTTCTGTTCGAGATGAAGCACCCTTTTATATCGCTCGAAGGTACCAGATTGGAATACTAAACAATTATACCAGCACTTTGGCATGCTAGTATAATTCACGTCTCTAGAGAAATTTGGCTGATGTTCCTATTGTTCAAATTTTATATGCACACTTAGTTCTTTATTTTAGTGTATTTCTTGGTACTGTGGCTAATTACAGGGAAAACTGGAACAAGGAATTCTACACCACTATCATGGGAAGTACGCTTGAAGATCATGAAAGGAATAGCAAAGGGTTTGGCTTTCCTGCATGAAATTAGTCCAAAGAAATATGTTGGAGATCTCAAACCGAACAATGTACTACTCGGACCGGATATGGAACCTTACATATCAGATTTTGGGGTTGGACATCTAGCTAACATAGCAGTAGGAGGATCTCCATTTCTGCAATCAGACAGAATAGCTATTGAGAAAATTCAAGGCCAACACTCAGATGTTGCATTCGGTCCCATCATGAGTAAAGGATCAGGTTATCAGGCTCCTGAGGCGTCGATGATGCTGAAACCATCTCAGAAGTGGGATGTTTACTCGTTCGGAGTAATCCTATTAGAACTTATTTCCAGCAGGTCTCCACTTGTTCTTCTGGATACGGTGGAAATGGATTTGGTTAGTTGGTTTCATCTATGTATCGAAGAGAAGAAACCCCTCTCAGATGTGTTGGACCCTTTTCTAGCTCAGGAATTGGATACAGAAGATGAAATTATCGTGGTGCTGAAAATTGCTCTTGTTTGTGTTCAAGCTAATCCCGAAAAGAGGCCGTCAATGAGGCATGTCACTGATACTCTCGAAAGATTGATCAACAGAAACTAGTGGTGTGCTCAAGGACCATGAAAACTGCAGTCTGAATCCAAGAAGTGACCGCTTTCTCCATTCCTTGCATTGTTGATCATTCTCTGAGTTTTCTGCAAAGATGCTGTGTTTCCAAGTGCCAATCTGTTAAATCATTGGAGTGTGCCACCATGAAAGAAGAATGTTAACCAAGCCAGGTGAGGGCTTTGCTGTTCATTAGCTCAAATCTGAGGCATATCTTCCTTAGATTATCTTGCCATGTTTTTAGTGTGCCTTAATTGATCAATAATGCTTGTAACCATTATTATTCCAGGTCTTTATTTTATTTGGATCTTGCTAAATTTCATTATCATGGCATTTTACTGAAGTCGTGCTACTTCGCAATAATATAGGACATGTTTCAATGGATGTAGAATAGGGAGTCATTGCTTCTTCTCTGATGATAAACAATGTTGATATAGCAGACCATATTCTTTCTGATTCTTGAATGGCGGCCTTGCCTTTCTGTCAACCATGAACTTTTTAGTATGGGCTCACCATCTTGAATGGTGGACTTGCCGTTCTGTCGATCTCAGCCCTGAGGGCTCACCATCAAAAGCTGTGTGGACCAAAAGAGTTCTTAGTTCCATTCACCCATGGAAGCTTGTGCACTTCATCATGAGCAGGTTTTCTTGTCTGGATTCTAGCACTGTTATGGGAAGGAGATCACTATTGCTATCTGATACAGCATATTCTGATATTCACTGCACGGATACGTAATCCGTAGGCTACCACGGTGGACCTGGCACGATGTTCCAAAGCCAACGTAATGCATTGAGCCGCCTGTCATCCATGTCGCTGGCACACTGCATCAACACTACTCGAGGCTGTACGGAGTGACAGTCCCGTCCTGAGCTACTCTAGAGGCACAAAGCAATGGTGCACCCGCGTCCCAGCATACGAGCTGACCACCCATAGCAATGGTGCCTTTAAACACTTGCGTACGAAGACGTCGACGATCATTAACAACTAAATACGTTAACACACAGTAATAAGTATAAAGCCACCCGAGGAACAACGTCGGCGTCGGACTAGAGATGCACACACACACACATCAACTCTCCCATCTCTAACTTTTGTTGACTTAAGCATCTGAGGGGTCGAATCGGGAATCCCCCTATCGATTCTGACCTATGTGCAGGCACCCAACGAATAGTTGAAGGAGTGATCTTCAGTCTCCACTTGGTGATATTGTGCACTCGGGACAGGCTAAGTCATGCTGACACCTTGGCCACTACATAAAAGTACAAAATAACAAAATATTTTTGACGCTAGAAGGAGGGCCCATGTCGCAAGAATGTTAGCCTACGACCAACCTCGACGAGCATCCTAGAGAAGAGACACATGCAACCCCTTCCACTTTTGGCCATGGGGGATAGCTCCCTCTCCCTCAACACGTAGATGAAAATGTTGCATCCTCGACCCCGAGTTGCTACTAGAGGTTGTTTAATGACCCTGGGCTCTCCCTCACCAGGGCGAGCATGGGATCCTTCATCGTCTCCGTCGAGGCGTTCTTTAGCCTCACCCATCAGGTCCAAGCTTTGATTGGGATGATGCAAACCATCATTCCCCTCATCCCCCAACTTGCTCAGCCGACATTGTCATCACAACTGCCATTGCCTGCGACCCCACCAACTCTCTCCCTTGAGCCTCAAGACCCTCCCACGATCGACCAATGACCCTGAGCGACGAACGCTTGCCCACCAAATGAAGAATAGTTAGGAGGCCAGAGATTGATGCTGGAGTGTGGTACCCTAGAGGCCCCATGGGCCACCGCGAGTTGTCCAAAGTTAGACACTCTGTCGCCTAACTCAGTGAACTCTTTCAGGGCTCAACTGCACTTGGTTGACTGATGCCTAGATGAGGTCCAGAGAGAGAATCACAAGTCAAAGGAAAAACATGGGGAAGACACCTTCGAGGGATATCCTTTTGTCCTAGAGATCCAGGATAAGCTGATTCCCCTCAATTTTTTCCTCCTGACATTGGAGGCCTACGATGGCATCTCCGACTCGGTGGAGCATGTCACCGCCTTCCGGGCCCAAATGGGTCTATATGGAACATCCGACGCTTTAATGTGTTGGGCCTTTCCCACCACCCTCTAAGGTCCGGCTCGGATGCAATACAATAGTTTGAGGCATTCTTAGGTCTCATCCTTTGATTAACACGCAAGAGAGTTTGAGCTCAATTTCTTAGCCAGTGCTTGGCCCAAGCCATCTATGGTCATGCTTCATAGCTTAAGCTAGAAGGACGACAAGCCCCTTTCCCACTTCATCACCCACTTTGCCATCGAAATCAAGGCAATCCCTGAGGCCATCGATGACTGTCCTAGAAATGCTCTAGCGAGCGAACTGATACATGGCGGCCGAGGCATTGGTGGTCGAGAAGCGCTAGGACCATAATAGACACCACGTTGTCATGAACTTAGCTGGTTTTGCCTAAGTCGTGCGGCACCCTTGCATGTTCGTCCGCAAAGGTCAGCCTCCCCGAAGCCTCCCATGGTCCCTTAGGACCCATAAAAAAGAGAACAAGACAGAGAAAACGCCTCACTCGGGATCCACAAGCAAACATCTCCAAAAAACACTTTATAGACAATGCAAATTACAAACAGACTTTACAAGCTCTGAACAGTTGCACAACAAAGGGTAAAATGGTCCATTATAGATCAAAAATCTCTCACACATGTCCACATGACACAACCTTTATTTACAAGCCTAAAGTGGCCACCAACCCAACTAAAATGTGACTATTAAGCCTTCGGCCGTCCCTCTACATGCTGTACAAAGTATAAACATACCAAAAGACATAGACATACATAAGCATTACATCAAACATCCTGTTTAGAAGTTTGTACGTGACATTCTCCCCCACTTATTTCTTTGATATCCTCGTCGAAGCCTTTGTCGACACTGCAACTCCTCGCCTCTGTTAAGTCTTCAATCTTCTACTTCAGCTACAATGCGTCTCTTGGCTCCCAACTGCTCTTCGCTACTATTTTTGAGTAGTCAAACCTTTGATCTTCCTCGTTGCTTCAACTCGCCAATGACTCTGACTCTAGTGTGGGGTTGGCTGAGTTGTGTTGATCCTTGTTGGTTCTTGCGGATCCTCCAGATGAAGGAAAAGACCATCCTTACTACGCCAGTCTCTCAAATGCCTCATGCTGTTTGAACTAGGTGGATGCTTGTTGGAGCTTTTAATGAGCATCGTCTCGCAAACTTCTGAAGATTTGGGTCCTTCCTCCACAAAATTTGCTCATTGACTCATCTTTCACTTAGTTGTCACATCCAAGTAGGTTCGCATCACTTCCACTTTCGATTGGCATTTCGTTGGGAAATGAAGCAGACAATCTACTCTTAGTAACACTGATCACCATTGGTGAGGATTTGACAACTATTGTCTTCCATTATCTTCGAAGGGTCTTTGAACATATGCAGATCTCCTTTGCTGGATAGATAAGAAAATTGGGGTACTCGGTTTCGCCCATTCTCTTAAGAGTTGAGAAGGCAAAGGTTACTTGACTTCGCCCACCTCCTCGAGGTTGTACTCCATGCATCGAGTTGGTTACTAGCCTTCGCCTGCTCTTTGCTCACACTTCTGAAGCACTTGAAGTGTTTGCACTCCTTGCGTTGAGTTAGCTACTGTGATTCACCTTCTCAATGCCATCGAACTTCTGGAATGCAGGAAGTTTTCACCCCAACTTGGAGTAATTCTCTAATAGATTTGGTCGCCTTTGGGATTGTATCGTCTTCTCTATCAACCCTGCCGCCTACTCCCCTAAGTAGCGAAGGTACAACACCGCGTACTGACTACTTCGTTCCTTGGTCATGCACTCTTGCATGACCCAAAGTCCTTCACTTTTGGCTATCTTAATAAGAAACTCATTGACACCGGTCTTACGAAGTTCCTTGGCCTCTGCCCTTCAGCCTTGTCTCGGTAGTTGGAGTTTGCCTCTGCGTGCTCCACCTCCTCGGCCCCTTTCACGACCAAGCGCTCTCCCTCCATGAGAGCAAGGGATCAATGACTTTTACAGAAGTCCCGCCTCTGCGGTACCATGGCGCTGCCATGCCCATGGCACTACTATCCATCGCCTCGCATCTGCATCCCTTTTCTTCACAATCAGTAGATATGCCCCTGTGGTACTCCTCCGAGTCCACCTCCATTCTAACTGATGTTTGATTTTGGGTAGCTAAGTCCCTTTGGACTCGTCGTTGCTTCCTCGCCCCTTTCGACCCTCTGCTTCAACACCTCTGTGTTCTCCAAGCAGCTCCCTTTGGTTGATGAAAAGACAGACAACAACTCCCATGCATGGCCTCTGCCATCACGTTGTAGGGTTTGCACCGATTCTGTTCTCCTTAGCTTCCTTGGTAGCAACGTTCGCTTACTCGACCTTGTCCTTTGACTTGTCGGGCTCTCTTAAGCGAATACGAGCTCTGGAGCAGTCCAACTCTCCAGCTGCTTCGATCATACCGTTGTATGATCAAGTCCCTCCCATGGGACTCACTGGTACTTGCATTCAAACTTTTCCCTTGGTGGAACACAGCCCCCATATGCTGATGACCAAGGCTTTCATCCGATGCAAAATTCGATGCACGCACGGAAGACCCGCCTCTGCGGTACCATGGCCTTCACTCCTTGAATCCATAGCCATTCTTACCGTCGTGTTGTTCACCGAAGTGGAGCTTCCAGTAGCTCCCGATCATACCTCTGTATGATCTAGTCCCTCACAAGGCTAGGTTATGTGTATCGCATTACCACGAACTGTTCCACCACTATCCGTTGCACCATATCGCCTCCTGGTGACATCTCTATTGCATTCTGATCCTTGTGGGATGAACTCGAATTGTGAACCATTCATGTGTAGCCTCTGCCAATACATCGCAAGGTCTCTTCCACCTTCGATTTTGTTCGCTCCTTTGGCAATCGACCTTCATCCACCCACTCTTGGGTCACACCAAGATGAAGCACCGCTCTAGGATAGTCTGTCACCTAGTAGCTCTCAAAGTCCCTTGACTTCGCTGCAATTAATGCACCATTGTTTGGATCCTGGGCCTCTACCCCTACCAGCACAATCTTCGCTGTGCACCGCTTCCTTTATAGTAACTTGAATGGCAACACTATGGCATATTCTTCAAGAGTACCCGCCTCTGCGTACTCTTGCCCCATGCTAAGGCCTTATGAACCCAACTTCGCCTCCGCAAATTGAGTCGCCTTAGTTCCTCCATCAAATGCTCCTCCGAGATAAAGTGCATGTGCCTAGAAGCTCCCTTCGTCTTTGGCACCATGCAAGATGAGTCCGCTCCGTCAGAATGAATGACCCATGGAACAACATGATCCTACTCTTGCCTCTGCAAGAGTTCATGTCCTTGACCTCTGTCCAAGGAAAGCACTATGCCTCTGCTCCATGTTTCATCTTCTATGCTGGCTCCCTTCATGCGGCTTGGGTACTTCGCCAAGTTACACTCAAGTTGTTCCGCTCCTCGTTTTTGCATTGAGTTGATGGTGGCCCTCGCGTCCACCATTCCATGGGTCAGCCCTCCCTTGAGTCTGATCTCCATATCGACTCCAAGTGTGCCTTCATTTGTATTGCTTTGGGTCGCTCCCCCACTTGATCTCGTAATGCATCCACCAATGCATTCTCTCAAGCGAGATCATGCGACGACTCCTCACCACTTGCTCAGTCCATTGAGCTTCGTGGAGTTGTTTGTTGAGGTACTCCTCATCAACTTGTGAGGTTCGTCCGACATGATTCTCCCTCTGAAGAGCCGGGACTTATCCCTCCTGGATTGTTGGGTCCAGCCCATATGTGGGCTTGGACAATTGGGCCTATTGAGCCCAAATCAACAAATCAAAGAAATAAAGAGAGAAAGGGCAAAATTGAGTGAGAGAGTAGTGAGCGTGCAGCGTGCACACTGAGCGTGCAGCGTGCAGCGTGCGACGTGCAGAGAAAAGGGGAGAGAGAAATAGAGAGAGAAAGATTAGGTTTTTGAGTTTTCTGCTTAACGATCGGTGGCTAAACATTGTCAGTTTCAGCCCAAATTTTATGTGGAGAATCCTTGCAGTAAACTCTACAATCCTAACGGTGTTGATATGCAGTTTACCCTCTCTAAGGTACTTTCCTACGATATCCACTCCGTGAGACCTAGAATTCTTTTTGAGAAGATCCATCCTATGTGATGAAGATATGCTATTCTTGAGCCAAGATCTATGATCTTGATGTTATTCTGATCCTCTAGTTATTCTAGAGAAGACCTACTGTAAACCTGTTATCATTATTATTGATAGTGAAAGTTTGAGGTGGACTGCGGTCCCGTGGTTTTTCCCACATTGGGTTTTCCACGTTAAAAAGATTTGGTCTCACTGTGTGATTGATTTATTGCTCTATTGTTTATGCTGTGCTGATTGATTTAGCATTTTGACATCAAGTTGGTATTTTGATGAGGAACCTATTTTGATACACAAAGAGGGAAAAGAATTATTCCGCATTAACAGGTTTCTTCCCAACAAGTGGTATCAGAGCAACAGGTTGTTTGGTGCTAGTTTTCTTGTGTGATTGAAATGGAGCAGTCAGATGGTATGATTAAATTGAACTCATCAAATTATTCAACTTGGAGGCGTATGATGGAAGATTTGCTTTATTGCAAAGATTTGTATAAGCCCATCAAGGTTAAAGATAAACCTTCTACTATGGATGATGAAGAATGGGAAGTTCAACATAGAAAAGCTATTGCCTATATTAGAAGATGGATGGATATAAACTTGTATGAGCATATTTCAGATGAAACCAGAGCTGATGTTGTATGGCAAAGGTTAGAAAACCTTTTTGCGAAAAAGACTGTGGGAAATAGAATTTCTCTCCATAAAAGGCTTGTAAATTTGAAGTATAAAGATGGTGGTGGTAACATTGTTAAGCACATAAGCCTATTTCAGAGTCTTGCAAACAAGTTGGTTGCTATGAAAATGAATATAGATGATGAGATGCAGGGATTATTACTTCTCAGCTCTTTACCAGAAAGTTGAGAAACGTATGTGGTGACTATTTGTAACTCCACGCCAGAGGGGACTCTAACTATAGATATGGTTAAAGACAGTTTGCTAAATGAAGATGCCAGAAGGAAAGAACAGGGTGAATCTTCTTCTGGTGCATTTGTTACTGAAAAACAAGAAAGACGTGGAAGAAGTCATAACAGAAATCCACATGGTTATAGAGGAAGATCTAAGTCTAGAAGAGATATCAAATGTTTTCACTGTAATAGGCCAGGTCACATGAAAAAAGAGTGTAGGTTTTGGAAGCGAGAACAGAATGAAATGAAGAAAAATTCGAAAGAGACCAATACAATTGCTGCTGAAGGTAATATCACTATTGTCTGTGATGAAGGTTGTGTTAGCCTTGTAGCTCAG
Source organism: Musa schizocarpa (assembly GCA_900464855.2). Lineage (NCBI taxonomy): Eukaryota > Viridiplantae > Streptophyta > Magnoliopsida > Zingiberales > Musaceae > Musa > Musa schizocarpa. The sequence goes on along the minus strand of LS990923.1, from coordinate 45,012,402 downwards.
GACAATAATTGGGTAATTGACTCTGGTGCTTTATTTCATGTTACTTCTCATGGTGATTTCTTTAGATCTTACTGGTGATTTTGGTAATGTCAGAATGGGAAACAATGGTACATCTAAGATTGTGGGTATTGGAGATATTTGCTTGGAGACCAGTATTGGGAGCAAATTAATACTCAAAGATGTAAGGCATGTTCCAGATATTCGTCTTAACTTGATATCTACAGGTAGACTTAATGATGAGGGCTTTGCACATTATTTTGGTGAAAGTAAATGGAAACTCACTAAAGGTTCTCTAATTGTGACAAAAGGAAAGAAGATTAACTCTTTTTATGTCATGGAAGCTAAGCTACACAAAGGAGAGATTAATGCAATTCGAAAAGGTGAAAGTATAGATCTTTGGCATAAGAGGCTTGGACATATCAGTGAGAAGGGACTTCAAACTCTTGCTAGAAAGCAGTTCTTACTAGAGTTGCAAGGTACATCTCTTAAATCTTGTGATCATTGCTTAGCTGGAAAAACACATAGAGTTGCATTTCAGACATATCCATCATCTAGAAGATCTGATGTTATTGATTTAGTTCATACTGATGTTTGTACTATGCAAACTAGAACTCTTGGAGGTGCTCTTTATTTTGTTACTTTTATTGATGACCATTCTAGAAAAGTGTGGGCTTTTGCTTTGAAATCTAAAGACCAGGTACTCGATGCTTTCAAGGAGTTTCATGTCAGTGTTGAAAGAGAAACCCACAAAAAACTAAAGTGTATTCGATCGATAATGGTGGCGAATCTGGGGGTCCTTTTGAGAATTATTGCGGTTCCATGGTATCGGGGCTTGAGAAAACAGTTCCTAAAACTCCTCAAAGAAGCGGTGTGGCGAAAAGGATGAAACAGAACCATTGAAGAAAGGATTAGGTGTATGCTTTCCCACAAAGTTACCAAAGTCATTTTGGGGGAGGCTATGAGAACTACTGATTGACTGATAAATCTTTCTCCATCGGTTCCTCTGCAAGGTGATGTTCCGAGAGAGAGTATGGAGAGGAAAAAGATATATCTTATAATCATTTGAGAGTCTTTGGGTGTAAAGCATTTGTTCATATTCCCAAAGATGAGAGGTCCAAGCTTGATAATAAAGGCAAAAGCATGTATCTTCTTGGGATATGGTCATGAAGAGTTTGGGTACAGATTATGGGATCCAAAAAAAACAGAAGATTATTAGAAGCGAGAGATGTTGTGTTTCTTGAAGACCAATTGTTTGATGATGGTGATAATGTTGAGAAGCCAAAAACCTCTGTTTATATTCCTTGGAGTTTGGGTCCAGTTCCTTCACCAGAAGTTCATGATGATCATGGGGGAGATGAACAAGAAGATTGTGGTGATAATACTAGTGATTATACACCTACAAATTGATGATGCTGAACCAACTGAACAGGCACCTCCACCACCAGTTGAGATTCCATTGAGAAGATCCACTAGAGAGCGACAACCCTCTACCAGATATCCTCCACATGAGTATGTTATGCTTACTGACGGGGGAGAGCCAGAAACTTACCAAGAAGCTATTCTACATGAGAATAAGAGTGAGTGGGTTAAAGCCATGCAAGAAGAGATGAGATCCTTGCTTGAGAACCACACCTATGACTTGGTAAAGCTGCCGAAAGAGAAGAAAGCTCTCAAGAATAAGTGGGTTTATAAATTGAAGACTGAAAATAATAGCTCACAACAAAGATACAAGGCACGACTAGTTGTGAAAGGATTCAGTCAGAAGAAAGGTATTGACCTTGAAGAAATATTTTCTCCGGTTGTGAAAATGTCCTCTATTCGAGTTGTTCTTGGTTTGGCTGCCCGCTTGAATTTAGAAGTTGAGCAACTTGATGTAAAAACAACATTTCTTCATGGTGACTTAGAAGAAGAAATTTACATGGAGCAACCAGAAGGTTTCAAAGTCAAGGGAAAAGAAAATCTGGTATGTAAGCTTAGGAAAAGCTTATATGGACTCAAACAGGCACCTAGACAGTGGTACAAGAAGTTTGATTCCTTTATGATGAGCCAAGGGTATGATAGAACCACATCTGATCATTGTGTGTTTATGAAGAAATTTTCAGATGATGATTTTATTATTTTACTGCTATATGTTGATGATATGTTGATTGTTGACCATGATGTTGGAAAAATTGAAAAGCTTAAAAGAGAGCTAAGTAAGTCTTTTGCCATGAAAGACTTAGGATCGGTGAGACAAATACTTAGCATGAAGATTCTTCGTGATAGGAAGAAAAGAAAGATTTGGCTATCTCAAGAGACTTACATTGAAAAGGTTCTTGAAAGATTCAATATGAGTAAAGCCAAAGCAGTTTGTTCTCCACTTGCAGGTCATTTCAAGCTGAGTTCAAAACAATGTCTTACAAGTGAGAAAGAAAAAGAAGAAATATCCAGAGTGCCTTACTCATCTGCAGTAGGCAGTTTGATGTATGCTATGGTTTGTATTAGGCCAGATATAGCTCATGCAGTTGGAGTTGTTAGCCGATTTCTCTCAAATCCTGGAAAGGAACATTGGGTAGCAGTGAAATGGATATTAAGATATCTAAGAGGTACTTCCAAGTTGTGTTTATGTTTTAGCAATGATGAACCTGTGTTAGAAGGCTACACAGATGCAGACATGACAGGTGATACTGATTCCAGAAAGTCCACTTCAGGATTCTTGATGACATTTGCAGGAGGAGCAGTCTCTTGGCAGTCTAAGTTACAGAAGTGTGTTGCTCTATCAACCACAGAAGCAGAATACATAGCAGTTACTGAAGCCTGTAAGGAAACTTTATGGATGAAAAAGTTTCTACAGGAATTGGGCTTGAAACAGGAAGTATATACTGTTTACTGTGATAGTCAAAGCGCCATTCACCTCTCCAAGAATTCAACATATCATTCTAGATCCAAGCATATTGATGTGAGATATCATTGGATTCGTGATGTGCTTGAGATGAAAGAATTACAGTTGGAAAAGGTGCATACCAATGAGAATGGTTCAGATATGTTGACAAAGTCTTTGTCTAAGGAGAAGCTTGAAGCATGTAGGCGAAGAGCGGGCTTGGTACAGGCCACCATATGAGCTGGAGGGGGAGAATTGTTGGGTCCAGCCCATATGTGGGCTTGGACAATTGGGCCTATTGAGCCCAAATCAACAAATCAAAGAAATCAAGAGAGAAAGGGCAAAATTGAGTGAGAGAGTAGTGAGCGTGCAGCGTGCAGCATGCACAGTGAGCGTGCAGCGTGCGGCGTGCAGAGAAAAGGGGAGAGAGAAATAGAGAGAGAAAGATTAGGTTTTTGAGTTTTCTGCTTAACGATCGGTGGCCAAACGTTGTCAGTTTCGGCCCAAATTTTATGTGGAGAATCCTTGCAGCAAACTCTACAATCCTAACGGTGTTGATCTGCAGTTTACCCTCTCTAAGGTACTTTCCTACGATATCCACTCCGTGAGACCTATAATTCTTTTTGAGAAGATCCATCCTATGTGATGAAGATATGCTATTCTTGAGCCAAGATCTATGATCTTGATGTTATTCTGATCCTCTAGTTATTCTAGAGAAGACCTACTGTAAACCTGTTATCATTATTATTGATAGTGGAAGTTTGAGGTGGACTGCGGTCCCGTGGTTTTTCCCACATTGGGTTTTTCATGTTAAAAAGATTTGGTCTCACTGTGTGATTGATTTATTGCTCTATTGTTTATGCTGTGCTGATTGATTTAGTATTTTGACATCAAGTTGGTATTTTGATGAGGAACCTATTTTGATACACAAAGAGGGAAAAGAATTATTCCGTATTAATAGGTTTCTTCCCAACATGGATAACTATCCCATTGGAGCAACATCTCTCTTCGTTTCGGAGACCACCATCCCCTTGGACTACTCCGATCTACTGAACAAACTATGCATTGTTTTGCCTCCTGCAAACACCCTTGCTAGATTGCGACTCCACGTCAATACAGCCCCCGCTGCACCACTCAAGGCCTAGCAATATGCTGAACTCGTTGCACACTTCAGCCTCCTACGGACGTATCCTTTACATGCCGAAAAGAAAGTTTCAATGCTCCATGGCACCGAGTTTCGGTCGCCTTGGGATGGCCACGAACATTCCATCATCCGCATACAAGCCCATGCATGAGTACTAAATTCTTCGAGCTAGCAATTCCCCTCACCTCTGTGAGCTTTGTATATCTCTTTTGGTCGTTGAGCAACTCATTCCACCTTGCATGGTCTCATCCTTTACCAAGCGCCTCGCTTGCTTTGAGCACCATCAAGTATGGTTGTCAACGTTGAGCCGTAGCTCAAACTCAGCTATCCCAACCTTTGTGCGCTTCACATTCTTCCAAGCTTGTCTGTTCTCGTGGTGCCTCTTACGCGAAGGGTTGGCCATTCCTCTGAATGCTAATCTCAGATGCCCGCTCCTCTGAGCGACTCCTTTTCCCTACATCTCCATGCCCATTTTCCCTCAAACGGTTGCGCGTGTGCTGACTGCCCTCAACGCTGCCCCGCTATGTCCCCCATGTTTGCATGCTAAGTGTTTCTATGAGTGCTTGTCCCGCTCTGATACCATCTGTCACGAACTTAGCTGGTTTTGCCTACATCGTGCGGCACCCTTACGTGTCCGTTCACAAAGGTCAGCCTCCCCGAAGCCTCCCATGGTTCCTTAGGACCCACAAAAGAGAGAACAGGACAGAGAAAACGCCTCACTCGGGGATCCACAAGTAAACATCTCCGAAAAATACTTTATAGACAATGCAAATTACAAACAGACTTTACAAGCTCTGAACAGTTGCACAATAAAGGGTAAAATGGTCCATTACAGATCAAAAATCTCTCACACGTGTCCACATGACACAACATTTATTTACAAGTCTAAAGTGGCCACCAACCCAACTAAAATGGGACTATTAAGCCTTCGGTCGTCCCTCTACATGCTGTACAAAGTATGAACATACCAAAAGACACGGACATACATAAGCATTACATCAAACATCATGTTTAGAAGTTTGTCCGTGACAACATGGAAAAGCCCCAATCCTATAGAGCAAATATTGGAGCTCCCCCTTAACAAGTGCCAAACAGATTGGATTGTGAAGATTGGCTCCACCCTCCTAGAGAAGGGCCAAGTCCAGCTCATCAGTTTCATGACAAAGAACGTCAATATCTTCGCCTGGTTACCCAAATACATGCCAAGAATTGATCCCAACATCATGCAACACCACTTAAACATCCCTCTCGAGGCGCGACCAGTAAAGCAGAGGCCTCAAAAGTTCGCCCTTGATCGACAAAAGGTGATCAAACATTAGGTAGACTGACTAACATAAGCAAGGTTCATAGCCGAGGCCAGATACCCTCGGTGGCTATCCAACATGGTCCTTGTCAAAAAATCTAATGAAAGATGAAGGATATGCAATCTTAACTAAACATGCCCGAAGGATTACTACCCCCGCCCGAGGATTGATCATGTTAGTCGGCATGACCTCAGGGCACGAACTCCTCATGTTCATGGATGCCTTCTTGGGCTACAACCAAATCCATATGGCCCCTAAGGACCATGAGTATATAGCCTCCATCATGGACAGAGGGGTCTACTATCACAAAGTCATGCCCTCCGACTTGAAGAATTCTGGTGCAATATCTCAGAGGATGATAAATCAGATGTTCGAATATCAAATTGGGAGGAACATGGAAGTATATGTGGACATGATCGTGAAGAGCAAAGTCTCCAACACCCATCTAGGAGACGTTGCTGAGACATTCCGAAAGCCCAAAAGGTTCAGTATGCGTCTCAACCCCATCAAGTGCACCTTCGGAGTCAGCTCGAGCAAGTTCCTCGGCTTCATCATCCATCAAAGGGGCATATGCATGAATCCCAAAATGACCCAAGCGAAAACTAAAATGCAGTCCCCTTAGTTGGTCAAGGAAGTCCAACGACTCATCGAGAGGTTAGCCGCCCTCAATCGATTCCTATCTCGGTTAGGAGACAAATGCCTTCTCTTCTTCCATGTTGGAAAATCTGAGTGACATCATATGCATAGCGAACAAACAGAAATAAAAATCTCGAAAAAAAAAAAGGGTTTCATCGTCATGCATAGATTGGTACACAAAAATTCATAAAACTAAAAAATATATGTGAGATAGTTATGTTATCTAGGGAGATCATATATCTCTAAATTTCCATAGATTTATGGGAGAGGATGAATGAGGTCAATTGTTCTCCTCTCTAGCGGTGATTCATATAACAAGGGCTGCGAAGACTCTCCTCGAATCGTTGTCCCAATCTCCATATACCCAAATAGGGGATATTAGTTGAGGAGGAGAAGGAGAGAGGAGAATACGAGGTGACAACAAAAAAGGCCTAGCCTATGACTCATTGTTTTCCTCCTATTTATAGAGGCCCCCTATCAACTTAATCCAAATGGATCCTGCCCTATTGGGTATTGGATCTCTATCCAACTATCCAAGCCTCTTAGACTAGTGGGCCTCTATCCAATAATCTCTCATTAGCTCTTATTGGATCTCATCCATAGGATCCAATAATTCAGGAGCTTATTGGATATCCAATAAGATAGGGGCTCCAACGAATATCTCATATCCGAACCTCTACTCGTTGCAATACCTACCATATGTGTGCGACTCTCTAGGCCTAATATCGAACTTCTCGTGAGTTATATCTATCAGAACTCCTTTAGGCTTAATGAATTATTATATTTTTTTTCATAATAATTCACTCGACTCATCGACTACAGATGTACTAGGTCATTACGCCATAGTCCCTAAACGATATAGAGGAATCCAATCCTTTGGACCTATATGTCCTCAGTTACTATATATCTATAGTTTCTCATCCATCTAATATCCTAGAGCTCATATATTGTGCATGGTGTTGTTAGGCCGAAATGATTTTTACTCGAGTCTTGCTTTAATCGAATTCTCCCTAAGAACTCTTTCTCTCTCAATCAGAATGACCTTGGCTAGGGATTTGTCTAAGTAAAAACACATGAGATATTTCTTTCATGACATCGAGAGCAGATAATCCTCTATTAATACTCAATAGTCCCCGTAAGGTTGGTTGTCACTCTCGATAACCAGTTATACTAGATCTGGAATTTCCAAACCTATAAGTCTAATATCAAAGAATAGAATACTCATACAAGACATCCTTGGTATCTCAAGTCTAAGGACTAGATACACTACTGGGATAACGGAATCACTGTCAAATAATAAGACATCATCAACCATCCAGCATTCCGTGAGCAGATCAATCAGTAAACTCATTCTCCAATGAGCACCTGCATTATATCCTTAGTGTCCCCACATAAGCAGCTATAAGACCAACCGCTTTCATCCTTAGGGGGGTGTTTCGCCCGCGGGAGCAGCGGTGGCGGGCGCCGCTACCCTTGCAGATCGTATATCCCTGTTTCCTTGCAGATCCTTAGGAGAGGGTGAAGGAGGTCAAGCGTCCTCCTCTCTAGCAGTGATCCACACAGCAGGGTTGCGACGACGCTCCTCAAAACTCCAGGCCTACTCAGAGGTGGAGATGGAGAGGAGAATAGGAAAAAGGCAAACAAAAGCTCTCTAGCCCATGGGGCTCTGAATCCCTCCTATTTATAGAGGTCCCCTGTCAAACCCTAATGGGTCCTTCCCTAGTGGGTATTGGATCTGCATCCAATAAGACAAGGGCTCCGTCGGATATCTCATATTCGAACCTCTATTCATCGCAATGCCTACCATATGTGTGTGACCCTCTAGGCCCAATATCGATCTGGCCGTGAGTCATACCTGTCAGAACTCCTTCTAACTTCAAAGAATTATTATCTCTGTAATAATTCACTCGACTCATCATCACTACTGGACGTACTAGGCCACTACGCCATAGTCCCCGACGATACAAGGGAATCCAATCCATTGGACCTGTCGTCCTCGCCATCCGGTGTACCTATAGTCCCTCATCCATCTAATATACCGGAGATCAGATATCGAGCATGGTGTTGTCGGACCCACACGGTTTCTTCTCGAAGTCTCGCTCTAATCCAGATTCTCCCGAGAACTCTTTCTCTCTCAACCCAATGACCCGGGCTAAGGATTTGTCTGAGCAAGAACACATGGGATATTTCTCTCATGGCGCCGAGTGGATGATCCTCTATCGACACTCAATAGTCCTCGTAAGGTCGACTACCACTCCCAATGACCAGGCAGTACTAGATGCAGGGGACAGCCAAACCTATAAGTCTGGTATCAAAGAGTGGAGCACTCATACATGACATCCTTGGTGTCTCAAGTCTAAGGACCAGATACACCACTAGGACTACAGAATCGTTGTATGACAATAAGGCATCATCAACCATCCAGCATTCCGTAAGCGGATCAATCAGTGAACTCATTCTCCAATGAGCACTTGTATTGTATCCCTAGTGTCCCTACATAAGCAGCTATGAGACCAGCTGCATCCATCATATGAACGGGTATACAGTACACCAGTCTGTCCGGTTATCACGATATCCCTCTCGAGTAACCTATGACCGGGATTATTTAGGATATGTGTTTAAAGATGAATCAATCTCACTATCGTGATCTCATCACGGTCCGATTCCCATTGCACAAATCCAAGGATATCACAATATATGTATGCATTTATGCAATAGTTATAAAGTGATATATGCCAAAATATAATAAGCAAAAAGATTCTATATTAAGTCACACGTGCCATCACTCACGTGATTGGCTTGCTGGGCACCTATGACTAGCAATCTCCCACTTGACCTAAAGCCAATCACCTATATGTCTGATCCCCATCAGACCCCTGTGACGCTCAAAACAAATCTGAGACAACGACTTTGTTAGTGGATCTGCAATGTTATCTTCGGATGGAACTCTTTCCACTACTACATCTCCTCGGGTCACGATCTCTCTGATAAGGTGGAACCTCCTCAGAACATGCTTAGATTTCTGATGAGACCTAGGTTCCTTTGCTTAAGCAATCGCCCCGTTGTTGTCGCAATATAGGGAGATCGGCTCTTCGCTACCCGGCACGACTCCCAAATCTATGATGAACTTCTTCACCCAAACTCCCTCCTTTGCTGCATCTGATGCAGCAATGTACTCCGCCTCTGTGGTCGAGTCAGCAATGGTATCTTGCTTGGAACTCTTCCAGCACACTGCTCCTTCATTCAAGGTGTACACATACCCTGAATTCGACTTGCTATCATCGACATCAGATTGAAAACTTGAGTCAGTGTAGCCTTCAACCTTAAGGCTATTACCTTCATATACTAGTAAAAGATCCTTAGTCCTTCTCAAGTACTTAAGGATACACTTTACTGCTTTCCAGTGCTCCAAGCCTGGATCCGCTTGATACCTGCTCGTGACACTCAGAGCATACGCTATATCAGGCCTAGTACATAGCATGGCATATATGATAGACCCTATTGCTGAGGCATAATGTATCATATCCATGTTCGCCCTTTCTTCTGGAGTCTTTGGGGACATACTCGTAGAAAGCGATATCCCATGTCTCATCGGTACGAGACCTCTCTTGGAATTTTTCAATGCCAAACTTTTTGACAATGGTTTCTATGTACCTGGACTAGGACAAGCCAAGCATCCTCTTAGATCTATCTCTATAGATTCTAATCCTCAAAATATAGGATGCTTCCCCTAAGTCTTTCATGAAGAAGTGTTTAGATAAACAAGCCTTTACTGTGGATAGCATTCCTATGTCATTCCCAATGATCAGGATGTCATCCACATATAACACCAAAAAGGTGATAGCGCTCCCACTTACCTTTCTGTATACACAAGGCTCATCTTCGTTCTTAACGAAGTCATAAGATCTGATTGCCTCATCAAATCTTATGTTCCAACTTCGGAAAGCTTGCTTTAATCCATAAATGGATCTAAGCAACCTACACACCTTATCTGGACAGTTCTTGGACACGTATCCCTCAGGTTGCATCATATACACCTCCTCCTCAAGGTTCCCATTGAGGAATGCGGTTTTCACATCCATCTGCCAGATCTCATAATCATAGTGTGCTGCAATAGCCAATAGAATTCTGATGGATTTTAGCATTGCTTCGGGTGAGAAGGTTTCGTCATAGTCAACACCTTGCCTTTGACGATACCCCTTAGCCACTAGCCTTGCTTTATAGGTCTCTACATTTTCATCTACTCCGATCTTTTTCTTAAAGATCCACTTGCAACCGATGGGTACAATACCTTCGGGCGCATCAACTAGGTTCCAAACCTTATTGGAGTACATAGAATCCATCTCCGAATTCATGGCTTCTTGCCACTTCCCGGAGTCTATACTCATAATAGCCTCCTCGTAGGTCTGAGGATTAATATCCTCTGCATCCTCTCCTCTAATATGTCCCACATATCTCTCAGGAGGATGGAATACTCTATCAGATCTGCGTAAAGTTGAAACTTGTGTATTAGGTACCTGAACAGACTCGGGCTGTAGAGTGGTGCTTGAGCTTGGTTCTTCAACCTCGCTCAATTCTATCATTCTCCCACTATCTCCGCCAAGAATATGTTCCTTCTCAAGGAACACTGCTCTCTTAGCTACAAAGACCTTTTTGTCCTCGAGATGATAGAAATAATACCCACAAGTTTCCTTGGGGTATCCCACAAATTTGCATTGCTCTGTCCTTGATTCTAACTTATCGGGGTTGTGTCTTTTAACATATGCAGGGTAGCCCCAAATCTTAACAACCTTAAGATCAGGCTTCTTCCCTTTCCATATCTCATATGGTGTAGACACTACCGACTTAGTTAGAAGTCTGTTCAGAATGTACGCTGCGGTTTCTAGGGCATATCCCCAGAATGAGATGGGTAGGTCAGCAAAACTCATCATGGACCGTACCATATCTAATAATGTACGATTTCTCCTTTCAGAGACACCATTGAGCTGAGGTGTATAAGGAGGTGTCCATTGGGATAATATCCCATGGTCCTTGAGGAACTGAGTGAACTCTGTACTTAAGTACTCACCTCCTCGATCTGATCGAAGAGTTTTGATACTCTTTCCAGTCTGGTTTTCCACCTCATTCTTATACTCTCTGAATTTCTCAAAGGCCTCGGACTTGTATTTCATTAAGTACACATATCCATACCTTGAGAAATCATCAGTAAATGTAATGAAGTAGGAGTAACCTCCAATGACATGGGTTGACATGGGTCCACATACATCACTATGTATGAGTTCCAACAACTCAGTGGCTCTCTCTCCAGTTCCACTAAATGGAGAGTTGGTCAGTTTTCCACGAATGCAAGGCTCACAAGTTGCATATGACACATAGTAGAATGGATCTAGATATCCATCATTTAGCAACTTTTGAATCCTTCTTTCATGGATGTGACCTAGCCTACAATGCCACAGGTATGCACTGTTCAACTCATCTCGTTTCCTTTTGAATACATTTACATTCATGATATGTGGAGTGGTGTCTAATATAAATAAACCATTATGCAATGTTTCTTTCATGATGATCTTATCATCTAATAATATCGAACAACCATTGTTCTCAAAAACAAATTTATATCCATTAACTGTTAAACATGAAATGGAGATAATGTTTTTGATAATAGAAGGAACAAAATAACATGCATCTAATGCAATAAAAGCTCCACTAGGCAGATGTAGGGCGACCTCGCCAACAGCTACTACAGCAACTTTTGCTCCATTACCCATCTTGAGGTCCATCTCGCCTCTCTCTAGTCTCCTAGGCCTTGCCAGAACCTGCAACGAATTGCATATATGATAAGCACTACCGGTATCCAATACTCATATGTTATCATAAGAGTCTGACAAATGGAGACTGATCATGAATGTACCTGAAGCTTCATCAAGCTTTTGTTTCGCCCTTTCTGCAAGGTACTCTTTGTAGTTTCTCTTCCAGTGCCCATCTTTACCACAGTGGAAGCACTGACCTTTGTCCTTTGCTGGGTCTTTCTAAGCAACTGAAGCACAATGTCCACACACAAGTTATCCTCTAGGACCATTCCTAGACTTGTGAGTTTCTCTATCCACTCAATCATCTTTAGGACATGATTCTGAACTAGTGTCCCCTCAGTCATCCTAGCGCGGAAGAGGCTCTTAGATATCTCAAATCGCTGAGTCCTTCCCTATTCCTCAAACAATTTGCGGACATGTAGGAGAATGGATCTAGCATCCATCTTTTCATGTTGTCTCTGTAACTCAAGAGTCATAGAGCCCAACATATAGCACTGAGCAAGAGTGGAGTCATCAATGTACTTCACGTAGCGAGCGATCTCATCCTCGTTTGCCCCTTCTTCGGGCGCAGGCATCACTATATCAAGGACGTACATGATTTTCTCCGCTGTGAGAACAATTCTCAAGTTACGGAGCCAATCCGTATAATTTGGACCAGTGAGGCGGTTGACATCGAGTATGCCACGAAAGGGATTTGAAAGCGACATTTTCTGAAAATAAAGATGCAGCAGAAATGAATAACATGCAGATTTTGCAAGAAATAAACTATCAAGATATAGACTTTTATCTTAATATGCTCCCACTATTTTACTAACGAGTCACGCGACACCCTCAACACGTGAAATAGAAGTCTCCGGCAGACTTCTAGTGGGGATCAGGATCTAATCAGCGTCTTAGTGTAACCTCGAGGGACTCGACCAATCATACTAAGCCTAAAAGATATGCAACTCTTGTCGATCACAACTCCTTGTGATTCCCATCCTGTTCGACCTCCGAATCACCATGGCCTCGAGGGACTCGACCAACCATGATGCTCGGTTAAGTCAACACCTTTGTTACAAGATGAGTCTGATTTGATGATATACCCTCGAGGGACTCGACCAAGTATACCATGCCCTCAGGTCACTGGTGACATCTCTATGTCGTAAGCAAGATAGCGAATCGTGATATAGGTGAGTCTCGAGGGACTCGACCAACTCAACCTATACCGGGAATCGGTTCCTACTTATAACGATGGAAGGCCACGTGGGTCAATCTAATTGCCTCACGTTTACCGACTTAATATTATCGAGAGATGTTTCTATGATTTGGTCTCATAATATTACATGTCACACATATACATATTTAATATATATCTACATCGCATGCAAATATATTTACATATCTAGTATGTGTATAAGCAATTACACCAGATGATCACGAACCACAACCTAATATGATTAGGCCCGAGCCAATAGGCCTAATCACTCACATCAAGATCTATGTGTGCAACGGTGCATTTCCATGCCCTGTGATCGTCCATTTCGTCCTTGTCGATTCCGTCGACATCTTGATGCATCACGATCGTCCGTCTCGTGGGTCCCGCTATCGCATCCACGCTCCCGCTATGCCTCCTCATATGATTACAACTTAATCATAGGCACGTAGGCATGACAATAAACGAGAAATATAATGGAGGTTCGCAGACCTCAATAATAATAATCACAGGTACACACATCACACGGTCCATGATCATCCATCCTCACATCATACATCACATGTATAAATAATCATCATCATGTAGGACTACTAGATAATAATAATAAAAAAATAATAATCAACTAAACCTTTTAATTAATTAATATTTTCTGAAATCAGGGACATTATAGGGAATTTCTGAATTCATAGGGGTATTTTCGTAATTTAGATAAAACAGAAATTGAAATTTCTCATATTCCGAGGGGCAAAACTATCTTTTGCCCCAAAAAACCCTAATGCTCTTTACCCTTTTCGCTGCTGCCGCCGGCGGCGGCTTGTGCGGCGGGGCGAGGGCACTGCCCTCGTCTGCAGGCGGCACGCCCGCTGGCAGCACTGCTACTGCGGGTGGGCGCCCCTTTCGGGCGCCGTCGCCTCCGCAGGCGGTGCTGTCCCACCGGGCGATCGCCCCTTAGGGGGGTGTTTCGCCCGCGGGAGCAGCGGTGGCGGGCGCCGCTACCCTTGCAGATCGTATATCCCTGTTTCCTTGCAGATCCTTAGGAGAGGGTGAAGGAGGTCAAGCGTCCTCCTCTCTAGCAGTGATCCACACAGCAGGGTTGCGACGACGCTCCTCAAAACTCCAGGCCTACTCAGAGGTGGAGATGGAGAGGAGAATAGGAAAAAGGCAAACAAAAGCTCTCTAGCCCATGGGGCTCTGAATCCCTCCTATTTATAGAGGTCCCCTATCAAACCCTAATGGATCCTCCCCTAGTGGGTATTGGATCTGCATCCAATAAGACAAGGACTCCGTCGGATATCTCATATCCGAACCTCTATTCATCGCAATGCCTACCATATGTGTGTGACCCTCTAGGCCCAATATCGAGCTGGCCGTGAGTCATACCTATCAGAACTCCTTCTAACTCAGTGAATTATTATCTCTGTAATAATTCACTCGACTCATCGACTACAGACGTACTAGGCCACTACACCGTAGTCCCTAGACGATACAGGGGAATCCAATCCATTGGACCTATCTGTCCTCAGTTACCGTGTACCTATAGTCCCTCATCCATCTAATATACCAAAGACCGTATATCGAGCATGGTGTTGTCAGACCCACACGGTTTCTTCTCGAGTCTCACTCTAATCAGATTCTCCCGGAGAACTCTTTCTCTCTCAACCCAAATGACCCTGACCAGGGATTTATCTGAGCAAGAACACATGGGTTATTCCTCTCATGACGCCGAGAGTGGATGATCCTCTATCGACACTCAATAGCCCTCGTAAGGTCGACTACCACTCCCAATGACCAGCTATACTAGATCTGGGACAGCCAAACCTATAAGTCTGGTATCAAAGAGTGGAGCACTCATACAAGACATCCTTGGTGTCTCAAGTCTAAGGACCAGATACACCACTAGGACTACGGAATCGCTGTCTGACAATAAGGCATCATCAACCGTCCAGCATTCCGTAAGCGGATCAATCAGTGAACTCATTCTCCAATGAGCACCTATACTGTATATGTATGCATTTATGCAATAGTTATAAAGTGATATATGCCAAAATATAATAAGCAAAAAAATTCTATATTAAGTCACACGTGCCATCACTCACGTGATTGGCTTGCTGGGCACCTTTGACTAGCACAAACCCTACAACATGATAGTTGAGGCTAAGCATATAAGTTGCAGTCTGTCTTTTCATCGATCAAGGGGAATTGTTTGGAGTACACAGATGTGTTGAAGCAGAGGGTTAAAAAGAGCAAGGAAGCAATGACGAGTCTAGAGGGACTTAGCTATCCAAAACCTCGATTAGAATGGAGGTGGACTCAAAGGAGTGCTACAGTGCCACCGAGGTAGATCTAGGAATCGCAAAGAAAGGATGTAGATGCGAAGTGATGGATAGGAGGGCCATGGGCATAGTAGCGTCATGGTACTGTAGAGGCGGGACTTCCGTGAAGTTATCGACCCCTTACTCTCATGGAGGGTGAGCGCTTGGTCGTAAAAGGGGTCGAGGAGTTAGAGAATGCAGAGGCAAACTCTAAGTACTGAGACAAGGCTGAAGGGCAAAGGTCAAGGAACTTCATAAGACTGATGTTAACGAGTTTCTCATAAAGATAGCTAAAAGTGGAGGACTTTGGGTCGATGCAAGAGTGCATGACCAATGAATGAAGTAGGAAGTACATAATGCTATACCTTTGCTATTCAGTGGAATAGTTGATAGGGTTGATGGAGAAGACGGTACAATCCCAAATGTGACCAAAACTATTAGAGACTTACTTCAAGTTAGGGTGAAAACTTCCTACATTCCAGAAGTTCGATGGCATTGAGAAGGTGAATCACAATAGCTAACTCAACGCAAGGAGTGCAAACACTTTGAGTGCTCCAGAAGTGTGAGCAAAGAGTAGGCGAAGACTAGTAACCAACTTGATGCATAGAGTACAACCCTCGAGGAGGCGGGCGAAATCAAAGTAACATTTGTCTTCTCAACTCTGAAGAGAATGGGTGAAACCGAGTATCTCAATTCTCTTATATATTCAGCAGAGGAGCTCTGCACATGTTCAAAGACCCTTCGAATAAACTAAATAGAAGACGATAGTTGTCAAATCCTTACCAATAGTGATTAGTGCTACTGAGAGTACATTGTCTGCTTCATTTTCCAACAGAATGCCAATCGAAAGTGGAAATAATATGAACTTATTTGGAAGTGACAACTAAGTGAAAAAAGAGTCGATGAGCAAATTTTATAGAGGAAGGACCCAAAAACTTCAAAAGTTTGTGAGGCGATGCTCGTTAAAACTCCAACAAGCATCCACCTAATTCAAGCAGCATGAGGCATTTGAGAGAATGACGCATACTAAGGATGATCTTTTCCTTCATTTGAATGATTTGTAGGAACCAACAATGATTAACACAACTCACCCAACCCCACACTAAAGTCAAAATCATTGGCGAATTAAAGTAGCATGGTGGATTAAAAGTTAGATTATTCAACATTAGCAGCGGAGAGCAGTTGGGAGCCAAGAGATGCATTGCAGCTGGAGCAGAAGATTAAAGACTCAGTAAAGGCGAAGAGTTACAACATCAGTAAAGGCTTCGACGAGGATGTCGAAGAAATAAGTGGGGGAGAATGTCACAGATAAAATTATAAATAAGGTGTTTGATGTAATGCTTATGTATATCCGTATCTTTCAGTTTTGTTTATGCTTTGCACAATATATAAAAGGCTGGCAATAGGCTTAATAGCCATATTTTATTTGATTTTACAAATAAAGGTTGTGTCGTGTAGGCACTTGTAGGGATTTTAGTCTGTAGTGGATCATTTTGGACCTTTTGTTGTACGATCATTCAGAGCTTGTAAAGTATGTTTGTAATTTGCATTGGCCATGAAGTGTTTATTGAATTGATCGCTTGTAGATCCCGAGTGAGATGCTTTCTCTAACCCGTTTTCTCTTTTGTAGGTCCTAAGGGACCATAGGAAATTTCGGGGGGGCTGACATTTACGAATGGATATGCAAGGGTATCGCACGACTTAGGCAAAACTAGCTAAGTGCATGATAGTATGTCAACACATGACAATATGTATAAAGCCACCCCTAGGAACAGCGTTGAGGGTTGGGTCGGAGACACATACACCAACTCTTTCATCTCTAACTGTTGCTAACTTAAGCATCAAAGGGATCGAATCAAGAATCCCCCTCTCGATTTTGACCTGTGTGTAGGCACCCGATGGACAATTGAAGGAGTGACCTTTAGCCTCTACCAGAGAGAACGAGGTTGATGCCCCTCCTCAGTCAAACCACACACTCCTACTTAAAGATCGTGCTAGTGATCTCGCAGGATGGGCCAAACACATCTCGACCACGATATAAAAGTATCAAACACTACATCTGGAGCAGACAAATCAAAGTACTCTACAGCATAGATATAATTTGGATTAAGTCAGCATCCTCCTTCCTCATGGAAGAGACTTGTTAGTGAACTTTACACCGTGATCAAGGAGTCAACATGGCTTAGTTCAGCTCCGGATGTCTAAGGAGGCGCCCACGAAGACTTTGGGTCGGTCGTCGCCTGCTTCCTCATCATCGGGTCCTACACACAAGTCGAAGTCAGGGGATGTTTCCCAACCCGACCACTCCGAAGGTCAAGTTAGTGGAGTTCTCACTCAGAGTCTTCTCCCAAGTTGTTCGAGGAAAAAGCCTCCCTTGGCATAGCCAGGTAGTTGGCTCTTATACATGCACACGAGGGTTGATCGTACATGGTTTGTTTAATGACTGTCGACCACTGCAAGCGGCTAGCTCATACCTTCTGTGTGATCGATGTCTACATTAGGGCGGTTTTGTACTTGACAGTGATGTCCCAAGTTCCCGGGGTGAGCTTTATACTTGAGATGTTGTCTCGAGTTTCCGAGGTCAGCTTTTGTACTTGACGACGCCATCCTGAGTTTCTAGGGTCAGCTTTTCTACTTGACGACATCGTCCTGATTTCTTAAGGTCAACTCTGATCTTGATGGCACCGACCCGGGTTCCTTGGGTGGGGCCATACCCAACGACCACAGCCCGAGCATGGAAAGGAGGCTGAGGTGGTGGGGCCTAGTTGGTTGTGCTGCCGTGGATGCTATCGTGACAGGTATGCTAAAATATGCCCTATTATTCTCTCCCCCTATAGAGGACCATGCATTGGTTCCCCTGGGGCATGGTTCTGTTCCTTGGCTTATGCGAGGCTGTATAGGTGGTGTGACTTTTGGACAATATTTATCGGGAGTGGAACCCGTTGGCAGCACGTGATGGTGGATTGCGTGCCCGGACATACTATGTTGTTTGAAAACCGAGCAGCTTTGGCACTATTGACCGAACGCTTTGAAGCCCCGTGTTTTATTGACTTGGTTCCTTGAGGTTTGATAGTGTCGAACCTAGCGACTTAGGTATTTTTTAAGATTGATGATGTCGAGTAAAATAACTTAGGCACTTGAAGACTAATAGTGCCAAGCAGAGCGACTCAGGCACTTGAAGACTGATGGTGCCGAGTGGAGTGACTCGGGCACTTGAAGACTGATGGTGTCGAGTGGAGTGACTTGAGCACTTGGAGACTGATGGTGCCGAGTGGAGCAACTCGGGCACTTGAAGACTTATGGTGCCGAGTACAGCGACTCGGGCACTTGGAGACTGATGGTGCTGAGTGGAGCAACTCGAGCACTTGAAGACTGATGGTGCCAAGTATAATGACTTGGGTACTTGAAGACTGATGGTGCCGAGTACAGTGACTCGGGTACTTGAAGACTGATGGTGCCGAGTGGAGTGACTCAGGCACTTGAAGACTGATGGTGCCGAGTATAGCAACTCAGGCACTTGAAGATTGATGGTGCCGAGTGGAGCGACTCGGGTACTTAAAGACTGATGTTGTCGGGTACAGTGACTCGGGCACTTGAAGACTGATGGTGCCGAGTATAGCAACTCGAGCACTTGGAGATTGATGGTGCCGAGTGGAGTGACTCGGGCACTTGAAGACTGATGGTGCCGAGTATAATGACTTGAGCACTTGAAGACTGATGGTGCCGAGTACAATGACTCTGGCACGTGAAGACTAATGGTGCCGAGTGGAGGGACTCGGACACTTGAAGATTGATGGTGCCGAGTACAGCAACTCGGGCACTTGAAGACTGATGGTGCCGAGTGGAGCGACTCGGGCACTTGAAGACTGATGGTGCCGAGTGGAGCGACTTGGGCACTTGAAGACTGATGGTGATGGGTACAACGACTCGAGCACTTGGAGACTGATGGTGCTGAGTGGAGCGACTCAAGCACTTGAAGACTGATGGTACTGAGTACAACGATTTGAGCACTTGGAGACTAATGGTGTCGAGTGGAGTGACTCAGGCACTTGAAGACTGATGGTGCCGGGTACAACGACTCGAGCACTTGAAGACTGATGGTGCCGAGTGAAGCGACTCGAGCACTTAAAGATTAATGGTGCTGAGTACAACGACTCAAGCACTTGGAGACTGATGGTGCCGAGTAGAGTGACTCATGCACTTGAAGACTGATGGTGCCGAGTATAGCAACTCGGGCAATTGAAGACTGATGGCACCGAGTAGAGCGACTCGGGCACTTGAAGACTGATGGTGTTGGGTACAACGACTCGAGCACTTGGAGACTAATGGTGCCGAGTGGAGTGACTCGAGCACTTGAAGATTGATGGAATTTGGTAGTTATAGGATCTGAGCTTCAAGGAAATGGCAGAGTTGCCCCCTGGAAGGGAGCAGGGATGTCGGCTTCCAGGAAATGGTGGGAAATTTGACTTTTGGAAAATGGCAGGAAACTTGGTTTCCGAGAAATGGTAGGAAAGTCGACTTCGGCTTCTGTCCTAGCGGGAATCTCGGCTCATGCGAGACTAGTTGCTCTTTTGTACCCTACCTTGCCTTGGAGTTTGGGCTTGGGCACTCTTCCTCACGAACAGTAATGATGATATGAGTTGTCTTCCTCCTGTGGGTAGGTGGGGGGTCGCCTTGGGCGTTCACTGCTGCCTTTATAATCCTTCTGGCTGGTTGTGTCGCTCATCATCTCTGTAATTTCTTTGGTCACCTTCTTCGGTCTCCCTTGGTCTTTTAGTGGTCCTCCTCGGTTTCTGTGTTTTTTTTTTAGTTGTTCAGGTCGGTCGGGATGTCTTCCTCTTCCTCCTTGTCCTCCTCTTCTTCGTCTCCCTCTTCGAGTAGTTCTGGGGAAGTGGCTCGTCTTCGGACATAACTTCCCCATTGAATGAGAGGGTTGAGCGAGCCCTTCAAGTTTCAAAGTCATTACATGATTTTGATTCTGTTGTGACCGAGGAATTGCTCGGCCACGTCCGGGGGCGCTACAGCATCCCAAGCGACTATGAGCTTTATGCTCCTCAGCCAGGGCAGCGTACTTATGATTTGTTCCCGAATGGGTTCGGCTTGACGCTGGATGCGTTAGAGGTAGGACTTTGGTTCCCCCTACATCCTGTGATCGAGGCTTGCCTTGCTCGGTGGTGGATCTCGCCATTGCAAATGGCACCGAACTCATGGCACTATCTGGTAGCTTTCCTAGGGGAGTGTCGAGAGGCGGGGGTTATCCCAACCCACTCACTCTTCTTCTCGTGTTTCCACCTTTCCAAAGGGGTAGGCGACTACTGGCTGTCATCCGGAGGAGGTTTTCGGGTGAGTGGGACTCCTTCCAACAATAAGGGGTGGAAGAGTCGATATTTTTTTATCAGCTATAGTCGAGGCTAGGGCTTCGACCTTCGATGGTCATCTCGATCGATCGATAATTCTCTTTTAGGCTTGTCTAATGATGAGCATGAGTAGCTCGATCGCTTGAAGGAGGTCCTTTCTTCTTTCCGGGCAATTAGGAACATAATCGAGGAGTGACTGGTCGAAGCGGGCTTCGTCCGACTCGTCGGGGTATGGTCCGGGCCCGTCTTCCTATTTTACTCATAAATTTGACTTTTGTTTAATGACCCGGATCTTTCTTGGGCAGGAATGGTGAATTTGAAGGAGTCGAGAGGGATGCCTCGTGCTTCCTCAACCCCTCGGGCTTCGGAGCCGGACGTGTCAGCCTCGGGGGATCAGGAGTGACCTTCGGGATTTGGGCCCGAACAACCATGCAAGAAGTCTAAGGTCTTGACCCGCAAGAGACCTGCACCGACCGCAACGCAGGAGGCGTCTGGCGAGGCTTCTTCGAGCAGAGTAGCCGGAGGGAGTGCTCGAGGCAAAGCCCGTGCCGATCCTCGAGGGGAATCGACGAGATCTGCGTGGACTCGAGATCTCTGTGGTACTCGAGCACGAGCCAACGTCGAGCCCTTCCAATCGCTCTTCATGGGGGGCTTGCCTGACGGGGAGGGAACTGCTTCTCTTGAGCTGCGCTGGTCGGGGCTGACGCTCGACGATCGGATTTGGGCGGACGATGCTTCCTATTGATAGGGGTAATAATGGCGACATGACGTGTCACGACATCGACCTCACCTGGGCGCCACTCTGCCCAATGACTGGAGGGCAATAATGCTGACTCGACATACGCTAGCGTCACCCGCTCTCAGGCAACGACTCCCTCGTTGTCTGACCCCGCGCGCTTGACCAAGGCAAAGGAGGACGACGACCGACCCTTGCCCATACCCCGCGACAGCACAGTTCTCCATGCAACCCCAGTGGCAATGTTAGACACCGCGAGAGGCACTACCCTGCCCCTGCAAGACGGCACGTCAGGTAACATCAAACTCGTCTATAAATACCCCAGAGTTCTAAACGAAAAGGGGAGCCCCAGCGACCAACACATGCACCATACACTTGGAGGTTCCTCTTCCTCCGAAACCTTCTCCACATCATCTGACCCGATCGTTAGAGGGGTTGGGCCGAGCCTCCGACCCGACCTGTGTGCAGGTGCGAGACGGTGTCGCCTCTTCCCAGCGCTACGGCGGAGCTTCCTCCCGATCTGATCCGCCGACCCGAACCGTTGTGCTCGACCGCCGGGAGATCCCGAGGGACATCGCTCAAGATCCCCGCCATTCGGACCCCGAAACCAGCCACGTCGGCTCCGAGGCCATGGCTAAAAAAGTTATTTACCATAACACCTATGGTGCTTATCTCTGAGGTGCCCTTATCCCTGCAATCGCAAAGCATGTGTATAGCTCAGCTTCCGAGGTGCTGATTGATAAGTCTGCCAAGTCCTTGGTATAGGTAGGTGTATTGCTTTGTTATCGAGGCTATAGATCGGGAAGGCTTGTCCCGACTCCTCCGGTAGATCATTATCTTTCGTTTTTGCGATACAGAGTGATATGGCATATTTTGGCCCCCGAGATATATCAAGTCAAAATTCGTACTAAGACAATGTTCGGTATGTCACGTCTCGGGAGCCCCAAGATATGTCAAGTTAGAATCCATATTAAGGCACTGCTCGGCACGTCCACCACGTCAACCCGTGTACGACCGATCCACGTACAGTAATATAAAGACCTTTGGCCGAAAAAAAGGGTGGCAAAAATCAATTGATCACTTCACTGACTTGCTTGTCGGAGGGGCCTCGTCTTGTGATCCCGACAAGGGTCATTTTTGTAGAAAAACGTGGCCACCTCACAAAGGCGAGCTGCCAACCACCTAAGAATCGCCATCCAGTGCACGAAGGAGAGCAGTCGATCGGTCCGAATCCTGACCAACGCCAACTCGCACTCCTTCCCGAGGGTACGACCACCTCACGAAGACGAGCTGCCAACCACCTCGGAGAAGGAGAGACGCAGCTCGGCATATATGGCGCCCGGATCGACACACCAAAGAACGCTGATCAACACCCCATCGTGAGGGCCCGATCGACCTCAACATCCAACTCAGCTGATAGAAGATTCCCGACATCGACCTGTGGACCAGGCCATGATGACTCACCAGCCATGACACATATATTCACTAACACAGAGCCAATATTATCACACCACGTTGCTTGACCGGGTGCAGGACGCAGGTCAGGTGATTAGTAGTATAGGTGACAAGATTGCTGAGCTCCGTGGTCCGGTTGAGGAGCTGAAGAAAGGGATTGCCCCGGAGGCTATTGTTGCGGCTGAGCAACGTGCTCTCGAGTTGGGGAAGGAGGTCGGGTGTCTAAGGTCGCAACTTGAGGATGTCGAATGATAGCATGGCGAAGTCAAGGGCAAGCTTGAGTAACATCTTCCAGAGACTCAACGCTTGTTGAAGAAGTCGCGCAGTCATGTTTGCTCTATGGAGGTCGAGCTATTGGACCTAGCACGGACCTTGGGGGAGGCTCGAGCAGAGGCGGCGAAGGTAGGGGGGCTCTCGCCGAGGAGACCCGAGCAACTCTAGAGAAGCACAAGAAACTAATAGAATAATATAAAGAATCACATGGCTTTCTGCACAAGAAACTAAACTAGCGGTTAGGATAGGTCAGTTATGAGTACGGGTAACGTGTTGCCCTAGCTTAGTTTTGAGCTCAATTTCTTGACTTAGGGTTGAGGAAGATCCTTTTGTCATCCTCCCTATAGATGACAATGTAGAGATGCCGGATGAGGTCCCCTTCAATAATAGTGTAGGTCTACCCGAGGGTTAAGGATCTTCTCGGGGGTGTATTTTTGTTTTGTTGATCGGTTTGTCAGGTGCTCGGGTATCTGTGTTCTGGGGTCGGCCTCGGGTTTTCTGAACTCCCCTCATGCGACAGATTGGCGCCTTCTACTCGGGGTTGCTGAGCGATCGGGGATGGTGCTTGTGGTTTGGGAGCAAGGTTCGATGGGTCCTGCGACTGAAGCGGTGGTTGGAACGGCACCGGTTGCTACATGAACTAGGGAATGAGGTGAATGATAGCCTGCATCATCCCTGCTAAGGTTTAGACTTGGTGCGTGAGGTTGTGGAAGGCCTTGGGCGAGATAGGAGGTCGTCCCATGGTGGTTTCGAGAGGCATCAGCTCGGGATCGCTGAACAGCCGCCAGTAGCGGCTCGAAGTTGCAGTAGTGGCATTCCCTTCCAGGCTCGGAGGGGGTGGAAATTGTCCCCCAAGCCCGAAGGTCGAGTGAGGCGGGGGTGGCTCTTCTTCTGAACGTTCTCCAAGGTGACTCTATTGGGGGCGTCCTTGCGACATCGAGCCCTCCTTCTAGCGCCAAAATGTTAGTGGACTTTACACCGTGGCTAGGGAGTCAGCACAGCTTGGTTCAGCTCCAAATGTTAAAGCAGGCGCCCACGAAGACTTTGGGCTGGTCGTTGGGTCGGGTCGAGCGGAGCAGGTCATCGTCTGCTTCCTTGTCGTCGGGCCCTACACACAGGTCGAAGTCGGGGGGATGTTTCCTGACTCGACCGCTCCGAAAGTCAAGTTAGTGGAATTCTCACTTAGAGTCCTCTCCCAAGTTGTTCGGGAAAAAAACCTCTCTTGGCATAGCCAGGTAGTTGGCTTTTATACCTGCATACGAGGGTTGATCGTACAGGGTTTGTTTAATGACTACCGACCCTTGCAGGCCGTTAGCTCATACCTTATGTGCAATCGATGTCTACATCGAGGCGGTTTTGTACTTGGCGGCATCGTCCCGAGTTCCCGGGGTGGGCTTTGTACTTGACGATGCTGTCTCGAGTTCCCGAGGTGGGTTTTATACTTGGCGGCATCGTCCCGAGTTTTCGGGGTCAGCTTTTGTACTTAACAGCATCGTCCCAAATTTCTAGGATCAGCTTTTGTACTTGACGGTGTCGTCCCGATTTCTCGAGGTCGTCTCTGATCTTGATGGCATCGACCTAGGTTCCTTAGGTGGGGTCATACTCGATGACCTAGCCCGAGCATGGAAAGGAGGTTGAGGTGATGGGGCCTGGGTGGCCGTACTATCGTGGATGCTGTCGTGACATGTATCTAAAATATGTCACATCAAAAATTAATATTTGGTATAAAATCTAAAGAAAAAGAAGACTATAATAAATGGTTTAGTCTTATTGACAATAACCCATAGCTGAGTTCCCAACTCCTCCACGCTTCTTCAATGTATTCTCACACCCATCCTTGTCTTCGCGTCTCGCACACAGCGTGGTCTGCATTTGTTCGTTCCTCTCACTGCCTTCCCCAATCGTGCAGCAAACGAAAGAAAAAGAACCGTCTCATTCAATACCGATCCAACGTTTCCCTGAAGTTTATCCGACTTTTAATTGACGCACAAAGTGGGGCCCGATGGAGAATCAGCGTGTCTTCGAATCACGGGACAGGTAGAATAAATGGATGACGTGTAAAAAAATTGATATTAATGAGAAGGGAAAGAAAAGCTATTGTAAGGGAGTAAAAGCAGAGAGCTCCTCGGATCGCTCTAACCAGTTTGCGATGTTTGTCCTCCACCACGGCGACGTCCGCACCGCCCTCGCCGCGGCGGTCGCGGCCTTCTCTTCCCACAACTCCACCCCTCCGTTCGGCAGCGGCGGGGGACGGAGGGAATGGCAGCCGGCGGCCTTTCTCCGCCCCGTGGCTGCCCGCGCTGGCCCGTCACAGAGGCCTCTCTCCGTCTCCATCGCTGCCCCTCCTTCCGTGAAGGACGGAGAGAAGCCGGAGATTTGCACCGCTGATGAGCTCCACTACGCGCCGGTTCCTGGCACCGAGTGGAGGCTCGCTCTCTGGCGATACCGGCCGCCTCCTGAGGTCCCGACTCTTAGCGATCCGTTTATCGAATTGGAATTTTGATTTGTTTTCGGCACTTTGTTGAACTTTAGATCGGGTGGGGATCTGCAGGCACCGAAGAGGAATCATCCGTTGATGCTGTTGTCTGGGGTCGGAACGAACGCAATTGGGTTTGATCTCTCCCCAGGGGTGAGTAATTTGAGCAAACAGGATCTCTTTTTAGTTAATGCTTGATGTCTTGGTTGTTATTCTTCTTGATGGTGTCATTTAGTTGCCTTCTTTAGCGGATTTTAGTTGGACATGCGATTATTTGACATCACGGGTAAAGGAAACGATACGCGTCAGAGATTTTTGGGAACTGTGGCATTTCCTGTTTCTCGTGCTGTGTCTTGACCTTGTCTGGTCATCCCGGAAGAGGTGTTAACGTGACATAAGATGCCTATGGGGTGTGGGTTGTGGGTTGTAGGCTTGCAGTGCCATAACTTGGAAATTCTTTGCTATTTTCTGGATTGAAGATTTGAATTTGTGTAACTGTACGTTGCATTTAGGTGTCATTTTCTTGGATGGAGCGAACTTAAAAATTTAATAAACAACTATAAATTATCCGGCTTACTGATTTCATGATAAAATCATGGTCCTGACAACAACAATAACAACATGCCAAGATCGTATTCTTTTATGTTATTGAGCTTGTTTTATATAATCAATAAATCCAGGAGCATCAAAATCTTTATTTATTGATTCTAGTAAATTGTTTTAGGTCGCCGTCTATCTCTCAGTCTACTAATAGTAATTGTCTCACCTCATCCAACTATAATATCTATAATTATTCTTATAACACATTCATACCATCTTAGAAGATTTTTTCTTGGTTTATTCTCAATCATAGCTAGTAATTACATTTATTTTTTGTCTTTTGCAGTCACCCTATCACCCATCTCAACAGTCTCCTGAACAATTATTATTCATGGCACAATTATGCCCTAGCTGATAAAATAAAAGAAAAACCCTTAGCTGATTGGTTTTGAAGTCGATGTTCGATTGAGATTGATACTTTTGCTCATGACAATTTTGAAAATCAATGCTTTATTTAAGATTGAAAGTATATGTCGTTCATAAGTTTTATTTGTTAGTTCTATCAACTTAAATTCTTTGTGTTATGGATTGTTTGATATTAGTGTGTGTCTGTGTCATGACCTGCTTTAACTCTATAGTGTGTGTGTGTGTGTGTGTCATGACCTACTTTAACCCTAGAGTGGTTGACTGATTGACTTAATTGGCCTAGATTCATGTGATCCAAAATGCTTAAGCCCATGTTAATAGTATTATTTCCAACTAGCCCTATAAACCCAACTCAAATCCTCTCTACGTTTGATGACTTCATGCCATGATACACATCCACCCCATCCATGATTGATAATCCTTTTCTATTTGGGCTCCCTAACCATGCCCAATACTAGGCCATCATTTGTCATTTATCCAAACCTGTCTGTTGGGATATGACCTATTAACTTGATAGATCAAATATCACATGCCCTGAAGTGTTTAACTCAAGTTTATAGTAGTATACCCATCTAGCCTTATAGATTAATTCACTTCTGATGTGAGATTGAACTGGGGTGTCACTATAGAGGCCTAATTTGCCTATGTGAGGAAATGGATGCAGAGACCAAAGTTGCAATATATAGATTGTTGTGTCAACAAAGAAATGCCTGTCTCAGTACTCTTATTATGTTTTGCTGCTGGCACGTGTCTGGTGAGCGTAGTAGCATGGAACTGACGTGCTGTGCTGGTAGAACATAAAAGGAGAACTACGAAGGATGAGGAAAGGAGGAAATAATGACAAAAGAAAAAGGATAGGTATGTATTCTGGGAGCTACCGATGATGTCACTTTTGGCTCTCTTTGGATGATCACTCTGCAGTTACATTTTTGGCACCTGAAGAAGTCTTTCACTCAGTGTTTTCAAAAGACACTCAGTTGAGGTGAGGCAAGGAGAGACTCGAGCGCCTCGTAACACCTCAAGGCAAGGTGTTTTAGTGAAGCACTACTTGGGCTCAGGCATGCTCTGCGCCCAAGTGTTGGGCAACTTGGGTGTGCGTCGAAGCCAAATTGGTCATGGCTCAGCATAGGTTCAAGCCTGGGTGACTAAGTTGGGTCAAACAAACCAACTAATACCACTTACTCCCCCCTCCCCGCTTGACGTAGTGAAAGCAACCAGCAAAACCCTACTGCTTCATCCGCCGTTGTAGCTTTGTCCGCTTCACTTGCCTCCATCTACAACTTTGTTTGCTGCCAATTTCCACCTTGCTCCATTGCCTTTCTTCGATTACTTCTCTATCTCCTCTTGTTCTCATTTTATAGTTAATAGCCTTATGTACTGTTAAGCAGAATGTACCTTTTCATTACTCACACCAAAGATTGATGTTTTGGGTATTGGACCCATTTTAGCGATCTGTCAGAGGGGTATATACCAGTTTGTATCAGTGTTTCATAGAGGAAGAAAAAGAGGGAGAAGAGGAAGGAGTGGTGGAGGAATAGAGGAGGAAGGAGGAAGGAAGAAGTGGAAGCAGTGGAGGAGGAAGAAGAAGCAGTGGAGAAGGAAGAAGGAAGAAGAGGAAGAGGAGGTGGGAGCGTACTTGAGAATAAGAAGGAACAGTGGCAGGGGCAGCGACGAGGCAATGGCAGAAAAGATGGTGCCAATGGCAGCAGCAACGGCAGCAACATCTGTGTTGTATGTGAGAAGCGACTCATGTTTGCAAGCCCTAATTTGTTTTTTTTTTTTCGTTTTTTTAACACCGAGTTGGATGGGCCCCATCACTTTTCTGATTTTTATAATAATTTAACTAGGCCGCCTGAAACAATGGTGATCCGCATACCGGTTCACGTGTATGTACTGCCCATATCATATCGCTTCAGGTGGTGCAACAATCCTTGACTCACACGAGTTAAGCACTAGAAGTGTATGATACATGGAGTTATATCAAAATGTCAAGGTTTTATTCCAAAAGTAAAGAAAAGAAGAAAATAAAAGGAGTTACCATGCTATCTTTTATTTTTCTTTTTAGAACTATAGAAATTTTAACCTTAGTCACTTAAATGGTTTAAAGAAAAGGGACATTTGAACAGCCATGCAGCTTACTTGACTGGCATAAAAAGACAACCTGATCCAATATAGTTTCCATGCTTATTACCTATATAAAAGAGCTATCATGATAATGTTTCTATGGTCTGTGTCCATTGCCTCTTCTGCAAGATACACACATTATGTACAGGTAAGCTTACAAGAGCTGCTAGGTAGCTGTAATTACAAGAGATGTAATTTGGTACTATATATGATTCTAATCTTAGGTGACATTTTTATTTTTGTGATCATATTTATCATTCATAATATATATTTTTTACATTTTAATATTCGGGAGCTCCTCGCTTTGCTTGAGCGGGCGTCTATGCGAGCGTCTAACTCTTTGGGCGTTTTGAGACATTGACATCTTTTGGCGCCTAACGCTTTTAAAAATACTGTTTTTACTTATAAGACTCAGAACCTTGCAGCACTGCATACAAAAGACTTAGTTGTGTGGCAGCCTGCTTTAACTTATTTATGTGTATTACATTCATATCTAAACCAGTTATTAAGTAATAATTAATTCATCAAATTCAAGAATCAAAATGGCTGAATTAAAAAAAGAAAATTATTATTATTTACAGGATACAATTGCTATTACCATGTCAATGACTGAATTTGGCCAGGGATGGCTACATATTGGGCAATAAATCCTGGGAGCAATCCTGCAGGAGCCCTTGGTGGCAGCTTATTGAATAACTTATTAACTTGTTATTCAACATTATATTTATTTTCACTTATCAGTATCATTGGAGTTGGTTGATGTGTTATGTGTACTTGCATCTTGGACTTCTGTAGTCCAATACTAAATTTCCAGGTCTGATTGGTTGTTAAAATAACTTCTTTTGTGATTGTCTTGGATACCTCCAATTATTGAGTTCTGGGCCTGTAAGCATAGTGTGCATCTGCTTAAAAGTAATTAAACTTTTTGTCATGTTCTTTTTGGTTGTCTAACTTAATACATGAACTTTCTATGAACCTCTTA
The DNA here is from genome assembly GCA_900464855.2 of Musa schizocarpa. Lineage (NCBI taxonomy): Eukaryota > Viridiplantae > Streptophyta > Magnoliopsida > Zingiberales > Musaceae > Musa > Musa schizocarpa. Next base: position 44,982,769 of record LS990923.1, on the reverse strand, counting down.
TGTTTTCTGCTGATGCATATCAATTTACTTCCAGGCTTCAGTCTTGCCATGTCCCTTTTGGTTGTATCACTTAATACATTAACCTTCTACAAACCTCTATATCCTTCACTGATGCATATCGATTTTCTTCCAGGCTTCATTTGCTCGCCACATGTCTAGTCAAGGGTTTGATACATGGATTGTTGAAGTGAGAGGTGCTGGTTTGAGCATGCGTATAAATGAGTTGAAGGCAATCGATGAGCCTTTCACTAAGCCTATCATGTGTTGTACAGATTATGTTGATAAGATCAATCCAAATGATGCAATGCTAGTCAAAGAAAGATTAATTGGGAGCTCTGGTCCAATGCCAGATTCTGAAATTGCCAATGTAAATGACAAAACAACAGATACAATTACTTGGAATGAACCAAAGTTGGTAACTGAGTTAACTGCAACCTTTATGCGCTTGGCAGAAAGATTTTCAGGCTATCTTAATGAAGGTCAGTTAAGGGATATCTCAGCTAAGCTTTTTGATCAAATATCAAAACTTCTGGAAGATACTCGACTCTCCGAAAGATATAATGAAATTGCCGAAAACATCTCAGCTTTGCTAGAAACCAGGCAAAATTCTACTGTTGCTGGGCAAATCAAAGATCTAAGCCAACGTTTAGTAAATGTGATTGAGGAAGGTCAACGATCGGTTTCACCACAACTGTTTGACTTGCAAGAGCGCCTTTCGGCGACCATAGAAGATTTCCAGAAACAGCTCGATCTGATTATTACTTATGACTGGGATTTTGATAATTACTTGGAGGAAGATGTCCCTGCTGCGGTGAGGTGACATATCCTCTTGGTATTTGAAACTTAGTATTTTTGTAACTGTAAAATTATGACTAGCCTAGATTATTGAATCAGGAAATTACACCTGTTATATTTAATTTATGCAGATGGAATACATAAGGCTTCAGACTCAGAGTAAGGATGGAAAATTGCTAGCAATTGGACATTCCATGGGGGGAATCTTGTTGTATGCTATGCTGTCAAAATGTGGTAAGGTTTTCACATCACTCTTATACGAGTATATTCCTTTTTCACCGATATTAATGGTGGGACTGCTGTACTTCTACTCATTTACTTATCATGCTCTTCATTTTTTTCCATCTATGTTTGGATTTTTTTGCTGGTGCTGTAGTGATGCACATTGGTAATTAGGTGCCATAATTTCAACTCTTTGACTTTATAAAAATAATTGCAATTGCTATTGCAGAACCTGATTTTAATTTTATGTCCATTGTCAGCTTGATTGTAATGGCTTTGCCCAGTTCCTGGCCAAACATAATTTAGATGAGAGAAGGGCCTACTGCAGTAGTTGAAAGGGTAGCTGGTTTAGAATTCCTACCCTTTAGCTGCAGTTATTCTTATACTGACATTCAATCCTCCAATGTATTCCCAACTTGCATATTGTCTACACAAATGGAGAAATGAGATAAGGAATATTCTCATGTTAAAGATGCAGTAAACTGATCCAACCAATGTATCGTAACTGATGATGCATCAAGTAGAGAAGCCCTATAGTTGCGTGGTGGGTCTAAATTCTGCTTAGCCTGAGTCTTAGTTTTTTAAGTTTGACTTTCTAACAGTCTGGACAAAACTGGAGTAGCTTAGCTGTAACAGAGTCAACTTTCTGACATTTTAGACAAAACTGGAGTAGCTTGGCTATAACAGAGAGTTAGTTCAAATAAACCTGCGATAAAGCCGAAAAGAAGTATAAGAATGCAGGGAGTATAAAGTTTGAAGGTTGCCAAAATAATTTTTTATATGATAAACAAGAGAATAACACATATAGAGGTTCCCAATTAGAGAGAAATAGGAGGGAGGAGAGCCAGCATCCATCCAAAATAATATGTTGGCAAATACTTTTAAAATTTCCTAGCCAACCATATGTGTTATGGAACATAGTATAGCACAGTCTTAGTCCAACCAACTAGAATTGAATTAGGGTTAAGCACATGCTTTCCTAATGTACTATGATATAACAACAACAATAAGCCATAATCTCCCGATTATTTGGGGTTGGCTACATGGACTTTTTGCTGTTATTGACCTCCTAATATACTATCACATTCAGCTTATTTCAAGCAAATAGGACTTGGAAGTTGAAATGCTGAAAATGACTCTCTAAGGAATATAATAAAAAATATCACCCCTCCATAAAAGAACTTTTATCTGTTATGATTCATTTTCAGTTCTCAGTATGAAGTCTTCTAGATATCCATAGTGGACCAAACATGCAATCTCCAGTCATCATGCAATACAAGTTATTTGTTATTTATGGTGTTTACACAGGACTTTTTTAGCTGATATTTAAAATGGTGTTTTGGCATAGTTGCCAAGAAATGCAAATCCCATTTGAGTAAGTGGTTCATCAAAAAGTGAACTTGGCAATGAGTTGATTTGCTTCCAGATATGGGAAGTCATGAATTCACAACCGAGAGTGATTTCAAGGTATAAACATAAGTTCTCGTAACTCAGTCTCTTTATTCTCGAGCCAAAGGTGTGGGTCAACTTGGATAATAGACAATTTGAAGCACAGACAAAGTTTGTTTAAGGTTGCTCATTTTTCTGGTATTGTAACTTAATTGGCATGCGGAGAAGAGAATAATAGGGAGGGAGGAAGAGGTACACAGGTGGCGATAAAGAGGGAGAAGTGAGATGAGGATGGTCTTTGCTTTTCATGAGTAAATGATTACTCAACGAATCAGAGGAGTGGAGTAAGGTAACTGTGAAGGATATAATCTCTGGACAGCGGGCTTGCATCATTCATGTTGTTCTTCTGAAATTGCATAGAATAATATTTCCCGACTGGAGAGAGTATTAGTTTCCCTTAGTGCATATATTTTGCAGCATTATGTGGAGCAGTGGCATGATTCATTTGATATTGCTTGTTTAGTGACAAGTATCATGGATTACTGTACCAAGATTTACCAACAATTCCTAGTGCATTGTACCAGTTTGTCCATGCACTGGGTCTTCTACTGTACCAAGTGTTTACTGAGACAGCCTTGACAATGCCACTAGGATCTGTTGGCTACTATTCGACATGAAAATCATGCTGACTGTACATAATGGTCCCCCAAGAACTGGTATGAGAGTCTACAAAACGACAAACCTTAATAATTATGTATATAGTTCTAATTCCAGAGTATACTATTGGCAATCCAACCAGCTGCATTTTATCCATGATGGGAGTCCACATGGAGTGCCAATTTTTCAGTGCCATCTCTTTTTTCTTTCCCCTCTTGTTTTTAAGGTTCTCATCATATGTGGCACACAGTTTTTTTTTTAAATTCAGTGAAGCAATTGAGTATGACAGGTTTATCATGAATAAAATCTTGTTCTGAACTTATTGCTGATTTGGAGTAGATTGGAAAAATATGAGAGTAAGCAGAAGATATTTCTCTCTCACCAAACTAACTTTTTCCTCTTCTTATTGCTTAGCCCATGAAAAAATAAAATCCAAACTGGCTGGAGTTGTTACTTTAGCATCATCGATTGACTACACAACCTCCAAATCATCGCTGAAGTTGTTACTGCCACTTGTAAGTTATTAATATGTATATTTAAATTTGCATCAGGCAATTTTGTCAAATTGTATAATTGTTCTATATTACTGTATGATCAAAACTAAAATTTGTTTCTGTTGTTCAGGCTGATCCTGCACAAGCTCTTAATGTCCCTGTTGTTCCTTTGGGAGTATTACTTGCAGCTGCTTATCCTTTATCATCTCGTCCTCCATACGTTTTGTCATGGCTTAATGATCAAATTTCAGCACAGGATATGATGCACCCTGAATTATTTGCAAAACTTGTCTTAAATAATTTTTGTAAGTGCAGTCTTGCTTTGCCTTTCCCACATTATAGGTGTTTACTGTTTATTGTGGCATGCAAACATGTTGGTGTCATGTGCGTTTTTATTGGTTATTTTTTATAAACTAAATCTTTTGTTTTCTTTTCTTACGCTGCTTGTTACTGCCATTTTGCTACTTTGATTCTCTTTAGATAGTCAATTAACCAAGGCTTAATATTTCAGGGTAAAAAGCACAAAGATTTGGCTTCAGCTTTAAATTTGCTCCAGCTTTACATTTAAATCTTCAGCTTTATCTCTAACTTTAGCACCTTCATTTAATGCTGTAAAATTGAAAAAAAAAAGGTTTAGCAGGAAAACGAATTATTCCAAATTTATATGAATACCATGGGTTTGTTGTTACTGTGCTACCCGTGATTTGTGATCCTTGGAAAGAGTTAGAAATTTTGCAAGTATCCTAAATTTCTATACAAACAAAATGCAAACCAGCCAGATCATCAGTGTGAACCTTGTAATAGTTCAATTATGACTACATGTTGTAATCACTTTTACTGCTACCACTATTCACAGTTTAATCAGAACTTGAAAGACTTCGTTAATGTTCAATATTACAAAACTAAAGAAACTGTCTTAATTACTTCTTAATTCTTTTTTCTGTGAGGTTTCTGTTCCTTTTTAATTTTCTGAAACTTAGACAAACTTTTGTTCTTGTTAATTTAACATTTACTTATTAGGTCTGTAACTACATAGTCCAAAGTCCAAGTCAACAATTGTAGATCCATCTAATTCTAGAAATCTAGTTCTCCTCTCACTTCATAGGACTAAGAAACTAAGACTCAACTCATAGTCCAGAGTCATGCCTAACCGACAGCGTATGGAGTCCTAGTCCAGAGATGACTTTACATTGGAATGTGCCCTCAACCTTATTTATCAATGATTCTTTCTAAATTGGGCACCCAACCATGCCTACTATTATGGATTACCCTTTCCTCATTCCTATGAGCTCTTCCATCATGCATAGTGCTAGGTTCGCTTTGATACTAATTATCACAATCCTATTTAATGAGAGAATTAATCCATTAATTTAATAGGCTTGAAATCTTGTGATGTATAAACCCAAATCAATATTAATAGGCCCATCTAACCCTATATAAACAACTTAAGTCTCCTTCCATTTCCAATGTTCTCGACTAAACTGTGGTATCACAGCTATTCAGTGCTTCCAGAAGTTGTGTCCTTATTATAAGTTGGACTCTGAATTTTATATTTTAATGGTCTACTTCACTTATAGTAGCTTATCTGTCATGGCTTTTAGATTAATCACTTGATGTTTAGGATGGAGGATAGATGAATGAGGCTCATGTTTTTTTATTTTATTTTCAGGAGATAGATACTTCGATGATTTAGGTTCAATTTAGCTGCACATACTCATTAATTTATAATGAAACTCAGTTTTGATGCATTCAGCACCCTAGTTTATGTAATTTTATTGAAGTTTCTTGGTATCTGTGCATGAACACCCACCAGCTATCATACATGTCAAAAACCTTTTTGCACAATGTGTCGACAGTCTTTCTTTTCAACAATTGGACAGTGATCAATGATAGCCTTGTGGCTGTTGATCACCCATGCTCAAGAAATATCTGGAACTATGTGTTGTTCTGCCAAATGTAGTAAGCTTAAAATACTATTTTCTGCCAACTTAACATCTTCTATTGAGAAATGCTCACAAAATGTGTAATCTATTTGCTGTTTCATTCTCTGTATTCCTTTTGAGTTCATTGTACCATCACCGGAAAATTACATGATAGGTCTGCTGGACAACTCTGATCACTCTCAAATAAATTGGCAGGCACAGTACCTGCCAAGGTGATCCTGCAGCTAACTACAGCTTTCCGTGATGGGGGCTTACGTAACAGAACTGGAACTTTCTTTTACAAGGATCATCTGTGCAAATGTGATGTTCCGATCCTTGCACTGGCAGGAGACGTGGACCTGATATGTCCTCCTGAAGCTGTGTATGGTAAGAGGAGAAATTTGCCACTGCAGTTTCATGCTGAACTGGTTTCAACTAAACTCTCTATGTTAAATGCACAGAAACTGTAAAACTCATTCCAAAGGAGATGGTCATATACAAAGTCTTTGGAAAACCTGGTGGTCCCCACTATGCTCACTATGATTTAGTTGGTGGCCGAATGGTAAATTGCTCTCCTTTTTCCCCTTCATCTTCAGGAATCAGCAAAATTATGTTAGTGTGTGGCATCATGCATTGTGTTCTTTTGGTTAACTTATGCAGGCTATTAAGGAAGTCTATCCCTGTATACTACAATTTCTTTCTCGTCATGATGAGTTGCCGACACCCGATTCAGATTGATGTTAGATTGTTGTTTTTGATCGAGTCCGACTAAGTGTTGTTTAATATTTGAGAATACAAAACCACACAAGGACTTCCGCAGAAGCCAGCAGTGCGACATATGATATACTTCACATCTCAGTGCCGATTGGTGCAGTTAAACAAGCAATCAATTGTGGATCATGAATGCCAGTGACCACGGATGAACAGAAATATCATGTAAATGTATTGGTGTCAGCCATATAAACATACTAACAAAATTGTAAACCTAACCTAAATGTTTCTGACTTGCAATGTTAAATAAATGCAAGCTGGTCATAGACAAGCAAAGGTTGACTCTTTCTTATTCTTCTTCTTTTTTTTTTTTTGAGCTGTTGCGGTCATGTCTCATGAAGATCCTTAATTGCTTTGCATTGTGTTCTGAGCTATTGATTACTGTTGATTTCTTGTCATCAGATGCTGTCTGCAACCATGGGATGAAGGCTCAGGTGGGGTATCAGTTGGGCAGGTGAGATCTTGAAATTCAATTTCACCGATCTGTATCAATCTGTAATTATCGATCTAGGCATGAATCGAAATAATAAATCATCCTATTTTGGAGGGTTTATTTTTTTTCTTTTAGTTTCAAGATGTTAAGCCTAGAATTTTTACTTTTAAAAAGACAGTGAATTGAATGCTTAGTGCTCATTTTTTTCTTTATATACTAACTACTTGTCACTGTGTCTCAGCTCCGATATTTTTCTTTATATACTATATTGATATATCGGTATGGATTGAAATCATACCGATAAAATGATCAATCAGTACGGGCCCAGTACCAAAAAATTCATTCCTTGGGTGAGGTTAAGCTTAGCTGATGTTGAGTTATCTTGCTAGAGTTTACTTCACCGGACTCCGCTCTGATGGAAAAGCACCAGCCTTAGGCGCCATTGAAGAACCTGTTGGTAGGTCCTATATTAAAGTCTTTCTTTGTCCGTTATGACCGGACTAGCTGGCTCATGAACTCTCTTTATCAGATATGCTGTTCTTGTTATAATCAGTGTCTTGGGGTGCTTCAGTATATGTCATTAGTCTCTGGATTTATCCATCAACTGCCAACTCAATTCCTTACCAGCTGACATTTCAAATTTGTGAGATTGGCATAGTACATTGGTCGGAAAAATAGTCATCGACCCAATCCGATATATCCAAACTTAGAAGATATAGGAGTATTCAATGTCACTTTGAGGTGACTCTAAAATAATTCCGATGTGACCTTGAGATGGCTTTAAGGTGAGGGGGTCGAGCTCTCAAGGTGTCGTCTATACTAAGATCGATGTCAAGAGAAGTTATCTAACCCGATCCCTTCGACGTTTAAGTTAGTTTGAGTTCTTTTTTGGATATGGGTTGTTCTCGAAAAGAGGATCTCTCCGTATAATGTTGGGATTTAATTTTTATACTAGGTCCATGAAGGGGACAGCATGCAACTATCCCAACTTTCCCCTTTGACGTTTTGTCTATATGGGCAACAAGGTGGAGACAAGTCCAAACAGCCTCCCTCGGATTATTGTCCGCAGGGGCAGACATGTGGAACGCGATTAGGACATTTTCCTTCTATGTTAGCCTCAATGTGGTGACAAGTGTCGGATAGTGATTGTTCATTAATATGTTTCCTATTATTTGTCCCCCTCCCTCTCCCCTCCGAAGGCATGCTTCAGGGCTCCACTAGATAGGTCTGGAGTGCGATGTTTAATTCGCCTAATAGACCTATCACCAACCTGTTCCTCTATAGCATGAAGAAGACACCCGTAGGCACATGTTGATTTTTCTTAACTCATAAGACTTGGACATATTTCGCTTTGCGCCTTTGTCGTAGTAGATTTATCTTAGCGTGGTCAAGTTTCTCGACTCACATGTCTTAGGCTTATCTGACCTTGCACCTTTGTCATAGCGGATTTATCTTGGCGCAAGTCATGTTTCTCGACTTACACATCTCTGGCATATTTCGTTATACTCTTCTTGCATAGCGAATTTATCTTAGCGTGGGTCGGGTTTCATAACTTACGCACTTCAGGTACATTTCACCCTATGCCTCCACCATAATAGATTTATCTTAGCATAGGTCAGGTTTCTTGACTTACACATCTCGGTTACATTTAGCCCTATGCCTCTGTTATAACAGATTCATCTTGGCGAGGATCAAGTTTTCCAACTCACATGCCTTGGACATATTTGGCTCTACGCCTTTACCGCAGTGGATTTATCTTAGCATGTGTTATATTTCCTGACTCACATACCTCGGGTATATTTGGCTCTACTCCTCCATCGTAGCAAATTCTTTTTTGGCATGGATCGAGTTTCTTGACTTATGCACATCGAGTATATTTGGTCTTGTGCTTTCGCCATAGTGGATTTATCTTGGCATAGGTCGGGTTTCCTAGTTTAAACATCTCAGGCACATTTGGCTCTATGCCTCTGTCATAGTAGATATATCTTTCGTCGACTATGGTGGGCTTGAAGTCTTCACTCTACGATAGCGGATTTTGGGTCTTCTCTCCGTTATGATAGATTTTAAAGTCCTTCCTCCACCGTTGTGGATTTTGAATTTTCCCTTTGCCATGGCAGATTTTGAGGTCCTTCCTCCACCATAGCAGATTTCAGGTCCTCTTTTCATCATAGTAGATTTCAAAGACCCTCCTATATAGTGGCGGTTTTTGGATTCTTTTGCTATCGGTCTCTTTTGAGAATTGCCCCCTAAGGGATACTTGTCTCGATCATGGAATGTGAGAGATCGACAACTTAGTTTGAGAGGAGAGAGATCGACATCCTTCTTATAACTCCCCCTCCCCACATAAGGCATGACTTATTCTTCCACTTGAGCTTCCAAAGCCCAAAATCTCCAAGGCCTCGAGAGCTCTCAACCTTATCACCAAAGCCTCCCTAGGAGCATCTCCCACCTCACCCTTATTCCCGATAAGTAAGTCGATCTTCGAGTCCCTCCTCTCAACATTAGTTCTGCTCTTTTGTCTCAGGTCAGAATATCTCTCCTCTCTCATATAAGTTCTTTTTAATTCTCTAGTCGCTAGTCAATCAATGTATGTATTCGTCTTCAAATAGTCCAAGGGCAGAAGAAGTCGGGTCCTCTTCATCCGAGGCATCTCCCATGAACCCGAGGGTTCTTCGGAACTTGGAGTCCATGAGAAGTTCTCATGATTGTAATTCAGTAGTAAGCACACCTCTCTTGGATTGCCTATGAACTAGGTATTGTATCTCGGCCTAATTCTACCTGCAAGTTCCTCAACCTAGTCAATGCCCTTTTAACCCTACTCCTAGGTCTTTGTACTTATTTTGTGATACCCTTGAGGTGGGCCTTCATCTTTCCTTTCACTCAATGATAGTGCCTTATCTCCAATGGTGAAGGATATCGCCTTCTTAAATGGCACTCAACTCGTGGCACTATATGATAGTGTTTATCGATATTTTTGGTGTGTCAATATTACTCTGACCCATACCCTCTTTGTCCCTTATTTTTTATTATGCAAGAAGAAAAGAGGCTATTACTTAATCGCTCGGGGGGCTTCAAGATCAATGATGCCCCTTTTAACAATAAGGGTTAGAATTAGTGTTTTTTTCTCATGAGTTCAAGTCAAGATTGAGGATTCAACCTTGCTTGGTCGACACATTACATTGATAACACCCCTCTCTTCGTATTAGATAAGGAGGCAGATTAAGTCTAAAAGATGAATGAAGACTTCCTGATCGATGCAAGTCTCAACTTGGCTCCTCGAGGTATGACCCAAACCTTCCCTTGCTTTACTTGATATTTTTTTAATCCTTAACTTTGTGATTTGGATTCTCTATAGGCATGAATCTACATGCCCTAAAAAAGAAGGTGCCTCACTCTTCGCTGGGTGTGGTAGAGCTCTGTTCGGCCCCGATAGCCACCCACAAGCCAGCGGTAGAGGTGTTGGATCAGCCTTGATCTAATCATCAAGACAAAATTAATTGGCCAAAAACTAAGTACAAGGTTATAGCGAAGAAGACCCAAAGCCTCAAAGTGGTGATATACCCGAAGAGTTGGTTCAGGAAATGGAGCATCTCTCGAGCCTCTAGGAAGCTAAAGTTCTAAGTTGGGCTTGAGGAAAAAAAGGGGGTAGGCCACAATTGATGCTGGACTTATGCAAGGGGAAGTCCCTGCCTTTTATGCCATTGCAAATAGTTGACCTACCATACCTGACCTTGGATGCACCATTGTAGCATCGGTGGAAAGGCCTGAAGGAGATGCAAAAGGTGTGGGGTGAAGGTGCGGCTATTCGAGCTTGATGGTGCCTGGCTCTTCGAGCTACCACGGGGTCAACGAGGAGTGTCCCATATTTTTTGTAGCATAGAATCTCATCCATCTAACTCAGTTCCTCCTTGATTATGGCTACGTTATACCTTTCGATGGTTCAAATTAGTAGTGTCTTGACTATCGACCAACCCTCTCTTGAAGCTTGAGTGGAGACTATCTTGGCTAGTGCATTTGCTTGGGCATTTTCTATGTGAGGGACCCACAACACATTGAATCGAGAGAAGCTGTGAACTAATCACTACTCCTAGGTAAGGTACTTCACCATGGTCACATCTCAAGCTTTGTAGCTCCCCTCTACTTGACTCACGACCATTTGTGAGTCACTAAACACTATTAAGTCTTGCACCTAGAGTTCTCGAGCAAGTCGAAGCCCCAAGAGAAGGGCTTTATATTTAACCTCAGATTTTGAACTCGAACTAAAGAGTTTGTTCATACACTTGCTTATTCAGACCTTTTAGGATATGTCTGTAATTACCCCTTTCTAAGGTGGCGAAACCATCCATGAACAAAGTCTATGCTGAGTGGGTGTGTTCATTAACCTTGACCTCGAGTGAGAGGATTAGCTCTGATATGAAATCCGCCAATGCTTAAACATTTATAGCACCCCTTGGTATGTATTAAATGTCAAACTCGCTCAGCTCTACTGACTATCTCAATATTTTCCCCTAAATGTCAAATTAAGAAAGGACATACTTGAGTGGTTGGTTGGTGACCACCTATGGGTGCACTTGAAAATAGGGATGGATCTTTATCATTACCAATACTACTGCAAATGCTTGCCTCTTAATTGGGGTTCTCTCCTTGGGTCTACTTAGTATATGACTAACTAATAAATGAGTCTTTGGATTCCCAAGTCATCTCACACTAACACCAAGCTGACAACGTATTTGATGGTAGAGAGACAAATATTTAGAGTTTTGCTCGAAGTGGAGGAGAAGAGTTGTGACAACCAAGCGAGGTGGTGCTTCATCTCCTCAAATGCCTCTTCTTGGTTCATAAGAACCCTTTTAGATTTTTTAATGTTCGGAAGAAAGGTAGGCACTTTTTGTCAGACTGGGATAGGAACCGACTAAGCATCGCTATTCACCCTGTTAACTATTATACTTCCTTTACCGATTGAGGTGGATGCATTTCTAATATGGCACAGATCTTCTTGGGGTTTATATATAATCCCCTTTGGTGAATAATGAATTCAAAAAATTTCCCCCGAGCTAACTTCGAAAGTACACTTGGACGAGTTGAGACACATTCTAAATCTCTTTAAAACCTGAAACATCTCGGCTAGGTCCGCTAGATATTAGTTAGCTATTCTATTTTTTAGTATCATGTCATCCACATATACCTCGATGTTTCTCCCATTCTGGTGTTTGAATATCTTATTTACCATCCTTTGGTACGTCGCCTTCATATTTTTTAATTTAAATAACACGACTCTGTAATAATATATGCCTCGGTCTTTGATAAAGGAGGTGTGTTCCTAATCCCGTGGCACCATTCTTATTTGGTTATATTATGAGAATGCATCCTTAAAAGTGAGGAGCTATAGCTTAAGATAGCACTAACTGGCTCATCAATCGAAGGGAGATGGTATTTGTCCTTTCGACATGCTTTTTTGAGATCGATATAATCAACACACATTATCTATTTTTTATAATTTTTAACTAATTCAACATTAGCAAGCCATTGGAGGTACTGCACCCCGATAATAAACCTTACTTCTAGCAGCTTATTTACTTAATCGCTAATCGCTTACTAGCATTCATGAGCAAACTTACTAAGCTTTTGCTTCATACGTTAAACCTCAGGTGAGATGTTCAAGTTGTGCTAGGCCACATTTGGGTTTATTCCTAGCATGTCTCTTGGTGACCATACAAACATCTCAGTATTTTTCTTAAGAAAGTTGACGAGTTACACTCGCTTCTCCCTGAGAAGTGTTGCCCTGACCTTGATGATCTAATCAGGATAGACCTTGTCTAAAGGTGCCTCGACCAATGACTCTATTAGCCTTAAATGTGAGAGGGACTTGGCAAAATCCTAAGAATCCAATGGTAGTGCCTCAGGCTTAGCATTCTTTGGTAGGGAGACTGTCATCAAATAGAATTTGTCAAGACTCCTTCGAATTGCTTCTCAGCTTCCCGACGTTAGTCCTTATCGAGAATTTTATCACTATATGGTAGGTCGACATTACAACCCTTAGCCTGTTGAGTGTGGGTTGGCCTATGACCGTGTTGTATGCCGATGGGATGTTTGTTGGGAAACCTTGGGCAGTATCACATGCGCAGCGGAATATAAAATAAAATAAGTTCACAAAGATTCAATATCGGACGGTCATGTGAAGATTGATGCACGAAAAATCATAAAATCGATCGCGTAGCATGTGTGAGATGATTTACCTAAGGAAGATTGTATATCCCTAAAATCATATATTCAAATCTCTAGATGAAGGAGATCAAATATACTCCTCTCTAGCAGTGATCCACACGATGATGTGCCTCCTTTCGTAGTGTGATCTTTCCTCTCCTTTGCACACCACAAGACTATGGTAAAATCAAGAAGGGGTTAGCTCTTCTTGCTACCCACATGACCTAAATAGGGCTACCAACTGAGGAGGAGAGGGAGAGAGGAGAATAGGAGATGACAGCCAAAAGAGTCTAGCCTATGCCCATTTGGTTCCCTCCTATTTATAGAGGTCCCTATCAACTTAACCATAATGGATCATATCCTATTGGGTATTAGATCTCTATACAACTAGCCAAGGCTCTTAGATTAATATATCTCTATTCAATAATCACTATTTACTCTTATTAGGTCTCACCCAAAAAATTCAATAATACAGGGACTTATTTACTATCCAATAAGATAGAGGCTCGACGGATATTTTATATTCAAACCTCTACTTGTCACAACATCTATCATATGTGTGTGATGCTCTAGGCCTAATACTAAGTTGGCCGTGAGTCATACCTATTAGAACTCCTTCTAACTTAGTGAATTATTATCTCTATAATAATTTACTCGACTCAGCAACTATAGACGTACTAGGCCACTACGCTATAGCCCTCATATGATATAGAGGGATCTAATCTATTAGACCTATATGTCCTTAGTTACTGTGTATCTATAGTCCATCATCCATCTAATATCCCAGAAATCATATATCGGACATTGTGTTGTCAAACTCATACAAAGTCTACACCAATCTTGTTCTAATTGGATTCTTTCGAAAAACTTATTTCTCTCTCAATCCAAATGACCCTAGCTAGGGATTTAATTGAGCGAGAACATATGGAATATTTCTCTTATGATACCAAGAGAAGATGATCCTCTATTGACACTCAATTGCCTTCGTAAGGTTGACTACCACTCCCGATGACTAGTTGTAGATCTAGAACTTCTAGACCTATAAGTCTGATATCAAAGAGTGGAGTACTCATATAGGACATCCTTGGTGTCTCAAGTCTAAGGACCATACACACAATTGATATTATAGAATCATTGTTTGACAATAAGGTATCATTAACCATCCAGCATTCCATGAGCGGATCATTCAGTGAACTCATTCTCCAATAAGCATCTGCATTGAACCCCTAATATCCTATCCCCACATGAGTGATTATGAGACCAACCGCCTCCATCATATGGATGGGTTTATAGCACACTGATCTATCCGACTATCTCAATGCCCCTCTCGAGTAACATATGACCAGAAATATTTAGGGTCTGTGTTTATAAGTTAATTGATCTAATTATTATGATCTCATCATGATCTAATTCTCATTGTATAGATCCAAGAACATCATAATATATCAAACAGACAATATAAAGTGAGATAATGCTAATAATAATAATAAATAAATAAAAAGATTATGCAGCATATTGTTTGTGTCATCACTCACATGATTGGCTTACAGGGTACTTATGACTAACAATGTCAACCACCATAAATTTGGTCATCATCAAATGTGATGTGTCGACTCATGGTCCTGAGAGGAGAAATAGAGTCACCTATAAACCTCGCTAGTGAAGAAGTCATAGGGGTGAGATCATTCGCCAAGAGCCCAAGTTTTTGAAAAGCATCAATATATAGAATGTCGATAGGGCTACTGGTGTCGAACATAACCCTCTTTACGTAGGTATTAATCATCCTTATGAAGACCACTAAAGCATTGTCATAGTTTGGGTTGAGGTACTCCATCTCTTTTTCCTTGAAGGTTATTTCTAAGTTATCTTTTGAGCTCGAGCATTTTTCAATGGTGGCTAAGCATAGTCTTTGTGACCTAATGAGCTGTCTCCTCTCAAGATATATCCACTAATGATCATGTTGATTTATCTTTCCACTAAACCCTAAGGTCGGGGCAAAGGTTATTGGGGCCTTTAGACGAATCGCTCAAGGTGCCCCTAATGAATGAGATCCTCAATTTGTTTCTTTAAATCATGATAATCCTTTATGTTATGGCTATAATCATAGTGGTAACAATAGTATTTAGATTTGTCTCTCCTTTCTAGTAGTGTTTTCATCGATTTAGGGTCCTTCAAGAGCCCTTTTTTCCTTTATCAGTAAGAAAACATTGGTTGTCATCAAGTTCAGGAGATTCGACTCAGACCACAAGCGAGGCAACTTGGGTCGATCGTGTCTTCATCGTCGTAGTGGCCTTGAGATTGGAGCTAACAATTGTCATTCCTACCATGGTCTCTTGCGTGTCTCCTCACACTTACTTAAGACTATTACCTACGCAACTATATATTAGTTAACCCTATAGAGAACCTCAAGTATCATCACTAGTGGCCTCTCTACTAATGACTAGAAAAGGTAAAAGGGCCTGAGCCTCATCATAAAGGATTGAATCATAAGTGACAGATGGGTCAGAGGGTATCTCTTTCTCCTCTTGCTTGAGTTTGAGCAGTATCACTATCAATGGCCTTATATATATATTCCCAAAGAAATAGAGCTTAAACAGTTTTGCAAGCTAGGCGAAGGATCCGATTAAGAGTAGGTTCAAGCGAGTGTACCATTCATCGGGCCTCATAGAGTTGTTAGGAACACATGATACATTAGAGCATCCGAGGTGTCATACAGAGATATTTGGGCACGAAATGCGGTAGTGTATTCTATCAAGCCAGTATTGCCATTAAATGCTTCTAGTGATGGGAGGCAGAAGTTTATTGAGATTGGTTCTTCTTGGATATTTAAGTGAATAGGGATCGAACCAAGGTAGGATCAACTGAACTCTCCCCTCTAGACTATTGGAACTCTCATCGTATCTCATTTAAGCATTGGTCCATTTGCTGCAATTGGACCTTAAGGGAATCATCCATTGAATATGTCGATTCAACCTCGGATTCGAGTAGAACAGAGCGACGGTGTAGTGGTACACTAAACTCCACGGTTGAGGAGCGGGGTGCTCCGTCGGTTGGAAATTTTGTGGTCGTTAAGCGATCCTAAGATGCTTGTATTACGTCGATTAGGGGGATTCCAATGGGTGTCGGTGCCAATTGACATCGACGGTGGCTAAGATGGTGGCATCGCTTGTTGGGCTAGTTAAGGCAAGAGCAAGGTGATAGCCTACATCATGTTTGTGAGTGTTCATACATGATGGGTGAGGTTTAGGAATAACTTGGTGAGAACGAACAGGTGGCTCAAATTCATCCCTAGCGGTGAGAGGCCTCGGTCATTGAACATACGCTAGTACCACATTGAAGTTTGTGCCGAAGTGGACATATCTACATTTGGGAAGAATGGTAGCTGACTCCATAAGTAAAAGAGCTATGTGTTGGAGGCAGGGCCTCCTCACTAGAGCATTCATTGAAGATTAGCGGGTGAATGTTCCTATAATATCAAGCACTCATTTTAGCGCCAAAATATTAGGAAAAATTATTGTCAACATTTGAATCAACCTAACGTGGTCCAATCTTAAAGGCATAGGAGTGTTTAAAGTGGCCCGAAGAAAGCCCTAAAGTATCTCCAAGGTGAGGGTGTCGAGCTTTTGAGACGTTACTTGCACTAACTAAGACTAATGTCAGGAGAAGTTTCTTAATTCAATCCCTCTGACATTCAAGTTAGCCCATCCTTCTTGAGCATGAGTTTTTCTTGTAAAGAGTCTCTCGACACAACGTCGAGGATTAACTTTTATACTTAGATGGCCTACGACTAATTAATTTTTTCTTTTGAAGTTTTCTCCACATAGGCAGGCAATAGAGGGTGACAAGCCCAAATGACATCCTTTAGATATTATCTATTGCGGCAGATAGGTGGAGGGTAACTGAGACGAGAGAGAGAGAGAGAGAATTTGGAGTTAAGTTATTCAAGGCAGATATGAGTTGTGGTTGCAATAATCATAAATGCTCAAAGCAATCAGAAGTCGTGGCAAAGCAGACTTCACGGAGATACCACAATCTTAATAGTAGGTATAATCAACCCAAATGAATTAATAATACACTGTATGTCAGAGAGCTGAAAACCGTACAGGGAAAAGGGGAAGAACAGCGAGGAATGTGGCTTCCAGGATCGATCAACAACATTAGGTTTTAAGAACAGGTGACTTGCAAACAGGGCAAGCATTTTTTAGCAGAAGCCACTGCTTAATGCAATGCATATGATAGCCATGGCCACACTCCAACCTTCCTGTTTCATCGCTGACTTCGTATTCTTCCTGCGTGACAAAAGATGAAGCACTTAGCCATCTGCGATTGTGGGATGAATGCTTCAGCCTTTTGGAAACAGAGATAAAGAAGACCTACTTGACATATGCTGCACTTCCATTCAGTTTCAGTTGATAAATGTCTTGCTGAAGCACCAAAAACTGAATGCTTTATTTTCCTGAGGCTGCGTGCAATCTCTTCCTCTCTCAACCCCGTGCTCACATGCCCGATTTTTTCACCTAGCTCAAGCAGTTCCTGTAAAGAGGGGAAATGGTAAAGTGATCTCCGTTTGAATGCAGAATAAATACTGCAAGGTAGAAGGGTAAGAAGTACTGAGTTAAAGAAAATTAAACACCTCGTATGACACATTATCAACATCAAGTCGCCAATCCCGGAACTGATCGTATACATCCAGTCCACCACCTAACAAAACTCGACTCTGGAACATCATGATCTGCAATGTTAAGGCAAGCATGAGTGAGCGATCAATCTTCACATGTGCCACGTGAATATAGAGAGTATAATAGATGGAAACTCTAATTTCAGTTTTCATCATCAGCTCAAGCACTCTCCTGATCATCATTCTTGCAGCAAATTAATTCACTATTTAAATTCTTAAAACTTAGGCTAAAAACTCAGATAGCAGGGCAGTGGAAAGGATTCGTAAAACTAAATAGCTTCTCTATATGGATTGATCAAGCTATAACTAAAGAACAGTCGCTTCTAAAATCAATTACACCTATGCACAACAATTAGTTTATATTTTTTTAACAGGATTTAGAAACTAAAACTGTACATGAGAAACTTGGGTTTGATGTCAATCTTTGTTTTAATGGAGTCGATTTGTTTTGTAATGCACTGCTTAAGAAATTGGAATGATCAAAAGTTTTGAAATTTGTACAAATTAACAATTGCTAAAATAATTAATATTCTTTCAGCTCAATCATGGTAACCAATCACTTATCATTTCAATATCTTTAAAATACTGAAGTGATAGTTACTTAATCTCCAACCAGCCTTAACAACACCATTCCAGTGAAGCATATAACTAGACAAACTTGCTGAAACATCGGAAACTAGCAAACCGGCAGAAACTTCTCAATCCAATCAATACTTGCTGGAACAGGCCAAAACTCCAAAACTCTTTAAGATATAGATTGATTTGACTGAAATTTCAATGTTGAGTAGATGATCCAACAATTTTAGACAAAATGATGGAAAGAGAAATGATACAGGATGCCCCTAAGAAAGTTAAAATCAAATTGAATTGAATCATTAGGATCACTACAAAGGACGACCAGGAGCTTCTAGTTAATAGATTAAGATTAAATTAGTGACGAATAATATATAATCGATGCAAGGTCAGAATTCGAAATAACAATGAGACTTCAAATTGTTGTGCTTATACTATTGAAGCATCATAGCATGGTTATAAAAAGATCACTCTATTATCAAAAGTAGGATGCAGGCAGTCTTTTCATCAGTATCAGCCACTCTGCTTTGCAATATCTTTTATTACTAATTAAACAGTCTGAAATATTGTCATGTGAGTAATTTATGTTGAATCCAAAGAAACTTGCCATAACACCATGTACTTCCTCCTCCGTTTCTGCCATAGCCGAGCAAGTCTTCTTGGCCAACCCCTCCCCTGGTTAATGGCAGTGAGTTGATTGACTAAGGCCTTCGCTTACGACAATGAAAGTTTTTCATTTTTTAGTTTTGATATACATTGAAACAATACCAAAACACTAAATTAGATTGTTAATCACAATTACTTTCAATATAGTTTTCTTTTTGCAAATGATAAGTGGCGAAGGCGAGATTCAAGCTCAAGACCTTGCAATAAACTGTCTAGATCTTTACCAACTAAACTAGCTAACACTCTAAAAAACATATCGAATGAGATTTCAAACCCTCGATCGTTGGTAAATTGGTGTGGTACACCATCATCAGACTAATGTTCAAGGTGTTACTTTCAATATACTTACAAAGGAAAGCAGAAAAATTTAAGCAAGACCATCACCAAGTGTCTCAAAATACTATGTAAAGAAATATCCTATTCAAGTCTTCTGGGGAGTACCTTTGTGTATGGACTAATAGTCAGATATAGAATTTCTTGGCACCATGGTGCAGTTCCAAACTTATAATTTTAGATTTAATAGGAATTCATGTCATATATGAAAAACATTACCCTAAAATAAACAAACATATGAGCAAAACCATGGTGTGAATAAACCTGTGCGCGAAACTACCAAGAGTCAATCAACAAATAATATCATATAAAAAACAAGCAAGCATCTTCTCAGTTGATGAAAATTTATAAGGGTAGCAGGACCATTAGTGAACAGAATAATTTGTAAGACCACAAATAATTTAAACTTATAAATGAGAGAGAGAGATAACAAAAAGGTCATTTCACTCAAAAAGTGGGGCGCATCACCTCCTCAAGCCCACTGGGAGTCCGATGATATCCTTGCAAGCGATGAAGATGCCCTGATGGTAAAAGATCTTGTCCAAAAAATGGTGTACTGAGATCTGGGGGAGAATACATGAATGATGAGATCTGTTCTTGGTGGCTGACCCTTCTAGGGATGAAAAACCGCTGCAACCAGCATAATATAAGATGTCAAAAACAAAAAGCCAAAAGTCGACAACACTTAAACCATTGCTATAACTTATATATATATATATAACAATACGAAAGGCTAAAAATCAATGAGAAAATGATTCTTTACTCTCCGAAGACGAGGAAAGATTATAAAAGAAGATAGGAACAAAAGAAAAATATATATAGAAGAAGAAATGTGTCGCTCTAAATCCATGTATAAGCTTTTGTAAACAAGAGAAGAAAGATAATTATGCAGGTGCAGAGAATTGGCCGATGAAATAGCAGATTACATCCAAAATTTCATTCGTTAGAAGATAAAACATGAATTAATATTTCCCCATTAGAATTGTACATGTAAAACAAGTAATCAAGAAGAAACGAGGCTTGAAAGGAAATAACAGGAGAAGGAAGAAATTACTGGAAGAACCCAACTCGTACTACCTCTCTGTGGATCCGCTCGGACGCAGCATCCATCCTTCCTCTCCCCACCATCGGCTGGTGCGCCGCGACGCAGTCCACCGACGCCTCGGCGGCGAACGGCATCCCGGGGGCGCACCAGACGACCCCCCCGCCCACCTGGCTCCCCCTCTCCTTCTTCTTCCTTTTCTTCTTCCCCCTCCTCCCCCGAGGCCGCTTCCCCTGCCATTCCGCCGACGCCCTCGCTGCGGCGGCGGCGGGCGCGTACGCATCCGACGCCGCCGCCGACGCGCACCCGAGCCCGCGCAACGCTGCCGCCGTGATCCCCCTCTTCTTGCCCGGAGACGGCAGCGGTGGAGGAGGAGGAGGGGGAACGATGAGGGGGTGGTTCCAGTCGGCGGCGGCGTGGGGCCTGGAGGAGGAAGAGGAGCTGAAGAGGAGGCACCTGAGGCTGCGGCGTGTGGACGACAGCGAGACGGCATCGGCGAACGCCATGGGAGACCACACGACAACCACAATTCGACAGGGGTAGAAGAGAGTGCAGACAGAATTTGCGAAGAGAGTAATACGATGGAATGAAGTGGAAGAATGAGGAAGAGGAAGCAGATAAATAAATGTAGAGAGGGAAACGTTAAGGAGCTTCTCTTTGCTCTTTCGTTGGTAGTCATGCATGTGGGTAAACTGTGCTTCTTTACCTTCCGGCCTAATTAAATATTATTTCTTATTTGATTTAAAAAAAATATATTAAAATATCTATAATCATAAAAATAAAATATTTAATTATATTTATCCTAACAATAGAAGGACATAAAAATGATAAGAAAAAAATAATTTTAATATTCTAATTACGTTTTCCTTTTCCTCGATCGAATATTGTAGTGGTGGGAGATGACAACGCCGCTAGAGACCACGAGTGGCTGTTGTGGTTATGGTCAATGAGAATAATACGGTGATCGGCGAGAACGAAATGAGAATATCTTTAGCGATGAGCTAGATGGAGTTCTAAAGGTAGAGTTGAGGGACTTTTGCGACTCCTTACGGAGGGAAGAGGAGGAAGAGGAGCGAGAGTGACCACGAGATATGAGGTAAAGTAGAAAGGAAAGAGGACACAAATATCGACGCTTTGCATCTGCGTCGATGCCACTCGGCATATGTGTCGACACTGACAAAGATACAAAGTGACGAAAGGATCGCTCAACATCTATATCTGTACCAATATAGGTGCAAATGCAAAGTGTCGCTCGACATTTATATCGATGTTGATATAGATACAAAGTTGTAAAAGAGGAAAGAAGGATAAGGGATAAGGAAGGGGAGGAGAAGAGAGAGTAGGAGGAAGAGGAGGGAGAGCCATAGTGAAAAGTGATGCAAAAGGAGAGGAGAAAAATGACGATACAGATGCTGACACTTTACATTTGTGTCAGCATAGCTCGGTATTTACATTGGCGTCAACATAAATGAAGAGTCGTGTAAGAGTCGCTTGGCATTTGCATTGGTACTAACATAGATGTAAATACAGAGTGTCGCTAGGCATCTACATTAGTGGTGACGCATATGAAAAGTGTTGCTCGCCATTTGAATCAATGCCGATGCAAATACAAAGCTATAAAAGGGGGAAGAAGGATGAAGGAAGAGGAGAAAAGGAGGGGAGAATTGAGAGCAGCAGTGAGAGGTGTGGTAAAGAAAGATGAAGATGCAAATACCGATATTTGTATCTACATCAGTGTCACTCGGCATTTGCATTAGCACTCACATGGATGAAGAGTTACGAAAGGATCACTTGGCATCTACATCGGTGTCGATGTAGATGCAAATACAGAGTGTTGCTTGATGTATGCATCGATGTCGACACAGATGCAGATGTAGAGCATCATTTAGCATTTGCATCGGTACTGATATAGATGCAGAGTGATAAAAAGGGAAAGAAAGATGAGCAATTGGAGAAGGAGGAGGAAGAGGAGGGAGAGCAATAACGCAAGGTGAGACAAAGGGAGAGAAGAAAGAGGATGATACAAATGTTGATACTTTATATTTGTATCGGCACCGACACAGATGCAAAGCAAAGAATGGGTCACTTAGCATCTGTATCGATGTCGACATAGATGTAGAAGTCGGCATCGATGCAGATATAGAGTGGCACTGCTCTACATCTATGTTAGTGCCAATGTAGATGCTAAGTGACGCTTTGCATTTGCATTTATGTCAGCACTAATATAAATGTCAAGTGGCCCTCTCATTGCTCTATATCTACGTTCATGCCGACGTAGATGTTGAGAAACATCGACACAGATGTAGAGCATCGGCATCATTCTTTTTCTCCTCTTCCTTTGCTTCACCTCTTGCCGCTACTCTCCCTTATTTTCCTTCTCCCCCTACAAGAAGTCATAGAAGTCCCTCAACACTCCCTCTAGGATTCTACTTAGCTCGTCTCTAAGGATATTCCCAATATCATTCTTATCGACCACTGTGTCATTCTCGATAATCATAACTACAATAACTATGTATGGTCTCTAGTGGCATTGCCATCCGTCATCGTCATAACAGTTGACTAACAAAAATATATATATAATTGAGATATTTAAAATATTATTTTATCCATCATTTTTATAACGTGTTGTATCTTCCATCGATAAAATCGATAGTGTTAGAACAAATAGAATTAAAATTTTTATTTTCATAATTATAGAGATTTTAATATAAATTTTTATAGGGATAATATGTAATTAGCCCACTTCTTCCTATTTTCAAATATATTGATAATATGTTTTACTTATGACTAAGAACACTCAAATGTAATTTTAGTCTCACATTTGACGTGAGAAATGATTTGAGAGTTTATTATTATTAAATGATATAAGAACCAATACAATATTAAATTTGATGAAAGACTCCAGTGAAATATAATTATCTATGGATGTAATTAGAATATATTTTATAACTTAAAATCATAACTAAATATATATTATACATATGTCAATCATGTCAAGCTTTTAGATAGGAAAATTTGTAAAATTTTAATGGAATTCTACATGAAAAATATAATAATAAATTTAAGAGAATTGGATGGATGTATTCTCACTGGTTTATGTTTCAACATTTTGATACACTAATTTAAATTAGTAGTTCAATTGATGGATCAAATCATCATGTCTTAATATATTGGGTTTAAATACTCTTTTTATCATTTTTTTTCATCGTTAAATTAGGTTACTAAATCATGCCTATTTCCGGAAAACACTTCCAATTGTTTTTGGATCTATGAGACTCCAATTTCCCAACAAAAACAACCTGTTTTGCTTCTGCTTGAAAAAAAACTTCTTCTTTTTTGTTTCAGATGAGAATGATTCCTTTTGTTTTTAGTCAGAAACAGAAATGTTGCCAAGACAGGCCCCTCTGTTCCACTTGGAAGGATAATGACAAAGTACCAAGTGCTACTGAGCTGTCTCAGTGATCTAAAGTTTGTGATGGTGTAGCTTTCAACTTCCCCTTTTGTGGGAGTCCTCCCTCCTCCCTCCTCCCACTGCTCACTTCTGACTCTCCTGTTCTTTGTCCTCCATGGCAGCACTACTCTTTCTTCTTGTTCCATCCTACACATGTTGCCATGTTTCTTCTATTGCAGAACTTTAGGAAATTTCCAGTTGCTTTAGCACCACTCTCACAATCTCAAGGAACAGTGGATTTGAAGAAATGTTACTTCACCCCATCTTTCTCCAGCCCAGAGAGTTCGACTCTCCCTGTATCTTCCCATCTAAGTTGGTGTCTCTTCAAGCATGGAGCACAGGTACAATGGCAGCTGTTTGCAGTGTGCTGCATAAATGCTGTTGCAAGCTTTCATTGTGTCTGAGTTTATCATCAACATTAGTCTACTTCGACACATTAATGAAGCTGCATTCTCTTCTCAAGCATTTCTCATTAATTATCATCCTTGCTTCAAACATGTATGCATAAATAAATATACATGTCCAAAGACTCACAGGTCACAAGTTGGCTTCTTGATAGATAAGATCAAAGTGTTGGCTATGATCGGGATAAGTTAAGTATTGTTTTTGTTTGTTGTCTCACAATGGGACCATTAAGTAGACTTTCCATGAGTCTAAGCATATAATTGAACCTATAAATTTGTCTTGTACAAGACTCTTCCCCTCTAAAATATAGGAGAATAAATAATCACACAAATGACTAATACTTCAATAAGATATTACACTCGTCCATTCTAGTGTGATTCATTTTCTTTTTCGATTCAACTCAATATCCTACTCTTTTTAATGCCTTATTGTTTCACTTATTAATGTAACTGATCTTTATTATTTTGTCTATATGACTCGGATATCATGTTAGAAATTGAATAACGATGAGTGTTGAGTTAAGCTTGGTTAAATTAAATTTGTGCTTATTAGAAAATACAAAAGAGAAAAAATATATATAACCTTTGTATACTAATAATATAGTAGTCGTAGAGGGAAGCCGTAATCCTTGCTCAAATTATACAATGAGATGAAACATTACCTCTTCGGTATTTAAACATAAAATAAATCAGCATTTTTCTTATACAGAACTTATTTCAATAATGAAGCATTTTTTAAAGTCAAAGCTTTATTTTCTTTTAAACATGATTCAGTGATCCATGCAAATGAAGCTCATGAGTTACAACCCACGAAGAATTGAATTAAGTAATTGTGTGATGAATCAGTTGAATGAAATAATTGATCAATTAATTAATGAGCTTAAATCACCAGTAGAAAAATTCTTAAGCATACGCATCAAGTTCATTATTTGATGGCTCTATATGGTAATGTGTCTACATTCCATTTAGCCTCGTTCATGAGTAATCCTTTACTTAATATTAGGTAATCTTGTATCATTTGTCACGACTTGAGATTTAATACATGATAACTAGATGAATTCAAGTCATTATTCTAAATACTTAAGCTCAAGTTAATAATAATGCATTAGATCAATTTGTCTCGAAGATACCAAATTGGGTGTATCATTGCACAGAAGACACTGTTGTTTCATGAACTTGAAGGCCATGTCTGATGGGATCAGATCAACAGCATTCTGCAAGGAGTGGAATAAAGTGATTGAAGAATGGCCATTACATGCTACCAGCTGTTGAAAAACCCAAAAGAAGCACAACGTTCAAAGTTCTTCAACTGCTCCTCCCTTTTATCTTTGCATCTGCAACAAGCTTCTCGTGCCTTGTCTCGCTTTTAACCCGCAGCAGAACGCAGAACATGGCACAGTTTAGAGAAAGTGGCCCCTCCACTGTGTTATCTGATGGAAATGGACGTGCCGGGAGTGGAGGATGGAGATGGAACTGAGTATTGATGCACTGTTCCCATCATTGTTCTTTGTTCAAGTGAAGAATGGTGTAGCTTGGCCAGCTGCGGACAGAAGCAAAGGGTGGAGAGAGAAGGACAAATGCTAGCAAACAAGTGTTAAGATAATGTTGTCATGGAACTTTTTGTTTGATTAGAATTAGAATTTGATTTTGCTTAGAATTCTCTTTCATATGTATAGCCAAATTATTAGGCTGACAAGAGTTCAGCTCATAATCTATCTCTTTTTTAACCTAAATCTAGATCTAATAAGGGGGTGTGATGGCTACGAAAAATAGAGAGAAAAATATAGCAACGAGGCAGAAAAACTGTAGTAGTAATGTGATTCAAAAAGAGGAGAAAATGACAGAAAAATAAGAGAAGGAAAAGAAAAAAAATAAGGACGATATAGAAAGACTGTTCTCAATCATCTAGGTAGTGTTATCATCAATCAAATCTATAATAGATTCTTACTGTGATTACCTAGGGAGATTTTAGATATTGTTCACAGAGTGACGTAATCCTTATATCTTAGTTATTCTTATAATTTTTGCTTGGATTTTAGACAAGAGACTTTGAGATCTGTATATTCATTATTCTTATTATGAATTTTCTGATTTGTCCCTTAGTTTTCACCCTTCACGTTAGAGGGGTTTTCTACGTAAATCTCGGTGTCATATTTTATTGTGATTCTATTTAATTTCGTTGCATAGTATGACCTACTTATATTTGTTCGTATACAAAAGTTTCTCTCTTTATATTTCATCAACTAGTATAAGAGCAGGTTTTTGGTGATTTAATTTTTATGTTCCAACACGGAGGCCAGTAGTGTTTCTCGCATGATTAGCTTGAATGGAAACAATTGGATGATATAGAAACTAAGAATAGAAGATCTCTTATATTACAAAGATTTGTATGGATCTTTGCAAGGCATAGTGCAAAGCCTACAACTATGACAGATAATGAGTGGAAGATGTTAGATTGAAAAATAATTTGGTTTATTCGACAATGGCTTGATAATAGTATCTTTCACCATATTTTTACTAAAAGTTATGTATATTCTCTTTGGAAAAGGTTAGAAGGTCGAAAAACAGTTGGCGACAAAGCTTTCTTGATAAGAAAACTTATAAACCTGAAATATAAGGAGGGTGCTTCTATTGTTGAGTATTTGAATGAAATGCAGAGTATCACTAACCAGTTATCCTCTATGAAAATGTCTCTTGATGATGAGTTGCAGGCATTGTTACTTCTCAGTTCATTATCAAAAAGTTGGGAGACACTGGTGGTTTTCCTCATAAATTCTACGTCAGATGATGTTGTCACGATGAGTCAAGTAATAAACAGTTTGTTGAATGCAGAGTTGAGAAGAAAAAATTCAACAACATCTCAAAATGATTCACAAGCACTTATCTCAAAGAATAGAGGAATGTCAAAGTCCAAGGATAGAATCATGCATTGGTAGAAGCAAGTCAAGATAAAAAAAATATATTGTTTGCTATAACTATGATGAGAAAGGGCATTACAAGAACCAATACAAGCAACATAAAAAGAGCAAGAAAAAGGAAAAAAAAAGTGGAGTCTACATAGTCAAAAGATAATATCACAACTAGGGTGGTGATTCTTTGATTTTGTCTCATTCTGATAATATTTTTTCTTATATGTGATAGGATCTTGAGTGAGTAATTAACACAGGTACTTCTTATTATGCTATACCATAGAGGGAGTTTTTTGCTACCTACAGGTCTAAAAATTTTGTTGTTATCAAGATGGGCAACTATGACACGGAAAATACCACTAGCATGAGTGACTTGAGACTAAATTTAATTTTAGTTGGAAGATTAGATGATGAAGATTATAAAAGCAGATTTCATATACGGCAATAGAAGCTCAATAAAGTTTCTCTTGTTATAGCTAGTAAAAAGAAATGTCACACCTTATATAAGTTGTAGGCCAAAGCTTGTGGTGAGCAGCTAAATACTATAGAGAAAGACTTCAACATGGAGTTATGACATAGGTGATTGAGACATATGAGCGAGAAGGGGCTGTAAGCTTTTTCCAAAAGAGAGGTATTACCAGACTTTAGAGGTACACATCTAAACCCTTGTATTGATTGTTTGGTTGGTAAACAATACAAAGTTTTATTTGCTAGTCTTACATGATCTAGAAAAATGCATGCCTTAGACCATATTTATATAGGTATATGTGGTCCTTGCTAGTCATAGGTGCCCAGCAAGCCAATCACATGAGTGATGGCACGTGTGACTTAATATAGAATCTTTTTGCTTACTATATTTTGGCATATATCACTTTATAACTATTGCATAAATGCATACATATATTGTAATGTCCTTGGATTTGTGCAATGGGAATCAGATCGTGATGAGATCACGATAGTGAGATCGATTCACCTTTAAACACATATTCTAAATAATCCCGGTCATAGGTTACTCGAGAGGGATATCGTGATAACCAGACTGACTGGTGTGTTGTATACCCGTCCATATGATGGATGTAGCTGGTCTCATAGCTGCTTATGTAGGGACACTAGGGATACAGTATAGGTGCTCATTGGAAAATGAGTTCACTGATTGATCCGCTTACAGAATGTTGGATGGTTGATGATGCGTTATTGTCAGACATCGATTCCGTAGTCCTAGTGGTGTATCTGGTCCTTAGACTTGAGACACCAAGGATGTCCTGTATAAGTGCTCCACTCTTTGATACCAGACTTATAGGTTTAGCTGTCCCAGATCTAGTACAACTGGTCATTGGGAGTGGTAGTCGACCTTACGAGGGCTATTGAGTGTCGATAGAGGATCATCCACTCTCGGCATCATGAGAGGAATATCCCATGTGTTCTTGCTCAGACAAATCCCTGGCCAAAGTCATTCGGGTTGAGAGAGAAAGAGTTCTCCGGGAGAATCCAATTAGAGCGAGACTCGAGAAGAAACCGTATGAGTCTGACAATACCATGCTCGATATACGGTCTTTGGGATATTAGATGGATGAGGGACTATAGGTACACGGTAACTGAGGACAGACAGGTCCAATGCATTGGATTCCCCTGTATCGTCTGGGCACTACGGCGTAGTGGCCTAGTACGTTCGTAGTCGATGAGTCGAGTGAATTATTACAGAGAAAATAATTCACAGAGTTAGAAGGAGTTCTGATAAGTATGACTCACGGCCAGCTCGATATTGGGCCTAGAGGGTCACACACATATGGTAGGCATTGCGATGAATAGAGGTTCGGATATGAGATATCCGACGGATCCCTTATCTTATTGGATGCAGATCCAATACCCACTAGGGGAGGACCTATTAGGGTTTGACAGGGGACCTCTATAAATATGAGGGATTCAGAGCCCCATGGGCTAGAGAGCTTTTGTTTACCTTTTCCTATTCTCCTCTCCATCTCTACCTCTAAGTAGGCCTGGAGTTTTGAGGAGCGTCGTCGCAACCCTGCTATGTGGATCACCGTTAGAGAGGAGGACGCTTGACCTCCTTCACCCTCTCCTAAGGATCTGCAAGGAAACAGGGATATATGATCTCCCTAGGTAACACAATCTACTCTATACGCAGTTTCATGTTTTACGGATTTTTACGTACCAATCTTCGCACGATGACGAACATCTCTTTGGGAATCGGGGATTTTGTTTTCTTGTTCTTCCGCTGCGCATGTGATGTCACCCCCAAGGATTTCCCCACAATGGTATCAGAGCCAGGTTGTTCGTGTGAATGATTGGTTTTGAACTGTGTGTGTTGTGTTTAGGAAGAATTTTGACGTCAAAATTGTTGACGCAAAAACAAGGAAGGGCAGCAACAGTTGCTGCCCTTGATCTGCGTGCGTGCAACGCAGTCGAAGGCGGGCAGCACAGGGGCTGCGTCTACTGCAGCCGGCCGGCGACCTGCTTGCAGCAGGCTTGCTGCCGGCGGGGCTGGCAGCCCACGGGCAGAGGCGCCGCAGGGCAGCGGTGCCTGCCGCCGTAGGGCAGCGGCGCCCGCCGTCGTTGCTCCCGCGGGCGAAACCCCCCCACAGGGGCGGTCGCCCGATGGGACAGCACCGCCTGCGGAGGTGGCGACGCCCGAAAGGGGCACCCACCCGTAGCGGCAGCGCTGCCAGCGGGCGTGCCGCCTACAGGTGAGGGCAGTGCCCTCGCCCTGCCGCACAGGCCGCCGCCGGTAGGGTGGCGGCGACGACAGTAGCAAAAAGGGGAAAGAGCATTAGGGTTTTTTGGGCAAAAGATAGTTTTGCCCCTCGGAATTTGAGAAATTTCAGTTTCTGTCTTTTATCCAAATTATGAAAATACCCCTATGAATTCAGAAATTCCCTATAATGTCCCTGATTTCAGAAAATATTAATTAATTAAAAGATTTAGTTGATTATTATTATTTTTATTATTATTATCTAGTAGTCCTACATGATGATGATTATTTATACATGTGATGTATGATGTGTGGACGGATGATCATGGACCGTGTGATGTGTGTACCTGTGATTATTATTATTGAGGTCTGCGAGCCTCCATTATATTTCTCGTTTATTATCGGGCCTGCGTGCCTATGATTAAGTTGTAATTACATTAGGAGACCTAGCGGGAGCGTGGATGCGATAGCGGGACCCACGAGACGGACGATCGTGATGCATGAAGATGCATCAAGATGTTAACGGAACCGACAAGGACGAGATGGACGATCATAGGGCATGGAGATGCATCGTTGCACACATAGATCTTGATGTGAGTGATTAGGCCTACTGGCTCGAGCCTAATCATATTAGGTTGTGGTCCATGATCATCTGGTGTAATTGCTTATACACATACTAGATATGTATATATATTTGCATGCGATGTAGATATATATTAAATATGTATATGTGTAACATGTCATATTAGGAGACCAAATCATAGAAACATCTCTCGATAATATTAAGTCGGTAAACGTGAAGCAATTAGATTGACCCACGTGGCCTTCCATCGTTATAAGTAGGAACCGATTCCTGGTGTAGGTTGAGTTGATCGAGTCCCTCGAGACTCACCTATATCGTGATTCGCTATCTTGCTTACGATATAGAGATGTCACCAGTGACTGAGGGCATGATATACTTGGTCGAGTCCCTCGAGGGTATATCATCAAATCAGACTCATCTTGTAACGAAGGTGTTGACTTAACCGAGCATCATGGTTGGTTGAGTCCCTCGAGGCCATAGTGATTCGGAGGCCGAACAGGACGGGAATCACAAGGAGTTGTGATCGACAAGAGTTACCTACCTTTTAGGCTTAGTGTGATTGGTCGAGTCCCTCGAGGTTACACTAAGACGCTGATTGGATCCTGATCCCTCGAGGTTACACTAAGACGCTGAGGGTATCGCGTGACTCGTTAGTAAAATAGTGGGAGCATATTAAGATAGAAGTTCATATCTTGATAGTTTATTTCTTGCAAAATCTGCATGTTATTCATTTCTGCTGCATCTTTATTTTCAGAAAATGTGGCTTTCAAATCCCTTACGTGGCATACTTGATGTCAACCGCCTCACTGGTCCAAATTATACCTGATTGGCTCCGTAACTTGAGAATTGTTCTCACAAATGGAGAAAATCGTACGCCCTTGATATACTGATGCCCGCTAAAGAAGGGGCAAACGAGGATGAGATCGCCGCTACATGAAGTACATTGATGACTCCACTCTTGCTCGGTGCTATATGTTGGGTTCTATGACTCACGAAAGTTCTGAGAGACACCATGAAAAAGATGGATGCCGATCTATTCTCCTACATGTCCATAAATTGTTTGAGGAACATGGAAGGACTCAAATGATATGAGATATCTAAGAGCCTCTTCCGCTAGGATGACCGAGGGGACACCCGCCTGAAACCATGTCCTAAAGATGATTGAGTGGATAGAGAAACTCACAGGTCTAGGAATAGTCCTAGAGGATAACTTGTGTGTAGACATTGTGCTTCAATCCCTACCGATTCCTTTTCACAGTTCATAATGAATTTTAATATGAACAAGCTTGAAGTGACTCTCTCGAGAGCTTCTCAATATGTTGAGGGAGGTAGAGAGTACTATCAAGAAAGGGAAGCCAGTCTCTCTACACTAGTGAGACCAAAAGGAAAAGGAAAGCGAAAAGGTCCCTTAAGAAGGGAAAGGGCAAGGTCAAACCAGGTAAAAGCAAAGGTTGCTAAGAAAGACCCAAAGAAAGGACAAAGGCCAATGCTTCCACTATGGTAAAGATGGGCACTTTGAAGAGAAACCGCAAAGAGTACCTTGCAGAAAGGGCTTAAACAAAAAAGCTGATGAAGCTTCAAGTACATTCATGATCAGTCTTCATTTGTCAAACTCTTATGATAACATATGGGTATTGGATACCGGTAGTGCTTATCATATATGCAATTCGTTGCAGGTTCTGGCAAGGCCTAGGAGATTAGAGAGAGGCGAGATGGACCTCAAGATGGGTAATGGAGCAAAAGTTACTGTAGTAACTGTTGGTGAGGTCGCCCTACATCTACCTAGTGGAGCTTTTATTGCATTAGATGCATGTTATTTTGTTCCTTCTATTATCAAAAATATTATCATCATTTCATGTTTAATAATTAGTGGATATAAATTTGTTTTTGAGAACAATGGTTGTTCGATATTATTAGATGATAAGATCATCATGAAAGGAACATTGCATAATGGTTTATTTATATTAGACACCACTCCACATATCATGAATGTAAATGTGTCCAAAAGGAAACAAGATGAGTTGAACAGTACATACCTGTGGCATTGTAGGCTAGGTCACATCCATGAAAGAAGAATTCAAAAGTTGCTAAATGATGGATATCTAGATCCATTTGACTATGTGTCATATGCAACTTGTGAGCCTTGCATTCGTGGAAAACTTACCAACTCTCTATTTAGTGGAACTGGAGAGAGAGCCACTGAGTTGTTGGAACTCATACATAGTGATGTATGTGGACCCATATCAACTCATGCCATTGGAGGTTACTCCTACTTCATTACATTTACTGATGATTTCTCAAGGTATGGATATGTGTACTTAATGAAGTATAAGTCCGAGGCCTTTGAGAAATTCAGATAGTATAAGAATGAGGTGGAGAACTAGACTGGAAAGAGTATCAAAACTCTTCGATCAGATCGAGGAGGTGAGTACTTAAGTACAGAGTTCACTCAATTCCTTAAGGACCATGGGATATTATCCCAATGGACACCTCCTTATACACCTCAGCTCAATGGTGTCTCTGAAAGGAGAAATCGTACATTATTAGATATGGTACGGTCCATGATGAGTTTCGCTGACCTACCCATCTCATTCTGGGGATATGCCCTAGAAACCGCAGCTTACCTTCTGAACAGAGTTCCAACTAAGTCGGTAGTGTCTACACCATATGAGATATGGAAAGGGAAGAAGCCTGATCTTAAGGTTGTTAAGATTTGGGGCTGCCTTGCACATGTTAAAAGACACAACCCCGATAAGTTAGAATCAAGGACAGAGCGATGGAAATTTGTGGGATACCCCAAGGAAACTTGTGGGTATTATTTCTATCATCTCGAGGACCAAAAGGTCTTTGTAGCTAAGAGAGCAGTGTTCCTTGAGAAGGAACACATTCTTGGCGGAGATAGTGGGAGAATGATAGAATTGAGCGAGGTTGAAGAATCAAGCTCAAGCACCACTCTACAGCCCGAGTCTGTTCAGGTACCTAATACACAAGTTTCAACTTTACGCAGATCTGATAGAGTATCCCATCCTCCTAAGAAATATATGGGACATATTAGAGGAGAGGATGTAGAGGATATTAATCCTCAGACCTACGAGGAGGCTATTATGAGTATAGACTCCGGGAAGTGGCAAGAAGCCATGAATTTTAAGATGAATTCTATGTACTCCAATAAGGTTTGAAACCTAGTTGCACCAGAAGGTATTGTACCCATCGGTTGCAAGTGGATCTTTAAGAAAAAGATCGGAGTAGATGGAAAGGTAGAGACCTATAAAGCAAGGCTAGTGGCTAAGGGGTATCGTCAAAGGCAAGGTGTTGACTATGACGAAACCTTCTCACCCGTAGCAATGCTAAAATCCATCAGAATTCTATTGGCTATTGCAGCACACTATGATTATGAGATCTGGCAGATGGATGTGAAAACTGCATTCCTCAATGGGAACCTCGAGGAGGAGGTGTATATGATGTAACCTGAGGGATACGTGTCCAAGAACTGCCCAGATAAGGTGTGTAGGTTGCTTAGATCCATTTATGGATTAAAGCAAGCTTCCCAAAGTTAGAACATAAGATAAGATGAGGCAATCAGATCTTGTGACTTCGTTAAAAACGAAGATGAGCCTTGTGTATACAGAAAGGTAAGTGGGAGCGCTATCACCTTTTTGGTGTTATATGTGGATGACATCCTGATCATTGGGAATGACGTAGGAATGCTATCCACAGTAAAGGCTTGGTTATCTAGACACTTCTCCATGAAGGACTTAGGGGAAGCATCCTATATTTTGGGGATTAGAATCTATAGAGATAGATCCAAGAGGATGCTTGGCTTGTCCCAGTCCAGGTATATAGAAACCATTGTCAAAAGGTTTAGCATGAAAAATTCCAAGAGAGGTCTCATACCGATGAGACATGGGATATCGCTTTCTACGAGTATGTCCCCAAAGACTCCAGAAGAAAGGGCGAACATGGATATGATACCTTATACCTCAGCAATAGGGTCTATCATGTATGCCATGCTATGTACTAGGCCTAATATAGCGCATGCTCTAAGTGTCACGAGCAGGTATCAGGCGGATCCAGTCTTGGAGCACTGGAAAGCAGTAAAGTGTATCCTTAAGTACTTGAGAAGGACTAATGATCTTTTACTAGTATATAGAGGTAATAGCCTTAAGGTTGAAGGCTACACTGACTCAAGTTTTCAGTCTGATGTCGATGATAGCAAGTCGAATTCAGGGTATGTGTACACCTTGAATGGAGGAGCAGTGTGCTGGAAGAGTTCCAAGCAAGATACCACTGCTGACTCGACCACAGAGGCGGAGTACATTGCTGCATCAGATGTAGCAAAGGAGGGAGTTTGGGTGAAGAAGTTCATCACAGATTTGGGAGTCGTGCCGGGTAGCGAAGAGCCGATCTCCCTATATTGCGACAACAATGAGGCGATTGCTCAAGCAAAGGAACCTAGGTCTTATCAGAAATCTAAGCATGTTCTGAGGAGGTTTCACCTTATTAGAGAGATCGTGACCCGAGGAGATGTAGTAGTGGAAAGAGTTCCATCCGAAGATAACATTGTAGATCCACTAACAAAGCCGTTGTCTCAGATTTGTTTTGAGCGTCACAAGGGTCTGATGGGGATCAGACATATAGGTGATTGGCTTTAGGTCAAGTGGGAGATTGCTAGTCATAGGTGCCCAGCAAGCCAATCACGTGAGTGATGGCACGTGTGACTTAATATAAAATCTTTTTGCTTATTATATTTTGGCATATATCACTTTATAACTATTGCATAAATACATACATATATTGTGATGTCCTTGGATTTGTGCAATGGGAATCGGATCGTGATGAGATCACGATAGTGAGATCAATTCACCTTTAAACACATATCCTAAATAATCCCTACCATAGGTTACTTTCGAGAGGGATATCGTGATAACCCACGGACTTGTGTGTCAGATACCCGTTCATATGATGGATGCAACTGGTCTCATAGCTGCTTATGTAGGGACACTAGGGATGCAATGCAGTGTGCTCATTGGAGAATGAGTTCACCGATTAATCCGCTTACGGAATCTTTGGATGGTTGATGATGCCTTATTGTCATACAACGATTCAAGTAGTCCTAGTGGTGTATATGGTCCTTAGACTTGAGACACCAAGGATGTCCCCTTGATGAGTGCTCCACTCTTTGATACCGCACTTATAGGTTTGGTCGTCCCGGATCTAGTACAACTAATCATTGGGAGTGGTAGTCGACCTTACGAGGGCTATTGAGTGTCGATAGAGGATCATCCACTCTCGGCATCATGAGAGGAATATCCCATGTGTTCTTGCTCAGACAAATCCCTAGCTAGGGTCATTCGGGTTGAGAGAGAAAGAGTTCTCCGGGAGAATCCGATTAGAGCGAGACTCGAGAAGAAACCGTTTGGGTCTGACAACACCATGCTCGATATACGGTCTCTGGGATATTAGATGGATGAGGGACTATAGGTACACGGTAATTGAGGACAGACAGGTCCAATGGATTGGATTCCCCTGTATCATCTGAGGACTACGGCGTAGTGGCCTAGTACGTCCGTAGTCGATGAGTCGAGTGAATTATTACAGAGATAATAATTCATTGAGTTAGAAGGAGTTTTGATAGGTATGACTCATGGCCAGCTCGATATTGGGCCTAGAGGGTCACACACATATGGTAGGCATTGCGATGAATAGAGGTTCGGATATGAGATATCCGACGGAGCCCTTGTCTTATTGGATGCAGATCCAATACCCACTAGGGGAGGACCCATTAGGGTTTGACAGGGGACCTCTATAAATAGGAGGGATTCAGAGCCCCATGGGCTAGAGAGCTTTTGTTTGCCTTTTCCTATTCTCCTCTCCATCTCCACCTCTGAGCAGGCCTGGAGTTTTGAGGAGCGTCGTCGTAACCCTGCTGTGTGGATCACCGCTAGAGAGGAGGACACTTGACCTCCTTCACCCTCTCCTAAAGATCTACAAGGAAACAGGGATATACGATCTCCCTAGGTAACACAATCTACTCTATACGCAATTTCATGTTTCGCGGATTTTTGCGTACCAATTTTCGCACGACGACAAACATCTCTTTGGGAATCGGGGATTTTGTTTTCTTGTTCTTCCGCTGCGCATGTGATGTCACCCCCAAGGATTTCCCAACAGTCCTTTGAGGACAAAAACTCATGGTGGATCTATTAAGGTTCCTAGCATTAGTGGTGCATATTATTTTGTTACTTTTATATATGACTTTTCCAAGAAAGTTTGGGCCTATGCTATGAAGACAAAAAAATTAGGTTATTAATGCCTTCAAAGAGTTTTATGCTAGAGTTGAAAGGGAGACAAATATATAATTAAAATACATAAGATCATATAATAGTGGTGAGTATATAAGATTATTTAATCATTATTATATGTCACATAGCATTCAACATGAGATGACAGTTCCCGGTACACCTCAACATAATGCAATTACAAAGAGAATGAACCGTACTATTATAGAAAAGATCATATGTATACTTTCACAGGCCAAGCTACCCAAAAAGTTTTGGGATGAGGCTTTGAGGACTACAATATGATCAATTTGTTACCTTGTACAACCCTATATTGTGATATTGTAGAGCATGTATGGTCAAAGAAAGATATTTCTTATAAGAATTTGAGAGTGTTTGATTGTCGCGTATTTGTATATATTCTAGACAATGAGAGGTCCAAGTTGGATGGTAAGACAAAATAATATATTTTTCTTGGCTACTCACATGATCAGTTTAGTTATAGGCTTTGGGATTTATAAAAGCAAAAGGTGTTTAAAAACAAAGATACGATCTTCTTTGAGGATCAAACCTTTGAGAATTTGAAGAAGTCATTAGCCAAGACTTCTGCAGAAGGATTAGCAAATTGTGCTAGTTACTCCTCCAATATATCAGGGTGATGGGGGAGATGTGTAGAAAGATAGTATAGAGCCCGATATTGATATACTTGTAGGACATGTTCAGTAAGAAGAAGTTGGGGAACAACTTTTCGCAGAACCTAAGTTGAGAAGATCTTCTAGATAATGTTAACCTTCTAGAAGATACTCCACATATGAGTATGTGATGCTTACTAATGCAAGTGAACTAGAGAGTTATTAGGAATCAATTGAAAGTGAGCAGAAAAAGAAGTTGTTAGTTGATATGTAGGAAGAGATAGATGTTCTACAGAAGAACCACACATATGATTTGGTGCAACTACCCAAGAAAATGAAGGCCTTAAAGAACAAGTAGGATTTTAGGTTGAAGACTCAAGAATATTGTTCTCAATTAAAGTACAAAGCTAGATTGGTTGTGAAAGGCTTTGGTCAAAGAAAATGTATTGACTTTAAAGAGATATTTTCTCCTGTTATTAAAATATCTTCTAGTTGTGTTGCTCTTGGTATTACTACTAGCTTGGACTTAAAGGTTGAGCAATTAGGTGTGAAGACAACTTTCCTTTATGGTGATTTGGAGGAGAAAATTTATATGGAGCAACTAGAAGGCTTCAAAGTTAAAGGTAAAGAAAACTTTGTTTGTAAGTTGAAGAAGAGCTTTTATGGGTTGAAACAAGCACTAAAATAGTGGTATAGAAAGTTTGATTCATTTATGACTGAAAATGGATATAAAAGAACGACTTTGGATCATAGTGTATACATCAAATGGTTTGATGAGGATTTTATTATTTTTTTACTTTATGTTGATGATATGCTTATCTTTGGAAAAGATATATCTATAATTGACAAGTTGAAGAAGGAACTGATTAAGTCTTTTACAATGAAGGACATGGGGCCAACAAAGCAAACATTGGGCATGAAGATTTTTCGCGACAGAAAAAATAACAATATTTGGTTGTCACAAGAGAAATACATCGAGAATATATTGGAAAGATTCAATATGAGCAAAGCTAGTTGGTTCACCTCTTACAAGTCACTTCAAGTTGTGCTCGAAATAGAGTCCGTCAAGTGATAAGAAAGAGAAAACGTAAAAGGTTCCTTATATTTTAGCAGTTGGAAGTTTAATATATGTAATGGTATATACGGGGTCGGACATCACATATACAGTAAGTGTAACTAGTAGATTTCTTGCAAATCCAAACAAAAAGCACTAGGCAATAGTGAAGTAGATCCTTAGATATCTCAGAGGAAGCTCTAAAATTTATTTAAGCTTTGGAGATGAACTACCTGTGCTAACAAGTTATACATATATAGATATGGAAAGAGATATAGATACAATAAAATCCATATTAAGTTTTGTACTTACTTTTTTTGTAGGGGAGCTGTGTCATGGCAATCCAGATTATAAAGGTGTATTGCTCTCTCTAGACAGAATATATTGCTGCTATAGAGGTTTGCAAAGAAATATTATAGATGAAAGAATTCTTACAAGAATTGAGGCTGAAATATAAAAACTATGTGGTGAATTGTGAGAGCTAGAGTACCATCCATTTGTGTAAGAACCCAATATTTTATTTCAAGTCAAAATATATAGATATCAGATACCACTAGATTCGAAATGTACTTGAAGAGAAACGGTTGCAACTTCAGAAAATTCATATAGATGATAATGGAGCAGACATGTTGATAAAGACCTTACCAAAAGAAATGCAAGAGATGTGCCGATAGTCGGTCGGCATAGTTTCACGTTGAGGAGTCATGAGACAGCCTCCCTTATGGCTGAAGAAAGAGGTTGTTAGGCTGATAGCCCATAAGTTCAGCCCATAGTAGACTTTAACAGCTCATAGCTCATATCTCTTTTAACTTAAACCTAGATCTAATAAGAGGAGTGTGGTAGTTGTGAAGAATAGAGAGAAAACTACAGTAATAGGGGTAGAAAAACTACAGCAGCAATATGATTCAAAAAGAGGAGAAAAAGGTACAAAAATAAGAGAATAGAAGGGAAAAAGATAAGGACAACATAGAGAGACTATTCTTAATCATCTAGACTGTATTCTCCTCTTAAGTTAGATCAAATATATAGTAGATTCTCACTGTGATTACATGGGATGATTTTGAATATTGTGTATAGTAACGTAATCCTTGTATCTCAGTTATTCTCTTGTGATTGTTGTTTGGATTTTAGACAAGAGACTCTGAGATTTGTATATTCATTATTTTTATAGTGGATTTTGTCTGGTTTATCTCATGATTTTTGCTCTTCACATTAGAGAGGTTTTTCATATAGATCTTGGTGTCATATTTTATTATGATTCTATTTAATTTTGCTCCGTATTACAATCTACTTATATTTATTCATATACAAAAGTCTCTCTCTTTATATGGCATCCCATCCCACGTAATATGGACAAACAGTGATAAAGGGACCGCGAGATTTAATTCTTTAGCTAGTAATAGTTTTGATCCAACTCAAGCATATGAAGATGCAGAATTTCCGAACTCATTCTCAGTGAAAGTTGAGATCTTTTGAATACTAGAAATCTGAGAATTGATGGAGCGTGAAACATAAGGCATAAGTATAGATTTGGTTGTCCGAGGATTTGGATCCAATTAAGATCAACCATGATCCATTCCAAATCAATCTCACTTCAGGTTACAGTTCGCAGAGTACCAAATCTACAAGAATTAAGTAGGAGGTGCTCTTAACAAATGTCCCTCTATGACAAAGTTAGTTTGAGGTTTGATTGGACTAGTCGAGCAATACTAACGAGAATTATTTACGTTTTTAGAATGTACTTGCGAGTCTTTTTTTTAAATGATTCTGGAGACCATTATGTTTGGGATTATCGACGGTCGAAGGGGCATGTGCGATTTTCTCGGACTGAATGATAGCGTCGTGTCTGACATGTTCGATGCTCGTATTAGCTAACTCAGTCTAGGTTGTAGACACATTCCCTAGGCCTCACATGTGTATTGTCACGTGTAGTCTTGAACGGTTTGTCTATCGATAATTTGTCTTCAAATGGTGGCATAGTATCTATAATGTCATTTTTTACCTTATCACTAAGATATTAGGAGATTAAATCTGCATAGAAACAATACGATAGTATCATGAAGTATTTGGTTTCTTCATGGGGCTCCTAAACACGCTCTGATAGAACAGTGAGGGTTGCAGGAATAGCTCTTGATAGAGGACGATCTCATGAGAAGAGGATAACTCTTCAGTCCTCGGAAAGCCATCATTTGGTCTAAGTTGGACTATGAGTCATGTAGTCTAAGCTAGCAGGCAGCCAGAGTGGATGACAGTAGCACAACAGGAAGAAGAGAAATTACCATACAAGAACAGAGAAGATAATTAGCAAGAAACAGTCAGAAAGTTTCAGTCAAAAGGCCTTATCGCATGGCAAAACCAGGGCTTGGGTCAACCATGCATCATCATCATCCGTAGAATGAGACTTGGACAAGCTCGTCCGTCTCTCACCCAGCTTTAAGCAATGCACACACAGTCTCATATGTCAAATGAAATACAACACTAGTAGTTCCATCGGTTTGTAAAGATGGAAGCTACTATTGCTAGTCTTAGGCTGTAGTATTCCACACTATAGGTAATGTGCTGATAGCCCATATTCAATTTAAGATGGGTTTTATCAGCTCATAGTTCATCCTTTCTTAATCTAACTCTAATTTATATTACGGAAGTGTGATGATTATAAAAAAAGATAAAAAAAGATAGCAACGAGGTAGTTTTTTACGGTCATAAGATTCCAAAGAAAAGGAGAAGAACAAAAGAGAAAAGAAAGAGAAAGAAAGGGAAGAAGACAAAGATAATACAAAGAGACTATTTTCAATATCTAGTAGTACTTTCATATCAGGTTAGATCATATTTATAGTAGATTCTTACCGTGATTACTTGGGGAGAATTAGGGAGGATTTAGATATTAGGTACAGTGACATGATCCTTGTATCACAGTTATTCTCTTGTGATTGTTGCTAAGGTTTTGGACAAGAGATTGAGATTTGTATATTCATTATTCTTATGGTGGATTATCTCTAATTTGTCCAATGATTTTTAACCTTCAAATTGAAGGAATTTTTCATATATATCTTGATGTTCTATTTTATTATGATTTCATTTAATTTCGCAACATGTTATAGTTATTTGTTTATATATAAATATTATTTTTCTTTATATCCCGTCAGTAGCATGGTAGCGAAGAAAAGAAACGTGAGACCAGCCAGCCAAACACTCAAACGTAACTTGATTTGATTTTACAGTGATCCCTAAACTTGCCCAGCTGTGCTGAGAGTTTCCCGTTCCTGTTTCGTTTGTCAGCATGTGCAAGCAGATGCCCTCTCCCTCAACGTTGAATAGAATAACCATGATGGTAGTCTAGTATTATCATCAATGTCAGATAGATGTACTTATTCCTGTTGGAGTGAAGGAAGCTACATGAATAGCCCATTTGAACTGATTGAATGAAGGAAACATGACAATATAAGGGAAAAAGGCTCTTTTTATGCTCTCAGTATGTTGATCGGGCTGCAGCTTCTCCATCTCTCTCTCTCGATGTACGCAAACACTTCAACTGAAACATTCCGGCAACACTACAAAGCTTCTGTGCGTTTCCTCTTGAACATGTCTTGTGATGATATGAACTCCATATCATCTCTGTGCGTTGCAGGATTTCTAACAATGTTGACGCCGAAGAGCCTAAAATGCTGGACTGGTGGTCGTGGCATGGGAACCGCGGTATGCCCGCGACCAGCTCGTGCCTTGGAGTCGATGAAGAGCTGCTTCTCGGGCCCGGTCGATCTCTGGAAGGAGACCACGTCGCCGGCCTCGAGGCCCTTCTCCTTCACAAAACGGCTCCAGCCTTTGGTCAGCACGTAGCTCTGGCTACTGTTCCAGTACGAATACCGGAAGCGCCAAACCCTCCCGCAAGCGTCCTCGAAGTTTAGCAGCATGCCATTGCTGGGTCCGCCGCCGGCCTCCTGCAGCGGCAAGTGCTTTTCGGCGTGTTGTTTCGGTATTACTAACCGGTTGAGCTTCCCGACGTCGCTCAGCGTCACCGCCTTATCGAAGAGGTGCTGCCTCTTTGCTCCAACAGGTGACTCCGTAGCGCCGGCCACGGCCGCACCGCGAGAGGGAGCGGTCTTCATCTTGTCGGCACCGACGGATCGTCTGCTTTGCTGTAGCTCGTGGTGGTAGCTGTGCCTTCTGAGCATGTCCACGATCTCCACCTTGGAACGAGAACCGATAAAGGAGAGCTCTGCCGCGTCATCGTCGTCGGCCTCGTTTTGCGGCTTGAAGTTGGTAACGCCGTCGCGGCCTCGGAACCGCCGCACGGCGACGTCGTAGGTGCGCGCGGCCTCGGCTTCCGTGTTGAAGGTGCCGAGCCAGACGCGCTGGTGCTTCTCGTAGATCTGTGCGCCCCACTTTCCGTTGGGCTGCGGGACGACGCCTTTGTAACGGGAAGACGGCAACTTGCGTGACTCATCCCGCTTCCTGGATTCGCCCCAGGCATCTCCTATGGAGCTCGTCTCCATGTCACGACGAGTAAAGAGATCTGTTTGGACTGAGGTAGCAAAAATGTGGACGAAGGTTCTGAAGAAGAGATTCGGAAGGGGTTCGATGACTAGTTCGAATGGTGGCGTTATATAGGATATGGGAGATCTCATGACACAAGGGGTACTGGTGAGGGTCAACTCAAGTGACGCTGAGGAAGAAGAAGAAGAAGAAGAAGGTTCATTACAGGGTAGGTGAGTTGGCCGAGATGTGCTCTCTTCATAACGTGGTCGAGGGTAGAGGATGGTGTGGCACGGGCATGAGTGTGGGAACCAAAGAAGAGGCAAGTTGGTGAGCATATGATTCAGATAGATGTGGCGATGCTCAGTAAGTGCATCCCCCCTGGTTTTTGCTGCTGCTGCTGTGTCTGATGGCGCTGACCTTGGCATTGTCTTCTCTGCTATTCCTCTCTCACATGTCACGGCAGCCATGTAATCACAGATTTTGACATGTACCAAACTAGAACATATCTCAGTAGACATTATTACCCTATAAATCTTGCTCTGTATCATTGTGAGGGATTGAGTTTCTTATGATTCAGGCAACAATATCTCAAATAAACTAAAGAGTAAAAAATCTCCACAACACTCCTTAATGGGGAAAGGGAATGAGCCCATCGTCTTATACATCCCATTGGTCGTCGTGGGAGAGGATAGACTCAGATATCCTAATCCAACACCAAGTTGCATAAGTTTATTCCTATTGTCTAACTTCAATTGGCATACACGTCTTCATGAATCTTTTTAGGTCTCTCTGTGAGTGCTATCCTACTTTAAAAAGCAGGAGCCAGGAGGACCGCCATGCCAACTGCTTGGACTATGGGTGATGTGATTCTCGAAGAAAGAGACAATGGAATACTGAGAGAGAGGAATCTTTAAAGATATCAAGAGGATAACCTCAAGAAACAAGAGAGGAAGAAGACCTTCTTTCTGCAATGAACTTGACATCAATGTTCTCCCCCCAATTAGGTCTCTTTTGTGTCTCGTTCCTGGGATTCTACTGAGAACCCCTTTTGCAAAGCAATCATCCTTTGGTTGTCATGACATTGTCGTACTACACTCGTCCGACGGATTCTCAAAGAAACTTCTCTTCTTTGCAACATCAGGTATGTTTTGGAATCTTCTGAACTACTTGTTTGGATAACCTTCACATCTTGTTTCCATACTCCTCTTGCATGCATGCATGCATGCATGCATGGAAA
Organism: Musa schizocarpa; assembly: GCA_900464855.2. Classification (NCBI taxonomy): domain Eukaryota; kingdom Viridiplantae; phylum Streptophyta; class Magnoliopsida; order Zingiberales; family Musaceae; genus Musa; species Musa schizocarpa. The sequence continues at coordinate 44,938,856 of LS990923.1, read as the reverse complement.
TAATGTGGTCATGGTGTTGTTTGATTGATTTGTTTTGTTGAGATTAGGTGAGCACATGGGTGGCTCTTCTACTTCGCAGCCAAAGTACTTAATCAAATCCATTAACTTGCTCTTTGAACACTTCTGAAGCTTCCTTGTACTATTACTACTACTACTGCTACATATACGTATATGTTAATGCCAACATGTTAAATGAGTGGATTGACTCATCTCACACATCTGCTGGTTCAAATTTGGCGACTATAACATGACGAGAGAGAGAAAGGATTTACGAGTGAAGTCGTACTGTCAGATTGTTCTGAAAATGAGTAAAAGAATATGACAGCATCGAATGTAATGATAGGATCACGAGAGAACTTATAAATCCTTTCTGAAGTTGTTGTTCTACTAGCGGATCGACAGGGGAATCTTATTTTAAATGCAAAAAGGGGAACATGATATGATGCATTTAGTTAGAAGTTAATTGGTATAAACTAAACATTGATAGGTGACGCCAAAAATATTTGTCTCCAAACATAAATAATAATAATAATAATAATAATAATAATAATAACTGCAAGCAACTAAGGAGATCGATCATAAAGGATAAATCGAGACCTTGATATCGATCTTAGTACAGATTCGGATTAGTCCAAAATCTACTAACACAAGTTAGGTTTTGGGGTTGGATCGAATTGACCTAATCAAATATAGTTAGGAGGACTTTGTTTTAATAATAATATAGACAGCGATTGTTTTATTATTTGTGCAGACGGCAACAAGTGTACGGTCGACAGACGCAATGTGCGCATGTAAAAGTTGACGATGAAATATTAGTACATATTTTGAACATTATATAAGAATGACTAACCTTCGCTCTTTTCAACTATAATTCATGATATTTTATGGATCGTTGAACATTTTTTGACTTTAAATGACACAGTAATACTTGCTTTGAATCTTCTTTTTGATTCCATATATTTTGAATACTACATAAGAATTATATTACTTTATAATTTATGATTTTTCTTTTTGAATGATGATTACGATATTTGATTCTAGAATCTTGTGATAAATTATCGATGTCTTTACTAATTATATATATTAAAAAATATATCAATTCAAGATTCGATTCTAGAATCTTATGATAAACTATTAACATTCTAACTAAATTATATAACATATTTAAAAAATATATAAGTTCAAATTTCGAATCCTCAATCTTCAATAAGAGATTCTCTTCCGCTACCGCTAAATAAAATAATAGTAAAAAATCAAAATTTACCATTAATTTTTATATAAAATAGTAAAAAATTAGTGGATGATATGTTTTTATTGTATAAGTAGACTTGTGTCTAATGGAATGTTGATGGTAAATCTAAACTTTTAAATTTTGTAAAAGTTTAAAAGATCTCTCGTGTTTAAGATTTTAGAGTATTAAGTTTAATTTATATAATGATATGAACATGTGATAAATATTAGTTTTTGTGATTGTATAAAATACCATACTTATATATTTATGAGGTGGTTATTGTCTTGGTGAGTGGTTTTCGATTTTATGATTCATCCTAAGATATTTGATTTTAAATTATACATGTTTTATGATTTATGAAATTATAGATTATTATTAAATTATAATATTATTTATTTTAAGATAAGTTCACACTGAACGTAAAAATTTGGGAGAGGGAGAGGAAAATTTTGTATATCTTATTATTGAATCCTATATAAAATAATATGTAAAGTAGATACCCAAGCATTTAAGTATTATTATTTTTTCATGAATATTATTTTTAGCATATTTTATTATTTAAATATTTTTCGGATAATTCTTCAATTATTTATGAATTTTAGATTAATGATTATATATGTATATACGTGGTAATGTGAAAATATCTCTAATCTGCACGACATATCCAAAGGCGGAGTTGCAGGTTGTGTTCGAGAGGTGCGCGTGAGAGAGGCGGATGGGTTGGGCGGCGGTGGCAGCAGAAGGATTAGGAGTACGAGGGTGCTGTTCTCTTCCGGTCGCCAGCGCCAAGTCGAGCCTCGGCAGGCCAACCATCGTCGCCTCTAAGACCACGAGGCCGCGCCGCAGAGTGAATGGCTCGCCGCCCCGCAAGCAGCAGCCTTCCGTCGCGGAGGTCCAGAAAGCAATTGGCGTCGTCGATGACCCCTTCCGCTCACCTGACGGTGCCTCTTCCTCCTCGTCCTCTTCTTCGCCGTTTCTTGGATTCCTGCAGGACGAGAGCCCCGCGGAGAGGAAGCTTCGCAAGGCCGCCGAGTGGGTGGTCGACAGCACCGAGGCCCAGGCGCAGTCCGGTACCCCCGTCACTCTCCCTCTCGTTCCTTCTCTTGCTCAAGTTTCCCGTTTGCTAAGTATTGCCGTCGAAGAAAAAGGTCTGTAGCTCTTCTTGCTTTTTAAGTTGATTGCCAAGCTTGATTCAGTATGGAAGGGCTTTCTTCTTGGAATTGGGGTTGCTGTCTTGGCAATTAATGATCTTATACGGAAGGCTTGATACAGTATGGAAGGACCATATCCTTGTTTGGGAGATTTCCTTAATGTTCTGTAGGATGATCATGCCAGCATGACGGATTGATCATGCAGTCAACTGGTGTTTCTTGAATCATAGGTCACTGTGGTTGAACCTATAAAACAAAAATATCAAATTATGTGTATCATTGATTGATTCTTATTTTCTAGTTTAAAAGGAGTTCACTGATTTCAATTTCCTTGGCTAACTTATGAATCAAGCTTGAAGTTCAAATTGCCAACAGATGACATGAGTGAGAGAGTCACCATGTTTCCTTCCTGCACACTCTATCACAAGGGAGGCCCGTAAGAATGAACCGTGCCATCTAGTTGATCGATGGGGGTCAGGCCACATCAAAGACTAACTGTTTTAACCTTTCTCAATGTGGATTCTATAGTTTGGTTGCTATTATAAATGGTTACAAACAATAATATCTCTCTTCATATGTGCTTATGTATCAAACAAAATCTGCTTATGTTTGGCAGTTCTGAATAGATCCAAGTTTTTATTTGAGTGCAAACACTTTGTGTGTTCCATTCAATTTTATTTCCATCTTGTGATCCAAAATTTCCACAAACATCAGTAGGTTCCTCAATCTCTTGGTTTTATTTCCGGTAAAGGTATGAAGCTATTTCCGCAAGTGTAAAATTGTTTATCTGCAACTTATCCACTTTTCTGATTCATTATGTAGCTCTTCTGCACCACTAGCATTCAGTAAAGGATTCTTTTGTATAACTGATTCCTCAAGTCTATTAAGCAATTAGGAGTCTAGAAATGTCTGCTTGTAGATATCTGACAAAGAATGATTATTCTAGAGTTGCAGTGCCTCCTTTTCACCTTTCTAAGCTGTTTCATATGCCAATTTATTGTAGATGAAACTTCTAAGAGGGATAATATGCAGAGATTATATATATATATATATATATATATATATATATATATATATATATATATATATATATATATATATATATATATATATATATATATATATATATATATATATCTCACTCCATTGAGTTTCTATGTCATATTTTCATATTTTCTGACTTCTGATAGCTGTTGAATTTAATTCTCTGCCAATCTTCATTATGTTTATATATGTTACAATTTCATCCATACAACCGAATTCTCAACTATGTCATGAAACTTTTGCAGGGCAAAGAATCCTGTTGCTAGTATGTCTAAACATCTTACCAGTGTGGCTTTTGCTCCTCTTGGTTGCATCTGGAGTTATAAAGTTGCCATTTGATCTCCCATTCTGGAATGATCTTATCTCATAAGTGTCAGAAAAATAGTTGATACTTAGGTTTCCAGCTACATGTACATAGCAACTTAATTTTAAGCTTTTATTCCTGTTCAATCTGTATACCCAATCTGTCATGAAGTCAAAATCCCCTTCCTTTTCCTTCAGCCGGAAAAGAGAATTAGTTGCTATAAAGAAGGTTTCATGACATTACATGTAAGAAATGTGGAGCAGTTATCTACTTATATCTACATTATATACACCAAGTAAACAAGGTTTATGATCATCATTATGTATCAAATGAAGCATGGTTTTGGCTGTGTTGAGTGGTGCTACCTCTAGAATCAACTTGTATAGACATCACATGTGAGAAGTTGACATTGTAATTAAGCCTTTGAGGTTATCTTGATGCATTCACCCAAAAATTGCATCCTGTTGATTAATTGTATTAGAGGACTAAACATGAGATGGAAATAGCATGACTTTTTGTAGCCAGCATAAATACTACTTGATGGAGAACTCACCTTTTTGGTGAAGTCCACATCAAGATTCATTGAACTACTTGTTGAATTGATTGGTCATGTCTTACTCCCAAATGCTCAATGTTTAATCCAAAACCAATATAGTACGATTTAATGACTATATTATATGCATATATATAGCTCACTAAAATAGAAGAATTTTCTATTTCACTACAATCAATTATTTATTTCCAAACCAACTCTTCAAGGATCGATTTATATTGTTGATATCATCAAAATTTTGGGATAAAACGAATTTTGTATATAAAGTGATATATATATATATATATATAGTAACTTACCCAAAAAAAATCATCAATAATAGGGTTTTATCATATGGTGCCTTATATTTTATTTTTATCCAAGAGCACCCTTTTCATACTACGATAAAAATGACCTTTATAAAATAAAAAGAGATAGTCACTATCCGTTGACCCTATTTGACTCTGGTTTTTTTTGGGTCGAACCGATTTCTTTAATTTGAACCGAACCAAACTAGTTCAATAAAAACCGAAGTATTTGATTATCCTTTTTCTCCCAAATTACCCCCATACTCCCCCCATTCAACCAATGGGGTAACAACATTTGTCAACCTTCTTGCCAGTGATGGTCACCATTATCGCAATCTCTGTTGCTATCACCTAATCTCCGTCATAGCCTAACCTAGCGTAAGCCCTAGTCCTTGTGAAAGCAGTAGCAGGTCACCATTTTTGGAGAGGAGAGGAAGGAGTCCCACTAAGCCTCGGTGGTGGCACTGTCATCGTCGGCTTACTTCTCACCCCATCACAGTTGGCTTCCTGCCCCGTCGCCATCGCTAAAGAGGAGAGGAAAGGATCCCGTTGAGCCTCGGTGTTGGCATTGGCATTGTTAGCTTCCTACCTCGTCTTTTCTTCTGTTAGTCTACTTCATGATTGAGCACCATTTTTCTTTTCATTCAGATCGTTGCTTTTTTTATCTAATTCATCGATAGTATCCTTGTAATAGATGATTTGTCGATCAATTTTGAAGTCTTTGTGGTTTGTCTTGTGCTTCAAATCGATCAAGGAAGTCAAAATCTCTAGCTCCAATAATTGTCCATATACTGAGTCTTACCATCAGTGAACGATGACTATACAACCGGTTTTATGTATAGTAGAATTTGTTGGATTCAATTTATGCATAGTTGACTTTTTATTACCAGCAGAACTATGGTATATTTTTCCTCTAATTGTTTGATCATTTCGAAAGTGATTTCTTGGTGTTATTAGATTTATTATAGCTTGTGGATTATTTCTATTTAGATTAGTTGATTTTTCGCTTAAGAATGAAAGAAGCACAAATGCCTATATCTTTGGCTAGATGTTCTTTTTGTTTTTACTTATGAATTTGTTAGTGAGACATGGTGATTTGGGAAGATTTTTGGTGGCAGATTATGCCTCCAGAAAGTTGATACAATGACCTTAGTTAAATTGTGTGCCGGTCATGGACATAGCAATCCTTTGAAACCTGAGATATATGTTGAAAATAAAAGGAGAGATGTGTTGGAATGGTGTTATCATATGACCACATGGCTAAAGTCCTACAAGTGCAGTGTCCATCGTGTACATGGTGAGCATTTGGAAGTGTCTGTGCTTCATGAGTTAGGAGGACCTTATGACTTGTTGACATCAACTAGGGTAAATCACTCTTCTTCAAAAAGGGATGTACTATGGTTTAAGTCCTTCACTACTAAGCTAGACTTTCTGCTGAGTGGATTTAGGATTCCTTTTATGGTAGCGAAAGATTAATTTATTTAGCATGCTTGGAACTTGAGTTTAGAGGGCTGGTCATTTAGTTGATCTGGCCATGGAAAAGTTTTAATGCCCACATGATTACAGATTAAATAGAAAAATTAAGATCACATCCACAACATTAATTTTGAAGAACTTACATAGAAAAATAAAGTCTTTACTTATAAAATAGGATTACAATCTAGCATTCTGATCACTGTGTGCCAAATTACATTAATTACATTAAAATCATCCAAAATTTAAAAAATACTACTAATCAACTTAGAATCATGTCATACTAGTTTTGAATAAGTTCTGATCAATTACGTTCATTGTAACTCGAGTTATACTCGATCATAGTTTCACTCCAGGCCCCAGTGTAACAACACTAGGGATGACAGTGGTGCCACTAGACAAGCGATGGTACCACCTATACCCAGTGCTCTACTAACCTGGGGTGATGGTACTACCCTAGGCTAGGAGACAATACCACCCAAAATTACAATATATATTTTAAAAAATAAATTCTAAAATAATCTAAAATTTTAAAAATAGGATAAATGATACTAAACATATTAGAATTATGTTATGATTGTTATAGAGAAGTTTGGATATGTTTAGAGTATAATTACTAGAATTATACTCGTGTTACACCCGAGTTACACATACTTTACGCTCAATCACAAATTTAATCTTACACATCCCCTCTTTCGATAATTAATGATCCAAAAATTTAAGAAAAATAATAAAAATGATACTAAATAACAATGTTATGATAGTTTCGAAAAAGATTGGATAGGTTTCGGAACACTTTAATGACTTGCACTCAAAATATACTCAAGTTACATTCAATCACATATTCAATATAGAAATCTCTTATTTCGACAATTAATGACCAAAAATTAGAAAAAATTAGAAAGGAGCGTAGAATACAAGACATGCCACCCTAGACTCATCTCTGAAAGAACCTTTTGCCTTGAAGGGGTGTAGAATACAGTAGTATATGAATAGCATGTAACAATGCAATGGGGGTATTTTTCTACAGAAGTATTTGTAGTACCTACAGATTTGAGCAAAATTTTGAATGAAAGTGATTCTAATTTTGGCTCACTTATGCTGATGTGTGTCAACAGGATAGAAATTAGGGTCAAAATAAATCCAAAATTATTGGCCATTGTTGGAAACCTAAATTTTTCAAAGAATAGATACTGTCATTGTTTATCGGATGTACATGTATTGACCCTTTGGGTCATTTCCTGGCTCTGGCCCTGGTGTCAAAACAATGGATGGGAAATAGAGAAAGGTGTCACGACTTATCTTGTCCTTGTCTTTGCCTTTGAGGAGCATCAAATGCACGCATCTGACCCCCTTGTGGTCGGGATACTGTGTCTATTATTTAAATAGACTGGCTGGATGAGGACATTGCATAAGATGGTTCAAGGAGGCTAAGGCTATATTCCTTCATCTCAGTTTAATATAAGGTAAATATTTTTCTAGCTAGATTCCGGTTAATAAACAGAACCTAAATGACAAGAAAAGTTCACATACTGACCTCAAGCAAAACGCTCTGCTTTCTTCGGCACGAGAACCTGCATCATTTCTTCCTCCTCGTAGCCTGCATCATATACACTAACCACATTTAAATTATAATTAATGATAATCTATAATTAATGATAATTTTATTTTCCCAATGCTCAATTCTAAAAAGAACATTTTCTTGCAAAAGAAATCGATATATTGGGAACTCAAAGAGCTATCAGACAAGAAGAACCCAAATCAGACAACCGAATAATTGATAACGAAAGAGGTAAAGAGAAGATCTGAGGGCATATCATGAAACCCTAACCTCGCATCAAACCAAGATCTAGGAAACAAAACAGAGAAAAAGAAGCAAGAAAATGCTTAGGCAAGAAAAGGACGGTGCCCTAGCGTGCGTATTAGCAGAGGAGTTGAAGCTCGTGTTCCTCCAGATGCCGCCCTTTCTTCACCTTCGCGATCCACTGATCCAATTCCATCACCAGGAAACCGGCGGGTTCGCCGAGGATCGTCCTTGGTCAATTAAGGAAAAGAGGGGGAGCCCAAGTCGAAGAGGTTGCACGAAGGGGCCGATATAAACGTACTCTTTTTCTGTCTCGCAAAAAGCCCAGAAAACAGAAGTCGTGTTTTCTTGTAGCGGCCGATATAAACGTACTCATTATTGTAACGGGTTTTTTCTCGTGACGGTCACGAACGACACGAAACATCTCTTTTTCCGCAACAAAAAGATTATTGTTTATTTATTTGTAAAAGTGATTTTCCTAACATGCGATGGAATCGGATCCGTGGATTGCGAAAGCGAAGAAGCAGCAGCACATAGAGGAACACGAGCCATGATGAAGAAATGACCGTATCCGTAGAAACACAAGTTACAACTCCTCTGTGAATACATAATGGAATTGGATCAGTGGATGGTGAAGGTGAAGAAAGAACAGCATCCGGAGGAACATGAGCTACAATGGATGCCTACACTAGGCAACCGTTCTTTTCTTGCCTAAGCATTTTCTTGCTTCTTTTTCTCTATTTTCTTTCCTAGATCTCTGTTTGGTGTGGTGTTATCTATTCAAGTGGAAAGTGGAAACTTCAGATTAACTATGATTGGTCGTAAAGATCCCAATCATTTAAGATTGACTACAAATTATTATTTTTAATCAACGAGTTATGTATAAAATAATATTTTTAATTAAATAAAAATTATCTTGTATTTATATTTTTTATATCATATTCTATTTCTCACACTAGTCATCTTTATTTTTGTACCATTTAAAATTTTTAAGAATTGTATGGCTTTGATGTGTGCGTCAGCATCCTCAGATCATAAGAGCTCCAATAATTAGATTTCAAGTATTCTCAGGAACAATTTTTTTTCTTAGAGATGTCTTCTATTTGCATATTTTCTATATCGACAGACCAAGTTATGGTCAATATTATGGACAACAAACGAAGTCGTAGATGACAGATGATGAATGGAGGAAGCTATAGAACATTACGTGATACGTTGATCGATTAAGGATAACTTCTTGAGGCTTAACGGTGATAATAGAATTGCCATTGATTCTAAACCAGTTCGTAAACAATGATCATCTTGATTCTTTTTGACAAGAGACCTACTTTGATATACTTTAGGTTTGTGTTGATTATCAAGCTATGTTTCTTGTATGTGAAGTCGATTCTTTTTTTTTTCAGTTGATTCTTCCCGATGGTAGGCGTCACATCATCGTCATGCTACTTAGATCGTCGCAATTAATTAGGTCTATGATTTAATCGAATATCATATGATGAGTTTCAATTAAATGTCATTTCTGTCCGTACAAAATATATAATTTTAAAATTATATTAAAAATATATTTATTAAAAAATAACTTTATTTGTTGTTTGAAAAATAAGTATGTGATTCCCAAAAGTAGTTCCTATTCAAAATAACCTTTTATGCAAAAGAGAAAAAACCTGAATTCATAAATAGAAAACTTAGCCTGTTGAAAATTAAATTTTAATTGAATGGAAACTTTTCTTCCCATATCAATATTTTATTTTCAAGAAGATTATTTTTATGTTTTTAGTTTATTTTATCAAATTATAAGATATTTTCGACTAACAGGGGATAATGATGATGGAAACATCAAAATAAATTTCATTTGGAAGATATTTATGAGATCAATATTAGACCCTTAAAAAAGTCTGCAATTGCTTACGAGAGGGAGATAAATCCTCTCTCCCACTTGTAAGTTTGGTATTTTTATTTTTTGGTTAAGAATTATAATTCAATAATTATTGGCAATGTTCACTTACTTCTTATCTATAAAGAATTCAATTGTTGTATTATTCTTTTATGAATTTTACGACAAAAAATTGAACTTATAGAAATCTCCCTACTTGCAAAGTATCAAATTTGAGATCCAAATCAAGTTCTTGATCCTACCAGTTGGTTTAATGATGCATATATCAATGGTACAATCAACAAGTGCACCATTCTTATCATTGCAACATTATATCCTCACCAACGTATTAAATAACAAATGGAGACGATCAATGGTGCAACCAAAAGATCAACCAATGAGGAACCTAAAGGCTCAAAGCATCAGCTTTTGAGGTGGGAAGAGTACAACCCAATTCTTCCACTCTCTCGGTGCAACAAGAAAAATATTATCACACTTGGTCCTTCACGCCATCTAGTTTTGGAGGTTTGCAGCTCCACTCATCTTCCTTTAATGGGTGCTCATCCACAGTTCTCTCACCTGCGGCCACCGAGCCATTCTCTCAGGTCTATAAATAGTAGATATGGTTAGCTTCTCCTCATCATCTGACCTAATCACAGTGATCGCACACAGCATGAAGCCGATACTGCTGCTCTTTCTCGTCTCCGCGCTCCTCTTATCCGCGGCGGCGCCGACGGCGTCGGTAACCTGCAACCCCTTGGAGCTCAGCCCGTGCTCGTCAGCGGTCCTGTCGGGGGCTCGGCCGTCGGCCGCCTGCTGCGCCAAGTTGAAGGAACAGCAGCCTTGCTTTTGTCAGTACAAGAAGAACCCGAGCTTGAAGGACTACGTCAACTCCGACAACGGTAAGAAGGCACTCAAAGCTTGCGGGGTCCCCATACCCAGCTGCTGAATGCTTCAAGAGTGACCATCTTCTCCGTGGGGAGCGTGATCGCCATCCATGCAGATCCTTCCATGCCTGCGCTGTGCTATGTGTGTACAATAAGCTAGACATTGACCAATGTCTAGAGACTTAATGCTGTTCTTCCTACTACCTTTCTAAGTGGTGACACTTTTAATTCGATGGATCTTTAAATGCTTATATATGGGCTTAAAAAATCTCTCGGAATGCAAATTGATGACGTGCCCATAAGCGAACCGCGGCGAAAAGGCTCGCCGCAGGGATCTCCGCAGGTTCCCCAACCACGGCATTCCGTGCCCCGAGTTCCGGCAGACGGGGGCGTGCCGGCGCGGCCAGAAATGCGAGTTCGCCCACGGGGTCTTCGAGTTCTGGCTTCACCCGACGCGGTACCCGACCCGGATGTGCATCTCGTGGCCGGCGTGCAGGCGCAAGATCTGCTTCTTCGCGCACACGGTCGACGAGCTCCGGCCTGAGGGCCTTGGCGGCGGCCCCCGAAATGGCGTCCCCGCAGGCGTGGGAAAGTTTGCGGAAGGGACTTCAGGAGGGGGGCCGGAGGAAAGGGGGGACGAGTTTTGGAACCCGATCTGAGGTGGGTGTATGGCTTGGTGGAGTGAGAGGCCGAGAGAGAGAGAGAGAGAGGTAAGAGCAGTGGTTTGTGAGTGAACCATGGGTGCGCTTATATAGAGTAGCCAAATGGTGGAGTGAGAGGCCGAGAGAGAGAGAGGTAAGAGCAGTGGTTTGCGAGTGAACCATGGGTGCGCTTATATAGAGTAGCCAAATCGTGGAGTGAGAGGCAGAGGTAAGAGCAGTGGTTTGTGTATGACCCATGGGTGCGGTTATATAGAGTAGCCAAAGGTGCTTCGATCACCAATTCTTCTGACAGGTGTGAAAGGTTGCAGCGTGTCGTCCGTGCAGATGTCGATGAAGCCGAGACGGCATCGACGGGAGCGGTATGTGAGCTCTGCTTCTTGTCTACAAGTGGCTTGAATTAATCTCATGTGTAGAATACATATGTAAATAGACAATGGAATTTAGTCCACTATTGAATCCTTTAGCTGCGCATATCTTCGCTCTTATACTACTGACTTAGGTATACATTTCACATTCTCTCATTTATTTATAAGAGATGTGAATATTAGACTATATTCATAAATGACAAAGATTAATGATTTTCTTAATTTTTAAGATGATATCTTTTCTCTTCGTAATATTATATTGTATGACTCCCTAGACATATCAAGGGATTATAACATTTTCTACGAGGAATTTACCTTTTTTATCAAAATCTCTAAGATATTTTTTTACTTTTTAAAATATTCATGTATTTTTTAAGTTATCAAAATCTTCCTACAAATGGTCAAGTAAGATTATCTTTGACAAAATTAAACTTAATCTTAACAGTATTTTAAGATTAATTTTTCTTTCATTTATCATGTCAAGAAGTAACTTGAAGTAGTTGAACTCCAAATGATTTGGTAAATATATTAAATAGTGTTGAATCTCAGATTTTGATGATGAAATCAATTAATAAAGTTATGATCTAATATGCGTTTTGAGTGACACAGGATTAGCTTTAATCATGAAGAGAATTAAAGCAGGAGAAATTAAAAGTTGGGCCAGAATGGAACATGTCAGAAGATTAAACGTCGGACCGGAGAAAGGTCGACATGTCTGCAGAAGGCTTCGTGCCATGAATTTGGGCATCGAGCTAAAAGGATCGGATATTGCGCTAAGGAGATCGGGTGTTGCGGAGGTCAACATGCCAATTGGGCAATACATCGTAAGAGAGGATGATGCACCGAAGATTCGGACGAAGCGCTGGATGAACCAATGATATATCGGATAATTTAGTATTCTTGCTTGTAATAATTTGTCTAGATCGAAGTAGTTTAGAGAGCTAATTGAGTTAGTTTCGAGTGTAACCATGCTAACTCAATTAAGGACCAATTGGGCCCGAATTGGGATTATTTTGGGCCAAGAGAAAGGCCCATTCAGTGACGTAAAAGTTGGGTCAAGCGGTGGCATCGCTAGAGGCTTAGTCTCTAAGACATAGTCTCCGAGATTATGTCAGGCAATAGTACCGTTAGATTAGGCGGTGGTACCATACTGCCCAGTGTCAAGTAGTGGTACCATCGTCCAAACACAATCTCTCATATTGTGTCAAGCGATGGTACCACCCAGTGTCAATGCTATAGGTGGTAGTATCACCTAGCATAGGCAGTGGTACCGCCAAGACCTAGGAAACCCAAGATGAGACCTTTTTTGGCTTTATTTTTTAAGTCATTTGGGGTCTATAAATACCCCAGCTATTCCAGCATGGAGATGCACGAATTTGAGCAAAAGAGGGGAAAAGAATACTTGAGTAAAAATTATAATATATCTAGATTAGTGAGTCTCTTCCTCCTAGAGTTAGAAGGTTTTTAAATGAGGATTAATGTTTAAAAGAGAGATGTAAATATTCTCTCCTGAGCCTCTGAGAAGGAAAAAAGAGTGTAAAAGGGTAGTTAATCTCCGTCTATTGAAGGAAGATCGGTAGTAGAAGTTGGTGGCCTCGAGTAAAGAGGAATTGAGAGTAGATGTAGATCACAACAACTGAACCACTATAAATCTGGTTTGTATTTACTTTATGCTTTTCATTTATATTACAAACTAATTTATTTATTCATTACGCTTACGAATGCTTTCAACTTAAACTCACATTTTCGATACAAGCTTTTATCAAATGAGATTTTTGAATCGACGTAATTTTAACGTAAGCACTAATTCGCCCCCCTCTCTTAGTGTGGACTTGATCCTAACAGTTGGTATCAGAGTCATATTTTTCTTATTTAGTTTAACACTAAAGAAAAATGACTTTTTATTAAATTTCAAGAGGGTCACTCTATCATTCATCCTCCTATGTTCAATGAGATGGATTACACATATTAAAAAACTCAAATGAGAGTTTTCTTACTTATATAAATTTTGAGTTATGGAATATCATTGAAATCAGATTTCAAAAGTCTTCTCTTCCAATGAATGAAATGATTTAAAGAAGAAGACGAAACGACTTATGGCATTTGGCAAACACTTGAAATCATACAAAAGGCACGAGTAGGATTAAGGAGTCAAAAATTAATCTTTTGGTTCATAGTTATGAATTATTTCATAAGAAACCAAGCAAAACTATTAGAGACATGTACAACCAGTTTATGGATATCGTTAATGGTCTAAAAGCACTTAGTAAAAGCATTTCTAATTTTGAACTCATTAACAAGATATTAAGATCCATTCTAAAGAGTTGAGATATTAAAATAATTACAATTCAAGAAGTCAAGGACTTGAACAACTTTCCACACGAAGAACTTATCAAGTCTTTGATGACCTATGAATTGACTTGTGTGACACACATAACAAACTTGAGAACAACCTTCCAAAGAATATGAAGGATTTTATACTTAAAACAAAAGAAGACCACTCAAGTAAAGGCTCAAGTGATGATGAACTTGATCTCCTAACAACAAAGTTTAAAAAGTTTATAAAATAAGAATAAAAAATTAAAAATAAACTTAAAAAGAAGAGATTACCAAAGAAGAAGAAGATACTCTAAGATGACTTTGGACAAATCGAGTACCTCTAAACGAGGAGCAAACTAACAAAGACAAAATGGTGAACTATGCCTTGGTGGCTCTCGATGATGACGTAAATGACTCACCCGAAACTCCTTTACTTTACTATGAAATTATTTGATGCTTTTCATGAGTTATTTTTAAATTAGTTAGTAAAAAATAAAAAAAATATAAAAATAATCATGCTTCTTTTTCTAGTGATTTAAAAAAAATTAAAAATTTGAGCATAATAATTGAATGTTAACTCGTAGCAGAAGAGTTAGATTCACTTAAAAAGAAAAATATATTTCTAGAACAAATAAAATGATCTTGATTGAAAATACTTTATGTTTAATGAAATCATACTTGATGATTTAATTATGCATAATGATGTAATGATCTAATGAAAATGTTAAAAGTTTTGGTATCATGCTTGACGATTTTATATTTTGCATGAGAATTTGAAGTAATGATGATTTGAAATATTATGTTTTGGAATTATGTGTTACAATTTCGATCTTAATGACTTTTGTGATAAATCTTATTTTTCAGTTTTAAATGATAATGCATGGTTTTGGCTTAGAAAATAATGACATGCTTGAATGAAATCAATCACATGAATTGAAACAACTAAAAAGGGAATGCATTTTGAAAATTTCTCTATCTCTATCTTATCGATTTTTTAATAAGAAATTGATAAATCTATTTATATCATTTTGAATCTCTTGAAAGTAATTTTGATGATTTGATGATTTGAATTTGGATGAGTTTTATCTAATCATGATTTTTTTCTTGATTTCATGATATTTATAACTTAAGATTTATTCTATATGAATTGAGATTTTTTTATCATTTATATTTCTTTTTGTTATCTACTATCCAAATGAATCATGATTGATATCATTGTTGTTTTATCTCCTATGTTTCTTTTTGTCATTTACTAAAAAGAAGAATTATCTATATGAATCATGGTTTCTCTTTATTTCTCATAATCTTAACTTAAGAATTTATTTTACGAAACATGATCTTGAGATTTCTTATGTATGAATCGAGATATAATTATTTTATTGTTTACTAAAGAGGACATTTATCTAAATTAACCATGATATGTCCTTGAGTTTTTAAGCTTTATGACTTGAGTTTTATTATGTATAATTCTTTGTTTTCATAAATTGCATGTCTCATCACCAAGTTAATTTTTCTTGATATATTTCATGTGATGATTTGAAAAATGATGTAATGGGAAAAGTTTTGCACTATTGTAACATTTCATTATTTTTAAACAAAGGGGGAGAAAGATTTGCTAGCTTGCATAATTCAAAAAGCAAAACTTATAAACTTATCTCAACGAGAAGCAAGAATTGCTAAACTTGTACATCTTTAAAACTTACTAGCTTGTATATTCTAAAATGATGTAAAACTTGAGATTTATTATCTTGCATTCTTTTTCAAAAAACTTGCTAGCTTGAACATCGCAAAGAAAAGAAAACATGCTATCTTGCACATCTCAAAAGATACAAAAATTTTGCTAACTTTCATATCTAAAAAACTTGCTAGCTTGCATTATGATATATGCAATAATGTTTCAAAAACTTGATATTATGTGATGACATATGATGTTTCAAACCTTGAAATTATGCCATGATATATGTAATTATTTAAAATTATGTATCAAAAATATGCTAGTTGCACTTTTCTCCTTTTTGTTGATGACAAAAGGGGAGAAGGTATGATGATAATCATGTATATTATGCCTAAAATGATGATTTGAAATTATGTATGATGATTTAGAATCATGCATGTTCTGATGATTTTAAAAATATACATGATATGATGCACTTTGATGTTTTAAAATTTGATGTTTTGAAATTATGATTATGTATGCAATACTCATGATTTTATTATGATGATGTATATGATGTATTGCATATGATGTGAATCATGATTAAAAATGCTTTGACTTGAATTCAATGTTAATTTCAATATGAAATATTGATAGGGGGAGTTTGGTTTAAACTCCGTCATCAATTGGTTGTCATCATCAAAAAGAGGGAGATTATTGAATCTCGGATTTTGATGATGAAACCAATTGATAAAGTTATGATCTAATATGCATTTTGAGTGATGTAGGACTAGTTTCAATTATGAAGAGACAATTAAAGTATAAAGAATCAAAAGTTGGGCCAGAATGGAACTTGTCAGAAGATTATACGTTAGATCGGAGGAAGACTGATGTGTCGGCAGAAGGCTTCGTACCATGAATTCGGGAATTAGGCTAGAAGGATCGGACATTGCACTAAGGAGATCGGGTGTTGCGGAGGTTAATATGCCGATTAGGCAATACGTCGTAAAAGAGGATGATGCACCGAAGGTTTGAATGAAGCGTCGGATGAACCAATTATATTCCGGATAACTTAGTATTCTTGCTTGTAATAATTTGTCTAGATCGAAATAATTTAGAAGGCTAATTGAGTTAGTTTCAGGTATAACCATGCTAACTTAATTAGGGGCCAATTGGGCCCAAATAGGGGCCATTTTGGGCCAAGAGAAAGGCCTATTTAGTGACCCAAAAGTTGGGTCAAGCGGTGACACCACTGGTCCAAGTGATGGCACCGCTAGAGGCTTAGTTCCCAAGACACAGTCTTCAAGATTGTGTCAGGCAGTAGTATCGCTAGATTGGGTAGTGGTACCACCTAAACATAGTCTCCTTGACTGTGTTAGACGGTGGTACCATTATACTGGACGGTGGTACCACCCAATGTCAATGCTACAAGTGGTAGTACCACCCAACATAGACGGTGGTACCGCCAAAACCTTGAAAACTCCGGATAAGACCTTTTTTGGCTATCTTTTTGAAGTCATTTGGGGTTTATAAATACCCCTCCTATTCCTACATGGAGATGCATAAATTTGAGCAAAAGAGGGTGAAAGAATACTCAAGTAAAAATTGTAATATCTCTAGATTAGTGAGTCTCTTCCTCCTAGAGTTAGAAGGTTTCTAAGAGGGGAGTGAGGTCTAAAAGAGAGGTATAAAGGTTCTTTTCTGAGCCTGTGAAAAGAAAAAAAAGTGTAAAAGAGTAGTTAATCTTCGCCCATTGAAGAAAGATCAATAGTGGAAGCCAATGACCTCGAGTGAAGACGAATCGGGAGTGGATGTAGGTCATGATGACCGAACCACTATAAATCTAGTTTGCATTTACTTTATATATTTCATTTATATTACAAACTAATTTATTTATTCATTATGCTTACAAATGCTTTTAAGTTAAACCCACATTTTCGATTAGAGTTTTTATCAAACAAGATTTTTGAATCAACATGATTTTAATGTAAGCACTAATTCACCCCCTCTTAGTGCTAACTCAATCCTAACAATTACTTGATGTTGAGCCTTGATATGAATGAGTTTTTACTTCATTTGTCTTCACATGCTCTCAAAAAAGTGAAATTTTAAGTCAATATGTTTGTTTCTTTCATGACGCAATGGGTTTCTTGCTAGGGTAATTGTGAATTTGTTTTAGATGTAAAATTGTATTGTTTCTTGTTTGATATGCATCTTTTTTAGTAAGTTTTTTAACTATATAGCATGACATACACATGAGGATGACGTAATGTATTCGGCTTCATAAGAGTGTCACAATTGATTGCTTTTTAGATGTCCAAGTGATTGTGGTATCTCTCATATAGAATATAAATCTGGATGTGCTTCTTCTATCATCATATCTCCTTGGTAATTGTCATTTGAATATCCAAGAAGTTTAAAATTATTATAAATTGAATAGAATAAATCATGAGAGAGAGAGAGAGAGTACTTTTGATATATCCTAAATCCCCTTTAGTAGACTTCCAATGAGTTAATTTAGGCTCCTCTGAATCAGTTTATTTCTTTTAATTATTATACCCTATAAATATGCATTTAATATTTTTATCATCAAGTTTTTTTTTTTTTCTATAAGAACGTGAAAGTAAACAACATAACCAAATACCTTTGAGTGACTTATATATGGCTTTCTATTAAACCATGGTTCATACAATATTTTTCCTTATATTGCTTTGGTAAGAAAGCAGTTTAGCAAATATATTATTATACCTACGACTTCTATCCAAAACTTGTTTGATACTACTTTTTTATTTAAGCATATACTTGATAGTCTCGATTAGAATTCAATTCTTTTGTTCTGTTACTCCATTTTGCTAGGATGGATAACTTGCAACAAGTTCTCTATGAATGCCTGTATTTTCAAATAATAAAAAAGAAAGTAAATTCAACCCCTTTTTCAGTGTGTAGAATTTTAATAAAGCAATCACTTTATTTTTTTTATCGCTTTGAAATTTTTAAAAATAAAGAACGCTTCAGCCTTTTCTTTTAGAAAATATATCTACATCATCCTTGTGTAATTATCTATATATAACAAAAAAATTTACTTCTACCATATAACATAGTTTGTATAAACCCACAAATATCTACATGTATAAGTTTCAACTGTTCTTTAGCTTTCCAAGATTGACTTGTTAAAAACAAATTTTTATACTATTATCCAAAAATATAAGATTTATAAACAGTAATTTTATTTTTAATTTTATGCAAATCAACTATCATATTTCTTTTGATTTAATAATTATAATTTATCATAATTCAAATGATCATTTCTTTTATGCTATAATGTCGATTCATCAATAATAATTATAGTGAATGCATAAGGAGAAATCTGAAAACAATATAGGAAACTTTTTTTTTCCATCCTTATAGTTGTTATTAATTTTTAATTTATTTTTTTATTATAAATCAAATATTTTTCATAATAAAAAATAACATAATATTATTTTCTGTTTAATTCTCCTATACTAATGATATTTTATTTTAAACTAGAAATAAATATCACATCATTATTAAATTGTTTACCAAATGTGGTGTTCACAATAATTGTTCCTTTTCCTTCCACCTGAATTTTACTATTATTTTTCAAATATATTATAGATATGATCGAATCATCAAGTCTCAAATAAATTCTTATCCCCTCTCATATAATTACTGCATCAACCATCTAAAAACCAAAAAATCTAAAATATTTTTCATCAGATGCTATAAAAAATATTTTTTCATTCTTTATTATTATTTTTTTTATGATAATTTACTTGATTTTTATTCCAATAATCTTTTTCAAGATAGTCATATGTTTTATAGTAAAATTAGAGAGAAATATTTATATTTTTATTTGTAAACTAGTAATATTTTTTAATATACCCAACTTTTTTGTAATAAAAACATTGACAAGTTTCTTTGTTACTTCTACTGGAGTTCCTTTGATTTTCATTTGATCAACCTCGTCTCCTATCTTGCATACTAAATCATCTATAACCTCTACTATTCTGACATCCTCATGGAGATATTTAGTTTTTGGATTTTTCTTTTAGGCTTTCTAATATATCTTCATTTCAAGAGTATGTTTTGATTTTTTTATTCATAAACTAAAAACGAGCCTATCAATAGATAAAAACATACTTTTTGATGCAATTGTATCTTTTAACTTCTCTTATAATGGTAAAAATCATCGCAAATTTTAAAGTTAAACTTTGTAAAACTTTTTCAAATACGACTTGATCTTTTAAGTTTTCACCATAAGACCTTATTTGGTTTACAATAGAAGATTTTTGAGAAAAAATCAGCGATAGATTTAGAATATTTCATTATAAGAGTTTCGAATTAAGTCAAAGAATATGAAGTTTTAAAATTTTTACTTTGTCTATACCTTCAAACATATTTTTTTAATATTTTTTAGGCTTATATTAATTTTGATGCTGATACCGATTCAAAGAAATAGGGACTCATTTATTACTTGTTATAGATGTAAAGAGTTCTTGCATCTTTCTTTATATTCTTATTTATTTGATCTTCAGTGATATTGGGATCTATAGATCATACTAATAAAACTATTTTTTTTATCAAGTTTCACAATCAAAATAAATAGAGTTTTCATTTTAACGACTCAAAACTGATAATTTTCATCTTTATAGATAGGAAGAAGATGGTTAAAAACACTTACTCTAATACTTATTATTATTATTAGTTCTTCTAGATTTACTGGTCTCCTGTTTTTTTAATCGTCACACTTCTACTGGTCTTTATCGAACTAGGTTCTAATATCACGTTTGTTGATTTTCTAAAAAGAATACTTCCAATTGCTTTAAAAAAGTTTTAAAACACCTTAAATAGTAGAAAAATAGGTATTTATAAGTTTTTTTTGAAAAAATAGATAAACATCACATAACCCCTTTCCACTTGGATAGAATAATCATATCACACCTAAATAAAATGGATACGTTGGTTCACTTATCTAAATTTTTATCTTTTGCTTCACGTTATCAATGATTTTAATTTGAATTAATTAATTTATGATATTATTAGTTTCGTGTCGATAATCACATGATCTCGATGGGGAGATCATGCAACTCGACGGTGCGGGTGATGATGCACCAAGCCATAGCGGATGAGCAGCCGAGCTTTAGCGGAGTAGTGAAGGAAGGGTTTCTGCTGCGGTGGGTGGTGCAATGACTTCGTTAACTCCGGTGGGCGCTGCGGATTCGACTCTCTTCCCCCGACCAACCACACCTGCTACTACTGCACGTATGGTTCAGCTCCCTAAAAGCAAAGGTATGTATTTGGATACTCCCTGCTCAAATATAATTCTAGTATTACATTCTGTATTATGTAGTGAAAATATTCTTGGCCACAACATATGCATAATAAGTGTTGGTGAACTTTACGTTGTGGCCGAGGAGTCAGTATGGCTCAGTTCGATTTTGGATGTGCAAGGTCACCCACACAGTGACTAGTGGCGGAAGTGAGTGTCGGGTTGGGTTGAGTTGTGGGTCACATTGCCTGCTTTCTTGTCACCAGCCCTTGTACTCAAGTTGAGGTCGGGAGGGGGATTTCCCAACTCGATTCCTCTGAAGTTTAAGTTAGCATTGAGTAGAATAAGAGTAAGTTGAATATCTGAAAGTTTACCTTTGGCACTGGCCAAGTTGTAGGTTATTATGCCTGCATACTAGGGTCGGTCGTACCTAGTTCGTTAATGACCACTGACCCTTTAAGTAGCCAGCCCATATCTTCTATGTGGACATTGGTCGACTTGCATGGATCGACACCGAGCGACATCGTCCCGAGCTTTATGGGGCAGCTTCATAACCGATAGCGCCATTTTGAACTTTTCAGGAGCAATTCCGTAACATGCAACATACCTCGCGCGGCCTTGATCAGCATGCGAGGATGGCTCGTTAATGATCGTCGACCCCTTAAGCAGTCGAGCCATATATTTTGTGCAGATGTCGGTTGACCTGCATGGATTGGCACTGAGCGGTGCCGTCCCGAGTTTCTTGGGGGGGCTTCGTACCTGATGGTGCCATCCCAAACTTTCCGGGAGCAACTCTATACCATGGGCACCTCTTGCACTGCCTTGTATAGCATGGGAGGATGGTCGTGTAGTCTGAGTCCGAGGCATCGTGCTAACGTGGTCTGCCACATCGGCGTTGAAGCTCCATGTCGGTGTTATCGTGGCTGTGGATTGCTGCCAAAGGGCGTGCTACCAAGAAAGCCATGCTTCGACTCCTCCTGGAGGGGCTCGGGGCATGGCTTTGTGTCTTCGCTTGAGTGAATTGGCCATCGTACAAGAATTGTTGGCTTGATCACTAGTTGATGCTGGACTGGTCGGGCATTGTAACTTTAAGGAATGGGTATCGGTCGGAAGCTGGATTGCTCGGAAGCAAATGATGATGACAGCATGACTAGTCGAGCAGTGTTGCTCAAGCACCGGAGACTATTCTGGCCTAGCGACATTGCTCAGACATTGGAGACTAATCTGGCCGAGCGATGTTGCTCGGACATTGGTTCAGCCAAGCAGCATCGTTCGTGCCCATGTTTGGCCGAGTAGTTGCTCCGGTGATGACTGAGGCAAGCGATGACTTTCTATGTATGACTGGCCAGGCAGGGTTAGTCGGGCGCTAAAGACTGGTGTGGTCGAGCACCATACCTCGAGTCCTGGAGATCGATATGGTCAAACACCATAGGTCGAGCACTGGAAACTGATGTGGTCGAGCACCATGGCTTGGGCATTGGAGACTGATGTGGCCGAGCACTATGGCTCAGGCACTAGAGATTGGTGTGTCCAAGCACCATAGCTCAGGTCCAGAAGACTTATGTAGTCGAGCACCATAGCTCGAGCATTAGAGACTGATGTTACCAAGCACCATGGCTTGGGCACTAGAGACTGATGCGGTAGAGCACCATAGCTTGGGCACTGGAGATTGATGTGGCCGAGCACTATGGCTTGGGCACTAGAGATTGATGTAGTCGAGCACCATAGTTTGGGCACTGGAGATTTCTGTGGCTGAGCACCATGGCTCGAGAACTAAAGATAGGTGTGTCTAAGCACCATAGCTCGGGTGCTAGAGATTGATGTGGTTGAGCACCTTAGCTCGGGCACTGGAGGCTAATGTGGTCTAGCATAATAGCTCGGGCATTGGAGACTGGTGTGTCCTAGCACCATAGCTCAGGCATTGGAGACCGATGTGGCTGAGCACCATAGCTCGGACACTAGAGATTGTTGTGACCGAGCACCATGGCTCAGGCACTAGAGACTGATGTGGCTAAACACCATGTTTCGGGCATTGGAGACTGTGTCCGAGCACCATAACTTAGGCGCTGGAGACTAATATGGCTGAGCACCATGGCTCGGGCGTTGGGGACTGATGTGGTCGACCATCATAGCTTGAGCACTGGAGACTGATGTGACCGAGCACCATAGCTTGGGCATTAGAGACTTATATGGCCAAGCATCATAGCTTGGGCACTAGAGACTGATATGGCTGAGAGCTCGAGCATTGGAGATTGGAGTGTTCGAGCACCATAGCTCGAACACTAGAGACTAATGTGGTCGAGCACCATTGCTCGGGCATTGAAGATTGATGTGACCGAGCACCATGGCTCAAGCATTGGAGACTGGTGTGTGGTCTAGCATAATAGCTCGGACATTGGAGACTGGTGTGTCCTAGCACCATAGCTCAGGCATTGGAGACCGATGTGGCTGAGCACCATAGCTCGGACACTAGAGATTGTTGTGACCGAGCACCATGGCTCGGGCACTATAAACTTATGTGGCCGACCACCATGGCTCAAGCATTGGAGACTGGTGTGTGGTCTAGCATAATAGCTCGGACATTGGAGACTAGTGTGTCCTAGCACCATAGCTCAGGCATTGGAGACCGATGTGGCTGAGCACCATAGCTCGGACACTAGAGATTGTTGTGACCGAGCACCATGGCTCAGGCACTAGAGACTGATGTGGCTAAACACCATGTTTCGGGCATTGGAGACTGTGTGTCCGAGCACCATAACTTAGGTGCTGGAGACTAATATGGTTGAGCACCATGGCTCGGGCGTTGGGGACTGATGTGGTCGACCACCATAGCTTGAGTACTGGAGACTGATGTGACCGAGCACCATAGCTTGGGCATTAGAGACTTATGTGGCCAAGCATCATAGCTTGGGCACTAGAGATTGATATGGCTGAGAGCTCGAGCATTGGAGATTGGAGTGTTCGAGCACCATAGCTCGGGCATTGAAGATTGATGTGACTGAGCACCATGGCTCGGGCATTAGAGACTTATGTGGCCA
The DNA here is from genome assembly GCA_900464855.2 of Musa schizocarpa. NCBI lineage: Eukaryota > Viridiplantae > Streptophyta > Magnoliopsida > Zingiberales > Musaceae > Musa > Musa schizocarpa. The sequence goes on along the minus strand of LS990923.1, from coordinate 44,914,921 downwards.
AGCATCATAGCTTGGGCACTAGAGATTGATATGGCTGAGAGCTCGAGCATTGGAGATTGGAGTGTTCGAGCACCATAGCTCGGGCATTGAAGATTGATGTGACTGAGCACCATGGCTCGGGCACCGGAGGCTAATGTGGTTGAGCATAATAGCTCGAACATTGGAGACTGGTGTGTCCAAGCACCATAGCTCGGGCATTGGTGACTGATGTAATCAATCATCATAGCTTAGGCACTAGAGACTGATGTGGTTGAGCACCATGGTTTGGGCACTAGAGACTAGTGTGTCCGAGCACCATAGCTGATGTTGTCATGACCTGAGTCTGATGAGCTAACTGTCCAATAACTCCATTTTGGTCCTTATAACTTATCGTAGTACACTCATCAGGCCCTTATAAGCTAATCATACACATTCCCCACTTCCGATGTGGGACTAATGAGATGTTACATTATCCCCAACTATGTGGGACTAATGAGATGTTACATTATCCCCAACTCAATTAGCTTGACGTCCTCGTCAAGGCCTGACATAACCCAGATCAAACCCTAGCATAGTGCATGTGAGGATTAACTCAGTGGTGGCTCCACGCCGTGATGAGTTCTCTGACTCCATCCACGGGTAGCCCTTTCCTACTCGGGCCCTCTCACCCTGCCCAAATGCTAGGTCGGCTCTGATACCAAATGTCATGACGACCTGGGTCTGATAAGCTAACTATCCAATAACTTGAACATTGGAGACTGGTGTGTCCAAGCACCATAGCTCGGGCGCTGGAGATTGATGTGGCCAAGCACCATAGCTCGGGCATTGGTGACTGATGTAATCAATCACCATGGCTTAGGCACTAGAGACTGATGTGGTTGAGCACCATGGTTTGGGCACTAGAGACTAGTGTGTCCGAGCACCATAGCTTGGGTGTTGGAGACTGATGTTGTCATGACCTGAGTCTGATGAGCTAACTGTTCAATAACTCCATTTTGGTCTTTGCAACCGCGGACCAAAATGCTTAAGCGGGACTTATCGTAGTACACTCATCAGGCCCTTATAAGCTAATCATACACATTCCCCACTTCCGATGTGGGACTAATGGGATGTTACATTATCCTCAACTCAATTAGCTTGACGTCCTCGTCAAGGCCCGACATAACCCAGATCAAACCCTAGCATAGTGCATGTGAGGATTAACTCAGCGGTGGCTCCACATCGTGATGAGTTCTCTGACTCCATCCACGGGTAGCCCTTTCCTACTCGGGCCCTCTCACCCTGCCCAAATGCTAGGTCGGCTCTGATACCAAATGTCATGACGACCTGGGTCTGATAAGCTAACTGTCCAATAACTCCATTTTGGTCCTTGCAACCGCGAATCAAAATGCTTAAGCAGGACTTATCGTAGTACACTCAACTGGCCCTTATAAGCTAATCATACACATTCCCCACTTCCGATGTGGGACTAATGAGATGTTACATTATCCCCAACTCAATTAGCTTGACATCCTGTGAGGATTAACTCAGTGGTGGCTCCACGCCGTGATGAGTTCTCTGACTCCATCCACGGGTAGCCTTTTCCTACTCGGGCCCTCTCACCCTGCCCAAATGCTAGGTCGACTCTGATACCAAATGTCATGACCTGGGTCTGATGAGCTAACTGTCTAATAACTCCATTTTGGTCCTTGCAACCGCGGACCAAAATGCTTAAGCGGGACTTATCGTAGTACACTCATCAGGCTCTTATAAGCTAATTATACACATTCCCCACTTCCAATGTGGGACTAATGGGATGTTACAGATGTAGCCAAGCAATATGGCTCGGGCGCTGGGGACTGATGTGGTCGAGCACCATAGCTCGGGTCTAGGAGACTTATATGACCGAGCACCATAGTTCGGGTCCTGGAGACTGATATGATCGAACACCATAACTTGGGCATTGGAGACTGATATAGCTGAGCATCATAGCTTGGACACTAGAGATTGATGTGGCTGAGTACCATGGCTCGGGCACTGGAGACTAGTGTGTCCGAGCACCATAGCCTAGGTCTAGGAGACTTATGTGGGCGAGCACCATAACTCGAGCACTAGAGACTGATGTGGCCGAGCACCATGGCTTGGGCATTGGAGACTGATGTAGCTGAGCATCATGGCTTGGGCATTGGAAACTGATGCGACTAAGCAATATAGCTTGGGCATTGGAGACTGATGTGGCTGAGCACCATGGCTTGGGCACTAGAGACTGGTGTGTCTGAGCACCATAGCTCGGGTGATGGATTTTGATGTGGCCAACGCCGTAGCTTGGGCACTGGAGACTGATGTGGTCGAGCATCATAGCTTGGGCACTAGAGATTGGTATGTCCAAGCACCATAGCCCAAGCATTGGAGACTAATGTGGTCAAGCACCATTGCGCGGGCACTGGAGGCTGATGTGACCGAGCACCATGGGTCAAGCACTAGAGATTGATGTGGCCAAGCACCATGGCTCGGGCACTAGAGACTAGTGTGTTCGAGCACCATAGCTCGAGTGCTAGAGACTGATGTGGCCGAGCATCATGGCTCGGGCGCTGGGGACTGATGTGGTCGAGCACCATAGCTCCGGTCCTAGAGACTGATATGGCCGAACACCATAGCTCGAGCACTAGAGACTAATATGGTTGAGCACCATAGCTTGGACACTGGAGACTGATGTGACTGAGCACCATAGCTTGGACACTAGAGACTGATGTGGCCGAGCACCATAGCTTGGGCACTGAAGATTGATGTGGCCGAGCACCATGGCTCGGGCACTAGAGATTGGTGTGTCTGAGTACCATAGCTTGTGTCTAGGAGACTTATGTGGCCGAGCACCATAGCTCGGGTACCATGGCTCGGGCACTAGAGATTGATGCAACCAAGCACCATATCTTGAGCATTGGTGACTGATGTGGCCGAGCACCATGGCTCGGGCACTAGAGACTGATGCAGTTGAGCACCATAGCTTAGGTACTGGAGACTGATGTGGTTGAGCACCATGGCTCAAGCACTGGAGACTGGTGTATCTGAGCACCATAGCTCAGGTGCTAGAGATTGATGTGGTCGAGGAACTGCATCGCCCATAGTCGAAACCAACTGGGGTGGGAGATTTCCCACCTTGTGGTTTGGCGGAAATTCCATTTACGGCGGGATCCTTTGCTTTTGGCGGGAGATTCCTACCCTAGTAGGAATGTTTTGCCTTGGAACTTGTGTTCTTGCACTCTTTCATAAGTTATTATGGCGAGGTGAGCGACCACTCACATCAGGGGGAGGTGAAGGGTCATCTCGGTCGGCGAAGCTTTCTTTATAAACCCCCTTGATTCTGCTAGTTCTTACTCGTTCATTCCTGCACTCTGACTCCCTTCCTCCATTGATTTCCTTGGTTGGTTAGTGGTTCAGGTTGATCGAGATGTCTTCTTCTTCCTCTTCCTCTTCTTCATCCAGTCGGTCGGGGTTTGAGATTGCAGCGTCAACCTCAAGTAGCGTCGGGGATAGCTCGTCGTCGGGTGGCGCACCCCCCATGAATGAGAAGGCTGCGTGGGCCCTCGAGGTCTCAAAATCATTGCATGATTTTGATTCTATCGTCATTATGGCACTACTCAACCGCGTTTAGGACTGTTATGGTATATTGGTCGAATATGAGTTACATGCTCCTTGCCCTGGGCAAGGCACCTATGGCCTATTCTAGGACAGGTTCGGGCTGACGCTTGATGCATTAGAGGTAGGGCTCAGGTTTCCTCTACACCCGATGATTGAGACCTATCTCTCTCAGTGGTGAATTTCGCCATCACAGATGACACCGAACTCATGGCGGTATATGGTGGTCTTTCTCGGGGAATGTTGCGACGCATATATCACCCCGACCTGCTCACTCTTTCTTAATTGCTTTCATCTTTCCAAAGGGCTGGGTGGTTACTACCTATCATCTTGGGGTAGTTTTAGGGTAAGCGGGGCAGCCTGTAACAACAAGGGGTGGAAGAGCCATTACTTCTTCATTAGTCATAGTTGAGAATGGGGTTTTGAACTCCAATGGACGGCTCGGTCAATTAATAATTCTTCTCCAGGGTTGTCTAATGATGAATATGAGCAGTTCGAGCATTTGAAGGATATTCTTTCTTCTTCTCGGGTGATTAGAAATATGATCGAGGAGTGGGTGGTCGAAGTGGGTCTTAGTTCGGCTCATCGGGGTATGATTTGAGCATGTCCCCTTGCTTCTGTCAGGAAATCTGGGGGCGACATCACATGCACAGCAAAATAATATTAAAATAAAATCTCTAATTTTTTAAATATGTGTTCATCGTCATGCGAAGATTGGTGCACAAAAACCTACGAAACTTAAAATTACGTATAAGATAGATTGTGTTACCTAAGGAGATCGTATATCTTTGAATCCCTACAGATCACTAGGAGAGGGTGAAGGAGGTCAAGCATCCTCCTCTCTAGCGGTGATCCATACAGCAGGGCTACAAGACGTTCCTCAAAACTCCATGCCTGCTTTGAGGAGGAGAAGGAGAGGAGAATAGGAGAGGCAACCAAGAAGCTCTAGCCTCTGAACCACTAATTCTCTCCTATTTATAGAGATCCCCTGTCAACTTAACCCTAATAGATTTTACCCTATTGGGTATTGGTTCTTCATCCAACTACCTAAGTCTCTTAGATTAGTGGATCTCTATCTAATAATCTCTCATGGACTCTTATTGAATTTCATCCATAGGATCCAATAATTCAGAGGCTTTGTTAGGACTCTAGCTAGGAGAGTCCTAATTGAGAGGGGCATTCATGTAAAACCTATCTAAGTTGACCCCTATTAAAGAGATGAAGAGGCTAGCTAGGGTTTGGAGGTTATTTCTTAGAGAAGAACTCGGAGTTGTAAAGGAATAGGAGTCTTGAGTATGAGTTTTAATTGAGTGGGAGTCCTATTAGGAGTTAGGGTTTAGAAACCCTATAAATAGCCATATATTCATCCTCTTTTGATATGCAATAGATAAATCTTTTCTGCAGCCTTTAAGCAGCAATTTGGAGGAAGGAACCCCTATAGAGTTCCAAAAAGGCTGATCCCCTAAAGAGATCAACCTTAAGTTTAGAATCTACAAGGGTTTTAACACCTGGTATCAGAGCAGCATTCTTGGCATCTCGCTGCCCTTTCACAGCCATCCATTAGCCCTCCACAACTGCCCAAAGCAATTCCCACAATTGCTTAAAAGATCGTCGCCAAATTTCACATTCATCTCCACCACCGCGGATCATTCTTTGATCTCCTTGTGAATTGCAACAAGTTATAGTTTCTTACCTTACTACTACTGCAATTTAGTTATCCTTATTCAAAAATTCAAAAAAAATTATTTCTATATTGCTGCATAAACTTTTTGTCATAAAATTTTTATCTCTACGACGAAAGATACATTGCAGAATTCCAACCGTATAGCACAATTTGTTTGATCTTGCTACTACAAATTTTTCTATCCAAATCTCTACAAAATTTTTATAACAGCTTTGACACTTCCTAATAGTAGATTTTCATTTGGTTTTGTTAAAAAATTCTTAATATAAACTATTGATCTTTTACGTCTAAACTGCTATACTTAAAAATTTATACTATAAAATTCCAACCGCATATCACAGGCTTTTTTATCTTGTTACTATATTTTTTCTATCCAAATCTCTATGGAATTTTTATGACAGCTTTGACAATTCCTAACAACAGATTTCTCTTTAGGTTTGTCAACATTTTTTTAATATAAACCATTGATCTTTTATGTTTAAGCTACTATACTTGAAAATATGCACTGTAAAATTTCAACCGCATAGCACAGTTTATTTGATCTTACTACTACATTTTTTCTATCTAAATCCCTATAAAATTTTTATGATAACTTTGACATTCCTAACAGTGGATTTTTCTTTAGTTTCATTGAAAAATTCTTAATATAAACCACTGATCTTTTATGTCCAATCTGCTACACTTGAAAATCTATGATGCAGAAAATTTCAGTCGCATATTGCTGCATTAACCCATCTATTTACAATCTTTTTTGAATAAAATTTCTTATACACTTTATAAGTATGACTCATAGCTACCTCGATATTGAGCCTAGAGGGTCACACACATATGGTAGGTATTACGACGAGTAGAGGTTTGGGTATGAGATATCCATCGGAACCCCTATCTTATTGGATATTCAATAAGCCTCCGAATTATTAGATCCTATGGATGGGATCTAATAAGAGCCAATGAGATATTATTGGATAGAAATCCACTAATCTATGAGGCTTAGGTGGTTGAATGAAGATCAAATATCCAATATGGCTGGATCTATTAAGGTTAAGTAGATATGGGATCTCTATAAATAGGAGGGAACCAAATGCTCATAGGCTAGAGGCTTCTTGGTTACCACCTCCTATTCTCCTCTCCCCTTCTTCTCCTTAGATAGTAGGTGTAGAGATTTATATAGTGATTTGAGGAGCATCGTCATAGCCCTACTATGTGGATCACCGCTAGAGAGGAGGGCGTTTGACCTCCTTCATCCTCTCCTACATATCTGCGGGGATTCAGGGAGATATGTTCTCCTTAGGTAAGACACAACTATCTCATATGTGGATTTAAGTTTTGTGGGTTTTTGCATACTAATCTTCACACAACAACGAATACCTTTTTAGGAAATTTAGAGTTTTTATTTTATGTTCTTCCGCTGTGTATGCGACATCGCCTCTAGATTTACCTACAATGGAGTTTCCCGTGAACCCAGTGAGCGCTGACAGCATTGGAGTAAGGTCTTCTTTGGCTAGGCTAAGCTTTTAGAAGGTATCAAAGTACAAGACATCGGCGGAACTCCCAATGTCCACTATGATCCTTTTGACCCAAGCATTGGCAATCCTGATCGAGATCACTAGTGTGTCGTCATGGTCGGGTTGCTTGGTTTCTCCCATAAGGAAGGTGATCTTGAGCTCCTACTACTGTTTAGGGTGCTTTTCCACAACTACTTGAGCATAGGCCTTCTGTCCCGATGCGTTATCTCTTCCCGAAGCTGGCCCGCCAATGATTACGTCAATCTGCTTCTCAATGGGACCCAAGGGGTGCAGAGAGGATTATTGTGGCCTTTTGATATAGTGTTTGAGGTGCCCTCGACAGATGAGCTCCTCGATCTGGTTCTTCAAGTCATGGCATTCCTCGGCGTCATGACCATAGTCACAATGAAACCAATAGTATTTAGAATGATTTCCAAGTTCCCGTGGGGTCTTCATCAGGTTGGGCACTCTTAAGAGTCCTCTCTCTCTCTGATCTGGAAGAATATTTCTATTCTTGATGAATTCAATGGTGGGAGAGAGGGCTACAGGAATGGTAGGTCGGGTCGATCAAGCCTTCTTCTTGGCGAGCTCAGAACCTACCCTGGGGATGGTTCTACATGGGGCCTCTTGTGCTGTTCGCGCCTTCCCGCCACCAACACCTCGACAACTATGTACTGGATTGCATGCAAAAGCATCTCAGGGATGGTCATCATCGGTCATTCAACCAGTGATTAGAAGAATCTAGACAGTCGCAAACCCATAAAAAAACACCTGCATTAACAGAGAAGGATGAGCATCAAGGACTCCTCGGGTCACAATAGTGAAACGAGTGACGAAATGGGAGAGAGGCTTAACGTCTTTCTGGCTGAGGCTGAGGAGCATGGTTACAGACGGCTTTGGCCATGCATTGGCAAGGAAGTTAAGCTCGAACTCTTTATTCAACTGGTTGAAGGATTCAGCCGAGGTCACCCTAAGTCGGTTGTACCACATATGAGCTAGGCCTCGGAGAGTAGTAGGGAATGCTCAGCACGTTAGGGCATCAGAAGTACTATACAAGGCCATCTAGACTTGAAATGCAATAACATGTTCTGTTGGGTCGAAGCTGCCATCGTTGGCTTCAAGCGGGGAAGATGAAAGCTTTATGGGACAAGCTTGTCTTGGACCTCCTATACAAAAGGTGACCCTCCTAGGGGAACCTTGTTGAGCTCTTCCTTAGACTTATGAAACTCCCTTTGAACCTCATCAAGATGCTGATTAACCAAGCATAGTTGAGCTTAGAGAGAATCCGTCGAGTCGAATGACAACGTGTCAAGGTCAAGTGTGCTATGCTCGGGTATTGTCCTTGAATTCTCTGATAGCTACTTGGGCGATGGGGTAATGTACGTCGCAATTAGCTGTTGAGTGGGCAATGGTGGCATGGGGATAGGAGCTGGCGGTTCCTGTTGTGGAAGCTAAGGCAACGTCGACTATTGGGTGAACTGAGGAACTAAAGGGATGATGGTCTACATCATCCCTGCCAAATCTTGAACTTTGTGAGTGAGGCTAAGGAATGCCTCGATCGAGATGGGGTGTTGTCCTATGACGGTCCCGAGAGGCGATAACCCGGGATCGATGAACAATCGCTAGTAGTAGCTTAGGGTTGTGGTAGTGGCATTTCCTTCTTGGTCCATTGGAGGTGGGAGTTGCCCTCCAAACCCGAAGACTGTGTGTCGAGAGAGAATGATCTTATGACATCGGGCCCTCCTTATAGCGCCAAAATATTGGTGAACCTTTACGCCATGGCTGAGGAGTCAGCACGGCTCAGTTTGATCCCGGATATGCAAGGTCACTCATGCGAAGACTCTAGTGGTGGAAGTGAGTGTCGGGTCGAGTTGAGTTATGGGTCTCATTGCTTGCTTTCTTGTTGCTAGCCCCTACACTCAGGTACAGGTCGGGAGGGGGATTTCTTTACTCAACCCTTTCAAATCTTAAGTAAGCATTGAGTGGAATAAAAGTGAGTTGAATGTTCGAAAGTCCACCTCTAGCACTGGCTAGGTGGTGGGTTTTTATACCTACACATGAAGGTCGATTGTACCTAGTTTGTTAATGATCGTCGACCCCTTAAGCGGCCAACCCATATCTTCCATGCGGACACCGATCAACCTGCATTGATCGGCACCGAGTGATGCTATTCCAAGCTTTCCAAGGTAGCTTCGTACCCGACAACGTGGTTCTGAACTTTTCGGGAGCAACTCCGTAACATGCGATGTACCTCGCACAACCTTGAACAATGCGGGAGGATGGCTCATTAATGACCGCCAACCCCTTAAGCAGTCGGCCCATATCTTTTGTGCAGATGTTGACCGACCTGCATGGATTGGTGCCGAGCGACGTGTTAGAACCCTTGCAGATTCTAAACTTGGGGTTAATCTCTTTAGGGAATTGGCCTCCTTGGAACTCGATAGGGGTTGCTCCCTCCAAGTTGCTGCTCGAAGGCTGCAGAAAGGATTCATCTATTGCTTATCAAAAGAGGAGGAATACATGGCTATTTATAAGGCTTCTAAATCCTAACTCCAAATAGGACTCCTATTCAAGACTCCTATATCTAACCAACTCATAATATGACTCCTACTCAAGACTCATATTCCTTTACAACTCCTAATTCTTCTCTAAGAAACAACCTCCTAACCCTAGCCGACCTCTTCACCTTTTTAATAGGGGTCGGCTTAGGTAGGTTTTACATAAATGTCTCTCTCAATTAGGACTCTCCTAGCTAGAGTCCTTACAGACCCGCCTCTTCAAATCAGACTTGTTCTCGAGGCTGAGATTCTATGAACTCTAAGAATTTGATCTTCAAGTCGTCATAGTTCTCCCAAGTGGCACCTCTTGCTAGTAAGTTCGCTCATTGTGTTAGCGCTTTAGTAGTGGGTCATCATCGTCGGGTCACGATCCGTTAATCAATAATGGCACTCGACTAGGTCTGGAGTTCTCCTTGGATAGTCATTTTGGTGGATGGCTTTGGGCTGTCTCCAAGCACCTGTTCACCACTTTCGTCTGTCCATCAGTTTGTGGGTGATATGTTGTACTCCTTTTTAATTTAGTACCCTGCATCTGGAATAACTCTATTCAAAATCTACTTGTGAAGATGCAAGTAGAATTTGGCACAAGCACAATGCATCCCTTATAGCGCAATTCTTTTGATTCCCAACTGTAATGAGCCATGGAGCTTAGTGCTTCATACAATTTTTTTATGATCTTACTAGTCTCTGGATCTTCCTGCCATTCCATCTTAATATCCTCAAAGAAGTCGCTGGTCGGAAGTGAAACGGTCGAAAATTCAGCTTGCTCGGGTAGTTGTGAAAGCGCATCTACAACAACATTCTCTTTCCCCTTTTTATAAGTTATTTCATAATTATATTCAAGAAGCTTTGTTATCCATTTTTGCTGCTCAGGGGAAGATATCTTATGCTATAAGAAATATTTTAGTCTTTTATGGTTGGCCTTGATTTGAAAGTGATGCCTGATCAAGTACGATCTCCACTTGGCCACCACATGCACAATCATGAGCATCTCCTTATCGTAAATAGTCATCTTGAGATAGGAAAGAGATAATGCCTTTCTAGTATAAGTGAGGGAGTGGCCATCTTGCATTAGTATAACACCAATTCCGACTCCGAAGGCATCAACTTCAATAACAAAAGTCTTACCGAAGTCGGGCACTATTGTCATTGCGGCTTTAAGTTTGTCGGAGGTAGTGGTGGCTTTGTCCAACCATTGGAAAGCATTTTTTTTTTAGCAAGGAAGTAAGTGGTGCACTGATCTTTCCGTAGTTTTTCATGAACTTGCGATGGTAGCATGTTAAACCCAGAAGCTATGTAGCAATTTTATGATTCTCGAGGTCGACGAGTTCTACATTGCTTCAATTATGGAGGGGTCCACCGCCACACCTTCCTTTGATATGATATGCCCAAGATATTCCACCTTCTGTTGAAGAAAGTAAAAATTCGTAGTGGCCATTGTGTGTTTGAAATGTGGTTTTCGGTATGTCTTCTTCGCACACTCGTATTTAATGATACCCGGATCGAAGGTCCAGCTTTATGAAGATTTGTGCTCCCTTTCATCCAGCAATTCATCTACTACTAGAATAGGATATTTTTCCTTGATGGTAATGTCATTTAAAGCTTGGTAGTTGATGCACATTCGCCAAGTTCCGTCCTTCTTACGTACAAGTAGCACTAGTGAGAAATAGGGGCTACAACTTAGCCGAACCACCCATGTTTCAAGTATCTCCTTTACGATCTTTTCAATTTCATCCTTCTAGAGGTGAGGATATCAGTACAGCCAATGTTTGCTTGGTGGCTTGCCTGAAAGGATTGGAATCCGATGGTCATGTTGTCGCGTAGGAGGAAGACTGCACGACTCAACAAAAATGTCAGTAAATTTAGCAAGCAATTGGGTGATATTTTGATCTTTAATTTCTATTTTCTTCTCCTCTAGTTGCTGTTGGAGATGCATTAAAAAGTCACCATTTACCTTGTGTAAAACTTTCTCCATTCGTTGAGTCAAAACGGTGGTTACGTTGCTTCCGTGCTTTCCGCGTAGGATGATATGTTTGCCTTCGCAGTAGAATTTCATAATTAATTTGAAGAAGTTCCAAGATACATCACCTAGCGTCATCAACCATACTATGCCAAGCATGGCCTTATAGTCATCAATTGGTAGGAGGAAGAAGTTGGTGATAATTTCTTGGTCTTGTAGTAATAGTTTTACCTACCGACATCTTTGGTTGCACTTTAGGATTCTTTCGTCGGTGACCTTTACATCAAACTTGCTGCAACCTTCAATGTGGAATGCTATCTGAGCAGCAACCTTACTATTTAGGAACTTATTAATGTTGCCCACGTCGATGAGAACAGTGATCGGTTGTTGTTTGAGAAGGCCTCCAACTTTCATCGTTTGCGGGTTTGAGTAGCCAGCTAGTGCGTGTACCATAACGTCGGTCAGTTGTGACTCTTCTTCCATATCTTCTTCTTTATATTCAAGGCTCACTTTTAGATATTCAATGACCTCTTCTTCTACTAGTTCAATCATAAGAAGTCTCCCTTTTCTACAGCAATGCTCGTGGCTCCATAACTTATCGTAGTGCCAATATAACCCCTTCGTAGATCGCTCCCAAAGCTCTTCTCTTGTCAACCTTTATGGTGCAGGGACTTGGTTGACAATAGGGGGGACTGAGGGCTTTAGTATTGTTAGTCGAGGAGCAACCCTAGTCCTCCAGGCTTCATGGTTCAATCGCTCCTCTTGAAATCATGTGAAAGAGATGGCTGCCATAAGCATATACGGTTGTCACGCTTTAACTTCTCCCTGGATCTCTGGCATCAAGCCCTCAATGAAGATCCCTAATAACTATTTTTTAGACCAATCAAGAGTTTAATTAGATAACATTTCAAACATAGTTTGGTACTCCTAAATGGTGGAGGTTTGTCAGATCTTTGCTAGTTGTCCGTCAATGTTCTCATAATCGGTTGGTCCGAAGTGGATCAGTAGTCCTTCTTTAAATTATCACCATGAGAGGACTCCATGAGTATGTTCATATTAGGATCAAGAGCACTAAGAGAGAGGGGGGGGGGTGAATTAGTGTAGTGGAAAACTTTCGACGATTAAAACTGTGTTCGTATGTTGAAATCTGATTCCGACATAAAAGTCGTTTCGTGCAGATAATAACTTTGAAAGCTTACGGAAATGTATTTAAAGTAAAGTAAGGCAGGAAGTTTGTAGTTAAGATAGAAATCGGAATGCAAACTGAAATATGATGTTCATACGATAAAAACCGATTTCCGACGTAAAAGCGTTTTCGGAAACTTAACTTAAAAGTGAGTTCGTAAAAGAGTGCAGCAAATGTAAAGAGGAAGCAAAGCACATATGGAGGTTTGCAGCAAGGTAAGCAGCAAGAATAAATGCAAACCAGAGAGCACCGTAATTTTAAAGTGGTTCAGTCAATCTTGACCTACATCCACTTTTGGCTTCCTCCTCCGACGAGGTCACCGACGTCCACTAGAGGCCTTCCTTCAATAGGCGAAGGCCAACCACCCTTTTACAGATTCACTCTTTTTGACGGGCTTAGGAGACAACCCTTACAAGATTTCTCTCCTCTCTTGAAAGATGAAAACTTGGAAGAAAAGAGGGAGGAGAACTTCTAGCCTTTACAACACTTTTGAGCTCTAAAAATCACAGAGTAAGATTGGATTTTCGGTCGTTTTCATTGCTCTTTCATTGCTGAAAGAGTGGGGTATTTATAGGCCCTAAACCAGTTTGAATTCCGAGCTCAAAACTGTCAATTCCCGGAATTCCGGGGTCTGGCGGTTGCACCGCCTGACTGGGGCGGTTGCACCACCCAACCAGAGCTCGGAGACCGAGCTCAGGCAGTTGCACCTCTATTAGAGGCAGTTGCACCGCCCAGCTAGAGCTCGGAGACTGAGCCCTGGGTGGTGCCACCGCCGACCCAGGTGGTGCCACCGCCGACCCAGGCGGTGCCATCTCTGGCCAAGTAATCTAGGTTCGAATGAGCTGATCCATTCGGCCCAATTTGGGTCTTTCAAGGGCCCAATTGCCCCAAGATTAAGTTAATGGGATCACCTCCCATTTCTAACTTAATCATCATGCTAACTACGAATTTCTTAAGACATTTACTGCAACTTGCTCTGGTGCATCAATCGCTTCTTCCAGCGAGCTTCCGGCGAACATCCGACGAACCTTCGGCGATGCTTCGACGAACTTCCGGCAAACTCCTGGACTTGCGACGATCCACTTGGCGAGTTCTGACGAGCTTCTTTTGGCAAGCTCCTGGACTTCTCAGATTTGTTCCCGCAGAACCTCCAACGACCGTCCGAACTTCCGTCGAGCTCTCGAACTCCCAACGTGATCATAGTCTTGACTCCGGCGCAACTCCTACTGCATGTCTTACTTTCATCGTAGTTAATCCTGCACACTTATCTCAACATATGGATTAGATAACAAATAACAATTGATGTCATCATCAAAATCCGAGATTCAACTATCACCCCCTTTTTGATGATGATAATCAATTGATAACGGAGTTAACCTTAACTCCCCTATCTATGTGCCATAATTGAGATAAGTCATTCTTGAATTCAAAGCCTTTGAATTCAAGAGACATATTGATAAGTTAAAATCATTTAACCTTATCAATACTCCCATCATGATGTATCTCTCTGAAAATGATGTATGATGTCAAGGCTTGACATTCATTTTCAAATTTCAAATATGAATAATGGTCATGGTAGCAATTCATCATATGGTAAGATATCAATATGTAAAATTTCGAAGTAAGATTTTGGTATCTTAACATGATGCACACATTTCAAGTGTTTTAGCAATCATAGCATTTCATCACATGGTAAGATATCAACACGTAAAATTACAATGCAAGTTCTTGATATCTTAACATGATGCAAATATGGTAATCATAGTTATCATCAATTCATATATTTTTGATGATACAGTCATAGCATAATCATAGCATCAATAATCATATATATGCTTTTTTCAACATAATATGGTATTTTTAGCATCAATTCATATACTTCTCCCCCTTTGTCATCAACAAAAAGGAGAACGATATAAACAACTTTTAAATATACGTGTGATGCCATAAGTAGGTTCATGTTATTTATAGGATACAAACATCTCAAGAAAAACATGACATGAAGATTATTTACATAGAGTGAAAACTTCTTCCTTTTTATTTATTATCATCTTTTTTGTATGAAGGAGGAAAGTCATTTGTGCAGTTCAAATCGATAGGATATTAAAGTATGCTTTACAAGGATCAGGATATTTATGTGAATCAAATCCTTGCAAAAATATCTTCCTTTTATAAGAAGGAATCATCAAATTTATGATAAGTCTAAAAGATATGCATTTGCTAGATGATTCTATTTGTCAAAAATCAATTATGTGAATCAAAGTCCGAAAGAGAATAATGTATTTATGAAATTCGACTGGAACTGAAAATTTAATTTAACACTTTCATGCAATCGGACAAGACTATGAAGGCATGCTCATCATTTATGAAAATTTTTGTATTAATTTCCAACATGTTATTTTTGGCATGTAATGGCAATTAAGTGATTTGATCATTCAATCAATAAAGTCCGAATAATTTTAACAAGTTTATGCATTCGGACACATCAACATTCCTAATTCTCTTCTTATGAAATCAAATTGTTCTTCAATTAGAGGTTTTGTAAAAATATCAGCTAGTTGATACTTAGTATCTATGAACTCTATGATTACATCATGATTAGTAACATGATCTCATATAAAGTGATGTCTAATATCAATATGTTTTGTTCTTGAGTGTTGAATGGGATTCTTTGTTAAACATATTGCACACATGTTATAACATTTAATGGGAATGTTTTTAAGATAGACTTTATAATCTTCTAAGGTGTTTTTCATCCACACAACTTGTGCACAGCATGCACTGGCTGCAATATACTCAGCTTCGGTTGTTGATAGTGCAACCGAGTTTTGTTTCTTAGATGACCAGGAAACAAGGGAATGTCCCAAAAATTGACATGTTCCTGATGTGCTTTTTCTATCTAGTTTACACCCAGTAAAATTCGCATCAGCATAAGCAATTAACTCAAAATTTTCGGATTTTGGATACCATAATCCTAGATTTGTGATACATTTAAGATATCTAAGTATTCTTTTAACTACTTTGAGATGAGATATCTTAGGATTCGATTGAAACCTAGCACAAAGTCCTACACTGAACATGATATCTGGTCTAGTTGCAGTGAGGTAAAGTAAACTTCCTATCATACCCCTATAAGTTTTTTGATCGAAGCTTTCTCCACTTTCATCAACTTCTAACTTAGTGGAAGTGCTCATAGGAGTGTTAATAACTTTTGAGCTATTCATATTAAATATATTTAGCAGATCTAAGGCATATTTAGTTTGACTAATAAAGATGTCATTGCTTAGTTGCTTAATTTGTAAGCCTAAGAAAAAGGTTAATTCTCCCATCAAACTTATTTCAAATTCGAGACTCATGGTTTTAGCAAAAGATTCACAAAGAGATTCATTCGTAGAACCGAAGATAATATCATCAACGTAAATCTGAACAATGAGAAAATTATTTTTAAATTTTTTGATAAATAATGTAGTATCGACCTTGCCTTTTGTGAAATTATTTTTAATAAGAAAAGTACTTAATCTATCATACCAAACCCTTGGGGCTTGTTTTAAACCATAGAGAGCTTTGGTTAATTTAAATACATAATTAGGGAGGCTTTTATTTTCAAATCTGGGAGGTTGTTCAACATAAACTTCTTCAGAAATGAAGCCATTAAGAAAAGCGCTTTTAACATCCATTTGAAATAACTTAAAATTGTTATTACTAGCATAGGCAAGGAGCATCCTTATGGCTTCTAATCTAGCCACGGGAGCGAAGGTTTCTTCATAATCGATACCTTCTTCTTAGTTGAAATCTTTGGCCACTAATCTAGCCTTATTTCTAACCATGATACCAGATTCATCTTGCTTGTTTCTAAAGACCCATTTAGTACCAATAACTAAATGGTCATTTGGCCTAGGAACAAGCTTCCACACCTCATTTCTCTTAAATTGATTTAACTCATCTTGCATTACGATAATCTATGAATCATCTTTCATGGCTTCGTCAATATATTTAGGTTCAATTTGGGAGAGAAAAGCAGCGTTGGCATAAAAATTTTTAAGAGAAGAACGTGTTTGAACCCCTTTTGATGTGTCTCCTAATATTAGCTCCTTAGGATGAGTATCTACATACTTCCAATCCTTGGGTAAGGATGTTTCGGAAGTGGATGCATCCAAGTTGCTAGTTGGAGAAGGGGTTTCATTTAAATTTAAAGAATCGAAGTTAACATCATCATCAAAATCATTTTTCTTGATTTCGAAAATCTCATTGAAAACAACATGAATGGATTCTTCAATAATTAAAGTTCTTTTATTGAAGATACGAAAAGCTTTAGAAACTGAAGAATAACCAAGAAAAATTCCTTCATCGGATTTAGCATCAAATTTTCCTAAGGCATTTTTTTCATTGAAGATGAAACACTTACACCCAAAAACTTTAAAATATGAAACATTGAGTTTTTTGTTGTTCCACAACTCATAGGGAGTTTTGGTGAGTAGGGGTCTTACTAGAACTCTATTTAAAATATAGCATGCAGTGTTTACGGCTTTGGCCCAAAAGTATTTAGGTAGGCTATGTTCATTTAACATGGTTATTATCATTTCTTGTAAATTTCTATTCTTTCTTTCTACTATTCCATTTTGTTGAGGATTTCTTGAAGTAGAGAAGTTGTGGTTGTATCCATTAGATTCACAAAATTCCTGGAAATCACGGTTTTGAAATTCTCCACCGTGATCACTTCGAATTGATGAAATCATAAAACCTTTTTTATTTGAACAACTTTACAAAACTTGGTGAAATATTTAAAGCATTCATTTTTGTGTTTCAAGAAGTAAGTCCATGTGTATCTACTATAGTCGTCTACAATGACAAAGGCGTATTTGCTACCTCCTAGGCTTGATGTAGAGATTGGTCCGAACAAGTCCATATGGATCAATTGTAAGGGCCTAGATGTGCTTATTTGATTCTTAGATTTGAAACTACTCTTAGTTTATTTTCCTAATTGACAAGCATCACACACATTATCTTTAATGAACTTGATATGAGGAATTCCTCGTACAAGTTCTTTAGATAATATTTGAGTGATTAGTTTCATGCTAGCATGACCTAATCTCCTATGCCAAAGCCAAGCATCCTCATTTAAAACCGAGAAACACATTTCATTGCAAAGATCATTGATGTCAATGGTGTATACGTTATTTTGTTTTAATCCAATCATATATGTGTTTTTGTGTAGTTTTTCAATGATGGAAGCATTAGATTCGAATTTGACGATATATCCTTTATCACATAATTTACTAATACTTAAGAGGTTATGTTTTAAACCATCAACTAACAAAACATCTTCAATAAAGAAGTTGGATTTGTTACCTATGGTTCCTTTGCCAATGATTTTACCCTTATTGTTGTCTCCGAATGTGACATGGCCTTCGTCTATGCTAGTGAGCTTAGAGAATTGAGATGGATCTCTGGTCATATGCCTTGAGCATCCATTATCAAGGTACCATCTCTTGCTCCTAGCTTGTGATGGTGTATGTCTCTACAAGAAAGGATAATTTTTAGGTACTCATTTACTTTTGGGTGCCTCAAAAACTATCTATATTGTTTGTCATGTTGCATAGAGTTTATCATGGTTCCTTTAGGAACCCAAATTAATTTGTTCGGACTAATTTTCTTGAATGGACAATAATGCGTTTTGTGTCCATGCTTGCAACAAAAGTTGCATTTGCTCTGGTGTCGAACATGTAGGATGGGGCCTTTTATGAAGGTAGTTGGATTTTGGTGAGGATTTCTCACAAATCCGATTCCACTTCTTTTGGGAACGTGACCCTTGTTTGTAAGGATCATGTTCAAAGACTTGCTACCAACCTCGAATTTCTTCAATGTGTCATTAAGTAGCAAGTTTTCCTTTAGGATAGTTTCTAGATCATGGCATTTTATACAAGAGCCTAAACTATCATGATATTCAGTTTTTAATTTATCGAAATTACAAACTAAGACTATCATGCTCCTTTTTTAGCAATTTATATTTTCTACTAATAATCTTGCATTCATCAAATAAATCATGGAAGGCATTTAATAACTCATCAAATGATAAATTTGCATCAATTAAATTTATTACCTCCTCTCCGATGGTCATTAAGGCGTAATAAGCAACTTGCTCGGTGTTGGACTCCTCTTCTTCGGACGCGCTTGAGTCATCCCATGTTGCTTTGAGCGCCTTCTTCTTTGATGTTTTTTTCTTGACTTGGGGACAATCACTCTTGTAGTGTCCCGGCTTTTTGCACTCATAGCAAATAACTTTCCTTTTTAGGTTCAAGTTTATTTTTTGTATCATTTTTAAACTTGTTTCTCTTAATGAATTTTTTGAATTTCCTTATTAGAAGTGCCAAGTCATCGTCACAGTTTTCTCTCAAGTGGTCATCTAAAGTTCTAAGTGCCATATCCTTCCTATTCTTTGGAATGATGTCTTCTTGCTCTTCATGAGCCTTGCATGCCATTTCATAGGTCATTAATGACCCGATTAGTTCTTCAAGAGGGAAGTTGTTTAAATCTTTAGCCTCTTGAATAGCAGTGACTTTAGGGTCCCAACTCTTAGGAAGGGATCTTAGAATCTTATTCACGAGCTCAAAATCCGAAAAACTTTTACCGAGTCCTTTTAGACCATTGACGACATCCGTGAAACGAGTGTACATGTCGCCAATAGTCTCGCTCGGTTTCATTCGGAAAAGTTTGAAAGAGTGTATCAAAAGATTGATTTTTGACTCTCACTCTACTTGTGCCTTCGTGAGTCACTTTGAGTGTATGCCAAATATCAAACGCGGTTTCACAAACCGAAACACGATTAAACTCATTTTTATAAAGCGCATAAAATAAGGCATTCATAGCCTTTGCATTAAGAGCGAAAGTCTTCTTCTCCAATTCATTCCAATCGATCATTGGAAGAAAAAACTTCGAAAATCCATTTTCGATAAGATTCCAATGTTCAAAATCCATTGAAATAAGGAAGATCCTCATTCGGGTCTTCCAATAGGTGTAGTCCGTCCCATTGAACATGGGTGGACGTGTAATAGAATGGCCCTCTTGGTTTCCAGCATATGCCATCTCTCTTGGGTTTTAATTCGTTTGAGAGTCAACTCCGCTTTGATACCAATTGTTAGGATCAAGAGCACTAAGAGGGGTGAATTAGTACAGCGAAAAACTTTCGACGATTAAAACTGCGTTCGTACGTTGAAATCTGATTCTGACGTAAAAGTTGTTTCGTGCAGATAATAACTTTGAAAGCTTACGGAAATGTATTTAAAGTAAAGTAAGGCAAGAAGTTTGCAGTTAAGATAGAAATCGGAATGCAAACTGAAATATGATGTTCGTACGATAAAACCGATTTCCGACGTAAAAGCGTTTTCGGAAACTTAACTTGAAAGTGAGTTCGTAAAAGAGTGCAGCAAATGTAAAGAGGAAGTAAAGCACATATGGAGGTTTGCAGTAAGGTAAGCAGCAAGAATAAATACAAACCAGAGAGCACCATAATTTTAAAGTGGTTCGGTCAATCTTGACCTACATCCACTTTTGGCTTCCTCCTCCGACGAGGTCATCAACATCCACTAGAGGCCTTCCTTCAATAGGTGAAGGCCAACCACCCTTTTACAGATTCACTCATTTTGACGGGCTTAGGAGGCAACCCTTACAAGATTTCTCTCCTCTCTTGAAAGATGAAAACTTGGAAGAAAAGAGGGAGGAGAACTTCTAGCCTTTACAACACTTTTGAGCTCTAAAAATCATAGAGTAAGATTGGATTTTCAGTGGTTTTCGTTGCTCTTTCTTTGCTTAAAGAGTGGGGTATTTATAGGCTCCAAACCAGTTTGAATTCCGAGCTCAAAACTATCAATTCCCGGAATTCCGGGGTCTGGCGGTTGCACCGCCTGGCAGAGCTCAGAGACTGAGCCTCTGGGTGGTGCCACCGCTTGTCAGGGGCGGTTGCAGCTCCTGCCAGAGCTCGGAGACCGAGCCTAGGCGATGCCACCGCCTGACTGGGGCGGTTGCACCGCCCAGCCAAAGCTCAGAGACCGAGCTTAGGCGGTTGCACCGCCCAGCTAGAGCTCAGAGACTGAGCCCTAGGCGGTGCCACCACCGACCTAGGCGGTGCCACCTCTGGCCAAGTAATCTGGGTCTGAATGAGTTGATCCATTCGGCCTAATTTGGGTCTTTCAAAGGCTCAATTGCCCCAAGATTAAGTTAATGGGATCACCTCCCATTTCTAACTTAATCATCGTGCTAACTATGAATGTTTTAAGACATTTACTGCAACTTGCTCCGGTGCATAAATCGCTTCTTCCGGCGAGCTTCCGGCGAACTTTCGGCGAACATCCGACGAACCTCCGGCGATGCTTCGACGGACTCCCGGCAAACTCCTAGACTTACGACGATCCACTTGGCGAGTTCCGACGAGCTTCTTTTGGCAAGCTCCTGGACTTCTTGGATTTGTTCCTACAGAACCTCCGACGACCGTCTGAACTTCTGTCGAGCTCTCGAACTCCCAACGTGATCATAGTCTTGACTCTGGCGCAACTCCTGTTGCATGTCTTACTTTCATCATAGTTAATCCTACACACTTATCTCAACATATGGATTAGATAATAAATGACAATTGACGTCATCATCAAAATCCGAGATTCAATAGTTCAAACTAGTCAAACTAATGTATAGTATCCCCTTCAAGATGTATAGCTGTAATTTCCAACATAGGTGCGTCCGCGATTTTGTGGTATCGAAAATATCGCTCCGCATGCGAGATCTAACTAATCAGGTCTCCTTCTTCCCATCTAGGGAAGTCCACCCTCATGCATAGATAATTGAGATCAGTCATAGAGCCTCCTCTCCCTTGGAAGTCATCTCTTCAGGCTTGGTGCGATTGGGCAGAGCTCTCTCCTTGATGTGATTTCTTCGGGCTTGGTAGTCGGCCCAATCTGAGTTCGGTAAAGAGCGTCTGAATCTTATCCTTCATTCGCGCCTCGAAGGCTTCAAATTTAGCATTGATTGCCTCCTTAGATGTTATAATATATGCCTCCAAATCTGTGATGTTAAGGTCTCTCTTTTGTTGTCGGGTTAAAGACATGTATAGCTTGAGAGAAGTGAGGGTCGAAATGGTTGGTGGATTGGTAGATGTAGGCTACGGTTTAGGCTAGTTTTGTGGCTATTTTAGGTACAGTTTGAGGGTGTGGTTTGGTGGAGTTTTAGGGCTATGATGGTAGTGGATGAAGGTTAGGGAAAAAAGTTTTAGATCTATGGTAGATGGCAGCAAAAGTTTGATATAAATCAGTGGAAGCTACTGCAGGTATGTGTTGTCTTGTAAGAGCAGAATCATAGTCGAAGAAACAATAATTTCTCGATAAAATTTTCAGCAAAAACCAAGAGATTTGAGGAGGAAATTTGACAATAAAATCAAAGATGACCAATTTAATCAAGAAAATTTCGGCAATATAACAGCAAGGAAATTTGTGCAAGTTGCGATAGCAGAATTCTCGTCGAAAAATTTTAACGATTTATGATAAAAATTTACAGCAACACAAGAACGTTTTTAGAGATGAATTCGTCAATAGATCAATCTTAAATGGAAGCCAAGATGATCTATGAAGTATATAAGAAATTTCGTTCAAAAAAAGATGGCAAATAGATCAGTTAAGGCAACAATATACAGTTGTAATTTTCTACCGCACAGATTTTCAAGTGTAGCAGATTGGACGTAAAAGATCAATGGTTTGTATTGAGAATGTCAAAACTGTCATAAAAATTTTGTAGAAATTTGGACAGAAAAAATACAGTAATAAGATCAAACAGACTGTGCTATGCTGTTGGAATTCTATAATATATCTTTCATCATAGAGATGAAAACTTTGCGATGAAAAGTTTATGCAGCAATATAGGAATAATTTTTTTTTATATTTTTGAATAAGGATAACTAAATTGTAGTAGTAGTAAGGCAGGAAACCAGAACCTATTGTAATTCACAAGAAGATCAAAAGATGATCCGCGGTGGTGGAGATGACGACGAAATTTGACGACGATCTTTTAAGCAATTGTGGGAATTGCTTTGGGCGACTGTGAAAGGTTGATGGATGGCTATGGAAGGGCAGCGAGACACCAAGAACGCTGCTCTGATACCATGTGTTAGAACCCTTGCAGATTCTAAACTTAGGGTTGATCTTTTTAGGAGATCGACCTCCTTAGAACTCTATAGGGGTTCCTCCCTCCAAATTACTGCTTAAATACTGTAGAAAAGATTTATCTATTGCTTATCAAAAGATGAGAAATATATGACTATTTATAGGGCTTCTAAACCCTAACTCATAATAGGACTCCTATTTAAGACTCCTACTTCTAACCAACTCCTAATATGACTCATACTCGAGACTCATATTCCTTTATAACTCATAATTATTCTCTAAGAAATAATATCCTAATCCTAACCGATCTCTTCATCTTTTTAATAAGGCTCGATTTATGTAGATTTTACATAAATACTTCTCTCAATTAGGATTTTCCTATCTAAAATCCTAACACGATTTCATCCTAAACTTCCTAATGTGGCTTCGTACCCGATATACCGTCTCAAATCAGGAGTAACTCGGTACACAATCTTGCACAATCTTATACAATGCGAGAGGGTGGTCATATTATTTGTGTCCGAGGTATCGTGCCACATGATCCACCACATCAGCCTTGAAGCTCCGTATCGATATTGTCGTGACTGTGAACTGTCGTCAAAGGACATGCTACCAAAATTTATCCATCTTCTTTTGCACGTGCAGTATAACCTGGTGTCGTGGGTCGATGTCACACTAAATCTGCTAAAGCAAACCACGCCGCATTTTATCGAGGACGGAACTGACGTAGCATTGGGATGGGTCGGGTCAGCCGGTCAGGTTGCTTGTGTTGCACGCAGTTGGAACAAATAAGGTCAACTGTGTAACCAATCGCAATACGGCTTCACGACGTGATCCTATTCTATCACGTTTTATTGCGGATTTGACGTTTCAACTGCGATCCGCCATTGAATCTGGACCGATGGTCGCGTTGGGGCCGGGCGCCTTACTTGAACCGGAGATGCCGTTCCGTTGTATTCTTCACGTTGGAAACTGCGAGTTGGTCTTTTGTACGACCATCAAAGCCGCCTCGAATTTGGACGCCGCGCTCTCCAACGCAGCGTCCACAGTGCACCTGCAAGCCCGACTTTGTCGAGTCAGTCCAATGGGAAGCGGACACGTGGAACAGTAGAGTCCCTCCTTTCCACGCAACAAAAAAATAAAAAGCTTATACTTTTCCAGTCTCCAGTCAACGCCTCCTCACAGATACGACACCAGAAACCAAACATGTTTTGGCTGACGCACATCTCCTCGCCTTCCTCCTCCTCATTCACTCGGATGGATTTGGAAACCTTGCTGAAGCGCGACCGATTCGCCATTTTCGTCTTCGCTTTGCTGTCGATGTTGATGGGGAAGAGACCAGCCTCGGCCGATCCACCTCCGACGATGAAGGTCTGTGAGCCCAAGGCCTGCGGGAACGGCCTCAACATTAGCTTCCCGTTCTGGCTCGATGGGGAGCAACCAACCTACTGCGGCTATCCTCCCTTCAAGGTCACCTGCAAGAACGGGAGCTATAGTCCCGTTCTTGAATTAGTGGATCATCAGTTCTACCTCTTAAACATCTACTATGATAACCAGTCGTTCCGCCTCACAGCTACAGAAACCTTTGATGATCCCTGCATCTTTCCTTACGGTAATATCACCAATGATTCCAGTATCTACCCTCTCACCATCAACTCTGCAAACAAGTATATTTTCTTCCTCGTCAATTGCACCAGCAATCAGCTGGATTACCAAAGAAAATCTTGTGGTCAAAATTGGGCCTACTACGGCGGCCAGTACAACTCCACTAGGGTAGACTTGAAAGGCACGGGCTGTGCGCTTGTTATCGTGCCGGTAATAGCAGATCTTGCGTCGGACAATGGTAACTATGCTCAACTTTTGAGGAGCGGATTATTGTTGAACTGGATTTCGCCGGATTGCACTGAATGCAAGCGGAGTGGTGGCAGATGCGGCTTCAATGAGACCATGGGGAGGTTCATGTGCATCTGCCGTGATCAAATCCACCCGGTTGTCTGTGGTGAGTATCTGAATTCAGAACAAGCAATGATAATTCCAAATTAAGAGTTTTGTGGATTGAAGATGCTTTCTTTTTTTGTCATAGTTTAGCACATTAAATTTGTGTTTCGTATCGACGCCTGAAGCTCGAATTTGTTTGTCTCCATGAATAGTTTTGTTGATAGAGATCTCAGGTCTCTGAACATGACACACATTGCCATCTATCTTGCTCTGAGTTTTAGGCCTGGATTTCATTTGTCTTTGTCCTAATCTGATTGCCTAGTACATTTTGGATGGGGATTGGTCAATTCAGAGGCCATTTGCCTTATATGACTAGTTTTCTGATTTATAGATCATATAGTTTGTGTTCATGTGACTAGTAATTCTGTTGGTCTTGTGAATTCGAAGAACATTGAAGGACAAGTTGCTAATATCCTCTGTAATCTTTTCCTACTCCCCTCTCACTGAGTTTTCTTCCCTGCTCATCAAAACAGCATATAAGAATCTGACATTTTTTTTCCTTTTGTCTTTACTACTGAACTTTTCTTATCCCTAATACTAATCTCAGCACTTATTCCTCTTGTTAATCTTGCTCAATTATCTGCTTCTCTTCTCTAGCAAAATGTTCTGATCAGGGGAAGACAGAGTTGAAGTGTAACCATGGCTTCTGCAGCAAGTTCAAGCAATCCATTCAGTTCAAAGATAATTTAGAATGTTGATGAAAAACAGAGTAAAAAGATTTTGTGCCATTTGACCAAAAAGAGAATAAAAAAAATCTTCTTTCTGTCAATTTCTTGTAGGCAAGTTATTAAACAAGACTGCTTCAGGTCTTAAATTTTGACTTGATAGAGTGGCTTAGGAAAAAGGATGTGTCCATAGACTTTCTACACAATTTGCCTTACAATGTCATCATCTATATTTCTTTCTTCATCAAGCTTGTCACTTTTAATGATCTCAGGAATATTATTATCAGGTAATCCATCGAATGGTGCTCGTCGTAAGCATATTATAATAGGTAAGTGGCAATCATCTCCTGTTCCATCACCTTAAACAGTTTCCATTCCACTAATTTACTTGATATCTGCAAATTTTTCTTCAATTATTTTGTAGTTGAAATATTTTCATGCCAACAGGGATTTCTGCAACAATCGGAAGCTTTCTTCTACTTTTGTCTTTGTTTGTGTTCTACAAGCACAAGACGAAGCAACAGTTCCCCCCATCCTCCAAATCCCTTTACCGGAATGCCTCTTCCAAGCCATACTTGAAGGACCCCGATATGAGCGGTACCCATTTCCAGACTCACCTCTTCTCATACGCGGAACTACAGGAGGCTACCGACCGCTTCGATGCCTCCAAAGAACTCGGTGATGGAGGCTTTTGCACCGTCTATAAAGGTACTGCTGAAATAGCTGTATCAAACCGGATTACAATCTACCAGTGGTGTCTCTGATGGCATCTTGTCTTCAGGTAAGCTTCAAGATGGGCGTACTGTTGCAGTCAAGCGGCTGTATGAGAACAATTACAGGCGGTTCGAGCAGTTCATGAATGAGATA
Source organism: Musa schizocarpa (assembly GCA_900464855.2). Lineage (NCBI taxonomy): Eukaryota > Viridiplantae > Streptophyta > Magnoliopsida > Zingiberales > Musaceae > Musa > Musa schizocarpa. The sequence continues at coordinate 44,888,762 of LS990923.1, read as the reverse complement.
GAGATCCTCTCACGCCTCCGTCATCAGAATCTCGTCGACCTCTACGGCTGCACCTCTCGCCACAGTCAGGAGCTCTTGCTGGTGTATGAGTTTGTGTCGAATGGCACTCTGGCGGATCACCTCCATGGATACCGGGCTAGTGAAGGGATCCTCACATGGCCGGTGCGTCTCAGGATCGCCATGGAGACAGCCGATGCTCTTGCCTACCTCCACGCGGTCAACCCACCGGTCATACACCGAGATGTCAAAACCAGCAACATCTTGCTTGATAGCAGCTTCCATGTCAAGGTCGCAGATTTTGGGCTCTCACGTCCCTTCTCTACCGCCGTCACGCATATCTCCACCGCTCCCCAGGGCACGCCCGGGTACTTGGACCCCGAGTACCACCGGTGCTACCAGCTCACCGACAAGAGCGACGTTTACAGCTTTGGGGTTGTGTTGGTGGAGCTCATATCCTCGAAACCCGCCGTTGACATCACTCGGGACCGGAGCGAGATCAACTTGTCAAGCATGGCAATGACCAGGATCCAGAATGGCGAGCTCGAGAAACTGGTGGACGCTGGCCTGGGGTGTCAATCGGATGAGGCCACGAGGAAGATGATCACCATGGTGGCAGAAGCGGCGTTCGGGTGTTTGCAAGCAGACGGGGACATGAGGCCAACCATGAAGGAGGTCCTCGAGGTGCTGAGAGCAATAGAGATCGAGGGGTACGAGGTGGGGAAGAAGGCACAACAGGGTGGTGAGAACGGAGATACTGCAGAGCTGCCGAAGAATACTGCACCATTGTCGCCTGATTCTGTCATGGAAAATTGGTACAGCAGCTCTACCACATCACACACCAAGTAAATAAGAGGGAGATCATGTTGTTCTTTCTTCAATTCGCCAAATGGAAATCAGAATGCAGATTGCCAACATATATAGCCATTATGTTTTGGTGTATAGGTTTCAGTAATGAGCTTGATTGAGGAAGTGTACAGAGCAGATAGAGTTCCCCTGTCTTACATACTTGCATCCAACTCTTCGAGCATGCTGTTTACATTCAGCCTCTTTCCTGTATGGATTCCTATTTCCTTCAATTATCATACCTTTAATTTATGATAGCTTGAATCATCTGTTGCTTTTCATTTGAGAGGCTCAGAATTTAGCAGAGATGGTATACCATCTTTGAAGAAGAAATGTCTATTTATAGTTGGATTCATTGATAACCATAAGAAAACAAGAATTAAACAGAGCAATTTTCTGCATATCTTTACAAATATAAATGCAAATTTCATGAACACATATTAAAATTTTTGTTGTTTCTTATAGAATTTTTAGTTTTAGACTGCCAATCTTGTTTCTTAGATCGTTCTTCTTCGGCACATCTGGTGTAAACTGAAACAGGGGTCGTCTTACTGCAAGCAGAAGGCTAAATCTAGACGTCTTTGGGAAATTGCATGTCCATCATTCTTGATCTAGTCGTTTTCTCACATCCCTTTCCGAAACATAAATTTTATTACATGCTTTCAACTAAGAAGCCTAAATTATGTTATAGATCCATCATAATACGTACATCTCCATCATGTGGAATTACATTTGCTATCTTACAGGCAAATCTGATACAAGACTGAAAGGAATCTAAAGAGCAAGATTTAAACCTTGATGTTCTTGCTCAGTCAATTCTTTCTAAGTAAGATCCTGTGAAAGATGATGTTGCTTGCTCTTGTTTGTCCACATCAAGTAGGGTAGTCCACATCAAGTTGGGTAGATCCTGTGAAAGATTTAAACCATTATATACGTCAAACTGCATGTCTTCAATCAACATACTGGACTCTGTTTGCACGTTGTTTGGAGGAATCACTATTTCTTCTTGATATCTTGTTGTTGTTGGCAAACCTTGTGTCGCAGAATTAACTAAAAGATCAAGAGGAAATGTGATTAATGTGGTTGAGAAAGAGGTATCAGATTGAGAACAGATCGATGAGGAATAAAAGATCAGTTAAATTACCTTGTTGCATTGCAAAGTGTCCACCGGACGAGACAGTTTCCGTCTGCTGATGCCCCTGACAAGGAGGGAATTGGTCTTCCCCATGGCTGCAGGTCATTGCGTGCCTTACAGCTACTTTCCAGGCCTTGTCCGACAAGCCTCGTAGAATCTGATAAAAGGAGACGATTAATATCACAGACTTCAAGAACATCTCATCGATACAGCTGTTGCTTACTCTTCGGAGAGCGTTCCGATCGTTGTTCAGTAGCCTCAAGAATTCCCGCACTGTTCTCACGTTCGCATCTCTCAAACTCCTGTGGAAGACTCCATCCTTGGCAATCTTTTTGAGTCTCCACACCTCGTCGTGAGGCCGTGGGGGGTTGTGCTTCTTATACACTGTAAAGAGATTATTAGTTCGTCACGTCAGTATCTCAACCACAAGAAGAAGAAGAAGAAATGCTTACATTCTCCTCGGCGGTCTAAAACCTTGAAAGGTTTGGTCACTGCTTCCTTAATCCTCGATCCTTCATAGCTCCCGGGAGCAACTCTTACACCAAATATAAACCTTCCGCTTCGTACCCAACTCGAGTTATCTGTGAACTCGAGATCCTCGAAAGATGCCATGCCTTCACATACTGCAACCTTGCGGTCTCCCACGAGCAGCTGCGCTCTTCCCTCCCGTTGCTTCACTACGTTCCTGTTGAACTCTTCGGCGGTCCAGTCGTCGTCGTCCTGTGAGGGAAAGTCGCCATTGAGGACCACCACTTCCACCTTCAAAGCCGATCGAGGAGAGAGAGCAGGGCTCTCTCCAGTCCGGGTGTCTACAAGTTTGACTTGGAGCGGCCTGTTGTCTTGGTCTTCCACCTTGCTTTTGGTGTAGATCTGGGGTAATATTGGCCTCGTGAAGACGAGTCGCCAGTTCGACGACGCCTCCACCTCCCCAATACGCAGTTGGCTTGGCCTGGAAACGATTGCATCAGTCCTTGCTTTAGGATAGGACTCACAAAATGCATGCATGCATGCATGATTAGTATAAGTTGAGCACTGGAAGTGATTGGATCTGTGGATATGTGATTACCTCTGCAGTGAAGCCACATAAGGAAGTACACGACTGTGAACCTCCTCATGCACCTGCAGCATCAAACATTAAGGATCAGTGGGTTCACTGGCAACAAAATGAGTAGCTCATCGTACCACTTTACGAAGGACGGTGACGACAGCTTCCGTGAACGCGCTGTCAAACACACAGAGCAGCAAGCAAGATCAGCATCAAGAGATCCAAGTTATAGCAGGTCGAGACAAGGATTGTAGAGAAGGTTAGGATTGCTTACGAGGAGAAAGAAGGGAACGATCTCATGCGCTTGACACCGGTAAGGTCTGTGTCGCTCTGATCGAGCTCTCCACGAAGCCTCCCGATAGCCATGGGCCTTCTTCAGTAGGAAAGAGGGAGTAGACACAAAAGCTGGAGCTGCAAGTTATATATACCGGTGGCGAGGAGGGGGAGGGGCGGATTATATTATACGGTTTACGAGGGTTCGTGGAGCGTGTTTGGAAAGGGGATCGAAGGATGCGATGGAGGTCAAGTCGTCGAGGGAAGCTGAGAGGTAATTTTAGGGAACCGAGTTGATGGCCTCGAAAATGTCAGCCACCGTACCACCACCAACCTCAATAGAATGATTCCCACCTTCCATGGAAAGGGATCGCGGCGGAGGCATAAATGTCCCCGAAACACGCAACCGTTGATTTTGCGGATGGCTGTTCTCTCGTTTCCGATCTTTACTGGTGGAAGATTTAAGATTCGTGTTATGTTTATTGGGTTTGATCTGCAAATTAAATTTGATTGAATCAGTGTTGAATCCTTGACTAGTTAGATTCAAACTTTATTTCATTTTTAATATTATATTGGTATTAATGAGTCAAAATTTATATTTATAAAAAAATATTGATTTCGTGAGACCAATCTAATCTATCATTTACTTAAATAAATTTGATTAGCCTATAATTTTTTTTGCATATGTCATAAGTTATCCCATGACGACATTCAAAATAATTGTAATATAATTTCTTAGTTTACTCAATGAATATTGATATCTACGAGGATGGAAGCTTTAAGAACAAATCATATATTTTTATTTACTTTCTTTCTTATAAGGTTTTATTTTTATATTTTTTACTTTCTTTCTTATACTTGGGCCTAAGAAAAAAAGCGAAAACATTATAATACAAGAATGAGAAGATCAATGAATTGAGTTGTTTTTTCACCTTATGATGTGAGACCAATTTAGTCTATCACTTATTTAAATAAATTTGATTAATTTAGAGGTTTTTTTTATATACGTTATAAGTTGTCACATGATAACATTTAAAAAAGGAAAACAAGGGTGAAAAAATTAAATTATAATTTTGATTGAAGATTTTGTAAAGATTAATCTCTAGTAAGCTTTACAATGGAGAATAATATATTTTTCAAAGGAAAGATCAAATCATATATTTGATTTGATATTAATTATAAAATTTTACTTTTATATTTCTTTTTTTTTTCCTTCTTGTACTTTTTTTATAAAAAGGGTTTAATAAACATTGTAAAGCATGAATGAGAAGATCGACAAATTGGGGTTTTTTTTTTTTTTTTTGAACTTTTGTGTGAGTGATGCGAAGCCACAAATTACTTTTTTCGATGAAATAATTCTATTATGCACGTGTAAAACATATAAAGTTACAAGCCTTTCATCCTAAGAATATTTTTCTAGACCTAAAAAGGAGAATCCATCTTTTATCTTTTCCTATTTTCCTATCCAATTTTTTTTTTCTATTTTACAAGCCTTTCTATTATCTATTTTCGGTGACTCATTTGACATCAAATTTGTTATTGTACCTTTTGGTTTAATTAAGATATTCCATCATTAAAGTTGACCAATATTTTATATTTCATGAATTTGAGGTAACTTACTAGCTAGCACATACATACGATGCAGGACTAATCTAGTCTATCACTTAAATAATTTTGTTTATTTTTGTGGGTTATTTTACATATATAAGTTACCACATAATGACATCTAGAATAATTCTAATTTAGTTTCTTTGAGATCTGTTAAAGGGAATAAAAATATGAAAAAATTAAATAATGATTCTGATTGAAAATTACACATTATGATTGAAGAATTCCTAAAGATTGATCTAATGAAAGATTATCAATTATAAGTATTATCTTTTCCAAAGAGATTATCAAATCATATATTTGATTGGATATAATTATAATTATAATTATATATATTTTCTTTCACTTGACATTACAATATATGAATGAGAAGATCAATGAATTGAGTTTTTTTTTATAGAATAATATTCCATCGTCAATATGCAAGGCATGTGGAGGTGCAAGACCTTTATCATGATAGTATTCTCCTTGAACAAGAATGATTAGTTATCTATTTTTTAATATTATCTTTTAAGTTATTATCTTTCTCTCTCTCTAATTCCCTATTTAAAAAAGGAAAAAAAGAAAAGAAAATCTCTCTATTATTCATCCTATATCGATTGGGTTACAACCTGAAGATGAGTATCACCACGATGATTAGATAACTAGTCAACGATGACTTCTTTAGAGAATAAGAGGAAGAAGATATTAAAAATATTTATGTGTACAAAATAGAAAGAAAAAAAAAAGATAGAAAGAAAAATAAAACAGATTTGAAAAAGTCGATTTGTATGTTCTGAATTTGGCCTAACGTTCTAGAAGATCTAAACTTTTGGATTAAATATATCATTTGATTTCTATTGCAGCATAGCATTGTGGATAGTAAGTACGAAACAGGCATTGTTGTGCCAAGCCAGCCCATGTCCATGTCCATGTCCTCCACAAACACCCATATTCCCCTCTCTCCTGAGTTAGCACTTCAGATTAAGGATGGTAGAATGGCTTTTAAAGTTCTCTAATGTATTCACTCGTCCGATTCTTCTTTGATATTTTAACCGTCACCAATCTTTTGATTTGGTCATTACCTTCGATTTCCGAACAGTAAAGATCGTGAAATTAGCAGAGTTATATTGATGACCAACAACATTGCAATTTTTACTGCATTCTCGATGGTGGATAGATTTTATCTGCTAACGTTGAAAGATTGGTCAAACCTTTTAATCGATAATATCATAAAAAATCATGCGGTTGCTATGCGAATTTCTAATCCGTCATGTTATCTTCCTACCTACTCATCTACTGCACCATTGCTTGGATTATTAGCTTGTGAACTTGAATCTCTTGAAGTCAGTTGCAGGCCAAACAATAAGAACTCCAACAACTGTGGTTTCTTGAATCAACATTTGGCTTCATTGTAGACGGAATTCATATGTCTCTACTTGCTAAGATAGATTTCCTTTTTGCATCCGTATGTCATCACTCTTTTTCTTTATTCTCTCCTTACCCAACAGATCATCCCATGGAATCACTTCACATGACATTTAAGAGAAACCCACCCTACATTATCCATCCCTTGTCAAGTAAAAGGCATGGCCATTATTAGAAGTCCCACCAGCATTGGTTGGATTGTTAGAACATGCTTTGAACGTATCCCCGAAAGAAGATATTAGCTCAATTATTAACTCAAAAGCAAGTGGCTGCAGTGTACATGGAAATGATTGCCGACTCTATGGAATTGGTGGTGTGTGGGGAGCTTATGGATGATATCACTTCTTCCTTTTAACCTGATTAACATCTGATCCGGCAAAATGTTTTCCTTTGGCAGCACAACTTGGTGGACCTGTCTCTTGATTCTGGCAATCTTGGATGTTCCCATCTCACATCCTTTTAGCCTACAAGATAACAAAGAATATGATGAAGGACTTGGTGCACCATCTCACACTGGTTGGTGGAAGCCACTTCAACAAGAAAAGCCATTTGACCACATAGCACACTCATGAAGGAACTTCTTTTCAAAGAGAGTAATAGATGATTGCAAGCCAATTTTTGGAGCTAGAATTGTTGGTTTATGTTAGAATAATTTGAACAAGACCCCACACTCATTTAGGATTCTCACTCACCACAGTGGATTCTAGTTGGCTCCATGTATTGAGGGGAAAGAGCCATGTGCTGTTGTTCCTCCAGTTTCATGCAAGTATACCTTCCAATAGCTCTTCCATGCATCTCCCATTATCATATTAATGTTTGCTAGGACAATAATGAGATAGAGATGGGAAAGCCAAGAGGCCATGTCTTGCGACATAGAGAATTGGAGTAGGTTGATTGTGCCTACCATTAGAGCATCTCAGGAATGGGAGGGTTGGTGGATCAGCAGCTTGACTGCTATCACAAATGGTCACTCCAACTTCTTTCTCTCAAGGGACCCAACTCAGACTTAAAGGGATGAAGGAGTACCCTTGGCTCTAAATCAAGTAGTGTTGTGGATCAAGATAGACATAAAGTGGTTTTGGCAAGTCCACAGCAGCACCAAACTATGCAGTGCAGTGACCATCCATAGTACCTTCACCTGTCTCCAAACTTAATGAGAGTGGGAGCCACCAAATAGTTGATTCATTTGATGTCATAATGAGGTTGTTCAGAGACATGGAAGACATCCTGGATATGATGGTCTCAAGACAAACAGATGCATTTTGGACATTTGTGGCCATCGCAAGTGTGAGACATATAGAAAGTCTGTAACTTGGAATTGGATACAGAATGAGAGGACCACTGCAGTGCAATAAATTTTTGTGTTAACTGACCCATTGTCTCCCTCCACTGAACTGTTGCTTCTATCATTTCATTCATCAAAGAACCACTACTTCTTCGATGCTACCTAAAAAAAACAGGATTTTTTCTTGCCAACTTCAGTTTCAATCAGTATGTTTGCACAATCTTCCATTGTCAAATGAGTTAAATTAGGCTTTGTGGAAGCCTACCACTTATTTCTTTTTGTGAAAAGAAATGCAGGGGTACAATTGTGACTGCCAGTAATGACAAGAACATGTTGGGGTTGTAAATGCTTGCCCTAAACGCAAATAAACCTTTGTTCGTTGAAATGAATGATGAGCCTAAGCCATTAATTCAATCAAAAAGTTTAGGATGATTATGTTATGGGTCAAATATAATGCATGTCATCCAATTCTTTCAATTTACTTTTTCTTTCATTTGATATATTACTTTTGTTGAAATTAATGATGAATGAGTCAAATTCATCATGATTAATATATACACTGATATCGATTCCATCTGAAAATTTAGATTATGAGCCTAATCCAATATATATTACTCGACTCTTTGAATTCTTATCGATCTAAGATGGTCTTTATCTAAGTTCTTTTTCTCTATCATTGGAAGTATAGATTATGATCATTCATGTGAAATCTATTTGTAAATTTTGAATTAAATTTTTTTAATCTATTTTCTCTTTGATAGGTCTTTAAGGAACTATAAGATATTTCAGAGAGACTAATCCCTTACAAATGAAAAATCAATTAGGTCCATGATATCTCTAACTAAATGTAGGCTAATATAAATAATTAAAATAGATGTATGTCCAGTGAAAGAGACCTCAAGATGTTAGCTTTCCATTAAGATTTCCGCACAATGGTATTGCGAAGCCTTGACTGGCCTTTGTATGTGCAACACATTTAGAGAACTGTTATCATGAAGTGGACGTGAGCCCCAGTTCTGATGGGAGATCTCTTTTTTTTCTCGTAGTTAGTACGATTCGAAGAGATCTGCATCTAATGGAAAACATTGTTTACGTCTAAAACAAGAATAAAATAAGGCGCACATACAACCCTAAAGTTTAACGTCAATCACGCCAACACATCCATCTTTAGCTGCATTAGCAGTGTGTGAAGGTGGTGGCCCGGAAAAGCTCCATATCTTCTCCCACTTTCTCCCTCTGGTGGACAAAACTTGTGAGTCACGAACGCAAACGCATGTACTGCTTTGTATGTTTTACTGTACAAAACCCCAATAAGCTCTCATTCCTTCACCTTACGAGTTGGGAAAGAAAAAGTGATGAACGAGGAAGCAAAACAAATGCTTGTAATGACTGCTGTCAGAACGAGAAGAGGGGAGAGAGAGAGAGAGAGAGAGAGAGAGAGTTTAGCCAGAGAAATGTAAAAACAAAGATCTTTGTTTCAGCTCTAAGAATTGCTCTTTATTTGAACACTAAAACAGCTGCAGGAGTTAAAAGTTATCTCTTGGATAATTTTTTTTTAGAGATTTTATCTTGTTGAGAATAAGATAGATAAGAGTTTTAGATAGGTTGGCCATATAGAGTTTAGTTAATTCAAATAACATTAGAAGAGATGAAATATAATATATTTTTCTTGATTTAAAGGCTAAGTACAAAAATTATAAAAATAAAATATTACAATCCCATCAAATCGAATATATGATATCAAATAAGTTTCGTATTTGTATTTATATATAAATCAACTAAAATTTTCTTGCGTGAAATATGATGTCAGAGACTAATTGAGAGAATAGGATTGTGTTCCTAAAGTATAATGTTGGTGAACTTACTACAATAGTTGTTTATTACAGAGCCAAACAGGCTAAATTATCATCATCATCACCACCATCGTGAAGGATTTCCAAATGAGAATGTCATATTAGATCTGGATGGAGAAACGGTCTCTCTCTCCATCATCATCATCATCATCATCATCATCATCATCATCATCATCATCATCATCATCATGGCATTCCAAATGAGACCATCAGCTTTGATCTTTACAAAGGAAAGGAATGGACATGTCTTGGCCATATGCTGTGTCAGGTCAAGTCTTCAGCTTATATGGGTGCAGCAGGGGGGTTTGTGTGCATGTGAGGAGGTCGGAGACAAGAGAGGAGGGTGGTGAGATGGTCAGTGGCCAACTCGATGAGCTCGACGTCGGACATGCAACGCCATACTGAGCCGTCTCACTCTGCACACTGTGTGTGTCCGTCCTCTTTGGGGTAGGGGAGGTGTTGAGCCCGTGAACTCAGTGTTGCCATAACACATATCATTGTCCCAACATACGGGAGGCCTTTCACCTCATCTTCTCCGTTAGTTCTCAACTTGCGAGGGCCACATTGTTGATCCATCGATCGATATCGCTGCGATCTTGACAGCTTAATCTTTTTTGCTTGTTTGTTTTGGATAGAAGTGATGCTGACAACAGTGTGATGATGTTCCATTAAGTCACTTTTATCTCAGGCAAGGAAGCAAAGGTTTGTGTTCTTCTCGTTGGATTCGCCCCTAATTAATTACTTGAGTGCATTTGTAAGCAAGAAGGCTTTATTGAGTCCTCTCTATGACACTTGTGATGCTAAGTGAAAATAGAAAGAGAATCAAGAAATATTCTCATATTACTAAATGAGTCGTATATCATATATTAAATTTGATCCATTATTTAATAGTTTAAGCTTTTGAGTTGTAATGATGTTTGAGCTGAATTATCAAAAAGAACGAGATTGAATTAAGTGAATAATTAAGTCAATAAAATAAATTGACCACTAAAATTGCCTACGATCAAGTGAGCTAAGGTCAAATTGAAGTTTGACTTGGAATAGTTTGACATTGTTGAGAATTGAAATAGTTGGGTGAATATAACTTACCTATATATAAATTAGTGTTGAGTGAAACATTAAAGAAAATGGGTCAACATTAAATAGTAGCTTTTGAGAAAAGAAAATTAAGCTAAACTAATACACTACATATTTTGATTACAAATATTATTTTGGGACCTCTACATGGAGAGTTTTGGGTATGGATTTGAACATTGAACAAGATACGAACAAGAAAAAGAAAGAGATCATCACCAACAAGAAAAAGAGAGAGAGAGAGGAGAGAGAGAGAGAGAGAGAGATCATCAAGCTAATCCAACTATTGTCCGTCTCCAACATCAGCATGCGACAAGGACAAGTACTGGAAAATGAGGCACTCCATCAGTGTACTAGAATCTAGTGCAAGAGGGTCCGTGAGAGTGGGTCAGGTGAGTACCAGTCCACTGTTGCTTCTATTCTTGATTCTTCCTACACCCCTAACCTTTCCCAACCTTGTTAGAAGATGTGTTTAGTTCAGCACTGGACAGCCACACAACTTGTGGAGTTCAGCCAAGAGAGGCACGCTTTCCAGCTCCACAGTAACAGTGGTGGTAGACTGCTAGGGTTTGTAGCAGAGACACTAGACGAAATGGACCATTCTAAGAAGCTATTACTACAGCGAAAGTATCAGCCTTACTGTATCCCAGGAAATCTGAAGGCAGCACATGTCCGTGTCACCATCCTCGTCACAGTGGCCCGACTGGTGCAGGACGATCTAATGGTCAGTGTGAAGACGATGAGGATTAATGAAAGACGAGAAGACAAGCGCGAGCTAAGCGACCTCAACCTATATTTTATTTGGGTTGTGTTCCCGAGAGCACTCCGTCTATAGTTGGAGGAGTCCTCCTCCACCCCCTTTTCTTGGGATGTCCGCAACCAATCATGCTACTGTGGAAAGGAGTACCGAGGTGTTTATATAACCATCTCATCTCATCCCATCCCTGTCTTCCGCCCTGTGCGCAGGGTAGATAATAGCCGTGATGACTCCCACTTCCTTTTCCCACTCTTTCTCATGAACTTATCTTTACGTAAACCCCCCTCACGTCCTCGCATATAAATAAAGACACATGCGCTCCGAATGAACTCCGTCGCTCTCTCTCTCTCTCTCTCTCTCTCTCTCTCTCTCTCTCTATGTGTTGCGGAGATGAGACACTAGCAGAGTCGTGAGACACATAGTTAAGGATAGGATAAGGAGATGGAGGGGATGCAGTGTCAGGCCAAGGGAACCACCAGCCCACGGCTTAAGCTCTTCGGCTTCCACGTGTCCGACAACGACAACCCCGGCGATGGGAGGGCAGTGGTGGGCAGCCCTACGTCTGCTGCTTCTGCCTCCAGCGGCGCCGGCGGCGGAGATGGGAGGAAGTACGAGTGCCAGTACTGCTGCCGAGAGTTCGCTAACTCCCAGGCGTTGGGCGGCCACCAGAACGCCCACAAGAAGGAGCGGCAGCAGATGAAGCGCGCCCAGTTGCACCACCACCACCATGCCACCTCCGGCCACCGTTCGCCCCATGGTACCTTCTACCACCAGCCCATCGCCTCCGCCTTCGCCCCGTCGCCGCACGTCTTTTCCCCTCCCCGTTCGCCTCCCCCCACGACGCCGGCGCCACAGGCTGTGGGCCTCCCGGGGAACGCCGGCGCCAGCTGGGCCTACTACCCCCGCCCCGCGCCGCCCCTTCACCTGCCGCGCGGATGCATCGTTCCCCGGTCTCTACCGACCTGTTACTCTTACGGTGGAGACGGCAGCGAGGGAACCCGGTTCTACGACGACGGCCGGCTGATCGGTGGCCCCGGGTTCTCCGGAGTGGCACCGGCGGAGGAAGCGGCGGAGGACGCGTACGGGTTGGACCTTCACCTTAGCCTGGCCCCCGCTGGTTCATGACTCGGTCCCGACTCGGCACTGCGCTCGTATCCCGTTATATCGTATGGCCGAGTTCAGCAAATGTTATATATGATGAATTTTATTTCTGTAAATTGCTGGTGTTCGAATTTTTCAATTGATTTTTGCTCCACCGGATGAATTCTTACCAATCTCAAACCATATATTTTCAATTTTATATGATCAAACAATAAATCGAAATCAATAAGAGTAAGCCATTCCCATTTGTTTCGTATATAGTCCCTTTAATCATGAGCGTCGCAAAAATATTATTACTGGAAAACGTACTGTAACGACGAACGAGTCGAAGACGAGTCGAGTGAGTCGGCTTGTCGCCCCGGAACCAGCGCGTGGGTGGTTTCAGATACACCACCACCTCGAGAACGTACGACGAATGGTGGAGAAGGACACGCGTCGGAGGACGGCACGAAGTACAAACGGGTTGGACGTCCCCGCCTTTGGATCGGATCCCGATGCCCTCCATGGAATCCTATGCAGTGTGAAGAGAGCAAGTACGTGTGTGCATCACGAAAGAAAAGGAAGCTGTTTCTTTGGATCTCCCCATCTACCTATCTTTGTCATGGAGTTCACAAGATGTGGTGCCCAAACAGTGTTATTGATCTGTTGGTCAAAACATGTCCAAGAGAAAAGCCCCTGGATTAGATCATCTTAAGATTCGTATCACTTAGTTTATTGGTTTCTGACCTTTTTTTTCATCTGGTGGGGTGCTGCTTTTGTAGCTTAATTTTCTATCTCCTCTCTCTTCCACCACCATGGCATCCAAGAAATATGACTCGATACACATTTGTCTGATATGTACCTCTATCACAGCCACAATTCAGCTCAAAGCAGTCGAAGAAAAGACAGGTTTGAATTGTTCCTATTAAGGCTTTACTTTATATGATACATACATCGCAAGGTGTCACTGTCATTCTATAAACAAAGCATAAAAACCTAAAGCTGTGTCAGGAGAGTTCACTAAACAAAACAAGTTGACAGATACAGAACACTATTTGACAACAGTATCCTATACCAAGTAAGATTGATTGCAGATATCATTCCAATGTTGTTGTTTTTGGAGTATAGTCTCTTATATCTCCTACAACTGAGCAGCCTAAAAGAATTCTTGATGAACCGATCCCGTAGAGTTGCATGCCCCCATCACCTCCGCTTGATAAGGACCCTTCAACCTACAAGATCTCCAAGTTTCATGTACAAAATTTGCTGACAAGATCAAAGTACTGCCTCCAATTGATTTTGAAACAAAGTCAGTGTTCTCTACAGTGTGTTTCCTCAATCAAAGCCCACTAGACCACGCTGCATGGAGTTTTGAAAGTGTATCTAGACATTGTTCTTTCACCAGCAACAGACTGATTGGTTTCTTCCAGCAGAGTCTGACATCAGATATAAATTGCAAACACTTGGATGGTGAGCACCCCAATGTGCTGAAATGGTCATCTTTAGCTATCCTGCAACTTCAAGAGTCATCCATCAGTCCCTATATATATATGTTTATAGCACCAATCATTCATGTTTGCCACAAACTCCCAATGCAACCGCTTTATAACAACTGCACTCTGCAGAACAAGGAAAAATTCTAAATCCTGTTGTGGTTCCTTGTTGTTTTCTTCTTCGCTAAGAATCAATAAGGAAACAACTTCCAAAGACTTGCCTAAACCCACTATACCAAGAAAGTCCAATGCAAAGAAAGCCTCTTCTTTTCTCTGAACTCCCAAGAGATGTGTGTTTGATCCTTGGCTCAAGCCTTCGATATGCCAGACACCTGGACAGAGTACCAGACACTGCACCTATCGATCCTCCCACCAACCAAACTTGCAGAATTCTTTGAGCTAAACACTGTGTTCCAACCTATATCTCCACGGCATTGCATCATCATCAAGCGAAGTTTCAAGCCTTTCAGACGCAAGAAGCGTATGCAAGGAGATGGTGGCGGGCATCATTCTGGTGCTGGTCTTTTCTAGGTGAAGCGTATCCCAAGTCCACAACCAACGCCTGCCCTCCATAATTCCGTGCCTAATAAGGGAAAAACACGGCCTGGCCCTCCTTTCTCTTGTCAAATAAGTAACTTGCACAAAGGTTCAACTGGGTCGCTTTTTCTAATATGGCCACCAAAGAGACATATCCACAAACACAAGATACGCAAAGCGGGCGCTAATAATAGTCGTGTGTTGCCACTCTCTAACCTTCTGTCCCCCAACTCCAACCGGTGGTCACAGATGCACCCAACCCGGAGGAAAACACTGGGCCCAAGCTCTTGTCGTCACCTGGCACCGAAAGTCTCGGTGAAGTACTGGAAGTGGATGAGGAGTCGAAGAAGGTTTTGCAAAGGATGTGTAGGAGCGTCAACGTAGGGTTTGAATCGAGGCAGGAAGATTAGGAGGGACGTTGAGGATCCCACGATGGGAAGAAAGAAGCTTCTTGCTTGTGTGGTGTCGACTTGCACAATCATGCATCTCCCTTTTCGAGAACTAATTGGAAAGAGGGAGGCAGAGCGGTCAGTTCTTTGACAGGCATCGGAGGAGACAAGTGTGGGAAGGGTGGGCCTCTCACATCTCGGCTTTGCATGACGATGGAAACGTTCACCTAATGCTCCGAGCAAATTCCTCGTTGATGATAAGAGGCAATCTATCTTTTGATTAAAAGAAAAACCCTTCAAATATATAGATTTTGATGCCTAACACTGTATGCCGCCTATGACGTGAAATATTCCTCTTAATCAATACGTGCCATCCTAATCTCAGATCATTGATCGAGTCACATGGGCATCATCTTAATATAAAATATATAAAAAATAATTTATTTTGTATCATAAAATATATATTTTTTTCATTAAGTCTATTATAAAAATATCTATCATATTATAATAATCGAGATTAGTTATTATTTTATTAAAAATTATTATTTTCTATTTCTGATTAGAATCGGAGGGATGATGTCGAAAAATGAATCTGATCCCGATCTTCTTACAATATGATCCCTCCATCACGCTCGAACATCGCATCTAATGATCATTGATAGATATTTTTCATGACACAGTCTTATTTTGCATGAAAGCAGTGTGAATGACCGGCAATTCTCGGATGTGCATGGCAGCTTTTTGATCCACAAAAATACAAGGTTGAACTGAATTCTCAGGAATGAAGAGTTGGACAAATTTCCACAAGCTGACACATCAGATGTTTAGATTGTTGACTAGCGTGCACAACTATTTCAAAGTATTAATGTTCACATAGTAAAACCACTGGTGATAGTGGCAGAAAGCAATTGACGTTTTCATCATTAGCATTATTGATCTCTCCCGACTTCAATAAGAGTCTACCAATTGGTCTATAAAGGCATGTCTATAAGAACCAAACAAAAATAAGCTACAAAATCCCAACATATGTTTCTTCGAGAAAGGCCCAAATAATGGATCATGAAGCAAAGCAGCAACCAAGAATATAATATGATGAATAATCTTGGGTAATCATGGCTGTCAGGAATGATCAGCATGGCAGTTGATGGTCCCCGTTGAACACTCGAGAACAAAAATCTTCGACACAATGGTTAGCATTGTTCAAAACATCCAATGAATCGAACTCATCAACAAAACACATACAACATAAAGAAATGAATGAAATCTTAAGTTGTTGTGACTTTACAAACACATACAACACCAAAAGAATCAACATATGACAGCAGAACTCTGCAAGACTTTTGGAGCTCGAAAATAATGTGGGCTAATGACCATAAATCTTCGAGAGTTTGACACTGTGATCTTACATGTATGGACAAATAATGAAAAAGTGGCACCTTTCTCCTAGTAATGACTGTCAGAATCTATAAAACATCATTCCGGAGTAGAAGTGATCAGTTCTACTTGTCACGACGATTGAGATTAAACCATTTCCTTTTGGTTGATTTATCTTTCATGCTGGGGCTTCCATTTGCGGTAGGAGCACTGCTGCTACTACTAGCATCCTCCTTAGAATTTATCACATTACTATTTATCGTAAATGAGGACTGTATATGATTTCTTTGTTTCAACAGCTCGGCAACCTGCGGTGGATAGTCCATAAAGAGCATCAGACAAACAGTGCATAGAAACAGAAAAACGATTGGAAATCTGACAAAAACTAATCAAATTCTCAAGTTAAAACCATCTTGAGCATGTGTCAACCAACAACTAAATATACTAATATAACTTCAGTAAAATCAATGAGAAATCAATATAAAGAGTGACTCATTGATTAGAATATACGATGAGGGAAGCTGCAAATGGAACTATCAGTCAGATCTGGAAAGATCTATTAGTTTGGGAGACAGTACTAAAAAACAAGAAGCTGGAGAATCTGCACAATCAAAATCTTGCAGATCTGACAATTCAGCAACTAAAACTTCACCAAGCGAAATTATATTTATGGTGGAAACAAAGAAAGATGAAAATCCACCATGCAAGGACCAAGGTTTTGTAAATCAATTGTGATACCTTTAAGTTGAGATACCGTTCAAATAAAACCATTTTACATGCCACTCCTAAGTTCTGTTATCAAGGAAAATACTTACAGATTGCTTTTCGTGGCTATATCTGTTTGTAACCTCCTGGAAATGTGCAAGTGCCTAGAAACCATACCAGATTAAAGTTAGGCAAGTTATTGACATTCCACTGTTTACTGCAAATAAAAAAAACAAATATCCATACTTTTTTGTACTCTACTTCAAACTGCCTCAAGTCATTTCTTTTTGCCAAAATTTTAGACTCAATCTCCTTTAGCTTCCCCTTGGTATCCTCGTATGAATTTGCACACAGCGCCTCGATGGTATAGGTAGCAGGTTTGAAAAAATTATCACCTGGAAAAACACAGTTGGTTAAATATATACAAAGGAATTTGTAAAATGATCCCAAGACATTATATTGCAGGAAAAGAACTAGTAAAGATTACAGACCATAAACAGCAAATGTGTGGGTGCCAGCCTCTAGTTCAGAGACTTCACAAGGTTGGAGACCCTCCAAACTTTTGAAAAATGCAGCCTCAGGATCTTTGGCCATTTCTAACTACACAAACCAAGATTAAAGCATCAAGCTATTTTACCTGCCTTTGTGGCATCCATATTTTCCAAATAACAATTCAGAGATGGCACGATCAACATACCACGTTAACTGCCAAGTTCATTCGGTACACTTGAAAATGTAAAAAGTACATTCCTGCAGATGTTACTTTGCCGGTCTTTTCACTTTCTTCCTGAAGGTGATACCCAAAACTGAACATTACTGTGAAATACTGAAAGTTGGAAGATGATCTTGTATGCTTAAAATATAAAATGACAGAACCAAGAATTTTTACACTCACAAAATGACACTATATTACAACAACTATGACAATATAATTCTTAAAGTTGATATGTTATTAACAACGATTTAAAAAGGCGCTCGGGCGCTCGCCTAGGCACTCGGGCGAGGCGAGGCCAGGCCCGAGCGCCTCGCTAAACTTCTAGGTGGTGCGCTTCAAAGAGGCATCGCCTGGGCGCTCGCCCGAGCCCAGGCGCTGGGCGCTTCGGGCGAGCGCCTGGGTTAAACCAGGCGACCGAACCAGGATTTTAGGTCTGGTTCGATTCTGGTTCGGTCTCCGGTGGTTAGTTGGTTCAATCGAACCAACTAAAACTGATATCAGCGACAACCCAACCCTAACCCTCGTTGCCGCTGCCGCTCCCGATCCCGATCCCATTACTCGTCGCTGTCGCTGCTCGCAAACGCTGCTGCTGTCGCCGCTCGCGCCTCCCGCTGCTTGCCACTCCTGCTCCCGCTCCTGCTCCCGCTGCTCGTCGTTGCCGCTGCCATTGTCATTGCTCGCCACTGTCGCCGCTCACCGCTCCCGCTGTCGCTGCCTCCTTACACTCCCGCTGACGCTGCCTCCTTACATTCTCGCTCCCGCTGCCGTTGCCGCTGCCTCCTTACATTCTCGCTCCCACTCCCGCTGCCTCCTTACACTCCCACTCCCGCTGCTGCTGCCTCCTTACACTCCCGCTGCCTCTGCCTCCTTACACTCCTGTTGTCGCTGCCTCCTTACACTCCGCTCCTGCTACCGCTTCCTCTTTTCTCAGTCAGCACCCTCTTACACTTCCTTCTTCTCCTTCTGTTAACAGTATACAATATACGGTATACTGTTAATATTGTTAGGTTTATTTGAAATTATTAATTTTCAATACTATTAATAGATTAATAATATATTATTTTGATTTTAATACTGTTAATTTTTATTTATTTGAAATTATTGTTGGGTTTCAAGATAAAGGACAAGTGTACAGAGCAACTCAATAGAATCTCCAATGGCATCAAAAAAAGATCCTACATGGAAGTATAATTATTTGAAGGATCCGAAAGATCCTAATGCAGTAACTTGCATATTCTGCAATAAGACTACTAGAGGTGATATTTTGAAAATGATTTGTATGAAAATGACGATAATATTGATTATCATGAATAACTTTGATGTAAAATTTTATTGTTTTGAATTTTGAAACTTTTTGTTAATGTGACATTGTGATTTTGTATCTTAGATTTTCTTAATTTAATAGCATATTTTTATTTAAAATTTTAAATAATTATATTATATATTTTTATATTTTAGCGTCTCGCTTCGCTTGGGCGAGTGCCTAACGCCTCGGGCGTTTTTGGACCTTGACACCTTTTGGCGCCTAGCGCTTTTTAAATCACTGGTTATTAATTATGTAGATTTAAAATATATTAAGAAAGAAGACTTAGTAATATCTAAAATAAGGGTGATGCAGGAATGTAAGTTTTAAAGGGACTTCCACAATCTGAGGAGCAAGTTCAATATAGTAAACAGACTTGTAAAAATATTTTCATCAAAATAGAGCATACACATTTCTTACCCCTTGATATACAACGGGTAGCAGTGATTTTTTTTTTCTTGATAATAGAGGAATAGAAAGGGAAGAGAAAAATAATAACCGAATGATAATAAAAAAAATAAAGGATAATTACTAGATTCGCTCTGGCTCAAGGAGCGAACTCTCAGGATGAAGGCATCGCACCTCTACATATCTCGTACGTGGATGATCGAATCATTCCATTGGAAAAATAAATGTAACATTATACCACTCACACATAAAGTGGGAAGAACTCAATTTACTAATCCATTTCTGATCGATCTATAATAATGTTTTGGCCCCTTTTTATAGGCATAAATACGAAAGAAAGATAAGTACAGAAACAAGAAAAATTACAATCCTGTCAAATCAAATATATGATGTGTTCCATTTGAAGAAGATAATAACCTTGACTTGATTTGAAAAATAATCTTCCGTTCTTGATTCATCTTTGTAGAGATGAATCTTCAAGCAAGATTTGTAATCTCCAATAAAAAAAAAAAATGATTTGGTTCATTTTTCTACATTTGCTTTCTTTTTCTCTTTGTTGAGTAAATGTTAACATATGACAACTTATTACATATGCAAAAGATCCCTAAATTAATCAAATTTATTTAAATAAAAGATAAGTTAAATTGCTCCTGCATCACCCCCACATGAAGCTAGTACTTATATGTTCTGTGTTAATGCATATAGCATATGAATATTTCAATATTTACACTTACTATGTAATGGCTTTGTATCATTATCAACTTTGTCTTCACGCTTACAATTTGAATTGTTAACTAGTCTCTATTAGGTAATCCAATGGATTTGAAACTTAACTCAGATAGGGACATGATTTCAGTGCACAATTTGCTAGTGTCAAGAATTACTAATTATTCAATAATCATCTGAATCAAACTTCAAGAAGTAGTGAATTTGAACGTTTTCAAAAAAATTGAATGCAAAAAACTAAAACCATTCAACTAACAGAACACCCATTTGAATACTCTATAGACATGTCTACTTGATGGAGTATAACTGATCAGTTCTAAGCTCACTTTTGTGTTAACCGAAAGATCAGTTCTAAAACCATTCAACTAACAGAACACCCACTTGAATACTCTATAGACATGCCTACTAGATGGAGTATAACTGATCAGTTCTAAGCTCACCTTTGTGTTAGTCGAAAGAACATCATGAAGCAAGAAATACAATTTATATAGCATAAAAAAGCATCAACATTTGGTGCTACCATCATAATTAACAGTCAGAAGAGTTTAAAAGCAAAAAAAAAAAAACTACTATTACCTGTAAAGTTAACCCATAGCCACCATGTGCTTCCTTTTCAAAGTAAAGTAGCTGTGACAAGGACTCAGTGTCAGATGATGTTGGCTCAGTGAACACAGATTGATAATGGAAAGAGAATATTATATCATAACTGAAGATAAACAATAGAATATTTAGATATCTTTGGATAACAAACTGAAACCTCAAGTTGTTTGGAAAAGTTTCTCTATTTTATACACCTTAAATTTGCTTCGCACAGCAGAGGTCACTCTAATGACAATCCCTGCTTGAGCTTGTTGATCACTAATCGTTACACCAAAAAAATGAGCACAATGCCTATCGACCTGCATCGATGTGGAAAAGGATAAGAAAAATATATATGTTAACATAACTTCCTAACGATAGAAAGGTCAGTAAATAAATACTTTGCCACTGAATGAGGTTCCAAGAGGAAGTGGTTCTACTGTAACATTTCCATAAAGAGCTTCTTCAAGAACAATAGCAGAAACCATAGTCTTGATAGGAACTCCCAGCTTGCTATAGGCAAAAGAATTATTACAGGCTCAGAAGAAAAAATAGCACAGAAACCAAGTCATATAACTTTGCTCTACTGTCACCTGAAAAGAGCTGCAAACATTGTATTGAAAGTTCCAAGGCTAGACAAGTCGATCTCCATATCCATGCCCTGACTTTCTAAAGCCTTTAAAGCCAAGCCAGAAGAAACAACAGACACATTACAACAAATTGCCCTTATGAAAACAAATCAACAAGACAGTAATTGGATTTTATGAGAGTGAAAAACATGTGTATTCTTATAAAAGGTTTCCTGGCAAAAGAAACACTAAAAGTTATAGCTTTGGTAGAGCTACAGAAATTTATAGAAGTCATTATGGAAAGAGAAAAAGAAACACCAAACCATCTAAAGCTAATTGCAGATACCAAAACCTAGCATATCTAGCAGATGTCAAGATTTGGTGATTGTGAAATTATCATTTCCACATTTATTCTGCTCAATTGTTAAGTCTCTTGATATTAAACCAAACTGATACTATTGTACCCAGAGTAGTTTCTTGTTTCATAAATCTTCCAAATCCATTTTGTGAGTTTCCATATCTTCATCATAAGGTCAAAACATCATTTTGTTTGTTATCTTCTTGACTTTTGTCCAAATCACACAACTAGTCCTGAAAAGTCAGGTTAAGCCAAAATATAGTCAGGCTAGACTGACAATTCCAATAGTCTTAACATCAAGAATCGACAACATTATATGTCAAAGGGATAACCAATCAGGAAAATGTATAAAAAAGGTGAGAGAGTACAGCATGTCGAAAAAGCATTACAGAGACTAATTTGGACTAGCACAATGATTATGGTTATAATGCTTAACCCATAATCCATTCCCAACATGGGCCTGCTATCCTGCAAGGTGATGGAGGACCCGTGCATTCCAAATCTACTTTCACAATACTGTCATCTAATTCAAAGATTATAAATCAATGATGAATAGTGATCACCAGATGGCGATTCATCTTGACCTAGCTAACGAACTGATACCAGATGGGCCTACAGATAAATTTTATTGCACCATTTGCTTTCAACGAAAAAATAGCATAACATTCTAATATTTTCTTTCCTTAATTTTATCAAAGCACCACAACAAAACATCATTCTTTTTTATTGTATTGAATTTAACTGTTGAGAAGCACCCACCTCAAAACCAGCAGCATCATATTGCCTTCTTTTCTCAGGATCTGACAAGATGCTATAGGCATAGGCAACTTCTTGGAAAAGTTCAGAAGCTTCCGGGTTGTTAGCATTCTTATCAGGGTGATACCTATTCGTGTCAAAATTAAAAATCAATTTCCCATGTGAATGCAAGAAAGAGGAAGGGAACTATCTGACTATTAATAAATAAAGCAGCTGCTATTCACTGATCACGTAACATGTGCAAGAAAATTTTTAAAGGAGAAAAAGAAAATAAAGATAATAGTTTTAAGCAGAGAATAATCGGTACCATAACACGATGTATACAAAGATAAATAAATTAAAGTTCAATGATGAAGAAACAACAAGCCTGTTACGACAAAAATGAAAGAGAACAAATTGTTTGATAATGATCTCAAGAGAAAAATGAACCAAAACCAAAAAGCCTCAAAACTTTGGGTCTTCACTAGATATTCTTCATAGCAATTTGTTATTTCTAAAGAAACAAATATTGTTCGAAGGTAACAATCCATTAAGTTCATCCGGCAACTTATCAAGGTTATATTTCTCTCTTATGAACACTCAACTGACTAAAGCCATTTTGTTGACAATGATCTAGTTCATGCTGCATATGACTACAGCAGCTGAAAATTTTGAACGATGCACAAGATATTCAAATTATCAAACCATGGGATCACCCTCCTAAAAATTTCTCTTAATTAAGATATGCAACATTCTCACAAATATCAGATGTGAGTTACATAAAACCCCTCTCTGCCCTTTCGCTCTGTTACATTTTAGCGATAAGAATCAATGCTAGCTTGAAAGCACCAAGGCAAACATTATGCCAAAAATCTGCTACATAAATGATTTGAAAGCATCTCAACTCAACTAGTAGAATTTTGTTTCTACTTGTAGAAATCCTACTACCGAAGAATCACTAAACTATTCTTTATATGACATCACAGAAAAGAGGCCATGTGGTAGGTAGATTCAAATTAATTCTATTTTCTTTTATCTATGCAAGGGCTGCAATCATAGGCATAAATAGTTTTGATAATTTTTTTCGTTTTCATGAGCATAGTGGCGCGTTGTGTGTCAATACATGCTTCAAATTGTGCAGGTAAAAGAGGTCCATCTCTTTTGCAACAATTTTATACAATAGAAAAAAGACTAAAAAAACTAAAATGTTTCGTGGTCTTCTATCGCTGACGAAGGTTCATAAAAAAGGCGCAAACATATAAAGTGGATAAGGCCACACGCTTCAAACTGTGTCCATCAACGAAGAGCTACAAAATGCTCTGTTTTTCACTTCAAAAGACATACCTCTCAGGCATAACGAATATAGATAGAAAGACAAATGATACAAACTGACTGGAAGAGAGAAGCAACGCACTTGAGAGCGAGCTTCCGGTACGCGACTTTGATCTCCTGATCGGGCGAATCTCTCGACACGCAGAGAACCTCGTAGGGATCCCGACGTGCGGGCCGCGCCGAAGAACCTCCCATATTTCTCTCCGCCATCCTCCCCCTCTCTCCGCCAACCCAACAAACCCCACTGCCTCCGATGCTGCAAATCCTCTCCAAGAGGCCAAAAAAGCTAGCCCACCAAAATCGGGGAGGAGCGCCGAACCCGAGGCGGCAGCTAATCGAACCGGAAATGGAGATCTCCTTGTTCGACTTGGACAACCTATGAGGCCAAGGAAGGAGGAACAGTCCTCGTTGGAAGGAATCGATTCCCCCTCTAAACCTTTGGCTCGGACGACGACGACGGAATCGTACGAGTGGGGATCGGACGAAAGGGGTTATCGTATATAATTTGGAGCTGCGACGACGGAACACCGTCCCGTTATGCCGTTGAAGAAAGTGGACGATAAATTAGCGCTGTACGTGTTGTTACCAATTTAACCGACTTTGATTCCTTTCTTTTTTAACCAAAAAACTTGTATATTGCTCCAAATTAGCATTTATGTATGTGTATGTAAAACCCAACCCATATATCAATTAGCCATTAACATATAAATATCCTTAAATATTTTTTTATATATATTCTCTAAATTGGTAACGTCCCTATATATATCTATCCTTCTAAGTTTAATAAATAAATATTTAAATAATCATGATAAAATGTATCTTATATTTTTTAGTCTTTTAATACTTTTTAAATTTATTGTTAATTATGGTTTGTTGTGACTACCTGTATTTATTGGGTATATGCCATGTAAGAAATATATATATATATATATATATATATATATATATTATTAAAAATACCCCATAGTAGCTTTTGTAAAGGAATTAAAAAGAGAATATTTTATTAGAAAATTTTCATAAGCAAAAGGTGACGTGTTATCATACTATAAAAAAATATATATACTCTTACTGATAAACTCATGATCTGACATTCGGATAATGTTTAAGACCATCAAAGATGTTATTCACATGCTGAAGTTAATCCCCTTGGACTTTACTATGTAGTTATATTATTTTATGATAGGAATTAAGAGGAGGAGTATATCATATATGAATGATACATTATGAAAAGAAAAAGAAAAAAAAGAAGAAGAGAAGATACATACATTAAAATATGACTTATTTCTCTCAATGTATTGAAATTCTTATTTAATCCCCCAATGGAAATAAAAAAAATAAAAAAAAATACTTGCCACGCCCTATGCTCTATGTGAAGGCATTGTTGTTAAAAGGCATATGACTCTATAGAAACATGATGTAATCTTTTATTCACTTATGCACTTGTTTAATTTTTTAAATATGATGTTTTATATATGATTATTGATGTGATTATTATTTTCGATTACTTGAGGAGTCGACAAAGAATCTCATAAGGACCTACTGAATATGTCATGTCACATCTATTGGGCACGTCATAGTAATAATATTTCTCTTAGTAAAATGACACACAAGAATAATATTATAAAATAACTTTCTCGTGTATATTTTTATTTTAAATTAATCAAATAAATATTTATAAGCTTTAAATGCATACTATTTGATTAATAAATTATCGATATAATCTTTTATACAAACCAAAAGTAAAATATAGGATACGAGATTTTTCTATCTTCGTTAAAAGTTCTACTCAAAAAAATGAATCAAGTCGAATCAATTTTATTAAGTTAAATTAATAATCAAATTTAAAATGAAACTACATCTCCAAAATTCTTTGCAACAATCAACTATATCTAAATTAATCTTAGATCCTTAATATCGACAATGAGTCATACATAATCCTACTTTTTTTTTCAATCAAAAATTTGACTATAATGATACAGACTATCATCTCTCTTTTCTCATATCTCATACAGTTGGTAACAACACATTATCTAGTTTATTATAAATAAATAAAAAATTAAAGGAGACCAATAATTCTAACTCTTGTAAAGAACTCTAAGGCTAATCATGTCATAAGCCACTCATATTATAATTCTCTATCCATGGGACATATGACAAAAGATTTCTTTCTTCACGTCATCGATGGTTAATGCAAAAGAAGTCTAGAATGATATTGTTAACTACTCGATAAGACGGACAAGTCCCTAAGTAACTATGTATAAGAGTTTATTATACTTAAAGCACTCGATGCATTAGTTTACGAAGACAAATATTCAAAGCACTATACACAACCTAAGATATCCTCTTTATGTGTAATGCATTTTCTTATGATAGAAAAATATTCAAAGTGTTTGATGTTACCTAAGTCTTATTTGCGTGTAGTTTATTTATCTAAGATAAAAATATATTCGAAGAGTTAAAATAACATTTGAAAATATCTTATTTGCACACAATGTATTTACTTAGGATAAGAAAATATCTATAGTGCTTAAATTATCGTGAAACATCTCATATGTCATACATCTCTAAGACAAAGATGCATAGGAAGCACCTAATACATTATAGAGCATACTATTTATGCATAATATATCCATTTTGGACAAAAAAAAATAACTAAAGCATAATTTAGCTATTTATGAATGCAGGTGGCAGTGATTAAGGTCTCGAACAAACATTATTTTCGGAGACTCTTACCTTAAAGCAAATGAAATGGTTATTATTTTCAGCCAATTGGGAAGTCACCACATAAATCTAATAATCTATTGGACACAATATATTATCTATAAAGATGATGAAGAATTTATTGTACATGCTATATAAGTAGAGCATCTAAAAGGATATATTCTTCCATTATAGCAAGAGTTATAATAATATTTTTTTTAGGTTTTTTAAATTTAAAACTGGCCAAACATATATTTACAAATGTGTACTAATTTAATTGTCCGAGGAGTTTTGCTAAACAATGCTCTAGCATAGTCTAAGCAAGATGTGAGATATAAATATTTTTTACATTCGAAAAAAAATTTCCTTGTTCGTTCTAAATACTCAATGATTCCTCTTTTTCAAATACGATAATACTCAAATAGGTTAGATAAAATCATTTTCACCAAGTAAAATTGATGATCAAATTTGATCTTATTATATTGTCACCTTTATCATTAGAGACATTTTTTAGGGTGTCTATCTGGATAGGATAAAACTATACGAGGCTCACTGAAAATAGATAATTCCTCGTATGCTCACGTACGAATACTAATAAAGACAAATGATGATTTATCGTATGACAGTCAATCCAAAAGACCTCAACTTCACCGTTAGAGAGACTGATAAGAATGCTTGTGCTACAAATAATAGAGAAATCAAATATTTATAATATCAAAGTCTCATCCACACTTAGATGTGGAAAAAATGGTATGGGGCCACCCATACCAAACAATACAAGCTTGTTTTCTCACACCAAACACAAATGATATTTGTGATTTATCAAATATGATATAGTATCTTCCATTGTTATTATTTGGGTTATACTTTATAATGTATGATGAGACTACGTAAAATAAATACAAGTTTCTAGGATTATAAGTTTCTTGAATGACTAAGGGTTATATTGGTTAAAAGAAATAAGGTTAGACTAAAGGCCTATGCTCATACGGTGGACCTTCGCCACATTTTCGGACATGCTTCCTTGCAGATAAATATATGTTACTGGGAACTTTATGAAAATATGGTCTGTTTACTTCTAGTATCACTATATATCGCATTAAGGAAACGGTGAATAAGCTTTTGTTTTCAAATGTTTCAGTTCCATATTAACTGTGGTAGCATTTGACATTCATAATGAAACAAATTATGTTTAGAGCATAGAAATGCGAATGTTCTTGCTGATGTAAATACATGTTTCATACACAGTGAATATTGCTCATGCTTCGTACAGTGTACTTATCTAGAATGCCATGGTACCTTTATAGGATATTGTGCATAGAGATTGTCAACCACCTAAAATGCATCACCTGAACCATAAAACTGTCTTTAGTTTAGCAATCCATCATACTTCTCTATCGCCTAAAAACAATTGATGGTAGCCAGAAAGCAACGCCATCACGCGACATCCTACTTTGTAAATGATATCAAGATAGAATTCAAGCATAATCTAGAGTTGGCGTCCACAAGGTTTCCTTTTGTTCCCATCTCCTTCCCTATTTCCCAGACGGGAAGCTTCCCGACTTCCCTCCCACGCCATGTCCCCAACTCAAGGTCAAAGCTCAACTAAGGACGTTCTATGCGCACACCACGCTTCTCCTTCACTTAGCTCACCCGTCATACCATCATACCAACGTGCTCTCGTGCCTCACGTCAACACACACACACACCCATCCCCCGAGAACCACCAATCAACACCCGCCACTTCATCCAACTTCTTCACCCGATGGCGGTTTGACCACGCTTTTATCTTGTACAAGAAAAAGCGCACGCAAAAAGGACAAAGAACCAGAAGGTCGTGGGTCCCTTCATATCTCTGAGTCTCTTACGGCGCCTTCTCCTCTCGTACCACCAACCCAACTCGCCACGGGCACGTATCACGCGACGGTCCACACGTTCCCTTCGGCCAGTCATCAGTGTGACCCGGATGAGGATCCCCTGACATAGTACGAACAGGAGCAGGAGCAGGAGCAGGAGCCAACCCTTTTCCCTCACATGAAACCACTGTTGGTTCCCAGTGTCCCAAGTGGCGAGAAAGGGCTGTTTGCTGACTTCGTAGACACGGAGGAGCCTCAACCCCCACCGAACCCACGCCGATCACGTGCTGACTCAGCAACCCAATTCCGTTTCGCCACCTCACACACCGCCTCCGCCCCTAAACTGCTCCGCCGTCTATTTAACCGCCTCTGCCTCGCCCACGGCGCCGCCTGCCTCCCTCGTCTCCCGACCTCCGTTCGAAGAGAGGTTGTAACGGTTAGGGCTTTGGTGGAGATCCCTCTGATGGCAGAGGCGTTGCCGATCCCCGGCCTCATCGCCCGCATCCTGTCCGACCTCGCCGGCGCTTGGGCCTCTGTCGCCCTCCTCGTCGCCGGATTCGCCGCCTTCCTCCGCTTCCTCGGCCCGGCCAAGCTCGCCTTCCTCAGGTACAGAAGAGCCAGATCGGCCATCTCTCAACCCGTCTGCTACTGCTCCTCTAGCGAAGACGATGACGACGACATCGTCGAATCTGAATCGCCGTCCGACGATGATGACGACGAAGATGAGGCCGCGTCGTCATCACCCGATGAGTACGACTCCGCAACCGGCGGTTATTGGGACGACCATGGACGGGATGGTGGTTTGGATCTGGCGTTAGGTGGCGTGGTCGTCAGGACGTGGGAGGGGCTCGGCCTGGGGTTCGATCGCTCCGACGGCCGTATCTCGCTCATGGACCTGGACCGCGGCGAGGAGCTGAGGTCGTTCCTCGCCCAGGCCCCGGTTGCGGCGGAGAGCCTGGCTTCGCCCGCGGTGGTTGTATCGGCCGCGGATGGCGCAAGGGCCGCGGCAGCGGTGAGCGTGTGGGACCCCAGGGTGGCGGGGGAGCGGACCCCAGCCGCCGCAGCCGAGTGGCGACCCATCCTGCGTCGGAGAGTCATGAAAGTCGCCGGCCGGGACGAGAGGGTGTTTGTGAGCGACGACGACGGAGTGATAACGGCAGCAGACTTAAGAAGGGGCCGCTCGCCATCGGTGGTGCAGACGTGGCGTGAGAGTTCGTTGCCGCTTTTGCGCTCACGCAAATGAGCAAATGACGGACGAGCCCCTACCAGCCGTCTTCCGGAAGACCAAAACCCGTGTCCATTCGTCGGTTGCGTTGTTCCGAATTCGTATGGCATGGGCCTAATTATTGAGCTCAATTAACGATCAGGTCTAATCGCCGACGGATCGCTTTCTCGACTGTGTAGCTCTTAATTTATGGAGAATTATGATGCAGTTTTAATGGGAACAAATTGTTCTTTGGTTAATAAAGGTTAATTATAGATTATTTTATATAGTTAGTTGTCTTTAATATCGATCCCTACGTTTCAAAAGTTATAGGGATTTCTATATTTATTATATAATATATATTATCACATATAAAAATAATAATAAAATAATATTTAAAAATTAATTTTATAATTATTTTTTTACTTATATTAGTTTTTCTTTGAGCAGGAGGCAAGAGTGCTTTACTTTCTAATAAAACAAAAGATGGAGCAATTGAATAATATTATCTCATTTCATTTTTCAATAAAATATTTTTTTTCTTGATTTTTTATAATATTTTAAAATTATTTTTAAATTTTATTTTAATATTATTTTTTACATGAATTGTCACATATGAAATTGATGACTACGATGTGAAAAGAAATAAGATTAAATATTTTATTTATATATATAAAGATTTTTAATATAATTTTTAAAAATATAAAAATCGAAATAATACCTAATTACACGATGATATATAATTAATTCGATTAATAAAAAGAAAGCTTTTGTATCTTATAATAATGCCCTCGACCCGGTGGATATGTTCTTTCTTTTTTTTCCTCTAAATGGGTATTTTATGGAGTAGGTGATTTTTCATTGTAATCTGTGCCCGACGCTTGACACATTTAGAGTGAAAAATGGACTAAGGTATACCTGCAGGTTCCACATTTGTACTCATTTAATTAATCTAGCGAACATTTGTAAGAGACCCGTTCTAATCATCTTGATTAGGTTGATATGATTGAATTTATTATCTGTGGGACAGTTAATTAAAACAAAAGCGGTTTTATGCTTTCAAGATGAGACCTAAAAGGAGGTTTTAGGAGAGTCATGTTTGTTTAAAAGACTGATTCGTATGTTTTGAAATTTATGCATCAATTTTAGATTTTGGACATATTAAACATATCAAGAAAAAGAAAGAAAAGAGTTTCGGACACTTTGCTTTTACTGTTTCCTTCTTTACCAATTTTTTCTTCCGCTCTTATTATGAACAAAAGCTAAGCATAAATTAGAGGAGAAGGGACGATGTGGTGATGCGGGTGCCCCTCCGACTTTTCCTTTAGGAACTGCTCCACCGCCGCGGCGCCGGGCCCCGCCACGTCCCTCTCCCACGCCGCCTCAGCCTCCGCTGCCTCCCTGGCCAGTCGCGCAGCCACCACCGCGGTGGCGTCCAGCCTCCGCAGCGGCCATCCCATCTGCTCCAGCCGCTCGATCTTCCACACCTGCTCCTCCGCCAGCCGCCGCGTGTTCGCCTTGATGGCCACCACTGCAGCCTCATACGCTGGCGCCGTCCCCCGCCCCTCTCCCAGGAAGTACTCCTGGAACTCCGCCAACCCGATCGCCTTTGCCAGCCCCGGGTGCCTCAACTTCCCCGCTTCCTCATCCGCCTCGAAATACCGGCCCAACTCCTCCACCATCCCCGCCGCCACCATCTCCTCCACCCGCCGATCGAGTTGCTCCGCCAGCGTCGCAGCCTCCACGTCCACCCAAAGGAAGCAGCACCGATACCGCAGCCTCCCTTCCATCCTCCTCCCCGCCTTCCAGCCACCGGCGAATGGGCTCCGCCCGGGGTCGTAGCTGCCGGCCATGGCGGCGTATATGAAGGAGTTGGACCCACCGGCCACCACCGGCAATCGGCCTCGGCCGGTTATCCCGGAGATTGCGCGGGCCACCATTTCCCGGAACGCCGCCGGCCGGAGCTCTCCCGCGGCTGGGTCGAGATCCCCCAGCAAATGGTGCGGCACGCCGCAGCGATCCGCGACCGGCATCTTGTTGGTGGTGATGTCGAGTCCCCGGTACACCTGAATCTTATCCGAGTTCACCACCTCCCCGGAGAACTCGGTTGCCAGGTCGATCGACAGCTTCGACTTCCCCGTCCCCGTGGCGCCCATGACCACCACCACGCTCTCCTTCCTTCCGGCATCATTGTCCTCAACACAATAATCTTCGGAAGAGTAACACCTCAAGCACATGTCCCGCTGCCAATGGCAGCTTCGCTTCGGCACCGTTGCGACCGTCGCGGGTCCGAGGCGCACCGAAGCCGGGCGATGGAGGTGTTGGAGTAGAGCTGCGTTGCCCCCTCTGGTGAGTAGAACTCTCATATAGCCCAACAAATAAGCACTTGGCCAAACCCACCAATCTGTGTCGCAAAGAGGTTCAACAAATGGAAGGCGGGCGAGAGCAGTGGCATAACACGAGTCTCAGGTGAGGGTGTTCAGTGTTCTCCTTCAGAGTTGACACACAAAAGGAGAGGAAAAGAAAGGTCGGGGGATGGCAATGACATTAATTAGGTGGCCCAGCCTTCTCTCAACTCATGCTGTTCTTTGTTGTTGGCTTGACCCTGTGCTGTCTCTCCCTCTCCCTATATATGAGAGGTTGATGGAGCCTCCTTGCGAAAACCAGTAACCACCATGCTTATTTTAATTAGCTTCATCATTTCGATTGCCATGCCGGACAAGTGTCAGTGCCTGTGTTCTGCCCTCTTGCACTTCCATTCGCTTCGCGTTCTCTCCCTCCTACAGGTCAGTTCCCAATGCATTGCAGTAAAATAATGTACACGACTGGGAATGCAGAGGGAATGAGAAGAGAAGAGCAGTGTGGTACGCTGCTTGCTACCTGGGCAGTTCCTTGTAGTACTTCATATTATTACCCTATGGAAGTCACTGGGTGGGGATCGAATGGGGAAGAGTGAGGGACCATGCCAATTGCATTGGGATCAGACACTGCATAAGAGGCTGTCTGTCCCTGTTGGGGGAAGGGTGGTGGGGGCAACCAATGGCCTGCTTGGGTTGAACCAGACCAGAGCAGGGCACTGATGCTGGCCACTTGAGCCCCATTTGGTCATAGGGAAGCCTTCTGCTTGTGCCACATAGTAATAGTTGTTTAATGATTTGCAGCGGGAGAGCACTCATGGTGTGCTCTTGGGAGGGGAAGAAGCCATCTCCGTGCCTCGGTTGGGGTACACATGGGGGGTGTGGGGTGACCTAAACTACACTTCCCATTATTGTGTTGAACAAGCATGCTCAGGAACATGGATGTGGCTGTCTAGTTTGAGCCAGATTCTAAAGAACCGAATTATAACCTCAACAACAACTCCTTACAAACTTAATCTCCTGAGATGAAGATGGTTCCATGCACCCATGGCGAGTTTGATAATGGACTGGCTTTGAGGACATTACAGCACTGCATTTTCCCATTCTTGTTCCTTTTCAGGATCTGATAAAGAAGGTGATGTAGACGAGGGGCTTAGAGACGTCATCGGCATTGGTTTCAGCTTCCTCCTCTTTGAGCAGGATGAAAGAAATGCAGTGGAGACCTCAACAAAGTGGCCCCTCTCTGTCACCGACCTTGAATCAAATTGGTGCAGATGGCAAGCCTCAAAGGTGTTTGATTCTTTTGAGATGGTGCCAATCCCGGCCGGTTGTCTCTCCATGGTGCTGCCTCTCAGGTACATGAAAAGCACCCACTACATCCACGAGCATGTTTTTGTCTATTGAAGTCTGAAATGAACATTTTGGTGTCATCAACTGTAGGGGAATTATGTGGAAAACATGATTTGAAATGGATTAGGTGGATGAAGCCAATTGTCTCTTCTAACAAAGATGCTAATCCTGCCAGTAATGGATGCTAGTTTGCCACAAAGTGTTAGTTTTCTTCTCCTCATCTTTTTTCCTTTAGATCTTTCTAGATGTATTTGTTTTTTTGTTGCTTAATGATATTATATAGTGATAACCATCCACTTATCTTAAAAAAAGATTAATAATCATTTTTATTTTTCAATAGAACAGTAGAACAGTAAGATGTTAGTAAACAAAACAGATGCAGGAACATGTGTGATAAGACACTTCTGATGTATCAATAAAATTCATTGAATCCATGGATTTATTATTGGAATGTCTAGTGTGAATTAAATTTTACAATTTCACGATCTCTATGTACTTGACACTTCTATTTTCATTACTGATCTTCTCATAACAAGTGCAAGCTTCTTTTAGTGACAAAAAGTTAGAATAAAATAAACAGTCATAATTTTTGAAATTGAGAAACATATAAATATTGGCACTTTATATTGTCACTTCAAACTATTTTTGGGTGACATAAGATGGATCTTATATTTTTGGTAGGAAATGAGAAGTCTTAGTTTGTTTCTTCATGATCCATGGCTAAGTTCAAGCTTTATGCAGTAGGACACACCACATAAGTGTAAGGCTCAATTCTACATGCCAAACAACCTCATTTTTGTTTGATTGCATCAGTTGTTGTATGGCATGTCACGCCAATGTACATGTTTGATGGTGACTTCTACAATATTAGCTTAAGTTAAATGCTTAAAATCTCTTAATAATTTAATATCAATGTACATGCTTAAGTTAAATGTGCATAGTGTGCATGTTTGATGGTGATCAACTTCTAAAAGATTGGCTTAGTTAAATGCTTAAGTTCTCTGCATATTGATATCAATGAAATCACTCCACTAGAAATCATGTTAGGCATATCACAACACAGCTGTTATAGTGCTCTATACTGAGATGTAAAGGCAACGAGCTTCTACATTTTCCCAAGCCAACAAATAAAATATACGGAAAAGATATGGATGAACTTAACAAACATGTTCTACCTAAGGAAACAAACATTAGGCATAAAGAGAGATCAGTGAACCATCTCTGTTGTTCCAAGGATGTGATAACCTACTCCATTGGATCATAGGTTCAGACTTCAACATGAAGTCAATGTGGTCTTAGAGAAAGCTATATTAGCCCGCAGCTTTGTGATGCATGCAAGTAAACTTAGAAAAGCATTACCTTTCTGTATTAACAATGTCAACAGAGTTTTCTTCCTTGATCACAAATTTGAAAGAGATGCATTATATAGTACCAGTGTTCTTCACCCTACTACGAGTACTTATTTCTTAGCGTTAGGTTGGCAAGCAGTCAATTGCATGTACATGCAATTTTCTTAAAGAAAACATGGTATGTTCGGAGAACAGAGGTCAGAGAAAGGTTTGTTATTGCTAGGGTTTCAAGTAGGGTTACATTTCTGTTGCTATTATGTGACGTTTCTTTCTTTCTTTGTTTACGTTAGTTGGAATATGCTGAAGTATGACAATGATATATAGCGACATAGCTTACTTCTCCTGCTTCAGAACTCATCTTGTTGCATGTAGTTACCGTGAGAGATAAAAGAAAGAGTGAGATAAAGCTAGTCTAACAGGCATAAGGGCATGAGTATAGATCATAATTACTGTAGTTTTAGCTCACCAAGAGAAGAGCCAATGAAGAATGAAGCGGTTCAAAGAAGGAAGAGAAGTCAGACTTGCATAAGGTAACATAAACTTGTACCTTCTTCAAGACATTCATATTATTCTACTTCACTTGATGAGAAAGTAGCTCTTCTTTAACTAAAGCTTGGACCACCACCATGAGACTAACCATGCATGCTTGTGTTTTATGAGCTGTGGAGGCCTTCACTATTGTGCTTCTCAAACATTTAGAAATAACTAAACAGTGGGCTATATATATATATATATATATATATATAGCCCACTGTTTAGATATGGGGATTGAAGTGATCTCTGTTTATGTTTCTAAAAGCATCAACAACTGAACAGAAACAATTCAAGAGAGAGGTCAGAAGACCTCCAACTTGAAGCAGTTGTTGCAGAAGCTGTGTACCTTATAATAAGAATGTGTGTAGCGAAGAATCCAGAGGTTTAGCTGTTGTCCAATGGTCTTATTGCACTAACTAAATCATTAGCTTTGTTTAATCTTACACTCTGACCTAAGTCTCATGTACGTGAGTACATCTCCACATTATGCTGAAACAATTCCATTGCAGATGGACAGAAGAGGTTTAAAGAAATGGCTTGACAGCTACCGAAATTGCTGCAGACAAGAAGCATCTCTGCGTTAGAAGTCATGGCTTAGATTCTAATGGCTTTTGTGCAACCAAAACTTTTGAAGTGTTTCGTCGGATTAGAACCGGTTTCTATATTGTGTTACTGAAAAGGATGGCAGAAGAGTGTATCATTATGATAAGTAGATATTTTACATTTGATGATTAATGAATGATCATATGCTATAGTTTACTCCTATCTAAAATAATATTTATATTTTAAAAAACTTAATATATAAGCTCATTTTGTTAAGTTTGAGTTAACAGACATTAGAGTTTGCTTACATGGTATATTAACTCATAATAAATAATTAATATAATAATATATATAATTTAAGTTAAAAAAAATTAAGATCCATTTTAGCCCATATGATTTTAGTCTTGAATCACTTAAGTCCTTATGATTTATTCGTGTTTAAAATAATTCATATATTTTAAAAAATATAGCATATAAATCTTTTTTATCAAGTTTGAGTTAATAGACGTTAGAGTTTGTTTACATGACATGCTGACTCATAATAAATTATTAATATAATGATACGTGTAATTTAAGTTTAAAAAAAATTGAGACCACCATCAATGACGGGAGGAGACATCATCATGAAAATGACCATCAATAGTAGCACTGAGCCATTATTGTCTAGTAAGGCATTGTACACACGTAATCTCTCCTATGCTAACGACGAGCTTCCAATCCTGCCTCAAGTGGATATGTATCGACTGGTCTGACGCTAGGCATGTAATGGTCTCCTAATCCCTCTTCCTCCTCTTAGGCGTCTTTATCCCCATCACCTCTCACTCCGTCCTCTCTTATGCCCCCACTAGTCACGCGTATGACATGATGGTGTAACTCTCTCTCACCTCTGTCTCTAACCTCTCATACCCTTGTCTCTTCATCTTAGATTTTAACTTTTTTTTTAAACTTAAATTATATGTATTATTATATTAATTATTTATTGTTAACCAATATATAATGTAAGTAGACTTTAACGTCTGTTAACTCAGACTTGATGGGAGGGGCTTATATGTTATGTTTTCTAAAATGTAAAGGTTATTTTAGATACGAGTAAATCATAAGAGCTTAAATGGTCTATAACCAAAATCAGAAGGGTTAAAATAGATTTTAATCTTTTTTTAAACTTAAATTATACTTGTCATTATATTAATAATTTATTATGAGTTAACAAGTCATGACTTTAACGTTTATTAATTTAAATTTGACGGGATGAGCTTATATACTATAATTTTTCAAAATATAAAGATTATGTTAGACATGAATAAATTATTAAGATTAAATTGATCTACGATAAAAATCATAAAGACTAAAATTAACCTTAAGTCTTTATTATATTTCATATCTATGCGGAAAGGAGAACAGTTCTGCAACTCCACATAACACTTGCAACTTGCTCATCTAAATGTTAGCACAATGGTTGTCTAATGAAATAATCCATTGTTTCACATGACAGCCCTCTCTCCTTCTCACTTGTTTACTTGATCGCCTCTCTCACATGATAACCAACTCTAAACGACTAAAAGGTTTTGCATTAGTTTAGAGAAAGGCACGCACCTAATTCTCAATAAGATCATATTGGCGAGTCCTTCACTTATCATGTTGAACTATAACATGTATATAGATTTTTTAACTCCAAATCTTATCTTTTACGCAAACAATCATGGTACCAATGCTCATCTTTTTACAAGAGGGCGATGTTAAGAGGTGCATAGTAAACAAAGGCATATGCCATCAGATACAAGATTAATTACATATTCTATTTTATAATTAGTTATCTTTAGTATAATGATCTTTATATTTTTTAAAATTATATTAAAATTTTTATATTTATAAAAATAAAATATTTAACTTTGTTTCTCCTTATATCGTCGACTTTGCTAATAAAAATATCATAGGATTTATCTTTAATGTATCAACTCTATTTCATTTTGATTTATCTTTGAGCACGTATGATATTCTATCAGTAAAATTATAGTATAATGAGAAAACGAGATTAAATATTTTTTTTATAAATATAAATATTTTAATATAATTTTTAAAAATATAAAGATTAAAATATGATGATTAATTATAACAAATAATCTATAATTAATCTTGGGTAGTACGGAGGAAATAAAAACGTCACATTGTACGCAATGGGCTGATGCATTGCATTTGTCTTTTTAACATGCGTGCATGTGTCCTGCAATATTAGTCACGTACTTTGTACGTATTCATTGCGTGCTCTGCGAAGTCCAGATGCCGAGGAGGAGGAGATGTGCCCAAATCATTGTTCATAGTGACGCTAAACTTTTGCTTCCGAGAAGCTGCGGCTCTTATGATTCCAAAGTTTGGATTGCTTGTCCATGGAGTAAGGGCGAAGGAAGAGAAGAGAGAGAGAGAGAGAGAGAGAGAGAGAGAGAGAGAGAGAATAAGAGCACCAATCGAAACTGACTGCGTGAGCCTAAAACCACGCAACATTGAGAACGGAGTGTACATTGAGCACCGTGTGTTATTATTTACCGACTCACGTGCTTTACATGTACTCATTAACTCGTTGGCGACTCGCTTCACTTGTTTATTTGACGAGTTTGTACCGAGGGAGAGTCTATTCTCGAGTGAAGTGAGTCCACAATGGGTTCTGTAGCATGTTTCTTGGGTGTAAATTATAAGTGCAATTCTTAGTTTTGCATGGTCAAGTTCCGCGTAGAAAACTATGGATCTAAGCCCACAGAAGATTTGGAATTATAGGGCAAGAAAAATAATACTCATGGATTGAAAGATTAGTGCGTTAGATAGATAGCAAATTATTCAACCCACTTTAGACTTAATCTTCTTCATTTTTAATTTATTTTGTTTTAACCTCTGATGACTAAGGCAGAAAAAAAGAATAACGGTTGAGGATAGAAGAATAAGAAAAGAAGAAAAATAAAAGATAAAGATAATACAAAGGTTATTCTTAATCATCTAGATAGTATTCTCACCTCATGCTAGATCAAATTTGTAATGGATTATTATTATGATCACTTGGGGATATTTTAGATATTATAACGTAATCCTTGTATTCATGTTATTCTCTTTTGACTGTTGCTTGGGTTTTGGACAAGAGACTTTGATTGTACATTTATTATTTTTATAGTAGATTTTTCTTAGCTTATCATATGATTTTTACCATTCACATTAGAGGGGTTTTTATGTAAATCTTGATGTCCTATTTGATTATGATTTTCGTTTAATTCCATTGCGTGTTACGACCTGTTAGTATTTATTCATATACTAAGTTCTTTTTTTATCCTAGTAACTAATGTCAGAGTAAGGTTTTGATGATTTAATTTTTATGTTCAAACAACGAGGCCAGTAGTGTTTCTTGCATGATTAACTTGAATGGTAACTAAAAATAAAAAATCTCTTGTATTGTAATGATTTATATAGACCTTTGCAAGGGGATAATACAAAGCCCGTAACTATAATAGATGATGAGTGAAAGAGATTAGATCAAAAAATAATCCGATTTATTCGATAGTGGCTTGATGATAGTGTCTTTCACCATGCTTCTACTAAAAGTTTTGTGTACTCTCTTTGGAAAAAGTTGGAAGGTCTCTATAAAAAAATAATTGACTAGTTAATTAAAAATTTAATCAACTATTATTATTTATCTAGTAGTCCTATATAATAATATATATGTGATATATGATGTAGACAAATGATCATAGACCATGTGATGTGTATACTTATGATGTGATTATTATTATTATTAGGGCCTACGTGCCTCCAATTTTTTCTCTCGTTTATTGTTGAGCTTGCGTGCTTGTGATTAAGTTGTAATTATATGAGTAGGCACAGTAGGAGCATAGAGGTAGTAGTGGGACCCACGAGACCAAGACGGATGATCGCAATACATGGAGAAACACCGAGATATTGACAGAAACAATGAGGATGAGATGGATGATCATAGGACATAGAGATACGCCACTACACACGTAGATCTTGATATGAGTGATTGAGCTCATTGGTTCGGGCCGGATCACATTAGAATGTGGTTCATGATCATATGGTGTGATTGCTCATGTGATGTGTGATTGCTTATATACCTATTAGATATGTTTATATACTTGCATATAATTTAGATATATATTAAATATGTATATGTGTGACACATAGACCAAATCAAAATCCCCTCTCTTAATAATATTAAGTTAGTAAATGTAAGGCAATTAGATTGACCCACGTGGCCTTCCATCATTATAGGTAGGCATCAATTCCCAACATGTTGGGAAATCCTAGGGGGCGACATCATATGCGCAGCGGAAGAACAAGAAAAACAAAATTCCCGATTCCCAAAGAGATGTTCGTTGTCGTGCGAAGATTGGTACGCAAAAATCCACGAAACATGAAACTGCGTATAAAGTAGATTGTGTTACCTAGGGAGATCGTATATCCCTATTTCCTTGCAGATCCTTAGGAGAGGGTGAAGGAGGTCAAGCGTCCTCCTCTCTAGCGGTGATCCACACAGCAGGGTTGCGACGACGCTTCTCAAAACTCAAGATCTACTCTGAGGTGGAGATGGAGAGGAGAATAGGAAAAGGCAAACAAAAGCTCTCTAACCCATGGGGCTCTGAATCCCTCCTATTTATAGAGGTCCCCTATCAAACCCTAATGGGTCCTCCCCTAGTGGGTATTGGATATGCATCCAATAAGACAAGGGCTCCGTCGGATATCTCATATCCGAACCTCTATTCATCGCAATGCCTACCATATGTGTGTGACCCTCTAGGCCCAATATCGAGCTGGCCATGAGGCATACTTGTCAGAACTCCTTCTAACTCAGTGAATTATTATCTCTGTAATAATTCACTCGACTCATCGACTACGGACGTACTAGGCCACTACGCTGTAGTCCCCAGACGATACAGGGGAATCCAATCAATTGGACCTGTCTGTCCTCAATTACTGTGTACCTATAGTCCCTCATCCATCTAATATACCAGAGACCGTATATCGAGCATGGTGTTGTCAGACCCACACGGTTTCTTCTCGAGTCTCGCTCTAATCGGATTCTTTCGGAGAACTCTTTCTCTCTCAACCCGAATGACCCTGGCCAGGGATTTGTATGAGCAAGAACACATGGGATATTCCTCTTATGACACCGAGAGTGGATGATCCTCTATCGACACTCAATAGCCCTCATAAGGTCAACTACCACTCCCAATGACCAACTGTACTAGATCTGGGACAGCCAAACCTATAAGTCTGGTATCAAAGAGTGTAGCACTCATACAGGACATCCTTGGTGTCTCAAGTCTAAGGACCAGATACACCACTAGGACTACGGAATCGCTGTTTGACAATAAGGCATCATCAACCATCCAGCATTCCGTAAGCAGATCAATCAGTGAATTCATTCTCCAATGAGCACCTGTACTGTATCCCTAGTATCCCTACACAAGTAGCTATGAGACCAGCTGCATCCATCATATGGACGGGTATATAGCACACCAGTCTGTCCGGTTATCACGATATCCCTCTCGAGTAACCTATGACCGGGATTATTTAGAATATATGTTTAAAGGTGAATCGATCTCACTATCGTGATCTCATCACGATCCAATTCCCATTGCACAAATACAAGGACATCACAATATATGTATGCATTTATGCAATAGTTATAAAGTGATATATGCCAAAATATAATAAGCAAAAAGATTCTATATTAAGTCACACGTGCCATCACTCACGTGATTGGCTTGCTGGGCACCTATGACTAGCAATCTCCCACTTGACCTAAAGCCAATCACATATGTGTCTGATCCCCATCAGACCCCTGTGACGCTCAAAACAAATCTGAGACAACGGCTTTGTTAGTGGATCTGCAATATTATCTTCGGATGAAACTCTTTCCACTACTACATCTTCTCGGGTCACGATCTCTCTGATAAGGTGGAACCTCCTCAGAACATGCTTAGATTTCTGATGAGACCTAGGTTCCTTTGCTTGAGCAATCGCCCCATTGTTGTCGCAATATAGGGAGATCGGCTCTTAAGCTACCCGCACGACTCTAAATCGTGGTGAACTTCTTCACCCAAACTCCCTCCTTTGCTGCATCGATGCAAGAATGTACTCCGCCTCTATGGTCGAAGTCGGTGGTGGTATCTTACTTGTAACTCTTCCAAAGACACCTTTGCTCCTCCATTCAAGGTGTACACATACCCTGAATTCGACTTGCTATCATCGACATCGATGAAAACTTGAGTCGGTGTAGCCTTTAACCTTAAGGCTATTACCTCCATATACTAGTAAAAGATTCTTAGTCATTCTCAAGTACTTAAGGATACACTTTACTTCTTTCCAATGCTCCAAGCACGGATCCTTTGATACACTGCTCGTGACACTTTCGAGCATCGCTATATCAGGCCTAGTACATAGCATGACATACATGATAGACCCTATTCTTTGAGGCATAAGGTATCATATCCATGTTCGCCCTTTCTTCCGAGTCTTTGGAGACATACTGTAGAAAGCGATATCCCATGTCTCATCGGTATGAGACCTCTCTTGAATTTTTTCATTCCAAACCTTTTGACAATGGTTTCTATGTACCTGGACTGGGACAAGCCAAGCATCCTCTTGGATCTATCTCTATAGATTCTAATCCCCAAAATATAGGATGCTTCCCCTAAGTCCTTCATGGAGAAGTGTCTAGATAACCAAGCCTTTACTGTGGATAGCATTCCTACGTCATTCTCAATGATCAGGATGTTATCCACATATAACACCAAAAAGGTGATAGCGCTCCCACTTACCTTTCTGTATACACAAGGCTCATCTTGACACGTATCCCTTACATATACACCTCCTCCTCGAGGTTCCCATTGAGGAATGTGGTTTTCACATCCATCTGTATCCCTTACATATACACCTCCTCCTCGAGGTTCCCATTGAGGAATGCGGAGGTTCCCATTGAGGAATGTGGTTTTCACATCCATCTGTATCCCTTACATATACACCTCCTCCTCGAGGTTCCCATTGAGGAATGCGGTTCTGCCAGATCTCATAATCATAGTGTGCTGCAATAGCCAATAGAATTCTGATGGATTTTAGCATTGCGCTCTCTTAGCTACAAAGACCTTTTGGTCTTTCGTCATAGTCACCTTGCCTCTCAAGGAACACTGCTCATTGAGACACCATTGAGTGATTACCATTGAGTGATTCTAACTTATCAGAATGAGATGGGTAGGTCAGCGAAACTTATCATGGACCGTACCATATTTAATAATGTACGATTTCTCCTTTCAGAGACACCATTGAGCTGAGGTGTATAAGGAGGTGTCCATTGGGATAATATCCCATGGTCCTTGTGTCACGACCCGGGTCTGATGAGCTAACTGGCCAATAACTCCATTTTGGTCCTTGCAACCACGGACCAAAATGCTCAAGCGGGAGGTAACGTAGTACACTCATCAGGCCCTTATAAGCTAATCACACACATTCCCCACTTCCGATGTGGGACTAATGGGATGTTACATTATCCCCAACTCAATTAGCTTGGCGTCCTCGTCAAGGCCGGACATATCCCGGATCGAACCCTAGCACGATGCATGTGAGGTTTAACTTCGATGGTGGCTCCACGCCGATGAGTTCTCGACTCCATCCACGGGTAGCCCTTTCCCTACTCGAGCCCTCTCACCCGCCAAATGCTAGGTCGGCTCGATACCAAATGTCACGACCCGGTCCGATG
Organism: Musa schizocarpa; assembly: GCA_900464855.2. NCBI lineage: Eukaryota > Viridiplantae > Streptophyta > Magnoliopsida > Zingiberales > Musaceae > Musa > Musa schizocarpa. The sequence goes on along the minus strand of LS990923.1, from coordinate 44,845,533 downwards.
AGCTAATCGGCCAATAACTCCATTTTGGTCCTTGCAACCCGGGACCAAAAATGCTTAAACGGGAGGTAACGTGGTACACTCATCGGGCCCTTATAAGCTAATCACACACATTCCCCACTTCCGATGTGGGACTAATGGGATGTTACATTATCCCCAACTCAATTAGCTTGGCGTCCTCGTCCAAGCGGACATATCCCGGATCGAACCCTAGCACGGTGCATGTGAGGTTTAACTTCGATGGTGGCTCCCGCCGTGATGAGTTCTCGACTCTATCCACGGGTAGCCCTTTCCTACTCGAGCCCTCTCACCCCTTGCCAAAAATGCTAGGTCGGCTCTGATACCAAATGTCACGACCGGGTCCGATGAGCTAATCGGCCAATAACTCCATTTTGGTCCTTGCAACCACGGACCAAAATACTTAAACGGAGGTAACGTGGTACACTCATCGTGCCCTTATAAGCTAATCACACATTCCCCCCACTTCCATGTGGGACTAATGGGATGTTACATTATCCCTAACTCAATTAGCTTGGCGTCCTCGTCAAGGCGGACATATCCTGATCGAACCCTAGCACATGCATGTGAGGTTTAACTTCGATGGTGGCTCCACGCCGTGATGAGTTCTCTGACTCCATCCACGGGTAGCCCTTTCCTACTCGAGCCCTCTCACCTTGCCCAAATGCTAGGTCGGCTCTGATACTAAATGTCACGACCCGGGTCTAATGAGCTAACTGGCCAATAACTCCATTTTGGTCCTTGCAACCACGGACCAAAATGCTTAAGCGGGAGGTAACGTAGTACACTCATCAGGCCCTTATAAGCTAATCACACACATTCCCCACTTCCGATGTGGGACTAATGGGATGTTACACCTTGAGAAACTGAGTGAACTCTGTACTTAAGTACTCACCTCCTCGATCTGATCGAAGAGTTTTGATACTCTTTCCAGTCTGGTTCTCCACCTCATTCTTATACTCTCTGAATTTCTCAAAGGCCTCGGACTTGTACTTCATTAAGTACATATATCCATACCTTGAGAAATCATCAGTAAATGTAATGAAGTAGGAGTAACCTCCAATGGCATGAGTTGACATGGGTCCACATACATCACTATGTATGAGTTCCAACAACTCAGTGGCTCTCTCTCCAGTTCCACTAAATGGAGAGTTGGTTAGTTTTCCACGAATGCAAGGCTCACAAGTTGCATATGACACATAGTCGAATGGATCTAGATATCCATCATCTAGCAACTTTTGAATCCTTTTTTCATGGATGTGACCTAGCCTACAATGCCACAGGTATGCACTGTTCAACTCATCTCGTTTCCTTTTGGACACATCTACATTCATGATATATGGAGTGGTGTCTAATATAAATAAACCATTATGCAATGTTCCTTTCATGATGATCTTATCATCTAATAATATCGAACAACCATTGTTCTCAAAAAACAAATTTATATCCACTAATCAAGTTAAACATGAAATGGAGATAATGTTTTTTTTGATAATAGAAGAAACAAAATAACATGCATCTAATGCAATAAAAGCTCCACTAGGCAGCGGATGTAGGGCGACCTCATAGCAGCTACTACAACAACTTTTGCTCCATTACCCATCTTGAGGTCCATCTCGCCTCTCTCTAGTCTCCTAGGCCTTGCTAAAACCTGCAACGAATTGCATATATGATAAGCACTACCGGTATCCAATACCCATATGTTATAATAAGAGTCTGACAAATGGAGACTGATCATGAATGTACCTGAAGCTTCATCAAGCTTTTGTTTCGCCCTTTCTGCAAGGTATTCTTTACAGTTTCTCTTCTAGTGCTCATCTTTACCACAGTGGAAGCACTGGCCTTTGTCCTTTGCTGGGTCTTTCTTAGCAACCTTTGCTTTACCTGGTTTGACCTTGCCCTTTCCCTTCTTAAGGAACCTTTCTACTTTCCTTTTCTTTTTGGTCTCACTAGTGTAGAGAACTGGCTTCTCTTTCTTGATAGTACTCTCTACCTCCCTCAACATATTGAGAAGCTTTGAGAGAGACACTTCAAGCTTGTTCATATTAAAATTCATTATGAATTGTGAAAAGGAATCTGGTAGGGACTGAAGCACAATGTCCACACACAAGTTATCCTATAGGACCATTCCTAGACCTGTGAGTTTCTCTATCCACTCAATCATCTTTAGGACATGGTTCTGAACCGGTGTCCCCTCAGTCATCCTAGTGCGGAAGAGGCTCTTAGATATCTCATATCGCTGAGTCCTTCCCTGTTCCTCAAACAATTTGCGGACATGTAGGAGAATGGATCTAGCATCCATCTTTTCATGTTGTCTCTGTAACTCAGGAGTCATAGAGCCCAACATATAGCACTAAGCAAGAGTGGAGTCATCAATGTACTTCACGTAGCGAGCGATCTCATCCTCGTTTGCCCCTTCTTCGGGCGCAGGCATCACTGTATCAAGGACGTACACGATTTTCTCCGCTGTGAGAACTGTTCTCAAGTTACGGAGCCAATCCATATAATTTGGACCAGTGAGGCGGTTGACATCAAATATGCCACGTAAGGGATTTGAAAGCGACATTTTCTGAAAATAAAGATGCAGCAGAAATGAATAAGATGCAGATTTTGCAAAAAATAAACTATCAAGATATGGACTTCTATCTTAATATGCTCCAACTATTTTACTAACGAGTCACGCGACACCCTCAGCACGTGAAACGGAAGTCTCCGGCAAACTTCTAGTAGGGATCAGAATCCAATCAGCGTCTTAGTGTAACCTCGAGGGACTCGACCAATCACACTAAGCCTAAAAGGTAGGCAACTCTTATCGATCACAACTCCTTGTGATTCCCGTCCTGTTTGGCCTCCGAATCACCATGGCCTCGAGGGACTCGACCAACCATGATGCTCGGTTAAGTCAACACTTTCATTACAAGATGAGTCTGATTTGATGATATACCCTCGAGGGACTCGACCAAGTATACCATGCCCTCAGGTCACCGGTGACATCTCTATGTCGTAAGCAAGATAGCGAATCGCGATATAGGTGAGTCTCGAGGGACTCGACCAACTCAACCTACACCGGGAATCGGTTCCTACTTATAACGATGGAAGGCCACGTGGGTCAATCTAATTGCCTCACGTTTACCGACTTAATATTATCGAGAGATGTTTCTATGATTTGGTCTCCTAATATGACATGTCACACATATACATATTTAATATATATCTACATCGCATGCAAATATATATACATATCTAGTATGTGTATAAGCAATTACACCGGATGATCATGGACCACAACCTAATATAATTAGGCTGAGCGATGAGGCCTAATCACTCACATCAAGATCTATGTGTGCAACGGTGCATCTCCATACCCCAATGATCGTCCATTTTAAGTCCTTTGTTGTTCGTCGACATCTTGATGCATCTTCATGCATCACGATCGTCCGCCTCGTGGGTCCCGCTTCTCGCATCCACGCTCCCTTTGTGCCTCCTCATGTGATTACAACTTAATCATAGGCACGCAGGCCCACAATAAACGAGAAATATAATGGAGGTTCGCAGACCTCAATAATAATAATCACAGGTACACATATCATACGGTCCATGATCATCCGTCCACACATCATACATCACATGTATAAATAATCATCATCATGTAGGACTACTAGATAATAATAATAAAAAATAATAATCAACTAAACCTTTTAATTAATTAATATTTTCTGAAATCAGGGACATTATAGGGAATTTCTGAATTCATAGGGGTATTTTCATAATTTGGACAAAAGATAGAAACTAGAATTTCTCAAATTCCGAGGGGCAAAACTGTCTTTTGCCCAGAAAACCCTAATGCCCTTTCCCCTTTTTAGTTGTTGCCACTTTTGCCCCCTACCGGTTCGCGGCAGTCTTGGGCGGGGCGAGGGAACCGCCCTCGCGCTGCCAGAAGCGCAGACGCCCAGCTGCGGTGGGTGCCCCTTCGGGCGTCGTCGCCTCCCGCGACGGTCTTTGTCCCCACCGGGCGACCCCCCCCATGGGGGTTTAGCCATGGAGAGCGGCGGTGGGCGCCCGGCCGTCTCTGGCATACCTCTCCTGTGGGCTGCCTGCCTCTGGCTGCCTGCACCACCTACACGCAGTCGAGGGTAGCAAATCGTTGCTGCCCTTCCTTGTTTTTTAGTCAATAATTTTGGCGTCAAAATTCTTCCTAAACACAACACACGCAGTTCAAAACCAATCATTCGCATACGAACAACCTAGCTCGATACCACTTTGTTGGGAAATCCTAGGGGGCGACATCATATGCACAGCGGAAGAACAAGAAAAACAAAATCCCCGATTCCCAAAGATATGTTCGTCGTCTTGCGAAGATTGGTACGTAAAAATCCGTGAAACATTAAACTGCGTATAGAGTAGATTGTGTTACCTAGGGAGATCATATATCCTTGTTTCCTTGCAGATCCTTAGGAGAGGGTGAAGGAGGTCAAGCGTCCTCCTCTCTAGCGGTGATCCACATAGTAGGGTTGCGACGACGCTCCTCAAAACTCCAGACCTACTCTAAGGTGGAGATGGAGAGGAGAATAGGAAAAGGCAAACAAAAGCTCTCTAGCCCATGGGGCTCTGAATCCCTCCTATTTATAGAGGTCCCGTGTCAAACCCTAATGGGTCCTCCCCTAGTGAGTATTGGATCTGCATCCAATAAGACAAGGGCTCCGTCGGATATCTCATATCCGAACCTCTATTCATCGCAATGCCTACCATATGTGTGTGACCCTCTAGGCCCAATATCGAACTGGCCATGAGTCATACACGCGAAACTCCTTCTAACTTTCAGTGAATTATTATCTCAATAATAATTCACTCGACTCATCGACTTCTGGGCGTACTAGGCCACTACTGCTGTAGTCCCCAAACGATCTGAGGGGAATCCAATACATTGGACACATCGTCCTCGATTACCGTGTACCTATAGTCTCTCATCCATCTAATATACCGGAGACCGTATATCAAGCATGGTGTTGTCGGACCCACACGGTTTCTTCTCAAGTCTCGCTCTAATCAGATTCTCCCTGGAGAACTCTTTCTCTCTCAACCCTTGAATGACCCCCGGCCAGGATTTGTGCGAGCAAGAACACATGGGATATTCCTCTCATGGCCGAGAGTGGATAATCCTCTATTGACACTCAATAGCCCTCGTAAGGTCGACTACCACTCCCAATGACCAGTTTGTACTAGATGCGGGACAACCAAACCTATAAGTTGGTATCAAAGAGTGGAGCACTCATACAGACATCCTTGGTGTCTCAAGTCTAAGGACCGAGATACACCACTAGGACTACGGGATCATTTGTCGACAATAAGGCATCATCAACCATCCAAAGATTCCGTAAGCGGATCAATCAATGAACTCATTCTCCAATGAGCACCTCAGATTGTATCCCTAGTGTCCCTACACAAGCAGCTATGAGACCAGTGCATCCATCATATGGACGGTATATATAGCACACCGATGCATCCAGGTTATCACGATATCCCTCTCGAATAACCTATGACTGGGATTATTTAGGATATGTGTTTAAAGGTGAATCGATCTCACTATCGTGATCTCATCACGATCCGATTCCCATTGCACAAATCCAAGGACATCACAATATATGTATGCATTTATGCAATAGTTATAAAGTGATATATGCCAAAATATAATAAGCAAAGAGATTCTATATTAAGTCACACGTGCCATCACTCACGTGATTGACTTGCTGGGCACCTATGACTAGCACAACGTAGGTTGAGTTGGTCGAGTCCCTCGAGGCTCACCTATATCATGATTCGATATCTTACCTATGACATAGAGATATCATCTGTGACTTAAGGACATGGTATGCTTGGTCGAGTTCTTCGAGGATATATCATCAAATCAGACTCGTTTTGTAATGATGGTGATGACTTAACCGAACATTATGGATGGTTGAGTCCCTCAAGGCCATAGTGGTTTAGAGGTCGAATAGGATAGGAATCACAAAGAGTTGTGATTGGCAAGAGTTGCCTACCTTTACAGGCTTTGTATGATTAATCGAGTCCGTCGAGGTTATGTTAAGACGTCGATTGAATCTCGATCCCCACTAGAAATTTATCAGGGGTCTCTGATTCATATACTAGAGTGATTTATGTGTTTTGTGAGAAAATAGTGGGAGTATATTAGAATAGAAGTTCTTATCTTAATTATTTATTTTTGTGAAATCTACTTGTTATTTATTTATGTCATATCTTTATTTTTTTAAAAATATATTACTTTTAAATCCCTTACGTGATATACTTGTTGTTAACCGCCTCATTAGTTTAAATTATATGGATTAGCTCCGTAACCTAAGAATTATTCTCGTGATGGAGAAAATCGCGTACGTCCTTGATACAGTGATACTTACGCTAAAGGAAAGGGCAAGCGAAGATAAGATCACTCGCTACATGAAGTACATAGATGATTCCACTTTTGCTCAGTGTTACATGTTGGGCTCCATGACCCTTAAGTTACAGAGACAACATGAAAAGATGAATGTCGGATCTATTCTCTTATATCTCCGCAAATTATTTGAGGAATATAGAATAACTCAACGATACGAGTTATCCAAGAGCTTTTTCCGTGTCAAGATATCTGAGGGGACACCAGTTCAGAACCATGTCCTAAAGATGATTGAGTGGACAGAGAAACTCACAAGTCTAGGAATGGTCCTAGATGTTGACCTGTGTGTTGACCTTGTGCTTCAGTCCTTATCAGATTCTTTTTTCTTAATTAATAATGAATATTAATATGAACAAACTTGATGTGACTCTCCCTAAGCTTCTCAATTTGTTGAGGGAGGTAAAGAGCATTATCAAGAAGGAGAAGTCAATTCTTTATGCTAGTGAGACAAAAAAAAAAAGAAAGACAGAAAAATCCCTTAAGAAGGGTAAGGGCAAGGGGAGACTAGGTAAAGCAAAGATTGCTAAGAAAGACCCGACAAAGGACAAAGGTCAGTACTTCCACTACAGCAAAGATGGACACTAAAAGAGGAATTGCAATAAGTATCTTATAGAGAGGGCAAAACATAAGCTTCAGGTACATTCATGATTAGTTTCCATTTGTCAGAATCTTATAATAACACATGGGTATTGGATATCAATAGTACTTATCACATCTGTAATTTGTTATAGGTTCTGGCAAGACCTAGGAGATTGGTAAGTAGCAAGATGGACCTCAAGATGGGTAATGGAGCAAAAGTTATTGCAATGGCTATTGGCGAGGTTACCCTACATCTACTTGGTGGAGCTATTATTACATAGATACATACTATTTTATTCCTTCTATTATCAAAAATATTATTTTCATTTCATGTTTAACAATTAGTGGATATAAATTAGTTTTTTAGAATAAAAGTTGTTCATTATTATTAGATGATAAGAACATTACAAAAGGAACATTGCATAATGGTTTGTTTATGCTAAATATTGCTCCACATATCATAAATGTGAGTCTAAGAGAAAATGAGAAAAGGTAAACAATGCATACCTATGACATTTTAGACTAAGTCATATCCATGAGGGAAGGATTCAAAAGTTGCTAAATGATAGATATCTAGATTCATTTGACTATTAGTCATATGCAACTTGTGAGCCTTGCCTTCGCGGAAAATTGACCACCTCTCCATTTAGTGGAACTCGAGAGAAAGAGCCACTAAGTTGCTGAAACTCATATATAGTGATATACGTGGTCCCATGTCAAATCATGACATAGGTGGTTACTCCTATTTCATTATTTTCACTAATAATTTCTCAAGGTATGGATATGTGTACTTGATGAAATATAAGTTCGAGACCTTTAAGAAATTCAGGGAGTAAAAGAATGAATTGGAGAACCAAATTGGAAAGAGTACCAAGACTCTTCGATCATATTAAGAAGGTGAGTATTTAAGTACAGAGTTCACCCAATTCCTCAATGACTATGAGATTTTGTCCCAATAGATACCTCCTTATATACCTTAGCTTAATGGTGTATCCGAGAAGAGGAATTGCATACTATTAGACATGGTGCAGTCCATAATGAGTTTTGTCAATCTACCCATTTCATTCTGGGGATACGCCCTAGAGATCGTAGTTTACCTTCTGAACAGAATTCTAACTAAGTCGGTAGTATCTACACCATATAAGATTTGGAAAGGAAAATAACTCGATCTTAAGGTTATTAAGATTTGGGGCTATCATGCCCACGTTAAGAGACATAATCCTGACAAGTTAGAATATAAGATGGAGCGGTGCAAATTCATGAGATACCCAAAGGAAACTTATGGGTATTATTTCTATCATCATGAGAACCAAAATGTCTTTGTAGCCAAGAAAGTAATGTTCCTTAAGAAGGAGGAAATTCTAGTATAACCGGTTATCGGGAGTGAAAGCCAACCTTACGATGGCTATTAAGTGTCGATAGAGGATCATCCTCTCTCGATGTCATGAGAGGAATATCTCATGTGTTTTTACTTAAGCAAATCCATGAATAGGGTCATTTGGATTGAGAGAGAAAGAGTTCTTTAAGAGAATCCGATTAAAGCGAGGTTCGAGTAGAAATCGTATGGACCTGATAGCACCATGCCCGGTATACGATCTCCGGGGTATTAGATGGATGATGAACTATAGGTATATAGTAATTGAAGATAGATAAGTCCAAAGGTTGGGAATGTGGCGTAGAGGCCTGATACGTTTATAGTCGATGAGTCGAGTGAATTATTATGAAGATAATAATTCACTAAGTCAGAATGTGTTATGACATGTATGAGTTATAGCCAGCTCAATATTATGCCTAGAGGGTCATACACATATGGTAGGTGTTGCGACGAGTAGATGTTCAGAGATAAGATATCTATTGGAGTCTCTATCTTATTAGATATTTAATAAGCCCCTGAATTATTGGATCCTATAGATGAGATCTAATAAGAGCCAATGAGAGATTATTAGATAGAGATCTACTAATCTAAGAGGCTTTAGTTGTTGGATGGAGATCCAATACCCAATAGGGTAGAATCCATTATGGTTAAATTGATAGCGGGTCCCTATAAATAGGAGGGAACTAAAGGGTCATAAGCTATATCTTTTTGGTTGCCACCTCCTATTCTCCTCTCTCCTTCTCAGCAGCCAATAGTCTATATTTGGGGTGTTCGAAGATTTGGGCACTGATTCAAGTAGCGTCTTCACAGCCTTTGTCATGTAAATCACTGCTAGATAGGAGGTAAGTTGACCTCCTTTATCTTTTCCCATATATCTGTAGGAATTCAGGGATATACGATCTTCCTAGGTAACATAACTATCTTACATATGGTTTTTAGTTTCATAGGTTTTGCGCACCAATCTTCGCACGACGATAAAATATTTTTATGAAAATCTAAATTTTTTTTTTTGTTCTTCTATTACACATGTGATGTCGCCCCTAGATTTCCCTATAGCTTTATCTAGAAAAATATATGCTTTGGACCTTATTTATACAAATGTATGTGATCCTTTGAGGATAAAAACTCCTAGTGGATCTATTAATGTTCCTAGTATCAATGGTATACTTATTTAGTCATTTTTATATGTGACTTTTCCAAAAAGGTTTGGGCCTATACTATAAATATAGAGAAATCTAGGGGCGACATCATATGCGCAGCGAAAGAACAGAAAATAAAAATCCCAAATTTTTCAAAAATGTGTCACCCTATACAACTCTAGATGTGATGTTGCTGAGCATATATAGTCAGGAAAAGATGTTTCCTACAAGCATTTAAGACTATTTGATTGTCATACATTTATATATGTTTCAAACATTGAGAGATCTAAGTTGGATGGTAAGATAAAAGAATATATTTTTCTTGACTACTCATATGATCAGTTTGATTATAGGTTTTAGGATCTAGAAAATCATAAGGTGTTTAGAAATAGATATGTGGTCTTCTTTAATAATCAAACCCTTGTGGATTTGAATAAGGAGGTACCAGCCAAGACTTCTGCAAAAGGATTAGTAAACTATGACCCAGTTACTCTTCCAATACATCAAGATGATGGGAGAGATATGCAGGAAGATGGTGTAGAGCCTGATGTTGTTCTATTTGCTAGACATGCTGAGCAGGAAGAAGATAAGAAGTAACTTCTTGTAAAACCTCAGTTAAGAAGATCTTCTAAACAACGTCAACCTTGTAGAAGATACTCTACATATGAGTATATATTGCTTACTAATATAGGTGAACTAGAAAGTTACCATGAAATAGTTAAAAGTGAACAGACAAAGAAGTGGTTAGTCACTATGAAGGAAGAGATGGATGCCCTGTAGAAAAACCACATATATGATTTAGTGCAACTACCAAAGGGAAGGAAGGCCTTGAAGAACAAGTGGGTTTTCAGGTTGAAGACTCAAAAACATTATTCTCAACCAAAGTACAATGCTAGATTGGTTGTGAAAGGCTTTAGTCAAAATAAATGTATTGACTTTGAAGAGATTTTTTTCTTATGTTGTTAAAATGTCTTTTATTTGTGTTGCTTTTGGTATTGCTGCTAGCCTAGACTTGGAGGCTGGACAATTGGATGTGAAGATAGCCTTCCTTCACGATGATTTGGAGAGAAAATTTATACAAAGCAACTAGAAGGCTTTAAAGAAAATTTTGTTTGTTAGTTGAGGAAGAGCTTGTATGGACTGAAGCAAGCTCCAAGATAGTGGTACATAAAGTTTGATTCATTTATGATTGAAAATGGATACAAAAAGACAACTTCGGATCATTGTGTGTATATTAAATAGTTCAGTGAAGATTTTTGTTGAATCTCGTATTTTGATGATGAAACCACTTGATATGTGTTTATAATTTAAACTGCATTTTGAGTGATGCAGGTCTACTCGATCAGGATTAGACAATTAACGCAGGAGGAATTGACGTTGCGCCGGAGGAGATCACGTCAGGATATTGGACGGCAGAAGGCTTTGGACGTCGGGCATCGGGCTAAGGAGAGCGGAATTGCGCCAAGGATATCGGGGTTGTGGAGGTCAACCGCCGATTGGGCAACAAGCCGCAAAGAGAGGACGATCTTGTTGAAGAATCGGACGGCGCCAACCAATGACGTCTTAGAACAACGGAATGTCGATTAGCGTTGTAATAATTTTCTAGATCGGAGTAGAGTTTTAGTTTGTGTGCAGGAATAACTATGATAATAAGAAAGACATAAAAAGCGAAAACAAAGTCTTGAGTCAAAAGAAGGATTCATTGGGAGTTCGAGAGTTCGACCGGAAGTCCGAAGGCTCGTCGGGAATGCTTCTTAGGAACTAGCCGAGAATGAGTAGGGAGCTTCTTGAGGGGTTTTTTGGAAGCTCACCGAAAGGTTTGTGGGGAAGTTCATGAGCTCACCGAGAGAGATCGGAGCTTGCGAAGAAGCTCGTTGGAACTCACCAAGATCAAATCGTGAAGTTTAAGAGCTTGCTTGAGTCCATGAGAATAGTTTCCAGAGTTTATCGGAAGACCGCCGAAAAAGTTCCGGGAAGCTTCATGGGAAGAAGTCTTGACTTATGGACTTTGTAATAGCTTATAAAATGTCTTTAAATTCGTAGTTAGTATATTAATTAGGGTTAGGATTAGGTATTAATCCTATAACCCAAGTAGGGAACCAATTAGGCCCGAGTTCTGGACTAGTTTGGGCCAAGATTGAAGCCCAACTAGTGGGCTGAAAACATGTGAAGCGGTGGCATCTTTGGTTGGGCTGGTGGCACCAAAGACCCTCAACGTCGACAAGGATGGTGGTGGCACCGCCAAAGATCGAAACCCACGAGAATTCAAATTTGGAGCCCAAATTTGAATTCTCTTAGGCCTATAAATACCCTCAAATCTCAACTAAGATAACAACTTTTTGAGCAGCAATTGATTGAGAGAAAAGTCTTAGAAAGTCTTAGCAAGTCTAGTTTTCAATTTGCTAGAAAAGTTCTCCTCCTTTCTTGCTGAAAATTTGTAAGAGGTTGAACTGTTTGTAAAAGGTTGTAAGAGGGGTATTTGCCCTTCCATTTCAAGAGATTTGCCAGTGGAAGGTGGGAGCCTCATCGAAGAGGGGCCTCGCAAGTGGATGTAGGTCATTTGACTGAACCACTCTAAAATCGGCGTAATCTCCGGTTTGCGTTTATGTTTATGCATTTATCTTTCTGCAAACCTTTACTTTGCTAAGTTCACTGCCCTCATCTTATTACGTATGCTTTCAACGCAATTGAAACGGTTTCAAATGAAACATTATTCTTATCGTACGAAAGATTTATTAAAACCGAAGTTTTAATTCGTTGCACTAATTCACCCCCCCCTCTTAGTGCCGCTCCGATCTTAACAATTTTATCATTCTCTTACTTTATGTTAATGACATGCTTATTCTTGGGAAAGATATGTCTACAATTAACAAGGTGAAGAAGGAACTGAGTGAGTCCATTGCAATAAAGGATATGGGATCAGCAAAGTAAATACTAGGTATGCAGATTTCGTGTGATAGAAAAAGCAAGAAGATTTGGTTGTCATAGAAGAAATACATCGAGAATGTATTAGAAAGGTTCAGTATGAGTAATGCAAAGCCAATTGGTTCTCCTCTTTTTGGTCACTTCAAGTTATACTTAGAGTAGAGTTTATCAAGTGATGAGGAGAAGAAAAAAATACAAAATGTTACTTATGCTTTAGTAATTGAAAGTTTAATGTACGTGATGGTATATACGAGGTCGGGCATCGCATATGAAATGGGTGCTGCTAGTAGATTTCTTACAAATCCAAGCAAATAACACTAGGCAATAGTGAAGTGGATCTTTAGATATCTCAGAAGGAACTCTAAGGTTTACTTAAGCTTTGGAGGTAGACCACTTGTGTTGCCAGATTATATAGATGCAGATATGGCAAGAGATATTGATACGAGAAAGTCCACATCAAGTTTTGTACTCATTTTTACAATGGGAGTTATGTCATGATAATTCATATTTTAAAAGTGTATTGCTCTATACCATAAAGGCATAATATATTGCTACTATAGAAGATTTGTAAAGAAATATTACGGATGAAAGAATTCTTATAAGAATTAGGGTTAAAATAGAAAAACTATGTAGTATATTGTGACAACCAAAGCATCATCTATTTATGTAAGAACCCAATTTTTCATTCCAAGTTAAAACATATAGATGTCAGATACCACTAGATTTGAAATGTTCTTGAAGAGAAGCAGTTGCAAGTTTAAAAAATTCACATAGATGATAATGGAGCAGACATGTTGATAAAGACCTTACCGAAAGAAAGACAGAAAATGTACTAATAATTGGTCAGCATGGATTCACATTGAGTTATGTGACAACCTCCATTATTCAGTCCATAGTGGGCTTTAATAACTCACAACCCACTTTAGCTTTAACCCTCTTCACTTTTATCCTAAACTCTTTTTTCTTTTAACATAGAGGTGTGGCAGCTAGGGTAGAAAAAAAAAGTAATAGTGATAATTGAGAGCAAAAGAATAAGAGAAGGAAAGGAAATAAGACGAGGACAATGTAGAGATTGTTCTCAATCATTCAAATAGTATTTTTTAGCTTGTCCCGTGATTTTTACCCTTTGCATTGGAGAGGTTTTTCACGTAAATCTTGTGTCATATTTTATTATGATTTCTATTTAATTCCACTATATATTACAGCCTGCTAGTATTTATTTGTATGCAAAGTTCTTTTTTTCTCCCATCATAGTGAAAGCATATCTTACAACGAGAGGTAGTTTAACTGATTCATATTGTCATCATGTATTGGTGGGACGCGCATGCCACGCATTATAAAGATTATCCTAAATTCATCAGTATGCTTATTGGTTACCATTACACTTATAAAGATTAACATACAAATTTCAGTGTGTTTCTATATATAACTATTAATATTATCAAATTAGATCATCAATCCAACATTATTAGCATTTTTTTTTTTAGTATTGTCATATTCAGAAGAGATTGTTAGAACCGAAATCGACACCAAGAGGGGAGGGGTGAATTAGTGCTTTCATAAAAATTACACCGATTTGAAAACTTATTCAATGTAAAAAAATCATTTCGATAAAGCTCGTAATGGAAAGTGTTTAAGCTTGACTTAGAGTAAATGTAAAGTAAAGTGAGCAGCTAAGTAGCAAAGGAAAAGAGTATATTGGATTTATAATGGTTCGATTATCGTGACCTACTTCAACTCTTGATTCCCCTTCACTCAATGACACTGGCTTTCACTTCCAATTTTCTTTCCAACGAGCAAAGATCAACTACCCTCACAACCCTTTCTCCCTTTCACAGACTCAGAAGAGAACCTTTACACCTCTCTCTTTTAGAACTCACTCATCCCTTAGAAACCTTCTAACTTTAGGAGGAAAAGACTCACTAACTTTAGAGATATTATAATACTTTTTTCTCAATATATTTTCCTCCTTTTCTAGTCAATTTCATACTTTTCTAAGCAGGAAATTGTGGGGTATTTATAGACCCCAAATGACTTCAAAAATGGAGCAAAAAAAGGTCTCATCTTGGATTTTTCGGGTCCTAGCGGTATCACCGCCTGCAACATTGATACTAAGTGGTACCACTACCTAGACTAATGATACCGCCACCGGATTAGAAGATTGTGTCTAGGTAGTACCACAGCCCAGACTAGTGGTACCATCGTCTGACATAGTTTGGAAAACTATGTCTGTGCGGTATCAACGCCTAATCTAACGGTGCCACCTCTTGGGCTAACTATGGGTTATTGAATGGGCCTTCTACTTGGCCCAAAACCATCCTAATTTGGGCCTAATTGACCCCTAATTGAGTTGGCATTGTTTCACTCAAATATTGACTTAATTAGACCTAAAATAACTCAATTTAGACATAATTGATTACAGGCATGAATCCTGTGTTGTCCAACATGTCATTGGATCATCTGACGCTTTGTCCGAACCTTCAGTGCATCGTCCTCTCTTTTGGCATATTGCTCAATCCGCATATTGACTCTCATAATTTTCGATCTTCTTGGTGCAATATCCGATCCTTCGGCTCAATGCCCGAACTTATGGCACGAAGACCTTCTACTGGTATATCGACTGATCCTCCGACTCGACTATTGAATCTCAAATTTTAATGATGAAATCAATTAATAAGTTTATGATCTAATTTATGTTTTGAGTGACGTAGGACTAGCTTCAATCAAGAAGAAGCAAATTAATTAAAGCAAGAGAAATCGGACGTTGGGTCGAAGTTAAACATATTAGGAGATTGGATGTTGAGTTGGAAGGTCGATCAACATGCCGATAGAAAGACTTCATGCCATGAGTTCAAGCATCAGGCCGAAGGATCAAACATTGTACCAAAGAGATCAAAAGTTACGGAAGTCAATATGCCGATTGGGTAATACGCCAAAGGAGAGGACGATGCATTGAAGGATCAAACGAAGCACCAGAAGAACCAATGACATGTCGAACAACATATGATTCATGCTTTTTAATAATTTATCTAAATCAAGTTAGTTTAGGTCTAATTGAGTTGATATTAGGGTGAAACAATACCAACTCAATTAAGGGCCAATTGAGCCTGAATCAGGACTAAATTAGGCTAATTATTTGACTGATTCAATGTCCTATAGTAGGGTCTAGCGATGGTACTGACCAAATTAGGCGGTGGTACCGCCTAAACATAATCTTCAAGATTGTGTTAGGCGATGGTACTACTAGACTGTGCGGTGGTATCGCCCAAACATAGTCTTCAAGACTGTGTCAAGCGGTGGTATCGCTCAATGTCAGTATGTCAAGTGGTGGTATCCCTAGACTAGGTGGTGGTACTACCCAGTTTCAGACTGACAGGAGGTGGTATCGCCTAGTGCTGACGGTGGTACCGCCAGTACCTCAAAAACCCAGGGATTTAAATTTTGGCTTCAAGTTTTGAAGTCATTTGAGGTCTATAAATATCCCACAAGTTCTTGCTTGGAATACACATAAAAATAGAGCAAAATCTCTATGATTCCAAGGTTGTAAACTCTTTTAAGTATATAGTCCTTCCAAGAGTTTAGTGATAGTCCTAAGGGAGGTGTGTGAGGGAACACTTATAAAATATGGGTGTAAAGGTTTTCTCCTGAACATATGAAAAGGAGAAAGAGTATAAGGGTAGTTGATCTTCGCCCATTGGAAAGAAGATCGATAGTAAAAGCCGATGACCTTGAGTGAAGAGGAATCGAGAGTAGACATAGGTCACGACAATCGAACCACTATAAATCTGATGTACTCGGTTTGCATTTATGTTCTGCTTTTTATTCCCATATTATAAATTGATTTACTTGCTTACTATTTTTACTACGCTTACAAATGTGTTTTCAAGTTAAACTCATCTTTCTGATACGATTTTATCAAACGAGATTTTTGAATCGACGTAACTTTTACGAAAACACTAATTCCCCTCCTTAGTGGCGAACCGGCAAAGAAGAGGTGACGAACTATGCTTTGGTGGTTTTAGACAACGAGGTAAGTGACTCAACCAAAACCCCCTTTACTTTACTATGAAATCACTGGATGCAATTTATGAGTTATTTTTAAATTATTATATAAAATACAAAAAAAGAGATCATGCTTCTCTTTCTAGTGATTTAAAAAATAATAATAATTAAAATTTGAGTATAAAAATTATATGTTAACTCCTAACACTATGCATGAAGAGTTAAATTCACTTAAAAAGAAAATTATATTACTACAATAAATAAAATGATTTTGATTGAAAATGCCTTATGACCAATAAAATCATGCTTGATGTTTTAATGATGTAATGAAAATGTTAAAAAATTTGGTATCATGCTTGATGATTTTATATTATGCATGAGGATTTGAAGTAATGATGATTTGAAATCATATATTTTGGAATTATGTGTTATACTTTTAATCTTGATGATTTTTATGATAAATCTTTCTCTTTCAGTTTTAAACGATGATGCATGTTTTGATTGGATATAAAAGGCAAAGGCATGCTTATATGAAATAAATCACATAAATTGAAACAACTAAAAAGATGATAGTATTTTTCTTGAAAATTTCTCAATCGCTATCTTATCGAGTTTTGATGACTTAGATTTGAATAAGTTTTATTCGAATTATAAACTTGACAACTTGAAATTTCTTATATATGAATCAAGATTTTTTAATCTCCTATGTTTCCTTTTTGCTATTTACTAAAGATGAGTATTATTTAAATGAATGATGATTTTTCTCTTGATTCCTCGAAATTATAACTTGAAATCTTTTTTGAATCAAGATCTCTTATTTTGTGTTCTCGTATCATTCCTTCTTATTATTTAAGAGGATATTTTTTTTATGAATCATGATTCCTTGAAATTTTAACTTAAAATTTTTTGATTTATCCAAAAGAATTATATTTTTCTCTCGATATTCATAACTTAAAATTTCTTTTGAAGATCATTTACTATTTAATCTCCTAAGAATTTTTTTTATTATTTAAGAGGAGATTTATCAAAATCAATCATGTCTTTTGAGGTTCAAATGATCTTTGATATTATCTTTCATGACATGATTTTTATTATGTATAATTCATTTGTATTCATGAATTGTGATGAGATATGCTAATTTAAAAAATGATATAAAGGGAAAAGATTTGCAATATTATATTTTTCTCTTCTTTTTTACAATAACAAAGGGGGAGAGAGTTTATACATTTTAAGGAGAAAGTATTGCTAGCTTGCACATTTCAATGAGAAGAAAACTTACTGGCTTGTATATTCTAAAGTGATATAAATTTTGTTAAATTGCTAGCTTGAAAATTTACCAGATGCACTTCTCCTTTTTACTAATGATAAAAAGAGAGAAGTCATGATGATGATCATGCATTGTGT
This sequence comes from Musa schizocarpa, assembly GCA_900464855.2. Classification (NCBI taxonomy): domain Eukaryota; kingdom Viridiplantae; phylum Streptophyta; class Magnoliopsida; order Zingiberales; family Musaceae; genus Musa; species Musa schizocarpa. The sequence goes on along the minus strand of LS990923.1, from coordinate 44,827,646 downwards.
ACCTTTTTACTAATGACAAAAAGAGAGAAGTCATGATGATGATCATGCATTGTGTACTTTGATTATGCATGATATACTCATGATTTTAAGATGTATGCAATGATATAATTAGTTGGTTCTTTCAATATTCATGATGCATGCAATGCATTGATGAAATAGTTATGATTTTCTAAATTCAAAGTTTCTATCAATATGGCTTATTGATGGGGAAAGTTTAGTTTAAACTCTGTTAATTGATAAGTTTGTGATATAATCTGTGTTTTGAGTGACGCAAGACTAACTTCGATCAAAGAGAGGCAAATTGATTGAAGTAGGAGGAATCAGACATTGGGCCAGAGTTGAAAATGTCAAGAGGACTTCGTGTCATGAGTTCGAGCATCGGGCTGAAAGATCAAACATTATGCTAAGGAGATTGGAAGTTGCAAGAGTCAACATGCCGATTGGGCAATACGCCGAAGGAAAGGACGATGCGCCGAAGGATCGAATGAAGCATCGGAAAAACCAATGACATGCCAAACGATATATGATTCATGCTTTGTAATAATTTGTCTAGATCGAGATAGTTTCAGTCTAATTGAGTCGATATTATGGTGAAACAATGCCAACTCAATTAGGGGCCAATTGGGCCTGAATCAAGGCTGAATTTGGTCTATTATTTGGCCTATTTAGTGTCCTATAGTAGAGTCTGGTAGTGGTACCGCCCAAACTAGGCGGTGGTATCGCCCAAATACAATCTTCAAGATTATGTCAAGCGATGGTACCACCAGACTAGGCAGTGGTATCTCACAGTGCCAATATGTCAAGCGATGGTATCGTCAGACTGAGTAGTAGTACCGCCTAGTGTTAGACTGACAAGCGATATTACCGCCAATACCCCAAAACCCTAGGGATTTGAATTTTGGCTCTAAGTTTTGAAGTCATTTGGGGTCTATAAATACACCATAAGTTCTTACTTAGAATATACATAAAAATAGAGCAAAAACTCTATGATTCCAAGGTTGTAAACTCTTTTAATATAGAGTCTCTCCTCCAAGAGTTTAGTGATAGTCTTAAGGGATGTGTGTGAGAGAACACTTGTAAAAGAGGGGTATAAAGGTTCTCTCCTAAACTTATGAAAAGGAAAAAGAGTGTAAGGGTAGTTGATCTTCACCCATTAGAAAAAAGATCGATAGTAGAAGCCGATGGCCTCGAGTGAAGAGGAATTGGGAGTGGACATAGGTCACGACGATCAAACCACTATAAATCCGATATACTTGGTTTGCATTTATGTTCTACTTTTTATTCTCATATTGTATTGTAAACTAATTTACTTGCTTACTACTTTTACTATGCTTACAAATGCACTTTCAAGTTAAACTCATCTTTCTAATATAATTTTATTGAACGAGATTTTTGAATCAATGTAACTTTTACAAAAGCACTAATTCCCCCCCCCCGCCCATATTAATGTCTAATATCCTGACATGTTTCACTCTAACCCAATGTCCAATTCCTCGTACTTTAATCGATTTGTCTTTTCTGATTGAAGTTAGTCCTGCGTCACTCAAAACACAAATTAAATCGTAAACTCATCAATTTATTTCATCGTCAAAATCTGAGATTCAACAATCTCTCCCTTTTGTATGATGACAACCAATTGATAACAGAGTTTAAACTAAACTTTCCCTATCAATATGTCATAATTGAGATGAACATTGAATTCAAAATGAATTCAAGTCAAAGCAATTTTAATCATGAATATTTTATCATTGCATGCATCGTAATCATAAGTTGAAGGAATCAAGTAATCATATCATTACATGCATCATTCCAAATCATAAATATTTCAAATAATCATGGTATCAAAATATCAAAGTACATTATATCTTACCATGTATGATCATCATAACTTTTTATTGTATGCATCATTATAATATCATAAGTATTTCATGCATAATTTCATATTATCATCGTAACTTCTCCCCCTTTGACATCAACAAAAATGAGAAAGGTGCAACTAGCAAATTTTTTAAACATGCAAGCTAGTAAGATATCAAGTTTTGAATATGCAAGTTAGTAAGTTTTTTAGATATAAAAATTAGTAAATTTTTTGCTTCTCTTGAGATGTGCAAGATATCATATTTGCTTTTCTTTGCGATGTTCAAGCTATCAAGTTTTTGAAAAAGAATGCAAGATAGTAAATGGCAAGTTTTACATCATTTTAGAACATGTAAGCTAGTAAGTTTTAGTGATGTGTAAGTTTAGCAATTCTTTGCTTCTTGAGATCGGTAAGATAGTACTTTTACTTCTCTTGAGATTACAAGCTAACAATTCTTGCTTCTCTTTTAAGATAAGCAAGTGAGCAAGATTTTTCTTTCTATGCAAGCTAGGAATTTTTATAAGTTTTTGCTTCTTATTGAATTGTGCAAGTTAGCAAATCTTTCTCCCCCTTTGTCATTGTCAAAAAGAAGGGAAGAATATAATGATATAAATGTTCAAGTCATCACATGAAAAATATAAAAAAATTTAATTTAGTGATGAGGTATACAATTCATGAATACATTGGAATTATACATAATAAAAATCATGTCATGGAAGATAATATCAAAGATCATGTGAATACTAAAAGGCATAATTCATTTTGATAAATCTCCTCTTAAATAATCAAAAAAAATCTTAGGAGATCAAATAGTAAAAGATCTTCAAAAGAAATTTTAAGTCATGAATTTCAAGAAATCAAGAAAAAAAATCATAATTCATTTGGATAAATCATCACCTCACTTTGAGCATGATACCAAAACAATAAATTTTCAAATCATCATTACTGGGGTATGCATGATACTAAAATATAGTTTCAAGTCATCAAGGAATAACATGCACAATTTCAAACCATTATCAAGGTCATAATTTGTTTGCATAAGTCTCTTCTTTAGTAAGTGGTAAGAAGAAATCATCAAAGATAGAAAAGTTTTGATTCTTATAAAAGATACCTCAAGTAAAAATATAAAAAAAAATGTTCATGATTCGGTTGAAAAAATCTCATTCAAATTCAATTTGTCAACTCCAAACTCATCATCAAAATCACTTTTCTTACATTCAGAAAATTCATTGAAAATAATGTACATTGATTCGTATGAGATTAAAAATAGCTAAAATTATTTAGTTTTAATTTGTGAGATTGATTTTATACTAGCATGCCCTAGTCTTTCATATGAAAGCATTACATCATCATTTAAAACTGAAAAACAATATAGAAATCATCGAGATCAATAGATTATTGTTTGTGTGACTATAAACCATCTTCAATCAAAAGATTTATTATAACAAAAATCATCAAAGTTTCAATTATGACCTTTCCTTTATTATTATTTGTTGTAGTAACATATTTTTCTTCTTTAAGTGAATATAATTCTTCGTACTTAGTGCAAGAAGTTAACATGCAATTTTCATGCTCAATATTTTTTAAAAATTTTTAAAATCACTAGATAGAGAAGCATGATCCCTTATTTTTATATTTTATATACTAATTTAAAAATGACTCATAAAATACATCAAGTAATTTCATAGTAAAATAAAATAGTTTTGGTTGAGTCACTTACCTTATTGTTGAAAGCCTCAATTTGCTTCTCGTCTTCGGAAGCACTCGAATCGTCTCAAATCACCTTAAGTGCTTTTTCTTCTTTTATAGCTTCTTCTTCACTTGTAGACATTCGCCTTTGAAGTGTCCTGACCGAATATATACATAGCAAGTTGTTTTGTCCTTTTTAAATTTAATTGTATTCTTAGATTCTTGTTTTATGAGCTTCTTTAATTTTATCGTGAAGAGTTCAATGTCATCATCACTTGAGCTTTTGCTTGGGTGGTCTTCTTTTATTCTAAGTGTCAAATCCTTCATGTTCTTTAAAATGTTATTATCATATTTGTCATATGCAATACATGTCTTTTCATAGGTCAATAAAGACCCGATAAGTTCTTGAAGTGAAAAATTAATTAAGTCATTTGCTTCTCGTATTGTCTTTACTTTTGGATCCTAATTTTTTGAAATGGATCTTAGAATCTTATTTACAAATTCAAGATTAGAAAAATATTTACCAAAAGCTTTCAAGTCATTGATGACTTCCATAAAACGAGTGTATATGTCAATAATGATTTCGCTTGACTTCATTCGAAATAATTTAAAATCTTGCATCAAAAGATTTATCTTGGATTCTTTTACTCTATTTGTGCCTTCATGAGTTACTTCTAGTGTATGTCAAATCTTATATGTAATTTTACATAAAGAAATATAAGTAAACTCATTGTTGTCTAAGGTAAAAAATAGAGCGTTCATAGCTCTAGTATTTAAAGAAAACATTTTCTTCTCTAGATTAATCTATTCGTTCATTGGTTTAGAAGATTTTTTATAGTCATTTTTAATAATATTCCATAAATTTAAATCCATAGAAAATTAAAAAAAAAACTCACATATGTGTTTTCCAATATGTGTAATCCGTCTCATTAAATATAGGATGACGGACAAATGATAGAGTGACCCTCTTGAAAGCCAAAAAAATCTATCTCTCTTAGGTGTTAAACCAAATAGAGAGAAACATAACTCTAATACCAACTGTTAGGACCAAACGAGGGGGGAGGGAGGTGAATTAATACTTTCGTAAAAATTACGTTAATTTGAAAACTCGTTCAATATAGAAAAACCATTTCGATAAAGCCCGTATCGGAAAGTGTTTAAGCTTGACTTAGAGTAAATGTAAAGTGAAGTGAGCAACTAAGTAAGCAATAAAAGTAAGCAGCAAAGGATAAAAGCACACTAGATTTATAGTGGTTCGGTTATCGTGACCTATATCAATTCTCGATTCCTTTTCACTCGAGGTCACTGACTTCCACTACCGATATTCTTTCTAATGAGCAAAGATCAATTACTCTTACAACTCATTCTCCTTTTTACAGACTCAAGAAAGAACCTTTACACCTCTCTCTTTTAGACCTCACTTCTCTCTTAGAAACTTTCTAATTCTAAAATGAAGAGACTCACTAACTTTAGAGAGATTACAATACTTTTTTCTCAAGTATATTTTCCTCCTTTTCTACACACTTTTATGCTTTTCTAAGTAGGAAAGTGTGGGATATTTATAAACCCATATTTATAAACCCCAAATGGCTTCAAAAATAAAGCCAAAAAAGGTCACATCCCGAGTTTCTCGAGTCCTAACGGTACCACCACTTGTGTTGGGCAATACCACCGCATGCAGTATTGACATTGGGTGATACCACCACCCAAACTGGTGATACCACCATTTGACACAATCTGGGAGACTGTGTTTAGGCAGTACCACCGCCTAGACTGGTGATACCATCACTTGACACAGTTTGGGAGACTGTGTCTAGGCGGTACCATCACCCAATCTGATAGTGCCACTACTTAAGCTAGCTATGGGTCACTAAATGGGCCTTCCACTTGGCCCAAAATAGTCTCAATTCGGGCCTAATTAGCCCCTAATTGAGTTGACATTATTTCACCCCAATACCGACTCAATTAGACCTAAACTAACTTGATCTAGACACAATTGATTACAAGCATGAATCTTATGTTCATTGGTTCATCCGGTGTTTCGTCTGATCCTTTGGCATATCGTCCTCTCCTTCGATATATTATCTAATCAGACATGTTGAGTCCTATAACTTACGATCTCCTTGGCCCAATGTCCGATTCTTTGGCCCGATGCCCGAACTCATGGCATAAAGACTTTCTACCGGTACATCGACCAATCCTATGGCTCGACGTCCAATCTCCTAACATGTTTCACTCCGGCCCAACGTCCGATTCCTCTTGCTTTAATCGATTTATCTTTTCTGATTGAAGTTAGTCCTGTGCCACTCAAAACACAGATTAGATCGTAAACTCATCAATTGATTTCGTCATCAAAATCCGAGATTCAACATAGATAAATCATTAAATATTAAGGACTTGGAGAAGAGATAATATTTTTTAAGATAAAAATACTTAATTATGTATTCTCATGTTTTCATAGATAGACTATGATATCTTAAGGTGTATCATATATTTTAGATGTTTTGTGATTTTGAGCATACCCATCACACGCAAGAGAATGCTTAGGTGGATACATTGTGCATAAATCAAATGTTTTAGGGTACGTTGATTATCTCATATATTTTTCTTATCTTAGGCAATAGATGCATCATGCATAATGGAGATACCTTTATAATCATAAAAATTTTTATTATATTATTATTATAAAAAACTTTAATTTTAAAAATTAAAATCAAATATTAATTTATTAGATTTACAATACGTTCCTTTCGATATTACTCAGAAAGCCTTTATCTGATCTGCAAGTGTATTATTGTCAAATTCAAAAACTATATCGATGTCAATCTATAAGAAGAAGATCTATAATCTATCAATAACTTCACATGACTAAGGAAAGACGAGAGAAGATATATAATTTTTCAATAACATTACATCATATATCTATGTTGAGTCCCATATCTCATTATCTATGTTGAGTCCCTAAGAGATATTATCTATTTACATGTAAGAGAAGATGGTCTAAAATAAGTAATTATAAGAGACTATCCCATATCTCATTAAGGTAATCTCCTAAGAAATTTTATTATAATTAGATTTTCTTTTTATTGATCGATAACCGTAATCAATCATAATCATATCTATAATATATCTTACTAAATTAAATAGGGTCACATATTCTAACATTCTACCACTTGGCCATTAATTGATAAGATATAAAAAAAATTAAAATGAAAAATTATTTAAAAATAATTTTACTTAACCAGATTTTAAAACTTCAAAAAAAATATTTTACACATACATATAAATTTTATAAAATAAGCCAATAAGTCAATAATAATAATATCACATTAGGTCTGATGCAAGTTATAGCGGTTGTATGTCATTAATATTAAATTTCCTTCCATATATCATAACACTATTAGTCCTTACTAATACAGTCTAAAATAACTCATATAATTTGTTTTATCAAGATAGTTCTATTTTACATATCTAATCATAATATGTATATACATAAATCTAAATAAGATAATAGAAATAAATAATTTTAATAAGAACATCAATTTTAATGTCTACTCAAACATGTATCACTGTATCTTTTATAGATTGTTTATAAACTCAATCATAAGAACATATTCTTTTAAACATTTTAGGCTATAAGTTCTAAGTGAATTAATAAATAATCAATATAGTAAAACTCAAAATCTTAATTAATATTAATTTTTTTTAACTCTTTTTCTTTAACTATAAAGTACTTTATACTATAATATATATTACCATAAAGGTATTTGTTATTCTAGAGAAGAAAACTATTATGATATGTTATAAAGTATCTTTGGCGACTTAACAATTGAGTGATTGTACTCAGATATAAAATTTTATAATTATAAAGCTTGATTAGTGGTCTCAAAGCATATCACAAAATCAGCTTCTATAGTTGATAATATAATAATATATTGGTTAATATTTTTCTTTGTAAATTACCCTTTTAACTAATAAATATAAAACATAAAGTGGACTTCCTATTATCAAGACAATTGACAGAATCAATATATAAAAATTCTATCATTTTAAACTAATTTAATTTTATATATATGAGATATAATTTTTTATCTCTCCTAAATATGTTATTGCTTTTTTTTTTGTAGACTTCCAACTACATATTAGTATGGTATTGTTTAACCATGTAATAGACTTCCAACTACGTACACATGAATATTTTTCTTTATTTGATTCACTTTTAAATAATTTTAAAAATATTTTTTTAATTAAAATTTCTACTTATGTTATATGCTAAATAACATTATACACTAAATTTGTCAGAAGCTTAATTAATATATTATTATTGAGATAATATTAATAATTCTTAGGATCTATTTTTGAATATCCGAATGTTAATAACATAAGATGTTTATTCATATCAATTATCTTAAAATTCATGATTTTTTTTTTTACTTTAGTATAATAAACCGTGATCACTACTAAAAATTAAAATATTATCCACATATAAACCAATATAATAAACTAACTCTTATTGACCTTCATATATTAATACTGATTAATAGTATTTTTCTTAAATCTGAATAAAGTAATTGCATCATAAAATTTTATATACTGTTATCTTAAGACTTGTTTAAGGTTATAAATAGATATCCTAAATTTATATATTAGATGTTATATTTATTTCATTTTTCTTGTGAATCATTTAAGTTAATTCATATAAATCTATATCCATATTCAAAAAATTAATTTTTATACTTATATGATGTAACTCAAAATTATAATTAGCTACTAATGTCATGATGATTCTTAATAAGTTCACTTAAAAATTTTAAAAAATATATTGTTATGAACAATGTATTCTTTATAAGTAAAACCTTTAATCACAAGTTTGATTTTTATATTATTCGATATTACCCTTTTAGTCATGTTTATATAACAATTTTTTTTTAATTATTGGTTAATTTGATGAGTTCTTAAACACTATTCTAGTTATTAATTTTAACTCTTCTTTTATTATAATATATTACTTTTCATAGTCATTATTTTTTATAACGTGTGAAAACAACAAAAGATCCTTTTGATTCATATATCATAATATGATTTTTATAGATATACCACATAATAATCAGAAATGATATGTTTTAGATCTCGACTAGTTATGGTTATTTTATAAGATCATTAGAGACAACATCAATCTCATATTAGAGTTCATTAATATTATTTTGTTATTCACCCTCATCAGTTTGTTTACTAATTTAAGAAATAATTTTTTTTTAATATAAAATAATAAATAAATATCAACTTATATCTCCTAAATATCAAGATTAAATTTGAAGATTTTCACTTATACTTATTTGTTTTTTCTACGAATCCTACATTGTCAGATTCAACTATCCTCGTATTATGATTTAGATAAATAATAAAATATCTAAAGAAATATTTTAAATCTAATTTATTTTTATATGAATTGAAGACTTTTATCTTTGCAGAACTATCCTAAATATATAGATATCTCTAATTGAGTTTCCTATCAATCCATAACTTAAAAGAAGTTGATAAAATTGACTTAATAGAACCTTATTCAATATATACATAACTGTCCTTAGAGCTTCTCCTCATATTAATTCGAGTATAGAAAAATAACCCATCATACTCCTAACTATATACTAATTTTGTCTTTTAGTAATCATGCTATATTGTGACATATCTAGCAAAACATATTAACTATAAATTCCTCGCTTTACTTGGAATCTAGCAAAAAAAACTAGAATTATGATCGGATTTATCGTAAGGACCATAAAATTTATCACCCTTATTAGATTTAATAATTTTGATTTTTTATCTAATTATTTTTTATTTTATTTATGGATACCTAATAATATCAACAACTTAAGACCTTACATAAATTAGGTATATATAGACATATCTCAATAAGTAATTTATAAAGATGATAAAATATATCTCTCTACTAAAATGGGGAATATGAAATAACCCACAAATGTAAGCATATATAATCTTAAGGAGTTTATGAAACTATGCGTCATTCCAATATTTGATTATAGAATCACTATAAACAATCATATAGAATTTAAAAGTTTTTTCTATTAAATCATGATGAGATTTCCAACCTTAAAAAGAAACAATATCTTGACAATTTTAGATGAAGAAACTAATTTTTTTAAAATATAAAAATATAATATCAAATGAATCATCTCTAGATATAGATAATAAGTATCAAATGTTCTCGCTTTCGTTTTAAGATGATTTCCTGTAATGATAAATAATTCATCCTCTTTTAATTTTTATATTAAAATAAATATATATTATTAATAAATAAGTTGAAGTATTAGTATCAATCTACCAAGTAATTTATAAGAGGACTTTAAAGGAATTTTGTAATGATTGATTCAAAACATATAAATGTTAGACTTATATATTTTTCGTTATAATTTTTTTCCCATAACCTTTCTTGTTATTGAAGTAACACTTTACTATGAATATTTTTTTTATAAATTTATATAATATATAAACTCAGGTGATTTGCTTTTCAACTTTTTTATTATTATTATTCACTTTTCAATTTTTTTTATTATTATTCACTTCTTAAGTAGTATGTCAAATATTATGAATATTTTTTTCTAATCTTATTTTTTTTCTAAAACCATATACTAGTTAACTCATTTAAGTTATACTTATCGTTAATTTTATTATAGTAAATTTTAAATAAATAAAATTAAGAATAAATTAAATGAGAAAAGATTTAACTATATTCATGCCTAATATTTTTGAGTTTATAACTTTAACAAACATGATAAGAATATAATCTTGAATTTCTCTATAATAAAATTTCAATTGATTCTTTCATTAGAATGCTAACTAATGAATTATCAGTAAAAATTCAAATGTAACATATTTGAAGGCTTCATCGAAAAATAGAAAATCAAATGTTCTATCAATGGAGAGTGTTTTCAGATGAATTCACAGCGATAAATAATTTAACAGCGGAAGCTTATGAATAGAGCTGCTGTATTACATGTAGCATAGATCTTTTCTTTAAGAATGTCACGGCAACTTTAACATTGGAGTTTTCTCTGCAGACCAGAATGCCCTTTTCATGAATGGATTTAACTTATGCATGAAGCGAAACAAAATGACCAGTTACCGCCTTACTCTATTAACATGATTGTCCAGCCAAGAGAAGATGTCGTCAAGAACTTGGGATATTATCTCATCAGGCTCACCCTCCATCAGAGCATGATATGAATCCTCGTAAAGGCACAACTTCTTGTCAGTGCAACTAGCTTTCTCATACAAACCCTTGCTTCCTGAAGGATCAGTTATACTGTCAAACTCACCATGGAGTATTAGCAACGGCAGACACACCTGAAATAAGAAATCCAAGAGTTTGCCAGATATTTCAATAAAATTAACACGCACAGTATCAAGTTCAGGTAATGCAAATGATATTATAATCATCAAAAAGGAACTCCTAGCTTCGACCAGGAAATAAGAGTATGATGGTGGTGCTAATTAATGCATCTCTCTGTGCTTAAAGTCGCATGTAACTAAGGTTTGAAAAATTCCTACATCAAGTTTTATCACGCTACCATTTTCCTTGTATTGCATGTGGCTACAAGTGTGATTCCCTAATTAGTCATTCAGGGAAGCAAGTTTTGCAATTTATAACCAATGGCACAACTTCATCCTAGACCACTTCTTGACCACAGATCAAGAGGTTCATATGCCATACTCGTTATCTAATCTTCCCACCAAATGTAAACAAAAAATTCCCTTTTTCTTGTTTGTTTGGTGATAACTAACCAGCTTCAAGTTAACATCAGCATTTGATTACTAAGACAAGTTCTTGGATCACTTAAACTGCAACACTATAGCCAGGCAAAATCTAACCTAATTTTCATATTTATTTTGTAACTCTACAAAGCAACAAGATGCATAGTAATTATGTCTAACTCAAATTTTGTGGGTAATTAAGATCAGAAAGGCACTGTTGAACCTAATTTTTTGCAAAATATTATCAAAACATGCTATCCTCATCTACAGGTTTAAGCATGCATATGAAAGTCTGTTTGTAATACTCATTATTCAAAACCATAGTAATTAACAAAAGAGAATTAGACGAACAAAGAGCTGATATTGTATGACTTCTACATCAGGTTCCAAATAGATTGCAAAACCTAAAAAAGAAATGTTCGATCATGTTCATACTTCTTCTAGTCGTTGCTCAATCTCCCGAGTAGCTTTCACCAGCTCCAGTCCTGTCCTCAGGCGTGTTTTGCCCTTGTATCTAAGCACATTATATGAAATCTGCACCCAAAAGAAGATATATGTATATATTGATTCAACTGACAAACTCGGAAAAAGACAGCCAGCTTGCATATAAGAATCAAGAGAGTTGCAGTTCAAGAACCAGGAAGTGTATTTCACTTGATGTCCAAATGCTTTTCTACTTTATATCAATCAAGAGAAATCCACGGGGTTCGGGCAGTAATTTCTGAATAATCTTCTCAGAGTTGCAGACAGACCTGCTCTAGTTTCTTCCGATCTCTATATGCCAGTTCTCCTAAATCCTTTATAGGAATTATTTTCTTTTCTGGAAGAAGTTTAGCCATGCCAATCAGAAATTGCTTCACAGGCCATGGTGGAATAATATTTTCTGAAATCTACTGAAAATGGCTTCAATTTAGAAAATAAAAAATTATTACATTGAAGGAAATTAGATGTCCATGCCAAATGACTTGCCTTGCACATTGGTGCTACTAAAATTGCACCATCCCATGAATCTGGCTGTTTGAAATGCACCTTCAAAGCAACTGCTCCACCCATTGATTCTCCAAACACAAAGCTTGGAAGTCCATCGTACTCCGGATTTTCTGCATTTCAAACCAAGTACAGAAGATAAGTTGCAAAGTAACTCAATTTTACTAGTTAAGTTTCCAAATACGATACGATAAATCTCCTATTTCATATGACAGTATCAATACTACATCTTTGGAGATTTCTCTCTCTACAGACACTGATAAAATCTGGAGATTTCTTGTGGTATGAGTATTTCTGAAAGCACAAAATTCTAATTATGAAACAATATCACTTTTGCATTACGTCATGATTAAAAAAGCTGGCAAGACTATTCAAAATTAGAACTACAACTCAGACTGTTATAAACACTATACTCTTTCTCAAAAAGATATTTCCCATATTTGAATTTCTAATTGATAGATGTTCATCTTTTTAGAATATGTTAAATATTAATGAAATGAAATCTTCAACTAAAATCAAACTTTGATTTTTTATTTTTCTCCTTGCCCTGTAGTAATCTAAAAAACTAAGGTAGAAATATTAGAAATGTTGTCACATGGCAACATAATGCATTGGCAAAAATACCCCTAAATTAATCACAATAAAAAATATTCAAACAAAAAATACATTAAAAATGATTCTATATCAGTAAGCCTTAAGATTTTATTTTATAGCACCTATCATTGCACTAACTCCTAGGAATGCATTGATTTTCTCGAGTACAATGCTTATTTTCTAAGGAAAACTCTTGACAAAAACACTCGAGAAATATTTCTGAAAACTTAGAACACTCCTGTATCCTGCTTTTCACACAGCAGTGCCATGAACAGTGTGGAGTACGTGGCACAAAGGCACCAGTGTCCTGGAATTAGCACAGCAGTGCAATTGAACAGTGTAGAGTAGAACCAAAAGTTAATTACAATTAGGATTATGTGGCACAAAAGCACCAGTAGAGATTGGATTGCCATTTTGATTGATAAAGATAAACAAAGACGACCAATTCCTACACGTCCACACAAGTGAAGCCTAGCAATAGTAGTCTGATGATTGCATACCTGAAGGTTCAACATTCTAAGAAATTCTTAAAATGGCTCGAGCCCTATGGACGATCAAAGACCACGCCAAATGAATTAGCAGCACAAGAACTAAAACTAACTTGTCTAACATAATTCAAGCGTGCACTGTGATGCAGAAGCAAGTAATCTTATAAGGCGCAAGAAAGAAGACATAAGATGGAAGGTAAAAGATTAAGATACAAGAACTGAACTCAATAGTACATATGGCTCTGCCACTGGTCTTTGATGCACTTGAAGAGGCTGGTTCCGGAGACCGAGGCTCCATCTCATCACACAGAATTCTGGAATTCATAATCCAGATAACTAGCAGCATTTGGTTGTTGTCTTAAGCAAAGGCAACAAACAAATGGATAACTTTATTTTGAACCGTTTGCGGGGAAAACTAAAGCATGGTTACAGCTCATATATCCTTTTGAATAGAGCTCCAGCAGTTTCCAAAATGTGTCTTTGTAATATTCCAATTAAAAAACTTAAAAATTAATTAGATAGATATATTGCTCTCATGTTCCATATCTGGCATTGTTCTTTTCCTTTTTTTCACTTGGGTCTAAGTCGTTATGGAATGCATTCAGTAGTTAGAAAAAACACGATACCAGCAATGTGATATTGCATAAACTCATGTTTCTAGAAGGTGTTGCAGTAAATTTACCTTTGATCGAGATATTTCAATTAAATTTACAAAAAAAGAAGCTCTAAAAAATTGCAAATCAGTGCATATTACTGGTGAAAGCGTTGTACCTTTGATTTTGGAGAAATGTTCGACGACATCATCTACAAGGCAATCAAAGTTTGGTATATAACCATGAAGACCTTCTGAGAGACCAAATCCAGGATAATCCATAGCAAAAACTCCATATCCACATGACGCTAGCTTCATAGCAACACCTAAGGCATGCATGTGTACCAATTAAGAGACATGTAGATCTTCATCAGAAACAGGGTATATGAGAAAACTACGAATTTCTGCATACCTTCAAAGAAAAAAGTGCAGGTGTCTCCATATTTGTGACAGAAACAAACAAGAGCCTTAATAGAGGAGTTCTCCGGAAGCCAGCTTTTGGAGAAAATTTCTATACCTCTGGCATTCACCTCATATGACTGTATGTAAGATACTACATTGGTATCCATTTCAAGCAAGAATCTTAAATAGGACTTCTAATTTCTACAAAGTTTTGTGGACCTACCAACATTGCAGGTTTCTAAAATAAGCTGAATGAATCATAGAAAAAAAAATGACTAAATTGAGGATAGTAACCATCAGCAAGTAGGCATTATGATCTAGTTTGGTTTGAATTGCATTAGCAGTTTCTTATAAATATTTTGGAGGCAGTCATCCAATAAGGATTTCTGCTTAATAAGTGTGGGTCAGATAAAAATAAAAATAAAGGAAACATAGAAGGAGAACATTGGAATTGCATAGAAGCATTTTCTTTTTCTCCAAGAAGAATATCCATAACAGGCTGTCATAAGAATAGCAAATTTGCAATAACCATCCAGACTCCATTTTTAACAGTACTAAATACACGGTAATAAGATCAAATGTTTCACCTCTTTTGTCCTCAGTCCAGTATGATTTGCCTGCAGGTAACGATAGGAAGAAATTACAGTTAATTGTCATTGATGAAGAAATTGATAAAATCTTGAAGATTTCAGAAGAAGAAAAGCATTTCCAAATTGACCTAACAGAATTCAATAAAGAGTTCAAATATTACAAAGCAATAACCTCGCCAATTATATCAAAGGCTCCCTCATCACAGACCATGTTCTATACCATCAGAATCTGAAAACACATTTCAGAATCTTACATCAACGATTCGAGTTTGAGCTAATATAACCAGGAAGCAGAGATTTTGGAAGATTCAAATCAGAAAAGGAAAGAAGTAAAAGAACGATCGATCCATTTATTAGAAAGGAAGACAAGAAGGAATATCATTCCCCAGGTAGAGGGGGCATGTTAATAAAAAATTACACACCAAGAAGCCAAATTAGAAAGGGGGCATGTTAATCCAAAATTAACTTTTTTTCTCCCTTTTCTTTAGGTCCATAAGGTTTCCTTGTCCTTTCTTACACAATTTCCACAATCTTATGCTTAAAAATCAATCCATGTCGTCGTACCCTTCACAATCAAACAACCTGACGATTGATGGCAGTAATTTTCTAATGCACTGAACCTCAAAAAATTATCAACTAATAACCATATTCAATGAAACGCATCAGATCTCGATATCCATGACTAGTTACGGGAATATTGTGGTACATTTCTTAGCAGGGGAGGGCAAAGAACAACAACAACATCATCATCATCATCGTCCGGCCAATCATACCTTGAAGAGGTAATGATCGATGTTAAGTTGCACGTCCTTGAAGGCCTCGCGGACCTTCCTACGCTCGCGCGCCTGGTCCAGCTTCGTCTCCGACACCATCCTCGCGAGATCCTCGTCCACTCCCTCCCACCTCATCGTTCCTCTTCCTCCTCCTCAACCTCGGTCGATGGCGGAGACAAATGAATCGAAGAGGCCAACGTTAATGCAATACAATGGACAGATGCAACCAAGACGAAAAGTTGAGAGAGACCAAATAGATGACGAGAGGAGGAATCAGTTACCCCTCGTAACGAATTCGAGAAAGGAAACTGGAGTCCCGATTCGTGCCCCCAAAACGACCCCAGCAACTTTAACCTTATGTGACAGAGTTAGACTGGGGCCCACCGAGGGTCTCCGCACTCCCTGCGTGAGTGGAGGAAAATTTGGTGAGCAATCGGTGCCCCCCCATAACGAATTCGAGGAAAGGAAACTGGAATTCCCGATTTCGTGCCCCCAAAATGATCCCACAAAAGTAACCCTTACGTGACAGAGGCAGACTGGGGCCCACCGCACACAAGTAAATATGTGGTGTGATCCTCACATCACTACTCTAAGGTTATATTAGATGCCAACATGTCAGGTACGATCTCGTCTTATTTAAACATATTATGATTTAATCTTAATCTTATCTTAATCTTCTAAAGTAGAGTATCGGTTGGTCATATAGTTATTGATGTACGACCATATTTTTTCCCATCATACCAACATGTCAGGTACGATCTCGTCTTTCACACGCCTAACGTGTGGGTTCATGTACCACACCATGAGAGATCATGTCACCTTATTAAACCAACCCAAAGAGCGTTTTGTCCTTTTGGCCTTAAAACCTATAAAACGTACGTCAGACCTCAGATGCCATCCGCTCAAGTCCAAGATGAGGACCAGCAACGATGGAGTCAGCGCTCTCTGTCGTCAAGTGGTCTTCAGCATCACAACAAAGGAGTCTACGTTGTATGAGTCGCTTGACGTGACTATAGATGATGGATAAGGAAAGGTCTCGTGCTTTTTCCGTTTCATACGACGTACAGGAGATGTGGAGGGTGACGATTGGTTTGGTCCATACGCTAACTTTATGCACCAACACGAACAGGAAGCAGGCAGAGTAGGTGATACACACACGACATGTGATGCCACGTGGCGATGTTAAACAATGTGAGGCCCCCACCTGTCTTCTAAAACGGGACGCGTGTTTCCTTCCTTGGCCGAGACAGATGTTCTGCCACCTAAGGACCTGTCCGTTCACGGTAACGGTCGCTGGGCGGAGCTATTGGTTGATAGGGCGATACACATTGATTTTGATAGAAAAAAAAAGTCGACAAATGATCGAAAAATAAAAAATTATTTTTAGAATCTTGTATCCTAATTTATCAGTGTATAAATTATTTCTAAATAAAAATAAATATATCTAACCATAAATGAATAAAAATTCTAACTTATTTGAAGGAAAATTTGAATTTATATTTTCAATACGATCAAATTTTAACTGTACCCGACCCACGATCGTACGTATATTGTACCGATCGATGCCCACCAAGTCATATTTCACCATACTGCTTGAAACAGATTAATCTTCATACCGATTGTTGGGACCATTATGTATCATCCATTTTATAGTGTTTCGGATGGTACAGTATATATCATATGTATTAATCGATACATATGGTACATCAAACCAACCATTTCGTACTATTTTCGGATGGTACGTTGGTGCCATACATGAAACCTTTTTTTTTTTCCTGTGAGGCAAAGTAGTAACCTCAAAAAAGCTCGTCTAACATAAACATACCTTACAATGACAATATTAACTTCCAATACTGACAGGGTCTTCTCTGAAGATTTATCGGATGATATCTTTTATTGTACATACAGTCGTAGATACACATTACATTGATAAAGTAATCAGAGAATAGACTTCTCTTGATCCTTTTAAGCTTACCTTGCTTGCTAAAGTTCAACCAGCAAATAACAGTCTGCCTAATTGCACTGGCTGAAATTGCCAGATTGGTGAGGCAGTTTGACCTTCACAAGCTCAGCAGCAGTGCGTGCAGCAGCAGATGCACGATCCGCCGAAGCAATAGCAGCTCGTGCTTTCTCCAAGACATCAGATGAACTTCGACTTGAACATGATCTGTGGTTAACAGATGGTGCTTCGGTTTCACTAGTTGCTGCATCTTCTTTGTCAGCAACAGTTGAAGAAGTTTTGTTCGTGAGCAAGGAAGGGCTATTAATCGAAGGGGCAGGAGATTGTGGCAGTTGATCTGGCTTCTCTTTATCAGATGAAACAAATACTCCATCCCTGGGTGAAGGATTAGTGGAGCTCTCAATTACAGGTGCCTGCAACTCCATATGATTCAACCCATCCTACATTTGCAGATGATATGTTAATAACCAGAGGAGATGGTTACAAGAAGAGAGTAAAATAGGATAAAAGCATAACATTGATAGTCACGTATATATGAGACACTGCAGCATATGGCCTGTTTTATGCTACAATTTAAGTGCTTTGACAAACATATTACTAATTGAAATTAGTATACAATACACTGCAAACTGAAATTGAATGCTGCTGTAATAACATTAAGAAAATAGTTCAAAAGGAAAAAAAGGGCTGCTAGCTTATGGTATGAAAGATTTAAATGAGGTTCTCATTGTCACGAACGATCGTCGCGCACTCGCAACAACTTCGTTCAACGAACCGTTCGTCGCTTTTGCATGCATGAACAGAGACATGGCAGCTTGTTTTGTCTTGGTTTTGTATGTTTTGCTTGTAAAAATATATGTTCGAACAGGTTGCAGCGTTGTAGTGCGATCGCTCACCGTGCCGGGCCAAAAAGCCCCAAAATGGCTCCATTTTCGTGTGTCGTGGGCTGTTTTCTGCAGCCCGTTGCAGCGCCCAAAACGTCAGCCATCTCAGCACCCTGGAACCCCCGGGTGGCACAAGGCTGGATGGGGCTTCGGTATATTGTTGGGCATTGAAAAATCTTCACAAGTTCGCACATTGACTTGACGGGAACTTACCTTCGCGCTCGGCACCCGATGAGCAGTTGTTTGTGGACTTGCAACTGTTCGTTCTACCTTCTAAAGTCTTTGTTTTCCTCCTTCCTCTCTTTTCTCTTGTGCACATAAGGTGCTTGCTGAATTGCTTGTAAAGCTTCCCTCTTTGCGAGACGTTGGGACTTGTCCATCGCTCATTTTCAATCTAATCAACTTTCTGTTTTACAGGTCCTTCGGGACCTATACGAGATTGCAATTAGGCTGAACCTTTGCGAACGCATATGTCGCAAGGACGCCTCAAGACTTAGGCAATCCCAGCTAAGTCCGAGAAGTTGGTGCAAGGGTACATCGCGACTTAGGCAACTCAAGCTACGTTCGCGTCTTGGCCGCAAGGGTGCCTCACGACTGAGGCAATTCCAGCTAAGTCCGTGACATTGTGGTAACAGAGCGGGCAAGCAATTCGAGCAAGCAGCGAAGGAACTTCACAATTTCGCCATGGCAAAGCATCGTGACGAATCAAGCAAGGCGGGGCAAGCCGGACCTTTGCCCCAAGCAGCCATAGGTGGGCTACAAGTGCAAACTCGCTCTCATGTCGTTGGAGCCGCTTTGGAGGATCGTGGCAGTGAACATGATGAGTGAGAAATTAGCTATTCTCCACGAGTGGAGGAGGCGTAATCTGGAGCGCCAACCGGGAAGAAGAGCCATAAGGAGAGACTCACAGTGGCGAAAACCTGCTTGGATGTTCTTGAAGCGAGCTTAGAGGAACTCTACCAAGGCCAACGAAGGTTTCTTGGGGTAGAGAGCTCGCAAGAAGTTGAATCCCAAATAGACAAGGTCGAGGCCCTAGTCGATCGACTATCGGACGACACTAAAGACTCCGTGCAACATTTGCAGGAAGTCGTGGCAGAACTCACTTCCAGGGTAACCATGCTTATAAGAGCACTGAATGCGGGAGGAAGCAACACCCGCGTTGCGCCGCCACAAAACTTGACGGCACCCGAGCCGCATTGTTATGGAGGTGCCCGAGATGCTAAAGAGCTCGAGAATTTCTTGTTCGACATGGAACAATACTTTCGAGCTACGAGGCCTGATTCTAAAGAAACCAAAGTTTCGATAGCAACCATGTATTTGAATAGGGTTGCAAAACTTTGGTGGCGAACCCATTGAAAGGAGATCCAACAAGGTCGATGCCGGGTGGACACATGGGAGGACTTAAAACGAGAGTTAAGAACTCAATTTCTACCCGAGAACATAGAGTTTGTCGCAAGGAGGAAGTTAAGACAACTCCGCCAAAGTACTTCCATCCGAGACTACGTGAAGCAATTTTTTGTGCTAATGTTGGACATACAGGACATGTCCGAGAAGGATAAGCTATTCAGCTTTCTCGATGGTTTGAAGCCACGGGCTCAACAAGAACTGCATCGAAGGAATGTCACTGATGTGATCGGGACAATTGTTGTTGCAGAAAGGCTCACCGACTTTGTTTCCTTTGAGAACTCGGGAAAAAGGAAACCAACTTTAGGAAATCGCCCTCCAAAATATTCTCGAGGGAAGGAGCCTTGAGGCGAACAAAGAAAGAAGAGTTCCCACAAAGGGCCAAGCTCAAAAGATAAGGCCCCGAAACCTGACGGATGCTTCTTGTGCGGAGGGTCGCACATGGTGAGAGAGTGCCCACAGAAATATGCGCTCAATGCTTTAACAGCTTCCATCCATCCCCCCCAAATCAGACAAGGGTAAGGTTGTTGCTCTTAGTTCAAGTAGTTCAGAATCCAGCAGCGACGATGAGGAGTCGCAAGGACCCCGAATGGGAGCAATGCATTTGTTGAACACTATGCGGGGTCAAGTGGAGGAGAACATGATGACAAGGCCACAAAAAACAGGAAGTAACGAGCTGATGTACGTAGACATTAAGCTTAATGGCCAAACGACCCGTGCAATGGTGGACACGAGCGCTACCCATAATTTTATTGCCAATCGAGAAGCAAAACGACTTGGGCTGATCTTGGAGAAGAACCAAGTCGAATGAAGGCGGTGAACTTGGAGGCCAAGCAAATCTCCGGGTTAGCAAAGGGGGTTCCCGTCAAGATCGGAACATAGAGCGGGAGCACAAACATGATGGCGATGCCACTGGACGACTTCCAAGTGATTCTTGGAATGAAATTCATGTACATGACGAAGTTGGTGCCAATGTTGTTCCTAAACTCCCTATGTATGATGGGAGGTGACGACCCTTGTGTGGTTCCCATCTCTCAGAGAGGAACCAGGGAACCCCAATAGATATCGGCATTACAACTAAAGAAAGGGATACGAAAAAGTGAATTAACATTCGTGGCTGTTATGAAGCTAGAGCCACTCGACAAGAAGGTCATTCATGAACCTGTTGTGGTGGCGAACGTCCTGAAGGAGTTCGCAGATGTTATGTCACCCGAGTTGCCGAAGACTCTGCAGCCACGCAGAGGCGTGGATCATCACATCGAGCTGGGGCCAGGAGTAAAGCCTCCAGTGAGACCACCCAACCGCATGCCCTCTCCAGAGTTAGTAAAGCTCAGAAAGCAATTAGGTGAACTATTAAGCAGTGGTCTCATCCGCAGTTCTAAGGCACCCTTCGGAGCTTCAGTTCTCTTCCAAAAGAAACAAGATGGGAGCCTCCGACTATGTGTCAATTATCGAGCCCTCAACAAAGTGATGATGAAGAACAAGTATCCCATCCCACTCATCGTGGACTTGTTCGACCAATTGGGCAAAGCCAAGTATTTCTCTAAACTTGACCTCCAGTCGGGGTACTGACAGGTGCGCATTGCTGAAGGCGACAAAGCGAAGACTACCTGCGTGACCAGGTATAGAGCGTTTGAGTTCTTGGTGATGCCTTTCGGCTTAACCAACGTTTCAGCCACGTTCTGCACTCTTATGAACCAACTATTCAAAGAGTATTTGGATAAGTTCGTGGTCGTCTACTTGGACAATATCGACGTCTACAGCCAAACGCTCGAGGAGCATGTCGAGCACCTTCGAACGATTTCCAAGGTTCTCAGGGAGAACACTTTGTTCGTGAAAAGGGAGAAGTGTTGCTTTGCTCAAATAGAGATCTTATTTTTGGGGCATCGAATCGGTGATGGCTCCATTCGGACGGACAAATCAAAGGTGCAAGCTGTTACAGAATGGCGAACTCCAAAGAAGGTACCAGAGCTGAGATCCTTCCTTGGTTTCGTCAACTACTATCGACGCTTCATAGTAGGGTACTCGAAGCGTGCAACTCCACTGACGAAGTTGTTTAAGGAGCAGCCTTGGAGGTGGCTTGATAAATGTGAAGCTGCGTTCCAAGATCTGAAGGTTGTTGTGTTGAAAGAACCGGTGCTGAAATTGCCGGACTATGGGGAGCCCTTCGAAGTCCATACAGATGCTTCAGACTTCGCTATTGGGGGAGTACTCATGCAGGAGGGTCATCCGGTGGCTTACGAGAGCCGCAAGCTCAACGAGACCGAGCGACGGTATCTGGTGCACAAGAAAGAGATGACAGCGATGGTCCACTGTCTACGAGTTTGGCGACACTACCTTCTTGGATCGCGATTTATGCTAAGGACAGACAACATCGCTTTGAGCTATTTCCAAACTCAGAAGAAACTCTCCCCAAAACAAGCATGATGACAGGACTTCCTAACTGAGTTTGATATGGCAATGGAGTACAAGCCCGGAAACGCAAATGTCGTGACCAATGTATTGAGTCGAAAAGTGGAGCGTGTGAATGTCGTACAATTGGAGGGCAAAGGCCAAGCAAGTCAGTTGTACTCCAACTTCCTTTCCAAGATCAGGGATGGACTGTACAATGATCCCCAGGCAATAATCCTGATGCAACTCATCAAAGAAGGCAAGACACGACAATTTTGGATTCAAGAGGGACTCGTTTACATAAAAGGGAATAGGGTTTATATCCCTCGAATGGACAAATTGAGGCGTGAGCTCTTAAAAGTGTGTCACGATTCCCTTTGGGTTGGACATCCATGCATTCACAAAACCTTGGCTCTCGTGGAGAGGGCCTTCTACTGGCCAAATATAGGTGTACTGATGTGGAGGAATATGTTCGAACGTGTCTCACTTGCCAACAAGACAAGGTGGAGCAGCGGAAGCCGATGGGACTTTTGGAATCGTTGCCCGTACCAGAAAGGTCGTAGGAGAGCATTTCCTTGAATTTCATATCAAGCTTGCTGATGGTAGGGGGACTCGGATCGATACTCGTGGTGGTCAATCGATTTTCAAAGTATGCAACTTTCATTGCTACACCCCTACACTGTTCAGCAGAAGAGGAGGCCAAGTTGATGATGAAGAATGTGGTGAAGTATTGGGGAGTCCCGCACAATATTATCAGTGATCGAGACGCTCAGTTCCTGGGACGATTCTAGACCGAGCTATTCAAATTGTTGGAGTCTAAGCTATACTTCTCCATAAGCCTCCACCCCAGATGGATGGCCAAACCGAAAGGATAAACTTGCTCCTGGAGCAATATCTTCGGCACTACGTGAGTGCCAACTAACGAGATTGGGTGAAGCTGTCAGACGTAGCCCAATTCTCCTACAATTTGCAACGGAGCTCTGCGTCCAACAAGAGCCCCTTCGAGATCATTACAGGACAACAACCGTCGACTCCTCGTACCTTAACTATCGGATATACTGAGAGTAGTCCGTCAGCATGTCACTTTGCAAAAGAATGACACCGAAATGCAGATATTGCACTGGCTTATTCGGAGAAGGCGGCCAAAAAGATGAAGTGGGCTGACTTGGGAAGGCGACCGCGGGAGTTCAAAGTCGACGATTTGGTGTTTGGTGAAGCTCCAACCAGCATCACTCTAATTCTTTAGGAACAAAGTACATAAAGGATTGGTGCGCAAATATGAAGGGTCTTTCCCAATTATCAGTAGGGTGGGCAACGTCTCCTACAGGTTACAGTTGCTGGTGTGGCTCAAAATTCACAATGTTTTTCACGCCAACAACTTGAAAGCCTATTACTCAGATCCACAAGATGCTTCTCGAAGTGTTCCAACTTGGCTACCCCCCACCGGAGCCTCCTACGAAAAGCGAGTTGAAATCATTTTGGCGGAAAGCAAGATAAAGCTACCCAATAAAGCTTAGCAGACCGAGTATTTGGTGAAGTGACGAAAGCTTCCCCAAACTGAAGCCAGTTGGGAGCCCGAAGACGCCCTATGACATAAAGAAGCAATCATCAATAACTATCAACAAGCGTTGACGAGGGCGTCGACAGTTTAAGTGAGGGAGAATGTCACGAACGATCGTCGCACACTAGCAACAACTTCGTTCAATGAACCGTTTGTCGCTTTTGCATGCTTGAACAGAGCCATGACAGCCTGTTTTGCCTTGGTTTTGTGTGTTTTGCTTGTAAAAAAACATGTTCGAACAAGTTGCAGCGCTGCAGTGCAACCGCTCACCGCACCAGGCCAAAAAGCCCCAAAATGGCTCTGTTTTCACGTGTCGCGGGTTGTTTTCTGCAGCCCATTGCAGTGCGCAAAACGTCAGCCATCTCAGCACCCTAGAACCCCCCGGGTGGCACAGGGCTGGATAGGGCTTTGGTATATTGTCGAGCGTTAAAAAATCTTCACAAGTTCGTACGTTGACTTGACGGGAACTTGCCTTCGCGCCCGACACCCGGTGAGCAGTTGTTTGTGGACTTACAACTGTTCGTTCTATCTTTTAAAGTCCTTGTTTTCCTCCTTCCTCTCTTTTCTCATGTATACACAAGGTGCTTGCTGAATTGCTTGTAAAGCTTCCCTCTTTACGACAGTGATTGAAAGAGGTGCTCGGGCGCTCGCCTAGGCGCTCGGGCGAGGCGAGGCCCAAGCGCCTCGCTAATGTCCCAGGCAACGCGCTTCAAACAGGCGCTCGCCCGAGCCCAGGCACTAGGTGCTTCGGGCGAGCGCCTGGGTAAACCAAGTGACCGAACCAGGATTTTAGGTCTGGTTCGATCCTGGTTCGGTTGTTAGTTGGTTCAATCGAACCAACTAAACCGATATAACCCTTACCCAACCCTAACCCGTTGCCGCTGCCGCTCCCGATCTCGCTACTCGTCGCTCCTGCTCCTGCTCCCGCTGTCGTTGCTCGCACCTCCCGCGAGCCCTCCCGCGAGCCTCCCGCTGCTCGCGACTCTCGCGAGCCCTCCCGCTCCCTTTCCCTTTCCCGCTACCGCTGCCGCTGCCGCCGTCGCTCGTCGCTACTACCACTCGCCGCTGCTTCCTCGTTTCTCCGTCAGGCTCAGTATACA
Organism: Musa schizocarpa; assembly: GCA_900464855.2. Classification (NCBI taxonomy): domain Eukaryota; kingdom Viridiplantae; phylum Streptophyta; class Magnoliopsida; order Zingiberales; family Musaceae; genus Musa; species Musa schizocarpa. The sequence continues at coordinate 44,802,600 of LS990923.1, read as the reverse complement.
GTATACTCTTAATATTAAGTTTATTTGAATTTTGAAATGATTAATTTTCAATACTGTTAATAGATTAATAATATATTATTTTGATTTTAATGTTGTTAATTTTTATTTTGATGTAAAATTTTATTGTTTTGAATTTTAAAACTTTTTGTTAATATGACATTGTGATTTTATATCTTAGATTTTCTTAATTTAATAGAATATTTTTATTTAAAATTTTAAATAATTATATTTATTAATTATATTTTATATTTTTATATTTTAGCGCCTCGCTTCGCTCGAGCGAGCGCCTAGCGCCTCAGGCGTTTTTAGACCTTGGCGCCTAGCGCTTTATAAATCACTGCTTTGCGAGACGTCGGGACTTGTCCATCGCTAGTTTTCAATCTAATCAACTTTCTGTTTTACAAGTCCTCCGGAACCTATACAAGGTTGCAACTAGGCTGAACCTTTGCGGATGCATATGTCGCAAGGACGCCTCAAGACTTAGGCAATCCCAGCTAAGTCCAAGAAGTTGGAGCAAGGGTGCGTCGCGACTTAGGCAACTCAAGCTAAGTTCGCGTCTCGACCGCAAGGGTGCCTCACGACTTAGGCAATTCCAGCTAAGTCCGTGACATTGACAAATTATTCTCAAGTGACCTTAGCTAATAGCTTGACTATCTTAAACATTACATCTTTGATATGCACTATCCAAAAGAGTACAGAATTGTGAATTGACGAATAAATAAAATAGACAATTATAATGTGGTGTATAAATCTATAGAAACTCTCCATTTTCAAAGATTTTGTAAGAGAATGGATTCAAAACATATCACTTATTAATAAAGTAAAATCTTTTTCTTTTCTTTTCTAGTTGTGCAAGTTGTCCAACAGTTTTTTCCCTAATTTGAGCCTGTGTCCTCCATTCTTCTTAGCCACAGCTCACAGGAGCTTGGATTCAGAGCTTTAATGTCACCCTCACTGCCACCATCACCATCACTGCTGTTGTTGTGTTTGATTACTAGAAAAGATGGGAGATCATTTCACCTTCACTTGCAAACATGTCCTCTACATATACTGATGTTTTGGTACAACAGACCAAAACAAGGGCTGATGTGAACCAGGATCTGGTAATTTCCAAATAAAAAACAGTTTGGCAGCCTAGTCAGGGTTGGCAGAGTTCCAAGTTTTAGAAGCAGCAATCACAACTTCAAAAAGCACCTTGATCCACAATACATAGATGATTTATGCAGATAATAAATAAAACATCAAAAACAACTAGTGTAAAGGCTTTACCAGCAAGTCTTCATGTTTTTTATTTAATTCTGATTCAGTGTCTGATGAGTCCCACTCTAGATTGTGCTCTTGTGCAATTGCTTTTAAAACCTTTACCTTTAACTCTGCAGGTGGAGCTGTCACTGTAAGCTTCTCAATAATCTGTAGAAGTTACTGCAGAAGGTCAATTATTAAGTCAGCAACAAGCACCAGATAAAATGTGTTTCTTACCATGCGATTGACATTGCTTTCTGGCCGCAACTCAGATGCTGCTACAGCAAACTCCTTACCATATTTTGTAGAAAATAAGTTTTGGATATGGAGCAACTCTGGCAAATCAGAACATCTTGGAGAAGCAAAGATGATACTGGCAACAGCCTCCTGCAATTCTACTGGGCAAGCCCTATTAAATGGATATAACAACTATACATTAAATGCCAAACAATTCTGACCCTGATATTACAAGTACAGCAACAACATTAAGTACAGGAATCTTCAACTTAGTAAAGGACTTCGGATAAGTATAAATTTAGATTGCAAGCATAACTTATTGTTGAATATAAACTTCAAGGTGAAATTGAATGAATAAAGAGAATACAGATCCTTGTATCCTCTTCTATAGCTTATGTTCCATGGAGGTGTTATTATTTGTACTACCAACTGTAACAGTACGGATTAGAGGTTTCAGATAGTATGACTCCATTTGGCTGAGGCTAGTAATCCAACAAATAGATATCCAACACATGGCTTTGCAAAAGTCATGATCCTTTATACCTTGAAAGAGTTAGTCTGTGTCTTTCACCATTAAGGTGGTTGTACCAGGGGCCAGCGACATCTAATGTCAGGTATTCATCATTGAACACTTAGCAGATCTCATCAGTTCGTTCAATGGCTCACAATTGAGGCAACAGCTGGCAGTGGCAAGGCAATTTCTGACATGTCATGCCATGACTGCTGCTCGGAGGGTCCAACCAGGACTTTTTGTCTTTTTGATGTTCCTTGCCAAGCTACCCTAAAAGTGAACCCTTCTATCTTTCGTTAAACTTATGTACCTTACAATTAACTTCTATATATATGTAGCTTAGATTTTGAAAACACAATAACTTCTCTGCAATCTCTTCTACGAAATTGAATGAACTCATCCTAGGACCATGATAGATCACACTGAAAATTTGCAGTAAAAGAATGACAGCAAGAATGATTTGTGTATAAAGTCAAAGAAAGACTGATCTCTCTAAATAAGAACTGAGTAATAAAACATATTGTTTTCACAAATTGTTCCTTTATTGCCATCCAAGCTTATGTGCTTCTAAATTCAAGCAGCTGCTTCCATTTACCTAACTCTATTGCTACTTAAGCCCTCAACTGATGCTAAATCATGAACAATTTTAATATTTCACTGGATGTGTAGAAAAGACTCACTTAAACCTTATGTTTGTTATCAAATTCTTTTTTTATTATGTTTGTTATCTAATCTTGAAGTCAGAAGATTTAGTAAGTAAATACTATAGCAGATAGAATTGTTTTATATTATTTCAATCTGATGCTATACAAGCACATAACATCAGCTCAAAATCAGTAGTCTTAGGCTATAAACCTTCAATATGTTTAATTTCAATCATTGAAGTCCTGGACTGAACTGAAGCAGTTTGAATGTAAGGACAGTGATGATAGTCAGAAGATAAAAAGAAAAAGAGAGAAAGTGAGACATGTTTAATTTCTAGTTTCTATTTCTCTTTTTCTAATTTCTACTTAGGGAGTTAAATTTTGTTTGTCATTGTTCATTGGGAATGCAGTGTCGTCAGCTGCTGTCTGAAAATAGAAAAAAAAAGCCATTCCTCTTGCTTCATCTCTTAATATACTGTAATGAATTTCTGATTTTGCAATTCCATTTCTCTAGCATACAACATCATCAAACATTTACATGCCTCAACAAGGAAAGGAGGACCAATCATGTGTTCACCAGCTTTATTAATCAAAGAAACTTGAGTTCCTTGCTCTTTCTTCCTTTCTGTTCTGTTCCTTCATTTTATATTTTTTGTTCAATGGCACAACTGCATCAAAAGTGTCATTGCCTAATCAGTGAATGGCACCTACTGTGCCAGCCACAACAGATATATTGTGAGAAGGTTTTCCTTGGTGCAGACAACAACCCATTTTCCTAACATTCCATAATAGCATGGAGTGCACACCATATCAAACCATTAGAATCAAATTATAAACACACTGGATTCACTTAACCTATCAGTGGATGTTTCTTTTGTAAAATATACTGTTATATTCAAAATTCCATTCTGGTACTCCAAGGCTGTGGAGACTCCCTATATGTGGTGGATGTGGAAGAGAGATCATACATAAAGGAGATGTTCTATATGGTTGTGTTTCACCGGACAATAAGGTAACGGACATCAACCAATGTAAATAACATTTTCAGCTTCATGTTCAGCTGTATTATATTTAAAAACCATCATATGAGCAAAATCAACCAACCCAAGGTGTCTGTAGATGGATTATTGATTAGAAACGAGGTGACTGCCAGTTTAATTTATCCTATCTTCCCCTTCATTATTTGGCATCCTACTTGGGGATGAACAATACTACTTCAAAACAAGCATAATGCAACATTCAGCAACAGTGATAAATGAACTTTCTGCTAAGAGAAGAAAGATTATGACACTAAGCCTTTTTCTTCTTCTCTATGTATCCCTAGTTCAATAAATAATCATGAAACCATAAAAGCAAGCAAGGTTATAAGAATAGTTTGTCCAAAAAAGTAAGAAAATAATAGAAAGGTATAAATGAAATAACATAAAATAACAAACCTCTGGGTTTCGAGAATCAGAACACGTGCAAGAACAAATTCACAGAATAGTTCTATAATCTCATAGGCAGCCAGGATATTTTGTTCACGGATGATATTCTCCACCTAAGGATTAACCATAACTAACCATAACTGACAGAACAAAGATAGCTAATTAAGTAGAGAGTCAACAATGTAGTTTAGTTAATGTCAATTATACACTTACTCTAATTCGAGCAATGGCTTCCTGACCAGTCTGAATATACTGAGATATTTCCTTGCGCATATGTTTGAGCTGCAACTCTCTCTTATTTCGAAGTAATTTAATTCGTGATATAGCCAGATTCAAGCAGGTCTTGCTGCACATATTCGGACATAGCCATGACAACAAGTTCAGTAAATGTCCCTCCTTTAGAACACATCATATCCATTTGCAAACAAAACCAACAAAAAGCACCAAAAGAAGATAGAAGTTTAATTAAAAGTGAACCAAATAATTCTGCAACCAACAAAAGCTCCCAATGAACAGAGCCAGTATCATTACAAGTGAACCAAATAATTTTGCTACAAACCTATAGATCTAGGAGACAAATGATTACGTATGGGGTGCTGACCGATCCCAAAAACTGTATGTCAGATCACATTTCTAGATTGTGACAGATTTATTAGTCACAAAACGATTTAGTGACGGTTCAGGGTTAATATTAACTTGACTCTATGAAGGCAACCTGAGTATGCAGAATCAAAGAACTCTACATTCTACATTGTTTAATAGAAGGCATTTCTTCAACTTATGGCATTCGAGATTGACTTCTCAAGTTTTTTCAATTTCTGAACTGTTTTTGTGATATGATTAGGGTCCATATTGTTAGAATTAGTTTCGGCCTAGTTCTAGTCCAAGTCTATATGCTATATTGGTAGATGTACAGTATAATTCCTGGTGGTACAGTCTTAGTTTAATATGTTTTGCAAAAATGGAGAAAAGGTTTCCATGGCTATTAGGAGTCAGTACTAAGTCTGTGAGGTGGAAGTAACTTTATTCTGCTTAGTCATGTTCCCTACATAGTCTTTTAGCACCAATGCTGAATTCTTTCTTCTAATTCTATTCACAATAAGGCAATAAGTGAAGCCTCACAAACATTGGGGAATTTATTCTGAGGAGTATTCATGTTCCCCACTGGCCAACCTGCCTTACAATTGGACGCAGTAAGTGAACTACAAGCCATTACCGCATGGGTCCCATTTGACCCACCAGGATGGACCCATCCCTGCCATTCCCATATTCTTGTGGTTCAGATTCATCAAGTTAGAGCTAAAGTAATCCCAAGTTGTTTAATTATTTTCTTTTTATCCCACTAAGCAAAAGGATTAATTAGATGCGTCTCTATCTTCAAAATTGGAATTTAAATACATTGTACTCTTTTCATCCTCAATTATAAGATTTGATTGAAGGCATTGGATAGCTTAATTGAAAAAGACTTTGACAGATTATTATAAATCTATTTGTGCTTGAATCCTTTCTTCATCGCAAATCAAAATTTTTATTAGGAATATCCGCAAAACATGTAACAGAAATTTACATTAATAATCTTCATAAATTACTCACATAGGATAAGGAGAATATTGACTTCAGACATTGTATTTACTTATTGATTAATTTTGATCAAGGACTGTGCAAAACCTTTCATCGACGTAATTGGGGACGGTGGAATTGAGTCCATTAATTTTATTGCATGATGTAATTGCTTGCTTCAACTTGTCTAAGGCATGTTTTCAGCCACTATGGCAACATCTCCTCCTTCACAGTGTCGTGCCCCCACTCACCATGAGTCCACTGCTGCCTCACTCCGTGTAAAAGATGGCTGAAAGCTCAAGATCACAACCCCACCAAAAGATGAGGGTTCCTCCACCTTCCTCTCTACCAATGATGTAACCTGCTTTTTATTTTTATCTCAGTAAGAAGAAACCATCACCACATGCCCACTTGGTTGTGATTGATTCTCTACAACCCGGAGAAGAACAGAGACCCTAGCTGAAGAAACTATCTATCTTGCAGTAGTCTGGCCCCCCTGTTCTACTCTGTTCTTGGTTGTTCTGCAATCCAATGGGCAGTAGGAGAAGGGAAGAAAAACCAGCATAAATCTGAAAACAGAGGGCTGGCAGATTGTGGGTGGGAACTATCTGCAACTGCAAGCTTTGTGCTGAAGCTGCTGCCAACTTAGTGGATGCATTTAGGGGACAGAGGGGAGATGTCGCAGTGTGGATACCTCATCTTAAATGATGATTGGTAATCTTATTTAATATATTTTATTAGACGAATTCTGGAAAAAGGTATTCTTTTTGCTTGGGAAGTGTTTTTTTATGTTTAGAATTTTCTAAAAAAATTTCCTAATGCTTAAAATATCCTTTTTCCTCTTTTTTCTTTCCTTATTCTATGGACCTGTTCAGACTGTATTATAGTATTTTCAATAATATTAAGAAAACACTATAATGTAATATAATATAATACTTGTGAATAAATTTTATAAATACTGTGATTCAATGTTTACAATGTATTTATATTATGTTATAGTAATTTCAATTTTCAACAATACCAGAAGTACAAAAACATTATGACACTATAGTGTTTTCTTACTATTATTGAAAATACTGTAGTATGATGTAAAAATATTATAATTAGACCAATTCACCATATGAATCGGTTCATAGAAAAAGAAAAAGGGGTAGATGTCTATGGTATTCCGGATATCAGGCAAAAAAAAAATTCGATGTTGTTAGGGAATTATGAAAATAGGAGTACTTTCTAAAAAAATCTAAAAAGAATTTTTTTTAAAAGTACACAGCCAACAATATGAAAATAGGAATGATATAGCCAGATTCAAACAGGTCTTGCTGCACATAGTCAGACATAGCCATGACAACAAGTTCAGTAAATGTTCCTCCTATAGAACACATAATATCCATTTACAAACATAGCCAACAAAAAGCACCCAAAGAAGATAGAAAGTTTAATTATAAGTGAACCAAATAATTATGCAACCAACAAAAGCTGCCAACGAACAGAGCAAGTGTCATCACAAGTGAACCAAATAATTTTGCTACAAACCTATAGATCTAAGAGACAAATGATTATGTCTGGGATGCTGACCAATCCCAAACACCGCAAGTCAGATCACATTTCTAGATTGGACAAATTTATTAGTCACGAAACAAATTTAGTGATGGTTCAGGGTTAAGATTTGATTTGACACTATGAAGGCAACCTGAGTATGCAGAATCAAAGTACTCTATGCCCTACATTGTTTAATAGAAGGCTTATCTTCAACTTATGGCATTTGAGATTGACTTAATTCTCAACATTTTCAATTTCTGAACTGTTCATGTGATATGATCAAGGTCCATATTGTTAGAATTAGTTTAGGCCTAGTTCTAGTCCAAGTCTATACACTATGTTGGTAGATGTATAATATAATTCCTGGAGGTACAGCCTTAGTTTAATATGTTTTGCAAAAATGGAGAGAAGGTTTCAAGGCTATTAGGAGTCAGTACTAAGTCTGTGAGGTGGAAGTAATTTTATTCTGCTTGGTCATGTTCCCTACGTAGTCTTTTAGCACCAACGTTGCAATTCTTTCTTCTAATTCTAATCACATTAAGGCAATAAGTGAAGCCTCACAAACATCAACATGTTTTTTCTGCAAAAAATTCCTAGAACATGAGATAAGAATGACCCGCAAATGTAATTGCAAGTTCTTCAAACTAGTTCAAAGTATCAGTCATGGGAGTTCCAAGAAGCACAAATTAGGTGCCAAGTTTTCCTAATCAATTGTCGTAAACAAATTGATTAAAACAGAAAATTCCAATCTAATTTGCCACGATCAATAATGCAACCAGATCCAGAACAGCCATCTTTCCCTGGTCATAAGGGAGAGGCTACCAACAAAACCAAGAAAGAAAAAGACTAGAGAAGGGAATAAAGGAATATGAATCTAGGAAAACGAACCATCTCGTCCCGAAGGAGGCTCGATTGAAGATGGAATTCAAGGTGGACATCTCCGCACGAGAAAGACCAACCCATCCAGATCTTCAAACCCCAGAAATCAACCAGATCAGCGGCACACAGTAAAGCATCAATGGCCCTTTCCGCTCCGAACAGATGTCATCAATTCGATGAGTACCGGTGTCTGCCTGCGTTAACGGAGTTACCGAGGTTCGGACGCAATTCTAATTAATTGGTTTCCTTAAGATTCGTGCTACGAGTAATGGACAAAGATCTCGGACTCGGTTTTATGTAGTCGATGAGTCGAACCCGATTGAACGGGTCGGGCTCGGAGTTGTTGATCCAGGTGCATATTAGAACAAAGCTCGTGGTTCATTAGCAACTCAACCCACCGGCCCAAACCGGTCCAAATCATCAATAAATATATGGATCAATTTTATTCAGGTCAACTTGTTCACTTGTATTTTTTTTCTTATTTCAAAGGATAAATAGTGAAGAACGATTTGATATAAAAACCATAGTGATTTGTATTTTTTTTACTGGTTTTTTTCTATGAACCGATTCATATAGAGAATTGGTCTAATTATAATATTTTTATATTATACTACAGTATTTTCAATAATTTTAAGAAAATACTAGAGTGTCATAATGTTTTTGTATTTCTGGTATTGTTGAAATTAATGTAACATAATATAAATACATTATCAATATTGTATTACAGTATTTACAAAATTTATACAAAACTATTATATTATATTATATTATATTATGGTTTTTTAATATTATTAAAAAAATATAATAATACAGTTTAAAAATATTGTAATTGAATTGACTCACCCTGAACAGGTCCATAGAAAAAAAAAAGGAAAGAAAAGAAAGAAAAAGGATATTCCAAATATATATATATATTATTAAAAATCCGAAAATAGAAAAAAGAATATCTTTTTCCAGAATTCGCTTAATAAAATATATTAAATAAGATTACCAATCATGACTTAAGGTGAGGTCTCCAAACTGCGGACATCCCCCCCTCAGTCCCCTAAATGCGTCCACTAAATTGGCAGCAGCTGCAGCACAAAGCTTGCAGTTGCAGGTAGTGCCCACCCACAATCTGCCTGCCCTCTGTTTTCAGATTTATGCTGGTTTAACTTCCCTTCTCCTACTGCCCATTGGATTGCAGAACAAGCAAGAAGCAGAGTAGAACAGGGGGGCGGACTGCTGCAAGATGGATTGTTCTTCAGTTGGGGTCTCTCTTCTTCTCCAGGTTGAATGGAATCAATCACAACCGAGTGGGCAAGCGGTGATGGGTTCTTGTTACTGAGAGAAGAATAAAAAGCAGGTTTCATTATTGGTAGAGAGGAAGATGGGAGGAACCGTCATGTCTCTTTTGGTGGGGTTGTGTTCTTGAGCTTTCATCCATCTTTTACGGGGAGTGAGGCAGCGGTGGACTCACGGTGAGTGGGGGCACGACACCGTGAAGGAGGAGATGTCGCCATTGTGGGTGATAACATGCCTCGGACAAGTTGAAGCACGCAAACGCATCATGCAATAAAATTAATGGACTCAAATTCCACCCTCCATCCCAAATCCGTCGATGAAAGGTTTTGCACAGTCCTTGATCGAAATTAATCAATAATTAATACCATGTCTGGTGTCAATATTCTCCTCATCCTATGTGAGTAATTTATTGAAGATTATTAATGTAAATTAAAGAATTAAAGAACTTGGGATTACTTTAGCTCTAATTCGATGAACCCGAACCACAAGAATATGGGAATGGGTCAAATGGGACCCACGGGGTACCGGAATGTAGTTCACCTACTGCGTCCAATCGTAAGGCAGGTTGGCCAGCTGGTAAGTTGAAGACTCAGAATAAATTCCCCAAGAGAATGCTGTGACCACGACGACCTGCCTCCACGTCCGCCTTCATCCTCCGACGACGACGAAGTGTCATTGATACCTGTGTTCTTTACGTTACTTGATGGCGAGAAGCAGATCGGCCAGGTGCTGCGCTTCGAGTCAGCCACCTGTCTCTCTCTCTCTCTTGTCTCCTTTCTCGTCGTGTCTCGCTCTGCGAGATTCAGGTAATCTATTGAGTGGTCTACAAAGATGGAAATGGCGAGTGGGGCCATTTCCAATGGGCGCGGAGGTAAATAAGAGCAGTATCCTCGTAGGTTCACCTCACTTGCCTCTGCTTTTATTTTAGGGTTGGTGGTAATCTTGGTGTCAGAAACGTGGGAAACCCGCTTTCCTGCTCCTTGGAAACCAGAGGCCAAGATTGGAAAACCAGGAGAAACACGCTTATATACGCCCCTCTCCCTTGGTCCTTCCTCCCTAGTCATGCTGTCTTCTGTCTCTTGCTCACAGTAGTTGGAGGTATAGAATCGAGTAGGATTAGCGTCATGAGGATGAGCTGCAATGGATGCCGCGTGCTGCGCAAGGGGTGCGGCGAGAACTGCAGCATCCGCCCCTGTCTGCAGTGGATCAAGAGCCCCGAGTCGCAGGCCAATGCCACCGTCTTCCTCGCCAAGTTCTATGGCCGCGCAGGCCTTATGAACCTCATCAACGCGGTCCCCGACCACCTCCAACCTGGTCAGTGTTTCCTCCTACTAAGGACGTGCTACCGCTTCCACTGCTCATGAATTCATTTGCGTGCTAACGATCCTTGGATTCTTACTTGCAGCCATATTTCGATCCCTGCTGTACGAGGCTTGCGGCCGGATCGTCAACCCAATCTACGGATCCGTCGGGCTGCTGTGGTCCGGCAGCTGGCAGCTGTGCCAGACAGCAGTGGAGGCGGTGCTCAAGGGCGCCCCCATCGTCCAGATCCCCTCCGAGACGGCGGCCTCCACCCGGGCCCCGCCGCTCCAGGCCTGCGACATCCGCCACGTCTTCAAGAAACCCAGAGCCGCCGCGGAGCTCCACAACGTCAACAGGCCGCGGTCCCTGTTCAAGCGCTCCGGCTCCAAGGCTGCCAGGACGGCGACCACCCGGCCCGAGTTCCCTCGCGCCCGGAGCCACGAGTCGGAGGCCAGCCACCCGACCGAGCCCGCCGCTGCAGTGGTCGAGCGAAACAGAAAAGGCGGTGAGTGCCGGGAGAACGAGTGCATGTCCTTGGCGGACACCGCGGAGGAGGCGTCGCACGTAAGCCAGGGAGAGCCGGACGAGACCGAGGAGGACGAGCTCGGCCTCGAGCTCACGCTCGGGTTCAAACCGGTCTCCTGGTGGTCTCGGCTCGTTCTCTGTGACCGGGATACCAAAGCGTGTACAACCGACCTCAATCTCGCGCCGCCCTCGGCAACATCATGAACCAAATCAAAGCAACGTTGGACATAAATGAAGTGCATATAAGTTCTTTTTAGTATGCTTTGAGGAATTTTGTTTCGCAATAACAGTCTCCCTTTCGTTCTACAATTCATTCTCCTTATCTCTTTGGGTAGTACATTCGGCGTTAGGTCAGAATAGTTTAATGTGTGAGGTCCACGTTGGATGCCATTCTCATGTATGAGTAGTATGTATACTTACGACGATGAGATCATAGTTTCCTCCAGATAAGGATAGTAATTATGATAAGACTCGGCTGACGTCAGATGACGCCTCACGCCTCGATCGACACAACAGTACTTGGTCAAACGAACCAGAACGTTGGTCGAGACGTATTAACTACCTGCTCAGGCTCGGTTCCTCACGTCACACCAACATCAATGTCAAACGCTACCAGTCTACCCCCTGCAAGCGGGCACATCAGGAAACAATAAGCTTCCCTATAAGTACCCTCGCATTCTGAACGGAGAGAGGGAGGAGAAAAAGGAACTTCCTCGTCTGAATCCCCTTTGCCATTTATTAACTTGATCGTTGGAGGGGTCGGGTCGAGCACCCCGACCCGACCTTTGTGCAGGGGCAAAGCTGAAGGTCCCCACAAGGCGTAAAGGCGAGGAGTTCCTGCACGGAGGGCACGACGACACCGTCCCAACCTCAGCGTCGACCGCCTCGGCGAGCTCGAAGGTCGTCTCGTGAAGATCCCCGTCACCCGAACCTGAACCAAGCCGCGTCGGCCCCGAGGCCACGGCTCAAGGTTGTTTACCACAACAGATTGGCGCTAGAGGAAGGGCCCGCCAATGTTGAGGGATCCACAAACCGACACTAACGAGCCCCTAGCCGAGGGGTCATTCTTAGCAGAGGCACCGATCATGCGCCCCTCGCGTGAAGGGTCGCGGGCAGACGACCTCGCCGCGACTTCGGAACGCTACTGGCATCTATTCAACGACCCGAGTCTGCTTCCGTCCGAAGGCGCTCCTAGCGTCCCTTCGCCCGTGTTGACCGAGGCCTTCCAGAACCTTGCACTCCAGGTTTGAACTTTAACAGGAATGGTGCAGACCGTCATTCCGCTTATTTCCCAATCGGCAAACCCGTCGGTAGACCAGACTGCACGTCGACTGGACCCGTCCGCGCCCACACACGTTGCCCCCCTAGTACCCCCTGGCTCGCCCCAGGCCCAGATGTTTCCCTTAGGAGATCAAGCAGTGGAAAACCCTGCCGACCGACCCGAGCAAGAGACGCTATCCTCGGGTTCGACCGACTCCCTCCGAGCCCAACTGCGCCTTATGGGTCAACGACTCGATGAAGTACAGAGGGAGGTTCGTACCTCAAAAGGAGAGCTTGGAGATGATCTGCGTCGGGGGTCACCGTTTGCAGCGGAAATACGGGACCAGCCGGTGCCCGTGAACTTTTGACTCCCCTCCCTAGACGCTTACGATGACACCACCGACTCGGCGGACCATGTGTCCGCCTTAAGGGCTCAAATGGCGCTATACGGAACTTCTGACGCTCTTATGTGCAGGGCGTTTCCTATAACCCTAAGGGGGCCTGCTCGCACGTGGTACAACGGCCTGAGGATCGGGGGAGTCACCTCCTTCGATCAGCTCGCCAGGGAGTTCGAGCTCAACTTCCTAGCTTTGGCTTGACCAAAGCCATTCGTCGCCCTACTCCTCGGGCTAAACCAAAAAGAGGACGAACCCCTCTCCCATTATGTGAATCGGTTTGCCACGGAAATCCGGGGCTTGTTAGAGGCTCACCCCCCCTGTTGATGCAGGTGTTCACGGCGGGTCTCCGCCCCTCTAGGTTCTTCTGGTCCCTCGTGGAACTGCCCCCCACCGCAGTTTCAGAAATGCTTCAGAGAGCCAACCAATATGTTGCAGCTGAAGCATGGATGTCGGGAAGGCGAGAAGAGCATAACAGGCCCTGGGTGGAGCAACCGCAAGGGCAACTACCCGGCCCGCCGAGGCACAGGGTGAGCCGGCCCGACCTGCCCGTGCCAAGGTCACTGCTCCTCGCCTTGGGAACTTCCCGAACGCAAATATTTCTCCAGATAAAGGAGAAAGGGCTGCTCCGGACCCCCAACCCGATGAGGAGCCCACGGGAACTCGCAGACCAGACGCGGTATTGTCGTTTCCACAGACAAAATGAGCACGACACGGAAGAGTGCCGTGAGCTAAAGCGACAGATCGAGGAGCTGATTCGAAGGGGGCACCTCGGCCGCTACCTATGGCGGGATAAAGAAATTTCCCCGTGGCCCGAGGGCCCAATCGAAAGGCAGATTGACGTGATCATGGGCGGCCTGGCGTTTGGGGGAAACAGTATGTCGGGGCGGAAAGCGTACGCCCGCGCTGCCGAAGACTATGGGACTGGGCCCGGTCCCGAGGTCACATTTCCCGCCGAGAGAGCCGAGCAACCCGAACACGATGACACGTTGGTGGTGACCACCAGGATCGCCAACGCCCGGGTAAAAAGGATCATGGTCGACACTGGAAGCTCGATCGACATCCTTTATCTGGAAGCTTTCCAAAAGCTCGAGCTCCTTAGCGATGCCCTGGAGCCCATGAGCTCAGTGCTCACCAGGTTCACCGACGAATCAGTTTCACCTTTGGGCGTGATCACCCTGCCCCTAACCCTCGGAGAAGAACCAAGGACAAAGACGGTAATGGCAACTTTCTTGGTAGTCGACCTCCCTACCGCCTACAATGCAATTCTGGGACGCCCCACCCTCAATAAGTTAAGAGCGGTTATCTCCACCTACCACCAAACCGTGAAGTTCCCGACCCGGGAAGGGGTCGAAGAAGTCGGCAGGAGACCCCGCGAATCAAGACGATGCTACCTAACTGTGGTCTCCCTACACAAGAGGAGGAAGGATGAACCGCCCCTCGAAGACCCCCGAGAAGCAAAAAAGTCGTCCCAGCATCCCGAACCAACCGAGCCTACATTAGATGTGCCCCTACTGGAAGGACGCCCAGATCGAATAGTGAAGATCGGGTCTGAGCTTCCTGATCAGGAGCGAGCCCAGCTCATCAACCTTCTCCAGGAGAATGTGGACCTCTTCACCTAGTCACCAGCTGACATGTCAGGCGTCAGCCCAGAGGTATCTCAACACCGCCTGTGCATCTCTCCCGATGTGCGCCCGGTGAAGAAGCCTCGACAACTAGCCCTAGAATGCCAGCGGGCCATCTGAGAAGAAGTAGGGCGACTTCTGGCGGCAGGCTTCATTGAAGAGGCCAACTACCCCCGTTGGTTATCCAATGTAGTCCTCATAAAAAAACCTAATGGGAGCTGGAGGATGTGCGTTGACTATATCGATCTTAATCGTGCTTGCCCAAAGGATTGCTACCCCCTCCCACGGATCGACCAGTTAGTCGACGCAATGGCCGGCCATGCCCGCCTTTCCTTCATTGATGCCTTCTCCGGCTACAACCAGATCAAGATGGCGCCTGAGGATCAGCAGCACACCGTATTCCTCACCGTCCAAGGAGTATACTTCTACAAGGTTATGTCATTCGGATTGAATAACGCGGGGGCTACGTATCAAAGGACCGTGAACAAAATGTTTACCCACCAGATTGGGAGGAACATAGAGGTCTACGTTGACGATATGATCGTGAAAAGTCGCACGACAACGACTCATTTGTCTGACTTGGCGGAGACTTTCGACACACTACGAAGATACAACATGCGACTC
Organism: Musa schizocarpa; assembly: GCA_900464855.2. Classification (NCBI taxonomy): domain Eukaryota; kingdom Viridiplantae; phylum Streptophyta; class Magnoliopsida; order Zingiberales; family Musaceae; genus Musa; species Musa schizocarpa. Next base: position 44,787,546 of record LS990923.1, on the reverse strand, counting down.
AACCCCGCCAAGTGTGCCTTCGTTGTTAACTCGGGCAGATTTCTCGGGTTTATCATACATAAAAGGGGAATCGATGTGAACCCCGAAAAGGTACGGGCAATCATTGGCATGTAGGCCCCTCAGACAATTAAGGAGTTGCAGCGCCTGAACGGGAGGCTTGCTGCCATGTCAAGGTTCCTATCTCGATCGGGCGACCGGTGCCTTCCCTTCTTCCGGGCTTTGAAGGACCCCGAGGACTTCGAGTGGACGGCGGAGTGCGAGGAGGCTTTCACACACCTAAAGGAGCATCTGGCGTCCCTCCCTCCCCTTGCTTCAGTATCCCCCCGGGAAAAGCTGGGTATTTACTTGGTCACCTCACGTCACGCAATAAGTTCTGTCCTAGTCAAAGAGACTTCTGGAGGGCAGTTACCAGTTTACTACACTAGCCACGTCCTTAATGGGCCCGAGGGGCGATACCCTCCGATCGAGAAACTGGCGCTAGCGCTCGTATTGACTGCCCAGAAGCTACGCCCCTACTTCCAAGCTCATCCAATCGAGGTAATCACCGACCAGCCGCTCCGATAGATTTTGTCTAAATTTGACCTCGCAGGTCGCCTCCTCAAGTGGTCAGTAGAGCTCGATGAGTTCGATGTTCAGTACATCCCTAGGACCGCCGTTAAATCGCAGGTGGTGGTCGACTTCATCTCCGAACTGACTCAGCCCGAGGCCGAAGGGCCGGAAAGCCTGAAGACGGAGTGACTCCTCCGTGTTGATGGATCGTCCGGCCGTAAAGGCGCGGGGGCCGGGTTGGTGCTAGAGGCCCCCGACGGGCACTCGTTCGAGCGCTCCCTTCGCTTCGGATTCAAGGCCACCAACAATGAGGCGGAGTACGAGGCGCTGCTGGCGGGGCTCAGACTAGCCGAAGAAATGCAAGTTGGCAACATACACGTCCATTCCGACTCGTAGTTGATAACCGAGTAACTCTCCGGCGGGTATGAGGCTCGGGACCCAATCATGTCGAAGTACTTGGCGGAGGTAAGAGCCCTCGTCGCCCGCTTTTCCCGCTTCACATTATCCAGGGTGCCAAGACGCCAGAACGATCGTGCGGATACATTGGTAAAACTGACTTCTGGTTCCAAGGGCGAGCCCGATGTGAAGGAACTCCCCGCCCGATCCATTACGGTTGTAGCGGTGGCCACCACTAGCCCACCAACGACATGGGTGCAGGAGATGCTACGATTCAAACGTCATGGGACGTTTCCCGAGGACGAACCCATGGCTAGGCGTCTGCACCGAACCCAGGCCTGGTACTGTGAAATTGGCGGACGGTTATACAGGAGGTCGTATTCACGCCCCCTCCTACGCTGCCTGGAGCCCGAAGAGGCTCAATCGGTTCTCGCTGAAATCCACGGCAGCATTTGCGGCGAGCATATAGGTGGGCACACCCTAGCGTTCAAGGCACTTCGTCAAGGTTACTACTGGCCCACCATATGCTGTGACACGAGATCGTATGCGTAGAAGTGCGATGCGTGCCAGAAGCACGCACCAATGCCCCGACAGTCGGCGGTACCGCTGACGCCCATCGATTACGCATGGCCTTTCGCGCAGTGGGGGATGGACCTTCTCGGTCCCTTCCCCCCGGATTCGGGGTAGTGGAGATATATCATCGTCGGGGTAGACTACTTCACCAAATGGATCGAGGCCGAACCGCTGGCATCGATAACAGAGCGTCAGGTAGAGAGATTTGTGTGGAGGCACATTGTTACCCGGTTCGGTCTACCAAGAGTCATCATCACCGATAATGGAATGCAGTTTGCCAGTGCTCGATTCACCGAGTTCTGCGCGACCTATGGGATATAGTTGAGGTTCGGCTCGGTCGCACACCCTCAGACGAACGGGCTGGCCGAGGTGACCAACCGAGCCATCCTAAGCGGACTCAGGAGAAGGACGCTCATGACCCAATCCACTTGGGTTGACGAGCTCTCGAGCGTCCTATGGTCCTTGCAGACTACGCCTAAAATCGCGACAGGGGAATCCCCTTACAGTTTGACCTTCGGCGCCGAGGCCGTCCTACCTGCTGAGGTAGAAATTACCACACCACACACAAAATCTTATGGCGAGGAGACATCGGCTGAAGGGCTCCGAGTCGGACTGGATTTGCTCGAGGAAAAGCGAGCCGACGCGCATCTGAAGGACCTCTCCTACAAGAGAGTCGTCGCCAGGATTTACAACAGAAGGGTTCGTCCCAGACCTATCAAGCTAGACGACCTAGTGCTACGCAGGACCGAGGTAGGTAACCCGACCCGAGCGCATGGTAAACTCGCTCCCAAATGGGAATGACCTTATTGGGTCGTCGGGATTGTCCGACCGGGCACGTACCGGCTCGCAACGATGTCTGGTTGTTCTTTGCCAAGGACGTGGAGCGTCCATAACCTTAGGAAGTTTTTTGCGTGAGAAGGCAAAAGCTAACAAATAGCAGAAAAAAGAAAAGTTTCTTTCATTTATAAAAAACTGGGACTACAGGACTCGACCATGACTTACAGACTGACCAACCCCCTAAAAAACTATAGAATTACAGGACCCTTTTATTTCTTCGGGACCTCCACATTATCGTCGAAGGGGACGTCCTCGGGCATGTCCACCTCTAGATCTTCGGGATGGGAAGCGAAGGGGTCCTCCTCTACCTCGAGGCCGGGGTGGCACGCACGGAATCGACCCAGGGCGATCCGGTATCCATATTCGAAGGAGACCTGCCCCGTCCGCGTCTGCCCGAGTTCGAACCCCTCAGACTTCTTGTAAGTCTCGAGCAGTTCCTTGTCTTTGTCTGGTCGGAGGCGCGCCTCCTCGGTGAGTGCCTCGGAAGCTGCTCTCGCCTCGGCCTTCGCCTCCCCCAACTTTTTGCTGAGGGTGCATGCCTTCGTCTTTGACAAACGGAGCTCGGTCCGCTCCACCCGTAAAGTCTTCTAGAGCTCCTTATTCGAACTTTTTGACGTTTGGAGCTCCGATCTAAGGCGAGCCACCTCCGCCTCCGAGTCCGCCGCACGTTTCTCGGCAGCTGCCACAGCCTCCGGGCCTGCCCCGACTCGGATCTCCTCCACTTGGCGGCGCAACACGACATTGCGCCCGCTAAGGCCCCCGATGACCCGGCCAACGTCCCGCACCCGATCCATCAAGGCCGTCGCGTATTGTAGGCCCTGTAAGAAAGAGAAGAGGTCAGGAGGAGCACCGTCAAATGTATAAATAGAAATAGCAGGCGCAATACTTACCATGGTAAGGGACTTGGCCGATTTGCCAAGCAGAGCCTCCAAGGGCAGGGTGGATATATCCCGAGCCATGTTGGGATGAAGCACACCCCGGAGGAATGCGGCGGAGGAATCCCCTCCGGCCCACACTTTGTCCCCCCGGAACAGGCCCCCCCAGCGGGCGACCAGGGGGTCGCTAGCCTCTCCTGTCGAGATCTCACCCACCACCCGCGACAGAAATGGCTCGTCGTCGCCCACGGGTAGTCGGCACAGATCACGCACGGAGGGAGGGCGCGGGTCTTTCCCTGTCGCCTCCCGGTTGGGTCCCATCGCGCCTCGAAGTGGGCCCGCCTCTACTTAGTCCCCCCGTCTCGGGGCCGCCTCAGCTCCCTTGGAGGCAATGATCTTTGCCTTCTTCCGAGGATGTCCAACCGCAATCTCCAACAGGGCATCCTTCGAGCCAGGCTTCGGGGCGGCTGATGGGTGTGGAGAGGAACCCGGTGACGCCCGACTACATAGAAGGGATAGGAGGTTCACTATTTCTACAAAAAGTCGAACCAGAGTTAGAACTTAGGGCGAGCCGTGAAATACCCGCATCGGACACTATCAACATACCCTGAGGCGTCGGACTAAGACCTGCCTCGACCAACCACCGCTCGGTCATGTTCCGGATGGCCTGGGAGCTGGGGAGAATCTCCTTGAGCCTCCCCATATCCCTGTGCTCCTCGTCGCTCGGGCTCGGGGTGGTGTTGTCAATCGCTCTCGCGGACCACCGAACCCCAAAACCCCAGTCTCTCGCACAGCTGACATAGAAAAACCTCCCCTTCCACCCTTTATTACTGGAAGGTGCCCCCCTGACTCGAAAGCCCGCTCGAGCTGACAAAAAGTAACCCCCCGACCCTTTGGAAAGACGAAAGTAGGAAAGGAAAAGGTTGCAGGTGGGGGTGATGTTGGCGTAGTGGCATTCCCCCAGGAATGCCACTAGGTAGCGCCAAGAGTTTGGCGGCACCTGAGAAGGTGAAATTCGTCACAAGGAGATACAAGAGACGATGACGGGGTGAAGGGGAACGCGCAGCCCCGCCTCCAGGGTATCTAGGGTTAGCGCAAAACCCTTAGGGATTGGGTCGTAAGCCCGCTGCCCCGGTTCGGGGGCGCTAAGGATATAATCCTCCGGGACGCCATAGCGTTCCCGGAGTCTCCTCAGTGATGACCCGCTCACGGTAGAGTCGAGGTCATGCGGGCACATTAAGGCCTCAAGGGCCCGCGACGCTTCCCAATCGGAAGACTGGACGGGGGAAGACGGAAGGGGTCTCCCCCTAGCTCTATTGGAAGATGAAGAGGAGGAAGAGGAAGAGGAGGTCATTCTTACGGACCTTAACAGGAAACAGGAAGGGGCTACTTGGGGAAGAGAGGCGATGCTGGAAGCAAGGAGAACGGTTGGGAAGGGGACGTCGAGATCCGAAGAAAAAGACTCAGTAGCGAGAGATGGGAACGAAGCCGGACACGCCCTATTTAAAGGAGAGATCCCGCCGAAACCAACGTCTTTTTGCCTCCTGAAAGTGGGCGACAACCCACTCACATACTCGCCTGCCCACCATGTCACTTCAGAAAGGCCAAAGGACGTCTTGCCATAAATGAAGGTCTAACGTGGCAACCCAGTGGCAAGCCAAGCAAATGACAGAGCCCCGGTGCATCGAACCCGGTGCCTGTAAGCATGTTGCGGCGCAAAGAGCTGGCTCCCAAGGACTCACGAGGCAAAGGAGTCCCTAGCCTCCCACCATGGGTAAGTTGGTATGAAGGGACAACAACACAAGTACCCGCTCGGTTGCCAACTGCCTGAGTACGCCTCTACGCAGCCCGCCTGCCAGAGCGTATGCCTCGGCTATCGACTAACCGAGACACACCTGCGCGGCCAGCCCGCCTGCGTAGTGCTATTCGGCTCCATGCTCCTCGAGACACTCCTGCGCGGCCAGCCCGCCTGTGTAGTGCTCCTCGGCTCCATGCTCACCGAGACACACCTGCGCGGTCAGCCCACCTGCGTCGTGCTCCTCGGCTCTATGCTCCTCGAGACATGCCGACTACCCAAGTACGCCTCTGCACAGCCCGCCTGCCTGAGCGTATGCCTCAGCTATCGACTGACCGAGACACACCTGCGCGGCCATCCCGCCTGCGTAGTGCTCCTCGGCTCCATGCTCCTCGAGACACATGTGCGCGGCCAGCCCGCCTGCGTAGTGCTCCTCAGCTCCATGCTCCTCGAGACACTCTTGCGCGACTAGCCCACCTACGTAGTGCTCCTCGGCTCCATGCTCACCGAGACACCTGCACGGTCAGCCCGCATGCATCGTTCTCCTCGGCTCCATGCTCCCCGAGACATGCCGACTGCCCGAGTACGCCTCTGCACAGCCCGCTTACCAGAGCATATGCCTCGGCTGTCGACTGACCGAGACACACCTGCGCGGCCAACCCACCTGCATAGTGCTCCTCGTCTCCATGCTCCTCGAGACACTCTTGCGCGGTCAGCCCACCTGCGTCGTGCTCCTCGGCTCCATGCTCCCCGAGACATGTCGACTGCCCGAGTACGCCTCTGCGCAGCCCGCCTGCCCGAGCGTATGCCTCTGTTGTCGACTGACCGAGACACACCTGCGCGGCCAGCCCGCCTGCATAGTGCTCCTCGGCTCCATACTCATCGAGACACTCCTGCACGGTCAGCCCGCCTGCGTAGTGCTCCTCGGCTCCATGCTCACTGAGACACACCTGCGCGGTCAACCCGCCTGCGTCGTGCTCCTTGGATCCATGCTCCCCGAGACATGCCGACTGCCCGAGTACGCCTCTGCGCAGCCCGCCTGCCAGAGCGTATGTCTCGACTGTCGACTGACCGAGACACACCTACGTAGCCAGCCCGCCTGCGTAGTGCTCCTCGACTCCATGCTCCTCGAGACACACTTGCGTGGCCTGCCCACTTGTGTAGTGCTCCTCGGCTTCATGCTCCTCGAGACACTCCTGTGCGGCCAGCCCGCTTGCGTAGTGCTCCTCGGCTCCATGCTCACCGAGACACACTTGCGCGGTCAGCCCGCCTGCGTCGTGCTCCTCGGCTTAATGCTCCCCGAGACATGCCGACTGCCCGAGTACGTCTCCGCACAGCCCGCTTGCCTAAGCGTATGCCTCGGCTGTCGACTGACCGAGACACACCTGCGCGACCAGCCCGCCTGCGTAGTGCTCCTCGGCTCCATGCTCCTCGAGACACTCCTACGCGGTCAGCCCGCCTGCGTCGTGCTCCTCGGCTCCATGCTCCCCGAGGCCGCGCCTACGCGGCCAGCCCGCCTGAAAGCTGAAGCTATGCCTCGGACTCCCGTTACAACGACCAACGCATAGCTTCTTTTCGGGGGGAAATATGATGAGGATAGTAATTATGATAAGACTCGGCTGACGTCAGATGACGCCTCACGCCTTGATCGACACAACAACACAAGGTCAAACGGACCAGAATGCTGGTCGAGGCGCATTAACGACCTACTCAGGCTCAGTTCCTCCCGCCATAACAACACTAATGTCAGACGCTACCAGCTTGCCCTCTGCAAGCGGACACATCAGTAAACAGTGAGCTTCCCTATAAGTACCTTCGCATTCTGAACGGAGAGAGGGAGGAGAAAAAGGAACTTCTTCGTTTGAATCCCCTTTGCCATTGATTAACTTGATCGTCGGAGGGGTCGAGTCGAGCACCCCGACCTAACCTTTGTGCAGGGGTAAAGCCGAAGGTCCTCGCGAGGCGTAAAGGCGATGAGTTCTTGTACGGAGGGCACGACGATACCGTCCCGACCTCAGTGTCGACCGTTTCAACGGGCTCGAAGGTCGTCTCGTAAAGATTCTCATCACCCGGACCCGAACCAAGCTACGTCGAGCCCGAGACCATGGCTCAATGTTGTTTACCACAACACCTCCTTTACTCTGCTTAAGTTTTCTGTGAGGTAGTCAGGTTCTTCTTTGCAACCAGAGAGAGGTTGACGATGAATTGGACCAGACCGAAGTAGCGAGAGCGCGGTGAACGTCTAATGGTATTGGAGACGTCAAGTCACCACTGGTTTGGAAGCGTTTGGAACCTTTTGCATGCATCATGCTCTGAGGAGAGAGAGAGAGAGAGAGAGAGGCTATCGCCAACGAGGTGGAGTCTTGAGAAGACTCTCGTATTTTCTAGTTACGGCTTTGCAGAAAGCCACCTGTGGCAGACATCGAGGTGACGAAGAGAGAGAATATGGCTCTGGTGATCTCCTGCTATCTTTCAGGATAAGATAGAGTGACGATTCAAGTGAAGGATAAGGGACAGGCAGATGGAGCCATTGAATGCTGTCTCTGACTTTGATGTGCGTTTGTGCTCATCCAGGAAAGATTTTCCTGAATCAAAACTCACGATGGATGATTGTTCACAGTACTGTTTCCTGGTGCAGTTGATTGCATGGTTCAGGTTTTAGGTTGATGATGATAACAGGAGGTGTTATCATGATCTGTGTTGGTCCAACCCATATGTGAGCTCATATAAATTGGGATGTTCGAGCCTAAATTAAAAAAAAAGAGAAAGGATAAAATCGGATGATGGTAGAGTGTGTACTGTGAGATTATACAGTGAGCGTGCGACAATATGCAGAGAGAGAGAAAGAGAAATATTAGGTTTATGAGTTTTCTGGTAGTCAAACGTTGTCAATTTCGACCCAAATTTTATGTGGAGAATTCTTACAGCAAACTTTATAATCCTAACGGTGTTGATCTGCAGTTTACCCTCTTTAAGGTACTTTCCTGCGATATCTATTTTGTGAGATTTAGAATTTTTTTTTGAGGAGATCCATCATACATGATGAAGATATGTTATTTTTGAGTCAAGATCTATGATCTTGATGTTATTCTGATCCTCTAGTTATTCTAGAGAAGACATATTGTAAACCTGTTATCATTATTATTGATAGTGAAAGTTTGAGGTGGATTACGGTCCCGTGGTTTTTCTCACATTGGATTTTCCACGTTAAAAAGATTTGATCTTACTGTGATTGATTTTTCTCTATTGTTTATTGTGCTGGTTGATATTTTCATTTGAATATTAAGTTGGTATTTTGATGAGGAACCTATTTTAATACACAGAAAGAATTATTTCACTTTAAAGAATTATTTAGCTTCAAAGGTTTCTTCCCAACAATCTGTTTCCTGGTGCCCTGGATGATGATACAGAATAAATCAGGAGGAGTGCATATACCGAGGAATTGAAGGTTTGTGTTTGGCCATCAGTTTCTGAGACGGACTTTCCTGTTCCGAATCCATTTCTGGGCACACACAGCAAGTTCAACTAATGTGGGGTAGATGAGAATATACTACACTGCTAGAAATTGACAGAGGAACAGTTCAATTTTGCTTCTTCTAATTATAATATAATACGTTTGGCGATTAAAAATAATTTAATATTTTTAAATTCATTTTATATTGATTTCATTTATTGTTTTGGTGGTAAGAGTTGAAAGAGATTTTATGCCAAACTTTTGTATATGTTTAAATTAATTGTCTATATATATCACTTAAAATTTTTCTTTACATTTTTTCTTCTTTTTATTTTTATAAAATAATATTCGATTTTAAAATTTTATCATTAATAATCAAAATCTTTATCGATTAAATTAATCATCTTCGTGCATTGGTATACCACCCTCAGCCAAGTTGGTCGCTGCTATTTGATTATGTGAACTCAACTTTACTTAGATATTAAGAACAAGTAGTTAACCTTCATAGAATTATAAATTATAATTGACATTTGTTGTGGGTCATAGTTTTAATTAAAATTACTCATTCGAAAGTTTAAATAGATAAATTTTGAATGAAATTCAATAATCCATTATTTTAATTATTAATCTTATTTTCACACTTCATCTTACACATCATTGTTTTCCTAACAGCTTCAAGTTTATCAGAGAGTATTTTACACGACACAAAAAGTTGCAGCATGAAGAGCACACCGAAACACACTGTACAAGTAGCGAACAACTGCGACAGCCGAAACCTCTACTACTTGATGTACTGCGACAGCCACCTGAAGCCATCAGCGTACCCCATCTTGCGAACTACGCTGCACATGAAGAGCTCGACAGGGCGAATGCTGCTGCCGGTGTAGCTCACCCTGCCCTTGCCAGTGGTGCAGCCCGCGAGGCCTAGATGGTAACGGAGCTCGTCCTCGGAAGCCGCGTAGGGAATGTCGATCTTGTTCCCGAGCACCAGGAAGGGAACGTTAACGAGAGCCTCGTCGGAAAGCAGCGCATCCAGTGTTGGGCTGATGGCCCATATTCAGCCCACAGCTCACACCCCCTCTTAACCTAACCCTAATTAAGATTAGGGGGGTGTGGTGGCTGCGTTTTAGAGGCAGATTAAAGCTATAAAAAGGCAACAACGAGGCAGATCTTAGTAACCACGAGATTCCAAAGAGAAGAAGGAGAACAAGACAGAAAAGGAAGAGAAAGAAAGGGAAGAAGACAAGGACAACGCAGAGAGACTGTCACAATCATCTAGCGGTGTTCTCATCTCGGAGTTATATCAAATCTACAGAGTCTCTTCTTTGTGATTACTTGGGAGGTTTTAGATATTGTGGGCGATGCGTGATCCTTGTATCCCAGTTATTCTCTTGTGGTTGTTGCTTGGGTTTTGGGCAAGAGATTGAGATTTGTATATTCATTATTCTCATAGTGAATTATCTCTAGTTTGCCAGTGGTTTTTACCCTTCACATTGAAGGGGTTTTCCACGATATCTTGGTGTTCTGTTTGATTGTGTTTCCATTTTATTCCATTTCGTATTTTGGTCTTTTAGTATTTGTTCCTATACAAAGGTTATTCTGTCTATATCCCCATCAACCGTATCGAGGCGGGGTTTTGGTGATTTAATTTTTGTATTTGAATATGGAGGCCATGTATTTCTCGCATGATTAGTTTGAATGGAAATAATTGGATGATATGGAAACCAAGAATGGAAGATCTCTTGTATTGCAAAAGATTTGTATGGACCTTTGCAAGGGGATAGTGCAAAACCTACAACTATGATAGATGATGAGTGGAAGAGGTTAGATCGAAAAACAATTGGATTTATTAGACAGTGGCTTGATGATAGTGTATTTCACCATGTTTCTACTGAAATTTCTGCATATTCTCTTTGGAAAAAAATTGGAAAGTCTCTACGAAAGAAAAAAACAACGGCAACAAAGCTTTTTGATCGAAAAACTTGTGAACCTAAAATATAGAGAGGGTGCTTCTATTCTTGAGCATTTGAATGAAATGCAGAGTATTACTAACCAGTTATCCTCTATGAGAATGTCTCTTGATGATGAGTTCGCGGGCATTGTTACTTCTCGATTCATTACCGAAAAGTTGGGAGACACCGGTGGTTTCCCTTAGTAATTCTCATGCCGATGGTATTGTCACTATGAGTCAAGTAACAAGTAGTTTGTTGAATGAGGAGTTGAGAAAAAAGAGTTCGGCAACATCTCGGAATGATTCACGAGCACTTATCTCGGAGAAGAAGAGGGAAGGTCAAAGTCTAGAAGCAGTTCACGTATGGGTAGGAGCAAGTCAAGATCAAGAAAAGATATTGTTTGCTATAACTGTGGTGAGAAAGGACATTACAAGAACCAATGTAAGCAACCTAAGAAGAACAAGAAAAAGGGAAAAGAAGTGGAGTCTATAGAGTCAAAGGATAATACTACAGCTACAGTGCAGGGTGGTGATTATTTGATTTTGTCTCCTTCTGATGATATTTTTTTCTTGTGTGTGTTAGGATCTTGAGTGGGTGATTGACACAGGTGCTTCTTATCATGCTACACCACGGAGGGAGTTTTTTGCTACATACAGGTCTGGAAACTTTGGTGTTGTCAAGATGGGCAACTATGGCACAGCAGACATCATTGGCATGGGTGATATCCATTTAAAGACCAACCTTGGCTGTAAGTTGGTACTTAAGGATGTGAGGCATGTGGTTGACTTGAGGCTAAATTTAATTTCAATTGGAAGACTAGATGATGAAGAGTATGAAAGCAGATTTCACAGAGGGCAATGGAAGCTCAATAAGGGTTCTCTTGTTATAGCTAATGGAAAGAAATGTCATACTTTGTATGCAGGTTGCAGGCTAAAAGCTTATGGTGAGCAGTTAAATGCTACAAAGAAAGACTTGATATGGAGTTGTGGCATAGGCGATTGGGACACATGAGGAGCGAGAAGGGGCTGCAAGCTCTTTCCAAGAGAGGTATTACCGGATCTCGGAGGTATACATCCCGAACCATTGTATTGATTGTTTGGTTGGTAAACAACATAGAGTTTCATTTGCTAGTGTTGCTTTGTCTAGAAAAATGCATGCCTTAGACCGTGTTTATACAGATGTATGTGGTCCTTTGAGGACAAAAACTCCTGGTGGATCTGTTGATGTTCTTGGTATAAGTGGTGCACTTTATTTTGTCACTTTTATAGATGATTTTTCTAGGAAAGTTTGGGCTTATGCTTTGAAGACCAAAGATCAGGTTATTAATGTCTTCAAAGAGTTTCATGCCAGGGTTGAAAGGGAGACAGAAAGGAAATTGAAATGCATAAGATCAGATAATGGTGGTGAGTATATGGGATTGTTTAATGACTATTGCAGGTCGCATGGGATCCAACATGAGATGACAGTTCTGTACACCTCAAAGATAATGCAATTGCAGAGAGGATGAACCGCACCATCATGGAAAAAGATCAGATGTATGCTTTCATGAGGCCAAAACTACCCAAAAGTTTTGGGATGAGGCTTTGAGGACTGCAGTTGATGTGATCAACTTATCACCATGTACTGACCCTAGATGGTGATGTTGCGAGAGCATGTATGGTCGGGGGAAAGATGTTTCCTACAGGCATTTGAGAGTGTTTGGTTGTCGTGCATTTGCACATGTTCCAGAATAATGAGAGGTCCAAGCTAGATGGTAAGTCTAAAGAATGTATTTTTCTTGGTTACTCACATGATCGGTTTGGTTTCTGAGGCTTTGGGATCCGAGAAAAGCGAAGGTGTTGGGAGTAGAGATGTGGTCTTTTTTGAGGATCAAACCTTTGAGGATTTGAAGAAGAAGGCACCAACCAAGACTTCAGAAAGGATTAGCAGATTGTGACCCGATTATTCCTCCAAAGATATCGGGGTGATGGGGGAGATGTGCGGGAAAATAGTGTAGAGCCCGATATTGATTTTTTACATGGGACATGTTGAGCAAGAAGTAGGAGAGCAAGTTCCATGAGAACCTCAATTGAGAAGACCTTCTAGACAACGTCAACCTTCCAAAAGATACTCTCTGAGATGAGTATGTGATGCTTCTTGATGCAGGGTGAACCAGAGAGTTACCGGGAAGCGGTTGAGAGTGAGCGAAAAGAGAAGTGGTTAGTTGCTATGCAGGAAGAGATGGATGCTCTTGGAAGAACCACACTTATGATTTGGTGTCATACCAAATGGAATGAAGGCCTTGAAGAACAAGTGGGTTTTAGGTTGAAGACTCAAGAATATTGTTCTCAACCAAAGTACAAAGCTAGATTGGTTGTGAAAGGCTTTGGTCAAAAGAAAGGTATTGACTTTGAAGAGATATTTTCTCCTGTTGTTAAAATATCTTCTATTAAGTGTTGCTCTTGGTATTGCTTGCTAGCCGGGACTTGGAGGTTGAGCGCTTAGATGTGAAGACAGACTTTCCTTCATGGTGATTTGGAGGAGGAAATTTATATGGAGCAACCGGAAGGCTTCAAAGTCAAAGGTAAAGATAATTTTGTCTGCAAGTTGAAGAAGAGCTTGTATGGGCTAAAAGCAAGCTCCAAGACAGTGGTACTGAAAAAGTTTGATTCATTTATGACGAAAAATGGATACAAAAGAACGGCTTCGGATCATTGTGTGTACATCAAATGGTTTGGTGAGAATTTTATTATTCTCTTACTTTATGTTGATGACATGCTTATTTTTGGAAAAGATATGTCTAAAATTGACAGGTTGAAGAAGGAACCGAGTGAGTCTTTTTTGCAATGAAGGACATGGGGCCAAAGAAAGCAAATACTAGGCATACTGATTTCTCGTGACAGGGAAAAACAAGAAGATTTGGTTATCACAGGAGAAATACATCGAGAAGGTATTGGAAAGATTTAGTATGAGCAATGCTAAGCCGTTGGTTCTCCTCTTGCAGGTCACTTCAAGTTGTGCTCGAAACGAAGTCCGTCAAGTGATGAGGAGAAGGAGAAAATGCAAAAGGTTCCTTATGCTTGCCAGTTGGAAGTTTAATGTATGCAATGGTATGTCGAGGCCGGACATCGCATATCACGATGGGTGTTACTAGCGATTTCTTGCAAATCCAGGCAAAAAGCAAGCGGGCGTGCAGTGAAGTGGATTTTTTAGATATCTCGAGAGGGAGCTCTAAGGTTTGTTTAAGCTTTGGAGGTGGACCACCAAGCGTTAACGTTTACACAGATGAGATATGGCAAGAGATATAAATACGAGGAAGTCTACTTCGGGTTATGTACTTACTTTTGCGGGGGGGGCTGTGTCATGGCAATCCCAGTTACAAAGGTGTATTGCTCTCTCCACCACGAAGCGAGAATATATTGCTCGCTACTGAGGTATCTGAAATGTTATGGATAAAAAGAATTCTTACAAGAATTGGGGCTAAAAGCAGAAAAAATTATGTGGTGCATTGTGACAACCAGTACCATCCATTTTGTGTGCAAAAACCCAATATTTCATTCCAAGTCAAAGCATATAGATGTCGATACCACCGGATTCGAAATGTATTTGAAGAGAAGCGGTCAGACTTCAAAAAAAATTCATCTGAATGACAACGGAGCGCACATGTTGATGAAGACCTTAACAAAAGAAAGATGGAGATATGCCGAATCGTTGGTTGGTATGGCTTCACATCGAGGAGTCATGGGACGACCTCCCTTATGGGGTTTGAAGGGGAGGTTGTTGGGTGATGGCCCATATTCAAATTATGGACTTTATCGACCCACTCCTTTCCCCTCTTAACCTAACCCCAATTAAGATTAGGGGGTGTGGTGGCTCAAATTTTAGAGGCGATTAAAAAAAAGATATAAAAAAGGCAACAACGAGGCGATCTTAGTAGCCATGAGATTCCAAAGAGAAGAAGGAGAACAAGGCGAAAAAGGAAGAGAAAGAAAGGGAAGAAGACAAGGACAACGCAGAGAGACTGCTCACAATCATCTAGCAAGATGTTCTCATCTCGGGTTAGATCAAATCTACAAAATGATCTCTTCTTTGTGATTACTTGGGAGGTTTTAGATATTGTGGGCGAATGTGTGATCCTTGTATCCCGTTATTCTCTTGTGGTTGTTGCTTGGGTTTTGGGCAAGAGATTGAGATTTGTATATTCATTATTCTCATAGTGAATTATCTCTAGTTTGCCCCGTGGTTTTTACCCTTCACATTGAAGGGGTTTTCCACGTATATCTTGGTGTTCTGTTTGATTGTGTTTCCATTTTATTCCGCTGCGTATTTTGGTCTTCTAGTTTGTTCCTATACAAAGGTTATTCCTGTCTATATCCCCATCATCCAGCTCCTTCTTGGACTCCAAGAACCGGTCCCTGTCGGCTGCGTCAACGATGTAGGCAACCGCATCCATCTGCAGGATTCAACCATCGTTACAACCATGGAGCGACGAGAGCAATGTAGAGGTTCAAAACCTGGAGCACAGAATCTGTTTGTGAAATTGCTCGGCTACCATATGCATATCTGATGAAGTGTTGCTTGCAGAAAATAATGAGAACAACCTGATGAACGGTGAGAACAACTCGATTTCATGTATATATTCCAACAATCTTAAGCGCCATGAATATTGCCACAGAAGAGCATAACGTCAATACATCCGAAGTACCATGCGAGGTACCTTTGTGTAGTAGTCCTTCCACAGCCTGCGAGCCATCCGGTGACCACCTAAGTCGAAGGCAGTGAACCTGATCTTCCCAATCATCAGCTCCTCCGACGTCGGGTGCTGCGTTGGCTGGTGCTGCCCCAACCTCTGCTCGTTACCACCACCACCATCCCAAAAGAATGAGAACAGAGCATGAACAATAAAGAAAGAAGCAACAAAAGAAGCTGGGTTAGGCACCTCATCTTTGAGCATGTGGAGCAGGGTGGTCTTCCCGGCGTTGTCGAGGCCCAAGAACAGGATCTTGGCCTCCTTGGCCCCCAGTCCAAGCATCCAGAGGATCCCATACAACCAGTCCACCAGGAACATCTCCTCCTCGACGAGAAAGAAAACAAAGGCGGCGACGAGACGAGACGACAAGGGCGGTCGTATCCCCCCAGTTGGGCTCGTCGAAGGTAATACTTGGGTTGGGTTCGTCTTCCTAGTGTTCGTCAACGTTGGTGGAACTTGAGAGGCCGACGCAATGTACAGTTTTATAGGTTCTTTAGATAATGGGACACGTAACATTATTTTATATGACCATTGCGAAGTTTGGAGTTATTGTAAAAAGAATGTCTGTCATTTGTCGATGTGGAAGGTGGTAATTGGCTGAACAACGTGGATCCGCAGGATAGGACCGGCAAGATGATGATCTCTACGAAACGAGAGGTGGCCAGTGTGTAGACAGACGCGGTCCGTTCGCTAAACCAAATCAATCTCGTGCGCTCCGTCTGGTTATTCTCGGTTCGGTTTTCTACGGTTCACTTTGTAAAATGGGTTTAATTCATATAAAAGTTCTAATAATTATCATCTGAGTTTGGTTTTATTTTTTAGATCCTTTAAATCAAAGGCATAAAAATCCACCGCCTATTCCACGCTAAGTTTCGAGGATGTGGCAAATCATCATTGGTCTACGAGCGTGGAGCAACGTGGGTAGACTTGGATATAAAAATTGCAAGTATGGGTATAAAATAGAGAACTGAATCCCTGCAAAGTTTCGAACTCGAAACTAAGCTCCCAAGTCAAAGCGGTCCTTTTCAAACGAACGCAGTGCCGTTGATACAAGCTTCGAACGATTTCTATATAATATATAATAGATAATTATTTTTCTTATTTTTAATATCAATTATAATATTAAAATATTGAATATATTCATATCTTTCATAAAAGCTTAAGTTTTTTGATCGAATCAATGTTTGACATAACATATGTTAAGATTCATCATGCTAAAATTTCTATCACAACCATTAATTTTGATCGAAGAGACGTGTGATCGATCGTCTAACTGAAATTTCACGTGGGCTTGTATAGTGGTGAATTGATTGGATCAGGCGGAGTCGAAGTGTGTAAATGCTAAGTCAATTTAGCAACAAATTAGGGTCAATGCAGCCCGAGACAACTCAAATAGAGGCCTTCATCCTGTGTCATAATGCACCACTAGCTAACCACAAGTTTATGACTCCAGTGCCAGCTGCAACCAACCTGCATGGCTCATTTAAGGTCCATCCACCTAACCCCACCCCCACCACGCTCCATGGGTGGTTGACGCATTCATAGAATAGCTAAAGCTGAGAGCACCAGTTCAGTGGGGCCCGTTCCCATAAATCTGGTGCAACCAGGATCTGTCTCTCCTCGACCTGCGCCCAAGACAGAATCTGATGCTATTTACCGATGCATCGAGCCCGACATTCCAATATCTGAGTTAAGAGGGTCGGATCGGACCCGACCCCTGGCCTGCGCAGGGCCTGCCGTGCCTGCCCAGGGACTCTGCCCATGCCCGTCGCGTTCAATCCCGGTCCGACCGCTGTCGCCGGTGGAGCGCGTCCGTGTGCCAAGCTCTTTATGTAGAGCAGACGCCGCATTGATTGGTTCGGTCTCTGTTAGTCACTTCTCACCTCGCTGTTCTTGACGTGCGAAGCACTTGATTGTATTGTTCGAAGCCGTATCTCAGTATTCGAAATCATTCCTGCCCATATCGACGCACAGATGATGGCGCTGTCGAGCAGCGGATACTGTGGTGGTTGGCTCATTCATTGGCACTCACTCATCGGCATATCTGGAAACGGGTGGATTATTATTGTAGAGACGTTGCCATTCCTTAACTCCAAATTACGACGATGATGATGACACAGAAATTGAGAGGTGGGTTGCTGCATGTCAAAGCCATGGGTTTCGCGTGGGTGCATTAATGCCGAAGACAAAACCAGTGAGGAAGCGGACGAACGCAAGCAGCCAAGGCGAGAACAAAAGCCAAGGAGGAAGCTCTCGGTCGCCCCTTTATGACTCCCCCAACTGGGAAAGCTGGCTCGGTGGTTTGCACGGACAAAACCCGCTTTTTATGCACAAAACACTGGCTTTTCCTCTCCAAGTCCTCTTGGCCTTTTCACTCATCACAGTCGTTGGGAATGCGGATGAAAAGGAGCTCAAAGAGTTCCGTGACACTGATTAGTGTATATATACCATGACAAATCGTGGTTCAATTGGCAGAGTTGGCCATATCCGCCCTGACTCGCACAGAGTTGACTTGCTCATCCTTCTTTTGCTGACCTTGTTAACCATCTGACCAGCTCTCGTGGAGCTAAGTAGCCTCTAGCGCAGCTAACTGTGAAGAATCCGTAAATGGTTTTAAGTGGCTACAGAACATTCAAATTTAAGTTGATCTGTTCACAGGACAAGTGAATATGGTATGTGCAGTACTGTCGCACCAGAGATCCATGCTGCTGTGCAACTGGATTGACCAAGCCTCAGAGCCTCCCCACCCCGTTGCAACAGTCTTTTGATGGATACTCTGGTGGACGAAGGTAGCAGGGGATAGCTTGATGGTGGGCAGCAGTGAAGATTTAATGATATATACTCCACTCGTACTGTCAATAGCTTATTTGTACACCTTTCCAGCTGTTTGATTTATGAGAACAAGGTCTTATTAGGCATCTGTTTGTGCCAGCATTTCCTTCAAGTGGTGCCAGCTTAAGCTGACAAGAACAGAGAGTGAAGCTAAATTGGCCATGTTTTGAACGCAAAACCAAGAAGACAACGCCCGCCATCCACGCTATCGTACCAGTGGCATTCCTGGCATTAAACGTTATATCATGGGCATTTGTTCCAGCACTGGCTCTCTTATACAACGCAGGCAGGAACTCCCTTCAAACCAAGACGGCCATCAACGCCCCACCTCTCTCGTCTTCTATCCGGTGGAGCTCGGATTCCGACGGGGTTTAGCGGCGGCGATGGGAAGAGCCCCGGCGGGGTGACGCCAAGAGCCCGGGCGACGTCGATGGCCGGGAGGAGGGCGGGATCAGGTGTGGTGCTGTGTCTCGTTCTTCTGATGAGCTTCTGGCTGTGCTTCGACTGTAGGAAGGTGGCAATTCGGACATTCCCGGCCGACTCCAATGCTTACGGAAGAGAGAGGACGCCAGTTATAGGGAGGAGACCCGTCCCTATCGGCCCTCCTCCGCTTCCGGCAACGGCGGAGGGGGGTGGTATGGAAGAAAGTAAGCGGCGGGTGCCGAGCTGCCCGGATCCGCTCCACAACAGGTAGCTTAAATGACCTGCGCTTACCATGGGTTTGTGGGAAGAAACACAAAGGGGTGGTGTCTCCGAAGCTGTCTTTTTTACATCTTATTTTATATATCAGTTTGGTGTATAGGTAATGGAGTGAAGAGAAGAAGAGAAAGGCTTTGTATTGGGAGAATCTCCTACACTGAATGATATGTTGATAAATCTTTGGGATTAGGAACGAAATTGAGGGAGATTCTTAGCATACAGAGCTTGGCTCCATGTTCAGAAATAGCAAGGGCAAGAAATAAAACATTATCTTTCCTATTTGTTTGAATTCTCCTCACTCAAATCATTCTGCTGGAGCTCTTGAATTCCTGTAAACAGCATGAGCTTGTCATGGCATCAGACATTTTTAATGGCAGCAGATTAAGCTTCCTCGAAATCAAAGAGTAGAGAACCTGCTTACATGAACCTACCTTGAGCAGAGAGTCCTGCAGTAATTTAGTCTATTACTTCTGGGTGTTAAGACCAAGCCAAACAGAGATCTGAAATCTAAATCTGTAGTAGCGCTGCTTACCCACAGGAAAGACAGACGATTGGAGGGTCAAACAGAGGCAGTAGGAGATTCCACTGATCAGTACAGACAACAAACGTGTAAAAAAAGACTTCTTTTCTCCGATTTGTTGGTCCAAGAACACATGAATCTCCACGAGGATGCCATCTCTCTCTCTCTCTCTCTCTCTCTCTCTCTCTCTCTCTCTTGCTGCTGAGGTTGAGTCTGTCGGAGTCAACTTGAGAGCGTCGTCGTTCCTTCTCCAGGTCTTCTCTTCGGTATCAACGTTTGCGATCATCATCTTCCTCCTAAAGTTCATCTTATCGAACTACAGCAAAATACTCGAGACCATAGAAGCATTTTCATCCTTCTATTGTAAATCTTCCGACGCGAATGCAGGTCTCCGAAGAACGACGAACCCACCCTGATTCCCGCATGCGCCGCGACGTACGGACTCAGAATCCGTCCGTTCATCACTCGCATCGCATGATCGGACGGTGGAGGGCTCGTCCGCGGAGCATGGCGCGTGCGGTGGGCGGGGAGGCGACGGAGGCAGGTGGGGGTTGTCGGGTAGTCGCTTGGATGGGAATCTATGCGACCCAGCGCGACTACTTCACTTGGTGTTGCATTCATTAGGATAATGCTTCGGGGGCTGCCACATTACTACTGCTGCCTACGACTCTACCCCGATGATGGTATGTTCATGAGGACACACGTCTCAAGAAGCGTGTTGACATTGATGGCGATTCACTTCAATGTGGCTGAAGACGAGTTCGGCCGCAGACCCATTCTTGGTAATTTCTTTGACGGCTTTTGGTGTGGGTAAGATGGTCCATTTGGTTTCTTCCGTTCAAGATTTGATGTGAGAGGCATTCACCATCGTGAAGCAAAGAATGATGTTTTAAGGTGTAGATTTCTCTATATCGGAATAGTAGTTCCGTATGATATGTATTCTTTTTCTGGCACTGTCTCACTTCACCGCGCAATCTGTGTCTTTGTATCCGACCATGTTTGCTCGACAAATCAAAAAGACAACCACCGGCAGAAACTTCCTTTTGATCAACAGTGTGACAAGTACAAGACCAAAGCACATCTTAGAAGAACCATCAGCTTCTTCTGCGTCAGCCACATCCCCCCCCCCCCGACCACCAAATCACTGAAAAGGAATTGCCTATTTGTCGTGAAAGGGTTACTGAGCTCATCTCAAAGTACCCTGTTTATGAACACATCACAAAGGTAATCTAGTCATTCAACCACTGTGGCAATCAAAACCCAACTCTATCATTTTTCTTATATCATCTGTGAAAC
Organism: Musa schizocarpa; assembly: GCA_900464855.2. Taxonomy (NCBI): domain Eukaryota; kingdom Viridiplantae; phylum Streptophyta; class Magnoliopsida; order Zingiberales; family Musaceae; genus Musa; species Musa schizocarpa. The sequence goes on along the minus strand of LS990923.1, from coordinate 44,767,039 downwards.
GATGCAGAGGAAGAAAAGTAGGAAGGGAATAATACTGCGGGATTTGGTGGTGGAAAATGTACCGACAAATAGACACAGTTCCAGCCCAAGTCCGAAAAGTCCGGACCGATATCGAGTGGCCTAAATAGGCCCATTTAAAGCAAAACAAGCACGGGAAACAGAGTGGAACCTAATTGATGATGATATCTTGTTATAGAATTTCTCGTGTTGCTGACTTCTTCACTGATCCATTGGAATTAGATTCTATACGAGTCCAATAATTTCAAAAAATATTATTTTTCTGTGTGCAAATACAATGGAAGCCACAGGAGCGAAAAGCAGCCTCCGGTGCTTGGGTTTCTCACGTCGACATCGAAACCGGGAACAACGGCGGTCAACACGAGCCCATTCCACGGGCAACGGACGCCGTCATTGTGTGACGTCACGCCTTCTTCGACCCGCTGCGACAGTGCTTACCTCACCGGCCTCACGTCGCCGATGAATCACGAGGGAGAACCCATCGCCGGCCTTGGTCTTCCTTCCCCGGTCGGAAGAATAACACAATACACGTGGAGGTATTCCTGCAACAGGTAAAGCCGCACCTTTCTGTCTGCGCTACGCATTCGCTTACGTAAGCGCCCAAAGAGACATTCAACTCACCCAGATTCTCTCTTATCAGAGAACTGTCCCTTTTGTATACCATCGGCGATCGAGGGGTATTTTCGTAAAGTTGCATGCCATCGTGGCATTTAATCCGGTTTAATCCCTTCGGCGCTCCTTCTTTCTTCGTCTATTTATATTTGTATTTTGATCCGTCAAGCTTCGGGAAACAAAACCATAAAGACTTGCTTTTTAACAAGACACGGAAATATCAGTAAATGGGAGGAACTCGGATTCAACACGGACGTCCTTCTGCCTTCCGCCGACTATTTAAGCTCTCATGCGGCGTCAGACACCTTACATCTCCGCGTCAGTTCTGATAGGTTTCCACCCTGTTCTTACGCGAGACCATGGACTCTGGGCGACGAGGGAAGAAAAGGCCATGTCCAAAGCCGTCAACTGCACCCGCAGGGCCGTCTCCGACTCGTGAAGAAGACGACGAGGAAGAAGAGATGGAGGAGTTCTACGCTTTGGTGGGAAGGATCAGAGAAATGAGGGACACGCTCAGGTCCAACGCAGGTACGAGGTTGGCCAACGCAGCGACGCCGCTTTGGAAGCCCGCGTTCAAGTTGGAGGACTTCCGGCATCGCGACGAAGCCGAGAGCTCGGCGGCGGCATTGGTGGAGCCGCCGAAGGAGGAGAAGAGAATGAACGAGGAGGGGAAGAAGGAGGAGGGGAAGAAGGAGGCGGGGAAAGAAGGTTTGGATCTCAGTCTTGCTCTCTAATGTTCTGTGGTCAAGATGGGTACTCCACTGTGTAGTAGTAGTAGATTGGGGAAAATACCCAAAGGACACTCTTTTTTTCTCTATTTTTTGTATATATTTTCATTTGCTTAGAACTATACAATTGGAAAAGTTTTCTGAGTGACTTTCATGCAGAATTAAAATACTTATTTTGTGATAAGCAGATAAAATTTCATCAAGACAGTTGAGGAAATCTGTAAGCAGTTGAGAAAAATCCTTCATGCTGAATATGTATAACCTCTCCGAGTGTGTATAAATAGCTATCAAGAGCTTATCAAAATGAACTAGACAATTACATCTTATACATTTCATTTGGTATCTCTTCTTTTTTTCTATTCAGTTGGAAAGGACAGTACTGCTGCTTACCTATCCTTCGGTGTCGCTGTTTCTTGTTCCGAAATCGGAGACTGCTCGGCCACCTCCTATCCTCACAAGAACCTCGCCTACACTACCGTGGTGGCCATCATCCTTACAACTATTCCTCGGCCAGCAACCTCTCCTCCTCGTTCCCACATCTCACTCGAGCGAGAAGTGCTGTTGCCGTCATCCTTATCGCCACATCCATCATTGCCTTCCTGCGACAATAGGAATGATTATAGTTTTTATAGCTTCCATTTGCAGCCGCTTCCCTCTACCGTAGTAATTTCTTTGCAACTGTAACTGTTGTAGATTTTTTTTTCTTTCTTTTCACCTAATCGTTGCAAATTTCTTGCTCATCGCTGCAGCTTTCTCGCCCATCGCTGCAGCCTCCTATATAGTGCATCGTTGTAGCCTCCTCTATAGTGCATCACTGTAGCCTCCTCTGTAGTGCATCGCTGCAGCCTCCTCTGTAGTGCATCGCTGCCGTCTCCTCTGCAATGCATCGCTGTCGCCTCCTATACAGTGCATCGTTGCAGCCTCCTCTGTAGTATCGTTGCAGTCTCCTCTCCAATTCAACAGCTTCTCACTCCCTCTATTTCTCCACTCCCTTCCTCACAAGTTTCCCCTATTAATGAAGCAATACCCTCGGCAACATTGCCACTAGCTTTACCTTCTCCTAGACCTAGTGACATTGTCGTGCCGATGGTTGGCCCGGTCCATGACAGTGACTCGCCCTCGGCTATACCACCAACACAATCTACCACTTCTATCCCCCCTAGACATCTAATGACAACACGCTCCAAAAGTGGTATTGTCAAACCACGTCAAGTCCTTGACTTACATGCTATAACAAGTTCCTCCACTGAGGCCAGTGAACCCACTACAATCACTCAAGCTAAAAAATCTTCTCACTAGTGTAAAACCATGTGTGACGAATATGTTGCTCTTATCCATAACTCTACATGGTCCTTAGTACCCTTTCATCACACACAAAATATCATCGGGTGTAAATGAGTCTTTCTAATTAAGCGAAACCCAAACGGATCCGTTGTCAGATATAAAGCACGTCTAATCGCCAAAAGGTTTCATCAACGACCTGGTGTCGACTTCACAGAGACATTTAGTCTTGTTGTTAAACCTAAAACAATCTGTTTTATCCAGAGTTTGGCCATCTCAAAGGGCTGGCACATACGACAATTGGATGTTAATAATATCTTTTTACATGGGACACTTATTGAAGATGTCTTTATACAGCAACCTCATGGTTTCGTTCATCCTCAATATCTGAGGTATGTTTGCAAACTTTAAAAAGCTATTTATGGACTTCATCAAGCTCCAAGGGCTTGGTATAACTAGCTTGGCTCGTTTTTGACCTCAATTGGCTTCATCAATTCCAAGTCTGATACCTCGTTATTCATTTGCCAGCACAATGGAAGCATAATATATCTTTTAGTATATGTGGATAATATTATTGTCATAGGAAATGATCTTTTGAAGACTCAGGCATTTCTAAAGCACTTGGCTGATCGATTCTCCCTCAAAGATCTAGAAACTTTAAGCTACTTTTTGGGAGTGGAAGCAACATTTACACCTTCAGGTCTCTTCCTATCACAAAGAAAGTATATTCAAGATTTATTATCAAAGACAAACATGCAAGATGCGAAAGAGGTTACAACTCCTCTCTCTACTGGTGAATCACTTAAATTATGTGATGGAAGTCCTGCTACAGATTCGACTCAATATTGATAAATCCTTGGCTCCTTACAGTACTTGGCTCTCACCCGTCCAGATATTTCATTTGCCGTCAATAAATTATCGCAATTCATGCATCGACCATATACTACGCATTGGTCTGCGGTCAAACGAATTTTACAGTATCTTAAAGGGACTCTTAATCATGGCATTTTTCTTCGCAAAAATACTTCACTCCAACTCCATGCCTTTGCTGATGCTGATTGGGCAAGGAACTTTGATGATAGAACATCTACGTTAGGATACATTGTCTTTTTTGAAGCTACTCGAATCAGTTGGAGTTCTAAAAAACAAAAGACGGTTGCACGATTTACAACTGAAGCTGAATATGGTGCCATCGCCACTGCCGCTGCTAAACTCAATTGGATCACAAATCTGCTCAAGGAACTCAACGTCAACTCTATAGTTATTCCTATAATATACTGTGATAATATTGGAGCTACCTATTTATGCGCTAATCTAGTGTTTCATTCCCGCATGAAACACATAGCCATTGACTTCCACTTCGTGCGAGATCAAGTTGTTAGACATCAACTCCGTGTTTCTCACGTACATACAACCGATCAACTAGCAGACTCACTCATAAAGCCTCTCGCCCGTAAATTTTTTTCATCTCATTGGTCCAAGATCGACATCCTTAATGGAAGCTCAATCTTGCAGGGGCATGATAAGCATATAAGATTTTCTCAAGACAGTTGAGGAAATCTCTAAGCAGTTGAGAAAAATCCTCCGTAGTAAATGTGTATAACTTCCCTGCTGAGTGTGTATAAATAGCTATCAAGAGCTCACTATCAAATGAACTAGACAATTACATCTTATACATTTCATAGTTCCTTCTACCATTTTTATCTTTCTATATTCTTCGTTTAATTTTTATCATTTTGAACCTTAAATTTATGATTCATTGTTCATCGATGCCTATACCAACCATGAAAGGACATAACTTACATGTGATATGCATGAATAAGCTGAGGGATACGAACCGTTAAGATCTTACTTGGTGGCACAGCACAAATTAACACTGCGTAGTAGTACAAACTTTTTTCTTCTATTTTTCAAACGAAACTTGAACTTGAAAACGAACTTATTTAGACAAAACTATATCAAATTCACCGTTCATCTGTGTATTGTTTTTGAAACCGAAAAATATTACATAATTTTTATTCCACTGTACGAAACAAAGATTAAAAAAAAATTAGACACTTCTCTCAAAAAAAAAAAAAGATTTTGTGTCTTCTTTAGAAAAATGGAAGCGACCGACATTAGGATATTAGAAAAAAAAAATGAAGGCATCATCCGAAGAATTTGTAGGATCCAATTCCAACTCGGAACGGATTGTCCTGGTCAAGCCGGAATCCAGTATAGCCCTTGAGATAAGAAAGTACCCGATAACAATCTGGGTCCGACACGACCGCCACGTACAAGTTCCGAGCGTCAGACACAACCACATTCTGATTCGTGCAATCACATGGTAGACGGTCCAGATCCGAGGAAGGATCAGCTTACAACTCAGGTCGGTCCAGTTACGCCCAGAGGGCCTTTAGTAGTAGCCAACCGCTGTAGAGGAAAAGAAGCTTCTGACAGCACCGACTCGACGGCGGGGCACCGATGTTTGTAGCCGGCGCTGCCCTCTCTCGACGCCGGGCCTCGTTGGAACTGCTTCGCCAATTGCGCCGGACCACTTCTGTCGCCCCACCACAGCCTCCGTCCCTCTCCACCGTCGCGGCGGCGGCAGAGGGCATCGGCCCACCGCCGATTCGCGTCTCGCTCACCGAGTCAGCCGGCCGAGGCGTGTTCGCTACCCGAGGAATCGCCGCCGGCGAACTCATCCACTCCGCCCAGCCTCTCGTCGCCCACCCCTCGCCGTCTCTCCTTGACAAAGTGCTCTCTCTTTCTCCTCATTTCCGAATCCCTCCGATCCCCCTCTTTCTCTGATTTTTTATTTCGGATATGAAAACCTAGGTCTGCTATTACTGTCTGAGGCGGTTGCAAAAGGAGGCATCTCCGATCGGTACCTCTATACCGGGAGAGAACGAGAGCTCGAAGACTACCGCTTGCTATTTCTGCAGCGAGAGTTGCAGAGAACAATCTAAGGTCTGGTCTGGTCTTCTTTTCGTTTTAGCTTCTATTGGGTTTACACATCTCCTACTATGCTTTTGCTGCATTGTTCGCATATATCCTACACTGTAAATGTTTTATATTTTCCTTATGGTATTGTGTTATGATACTACGTTTGACATACTTTTTTGTAACAAAAACTTCTAAGGATAGAAGCAAAACTCATTTACTCCTATGCCTTGGGGTTTCTCCATAACCATCAAGCGTCTTCTGGAATATCTAGTTTTGCAATAAGTTCTTTATTTGGCCATTTATTCTTACACTTTCTTTGTTTTGAACCAGTGTCGACATGTCTACTAATATGCTCTTGTGAATATTGCGCTTTCTTTCAGGGTTTCTATGAGGTCGAGAAGGGACTAGATTGGACTTTGTTTGATGACCATTGCAGGTTTGCAGGAGAACTTAATTCTTGTGGTCATTATTTCCTAAAACTTATTTGTTCTTGAGGAAATTTTCTCCACTAGTTGCATAAAGTCATCAAACAATCATCCATGATAATGATATTCATTTTGTTTGTTGTTGTCTTTGAATCTGTTCTTGACTTTACATCATCTATCTTGCATATGGAGCGACATTTTCATTTTAAATATAATACTAATAAGTTTTACTTTTCTGAGGCTCTTGAGGTATCTCAATCGGAGTAGGCAAACCACAAATTATGTACATTTGGTTTGTTTGTTACTGCATTTACCATAATGCTTCTTTGTGGAATGTGACATGGGAAGTGTACTGCTGTGAATGTTTGCTAAAAATGACTCCACCCACCACTTCCATAATGGGCCGATGGGCTAGCATAGATCTCTCACTTGTTTGTTGTTCCTTCCAAGTTTTGGACATGCATCCTACAATAATTGTTTGCCATAGGCATGTCTACTAGTTTAACATAAGCAGAAACGATTTGCAATAATATTGTGTAGCTAAACAAGATTGAAATGTCTTATGGGCATATTTCTAACTAATCTTGACTTGAGTCACTTTAAAATATCAGATTGGTGTCGAGAATATTTTATAGACTGTGATTGTGCAATGTAATTATGTGCAATTATGTAAATGAGTTATTTGTCTCTCTTTATATTTACTGTAGTATGAGGAGATTGAAATATCCTTTGATGGTGAAGCGGCTGGCTTGTATGATTTTATCAGGAGCAGCATCTGTAGATTGCCTTGACATACTCCAACCAGCCAGTTTACATCCCGAGACACTTCTGGAGGTGGGGATCACACTATCCAGCTACGGCACAAACAACATTCTTATTTCTTTTTCATTTTACGTAGCTACAACTTACAAGATATTTATGCTATTGCCTCACTTCTTTTTTCTTTTTCTCTTTATCCATTGAAAGATGGAGGATGAGTTTCAATTGTTGAAGGACACTTTTACGAAGGGGCAGTTTAAAAATGACTCAATGACATGTATCCTTAATATTGATCTTCTTACTTGCTTTTATTGCCTACCTTGATTATCTATAGATGCGCTGATAATTGAATAGAAACATTTTTCCTTCATAAACTAGTTTTAACCAAGGAGTGGTACATCAATGTGCTTGCAAGGATTCGTATAAATGCTTTTCGCATTGAGTTGGTTGCAAAAACTTATGAAGAAATGCTTAAATCAGCGGCTGCCTTCATTGCAGCTGATGCTGCTGTTGGGAATGCTATTTATATGCTTCCATCATTCTACAATCATGATTGTGGTAAGCTCTCATTATCCATTTTCTTTATTGATTTTCTTACATCTATCTCATGGACCTCTTTTGAATTTCCTTAGGAAATGTTTACTGAAGCAAAAAGTGAATACCTTTCTGTTGTGGAATTTTTAAATGGTTCATCTTAAGGATAAAAATTCCATTCCATTGACATGGGGGGTACCAGCTGGTGGCTAAAAGTCTATATGTTATGCCATCCCTAGAGACTGCTGTATCTGCTACTGGATTTAAACTTCCCTCCAAGGATGATATGCGGTTCATGTATGTTAAAGAGGTTGTCTCCATTGCTATTTTCTTCTGGTTTGGCTAAAAAAAAGGAAAAAATAAAAACAGTAACACTACAGTAATATAGTGACAAGAAAAACCTTGTAAGTTATATATATAATATATAATATATACAACAGAAAGTGTAGTGGTAGAAATGGATGAAGGAATATAATTTAATTAGTTATATAATATACCTGATTATTTTTTTAAAATTTGTAGATAGAAATGGATGAAGGAATTAAAGTGTAGTGCTAGTGGCTTTGTCCAGGGCAAAACCTGGTTTATTCTTTTTCATCTGTGATGTTTTAGATCTATGCTGCTGACTGTCATGCTGTTTGATTCCCTCATCAGAATACACGATGCTGGAAACTGTCAGTTCCATGGAGCATACTTTACGTACAAAAGCATTCTTGTTCTACTTCTTTTATGTCCTTGATAATATCCTGTTTAGACTTAAGAGCAAACAATCATCTATCCTTATGGTTCAACTCTGTGTAGATTTCATTTGGATCTCAAAAATCTGCTGTTAGTGGACACACTTTTGCAGAACAATGACTAGTTATTGCTGATATTCTTAGGTATCAAATTTGTTATTTTCTTTAGCATTTGATGGAAGGTACATCTGTTGCAACTGACATTTAGCTGCGTTCAGTAGGATTAATGAAACCAATAAGGGATTTAATTTGTGCCATTATGTCATTGTTGATGATAATGTCATTCTTGATGGTGTGATACAGTCCATGCTCTGTGTCTATTGGGTGTATGTTATACAATATGTATTTCTCTACATGCCTCTCGTTTTCATGTTTGACAGAAGAAGCTAACCTGAACATGTTAATTTTCGTAGATCCAAATGCACATATCATCTGGTTAGAGAATGCAAATGCAAAGTTGAAGGCCCTTTGTAACATCGAAGCAGGTTTATTACCATATCTTAAAGATTAAATATTTTTTTGAACAGTCCACTACTTGGAAACTCAGTGAATCTAAAAATAGGAAGCTATTTCTTGATAGTTGATTCGATTTCTTTTGTTACTAGGTGAGGAGCTTCGCATTTGCTATATTGATGCCAGCGTGGAATTCAAGGCTCGACAGAAAATTCTTGCTGAAGGATTCGGTTTCCAGTGCGGCTGTCTTAGATGCTCATCTCGTGATTAAGAAGCATGGCAACCCCCGCCCGCGCAGGGATTAACAGTTATATAGCTTGATTCAACAAGGAAGCAGATCTCAATTTCGGTGCAAAAGGAACATATATGTGTAGTCATGCGGGCCTTGAGACCAGACATTATGAGATATGGTTTCTCCATATCAATGTAGTAGATAAACTTCTTCTGTTCCTGTTTTGTTTTCCTTTCACATGACAAGCTTCAAAGTTCATGCTACAGGACAGTTCTCATCCTTCATGGTGATGAAGATGAGGGTACACTTGTACTCGTTGGTTTTGGCTGAAAATTTCCACGGTTATACTCGACGAAGGTAAATTGTCTTGATATCCATGAATTGTATGATTCGTTTTGCTTCAGAATTGCACTGGTTTTATTTCCTTGTCGAAAATTCCTCAGCGAAGAGCAGATGTAACTGCTGTGGAGTGGTGAGGCTTTCTGTGTTGCTCTTGAGCTCAACATCCGCAATCCTTCCATTTCTTTAAGATTCGTGCATGTCCCCAGATAGTAGCAAGTATTAAGCCTTTCTTGCTTGAGCCTCAACCGAAGACAACTTGCTGATGATCGCGATGATGTTGAACAGGGGCAGTAAAACCCTCGTCGCCCTCCACCGTCATCATCTGCAGCTGCAGTGCGGACAATGGGGGTGGTGGTCGCGGCGGTGGCTGGTGAAGGTTCGGCTCAAGTGGGTCAAGAACCGTGGTCTCGACCACATCATCGACCGCGACACCGACATCAAGGCCGCCTGCCTCCTCAAGGACGCCATCGCTGCCGCCCCTTCCGGCCTCCTCCCCGCCCGCTCTCTCGCCCGGTTCCAGAAAAACCTCGGCCTCACTGTCCCCGTCCTCCGCTTCCTCCGCCGCTACCCCACCCTCTTCCGCGAGCTCCCTCACCCCCGTTTCCCTTCCCTCCCGGCTTTCTCTCTCGCCCCCGCTGCCCTCCTCCTCCACCGCCGCGAAAGCGAAACTTTCCAAGCCGCCCTCCCGGAGGACGCCGCCCACCGCCTTGCTCGCCTCCTGATGATGGCTCGCTCCCGCGCTCTCCCCCTCTCCGCCATCTTTCCACTCCGCTACGATCTTGGCCTTCCCCCGGACTTTCCCTCCGCCCTTGCCACTACCCGCTCGGACCTCTTCCGCCTCTCCCGACGCCCCACTGACGGCGCCTTCATCCTTTCCCTCTCCTCCTGGCCCGATCACCTCGCCTTCTCCGCCCTCCAGCTCCGCCACAGAGATGCCCTAGCACAGCCCTCCTACCGCGACTTCAAGAAGCCATCCGTATCCTCTGCCGCCCCCCTTGCTTTCCCCATGCGCTTCCCCAGAGGCTACGGCTCCATGAAGAAGGTCAAGGCCTGGATGGAAGACTTCCACCACCTCCCCTACGTATCTCCCTACGAGGACGCGTCCGGTATCGACCCCGACAGCGATCTCATGGAGAAGCACGTCGTTGGGGTCCTGCACGAGCTCCTCAGCCTCACGATCCACAAGAAGACCAAGCGGAACTACATTCGCAGCCTCGGAGAGGAGCTCGGCCTCCCCCACAGGTTCACTCGCGTGTTCACCCGCTACCCGGGGATCTTCTATCTGTCCCTAAAGTGCAAGACCACCACGGTGGTCCTTCGGGAGGGCTACCAGAGCGGTAAGCTGGTGGATCCGCACCCCCTCTCACTTGTTCGAGACAAGTTCTTTTACGTCATGAGAACAGGGTTGCTGTATCGGGGCAAGGGCATGACAAAGCTAGTTCTTGAGGAGGATGACTTATTCGGCGAAGGCAATTGCAGGGAGGAACAAAAGGAACAGATTGCCATTGACAATGAGGAGCAGGATGGTGTTTACGGTGACGATGTTGGTTTTGATGATGAAGATGTTGATGCCAGTGACAATGATGATGACGAATGCTATGAGTTGGATGATTCAGATGATGAAGATGGATCAGACAATGGCTGAAATTTTGTTTACAATCAACCGGAGTTTCTTTTACCCCTTGACACAACAACTATATATGTTTTTAGGTCAGCAACCTCATCAAGGTAAGGAACATGACATATTCTGCAATCTCACTTGATGATTTGCTGATATTTGATGGAAACTAGTTGACAATAGAAGCACTATTTCTTCTTAGTTTCCATTAAAATCTTGCTACTATTTTGTAGTCATTTTTGTTATGGCAAGTTAGACATACACCTGGTTGGATCCTTTCTAATAAGTGGACATGAATATTTTATACAGTGGAATATTGATACTCTGCATATTTTGGTTGGTTTTACATGAAAGTAGTTTGTGCTGGTTTAGTCTTGTAAAGTTTTGTGTTTGATATTTGAAAGGTAGAATATAACAAGGTAAAGCATCATGAATTTAGTGTGTAATACCAAGTTTTATTTACTAGAATTGTTAAACTTAGATCATAGAATATTTTGCTCTGATTGTTGAGTAACAATCAGAGCATACATATAGTTGAGTAACAAAATAGATAAACATAACCCATGCCCATAACACTGAGCACATACAAAGTAACAAATATCCAAGTGAAATCTGAGTATAACTCAAATAGTCATGCCATGATATTTTAGTCCTGTTTTTTATTACTGATTCTCTCTTCCAGCAATTTTTTCTCATTTGTTGTACTTATCTAAAATATGCTTAATTTGATCTAACATCTTAGTGATTTTTTTCCCTATGCTTAATTTGATCCACCCTAGTGCCACTCTCCTTTTGTCTCTCTTCTTCATCATCATCCAATGTTGGATAAGGAACAACATAGTTTGGGCACGAGGGAGAGGCCTTTTTCTTTAAAATGCCTTCCGTAGTAATAGATTAGTTCTGTAATATATTTCACCCCGACTCGATGAGAAATGACTACTTACATCATGATTCACTTGCAAGTTTTTAAGGAATGCCTAAATGCTGATCTAAAAGTGTGCCTACCATTTACATATTGACAACTGGCTGCTAGACATCAGTACTCTACATTTTCTAATAGCCTTCGAGCTTCCATTTCATTTAAGTGTAGACCAACATTCAGGAAATGAAAGTTACAACCAAGGTAAATTGGCACCATTCACATTTTCTAATCATTCCTGACAGAATCTGATTTATAATATCATGCGGTAACACATCTAATTGATTCTGGGCAATTTTTGTGATTAACTTGTTCAAAATTATTGGCTGTTGCAATATTCGTTGCTCTCATGCATTAAATAGTTGCACTGAAGTTTGAGTGGGAAATGCACTTGAAGTTATTGTGCAAGACAAGTTTCTGCCTTACAGAAGTGATTTATAATTCCTCGCCTTGTTTCAAGTTCTTTCAACCAAGGTTCGTCGTACCGTACCGTACCGACGTTTCGATGCTGGTTCGGTACGGTACGGTACGACGTACCGAGCGGTAAATCGAGGTGTACCGCTCGATACATCTGATTTCATCGATTTATCTCTCCGAAAATACCTGAAAATTAAAAAAAAGTTAGGATAGAGTTTTCAAGTTACAAATAAATATAGTAATAGTATAAGTTTAGCAAAATCAATATAAATTAGGTAAAAATATCATCACATATCTTTTTCGGGCTTTGAGGTAGTCTTGTTCGAGGTTCGTATTTCAGCTTGTTATAGATTGAAATATCTATAGAAAAATCAATTGAATTGTTAGACTATTTTGTTACAATATAAACTCTAAAATTCAAATAAATTAAATAATTATATATCTAGATATACCTGATTGTTAATTCTACCACCAAAACGAACGACGGGCCTCCACGGGTGGTAGATCGGGGTCCTCGATCCGATACATATCAATATGATACGTTTGTTGGACCCAATCATGAAATTGATCCCATGACATAGTGTATTGATACACCGTATGTCATTGATGCATCAATGTGGTACTGATCGTAGATTGATCGTCATAAATCATATTTGTCCGAGGCAACTCTTGAGGCATATATTGGTGTTGTTCTGTATCATGTTGTTGCTCAGAGAAGGATGACCAACTATCACCATACTGTTGTTGCCCATATGATTCTTTATTATACGATGGTTGTGAATACGATGAGTCTCTTTCTGTGTCTATATCATGTATGCTCTGTCGCATTTATTCATATTCATCCACTGCCTTCCCCTTCCCCTTCTCCTTCCCCTTCCGCGCATAAACTTGACCAGTACCTTGTCGAGTTCCATGATCTGAATCTTGAGTGGCATGTGTAAAATATTGCTCCTCAGTCCATTCACCACCCTCAAGTTGTGCAGACGAGACCAACGACTGCCCGGTATCACCGCCATCATTTGTTGAGGCACTGCTGTCCGTGTTGCTATCATGTCTCTGGACCGAGCGAGAAAGAGAATGTGATTGTGAAGGTGTCTCGTCACCCGACTCGATTCTTTCCAATGATGCAACTGATGCTACTGCCTTCCCCTTTGCCTTTGCACGTTGGGCGGACGAGTGTGACCGTTGGGTATCGGTAGTTCCTCGAGCAGTTTGACTTATACCATGTTGTAATCGAGGGGGATTTTCTACCTGTTGGGGTTGTGCTTCTTCTTCTTCTAATGCCTCGGTGATAAGACGTGAAGGACGCTGAGGATCTCCCGCCTCATCAAATAGAGGAACCTCTTGGTTCTCTGCTGCTTCAACCCAATCTAACATTGGCTCTGAATCTTCGTTGTAGAATTGGAGGTCAATGGGATCAATATCTGGTTCCTCTGGCTCCTTATCCAACTCAGCACATCGTAATTTTAGCCGCATGTTATAATGGACATATACTAGTTTCTCTAACCGTCTGTAGGAGAGTCTGTTGCGGACCTTCGTATGAATCAATGCAAACGTTGACCAATTACGTTCGCAACCACTAGATGTTGTCTATGAAAGTACACGAATGGAAACCTTCCTTAAATGTGGTGCATCGCCTCCAAATTGTAACCACCACTTGACTACAAAAAGATATAAATAAGATTTTATTAGCATAACAAATAATTAACATTAAATATAATTGATAATCAATATGCATAACTTTTCCTCACCAGGATCCATAGTGTAACAGCATGATACAACTACAACGTCGGAGAATGAACCAACTGTTTCTCGAAATAATCGACCCTCCATAAGAGCATCGGCTGCCTCGGTAGTGTTTGGCAAGAGTCGATATATAACATTTCGTAGTGTCGTTAGGAAATTATTTTGCGTTCTGAGAGCATATCGATATTGAATTGCCGGGTTTAGATAATACGCTGCAAAATATAATTTTGTTAGTATGATTTTTTATTATCTAAATAATAATAAATTAAATATTTCTGAATATGAATTTACCTATATTATGGATATCTTGATCCATATGAACTTCAGTCCGACGATCAATGATTCGTACGTATTGGTCGGCCTTAAAATCATCTTTGAATGCTTTCCTGACCTCCTCTCTTGCTGAAATCAGCATATATTTAAGATACGACATTTGTGGACGCTTGTCCATATCGACCTTACGGAGGACAATATAAAGTGGTTCCACACCTTTTATGATTTCTGCTATAGTCTCCCAAAATCTGAAGGAAAGAATGGCCTTTTCTATCTTCTTTTCATCACTCAATTTCAAATATCTGGATTCAGACCACTCTTGTGAGCTAGCCATTGCCTTCAAGCCATGCCTTTTTTGTTGTAATGACTTTAATGCAATAAACTTGGTAGCAAACCGAGTAATTCCAGGTCGAAGTATCTTACCATTTACATACTTTTGCATTAATGCGTGGACCCAATGATGATTATATATAAACTTTGTAATTGATTGTGCTCGAGCTACACATTTTTTGACCGCATCCAACTCACCAATATCCTTCAGCATTAGATCTATGCAATGAGCTGCACATGGAGTCCAAAACAAAGTTTTTCTTTTTTCCATCAATTGCAAACCGGCCTTTTTGAAATTCGCTCCATTGTCGGTTATTATTTGGACAACATACTTTGGTCCAATCTCCTCTACCATAGTGTCCATCAAGCTCTCAATGTAGTTTACATCTTGGATCTTTTCAGAAACATTAACGGACTTATGAAACACCACTCTTTTATTGCAATAAACAAGAAAGTTGATGATACTCATTCTTGTTGGTCCTGTCCAATTGTCACACATCAATGTCACCCCATATTCATCCCATTGCCTCTTGAAGGATTTGATCCAATCCTTTAGTTCTGCCACATCCTCATCTAAGTACACGCCGTAAATCTCCTTCGGTGTTGGAGGTTGGATCCCCGTGCCAGACTTTTGAATAGAGGAGATCATGCTCTGATAATATGGACCTTGGGCTGTGTTGGCTGGAATCCTATGAAAGTTGAACCATTTTGAGATTGCCTTCCCAATATCCCGTTTTTTTTCTTTTGTGTATGCATCGTCAATCCGTGTCTGTTTCGCTGTTTGTGGGGGATAGGCTTGCGGATCAATATCAACAATATCTGGTGCGGACCTCCTGCCAAGACCTCTCATAAAACCACGGAGTCCACCATACCTCATGCTACTAGTTCGACCTAACTGAGAAGGAGCAGTTGGTTGTCTCATGCTGGTTGACCTCTGGATTCCACTACCACTGCCATGCTCTAATTGTGAGTCATGTCGTCGATGCCTCATTGCTTCATCGACCGTATACTGATGCTCCAATGAGGCACGAATCTCAGCTGTGAGATCCGGGTCGACGTCATCGCCGCAACCCTCATACTGATCATAAACTGGGCCTGTGTAGCCCTATGATATTCTTCCTCAACTCTTGCCTTCTTTTTTAATGCATCTTCCTTTGCTTGTTTAATCTTGCTTTGAAATAATTTACGGATCTCCGTTGGAACCTTCTTGCATTTTGCAACATCAGGATATCCACCAACCAAATGCATTTTCACTTGAGTTATTCCTCCACCTTTACCAATGTAGTCACAATAAATACATTGCCAATGATGACGGTTTCCATCTAGCTTTCGGGCATGAACCCATGCATCATCGTGTGACTGTTCCTTTGGTGCCATGATCCTATCAAATTTAAATCAAATAAACTATAAAGTATAAACATATTAAATTGACCAAATATCGATCATAAATCACTAATCACAATATTAAGTAATTTTATTAAAACATAACTAATCATATTTTATTATCATAAATATATTACATGCATAAAAGAAGTATTAAAATCATTAGATATACTAATTATGTGATTAATATAGTTAATTTTTTACTAATTATTTCTCTTTCAACATTATAAACATGGCAAATACTCTAATAGATATTAAAGATATTGGATTCACATAAAATCGAACAAATTTTGATTAAATCATCGTTAAAATAACTAATTATAGTATTAAATAACTTTAATAAAATATAATTAAACTTATTTTATCATCATATATATGTTAAACACATAAAAGAAACATTAAATATGTAATTTTAATCCAATATGATTCAAAATTCAAATTATGATAAAATTATCATTTATCTACACTAATTATATGATTAATATAGTTAATTTTTTTACTAATTACTTCTCTTTCACCACTATAAACATGACAAATACCCTAATAGGTATTAAAGACATTAAATTGATATAAAATCAAACAAATTTCGATTAAATCATCATTAAAATAACTAATCGTAGCATTAAATAACTTTAATAAAATTTAATTAAACTTATTTTACTATGATAAATAGTATTCAATACTTACTATGTATAAAAGACATTAATCATAATCTTAAATATCTTAATTACTCTCTAATTAAAGAAAACGAATATATACCTCTTGATTAGAAAGTTCTTCCTCTTAATCTTCCCAAATTTGCCTCGATTGAATTCACAAATCATTGTTTTATAGAGTTTATGAGAGAAAAGAAATGTTTGAGAGAGAGTTTAAGAGAATATACTGAAATAGGGGAGAGAAGATTAGTTTAAATAGGAGGAGAAATGGCTTCAACGGTCAATTTGACCGTTGGAGCACTGTAGCATTGCTACAGGGTGGTAACGGTCGATTTCGACCGTTACCGAGTGGTATCGGTCGATTTCGACCGTTACCGAGTGGTATCGGGCGGTAACAGTCGAAATCGACCGTTACCGAATGGTACCGGGCGGTAACGGTCGAAATTTCGACCGTTACCGTCCGATACAGACTTTTTTTGGTGTATCGCCCGATAGAGGGCGGTCCGCGTACCGATCGTCTCTCGGATCGGTACGTACCGCCCATACCGGGCGGTACACATCGGTATGGCAGACATTGCTTTCAACAATGTTCTTGCCTTTTATTATCTCGTTTGTTCATTCTGTTGCTTCTTTTTCTGAGGCAACTCATTCTCCACTGTGTCATTTTGAATGTTAATACACAGTCATTTTTTTCTCTTTTTTTTGTTCTTATGGGATTTAGTCCCAACTGGATCGGCATGGAAGGTAAAGCTGTAACTATAAAGAAGCCATTGTTCTAGTTGAAGAACCTAACGTTCTGCCAACCTAAACACTTCCATATATTGGGCAGGGCATCGAGAGCAGAGTAGATTCCGAGGACGTGTATCCCTCAGGAGCCCAACTTGACATATGGGCAATCATGAAAGTTATGAGTATACAAGATAAAGTGTTTCTTCATGACCGTCTCAAGTTTGACTTTTATGCCGTATTGATATCTTTAGATCTTATAGCTTCAGTGTGAAAACCATTCTGATGATTTATTTTGCAGTTGTATGAAGCCACTTTTCTTGTTAGGTTTTGTAACCCTAGCTCGCTAGTCACCAAAGCGAACTATCTAATCATGCATCATTTGCTAGGCCATCAGCATACATAAGTATTTATTGTTCTATGGGACAAAGACTCAATGCAACAAATTAAAGTTGGAAGTTATATGGTTCTATAAAACTCTTTATTATGATATTGCAATTTTTTATGGATTATTTGTTTAGAAAAGCCATCTATAATTGATTTTTGCCTATAATATTTTTGGTAATGATATTTGTGATTTTATTAGAAATGATCATGATAATGGTATTCATAACGATAATGATAGTGATAATTATAAGATGGTGATGATGATGATGATACTTGTAATGATAGTGATATTGATTATGGTATTAGCTCTAGTAATGATATTGTTTTAGTAATGATAATGGTATTGATAATAGTAATGATCTTGATATTGGCAATGATAATGATATTAATATTGATAAAAATATTGGGAAGAGCAATAAGAATATTAATATTATTTATAATGATGTTGATAATTATATTGGTAATGATGTTGGTCACGGAAAAGATAACGAGGTTGGTTATGGTGGATAATAATATTGGTAATTGTTAAGAGAAAATATCGTTAACATCTTGGTCAACTTGACGTGATCCAGACTCGTGTATAGAAATATTTAAGGTGTTTCTGATGTGAAAATATTGTGCTCTGAGGTGGTTCCAAGATGGAAGTATTACGTTTTTAAAATATTGCCTGCACGAAGACGGTGAGGATTTCAACTCAATTCTTCCAATACTAAAGTTAGTAAATAAGTAATTCTTCTTAAGGAGTTACCTATTTTTCTTATTTTGAATACGTTTTTATACCTTTGAAGGAGGGGAAGTAAGTTTATGATTGTCTTCTTTATCAGGAGAAGAGGGTCTAGGATTATCCTTCTTATCATAAAGGGAGAGAAGGGAGTTTGCATTTCTCTTCCTCGTCATAATGAATAAGGAAGTTTGTGTTTCTCTATTATAACATTTTATACATGTAGGCGGAAGTTTGTGTTTCTCTATTATAACATTCTGTACATGTAGGCGGATGACATGTGTGTTGTGTGGTGATCACGTGTCAACTGTTGATAAATTCCATATCATTTATCCTCCCGTCGCTCCCAATGCATGATTTAGAGTTCTTACAAGAGGGATTTGAAGATGTCATTTGGTTTTTCCATAAGGGAGTGTTTGGGACCTTATTTTGCTAGTTAAGGTTTTCTGATTCAAGTGTCTCGGATATATTGGGCTCGTACCTCCATCGTAGCAGTTTTTCTTTGACGCTGTGTCACGGACAAACTTCTAAACAGGGTGTTTGATGTAATGCTTATGTATGTCCGTGTCTTTTGGTATGTTCATGCATTGTACAGCATGTAGGGGGACGGCCGAAGGCTTAATAGTCCCATTTTAGTTGGGTCGGTGGTCGCTTTAGGCTTGTAAATAAAGGTTGTGTCATGTGGACACGTGTGAGAGATTTTTGGTCTGTAATGGACCATTTTACCCTTTGTTGTGCAACTGTTCAGAGCTTGTAAAGTCTGTTTGTAATTTGCATTGTCTATAAAGTGTTTTTCGGAGATGTTTGCTTGTGGATCCCGAGTGAGGCCTTTCTCTGTCCTGTTCTCTCTTTTGTGGGACCTAAGGGACCATGGGAGGCTTCGGGGAGGCTGACCCTTGCGGACGGACACGCAAGGGTGCCGCACGACTTAGGCAAAACCAGCTAAGTCCGTGACAGCTGGTCAGATTTCTTGATTCATACATCTCGGGCATATTTGACTTATGTCTCCAATGTAGCGGATTTATCTCGATGTCGATCGAGGTTTTCTTGACTTACACGTCTCGAGCACATTCGGCTTTGTGCCTCTACTATGATGAATTAATTTTGGTGCCATTTGGTTTTTTCGAACTCACACATCTCGGGCGCATTCAACCTTAGCGCCTTTGTCGTAACAAATTTTTTTCAGTGTTGATCGAGTTTACCCAACTCATATGTCTCGAGTACATTCGATCTTGCACCTCTACCATAGTGAATTTATTTCGGTACCGATCGGGTTTTTTCAACTCGTATGTCTCGAGCACATTTGGCATTGCGCATTTGTCATAGCAAATTTATTTCATTGTCGATTGAGTTTTCCTGACTTATATCTCAGGCTCATTCGACCTTATGCCTCTACCATAGCAAATTTATTTTGGTGTCAATTGAGTTTTCTCGACTCACACTTCGTGGGCACATTCGGCCTTACGTCTCTACCATAGTGAATTTATTTCAATGTCGATCGAGTTTTTCTAACTCACATGTCTTGGGCGCATTCGACCTTGTGTCTCTGCTATAGCAAATTTATTTATTCTCTCCACTGTGACGGATTTCAGGTCTTTTTGCCTTAGCGGGCTTCAAATCTCCCTTTCATCGTGGTGGGTTTCACACCTTCTCTCTGCCCATGATGGATTGCTAAGTCCTCTCTTCGCCATAGCGGTATTCAGACTTTCTCGCCATGGTGGGTTTTGAATTTGCCTTTGCATCGTGGTGGATTTCAAGATCCCTTTTCATCGTGATAGATTTCGGGTCTTCTCACTATGATGGATCTCACAATTTTCTTTCTTGGGATGTGTTCTTGAAGGGACATTGGTTTTAACTGTGGGAGGAGAGAAATTAGTCTCTTCCTTATAAATCTCGTCCTCATAAGGTGGGACTCATATCTTCATTCGAGCCCTCGAAGTTCAGAGTTCATAATCTTGGGAGCTTTCGGCCTTGCCCCCAAGGTTTAGGAGCCTCTCCCCTTCAGTTTTTGATAAAGTGGGTAAGTCTTCAAGTCCATTTTTGACGTCGATTACGCTCTTCTATTTCAGGTTGAGATGTTTCTCCTTTCTCATACAAGTTCTTCTCGTTCTTCTAGTCGTCAATTGGTCGAGGTTCGTGCTCCCTCTTCATGTAGTCCGAGGGTAGAGGCAGTTGAGTCCTCTTCATAAGAAGGGGTTTCTTTGGTTAACTTGAGGGCTTTTCAGGATTTAGAGTTTATAAGAAGTGTTCATGATTGTGATACGGTGGTGAGCGCACCTATTTTGGATCGCTTGAGAACTAAATATTTCATCTTATCTAAATTTGTCTTGCAATTTCTCGACCTGGGTAGTGTCTGTTTGATTTTATTCCTAGGTCTATTTGCAACACTTAGAGTTTTTTCACTTTGATTATACTTTTGTTACCCTTTCATGAAGAAAAGTGTAGGGTATTTATAGGCCCCAATGACTTCAAAATTGGAGCCAAAAAGTGTCACATCCCAGATTTTTGGGGTATTGCCGGTACCACTGCTTGACACTCTGACACTTGATGGTACCACCGCCTAGTCTGGCGATACCACCGCTTGACAGGTAATAACTATCGGCGGTATTATCGCTCAATCTGGGTGGTACCATCGCCCAAGCCACTTAGGAGATCGTTCCCTAGGCGGTTCCATCACCAAACAGGGTCCAACAACTTGGTTGGGCCTTGAATCTGGCCCAAACTAATCCAGTTACGGGCCCAATTGGCCCCTAACTGAGTTAGTGAGATTACCTCTCAAATCTAACCTTAATTACGTGTTAACTACGATTCTTAAGGCATACTCTAAGCAAATTAAATATGGTTAGTCTAGGTTTCTTTCGGCGAGCTTTTGGCGAACTTATGATGATCTCTCGGTAATGTTCCAACGGACTCCCGGCAAGCTCCTGGACTTTACGATGATCTTCTTGGCGAGTTTCGACGAGCTTCTTTGGCAAGCTCTTGGACTTCTCGGTCAATTCCGGCAGAACTTCCGATGAACGTCCGAACTTCTAACGAACTCTCGAACTCACAACGAAATCTCGATCTTGACTCTGGCACTTCGTTTTGCTTTATGCCTTGATTACTATTGTAGTTAATTCTGCACACGTTTCTCAATATATAGATTTGATCAAATAATTTACTAATTGATTTTATTTTCAAAATCACAGATTTAATAATCTCCTCCTTTTTTATGATGATAATTAATTGATGACGAAATTAACCTTAACTCCCCCATATGCCATACTTTGAGAGAAGACACTCTTGAATTCAAGGCATTTGATTTCAAGCATCAAATTAATAAGTTATATTCATTTAAACTTATCAACATGCACATCATGATACTTATCATGATTTATCAATTCAAAATACGATACCACATATTTATTAATAAAAATGATGTCAATGCATGACATCCATTTTCAAGTCCAATATAGTGAGATGATAGACAATCATCATTTTCAAGTATGATATGAATTTCAAATATGAAATTTAGCAAGATGTTAATTCTCTATGAGATGACAATTCATCATTCCTAGGCATGATATCAATTGTACATAGCAAGTTAAGCTCATGATACCTTATCATAATGATAGACATTTATCAAGCATTCATGAAATATTTCAAGTATCTACGATGAATATGATGCGTATGCAATACATTTTGATATGTTTCAAGTATTTGCGATGTGTTGCGATGTATTTAACGATTCCAATTATATTTTAAGCATTCACAAAACATTCAAGCATTTACGATAAAATTTACAACAAGATACATTTTATGCATTTATCTCAAACATTCATAATGCCAATTTGTCATCAATTTGCCACATTTCTCCCTATTTGTCATCAACAAAAAGGAGAACTATTCAACAATAAAAGTGTGGTGGTAAAAAAATTCAAGCAAGTTTCACACCAGTTTATCCAAGTTAGCAAAAATGAGAAGATAAGCAAAAACTTTACATGATAACTACTTTTGGATAAGCTAACATTTTTACTTTGGATGTGCAAAAGCTTTTGGTTCTTCTTGAGACTGTAAGTTTCTTTCTTCCTTTGTCATAAAAAAATAAGAAGAAGAGGAAGAAGAGTAAGGAAGCAATCCATCAAAAATCAAATTCATGAAAGGATTTGAACCAAGTCAAATGAGTTTCATTGAATCAAGCTTCTAGTTCAACAAGGAGAAGGGATTCATGAAAATGATTAAGATATCCATACGAAATCAAATCTTCATTCTTGTAAGCGATCATCCATACTAAAAATTCATAAAATTCTTCTTTCATGAGAAGAAGAGTAAGGAGCATCATATGAAGGATAAAAAAATTCACGAATAAAACTTCATAAATCAAATCTATTTCTCATTAAAAATTCACAAGAGTGAAATCCGTGAGAGATGTATTTATCAATGAATTCCATAAGTGAAGGGATTAAGTGTATCAAAAATCATTAAGTGATAAAGCAAGGGTATGAAATAAATTTGATACCAAGTAAATTGATATTTCAGATTTCATGAAAGCATTATTTACGAAATGAAATAATTTCATGAAAGCTTTATTTTAAAAAATCGAGAAAGTCCGAAAAAGATATACAACAAACTCAATCATTTAGACAATTTAACATTCCTAACTCTCTTCTAATAAAATTAAATTGTTCTTCATTTAAAGGTTTTGTAAAGATATCGACTAATTGATGTTTCGTATCAATAAACTCTAAAGATATATCATGGTTATTAACATGATCTCTTATGAAATGATGCCTAATATTAATATGTTTAGTTCTAAAGTATTGAATAAGATTTATGAGAATATTATTAAAGTAAATCTTATAATCTTCTAATATATTTTTTATCCATACAACTTATGCATAACATGCACCAACTGCTATATATTCTGCTTCGATCGTAGATAATGCAATTGAGTTTTGTTTCTTGAAAGATCAAGAAACAAGTGCATGACCTAATAATTGACAAGTTCCGGATGTGTTTTTTCTATCTTATCTATATCCAACAAAATCCACATCAACATAAGTAATTAATTCAAAGTTTTCATATTTTAGATACTATAATCCTAAATCAGGGGGTTCCTTTTATATATCTAAAAATTCTTTTAACTGTTTTAAGATGAGATAGCTTAGAATTAGATTGAAATCTAGCACAAAGTCGTACGCTAAACATGATGTCCGATTTAATTGCGGTGAGGTATAGTAAACTACTTATCATAGCCTTATAAATTTTTTGATCAAAGCTTTTTCCACTTTTGTCCATGTCTAACTTAGTGGAGGTACTCATAGGAGTATTGATAGCTTTTGAACCATACATATTAAACTATTTTAACAATTCTAATGCATATTTAGTTTGACTAAAAAAAATACCATCACTAAGTTGTTTGATTTGTAAGCCTAAAAAGAAAGTTAGTTTACCCAATAAACTCATCTCAAATTCTTAACTTATACTCTTAGCAAACGATTCGCATAAGGATTTATTTGTAGAATAAAAAATAATATCATCAATATAAATTTGAATAACAAGAAAGTTATTTTTAAAATTTTTAATAAACAATGTAGTATCGACCTTACTTTTAGAGAAATTATTTTGAATAAGAAAGGAGCTAAGTCTTTCATACTAAGCTCTCGGGGCTTGTTTTAATCCATAAAGAGCTTTAATTAACTTAAACATATGATTAACAAAAAAAAAGGTGGTTGTTTAACATACACTTCTTCGGAAATAAAGCTATTTAAGAAAGCACTTTTAACATCCATTTAAAATAACTTAAAATTATTACTACTAGTATGGGCAAGGAGCATCCTAATGGCTTATAATCATGCCATAGGAGCGAAGGTTTCTTCATGATCGATACCTCTTTCTTGGTTGAAACCCTTGGCCACTAATCTAGTCTTGTTTCTAACCACGATATCAAATTCATCTTGATTGTTTGTAAAGACTCATTTAGTACCAATAACTAAATTGTAGTTTGACCTCGAAACAAGCTTCCACACCTCATTTATCTCAAATTGGTTCAACTCTTCCTGCATTACGATAACCCATGAATTATCTTTCAAGGCTTTGTCAATGTATTTTGATTCAATTTGAGAAGAAAGGCGGCGTTGACACAAAAATTTTTAAGAGAAGAACGAGTTTGAACCTCTTTTGATGTGTCTCCTATGATTAGCTTATTAGGATGAGCATCTATACACTTCAATTCGTTGGGTAAGAATGTTTCGGAAGAAAATGTATCCAAGTTACTAGTTGGAGGAGAGGGTTCATTTAAATTTAAAGTATTAAAATTAAGATCATCATCAAACTCATTTTTCTTAAATTCGGAGACTTCATTAAAGACAACATGAATAAACTCTTCTATGACCAAGATTCTTTTATTAAAGACACAAAAGATTTTTGAAATAGAAGAATAACTAAAAAAAAATATTTATCGGATTTTGTATAAAACTTTCCTAAAGTATCTTTTTTATTCAAGATAAAATATTTACAATCGAAAACTTTAAAAATATGAAACATTAAGTTTTTTGTCATTCCATAATTCATCATGAGTTTTAAAAAATAATAATTTTACTATAATCCTATTCATAATATAATATGTTGTATTAATGTCTTCGACCTAAAAATATTTGGATATACTATGTTCGTTTACTTACTAACCAGGCGAAGCAGTCTAAGTAGCCCTCTCGGGAGCCCGGTGAGACCGATATGGTCCTCGGCAGCTTTCGAGAGTCGAACTCTCCATTAGAGAAGACGCGCCGGGACTGGACAGAGTGCACGCAGGATGAGCTCTCCAACCATCAGAGGGCCAAAACCGCCGCCATTTCCGAGGTCGACGCCTTGAAGAGGCTGTTCAAGGGGCTCGTCGACAAGGTCAGCCGGCAACAGGAAGCAGCCTCTGCCATCGCTGTTGTTGTGATGCAGTTGAAGTCCGAGAGCAGGAAGCGGGCAGGCGGCGGAGCTAGAGGTGATTCCTGGCTCCTGTTCACCGGGCCTGGCAAGGTCGGCAAGTGGAAGATGGCAAACGCGCTGTCGGAGCTGGTGTTCGGAACTGGACCGACCACCGTTTGTTTCGGTGGCGCCGCCTCACGTACTGGCGGAGACGATGGAGGGCAAAACGTCAAGTCGCGTGGTAGGACTTCGATGGACCGGGTGGTGGAGGCCGTACCCCGGAATCCGTTCTCCGTGATAGTGCTCGAGGATGTCGATCAAGCAGATGGGCTCGTGAGAGGAAGAATCAAGCGCGCGATGGAGCAGGGCCGGCTCGTCGACTCCTACGGCCGGGAAGTCAGCTTGGGAAGCGTATTTTTCATCCTCACCTCAAGCTGGCTACCGAAAGAGTTCAAGAGAACCCACGACTCCCTCATCCAATGCGACGAGAAGATTCTGCAGTCGGCCGGCCATGGGTGGCGACTGCAGCTGTCAGCTCAGAGAACCCCCGGAACGCGCTGCTTCGATTGGCTTCGCGACAGTGATCGATCAGTGAAGCTGAGACGGCAGTCATCATCCGGCGGAGGCTTGTCGCTGGACCTAAACTTGGCAGTGAGCAGGGAGGACGAGGCCGGGGAGGGGTCGAGGAGCTTGAGCGACTTCACCATGGAGCACAAGCACAAGGGAACGCTTGCCGCCAGGTGTTCGATGTCGCCCTCTGCCTCGGGGTTGATGGAATTGGTGGACATCGCCATAGTTTTCAGGCTAGTCGACTTCGCGCCGCTGAGGAGAACCGTTTCGGCCATAATGGGCTATGGAAGGTCACTAAAGATCGACGACGACGTCATCGACCGGGTTGTCGGTGGTATATGGGTAGGAAGAGCAGCATTCGACGAGTGGGCTGAGGGAGTACTGACGCCTTGCTTGCGGCAGTTGAAGTGCAAGTTGAGTGCAGATGACGTTGTGGCGGTCGTCCAGCTATCTGTGGTGAAAGGGGGTGGAGCGGCGACGAACGGCGACCAGGATTGGCTACCGGCGACGGTGGCGATCGCCGTCGATGAGCTGCAGAAGACGCCATGGACATGATCAAAGACTGTAGTTCCTTTTTGTTCTCTCCTTAATGCATATATATAAGTAAAGACTGTATACTTTTGCGTCCATTCGTCGAGAACACACTTGTGTTGGTTCTTCTGCTTGTGTTTGGGTCATCATATGAGCATGAACACAGTACTCTAAACCGTGAATATGGTGCTCTTGTGCTCATTGTTGGTGAACAAATGTGCTGTGGCTGATGAGTCAGCATGGCCTGGGCCACAGATCGATGTCGGGAGTCTTCGGTCGACTGAGCTAGATGCCGAGGTCGGCTGGGCCCTCACGATGGGGTGTTGATCAACGTTTCTCGGTCCGAGCACCATTGATGTTGAGCAGCGTCTCTTCGTCTCCAGGCTGGTTAGCGACTCGCCTTCGTACACTGGATGGCAATTCCCAGGTCGAGACGCTCGCGGGTCGAGGGTGGTCGTTTTCCTGCAAAAATGACATTCGTCGGGTGAGTCCCAACTTTGGCCCCTCCGACGAGCAAGTCAGTAGTTGTTTTTCTCTATTTTGTCCTCCCTCATTGTCGGATGTCGGCCAAGGACTTTTATATTATTGTATGAGGGTCGGTCGTATACGGGTTTGGCGTGACGGTCAATCCTCGAGAGATGAGACAGTACTTTTGTGCGGTCGCCGTCCCGGGACGTGCAGAACGACGCCAAATGGTGCCGTCCCGAGCTTCCAGGACGGGATATACCAAACAATGCCTTGGTACGGATTCTGTCTCCGGAGCGACCCTAGCAGGGGCTGGACCTGTGGGCCAAGTGACTGAACTCAGGCTCAGGTTTTGGTTCCGGCGGGTCGCAAATCGAAAATCGATCTGGAGTGACCCGAGCAATGGCTGGACCTGTGGGCCGAGTTGCTGATCTCGGACTCAGGTTTTGGTGCCGGCGGGACGCAAGTCGGGAACCGATCTGGATCGACCCAGGCAGGGGCTAGACCTGTGGGCCGAGTGATTGAACTCGGGCTCAGGTTTTGGTGTCGGCAGGTCGTAAGTCAGAAATCAATCTGGAGCGACCCGGGTAGGGGCTGGACTTGTGGGCCGAGTGACTAAACTCGGGCTCAGGTTTTGGTGCCGGTGGGTCGTAAGTCGGGAATCAATCTGGAGCGACCCATGAGGTTTAGACCTGTGGGTCAGTGAAGGCTGGGTGGCATCGTTAGGCAGCACACCGAATTTTGCCCGGACGCCATCGTGCCACGTGGTGAGCCAGGTGGATTGGCGCAGGACCTGGCGGGAAACTTTTTGTTTCGAATGGCCTCCGACGGGAGATTTTGGGTGACAAGGTGCCTCTAGCGAGAGCTCCAAGGCTAGCGAATCTGGCGAATACGAGGGGTTATGATGGGTTTTAAATGCTGTGACCATCTCTTTCCTCAGGAAGCCCAATCATCATCTCGCAGTGGAGTAGCCTACCCTTTATAAGCCCCTTCCAAAGTAGTTGCCATCACTTTTGCTTCAGTCCTTCATCCCACGCCCTGGCTTCTTTCTTCCAACCTTGAGGTCGAGATGTCTCCATCTTCATCTTTGTCTTCATCTTCGTCTTCTTCCTCTGGGGGCCCACGAGCTGAAGTCATAAATGTGTCCTCCGGTAGCGCTCCTTCGGAGGCCACAGGGAGCTCTGTCGCGCTTGAAACTCTCAAGTCGTGGCACGATGTGGACTCGGTGGTGACCGAGGATCTTTTGAGGGTACTCCGGGATCGTTATCACATCCCGGAGTGTTATGGAATTCACGCCCCTCGGCTTGGACAACGGCTGTATGATCAGTTTCCCGATGGGTTCAGGCTGACCGTAGAGGCCTTTGAGGCGGGGTTGCGGTTCCCGCTGCACCCCATCATCGGGGAGTGCCTCCGTAATTGGGGGATATTGCCGTCCCAGGTGACGCCAAACTCTTGGCGCTATCTGGTAGCCTTTATTGGGGAGTGTCGAGGGGCTGGGATCGAGCCGACCAAGACCTTCTTCCTGGCCTGCTTCTGTCTATGTAAGGGGTGGGGCTGGTATTA
The DNA here is from genome assembly GCA_900464855.2 of Musa schizocarpa. Taxonomy (NCBI): domain Eukaryota; kingdom Viridiplantae; phylum Streptophyta; class Magnoliopsida; order Zingiberales; family Musaceae; genus Musa; species Musa schizocarpa. Next base: position 44,738,791 of record LS990923.1, on the reverse strand, counting down.
CCTGACTGCCCGCAGCGATTTTAAGATCAGTAGTGCACCTTCCGACAACAAAGATTGGAAGAGCCGCTTCTTTTTCGTCAGTTGTAGTCGGGGGTAGGGTTTTAGCACTGGATGGACCTTCCGAACCATTGATAATACCTCCCCGTTGCTCTCTGTTGGAGAAACAGCAGACGTGAATCGGCCGAGGGGCATCTTGTCCTCTTCTCGGGCAATCAGGGAGATGATCGAGGAGTGGTTGGTCGAAGCAAAACTAAGCCCATCCACTAGGGGTATGGCCATTCGCATATGATGGACCGAAAGATATTTTTTGTAGAGATGGTGGATCTTCGATCTGTGAAGAAGACGCCTAACGCCAAGGCTGCTGTGCCAACACCTCGGGACGACGAGGGTCCCAGAGCTGGGGATGCCCCGCAGAAGGGCACACTAAAAAGGACGCCGGGGTCTCCGGAAGCGGGTCGCCCTCCAAAAAAGGCAAAGACCTTAGTCGCATCTGGGGCGATGGGCCAATTGCCCAAGAGTTCATCTGAGGGGCACTTCACCCAGCCATGGCAAAGGATCTTTATTGCTCCCCCTTGGAAGTGCTGGCGGATCGGGCAACCAAGTCGCTTGCCCGGGTAAGTGGTGGTTTTATTTCCTTGTTCGATCCTTCCTTGCGTGGATCCTAACGCTGATCTTTGTACAGGGCCAACACTACACCATGGCGCTGATCGACCGGGTCCTCGATGCTGGGCGGGTGATCGAGTGTTAGTCGGACGTCTATGCTGCTCTTCGCCTGGAGAACCTGGAGCTAAAGGCCGGGGGGGGGGCTTAGAGGCTGTTGCCGTGGCCGAAGAGCGGGCCTCTGCTATGGATGAGGAGGTGAGCCGCTTGAAGGCTGAGCTGGAGGAAAGCCGGTCGCGCTCCGAACGCTGGACGATGAGCTGCTGACCCTTTCTCATTACATCGAGATTGCTAGATCTTCGGCTTGGGCCGCCGAAGAGATGCTGAGGGAGGAGCGGCTGGTGCTGCCCGAGAAGATAAAGGAGGCGATCGTCGAGTACAAGTCATCCATCGGGTTCGAGCACGGCCTAGTGAGGTCGGGGTGGGTGACATACAAGTTCGGGTATCGAGTAGCCTGTGCTCATTTTCGAGCGAGGTACTCGAACCTGGAACTGGAACCAGACCCATTTGCCGACCAACCGGAGGACCAGAATGTCGACATGCCAGCGAGTGTCCCCTTTGATGATGAGCCTGAGATCCCCCCCTCGGAACCAAGGGCTGTACTTCCCTTTTTCTTTTGTTTTGGTCGGGTCGAGTTTTGAAACTGTATCGCCCGACCACAATGTGTATTCTTTTTTTTCATCAACAAAAACTCCTATTTTGGAATCCCGACTTCTCATCTTTCTCTACTGCGGATGTACATGCTTCTTTCAATTGATAAAACACGTCTTTTCGAGGCCTCATCCTTCGATTTTTATGGATAGAATTTCTTTAAATTTGCTGCATTCCATATCCTTGGCAAAGGGCTTCCCTCCATGGTCTCGAGTCGGTAGGTCCCTTCTCGGACCACATCGTAGACTCGATATGGGCCTTCCCAGTTAGGCGCGAGTTTTCCTCTCACTCGAGTCGGGTCGCTCACCTCTGCCTTTCGAAGGACGAGGTCCCTGACCTTGATCAGTCGTGGACAAACTTTGCAGTTGTATATCCGAGTCGTTGCCTTCTTGTACGCCAGGGTACGCAGGTGTGCCTTGGCTCTTCTTTCTTCGAGGAGGTCTAGGTTTGCTCGTAGGCCCTCCTCAGAGCCTTCTTGTTCATAGTTGGAGGTGCGCAGGGTCGGGAACACCATCTCGGGCGGGAGGATCGCTTCGATCCCGAATGCCAGGATAAACGGAGACTCTCCCGAGGCAGTTTTGGGAGTCGTTTGCATCGCCCATAAGATGCTAGGGAGCTCGTCCGCCCAGGCTTTGTGTGCGCCCGAGATCCTCTTCTTGAGGGCCTCCAAAATCGCCCGATTCATTACTTCAGTCTGGCCATTAGTTTGGGGGTGTGCAACCGAGCTGAACCTCAACTATATCCCATATGACTGGCAATATGCCTTGAACTTAGCATTGTTAAATTGAGCTCCGTTGTCAGTGATGATAGCCCTAGGGATCCTAAACTGAGTGATAATGTTCTTCCATGTGAAGCTTTAGATTTGTTTCTTGGTGATGGAGGCCAAGGGTTCGGCTTAAACCCACTTCGTGAAGTAGTCAACCCCAACTATAAGAAAGTGTCATTGTCCCGATGCTGGAGGAAAGGGTCCAAGGAGATCGAGTCCCCATTGGGCGAAGGGCTAGGCCGCATCCATCTGGGTAAGAGGAACTGTTGGTTGGTGTTGCAGTTGGGTGTGCCTTTGACATTGTTGGCACTGCTGCATGTATGATATGGCATCCTGGCGCATGGTTGGCCAGTAGTACCCCTATCTGAGAGTCTTGAAGGCCAAGGTTAGTCCCCCGATGTGCTCCCTGCAGATCCCCTAGTGGAGCTCGACGAGGACCATTTAAGCTTCTGATGGCGTGAGGCAGCGCAAGAGGGGTTGAGAGAAGGCCCTACGATACAACTTTCTGGCGACAATGTAGTACCAGGCTTGGGTTTGTCTCAACTGTCTCGCAGCTGCCGGGTCATCAAGCTTCGTTCTATCCTTCTTAAAGCGGAGGATATCTTCTATCCAGCTTGGCGATACCTTTGTTTTGGCAACCTCGTGAGTCGGTACTATTGGTGCCGTTACGGACTCAGTTGCTGGGGTCGATGCCGGGTTGCGAGCGGAGGCCAATCTAGCCAACGCATCGGCCCACGTGTTCTGCGCCCGAGGTATTCTAGCGATCGAGAGACGGTTGAAGCGATGGGCGAGCCGCTTCGCCTCTGTCAGGTATAACGCCATTGTTGGGTCCCGGGCTTAGTAGCTCCCATTGACGTATTCTGTCACCAGTTGGGAGTCACTGAAGACTTCGAGGTTGCCCACATGCATCTCCAGAGTAAGGCGTAGGCCGTGAAGTAGCGCCTCATACCCAGCCTCGTTGTTGGTGGCCCGAAATTGTAATCGGAGCGACCTCTTGTAGGTTTCTCCGGACAGGCCTTTGTGAATAAGCCCGACCTCGACTGCTTCGGTAGTGGACGAGCCGTCCATGTGCAGGGTCCATGTGCTCTCGTTGTTCTCCTACCCAATAGCATGGTCTTCAGGAGTTAGCTCGGAAATGAAGTCAGCTAGTACCTGAGCTTTGATGGCAGTCCTGGGGGAGTAATGAATGTCGAATTCGCCGAGCTCGACCAACCACCGCAGCATATGACCAGATGCATCGAAGTTGGAAAGGATTTGTCGCAATGGCTGGTCGGTGATCACTTTGATTGTGTGAGCTTGGAAATAGGGCCCCAGCTTTCGGGCCATCTTCATTAGCGCAAGGGTTAACTTCTTGATCGGGGAGTACCACACCTTGGGCTCGACGAGGACGTGGTTGACGTAGTATATGGGTTGTTGCATTGGTGGCGTTTCCTGAACAAACACCGAGCCAACTGCCTACATCGAGGCCGCCAAGTAGAGACCATGGATTTTGCCTAGCTCAGGTTAGGTGAGTTGGGGTAAGCGGGCGAGGCACGCCTTCAACTTTTCGAAGGCTTCTTCGTATTCCGAGGTCCATATAAAGTTGTCGGCCTATCGTAGAGCTCGGAAGAAAGGGAGGCACTTGTCGCCCGAATGTGACACGAACCTGTTGAGCACTGCCAACTTCCTAGCGAGTCGTTGCACCTCCTTGATCAAGCGGGGGGAATGCATCTCGGTTATGGCCTGAACCTTTTTCGGGTTGGCATCTATCCCCCTCTAGTGAATGACAAAGCTGAGGAACCTCCCAGAGCTGACCTCGAAGATGCACTTCACGGGATTCAGATGCATGTTGAACCATTTGAGCGTTTGGAATGTTTCCGTCAGGTCAGTCAAGTGCGCGCTTGCAGCCTTGCTCTTTACGATTATGTCGTCCATGTATACTTCCATGTTCCTCCCGAGATGGTGCTTAAACAGCTTGTCGACCATCCTTTGATAAGTCGCCCCAGCATTCTTCAGACTGAAGGGCATCACTTTGTAGTAATACACCCCTCTGTTGGTGATGAAAGCGGTGCTCTCTTGATCTTAAGTTACCATCCGAATTTGGTTGTAGCCCGAGAATACGTCCATAAACGTTAGGAGTTCATAGCTTGTGGTGGCGTCGACTAGTTGGTCTATCCTGGGAGGTGGATAGCAGTCCTTGGGGCATGCTCGATTGAGATCGGTGTAATCAACGCACATCCTCTAGCTTTCATTGGATTTCTTAACGAGAACTACATTCGACAGCCACTGAGGGTATTTCACCTTGGTAATGAATCCCACTTCATTAAGGCGGTCGACCTCGTCGCTGATTGCCTTCTGTCTGTCGGGAGTGAACTTCCTTGGTCTTTGCCTCATTGGCCGAGCCTCGGGGTCGACGTTGAGCTGGTGCTGGGTCACCTCCGGGTCAATCCCGAGCATCTCCTCGGGGGACCATACGAACATATCGGCGTTTTTCCTCAGGAAATCGATGAGGTGGAGTTGATCTGCTTCGGAGAGCGTCGTCCTGACTTTCACAATCAAATTGGGCCGGATCCTTTTTAGGGGTACCTCGGTGAGTTGCTCGGGGGGCTCCAGTTGCATCGGCGCTATGGGTCCCTCACGGGGGTTGGGGACTTGACGGGGGCGTGACTTCCCCAGGAGAGTAACCATCGTAAGATAGCATCGCCTTGACTCTCCCAGATCACTTAGGGATTCCCCGATCCCTACCGAAGTCAGAAACTTGATGGCCTGGTGGTAGGTGGATACCACAACCTTTAACTTGTTGAGCATCGGTCGGCCGAGGATGACGTTGTAGGCCGAGGGCAGATCGACTACCATGAAGGTAGTCATTATCGTCTTTGCTCTCGGCTCTTCCCCAATGGTGACAGGGAGGATGGTGGTCCCGAGCGGGGAGATGGAATCCCCTATGAATCCAGTGAGCGCCGACGCCATGGGGGTGAGGTCCTCCTTGGTCAAACTGAGCTTCTTGAAGGCATCGAGGTATAGGACATCAGTGAAACTCCCAGTGTCGACCATCACCCTTTTGACCCGAGCGTTGGCGATCTGGATGGAGATCACGAAAGCATCATCATGATGGGAGCACTCGACCTCTTTGGATCCAAAAGTGATTTCAGGCTCAAGCTGGAGCTGGGGACATTTCTTGATCACGCTCCGGGCATACGCCTTCCTCGCCATTGAGCTGCTGCCGTCGGCTGCTGGTCCTCTGGAGATGACATCGATCTGTCTTTCGACAGGTCCCCTAGGGTATGGAGTCGCTTCTCAAGGTTCCTTGAGATAGTGCCCGAGGTGACCTCTCCAGATCAGTTCCTCGATTTGATTCTGGAGGTCGCGACAGTCTTTCGTGTTGTGGCCGTAGTCCCGGTGGAACCTATAATATTTGGACCGATCTTTGTAAGTAGCTTTCATGGGGTTGGGCTGTCGCAAGAGACCCTTCTTCCTAATTTGGAGGAAGATCTTGGTACGAGATGTATTCAGAGGGAGAGGCGAGGGCCTCGGGAGCAATAGCTCTTATCGGTCAAGCCTCCGGCGGGGTTGCTGTTAGGACTCTAGCTAGGAGAGTCCTAATTGAGAGGGACATTCATGTAAAACCTACCTAAGCCGATCCCTATTAAAGAGGTGAAGAGGCCGGCTAGGGTTAGGAGATTGTTTCTTAGAGATAAATTAGGAGTTGTAAAGAAATAGGAGTCTTGATTAGAAGTCTATTAGGAGTTGGTTAGAAGAAGGAGTCTTGAGTAGGAGTCATATTAGGAGTTAGGGTTTAGAAACCCTATAAATAGCATGTATTCCTCCTCTTTTCACAAGCAATAGATGAATCTTTTCTGCAGCCTTTGAGCAGCAACTTGGAGGGAGGAACCCCTATAGAGTTCCAAGGAGGCCGATCCCCTAAAGAGATCAACCCCAAGTTTAGAATCTGCAAGGGTTCTAACACCTGGTATTAGAGTATAGTTCTTGGTGTCTCGCTGCCCTTCCATAGCCATCCATCAACCCTCCACAACCGCCCAAAGCAATTCCCACAATTGCTTAAGAGATCATTGTCAAATTCCACCGTCATCTCCACCACCACGGATCATCCTTTGATCTCCCCGTGAATTGGAACAGGTTCTGGTTTTCTACCTTACTGCTGCTGTAATTTAGTTATCCTTATTTGAAAATCTCAAAAAAATTATTCCTATATTGCTGCATATACTTTTCATCATAAAGTTTTCATCTCTACGACGAAAGATACATTGCAGAATTCCAACCGTATAGCACCGTCTGTTTGATCTTGCTACTGTGTTTTTTCTATCCAAATCTCTACAAAATTTTTATGACATCTTTGACATTTCCTAATAGCAGATTCCCTTTGGTTTCATAAAAAAATTCTCAATATAAACCACTGATCTTTTACGTCTAATCTGCTATACTTAAAAATCTGTGCTGCAGAAAATTTCAACCGCATATTGTTGCCTTAACCCATCTATTTGCAATCTTTTTTTGAATGAAATTTCTTATACACTTCATAGATCATCTTGGCTTCCATCTAAGATTGATCTATAAAGAAATTCATCTCTAAAAACGATTTTGTGTTGTTGCAAATTTTCGTCGTAACCTGCTGGAATTTCTCGACGAGAATTCGACAATTGTAACTTGCACCAATTTCCTTGCTGTTATACTGCCGAAATTTTCTTGATTAAATTAGATATCCTTGCTGTCATATAAATTGTGATTTTGCTATCAATTCCCTCCTCAATTCTCTCACGTTTTTGGTGCGAATTACATCGAGAAATCGTTGTTTCTTCGACGACAATTCTACTCTTACAAGACAGCACATACTTGCTGCAACTTCCATTGATTTCTACCAAATCTTTGCTACCATCTACCATAGATCCAAAACTTTTATCTACAACCCTAAAACTCTACCAAACCACACCCTCAACCTGCACCCAAAATAGCCACAAAACAAGCCTAAACCGTAGCCTACATCCACCAATCTACCAACCCTTTCGACCATCACCTCTCTCAACCAATACATACCTTTAACCCGACAATAAAAGAGAGATCTTGATATCACAGATTAGACGGCATATACTATGATATCTGAGGAGGTATTCAATGCTAAATTCGAAGCCTTCGAGGCGCGAATGGAGGATAAGATTGGGATGCTCTTTACCGAACTCAGATTGGGCCGACCACTAAGCCCGAAGAAATCACATCAAGGAGAGAGCTTTGTCCAATCGCACCAAGCCCAAAGATATGACTTCCAAGAGAGGAGAAGCTCTATGACCAACCTCAACTATCCATGCATGAGAGTGGACTTCCCTAGATGGGAAGAAGGAGACCCGATTGGTTGGATCTCGCGCGCGGAGCGATATTTTCGGTACCACAAAATCGCAGATGCATCTATGGTGAAAATTGCAGCTATACATCTTGAAGGGGATGCTATACAGTGGTTTGATTGGTTTGAACATACTTATGGAGTCTTTTCATGGCAACAATTCAAAGAAGGACTGCTGATACGTTTCAAACCAACCGATTACGAGAATATTGACGGACAACTAGCAAAGATCCGACAAACCTCCACCATTCAGGAGTACCAAACCAGGTTTGAAAAGTTATCTAATCAAACTCATGATTGGTCTCAAAAACAGCTATTGAGGACCTTCATTGAGGGCTTGAAGCTGGAGATCCGAGGAGAAGTTAAAGCGCGACAACCGTATACGCTTATGGCAGCCATCTCTTTCGCACGACATCAAGAGGAGCAATTGAACCATGAAGCTCGGAGGACTAGGGTCACTCCTCAACCAGTAATATTGAAGCCCTCAGTCCCCCCTATTGTCAACCAAGTCCCTACACCAAAGAGGTTAATAGGAGAAGAGCTTCGGGAGCGATATGCGAAGGGGTTATGTTGGCATTGTGATGAGCCGTGGAGCCATGAGAATCGCTGTAGTAAAGGGAGACTTCTTATGATTGAACCAATAGAAGAAGAGGTCAATGAACATTCAGAAGAGAGCCTGGAACATGAAGAAGAAGATACAAAAGAAGAGCCACAATCGATCGAAGTTACGATACATGCACTAGCCGACTACTCAAACCCGCAAACGATGAAAGTTGGAGGCCTTCTCAAACAACAACCGATCATTGTTCTCATCGACACGGGCAGTACTAATAACTTTTTAAATAGTAAGGTTGCTATCCAGATAGCTTTACCTATTGAGAATTGCAGCAGGTTTGACGTTAAGATCGCCGATGGATGAATTTTGAAGTATGATCGTAGGCGCCCGCAAGAGAAACTATTGCTGCAGAACCAAGAGATAATTGCAGATTTCTTCCTTCTCCCGCTTGATGATCATGAGGCCATGCTCATAATTAAATGGTTGACAACATTATGTGATATTTCTTGGAATTTTATGTAACTAATTATGAAATTTTATAGTAAGGAGAAACAGGTGATACTGAACGAGAAACATGGGAGCGACGTAACGATGATTTGCACACAACAAATGGAGAAGATTTTGCATAAAGTATGCCGCAGATTTTTGGTACAACTTGAGCAGCAAACTAAGGGAGAGCCAATAAAATTTGAAGATCCAAACCTACTTCCTTTGCTTGCTGAATTTTCAGATATATTTGACGAACCTTACAACCTACCTCTTACCCGTCGGCATGATCATTATATAACGATTCTTTCAGACAAACCTCTAGCAAATACTCGGCCATATCAATATCTACATCTCTAAAAGGATGAAATAGAAAGGATTGTAAAAGAGATGCTCAAAACAAGAGTTATTCGGCCAAGTTGCAACCTCTACTCTTTACCGGTGCTACTTGTACGCAAGAAGGATGGAACATGGCGAATATGCATTGATTACCGAGCTTTAAATGGCATCACCGTCAAGGACAAGTACCCAATACTAGTGGTGGATGAACTTCTTGATGAATTAAAAGGAGCTCGAGTCTTCACGAAGTTGGACCTCCGATCCGGTTACCACCAAATTCGGGTATGTGACGATGACATTCCAAAAACTGCATTTTGCACACATAATGGTCATTATGAATTCTTAGTAATGCCTTTTAGACTCACTAATGCTCCTTCAACCTTTCAAAGTCCCATGAACGATATTTTTCGGAGCTATCTTCGCAAATTTGTGCTGGTATTTTTCGATGATATTCTCATTTACAACCCTTCTCTTGAGACTCACTTTCAGCATTTACAGATTGTTCTGACGATCCTTCGGGAGAATACTCTTTTTGTAAAGCAACCAAAGTGCAGCTTTCTCCAGCAAAAAATAGAGTACCTTGGGCATATAATATCAGAAAAAGGAGTGGCAGTAGACCCAGCAAAAATTAAGGCAATGCAAGGCTGGCCGAAACCTACAAACGTGAAATTACTACGGGGGTTCCTTGGACTAACGGGCTACTACCAAAAATTTGTTAAGGACTATGGGAAGATCAGTGCAACACTCACTTCTTTACTGAAAAAAGATGCTTTCCAATGGTCGGACAAAGCCTCTGCTGCCTTCGACAAACTTAAGGCAGCCATGACAACGACGCTGGTGCTTGCGCTACCAGAATTCAATAGACCCTTCATCATTGAGGCTGACGCATCTGAAGTCAGAATTGGAGCCGTTCTCATGCAAGATGGTCGATCACTCACATACACTAGCAAGACACTATCTCCCTCCCATCAAAATAAGTCAATATATGATAAGGAGATGCTTGCTATTGTGCGCGCAGCAACGAGGTGGAGACCCTACTTGAATGGTCGACGATTTCAAATTAAAATTGACCATAAAAGCCTCAAGTACTTTTTGGAGCGAAAGATATCATCCCCTGAGCAGCAAAAATGGGTAACAAAACTTCTTGGATTTGATTATGAAATAACTTACAAAAAGGGGAAAGAGAATATTTTTGCAGATGCGCTTTCGCAGCTACCCGAGCAAGCTGAAGTTTTAGTCGTTTCATTTCTGACCAACGACTTCCTTGAGGATATTAAGATGGAATGACAGGAAGATTCAGAGACAAGTAAGATTATAAAAAAATTGCTGGAAGCACCAAGCTCCGTGGCTCATTACAATTGGGACTCAAAAGAATTACACTATAAGGGACGCATTGTGCTTATGATAAATTCTACTTGCATCTTCACGAGCAGATTTTGGACAAAGTTATTCTATATACAGGGTACTAAATTGAAAAGGAGTACGGCATATCACCCGCAAATCAACGGCCAGACAAAATTTGTAAATAGGTGCTTGGAGACAGCCCAAAGCCACCCACCAAATATGACTATCCAAGGAAAACTCCAGACCCAGCCAAGTGTCATTATTGATCGACGGATCGTGACTCGATGACGACGACCCACTACTACAGTGCTAATACAGTGGGTGAACCTACCAACAGAAGATGCCACTTGGGAGAACTATGACGACTTGAAGATCAAATTCCCAAAATTCATGAATCGTCAGCCTCGAGGACAAGGCTGATTTGAAGAGGGCGGGTTTGTTAGGACTCTAGCTAAGAGAGTCCTAATTGAGAGGGACATTCATGTAAAACCTACCTAAGCCGACCCCTATTAAAGAGGTGAAGAGGTCGGCTAGGGTTAGGAGATTGTTTCTTAGAGATAAATTAGGAGTTGTAAAGAAATAGGAGTCTTGATTAGAAGTCTATTAGGAGTTGGTTAGAAGAAGGAGTCTTGAGTAGGAGTCCTATTAGGAGTTAGGGTTTAGAAACCCTATCAATTGTTGAATCTCGAATTTTGATGATGAAACTACTTGATATATGTTTATGATTTAATCTGCGTTTTGAGTGACGCAGTATGCTTCGATCAGGATGAGACAATTAAAGCAGGAAAATCATGTTGTGCCGAAGGAACATGTCAGAAGATTGGACGTCAGGCCGGTGGATCGGTCAACGTATCGACAGAAGGCTTCGGGTCATGGACTCGGGCATCGGGCCAAGAAGAGCGGGTATTGTGCCAAGGATATCTGAGTTGCGAGTCAACTGGCCGATTAAGGCAATATGTTGCAGAGAGGACGATCTTGCCAAGAATCTAACGGCGTCGAGGGACCAATGATATGCCGGACAACTTGGTTAATTGCTTAGGATTAATTGTCTCGATCGAAGTTTTGTTTTAATTGTGCAGGATTAACTATGATAACGATAAAGACATAAAAAGCGAAACAAAGTGTCGGAGTCAAGCCTTGAAGGATTTGTTCTGAAGTTCGAGAGTTCAACGAAGTCCGAAGGTTCGTCGGGAATGCTACCGAGAGCTCGCCGAAAAGATCGAGCTTGCCAAGAAGCTCATTGGAACTCGCTAAGATCAAATCGTGAAGTCTAGGAGCTTGCCGAGTCCGCAGAATGGTTTCCGAGTTCATCTAAGACCGCCTAAGTTTGCCTGAAGCTTCGCCCGAAGAAGTCTTGACTTGCGGACTTTGTAATAGCTTAGAAAATGTCTTTAAATTCATAGTTAGCACATTAATTAGGGTTAGGATTAGGTGTTAATCCTATGACCCAAGTAGGGGCCAATTAGGCTCAAGTTCGACTGGTTTGGGCCAAGTTTGGAGCCAAACCAAGTGAGTTGAAAAGAGTAAAAAGAGGTGGCACCGCCAGGGTTGGAGGTGGCACCGCCCAAAGCTATGTCTCCCAAGCAGGACCGGCGGTGCAACCGCCCACCAAGAGGTGCAACCGCCAGGGCTCGATCTTGAAGCTCACCCGGCGGTGCAACCTCTCCAAATCAAGCGGTGCAAATCGGAGCTCGGTCTTCGAGCTCGGCGGAGAGGGTGCAACCACCTCTGACAGAGGTGGCACCGCCCAGAGGCTCGATCTTCGAAGCTCGCCAAAAGCGGTGCAACCTCTCCATCCAAGAGGTGCAACCACCATCCCGAATTCCGGATTTGATCGATTTGATCGTTTTGAGCTCCAAATTTGAACTGGGTTGGGGCCTATATATACCCCACCCATTCAGCACTGAAAGCATAGCTCATACACTCGAAATCTTGCTGTCTTTCTGTGTTTCTTAGAGCTCAAAACTGCTAGTTCTCCTCCTTCTATTCTTCAAGTTTGAATTGTAAAGAGATGAGAGAAAACTTCTGTAAGGGTTGTCTCCTAAGCCCGTAAAAAGGAGTGAATCTGTAAGAGGGTGGTTGGCCTTTGCCTATTGAAGGAAGGCTTCTAGTTGACGTCGGTGACCTCATCGGTGGAGGAAGCCAAAAGTGGAGTAGGTCAAGACTGACCGAACCACTCTAAATCTCTGGTTTGCTTTTATTTTGAGCATTTTATCATTACTGCAAACCTCCTACATAGCTACTGCTCTCTCTCGCTTTTACTTAACAAGTTTCTAAGTTCTAATCTTTCCGAATCTGCATTCAGACGAAAACGGTGTTTTCGTCACGATCTTTACATCGCAGCTTACATTTACGCCTTGAGTCTGTTTATAACCGCAAACTGTCTTTTTTGCGCTTTTTAAACGAAGTTTCTGTGCAGTTTACGCTTCGCCTTGATTCCATTTATAACTGCAAACTGTCTTCTATTTTTCTGAACGAGTTTCTTTGCAGTTTACGCTTTTTTTTTGTTTCCATTCATAACTACGAACTGTCATCTGCGCTTAGACGCAAACTGTGTTTAGACGTAAACTGTGTTTGGACGCAAACTGCGTTTAGACGTAAACTGCGCTTAGACGCAAACTGTGTTTAGACGCAAACTACGCTTAGACGCAAACTGTGTTTAGACGCAAACTGTGTTTAGACGCAAACTACGCTTAGACGCAAACTGTGTTTAGACGCAAACTGCGTTTAGACACAAACTGCGCTTAGACGCAATCTGCGCTTAGACGCAAACTTCGCTTAGATGCAAACTGCGCTTAGACGTAATCTGCATTTAGACGCAAACTGCATTTAGACGCAAAACTGCATTTAGACGCAAACTGCGTAAACTGCACTTAGATACAAACTGTGAATTAGCTTTTGCATCATAATAGATTTTATCGAACGAACGCACCTTTTGGTTTTAATTGCTGTAAGATTTCCGCTGCACTAATTCACCCCCCCCTCTTAGTGCTCTCGATCCTAACATAAATAGCCATATATTCCTCCTCTTTTCACAAGCAATAGATGAATCTTTTCTGCAACCTTTGAGCAGCAACTTGGAGGGAAGAACCCCTATAGAGTTCCAAGGAGGCCGATCCCCTAAAGAGATCAACCCCAAGTTTAGAATCTGCAAGGGTTCTAACAGTTGCACCGGGGCTGCTAAGGTCGTTCCCCGGGATTGTTCCACCCTTGGCCTCTTCTTGTCCATGCGCTTTCCCACCACCAGAGCTTCGGTGGCGATGTACTGGTTAGCACGCTAGAGCATCTTGGGGATGGTCGTTAGCAGCTTCTCGATCAGCCACCAGAAGAATCTTGAAGGCTTCAAACCCATCAGAAATGCCTGCATGATCAAAGAAGGATGAGCCTCCAGGAATCCCCGGATTTCAAAGGTGAAACGTGCCACAAACTGAGAGAGCGGCTCGTCTTCATGCTGGGACAATGCGAGCAAGGTGGCCATGGAAGGCCAGGGTCGCACGCTAGCGAGGAAATTCTGCTCGAACTCCCTAGCGAGCTGATTGAAAGACGAGACCGAGGATGGGCGTAGCCGGCTGAACCACACTCGTGTCGGTCCCTTGAAGGTGGTCGGTGTTAGGATCAAGAGCACTAAGAGGGGGTGAATTAGTGCAGCGGAAAACTTTCAACGTTTAAAAACTGCGTACAAAGGCAATTTCAGTAGAAAAGCTGATTCGTAAATTACTTTAACTTGAGATCAGGTAAGAAGCAGTTAAAACCAAGGTCTGTCATACCGGACCGTACCGCCCGGTATGGGCGGTATGTACCGGTCTGACAGGCTAGCGGTACGCGGACCGCTCTGTCTGTCTCGCAGTGACTGCATCGAAGACCGTTAATCAGAAAGGCTGCTATTACTTGTTCTCGACGCTGAAAGTAACGCTTCGGTACACCTGGGTGTACCGAGCGGTATACCGTACCATACCGGTATCAAGCTCGGGTTGAAATGCCGGTACGGTACGGCAGACCTTGGTTAAAACAAATCTATAAAGGCAGTTTGCAGTTATGATGGAAATCAGAAAGTAAGCGCAAACTGAAATACGATGTTCGTATGGTAAAAGCAATTTCAGTAGAAAAGCCGATTCGTAAATCACTTTAACTTGTGATTAGGCAAGAAGCAGTTAAAACAAATCTGTTAAGGCAATTTGCAGTTGTGATGAAAATCAGAATGTAAGCGCAAACTAAAATACGATGTTCGTACGAGAAAAGCGATTTACGTCTAAACACGATTCAAAAAATACTGAGCTTGGAAACGCAATCGTAAAAGCACAGAGGAAGTAAGCTATGAAGGAGGTTTGCAGTAAGGATAATAAGCTCAAAGTAAATGCAAACCAGAGAGCAGCACGATTTAGAGTGGTTCGGTCAATCTTGACCTACATCCACTTCTGGCTTCCTACACCGATAAGGTCACCGACGTCCACTAGAGGCCTTCCTTCATTAGGCGAAGGCCAACCCTTACAAACTTTTCTCTCCTTTTGATGAGCTTAGGAGACAACCCTTACAAACTTTTCTCTCCTCTCTTGAAAGATCTGAACTTGGAAGAAAAGAGGGAGAAGAACCATTAGCTTATACAACACTTTTGAACTCAAAAGTCTCATAGTAAGATCAGGATTTTGGTGGTTTTTCATTGCTCTTTCATTGCTGAAAGAGTGGGGTATTTATAGGCTCCAAACCAGTTTGAATTTGGAGCTAAAAACTGTCATCTCCCGGAATTCTGGGGTCTGGCGGTTGCACCGCCTGACTGGGGCAGTTGCACCTCCTGGCAGAGCTTGAAGACTGAGCCTCTGGGCGGTGCCACCGCTTGTCAGGGGCGGTTGCGCCGCTGTCATAGGCGGTTGCACCGCCTAGCCAGAACTCGGAGACTGAGCCCTGGGCGGTGCCACCGCTGACCCAGGCGGTGCCACCTCTGGGCGAGAGATCTGGGTCCGAATGGGTTGATCCATTCGGCCCAATTTGGTTTTTTCAAGGGCCCATGCCCCTAGATTAAGTTAATGGGATCACCTCTCATTTCTAACTTAATCATCGTGCTAACTACGACAATTCTAAATACTTTTACTACAGCTTGCTCCGGTGTGTTAATCGCTTCTTCCGGCGAGCTTCCGACGAACTTCCGGCGAACATCCGACGAACCTCCGGCGATCCTCTTGCGGACTTCCGGCAAACTCCTGGACTTGTGACGATCCACTTGGCGAGTTTCGACGAGCTTCTTTTGGCAAGCTCCTGGACTTCTCGGATTTGTTCCCGCAGAACCTCCGACGACCGTCCGGACTTCCGTCGAACTCTCGAACTCTCAATGTGATCATAGTCTTGACTCCGGCGCAACTTCTGTTGCATGTCTTTCTTTCATCGTAGTTAATCCTGCACACTTATCTCAACATATGAATTAGATAACAAATGACAATTGATGTCATCATCAAAATCTCAAATTCAATAGTCGGGAATGCCTGACACATCAGCGCATCAGAGGTGCCATCTACGCTCGAAACACAGCGACATGCTCTGTGAGATCAAAGCTACCATCGTACGTCTCCAATGCTAGCAGTATGAAGTTGAGGGGTACTGGCTTGTCCTATACTTCCTGAGCAAAGGGGGATCCGCCCGAGCTGCCTTCGTTCGACTCACTCCGTGACTTCTGGAACTCGCGCTGGAACTCGTCCAGGCATTGGTTGACCCGGGACAGTTGAATCTTAAACGAGTTGTTCGTCGAGTCGGACGATATGGTGTCAGGCTTAGAGCGAGGCGATGTGATTCGGTAGGGTGCGGGTATGCTCTGCTCGGGCAGACCTCTTGGGTCCGTCATCTACTCTCAAGCTTCTCCCGTCCCAACCTGCTCCCTGCTCGGCCTTTGCCGGGTTAGGTCAGTCGGGGGAGCTGCTAGCCGCATGATCCGGGGAATGAGTGGGACGAGCGTCTGCATCATCCCCGCCATTGCTTGTACTTGTTTGGTCAGGTTGAGGAATGCCTCGGGCAACACAACTGAGGGTCCTGTGGTAGGTCCAGGGGGCGACAACCCCGGATCGTCCAACAGGCGCTAGTAGCGATCTTGCGTCGAGGTCGGGATCCCCCCGTCTTTGAGGACGGGGAGGGACTGATCTCCGAGCATGACAGAGGGGTGACCGGTCGATGGTTCTCCTTCGGGGAGAGCTCCTGCGAGATGCTCCTACGACATGACCCTCCTTCTAGTACCAAAAATGTTGGTGAACAAATGTGTTGTGGCTGATGAGTCAGCACAACCTGGTCCACCGATCGATGTCAGGAGTATTCGGTCGGCTGAGCTGGATGCTGAGGTCGACCGGGCCCTCGCGACGGGGTGTTGATCAGCATTTCTTTGTCCGGGCGCCGTTGATGTTGAGCAGCATCTCTCCGTCTCTAGGCTAGTTAGCGGCTCACCTTCGTACACTAGATGGCAATTCCTAGGTCGAGACGCTCGCAGCTCGAGGGTGGCCGCTTTCCTGCAAAAATAACCTTCGTCGGGTGATTCTCGACTTTGGCCCCTCCGACGAGCAA
This sequence comes from Musa schizocarpa, assembly GCA_900464855.2. Classification (NCBI taxonomy): domain Eukaryota; kingdom Viridiplantae; phylum Streptophyta; class Magnoliopsida; order Zingiberales; family Musaceae; genus Musa; species Musa schizocarpa. The sequence continues at coordinate 44,722,120 of LS990923.1, read as the reverse complement.
GTCAGTAGTTATTTTTCTCCTTTTTGTCTTTCCTCCTGTCCGGATGCCGGCCAAGGACTTTTATACTACTGTACGAGGGTCAGTCGTACGTAGGTTTGGCGTGGCGACTGATCCTCGAGGGATGAGATGGTACTTTTGTGTGGTCATCGTCCCGGGACTCGCGGAACGACACCATATGACACCGTCCGGAGCTTCCGGGATGGGACACACCAAACAACGCCTTGGTACGGATTCTGTCTTGGCGCGTGGGGGTGCTCCCCTTGCTGACTCGGCTGTAGCGTGTTGTGACATTGGTTGTGACGTATCTTGGACCCAAAATATACCTTATTCACTCGTAACTAAGAAATAACTCATGATCTGATCTAACTACACGTGGAGTTGCCTGGACGAAGCGATGCAGGCAGTGACGGGAGGGAATTGTGTGAGGAGATGGTCAAAGCAAGGAAATGGCAGGGGGACAAGAGTCGAACACTTAGGCGACCTTTTTGCCTTTTGGCACATTAAGCAGTCTGACCTTTCCGGTTGGATGGCATTGAACTGCTTGGCACACATCCACCTCCCCATGAAGGAGGAGGGAAGGAGGTCATGTGAAAGCAGCGAGGAGGAGAGAAGAGACTGAAGTATTTTGAGGGTTAGAACCATATATTACATAAAGAATATTATTTTTTGACCAAATTCAATTAGAATTGATATATTATATAAATATACATCGTAGGATTTTTATGGATTACACAATTCATGTTGGAAACACTCAGATTAATAATTTGAGTCGAAATTCTCTTGATCACGAAGACAAATAAAATTTTTTTATTTGACATTAGCAAATATGAAATTTTATGCATCTTGTAATTGAAGTTAAATTCTATAATTTTCAAACTGAATATTATGCAGCATTGTGTACATACGTATAAAAAGAATTTTTCTAAAGATTATATACATTATCTCGTCTCCGTTAATAATTTCACAAAATATTTAAAAATATGATAGGAATTCTAGACATAAATACAGTACCTTTGCTGCTCAATTTCATTGCTTTATGAATAACATTTTTGGCATGCAAAGAACAGATAAATTCCAAATAAATATAACAAATAAGGAGAAATTCTGTTGAGGGTTCCTCTTTTACTGTAGCTTTATCCTGTAACTTTTTCTTCTACTGTATCTATTATGTCGAGGGTTCTTTTTTTACTGTAGTTTTCTCCTCTGCTGTATCTTTGCTGCAGCTTTCCTTCTGCTGCACCTCTATTGTAACTTTCTCCTCTATTATATCATTGTTGCAACTTCCTCCTTTGCTGCGGCTTCTTCCTTTGCTACAGCATTGCTATAGCTTTCTCCATTGCTACAGCTTTCTCTTCTACTATAACCGTCGCCGTCGTAGCTATTGTCGTAAATCGTAACAACAGCAATAGCAACAATAGCAACGATCTGCTCTTGCCCTACTCACGAAGTCTCTCGCTCGTAAACTAATTATTTTGCATCGATCCAAGATTGGTATCCTTGATAGGAGCACCATCTTGCGGGGGCATGATAGCAGATAAGATTTTTCCAACTATATGAGGAAATATCTTTATTCTATTGAGAAAAATTCTCCCTCATAATCTGTATAAATAGGAGAGCGACATGCATTCAAACTTCTTCAATAATATCCATCTCCTCACTCTTCCTCCATTCATTAATAAGACAAAGTGTAAGCCAAGTCAACTGCATCACTCGAGGAGTCGACGAGTAGAACAGCGATGCATTGGCTTACACTGTGGTTGTCTCTGATCTGTCGGACGAAGTCGATGCGATTGAGCTTGAATCTGCAATTTATTTTATTTGAGACTGAAATAGGTGGCTGTCATGTCGAAATTAGTTGGGTGACGAAAATTTAATTCGGACGTAATCTATAAAACTAGTGTCGACGAGGGTATATCGTGGTTCCAATGCGCAAGTGAGACGATTAGTTCAAATTAGAAGCACGTGTATCTTGATGTCTCTCTCTCTCTCTCTCTCTCTCTCTCTCTCTCTCTCTCTCTCTCTCTCTATGACAAAAGAGAAATATTATTCGAATTAAATTTATTTTGAAACATATGAAGATTGATTATTAGAGACTCGATGGTGATATGGCCAACGACGTAGGTAGACTTTCTCTCTCTCTCTCTCTCTCTCCTGCTTTGATACACGAACAAACAATAGATCGAACCGTACACACACGCACACACACACACTCTCTCTCTCTCACAGGTGTGAAATAGTAATACACGCAGAACACTACTCACCTTGTGATGAACGTTTACCTCCAAGCATGTTTCATGTTTAGCTTCTTGAAAAGACTTCAGCTAACCAATGGTGATGTGTTGGTGGGATAAAAGATGAGGTATCGACCTGTCGACAGCCATCTATATATCATAGTTCACGGTATCAACAAGAGTATCACATCTTTGGGACTACATAATACGTGCGTGAAGTCAACATGAGCAATAGAATACGAGCTGCATGTTAATTCTTTGACGTGCATCGATTAAACGCATCAGTAGAAGTCATCTCCATCTTACTCCCACCTCATGAAACTATGTTCTTAATTCTTTTATGCAAACATCATGGAGAAATATGCAAAGGCGACAGAGGAAAAGTTTATGACAAATATATATAATTAAACGGGCTTAACATTTGGAAGCATAACACATCTTTGATGTTTCATAATCTTACTCGATATTAATCATGTTAATATCTTTTTCTTCAGATACTAGCCATTTTCCATCTGCCATATGCAGCACTTCTTCCTATATTAAGCTTTTCCAATAAATGTTTGGCTCTCTAAACAAATTCTTCTCAATAATATTGAGATCACAATACCTGAATTTTATACATCACATCAACACAAATAAATCTTGAGGCAAGCAAAACCTAAGAATTTACCGTCCTCAAGGCTCAACTGGGCATAACACCATCTCAGAAACATTTTCTGGGTGACTCTGTCAACTGGGATTGCTCGTTTCAACTCTAAAGCCATCTCTCAAATTCATGAAAACAATCTAAATCATCACCAAAACCAATTCCAGATTTGGACTAAAGATACATTCAGATTGCCAAACAAGAAGTCATGAATGCAGATGCATATATCACAGAGTAATCTGGAGGAGAATTTAGCTATTTCGGTAGGAGTGGTATGCAAATCTCAACAGCCTTCTCATCCTCTCAGCCCAATCCACACCGAGGTAAGCATCTGACTATTCTGAGTCAGATGAGTCAGCTGTCTCAGATTGGCGGACGCTTCGCTTAGTTCTGCTGGACTTGACTGGATTGGATGATGCTTCACCGTCGAAGAGGATAACTTGTGACCTGGCTAATCTCTCGTCCAGCTCTTCTGTACTGAAGTCATCGGTGCCTCCGAGCTCATCGAAACCCACCTAGTGTGTATTTTGAAAGATTACATGTCAAATGTGCACGCATTTGCTGATATTCACTCATCAAATCATGAAACTTAGCACTGCTTACCACATAATCCTCGACTTTGGCATTCTTTACAAGAGCGAGAGTCGGTAGTACGGCAATCCTGAGCTTCTCGGTCAAGAAGGGACTTTTCTCTGCATGAATTTTCAGAAAACGTGTCTCTATATGTTGCTTTGCTAGAACACTCAGATGCTTGTCCATCACCTGCAAGCATACACAATGACCAACTTCTTTTTATACTCAAGAAGATAATTTCCATAGAGAGAAGAGTATCACTAGTTTGAAGTGACAACAAACTAGAAGGAAAATCTCATGCCCGCACTCTATAAATATATAAATTATCACCCTTATCACCCCCAAAGTCCATCTTCCATGTGGCCAAACACACCAGGTGAACCAAGCAGAAGTAGGACCTAAAGCTTCTAATCTAATTAATACTATGTCATATCATGAGAACAATAAAACTCATATAGCAACTTATGGCACCAAAGAAAAAGACAATTATCAATTTCAAGCTTGGGGAACATTCATGCAACAAAAAAAAAAACAGTTGCATCAAGCCCTGCCATATCTTCTCCTAATTTCCAAATATTAGTTGCATTATAGAATGATCGTTTCAAATTCTGTTTGTTCCTTAACAAGCAAAAATAACTTTTTTTTTATCATGCCTGGTTCCAGAATGCCTACCCTGATTATGTGATGCATTTAAGCCTTGAGATCATATTTGTTTTGTCAGACAAAAAACCAGTAGAATGTGCTAAATATGTAATAAGTTTTAACTCAAATAAAAGCCCCTTTCTTCTCATAGGTATCCTTCTTCCCCTGGTGTTTGAGAATTCTCTTTTCTTCTTTCCTTTTCTAAAAAATAAAACAAAAATTCACTCATTTCATCTTTTTCCCCCATCTCTTATTGTATATGTTTGTTTGCCATTCATTTGCTTTTTACCTCAAGACCTCTCCCTCTCACCCTTCCATATTCTCTTTACTTCTTGCTTCCCATCTCATCCATTAATGGAAAACCAAAACAATATAGACACTCCAAAAGAAGCCACTTAAATTATCCCTATGTTTCAAGCTTAAACCTTAGTTCTATCCATGTAATCCAAGATCCATCTATTTCAGTCTTCAAAACCGGTAGCAATTTTTTGTAAAATACAAAATTTAGGTAGTTGATCATCAAAATCATTGTACAACATACTCAGTGGCCAAGGAATAAAAGACTAGTCTGATTAATTCTACATAAGCAAAAGCAAACCTAAACCCAATCTAGATCAGAGTCAGGATATTGATATGAATTGGGCAATCTTGAAAAACAATGTCTCCTATTAAATTACCACTATCTGATGTTCAAATAATATCTGTGATAAATGACTGATACTAGTGGAAGCCATACTGCAATGCGTATGATCAATTAAAAACAACAAACAAATACACTCCCCAGAGGAATTCTGCCGAATTTTTCCCAATACACCACTTCATCTCTATCTAAATCCATCAAATTCAGATCCATCCATTTCAAACCACAATTTTTTTTCTGAAGTACACTCTTCAATGAAATAATCAGCAAAATCGTGGGGAATCATATCATCTAAAAAAATCCCACAAAAAGGCAATACAAAGCTGTAAAAGTATAGAACCATGGTTAACGAGGCGACTGGGCATAGGAAGATCATGGGGATAGAGGACTACAGTCCTAGAAGTCAACTGGTGCATGATACTAAAAAAATCTATTAGAAAGACAGCTGATCAAGTCGAAACACCAAGGATAGAAGAAAGATGCTAGGAAAACAACTTTATGCTAGGAATTCAAATATGCTAGGTTCGAAACAATACAAGAGAAGATGCTATATTTTCACAAATGGTTATAAAATTGATTGACGAGTACTGATTTTGTGCAGTGGAATTATGCTGCATATGATACTTCCACAGAGGAACCAACGAGTAGAGATCATGTTTTGAAAATTTCAAAGATCAAAGGAAAAAACAAAATGCAAGATTCTAATAACAACCAGGATTATAGGATGAAAAGCAACATAGTCATACACGTCAGTTGTTCAGCCACAAGGGCATGGACTCATGTTGTCTGCCTTCTCATTTAGTGAGAAAACCCGAAAGGACCAAGCAATAAACCAGAAACTTCTGGCATCGCTAGTTTAATTGCTCATTAACAGTCTTATGTGGTAAGCAATGCATAAAAGAAAGTAGCATGTATTTTCTAGTCTACTACCACGACCATACCTGTAGAAAACATGAGCAAATTCTACAGAGTTCAAGTATCACAGTTGATATTAGACATGTTTTTCTCACATTTGACATTGGTTCATTTAAGAAAAATCAATGCCCTATCAAACATTTGTTGTGGTATTGAAGAAATATATTTTCCGTGGCATCTCACTCAAGCTTATAAAACACAAATGGTTTCATTGATCTACTAATTACCCAAATTAACAACAAAATCATCCAGAAATGTTTAATTTGTGACCAATTAGGCGAGCCAAGATAGGCAACTAAATGAGTGTTAATCAATTAATATGGTATGGATATGTTCAAAGGGAATATATAAAAGTCAGGTGAGACGATTAGGAATAATGGCACACAGAGAGGTAGAGAGAGGCCTTAGAAATGTTTACTAGCATTAAGAAACGTATATCTGAATGTTCCTCTACACAGAGATTAAGGGAAGGAAAAGATCCACGCAGCCGAGCCAAATAACATTTAATTCAGATCCGATTTTTTTGTAACTATTAATGCAGCAGATCTAAAGTATTTAATTTCTTCAAATGCAATGTTCTACTAACAACCATGATGAACATCGCAGCAGCCTTCCTCACCGAATCACAACCTTTTCTTCCAGCGGCTCCCCACATTGCAAATTTAAGAAGGAAAAGCAAAACAAAATGGCTACTTTGATGAACAATTATCGTGGGAATCGAGCAAAATACCTTGCAAGGCCAATTCTCGCGGTAGAAATGGCAGACGACGCGATCGCTGGCTTTGACGGCCGCGAAGAATTCTTTCTCGGGGATCTCAGAGTATTCGCCGTGGCCGAGTGAGATCCAGCGGCTCCGCTTCTCGGCCATCTTCTTCAGCTGCTGCAACCTGCGCTCCCGCAGGGCCTCGAGGTCGTCGAGGTCGAGTCGATCGATCGCCGCGATCTCCTCATCGAGCTTGTCCTCGACGGCCTTCGCCACCGTCAACACTTGCTGCTCGATGATCTGGAAGAACCCCAGAAAACGATCACGATTCCTCCCCAAAAGAACGAAACATACTAACAAAATGAACATAGAGCGAGCGAAGAGAGATCTGGCATTTGAGTTGTATCCCTCACCTGCTTCGCTTGGGTTGCGTCCATGACGGGATCCTATTCAAGCCCTAAGCTCTCGACGTCGGTGCTCGCCTAGGCAGAGAACACAAGACCATAAAAAACGACCGAGAATGTGTACGCTGCTCCTAAGCGTGACATGATCATGACCATTAACACTAATTTTGATGCAGTCTTCGTCGCCTATCAGGCTCGGGGATGGTAACGATGATCTTTTAAGTCGATCTCGATCATTCATATTCATGGGATCAATCTGGACTGTCCAATAAACGAACGCTGATGGCGGATCGTGAGCCTCACATCTCACATGATGAACGTGACCGATTCAGCTTCTTCCGAAAACCAATCATGACCGCTCATTCGATCATAGGTCGATCATCACGGCTAACACCATGTTTAAGGACGAACGAGAATCCACATTTCATAGCCACATCGACGGGTCTGAAACCACCAACAAGAATATATATTATTAGTTGATAAACCTAAGAATAATTTTATTATTTATGTACGAAATAGAAGATGATCGAACTTTATATATATATAGTTCGATCATCTTCTGTTTCGTACATAAATAATAAAATTAGGAATAATTTTATTAGCTAAGCTAACCATCATATTATTAGTCATCTTTAATGAATTGATTGTATTCCTAACTTTTTCCAATATTATATAATCAATTAAGCTAACATCCCTGGGTTTGATTTAGGTTATTGTTTTAGGTAATTTAATCTTATAAATATCATCGATACTAAATTTACTAATGAGGCATATTTATTGCATTAACGTGTGTCATTGGGACATGCCATATTTTTTGTGCGTGTACTCACAGACCTAATCGCAACGCAGCTCACACTCTTCTCATGTCAACATTTCATCGTGTGGCTCAGCATGAGGTTGAAACTCGGACACTATTGATATATCATATCTACTAATTTTAATGCTAGTCGATAACAGATTCAAGGCAAAATCAGACATATACCCCTCTAAAATAAGTAATTTTCCATACTTACCTCTCCAAATCTAAATCTAACATATATAATTATTTTTTTGTTAATTAAATTATTAATTTTAAATAATAATAGTAATATCATTTAAAACCTATTATAATGATCATTATATATATATATATATATATATATATATATATATATATATTTAAACCCAATAACTTTCTTAGATAAATGGTAATGAGTAGGACATAAATGAATTTAATATATGCGATGAATATTAATATTTGAAGGAATGATTTATCAAAACTATATTAAAAAAAAGTATGATAAGTCTAAAATTAGAAAAGCTATAAATTTAATCACCAACTTTAGTTAAACTTATCTTCCTTTAATTTATTATCACTATTGACATAAAAATACAAAATTTATAGTGAATTTCTTAGAAAAACACTTTTTTTTGTCATATTTCCTATAATATCCTTAACAAGACACAATAGTAACTCTCACTATTTTTAACTGGTCCACATATTTAGATTGATAAAATATTATACAATGTTTATATATTTGGTTGTTTATACGATGGGATAAATAGAAGAACGTCGTACACAAATAAGATCATAATAAAACAGAATAAAACAAAAATTATAATCATATAAAACATCAAGATTTACGTGAAAAATCTTTCCAACGTGAAGGTAAAACTTATTAGGATCAAGAGCACTAAGAGGGGAGGGGGGGGGGTGTGAATTAGTACAACGAAAAACTTTCGAAGTTTAAAACTGTGTTCGTACGACAAGAGCAATTTCGGTAGAAAAACTGATTCGTAAATTACTTTAACTTGAGATCAGGTAAGAAGCAGTTAAAACAAATCTATAAAGGCAGTTTGCAGTTGTGATGGAAATCAGAATGTAAACGCAAACTGCAATACGATGTTCGTACGAGAAAAGCGATTTACGTCTAAACACCGATTCGGAAAATACTGAGCTTGGAAACACAATCGTAAAAGCGCAGAAGGCAGTAAGCTATGAAGGAGGTTTGCAGTAAGGATAATAAGCTCAAAGTAAATGCAAACCAAAGAGCAGCGCAATTTTAGAGTGGTTCGATCAATCTTGACCTATATCCACTTCTGGCTTCCTCCACCGATGAGGTCACCGACGTCCACTAAAGGCCTTCCTTCAATAGGCGAAGGCCAACCACCCTTTTACATATTCACTCCTTTTGACGGGCTTAGGAGACAACCCTTACAAACTTTTCTCTCCTCTCTTGAAAGATCTGAACTTGGAAGAAAAGAGGGAGAAGAACCTTTAGCTTATACAACACTTTTGAGCTCTAAAAATCACAGAGTAAGATCAGGATTTTGGTGGTTTTTCATTGCTCTTTCATTGCTGAAAGAGTGGGGTATTTATAGGCCCCAAACCAGTTTGAATTTGGAGCTCAAAACTGTCATTTTCCCGGAATTCCGAGGTTTGGCGGTTGCACCGCTTGATTGGGGCAGTTGCACCACCTGACTGAGCTCAAAGACTGAGCCTCTGGGTGGTGCCACTGCTTGTTAGGGGCGGTTGCACTGCCTGGCAGAGCTCGGAGACCAAGCTCAGGTGGTGCCACCGCCTGATTGGGGCGGTTGCACCGCCCAGCCAGAGCTTAGGGACCGAGCTTAGGCGGTTGCACCGCCCAGCCAGAACTCGGAGACTGAGCCCTGGGCGGTGCCACCGTCGACCCAAGCGATGCCACCTCTGGGCGAGAGATCTGGGTCCGAATGGGTTGATCCATTCGGCCCAATTTGATTCTTTCAAGGGCCAAATTGCCCATAGATTAAGTTAATGGGATCACCTCCCATTTCTAACTTAATCATCGTGCTAACTACGACAATTCTTAAGACTTTTACTACAGCTTGCTCCGGTGCGTCAATCGCTTCTTCCGATGAGATTCCGGCGAACATCCGACGGACCTCCGGCGATGCTCCTACGGACTTCCGGTAAACTCCTGGACTTGCGACGATCCACTTGGCGAGTTCCGATGAGTTTCTTTTGGTAAGCTCCTGGACTTCTCGGATTTGTTCCCGTAGAACCTCCGATGATCGTCCGGACTTCCGTCAAGCTCTCGAACTCCTAACGTGATCATAGTTTTAGACTCCGGCGTAACTCCTGTTGCATGTCTTACTTCCATCGTAGTTAATCCTGCACATGTAAAACAAAACTTCGATCGAGACAATTAATCCTAAGTAATTAACCAAGTTGTCCGGCATGTCATTGGTCCCTCGACGCTTCGTCCGATTCTTCGGCGCATCGTCCTCTCCTGTGGCCTATTGCCCAATCGGCCATTTGACTCCGCAACTCCGATATCCTTGGCACAATACCTGCTCTTCTTCGCCCAATGCTCGAGTCCACGGCCCGAAGCCTTCTGTCGATACGTCGACCGATCCACCGACCCGACGTCCAATCTTCTGACATGTTTCTCCAGCACAACATGATTTTTCCTGCTTTAATTGTCTCATCTTGATCGAAGCATCCTGCGTTACTCAAAACATAGATTAAAACATAAACACATATCAAGTGGTTTCAACATCAAAATACGAGATTCAACAATCTCCCCCTTTTTGATGATGACAATCACTTGATGACGGAGTTAACCTTAACTCCCGGAGTTTAAACAAACTCCCCCTATCAATATGCTATATTGATAGAACCTTGAATTCAAACTGAATTCAAGTCATTGCAATATTCATCATGAATACTTACAACACATCATCATGAACTTATGCATAAACTTATGCATAACATGTCATGTCATCAACATACTTCTCCCCCTTTGTCATTAACAAAAAGGAGAAGTACCACAATCAAGTGTTTGGAATATTAGTTCAACTTATTGCATGAAAAACATAATATCAAGTTTTATCATCATGCAATTTTGAAGCCAGAAAATTTAGCAAGTATTACATCATGCTTAGAACATTTAAGCTATCAAGTTTTAGATATGCAAGTTTTACAGCATACAAGATAGCACTTTTGGTAATGTTCAAGATAGCAAGTTCTACATCATGCAAGCTAGCAATATTATAACATTTTAGAACATGCAAGCTATCAGTTTTGAGATGTTCAAGAAAGCAACTATTGCTTCTTGAGATGTGCAAATTTGTTAAGTTTTGCTAAATGTGCATGTTAGCATTTTTGCTTCTTAAGGTAGGCAAGATAGCACATTTGCTTCTTTTGAGATAGCAACCTTTTGCTTCTCTTTAGACTACAAGCTAGCAATTTTTATGATATACAAGTTTCACAATATACAAGCTAGCAAAAGCTTCGAAAGCAAATGTAAGATAACTTTCTTGTGTAGGCTCATGATTCTTGTTTCCTATTGCAATGTGCAAGTTGTAAGTTTTGCTTCTTGAGATAGGCAAGCTAGCACTTTTGCAATTTTTGTTTCTTAAGATAGGCAAGCTTGTGATGTTCAAGATGACAAGCTCTTTTTTCTTTTTGAGAAGTGCCATTTTTTCTTTCTTTGCAAAGTGTAAGCTAGCAAAATGCCAAACTGGCAAGAGATAATGTTTTACATGAGGCAAGCAAACAATTTGGCAAATGCTACATTTGCATCTTCTCTTTTGAGAAGTGAAAATTTTGCTTTCATCTTGAATTATGCAAGCTAGCTAGTTTACCTCTTTTCATGATGTCCACGCTAGAAATTCTTGCTCCCCCTTTGTCATTGTCAAAAACAAGGGAAGACCCTTATATCAATTTTCATATTATGATAAAGGTAAGCATCAATATTATTTGTGCTTAATTATATATTCAAATTAAAAATACATAATTTCAAAAACCTTATTTTTCATGCACGATACCGAAAAATAAATCAATCATCATTAATGGGCATGTCATACATGATACTCAAACATTAAAATTTTTAAGCATTTATCAACATATTGATCATGATACCAAACATTCATCATTTAAAGCATTCATGATACACATCATATGCAATACATCATTTTAACTTCATGAATATTTCATCATTGCATGCATAATACCAAAACATTTCAAGCCATGCAAGCCATAAATACAAAGAAATCATGTCATGAAGGATAAAATCATTTGAATACCAAAAGACATGATTCATATAGTAAATATCTTCTTTAAATAAAATATCAAGAAAAATCATAGGAGTACAAAGAAGAGATCTTTTTTTAAAAGAAAATCAAGTAATAACTCCAAGAACTCACAAGGAAAAATCACAATTCATTTAGAAAATCTCATCTCAAGAGAATATCAAGTAAAATCATAGAAGATCGATTAATGAGAAATTTTGATTTATAATAAAATCTCATGTATCGAATGTCGAGAAATCAAAATGATGATTTATATAAAAAAAATATCATAAGTTATATTTAAGAGAAAAATCATCATTCATTTTCAACTCATTCAATTTGTCACATCAATATTTCTTAGATATGCATGATACAAATCTTCAACATATAACATGCATAAATTCAAAAATTGAAAGGAGAAGGGAAGAATTCAAAGGTACGAAGATTTCAACCATCTCATAAACAAATGTAAGACCAAGGCATGAATCCAAAATTCTATGAAACAAAATGATCATCAAAGGTAATCTCATGTTATTCCAAGAAATCAATATCATGATTTTGATAAAACTCATTTCAAATTTAAATCATCAAAATCACTTTTATGGTTCACAAAATTCATAACACAAGTAGATTCATGATTTCATTGATAATATATTTTCCCCCTTTTATTTTAGTATTTGATTTCATGTTAGCATGCCTTTTCATTTATGTTAAATAAAAACATGTATCAACATTTAGGATCGAAAAATGAATTTCGTCATAGAACCATCAAGATCAATAGATTTTCAAAAATGAATTGTTATGGTCAAGAAAATCCAAAAATAAAATTTAATACTTTCATGTATTCGGACATGGTTTTGCCATATACACTCATGAAAATAACACATGCTTATCATCATGTATAACTTAAAATCTCATGCATAAAATTGTCGACCATTGTATCAAAAACATTTAATATTTTCATTACATCATTATGCATTCCTTCAAATCAAACATGATTTCATTTAACAATGTTAATCAAACATGATACACATTATTACTTCTTAACCATGATTTTATATTTTTAATCATTTTGTTTGTTTATCATAAAATATGCAATATTATCATTTTCAAAATTACTAGCATGATCATAAATTTTATATTTTTATTTTTAAATATGTAATTTTTAAGAAAATTAATTCTAGACTAAAAAAGAAAATACATCATGAAAGCATCAAGTAATTTCAAAATAAATCAGGGGGATTTCGATTACCTTATCATTAAAAGCGGTTAACGCGTAGTTTGCCACCTCGCCTTTCTTGATTTTCTCCTCGTCTTCGGAGGAGCTTGATTCATCCCACTTTATGTTCTTCTTTTTTTGGCTTCTTCCTCCGTTCAAGTTTATTATTTATTTTAGATTTTTGTTTAATAAACTTATTAAGATTTAGTGTTCGAACTTCAAGTTCATCATTGTCCTCATCACTTGAGTCATCGCTTAAGTGGTATTCATTTGTCTAGGGTTCCAAATCCTTCATGTTCTTTGGAAGGTTGTTTTGTTCATCATGTTCATCATGTGCATTGTGCACTATTTCATATGTCATCAACGAACCAATTAGTTCTTCAAGTGGTAAGTTGTTTAGGTTTTTAGCTTCTTGTATTGTAGTTACTTTTGAATCCCACTTCTTAGAAAGAGAACGTAAAATCTTGTTTACGAGTTTAAAATCCGAAAAACATTTGCCAAGAGCTCTTAAACCATTGACGACATCCGTGAAACGGGTGTACATGTCAATAATGGTTTCGTAAGACTTCATTCGAAAAAGTTTGTAAGAATGCACGAGAATGTTGATTTTGGACTCTTTCACTCGGCTAGTGCCTTCATGAGTGACCTCAAGAGTTCCCCAAATATCAAAAGCCGAATCACACATCGAAACATGATTAAATTCATTTTTGTCAAGTGCACAAAATAAGGCATTCATAGCCTTTGCGTTTAAAGAAAAACACTTCTTCTCCAAATTTGACCATTCATTCATCGGTTTAGAGGGAAGTTGAAAACTGTTTTCAACAATATTCCATAAATCCAAATTCATAGAAATCAAGAAAACTCTCATTCAAGTTTTCCAATAAGTGTAGTCCAATCCGTTAAACAACGATGGACGAACAACCAAAAAACCCTCTTTAAAGCCAAGAAGAGTCATTTCTCTCGGGTGTAAATCCGAAATGGGAAATATCAGGCTCTGATACCAACTGTTAGGATCAAGAGCACTAAGAGGGCGGGGGGGAATTAGTGCAGCGGAATACTTTCGACGTTTAAAACTGCGTTCGTACGACAAGAGCAATTTCGGTAGAAAAATCGATTCATAAATTACTTTAACTTGAGATCAGGTAAGAAGTAGTTAAAACAAATCTATAAAGGCAGTTTGCAGTTATGATGGAAATCAGAATGTAAGCGCAAACTGAAATACGATGTTCGTATGGTAAAAGTGATTTCAGTAGAAAAGTCGATTCATAAATCACTTTAACTTGTGATTAGGCAAGAAGCAGTTAAAACAAATCTATGAAGGCAGTTTGCAGTTGTGATGGAAATCAGAATGTAAGCGCAAACTGAAATATGATGTTCGTATAAGAAAAGCGATTTACATCTTAACACCGATTTGGAAAATACTAAGCTTGGAAACGCAATCGTAAAAGCGCAGTAGACAGTAAGCTATGAAGGAGGTTTGCAGTAAGGATAATAAGCTCAAAGTAAATGCAAACCAAAGAGCAACGCGATTTTAGAGTGGTTCGGTCAATCTTGACCTGCATCCACTTCTGGCTTCCTCCACCGATGAGGTCACCGACGTCCACTAGAGGCCTTCCTTCAATAGGCGAAGGCTAACCACCCTTTTACATATTCACTCCTTTTGACGGGCTTAGGAGACAACCCTTACAAACTTTTCTCTCCTCTCTTGAAAGATCTGAACTTGGAAGAAAAGAGGGAGAAGAACCTTTAGCTTATACAACACTTTTGAGCTCTAAAAATCACAGAGTAAGATCAGGATTTTGGTAGTTTTTCATTGCTCTTTCATTACTGAAAGAGTGGGGTATTTATAGGCCCCAAACCAGTTTGAATTTGAAGCTCAAAATTATCATTTCCCGAAATTCCGGGGTCTGGCGGTTGCACCGCCTTACAGAGCTCGAAGACTGAGCCTTTGGGCGGTGCCACCGCTTGTCAGGGGTGGTTGCACCGCCTGCCAGAGCTCGGAGACCGAGCTCAAGCGGTGCTACCGCCTGACTGGGGCGGTTGCACCGCCCAGCCAGAACTTGGAGATTGAGCCCTGGGTGGTGCCACCGTCGACCCAAGCGGTGCCACCGCTGACCCAGGTGGTGCCACCTTTGGGCGAGAGATCTGGGTCCGAATGGGTTGATCCATTCGGCCCAATTTGGTTCTTTCAAGGGCCCAATTGCCCCTAGATTAAGTTAATGGGATCACCTCCCATTTCGAACTTAATCATTGTGCTAACTACGATAATTCTTAAGACTTTTACTACAACTTGCTCCAGTGCGTCAATTGCTTCTTTCGGTGAGCTTCCAACGAACATCCGACGGACCTCCGACGATGCTCCGATGGACTTCCAGCAAACTCCTGGACTTGCGACGATCCACTTGGCAAGTTCCGACGAGCTTCTTTTGGCAAGCTCCTGGACTTCTCGGATTTGTTCCCGCATAACCTCCGACGACCGTCCGGACTTCCTTCAAGCTCTCGAACTCATAACGTGATCATAGTTTTTGACTCCGGCGTAACTCCTGCTGCATGTCTTACTTCCATCGTAGTTAATCCTACACATGTAAAACAAAACTTCGATCGAGACAATTAATCCTAAGCAATTAACCAAGTTGTCTGGCATGTCATTGGTCCCTCGATGCTTCGTTCGATTCTTCGGCGCATCGTCCTCTCCTGTGGCCTATTGCCCAATCGGCCAGTTGACTCCGTAACTTTGATATCCTTGGCACAATACCCGCTCTTCTTCGCCCAATGCTCGAGTCCACGGCCCGAAGCCTTCTGTCGATACGTCGACCGATCCACCGGCCCGACGTCCAATCTTCTGACATGTTTCTCCGGCACAATATGATTTTTCCTACTTTAATTGTCTCATCTTGATCGAAGCATCCTGTGTTACTCAAAACACAGATCAAAACATAAACACATATAAAGTGGTTTCATCATCAAAATACGAGATTCAACAAAACTCATAGGGCAAACTAGAGAAAATTCACTATAAGAATAATGAATATACAAATCTAAGAGTCTTTTGCCCAAATCCCAAGTAATAATCATAAGAGAATAATTTGGATACAAGGATTATATTACTGTACATAATATCCAAAATCTTTTCAAGTAATCACAACAAGAATCTACTATATATTTGATCTAACCGAGAACATTGCATAGATGATTGAGAACAATCTCTTTGTGTTGTCCTTGGCTTCTTCCCTTTCTTACTCTTATTTTTCTACCCTTTCTAACTACTACTACTTCTTTCTTTTTCGCAACCATCACTACCCCTTTTTTTTCTTCCCTAGTCACCATAACTCTTAGTTAAAAAGGTTAGGATTTTAAATTAAATGAGAAAGGGTTAAGGTTAAAGTGAGCTATGGGTAATTAAAGTCCAATAGATTAAACTTATGGGCTGTCAACCCAACAACCTTCTCCTTCAATCGATAAAGGAGATTGTCCCATAACTTCTCAATGTGAAGTCATATCGATCATCTTTCTTTCGATAAGATCTTTGTCAACATGTCTGCTATATTATCATTTGTGTGAATTTTCATAATGCACAACATAGTTTTCTTATTTCAGTCCGAATTCTTATAAAAATTCTTTCATCCATAATATTTTTTTGTAAACCTCTATAATAGCAATATATTCTACCTCTATGGTGAGGAAAGAAATACATCTTTGCAATTTGGATTGTCATGACATAGCTCCCCCTGCAAAAGTAAGTACAAAACCTAATATGAATTTTCTTGTATTTATATCTCTTATCATATCTGCATCTGTGTAACCTATCAACATAGGTGGTCCACCTTCAAAGCTTAGACGAACTTTAGAGCTCCCTCTAAGATATCTAAGGTTATATTTCATTGCTGCCTAGTACTATTTGCTTGGATTTATAAGAAATATGCCAATAACACCCATTACATATGTGATGTCCAGCCTCGTATATATCATTGTGTATATTAAACTTCCAACTACTGAAGTATAAGGAACCTTTTGCATTTTCTCTTTCTCCCCATCACTTGATGGACTCTGCTTTGAGTTCAACTTGAAGTGACCCACAAGAGGAGAACCAATTAGCTTTGCATTGCTCATACTAAACCTTCCCAATACCTTCTTATTATATTTCTTTTGTGACAATCAAATCTTTTTATTTTTTCTGTCATACGAAATCTGCATGCCTAGTATTTGCTTTGCTAGCCCCATGTCTTTCATCACAAAAAACTCACTTAGTTCTTTTTTCAATCTATGAAGTATAGACATATCTTTCTCAAAGATAAGGATGTCATTAACATAAAGTAAGAGAATAATAAAATCCTCACTAAACAATTTGATGTATATATAATGATATGAAGCTATTCTTTTATATTCATTTTCGATCATAAATGAATTAAAATTTCTGTACCATTGTCTTGGAGCTTGCTTCAACCCATACAAGCTCTTCCTCAACTTGCTGACAAAATTTTCTTTACCTTTGACTTTGAAACCTTCTGGTTGCTCCATATAAATTTTCTCCTCCAAATTACCATGAAGAAAAGTTATCTTCATATCTAATTAGTCAACCTCTAAGTCTAGACTAGTAGTAATACCAAAAGCAACATGAATAGAAGATATTTTAACAATAGGAGAAAAAATCTCTTCAAAGTCAATATCTTTCCTTTGACCAAAGTCTTTCACAATCAATCTAGCTTTATACTTTGGTTGAGAACAATGTTCTTGAGTCTTCAACCTGAAAATCCACTTTTTCTTCAAGGCTTTCATTTCCTTTAGTAGTTGCACAAAATCATAAGTGTTGTTCTTTTGTAGAGCATCCATCTCTTCCTGCATAGCAACTAACCACTTTTTTTTCTACTTACTTCCAACTGCTTCCTAGTAACTCTCTAGTTCACTTGTATCAGTAAGCATCATATAGTCATATGTAGAGTATCTTCTAGAAGGTTAACGTTATCTAAAAGATCTTCTTAACTAAGGTTCTGCGGGAAGTTGCACCCCAACTTTGTGCTCAACATGTCCTATAAGCAGATCAACATCGGACTCTATACCATCTTCCTACACATCTCCCCCATCACCATGATGTATTAGAGAAGTAATTGGATTATAATCTACTAATCCTTTTGTAGAAGTATTGCCTAGTGCCTCCTTCTTCAAATCCTTAAGGGTTTGATCCTCGAAGACCACATCTTTGCTTCTAAACACCTTCTGATTTTCTGGATCTCAAAGCTTGTAATCAAACTGATCATGTGAGTAGCCAAGAAAAATACATTCTTTAGTCTTACCATCCAGCTTGGACCTCTCATTACGTGGAACGTGTATAAATGCACAACAACTAAACACTTTCAAATGCTTGTAGGAAACATTTTTCGTTTACTATATATACTATGCATCATCACCATCTAGGGTTGTACAGGGTGATAAGTTGATCACATCAAATGTAGTCCTCAAAGTCTCATCCCAAAACTTTTTGGGTAGCTTGGCTTATGAAAGCATATATCTTATATTTTTCATGATGATGCGATTTATCCTTTCTGTAATTGCATTATGCTGAGGTGTACTAGGAACTGTCATCTTATAATAATCATTAAATAATCATATATACTCATCAATCTTATACATTTCAATTATCTTTTTGTCTCCCTTTCAACTCTAGTATGAACTATTTGAAAATATTAATAACATAATTTTTGGTCTTCATAGCATAGGTCCAAACTTTCATAGAAAAGTCATATATAAAAGTGATAAAATAAAGTATACTAGGAATATTAATAGATCCATCAAGAGTTTTATCCTCAAAGGACTACATACATCTACATAAACACAGTTTAAGACATACATTTTTCTAGACAAAGCAAGACTAGCAAATAAAACTTTATGTTATTTACCAGCCAAACAATCAATACAAGGGTTCAAACGTGTACCTTTAGGTCTGATAATACTTCTCTCTTGGAAAGAGCTTGTAGTCCCTTCTCGCTCATATGTCTCAATCGCCTATATCATAACTCCATGCTGAAATCTTTTTTTATAGCATTGAACTACTCATCATAAGTTTTAACCTACAACCTGTATAAAGTATGATATTTCTTCTCACTAGCCATAATAATAGAATCCTTATTGAGCTTCTATTACCCTTTGTGAAATATACTATCATGGTCTTTATCATCTAGTTTTTCAATTGAAATTAAATTTTATAGGAAAGTCTAAGGGTGATATCACATCTATAACAGAAGAATAGAAAATAAAAACCCTAAATTTTACAAACATAAAAATATAAATTTTATAGTGAATTTCTTAGAAAAACTTTTTTTAGTCATATTTCCTATAATATCCTTAACAACACACAATACCAACTCACACACAATTTTGAATTGGTCCATCGATTTAGATTATACTATTTATATATTTGGTTATTTATATGATGGGATAAACAAAAGGACATTGTATACGAACAAATACAAGCAAATCGTAATACATCAAAATTAAATAGAAATCATAATCAAATAGGATATCAAGATTTACGTAGAAAATCCTTCCAATATGAAGGGTAAAAACCATAGGGTAAACTAGAGAAAATCTACTATAAAAATAATGAATATACAAATCTCAGAGTTCTTTATCCAAAAATTCAAACAAAAATCATAAGAGAATAATTAAGACATAAGGATTATGTCACTGTGTATAATATCTAAAATCTCTCTAAATAATCACAATAAGATCTATTATAGATTTGATCCAGAACACTGTTTGATTGTCGTTGTTTCTTCCTTTTTCTTTTTTTCTTTTTTTTTTCTTTTTTTTTTCTTTTTTTTTTCTATCCTTTCCTACAGTTACTTTTCTCTTTTTCACAACTAGATACCTACTGCTAACTTTCTCTTTTTTTTCTTTTTTTTTTCTCTTTTAGAGTTTTAGGTTAAAACGAGAAAGGAGAAGGATAAAGTGAGTGGGCTGGGAGCCCAACGTTATATTCCCAAACAATCATATGTTTATTTTAAATTATATACTCCTAAACCAACAAGATAATTCTTTAAAATTATATTTTTATATATCAGATGAATTTTATAAGTTTATTTATCTCAACGACTTATAGTACTTTATTAAAGGCGTAAAAAATACTATATAAGTATAATAAAAAGCGCTATAAGTAATAGTGTAAATCTAAGGACGATTTCCTTAGAAAATATTTATATTTTAAATATTTATCAAAAAAAAATCTTCTCTTATTTTCAAATAATATTTTAATTTAAAAAAATCTAAAATATCTCTTAAAAGTTTTTTCCAAAATTATTTATTTATTTATTTATTTGTTTTCAATTATTATATTATTTTTATTTCACTTGCTGACAGTATTTTATTGATATATTAAAAATATTATAAACATTATTAAAAAATACTATGAGCGATATTATCATATCATGTCTTTTTTTTTGTTATCATTGTTCGTACATATCATTATAATATCATATTTTAAGGCTTATAATTAGTTGTTTAAAGTTAAAAAAATTATTTAGATGGTTTATGATGTTTTCAAATAGGCTTCTTAATTTTTTTGTTATGATGGTCAAAACATTATTACAGGCGAATTTTTTTGAATAATTTAGATTATTTTTTTGAAATTAAGAGGTACACTGTTAAAAAAAATAAAATAGAAGATATCAATTAGAAAATACTAAAAAATATAGTATTTTTCTGAAAACTCATCCTAATCCTTATGCATCGAATATTATATGGGTGTAACCAAGTATTATTTAACTATCCTGTCAAGAGGATACTTCAGAAATTATGTCAAATACGAGCCTCGCTGGGAAATATAAAAAAATACTTTTTAAAAAAGGGTTTTCGGGAAATTCGTTTGGTTTTATGGTAAAGACCGTTTTATTTCATTTGTCATTTGTCATTTGTCATTTGTCATTTGTCATTTTTCATTTTAATTATTTACTTAATTCAATGCTTACCGCTTGTATTCATCATTTTAGACACAATGACAGGTTGTATTGGATGGCAGGCCGAGGCACGGCTCCTCTCCCCCCACAAATGCTGCTGCTGCCGCCGCCGCCCTAGTAAGGACCGGAAGAGGCGATCACTTGACCAAAACTAGGTTTCTTCTTCCATCCTGGTCCATCTCTTCCTCTCCATCCAAGCAAGAAGCATGGAAGCGCTTGCAGCGGCTTCGGGGAGCCTCTGGTCGAGCCCTGGTGCGAAGCGGGGAGGGTCCGGCTTGCCGTCGCTGCGGTGCTACTTGCTTCGTCGCCTCGGATCTGGTGTTTCCAAACCTTTAAAGGCCAGGTTTTGCTCTTATTTCCCTTGTGGTTCTTGCTTCATATGGTATCTGTTTTGATTTGGGGATTATTTCTGGGAATATGATGCGATATTTAGCTTTTGTTTTGAATCTTTGCTGCAATTTGTGCAGTCTTCACCCCCTCGTTTTCTAATTTGATGTCAAAATGAGTTTTTTTGGGCGGTTAGTGTAATTCATTGTTCATTATATGTGCCGTATATATTTCTTACGTCATAACTTGTTGGATGATCCGGTGAGATGTTTGAGTTAACCTCCATGACATGCTCAGCAAAAGAGGCACATAATAATACCAGTGGATCTGGAAGATTTGGGTTGATCTGGGAGATTTGAATGGATCAGTCGAGGGCTTTTATGCTAATGAAATGTTATGTTGATTTGTTGTTCTATACTTGATAATCGATAAGCCCAATAACGATCGGTTTGGAGCATGTGCACATGAAGGATATAAGAAACGCCATAAAAGGAGAAGAAGGCTAAACTTCTGAATTGAATACTTGTTCTTGCACGTGTGATTGTTTTCCTCTGATCTTTTATTGTGGAATATTGTCAGACTGCCATCTTATGTAGCCGTACGCACCCCTAGAGCTGCATACCCAATTGCTGTTGAGGTATTGAATCACCTGTTCAGGGCATTTATCTGGAAATGCATCCTTATTTTCTGTACTTTGCTGTGACAGGATGGGAGTTCTAATGAGACTGATGCAATTCCTACCCCCAAAGTCATAATTGACCAGGACTCGAGTTCAGATGCAACTATTGTTGAGATAACCTTTGGTGATCGTCTTGGAGCTCTTCTTGACACTGTATTGTCTAGTGTTAACTCTCTCTCTCTCTCTCTCTCTCTCTCTCTCTCGTGTGTGTGTATTGGGGCCGGGGGTGGGGGCACTACATCTGTTGGTCTTCTGGATTATAATTGCTTTTTTCTGACAAATTCTATTTTTGTATTTGGAAGATGAATTCCCTTAAGAACCTAGGACTACATGTTGTCAAGGCTAATGTGTACATGGATTCTTCTGGGAAGCACAATAAGTTTGCAATAACTAACAGGTGAACTCTCTCTTATCTTATTATCCAAAAGGTTAGTATTATAAGATTTTTCTGTCGGGCTTAAATTAGAATAGTTTATCTCACTGCGGCAGCTTTGTGTATAAAGTTTGACTGTTATTCCTTGCATATCAATGATAAATTTGCTTGTCACAGAATCTTTTGAAGAACAATAAATGCTGACAGTAGCTAGGGGAATTATTTGTAGGTCTACTGGCCGTAAAATTGAGGATCCAGAGTTGCTAGAAACAATACGTTTGACAATTATCAATAATATGCTCCAATATCACCCGGTAATTCTAATTATCCTGATTAGAGTTTTGTGGAGTGTTTTTCTCCCATGGATAAGTTTGGTGAAACTTGCTGAAAAGAACTTTCTGATTTGATTCTGTTGTTGATACTTTGAGTCACTGACAGGAATCTAGCAGCCAATTGGCTATGGGAGCAACTTTTGGAGTGGAACCACCCGAGCAGAAGGTACTTCAGTCTTGTCATTTTTTCATCTGAGAAGGGCCTATGAAACATCAAGAATATATATGTGCTTTTAACAGAATGGAATTTCACATGAACCAGGGAATATGAGTTTCGTCCTTCTACCATTTTTTTAAAACCAATATTAGGTTCATTCCATCCTTAATTCTTGCATAAAGATAATCTGAAGGAAATTTTCTTTTATCTGCACATGCATAATCTGCAGTCTGTCATCAGATCTATCCCGATTGCAACTCATATGTGGTTTAAAGATGACCTGACAATATATTCTGCGGTGTGCCTACCACTTGTATGGAAATATAGTTAGGACCAAATTGCGAAATGCCCTACTGAGAATGTCTAGCTTTCGTGAAAAAAATGCAACCCTAATGATATACTTGCTTGGGTTATACCTCTTCATTTCAAAAAATGTTTGCCCCATTCAACTGATTCTTGGTTTTCATCATGGACTTCTATTTGATCATTATGGCTTGTTGTTGTACTTGCTATTTTATCATCCTGCTTTGGTCCTGTTTTGGGCCTCCTGATATAACACATTGTGCCTCTAGTTCTTTAACTTCTTTTCCTTCTTCCCTTCTCGAGGATTGATTAAAAAACTTTTGTCCAGTTTGAGCCATTCCAAATCCAATGGCACGGGCACATGGACCCCTCTGTGTAACTCAATCAGCTATGAACAATTGTTCAATACTTGTGGCTGATTCATTCAGAGAGAGGTTAAGATAGATTTATCTGGTCTATGTTGTGGATAGTATATGTTTGTTAAACAAATAAAACGAGGATGGATATTTGTTCTTGGTTGTCTCAACCTCTTTAATTTGTTGTTGAAGCTGATGAAAATGATTGTCATCCTCATTCCTATGTTTCAGGTTGACATTGATATTGCAACTCGTATAAATATTTATGATGATGGACCTGACAGAAGGTATGTATGTTAGGATTAATTTTGAACTTTTCGTCACCAGAATAAAGGTGCGGACTCGTGTTACGGGGATGAGAAAGAAAGCATGTTTAATGTAGATGCTATTACTAATATCTTTTCGGTGACTCTAAATTGTTCTCTGAATACTAAAGACCAGTGAATCCATGGTACCATGAATACTCTGTCCTCTTAGTCATGACTACTCCTTGCTTCTCAGCTTACACAACATGAACTTTTCTCCAGCTTACTTGTGGTAGAAACAGCAGACCACCCGGGATTGCTAGTCGATCTTGTGAAGATCATCACTGACATAAATATAACAGTTCAGTCCCGAGAGTTTGACACTGAGGTAAAAAATCTGTTCATGTGGGGTTCATGTTCGTTACATGTGATGTATCTTTCAAATTGAACTCTGGCTGCATACAGGGACTGTTGGCCAAAGCAAAATTCCACGTCAGCTATAGGAATGAACCAATCATGAAGGCTTTGCAACAGGTACATTTTTCTGATTATGTATTTATCTAGACACATCTTGCAGACAAATGACTGCCTAATCACGGTTTATGCTTCCTTTTCATGGTTGTTGATGTTGTTGGATCATTTTAGTGTATCCCCACCAGATGCATTGATGTGCATGTCCTCTGTAGGTTCTCTCTAATAGCTTGCTTTATTTCTTGAGGCGGCCTACCACCGAGGACGCAAGCTTTTAGTTGACCTTCAATATTTACAGCGCTGATGGCGTTAAATGATGTGTACGCGTATTCCTATATCCGTTGACCTTTTCTTCATCGGTGTGATTGTACCGAAGAATGTTCATTAATTGTACGAATCAAAGAGCTAATATTTTCGGATTTTTTTTTCATGTTTATTCATGATTGTCTTATTATTTTATTGTAATTTTGCCTTTTAAGTTCAGTGTGTGATTTTTTTTTTCGTTTGGTTTTAACAATTTGTCAAGTTCTTAAAGTTCTATATATATATTTTTGTATATATATATAACCAGTTGAATTGTCTTAGAACCAGCCAGAAAAGAAGCATTCGAAAGGATGTAGGAATACCAGCTCAGAAGGAAGATGGACAAAATTAACCATACATATATATATATATAACCAGTTGAATTGTCTAAGAACCAGCCAGAAAAGAAGCATTCGAAAGGATGTAGGAATACGCGTACAATTAATGACAGGGCTACTGGAGCTAGGGGACAGGGCTATAATAACCACGGAAAAAAAGTAACAAATGAAAATAGTACTAGCAAACAAAAGAAAGAAACTAGATTCTGTACGGTGTTGCGCACTGCACTATCCTAGATTCTATAAGTTGTGGCACACTATCCTAGATTCCTCAAGTTAGAAGCTTTAGGGAAGAAGCATGTAACCAACGTATATTGTGAGTCATGTGCTTTCTTTTGCACTCGATGCTCTTTTGCCGATATTCGGTTAACTTATAGTTGAGAGTTTAGCTGTTAGAATTAAAGTTATGAGAGTATGTTGTTGTAAATAACTTTAAGTCGTGGTCTCGGGGTCGAGAGTTTGTTACTGTAAACAACTTTAAGCCGTGGCCTCGGGGTCGACGCGGCTTGGTTCGGGCCCGATCGACGAGGGGATCTTTTCGAGTCGGGCTTCGACGAACGTCCGGGTCGGGGGCATGCGGGGTCGTCGGCTCCTCCGGGGGGTGTTCCCTCGTTCGGTGGCCTAGCGGGAGGTTGTCGTCGTCTTCGTTCCTGCACAAAGGTCGGGTCGGAAGCTCGACCCGACCCCTTCGACGATCCAGTAAGTGGAGGTGGAGAGTTCGTTCTGGGTGGAGGAGTAGAAGTCGCTGTTTTATCGAAGTTTCAGTCCCCCTCGCCGTTCGGAATGCGAGGGTACTTATAGGGGAGCTTATTGTTCCCTGATGTGCTCGCTTGCAGGGGGCAGGCCGGTAGCGTCTGACATAGGCGTTGGCGTGGCGTGGAGAACTGATCTTGAGCAGGGCGTTAATGTGCCTCGGTCGACGCCTCGGTCTGCGTTGACCTGGGGGTGTAAGGCTCCATTTAGGACGGCTGAGGTCATGCGTGTCTTGTCGCCATTTTTACCCTTATCATATTCCCCCCCGGAAAGAAGCTATGTGTTGGTTCTCGTACTGGGAGTCCGATGCATGGCTTTAGCTCTGAGATCGTCCGTTGGCTTGCCGTAGGGGGCGCAAATATCGTGGAGGTTCCGCAGCAAAAAGCGAGGGGGGCGGCGCGCGTGTGGTCCCGGGAGCTGGAGGCCGAGGAGCACGACGCGTCGGTCGCATGCGCAGGTCTCGAGCGAAGCCGAGGAGCACAACGCAGCGGTCGGCCGCGTAGAGGTATGTCTCGGGAGCGGAAGTCGAGGAGCACGATCGCGCAGGGATGGCCGCGTAGGGCGTCAATCTCGAAACAGAAGCCGAGGAGCACAACGCAGCGGCCGGCCGCGTAGGGCGTGTCCTGGGAGCAAGAAGCCGAGGAGCACAACGCAGCGGCCGGCCGCCAGTGTGGTCTCTCGCATCGCGGTTACTCTCGGCGCCGGGCTGGCCGGCCGCAGTGTGTCTCCCGAGGAGGAAGTCGAGGAGCACGACGCCAGGCGAAATGGCCACGCAGCGCGATCTCGGAGCGAGAAGCCGAGGAGCACAACGCAGCGGTTGGCCGCCAGCAGCGTGTCTCGGAGCGCGAAGTCGAGGAGCACAACGAGGGCGGGCCGGGCAGCGTGGGTGGAGTCTCGCATCGTCGCACCAAAGTAGCACGATGCGCCAGCCCCGCCAGGCGCGGGTTTCGGAGGAAGATAGTCGAGGAGCACAACGCAGCGGGTTGGTCCCGCAGGTGTGGTCTCGGGCATCGTCTGACCGGGAATGTAACCACGACGCAGCGCGGCAGCGTAGAGGGCGGGCTCGGAGCGAGAAGTCGAGGAGCAACAACGCAGCGGGCCCCGCAGGCGTGTCTCGGGAGCAGGAAGCCGAGGAGCACAACGCAGGTGGGCTGGCCGCGCAGGTGTGGTTTCGGGCATTATGCGGCCGAGGATCACGACGCAGGCGGGCAGACCGCGCAAGCGTGGTCGTGAGGGCCATGCGGCCGAGTAGCACGATGCAGGCGGGCTGACCGCAAAGGTGTGGTCGCGAGGGCCATGCGACCGAGTGACACGACGCAGGCGGGCAGACCACGCAGGTGTATCTCGGGAGCAGAAAGTCGAGGAGCACGACGCAGGCGGGTGAACCGCGCAGGTGTGTCTCGGGAGCATCGTACGACCGAGTAGCAACTTGGGCAGTGGTCGGTGACTGACTGTTCAGTGACAGGCGTGCGCGAGAAGTCAGATCGTTTTTCTGGGGGAGCCCAAGAGGTTGCTTCTTTCGGGCGGTGCTGGGTTTCGAGGCTGATAAGATTTAAATGCCTCGGGTTTCGTATCTAGGGCGGGGGAGACGCCACGTTAGGCCGTATTTATGGTGAAGTGTTGCTGGGGTTTTTCTTGAGGCGGCGCAGGGGGAGAAGGAGGGTCGTCTTTTTGGCGGGATTTGGCCTATAAATAGCGTGCAGTTGGCCACACGCACGTCTTGTTTATCGGATTTTTTCTTTCTGGTGGATCCCGTTTTTTCATTGGTCGTCCTTCTTCTCCTTCCAGAATTTGGTAAGGATGGCCTCTTCCTCTTCTTCCCCTTTGCCCTTGTCCATTCTGCCGCCCTCTTTAGGCGGCACCGGAGAGGGGGGGTCGCCGGCGAATCCTCATTCCTCGTCGGACGACAAAGCGGCTCGCGCCCTCGAGTCGCTGATGTGGCCGCACGATCTCGACTCTAATGTGAGTGAGTCGTTGCTAGGCCAACTCCGGGGTCGCTATGGTATCCCGGAGGAGTTTTCGCTTATTGTCCCTGAGCTGGGGCAACGGGCGTACGACCCCATCCCAAGGGGTTTCGCCCTGACTTTAGATGTCTTCGAGGCTGGGTTGCGCCTCCCACTTCACCCCGTCATGAGTGCCTGCGTCTCATGGTGGCGCATCTCTCCTTCTCAGATGGCGCCGAACTCCTGGCGCTATCTGGTGGCGTTCCTGGGGGAATGCCATTATGCCAACATCACTCCTAGTCGGTCCCTCTTCCTTTCTTGCTTTCGCCTCTCTAGGGGGTCGGGAGGCTACTATTTGTCCGCCCGGCCGGGTTTCCGTGTCAGCGGAGCTCCTTCCAACAACAAGGGGTGGAAGGAGCGCTTCTTCTTCGTGAGCCATCCCAGCGGTTGGAACTTTGGGCTCCGGTGGGCGGCACGCACAATCGACAACACCGTCCCGACTCTAGACGATGGAGAGCGCAAGGCTCTCCTGAGACTTAAGGAAATTCGTCCGGCTTCTCGGGCCATTCGGGAGATGACCGAGGCGTGGCTGGTCGAGGCGGGTCTGAGCCCAATGCCTCGAGGTATGCCCTTAGTGAGTAGTAGGTGGGTTTTGCGGGTGCTTTGTTTCTTCTGGAATCTTAATTGTCGTTGTTTCTGTGCAGAAATGGTGAACCTAATGTTGGTCCCGCCATGGCCTCGGAGCGCTATTGGCGGATATTCAATGATCCGGGCCTGTCGCCGCCCGACGGGGCCCCCGTCAATTCCTCGTCTGTATCGCCCGAGGCCTTCCACGACCTCACTCATCAGGTCCGACTACTCATCGACATGGTGCAATCCATCGTTCCCCTTATCTCCCACCCATCGCGCGCCCCGGCCGCCCGACCATTACATCAACAGGGGCCGCCTGGTCGAGTTCCCACTCCGCCGCGGGAGCTCCCCGCCTCGCCTCCTGTGCCATTATCCCCACCTGCGGCGAAAGCAACGATCTACCCGAGAGGTCGGCAGGAACCCGAGGCATTCCCCTTGGATTCGGCGGATTCCCTGCGCGCCTAGTTGCGCCTCGTCAACCAGCGGCTTGACGATGTGCAGAAGGAGGTCCACGGGGCGAGGGGAGAGCTTGGGGGAGATGCACGCCGGAGATCACCGTTCACACCCGAAATATTGGAGCACACGGTCCTCCCGAGCTTCCGACTCCCCCACCTTGGACACTTATGACGGCTCCACCGATCCGGCCGAACATGTGGCGGCCTTCCGCGCTCGAATGGCGCTATACGAGACCTCTGATGCCTTGACATGCAGGGCATTCCCCACCACTCTGAGGGGACCGGCCCTCGCGTGGTATGGCGGCTTGAAGACCGGCCCCTCCGTGAACTCGACAAAAGGGCTGCTCCGAAGAAACCGACCCCTCCGGCGACTCGACCAAGGGAAGTGGCAGCCGAATCAAGTGGTCGTGACCGTCATCAAGGTGCCAGCCGAGGGGAGGCTGGACCGAGCAATGTGGGGACTGGGAAGGCGCCTCGGGAACCTTCCATCCGGGATTTATGTCGTCTCCGGGTGACGGCGTAGGGCGAACCTTACCTGGCTCGGGCGATGGGCGGGCTGCCCGAGGGCCGACCTTCTGACCCATTGGAAGCCCGATGGGCGGGGCTAACCCGCGGGCAGCGGGTGTGGGCAGACGCGGAAGCCGCGGCTTTGTTCGTCCGAGGCGGGCTTCACCCCGACATGGCTCGGGAGCTGTACATGATGCCCTCGGACGTTCTTCTTAGTAAATCTGGCAAGTCGCTGCTATGGGTACGTGCTCCTCCTCAGGTCCCCTTCTTGTATCTTGACGGTATTCGTACTGATGCGTTGTTTACTTCTCGTAGGGCCAACACTACGCTATGGCGCTGGCCGACCGCGTGCGCGATGGGGGCCGGGCTCTCGGCATTCTGTGCGATTGGAATGCCGAGTTACGCAAGGAAATCGAGGAGGTCCGTGCCGGGGCGACTCCTGAAGCGGTCGCTGCAGCCGAGCAGCGCTCCTCAGAGCTAGAGGTAGAGGTGGTGCGCCTGAGGACCGAGGCGGCGGCGGCTGAGGCAGAAATCTCCCGTCTCAAGTCGGAGGCGAAGGCGGCCGACGAGCGACACGAAGAGCTCCAGGGGGTGCTGAGGGTGACCAGGATCGAGGCACGCCTGGCCCGGAATGAGGCGGTTGCTCTTACCAAGAAGTGGGAGGAAGCTTCAGCTGAGGCGAAGGCGGCTTCCGAGGCCCTGGCCGCGGAACAGAGTCTACGGCCGGAGAAGGACAAGAAAATAATCGAAGATTACAAGCAGTCCTCGGGCTTCCAACTGGGGTTGGTTCGGTCGGGGCAGGTTACATATGAATACGGGTACCGGATTGCCCTGGGCCGGCTTAAGGCACGTCACCCCAGCCTGGAGGTCGAAGCAAACCCCTTCGCCTCTCTCCCCAAATATCACGACCTGGATATGCCGGACGAGGTCCCTTTCGACGATAGTGTCGAGGGACCCGGTGACTAGGTCATGTAGTTGTAGAGTTTTGGTCGGTCTAGTCTTGTAACTCTCGAATTTTTGAATAAAAGTTTTGTTCAAATCTCTGTTTGGCTATACAAGCTTGGTTTTGTAATTTCTTGAATAAGAGGGCTTCGTCTAAATCTCTGCTCGGTATTCGGCTCACACGAAGAACTTCTTGAGGTTTCCCACGTTCCAAGTTCTTGGTAAAGGACGGCCTTCCATGGTCGCAAGCCGATAGGTGCCTGGCCGGACGACGCCGATAACCTGGTATGGTCCCTCCTAGCTAGCGGCAAGTTTGTCGCGCGTTTCGGTCGGGTCGCTGACTTCGGCCCTTCGTAGGACTAGGTCGTTCATTTTGATGGGTCAGGGGCGTACCTTGTGGTTGTAGACCCATGCTACGGCTCTTTTGTAGGAGAGATCTCTTAGGTGTGCGTCGGCTCGCCGCTCCTCGATCAGGTCGAGGCCAGCACGCAGTCCTTGGGCCGACGTCTCTTCGTCATACTCCTCCACCCGAGGGGTAGGAAAAACTACTTCGGGGGGTAGGACGGCCTCAGTCCCGTATGTGAGACTGTAAGGCGATTCCCCGGTTGCGGTTTTGGGGGTGGTCCGTAAGGACCATAAAATGCTGGGGAGCTCCTCCACCCAGGCCGATCGGGCTGCTGTCACCCTCCTCTTGAGCCCGTCTAGGATGGATCGGTTAGTTACCTCAGCCAGACCATTCGTTTGAGGATGGGCCACCGAGCTGTATTTTAACCTAATCCCGTAGTTCGTACAGAATTCTTGGAACTTCTGGCTGGCGAACTGGGATCCATTGTCCGTGACGATGGTTTGGGGCAAGCCGAACTGGGTCACGATGTTTCTCCAGATGAACTTCTCGATCTGCCGTTCTGTGATCATTACCAGCGGCTCGGCTTCGGGCCATCTGGTGAAGTAGTCTACCGCGACCACTATATATTTCTGCTGCCCCGAGGCTAGAGGGAAGGGGCCGAGGAGGTCCAGTCCCCATTGCGCGAATGGCCATGCGCAATTGATGGGAGCGAGCAGGACCGCCAGCTGCCGAGGGGTTCGGGCGTGCCTTTGGCATGGGCCGCACTTCTGCACATAAGAGTTTGCGTCGCGGACCATGGTGGGCCAGTAATACCCTTGGCGGAGAATTTTTAGGCCAAGGTCCAGCCGGCAATGTGCTCTCCGCAAATCCCTTCGTGGACCTCGGCCAAAACTGTCGATGCTTCTTCTGGCTCGAGGCACCGCAGGAGCGGGTGAGAGAAGGACCGCTTGTAAAGCCGTTTGTTTGCCTCGGAGTACCATGCTTGCGTTCGGCGGATGCGCCGGGCCGAGTTTTTATCTGCGGGAAGGACCCCGTCACGTTTGTAGCACAACATTTCCCCTACCCATGTGGCTCGGGTGTCGGCCGTAGACACTAATGAGACCGAGATGGAGCGAGAGGGGAGCTCCTCGATCTCGAGGTGGGCGCTGGAAGCTGACTTTGAAGCCAGCTTGGCCAACTCGTCGGCACGCTCATTCTGACTTCTTGGCACCCTAGATACCGTAAAATGAGAGAAATAGGAGGCCAGGCTTTTTACCTCGGCTATGTATTTTGCCATGGTGGGTTCTCTGGCCTCGTATCCATCGTTGAGTTGCTCGATCACCAGCTGTGAGTCAGTGAGGACGTTGATTGCATCCACCTGCATCTCGCGGGATAGTCTGACCCCCGCCAGGAGTGCCTCGTACTCCGCTTCATTATTGGTTGCGTGAAACCTAAAGCGAAGGGAGCGCTCGAAAGACTGTCCGTCGGGGGCCGATAGCACTAGTCCCGCACTGACCCCGGTTGAAGCGGACGAGCCGTCCACCTGAAGGGTCCATGCTTCGCCCAGCTGACTGGGAGGCTGTCCTTCGGGATGGGCGAGCTCCGAAATGAAGTCGGCCACTGCCTGCGCTTTGATGGCGGTCCGCGACGCGTAATGCATGTCGAATTCTCCGAGCTCCACCGACCACTTAAGGAGTCGACCTGCAATATCAAATTTTGACAACACCTGCCTGAGGGGTTGGTCGGTGATTACCTTGATCGGATGGGCTTGGAAATAAGGACGTAATTTTCGGGCCGCCAGTACGAGCGCCAAAGCGAGCTTCTCGATCGGCGGATATCGCTCCTCGGGTCCATTTAGGATATGGCTGACGTAGTAGACGGGCAATTGCTCGCCGGAGGTTTCCTTGACAAGGACGGAGCTGACCGCATATTGTGAGGCCGCCAAGTAGATGCTAAGTTCTGCCCCCATAGTTACCGAGGCGAGGCGAGGAAGGTTGGCCAGATGCTGCTTGACTTGTTCGAAGGCCTCCTCACATTGGGGTGTCCATTGAAGGTCCCTCGGGTTTCTTATCGCCCGGAAGAAAGCGTGGCAGCAATCTCCCGACCGGGATAGGAATCGGGATAGGGCAGCCAGCCTTCCATTCAGCCGCTATAGATCCTTAACCGTCCGAGGGGCTTGCATGTCGATGATTGCCTGGACTTTTTCTGGGTCGACGTCGATTCCTCTTTCGTGTACCATGAATCCGAGGAACTTTCCCGAACCGACGCCGAAGGTGCATTTCGCCGGGTTGAGTCGCAGACCATAGCTTCGAAGAGTGGCGAATGTTTCAGACAGATCGGCTAGGTGGTTTGCCGGGACGTGACTTTTTACAATCATGTCGTCCACGTAGACTTCCATGTTTCGCCCTATTTGTCGGGCAAACATCTTGTCTACAGTCCTCTGGTACGTTGCGCTCGCATTCTTCAGCCCAAAAGGCATTACTTTGTAAAAATATACTCCCATGTTGGTGATGAACGCCGTGTGTTCCTGGTCCTCGGGCGCCATTCGAATCTAATTGTAGCCAGAGAAGGCGTCCATGAATGAGAGACGGGCGTGCCCAGCGGTTGCATCTACGAGCTGGTCGATCCTCGGGAGCGGGTAGCAATCCTTTGGGCATGCACGATTGAGGCTGGTGTAATCAACACACATTCGCCAACTCCCATTATGTTTTTTCACCAGAACTACATTGGATAGCCATCGTGGGTACTTGGCTTCTTCTATGAAGCCTGCCGCTAGGAGTCGTTCCACCTCTTCGCGGACGACTTGTTGCCTGTCCGGGGCCTGGGGTCGCGGTTTTTGCTTTACCGGCTGGGCGTCTGGTGATATGTTGAGGTGGTGTTGGGCGGCCCTCGGGTCTACGCCCGTCATGTCGGAGGGCGACCAGGCGAAGATGTCGGTGTTCTCTTGCAAGAAGCCGACGAGCTGTTCCCGTTCCTCCACGGGCATTTCCGACCCAACCTTGACGGTTCGGTCGGGGCGGTCTTTTATCAATGGCACCTCGCAGGTGGGTGCCGACGGCTCGGGATGTGGGTTCGACCGCTTCTTTTCCCTCGGGTCGTCTAGGGGTTCGTCGATCTTCGCCCTTTTGCCCAGGGAAACCGCCACCAGATAACACCGCCTAGATTCCCGAGGGCTCCCCCAGACTTCTCCTATTCCCGCGTGGGTCGGGAACTTCACGGTCTGGTGGTAGGTGGAGACCAGGGCTCTGATCTTGTTGAGGGAGGGGCGACCAAGGATGGCATTGTATGCTGTGGGGAGATCCACTACCAGGAAGGTGGACATCACCGTTTTGGTCCTGGGCGGAGTTCCCAGGGTCAGAGGCAGGGTGACGACTCCCAATGGTGAAATCGAGTCGCTAGTGAACCCAGTGAGGGCCGAGCGGATGGGTTCCAAAGCTTCCTTAGTAAGTCCCAGCTTCAGGAAGGCATCGTGAAACAGCACGTCCGCCGAGCTCCCTGTATCTATCATGATTCTTCTCACCTGGGCATTGTCGATTCTGGCCATTATTACGAGCGCGTCATCATGCTCCGGTTGCTCAGCACCCTCGGGGGGGGAATGCGACCCAGGGGTCGGGGGCTCCCCAAAGAGCGTCCTCCCTGGCCGAACGGGCGTACGCTTTTCTTCCGAACACGCTGACCCCGTCGGACGCTGGGCCCCCCGTGATGACGTTGATGAGGCGCTCAACGGGGCCGTCCGGGCGGGAGGATAAATCCCCACTTACTTGAGTGTGCGGATCGAGGTGTCCTCCGCGGCGTAGCTCATGGATCTATCGCGACAGCTCGCGACATTCCTCGGTATCGTGTCCGCTTTGCCGATGGAAGCGGCAATACTTGGACCGGTCGGCCAGCTCTCGCGGGTTCTTCATCGGGAAGGGGGTTTTGAGCATGCCCCTTTCCCTTATCTGGAGGAATATCTCCGTCCGAGAGGCACCCGGAGAGGGTAGGTGGGTTCTTAGTGTGGGAGGGTCGGGCCGGCTCAGCTTGCGCTTGGGCACGGGAAGCAGTTGTCCCCGAGCTGGCTCCGACCTTTCCCTCTTGTGCTCCGGCCGCTTCCTCACCATCCAGGCCTCGGCCTCAACGAATTGGTTTGCGCGCTGGAGCATCTTGGGAATCGAGACGGGGGGTCGCTCCACCAGAGACCAAAAGAGCCTGGAGGGGCGCAAGCCTCTCACGAACGCCTGCATTGACAAAGAAGGGTGAGCGTCCGACAGCTCTCGGATTTTTGACGCAAAGCGATTTATATAAAGGGAGAGGGGCTCGTCCTCCTTCTGGTTGAGTCCGAGGAGGAACGCCATGGAAGGCTTCGACTGCACGTAGGCTATGAAGTGGAGCTCGAAGTCATTGACGAGCTGGTCGAAGGATGCGACCGTTCCGGTCTCTAAGCCGCCATACCACGCGAGGGCCGGTCCCCTCAGAGTGGTGGGGAATGCCCTGCATGTCAAGGCATCAGAGGTCTCGTATAGCGCCATTCGGGCGCGGAAGGCCGCCACATGTTCGGCCGGATCGGTGGAGCCGTCGTAAGTGTCCAGGGGGGGGGAGTCGGAAGCTCGGGGGGACCGCGTGCTCCAATATTTCGGGTGTGAACGGTGATCTCCGGCGTGCATCTCCCCCAAGCTCTCCCCTCGCCCCGTGGACCTCCTTCTGCACATCGTCAAGCCGCTGGTTGACGAGGCGCAATTGGGCGCGCAGGGAATCTGCCGAATCCAAGGAGAATGCCTCGGGTTCCTGGCGGCCTCTCGGGTAGATCGTTGCTTGCGCCGCAGGTGGGGATAACGGCACAGGAGGCGAGGCGGGGAGCTCCAACGGCGGAGTGGGAACTCGACCAGGCGGCCCCTGTTGATGTAATGGTCAGGCGGCCGGGGCGCGCGATGGGTGGGAGATAAGGGGAACAATGGATTGCACCATGTTGGTGAGTAGTCGGACCTGATGAGTGAGGTCGTGGAAGGCCTCGGGCGATACAGGCGAGGAATTGACGGGGACCCCGTCGGGCAGCGACAGGCCCGGATCGTTGAATATCCGCCAATAGCGCTCCGAGGCCATGGCGGGACCTTCATCGCGAGTTCCCTGAAGCGGGGGGCGTTCCCCCGTAGCCTCGACCGGGTATGGCCTCGCAACCGTGGGTTCGTCAAAGCTGACCTGGTGATCCCTCGACATGCTGGGTTGAGCCCTCCTTCTAGCGCCAAAATGTTACTGTAAACAACTTTAAGCCGTGGCCTCGGGGCCGACGCGGCTTGGTTCGGGCCCGGTCGACGAGGGGATCTTTCCGAGTCGGGCTTCGACGAACGTCCGGGTCGAGGGCGTGCGGGGTCGTCGGCTCCTCCGGGGGGTGTTCCCTCGTTCGGTGGCCTAGCGGGAGGTCGTCGTCGTCTTCGTACCTGCACAAAGGTCGGGTCGGAAGCTCGGCCCGACCCCTCCGATGATCCAGTCAGTGGAGGTGGAGAGTTCGTTCTAGGTGGAGGAGTAGAAGTCGCCGTTTTATCGAAGTTTCAGTCCCCCTCGCCGTTCGGAACGCGAGAGTACTTATAGGGGAGCTTACTGTTCCCTGATGTGCCCGCTTGCAGGGGGCAGGCCGGTAGCGTCTGACATAGGCGTTGGCGTGGCGTGGAGAACTGATCTTGAGCAGGGCATTAATGTGTCTCGGTCGGCGCCCCGGTCTGCGTTGACCTGGGGGTGTAAGGCTCCATTTAGGACGGCTGAGGTCATGCGCGTCTTGTCGTCATTTTTACCCTTATCATGTGGTATTACTAGTTAAGGGAGTCTACTGTGGTGTTACTAGATTACATTAAGTATTGCACTAAATTCTCAGTAAGGGAGGTTTCGGTCATAAGTGAGTTTACTTAATTGATAGATTGGTCTCTCTCTCATTTGTTTCTATTCTGCTTAAAGCAACGGAACAGCGAGTTAGTAAAGCTAATGTGAGTTTGCCGTTGTGCTCGGGTCGTGGCGTGCCTCCGTTTAGAGCGAGAAAGAAGCCTTCTCAAGCACCGAGTAGTAGTATAGTTTCGTTCCTGTAGCTCGAAGTCATAGAGAGAAGTAATCGTGCTGCTTAGCCTTGTTCCACTGCCCGCAGAAGCTTCAAGTAGTTTTGTTCGCCCAAGAACAAGTCTGGTTGTCGGTTCATCAAGTATTGTTCGGGCAATCAGATAGTAAAGAGTTCTGGGCAGAGGAGAGTACTAGCTTTGAGGCGAGGTGTGGTCCAAGTCGTCGTCTTTATTCGGCTAGTGGTCCAAAGAGTAGATCAACTGCCAACAAATAAAGAATTGAACTAAGTAGTAGAGGACAATAGAGACAGACTCTCTTGGCTGCTAGGTAAAAAGGTCCTTAGACACAAACACCTTCAGCTCTCTCTAAGTTAACTCATACTGGATCTGAAACTCCTCACTCCGGATGTATTAACTCAAAACTCCTAACTAGTAGTTGGAGTAGTTGCCTGTTCCTACTCTTTCTTTCATCATATCTTTCTCCGGATCTTGATTGAAACAGCTTCTCCTCTCGCAAACACATTAATTGAATCTATCTCGCCCGCCTCTCTTGCAGTAAATTAAACCAGCTTACCCGCCTCTCATTTAGGAATGAAAACTCACACTTATTTCACACCAAAATGAGGACTTGTCGACTTGCCTAGTTGCTTGGCGGACTCTCATCTAACTCTTGCTACTATACCGAAGTCAACTAATTAAGAATGAAACTCTAACACAGAAGAAAGAAACAAAAGGTATTTAATCTCCAGCGATGGAATACCCAGCGATTCTCCACTCTTACGTCAGAATTCCAGTATTAATGAATAATTGACCTCCTCTGGGCTAAGTCTTGAAGCAGAAGAAACATCTTCAGCAGGAACAAGATCAATTAAAGAGTCAGATGAAGGATAAGCTAAAAGCGGGTCAACAAGTGTAGAGTCAGGAGTTAGAAATGAATGATTTGTTGTTTCATCGGCTAAGCTAAGGTTCGAGTGTCAGTTGAAAATGGTGGTGTTGGCTTCCTTTCGCCTTAACCTGTCATTGAACTTGCTTGCTCTGCTCGCGCACCTACCATCTTATGGAACTCGACCTATAGCTCTAAGTGAGAGTAGGTGGAGTAGGGCTTTTCATGGAATTTACAGGATCCGAATCCGGGGAAGACTAAAACATTCGTGCGAGTTATCTCACTCACCTTGTATATGGATAGATTAAATCATAAACTTATCAATTGATTTTATTATTAAAATTCGAGATTTAATAATCTCCTCCTTTTTTGTGATGACAACTAATTGATGACGGAGTTTAAACTAAACTCCCACTATCAATAAGCCATAATTGAGATAAACCTTGAATTGAATTCAAGTCAAAGCAATTTTAATCATCAATATTTCATCATTGTATGCATCATTATCATAAGTTAAAGTATTACATGTATAATACTAAATCATCATGTATATTTTTAAAATATAAATTATCATTATATATATGATTCCAAATCATCGTTCATAATTTTAAAATATAAAATTACATCATACTATGCATGATCATAACTTCTCATTATATGCATCATCATAATATCATGAGTGTTTCATGCATAATTTCATATCATAACTTCTTTTTTGTCATCAACAAAAAAGAGAAAAGTGTAACTAGCAAATTTTTTGAAGTATGCAAGCTATTAAGATAGCTTGTTTTAAACATGCAAGCTAACAAGTTTTTCACAAAAGTTAGCAAAATTATTGTTTCTTTTGATAAGTGCAAGATAGCATATTTTTGTATCTTCTTCAAATGTGCAAGTTAGCAAACTTTGCTTCTCTTTTAAGATAAGCAAGCTAACAAGTTTTTTTTTCTTTTCAAGCTAAGAGTTTTTGTAAGTTTACAAGTTTTTGCTTCTCCTTGAATTGTGCAAGCTAGCAAATCTTTCTCCCCCTTTGTTATTGTCAAATAGAAGGAAAGAATACAATAGTATAATTTTTCTCCCTTTTTTTATATTAATGATTTAATCATATCATAAGATATACAAATCATAAATACAAGGCAATTATACATAATAAAATTCAAGTCATAAATATTAAGAAGTCAAGATCATTATCTGAAAAATGTATAAGAAGAATTTATGCATTTGAGAGATTTATCATGCCTAAGTTTAACATTCAAGCTAGCAATTATGGTTCTTTTGAGATGTTAGAAATTTTCTTTCTTCCCTTTGTCATTGCAATCAAGAAAGAAGAAGAGGGGAGGTTCAAAAATTTGCATCAATGATCATCATATGAAAGATATCAAAGATCATGAAAGATCAATGCAAAAGAGTCATAATGAATCTCAAGTTGAGAAATTAAGATTATAATTTGTATAAATCTCCTCTTAAATAAAATCATCATAGAGAATTTCAAGAATATCAAGAAATCAAGAGAAGGATCAAAATTAAAAGAAATCTCCCTTTTAGTGAATAGAAAAAGGAAGAATCATAATAAATGATCTTGATTCAAAGGAAAAACATAAGTAATTGAAAACTAAGAAATCAAGATAAAAATTATGATTCATTTGGATAAGTATTCTCTTTAATAAAATACAAGAGTCATATGAGAATAAAGTGTAGGGGATCTTGATTCATATAAAGAAAATCTCAAGTTATAATTCTGAGAATTTAAGAGCATGATATAGATAAAACTTATTCAAATTCAAATCATCAAAATGGCTTTTGAGAGATTCAAAATGACATAAATAGATTCAAAATGACATATGTGATTTATTTTATACAAGCATGCCTTTGTATTTTATGCCAAACAAAAATATGTATTATTGTTTAAAATAAAAAAATAAGATTTCTCATAAGAGTCATCAAGATCAATAAACCAAAAATCACAAAAATCATTATTGTTAGGAATGAGTCGGCACTAAGAGGGGGAGGGTTGGGTGGGGGGTTGAATTAGTATAGTGGTAAAAACGTCGGTTTAAGAAATTTAGTTTCGTACGATAAAACCGATTTCGGAAATGTTTAACTTTGAAAGAAATAAGAAGGAGGCTTGTAGTTAAAATAAAGTGCACAAAGGAAATGCAAATCAGATTTTTATAGTGGTTCAGTCATCGTGACCTATATCCACTCCGCCGATTCCTCTTCTGTTGAGACCACCGGCATCCACTATCGATCTTCCTTTAGTAGGTGAAGATCAACCTCCTTCTTACACCCCTCTTCTCCTTTTCATAGGTTTGGGAGACAACCTTTACAAGCACTCTCTCCTCTCAAACTATTCTAACACTTAGACTGTAAGAAGAGGATTCTCACAAGAGATTACAATAGCATTTTTCCTTTTTTAAATTCTCTATGCTTGCTTTAGTTAACTAGGGATGAGAGGAGTATTTATAGGCTTCAAGTTGATTCAAACTTGGAGCTAAAAAGGTCTCATCCTAGGTTTCCTGAGTATTGGCGGTACCACCGTCGTTCCTAGGCGGTACTACCATCGTAGGATCTGCTACTGGGTGATACCACCATTGGTAGCATTCATTGCTGGCGGCACCACTGCCTAGATTTCCTGGGGTGATGTTCCCCAGGCGGTGCCACTGTCGACCAGGCTTTCAGCACCCTGGTTGGGCCTTGAGTCCAGCCCAAACCAGCCCAACTTCGGGCCCAATTGGCCCTT
The DNA here is from genome assembly GCA_900464855.2 of Musa schizocarpa. Taxonomy (NCBI): domain Eukaryota; kingdom Viridiplantae; phylum Streptophyta; class Magnoliopsida; order Zingiberales; family Musaceae; genus Musa; species Musa schizocarpa. Next base: position 44,682,088 of record LS990923.1, on the reverse strand, counting down.
AACAAAGTTGAAGGGATTACCTCCCAATCTCAACTCCAATTATATCCTAACTACGATTCCTAAGACATAATCTAAGCAAGATAAGTTCGGCGAGCTTCCATCGATCTTCCGATAATCTCTCGGTAATGTTCCAGCGGACTCTCGGTAAGCTCCTGGACTTCACAATAATCTTCTTGGCGAGTTCCAATGAGCTTCTTTGGCAAGCTCCTGGACTTCTCGGTTGGTTCCGGCAGAACTTCCGACGAACGTCCGGACTTTCGACAAACTCTCGAACTCCTAACAAAATCGCGTTCTTGACTCTAGGACTTCATTTTGCTTTATGCCTTGCTATCGTAGTTAATTCTGTACACACAAAAATACACTTCGATCTAGACAATTACTACTAAGCATGAATCATGTCATTCGATATGTCATTGGTCCATCGACGCTTCATCCGATTTTTCAGCGCATCGTCATCTCTTGTGGCCTATTGCCCAATCGGCTAGTTGACCTATTCAACTCTGATATCCTTGGCACAATATCCGTTTTTCTTGGCCCGATGCCCGAATCCATGACCCAAAGCCTTCTATCGATACATCGACCGATCCTTCGGCTTGACATTCAATCTTCTGACATGTTTTCCTCCTGCCCAACATGATTCTTCCTGCTTTAATTATCTTTCCCTGATCGAAGCATCCTGCATCACTCAAAATGCATATCAAATCATAAACACTTATCAATTGATTTCATCCTCAAAATTTGAGATTCAACAATTATTACTTTAAATCATCATTACTTCAAATTATCATGCATTATTAGATCATCAAGCATAATTTCATTAAACATAAAGCATTTTCAATCAAAATCATTTTATTTATTATAGTAATGCATTTTTCTTCTTAAGTGAATCTAACTCTTTATACTTAGTGCTAGGAGTTAACATGCAATTGTCATGCTCAATTTTTTTTTTTTTATAAAATCACTAGAAAGAGAAGCATGATCCCCTGCCTCCCTCCTTTTTATAAAATAATTAAAAAATAACTCATGAAATGCATCAAGTAATTTCATAGTAAAGTAGAAGGGTTTTGGTTAAGTCACTTACCTCGTTGTCAAAGGCCACCAAGGTGTAGTTCACCACTTCTTCTTTGTCGGTTTGCTCTTTGTCTTTATATGCACTCGAATCATCCTAAGTCGCCTTGAGTGCTTTCTTCTTCTTTTATAACTTCTTCTTTACTTGTGGACATCCCCGACTGATTGCATTCATAGCAAATTATTTTATCCTTTTTAAGTTTATTTTTATTCATAGATTCTTGTTTTATGAGCTTCTTTAATTTTATTGTGAGGAGTTCAAGGTCATCATCACTTGAGCTTTCGCTTGAGTGGTCTTCTTTTGTTCTAAGTATCAAATCCTTCATATTATATGGAAGGTTATTCTTAAGTTTATCATGTGTTATATATGTCATTTTATAGGTCATCAAAGATACGATAAGTTCTTCACGTGAAAAGTTATTTAGGTCATTTGCTTCTTATATTGCCGTTACTTTAAGATCCCAACTTTTGAAAAGAGATCTTAGAATCTTGTTTATAAGTTCAAAATTAGAAAAATATTTGCCAAGAGCTTTCAAGCCATTAATGATATTCATAAAATGGGTGTATACGTCAACAATGGTTTCGCTTGGCTTTATTCAAAATAATTCAAAATCATATATCAAAAGATTAATTTTAGAATCTTTAACTCTACTCATGCCTCATATATGATTTCGAGTGTGTGCCAAATGTCATGTGTAGTTTCACAAATCAAAATACGATTAAATATATTTTTATTTAAAGCGTAAAATAAAGCATTCATTGCTTTAGCATTCAAAGAAAAATTATTCTTCTCCAAATCATTTCATTCATTCATTGATTTAGAAGACTTTTAAAAATTGTTTTCAATGATATTCTATAAATTGAAATCCATAGAAAGCAAAAAAACTCTCATTTGAGTTTTTCAATATACACAGTCCATCCCATTGAACAGAGGAGGACGAATGATAGAAGACCCTCTTGAAAGCCGGAAAACCTTTCTCTCTTGGGTGTTAAACCAAACAGAGAGAAACATGGCTTTAATATCAATTGTTAGGACCGAAATCAACACTAAAAGGCGGGGTGAATTAGTGCTTTTGTAGAACTACGTCGATCATGAAAATTCATATGATAAAATCGTATCGAAAAGATGTTTAAGCTTAAAGATATTCGTAGGAGAGTGATAAAGATGTAAAATAGTTGCAAAGTAAGTAAATAGCAAAGAAGAGAAGGCACACCAATTTTATAGCGGTTCGACCATTGTGACCTACGTCCACTCCCGATTCCTCCTCCGTTGAGGCCACCGACGTCCACTAACGATCTTCCTTCAATAGGCGAAAACCAACTACCTTCTTACAACTCTTTCTCTTTTTCACAGGTTTAGGAAACAACCTTTACAAGCCACTCACTCCTCTATTAAATTGAACTTAACACTTAGAGCTAGAGGAGGAGAATTCTTACAAGATTGCAACAGTGTTTTCCCCAATTTTTATTCTTAGTTTATTTGTTCACTAAGCAGGGATGAGTGGGGTATTAATAGGTCCCAAATGAATTTAAAAAATAGAGCCAAAATTCAAATCTCTAGGATTTCGGGGTACTAGTGGTACCATTGCCAATACTCTATAACATTGGGTGGTACCACCGCTTGACACTAGGCGATACCATCGCCTGATATAGTCTCGGAGACTGTGTCTTGGAGATTGAGCCACTAGCGATTCCACTACCTAGATCGATGATGCCACCACTTGACCCAACTTTTGAGTCACTGAATGGGCTTCCCAATGGGCCCAAATTAGCCCCAATAGGCCCTAAATTGCATTGGTATAGTTGCATTCAAAACTAACTCAATTATAACCTAAACTACTTCGATATAGACAAATTATTACAAAGCATAAATCACATATTGTCTGACATATCATTAGTTCATCCAATGCTTTGTCCAACCCTTCGTCTCATCATCCTCTACTCCGGTGTATTGCCCAATTGGCATGTTGACCTCCCGCAATATCCATTCTTCTTAGTGTAATATCCGATCCTTCTGGCCTGATGCCCGAACTCATGGCATGAAGCATTTTGCCGACACATCGACTAATCTTTTGACATATTCCATTCCTGCTGAACAATTGATTCTTTTTGCTTTAATCAATTTACCTCTCATTGATCGAAGCTAGTCCTACGTCACTCAAAAGATAGATTAGATCATAAAATCATCAAAATCCAAGATTCAATAGTAATAACACAAAGAGGCATAGCGAAAGTGTGGAGGCAATAGTGAGACCCATGAGGTTGAGATGGACGATCGCAATGCATGGAGACGTGTCGAGATGCAGACGGAGTCGACAAGGACAATATTGACGATCATAAGGTATGGAGATACCCCAAAGCATACATAGATAATGATGTGAGTGATTGAGCCCACTAGCTCGGGCCTGATCACATTAGGCTATGATCTATGATCATCTAGTGATATGTATATATATTTGCATGCGATGTAGATATATATTAAATATGCATGTGTATGACACGTTATAGGAGATCGAATAAAAATCCCCTCTCTTAATAATATTAAGTCGGTAAACATGCGATAATTAGATTAACCCATGTGGCCTTCCATTATTATAGGAAGAAATTGATTTTCGACATAGGTTGAGTTGGTCGAGTCCCTCGAGGCTCACCTATATTGCGATTCGATATCTTGCCTATAATATAGAGACGTCACTAGTGACCTGAGGATGTGGTATACTTGGTCGAGTCCCTTGAGGGCATATCATCGAATTAGACTCATCTTATAATGATGGTGATGACTTAACCAACCATCATGGTTGGTCGAGTCCCTTGAGACCATAGTGGTTCGGAGGCTGAACTGGACGAGAATCACAAAGAGTTATGATCGACAAGAGTTGCATATATTTTCAGGCTTAGCATGTTTGGTCGAGTCCCTCAAGATTACATTAAAACACTGATTGGATCTCAATCCCTACTAGAGATCTATCGGGGGTCTCCAATTCACATATCGGAGGGAGTTGTGTATTTCACGAGAAAAATAGTGAGAGCACATCAAGATAGAAGTCCATATCTTGATTGTTTATTTTTTTATAAAATCTGCATGTTATTTATTTATGCCACATATCCTATTTATCAAAAACATATCACTTTCAAATCTCTAACATAACATACTTGATGTCAACCGCCTTACTGGTCCAAATTACATAGATTGGCTTCGCAATCTGAGAATCATTCTCATGGTAGAAAAGATCGTGTACGTCCTTGATGCAGTGATACTTACACCCGAGGATGGGGCAAGCAACGATGAGATTGCTCGCTATGTGAAGTAAATAAATGACTCCACTCTTACTCAATGTTATATGTTAGGCTCCATGACTCCCGCGTTATAGAGATAGCATAAAAAGATGGATGCCAAATCCATTCTCCTGCATCTCTGCAAATTGTTTAAGGAACAAGGAAGAACTCAACGATATAAGATATCCAAGAGTCTCTTCCATACCAAGATGACTAAGGAGACATCAGTTTAGAACCATATCCTTAAGATGATTGAATGGATAGAGAAACTCATGGGTCTAGGAATGATCCTAGAGGATAACCTATGTGTGTATCTTTTGCTTTAGTCCCTACTAAATTTTTTTTCTTAGTTTATCATGAATTTTAATATGAAATAACTTAAGGTGACTCTCCTTGAGCTCTTCAATATGTTGAGGGAGACTAAGAGCACTATCAAGAAAGAGAAGCTAATTTTCTATACTAGTGTGATCAGAAAGAAAAGAAAAGTAAAAAAATCTCTTAAGAAGGGCAAAGGCAGATTAGGTAAAGCCAAGGTTATTAAGAAGGACCCAACAGAGGACAAAGGCCGATGCTTCCATTATGGCAAAGACAGATACTAAAAATGAAACTACAAAGGGTACCTTGCAGAGAAGGTGAAATAGAAGCTTGGAGAAGCTTTAGGTACATTCATGATCAGTCTTCATTTGTCAGATTCTTATAATAACATATAGGTATTGAATACCAGTAATATTTATCACCTCCGTAATTCATTGTAGGTTCTGACAAGATTTAGAAGATTGACGAGAGGTGAAATAGACTTCAAGATAGACAATAGAGCAAAAGTTACTACAGTGGCTATTGGTGATGTCACCCTACATATGTCTGTTGGAGCTATTATTGCATTGGATGTATGCTATTTTATTCCTTCTATTATCAAAAACATTCTTTCCATTTCTTTGATAGTTGCTGCCCTTTTCCCTCTATTCTGTGATAACAAATTTGGCGACAAAACACTGATTTAAAACACCATTTAACAAAGAGAAGACGCAGTTCATATCTCAAAAACTATGCCAAAAATCATAACAATCAGCAAAACATTTTCTACGCCCAAAAACACATTTCATCACAAAACTCATAACAATCATTTAAAGTCAAAAAACATATTTCATCATAAAACTCATCAAGATCAATAGTATAGACATTGTTGGTTCTTAAGGCAATCAAAGATCTATTTATATGTGGTATTTCTATAATGTAAGCATTATATTCAAATTTGATGTTATAACCTTTATCACATAATTAATTAATGCTTAGCAAGTTATGTTTTAAACCATATACTAATAAAACGTTTTCAATTAAAATGTTTGATTTATTACTTATATTTTCTTTGTCAATAATTTTTCCTTTGTTGTTATTTATCACACAATTGGCTAGTGAGCTTAGAGAAGTGTGTTGGGATCATGTGGCTTGAGCATCCACTATCAAAGTACTATCTCTTGCTCCTAGCTTGTGATTTTAAACATATCTATAAGAAAGGGGGTTTTGTTTTAGGTACTCATTTAACCTTGAGTTCCTCATAAATAGATCTACTTATCAGTGAGTGATTTATGGTTCCTTTAAGAATCTAAACTAATTTGTGTGAACTAGACCATTTAAATAGACATTTGTAAGCAAAATGATTACATCTTCCACAAAAATTATATTTTTCTCTCGATGAAACATGTAATGTATATCCTAACAAAGATAGTTGGCTTTTGTTGAGTGTTATTCATAAAGCCAATTCCTTCCTTTTTATAAACATGACCCTTATTAGTAAGGATCATGTTTAGAGATTTATTACATATTTTAAATTTTTCTAAAGTTTCTTGTAGTAACAAATTTTCCTTTTTAAATGATTTTAACTCTTTACATTAATTACAAGGAGCTCACATACTATTATCATGCTCATTTTTTAATCTATCAAATTCATTAACAAGAGAATCATGCTCCTTTTTTAACATTTTATATTTTTGTCTGACTAATTTTCATTCATCAAATAAATCATTGAAAGTGATAAGTAAATCATCATAAGCTAAATAAGATTCGATAGAGTCACTTACCTCGTCATTAAGCACCATTAGAGCATAGTTAGCAACTTCTTCTTTATTAGTTAGCTCCTCGTCTTCGGATGCACTCGAATTATCCCAAGTTGCTTTGAGCGCTTTATTTTTCTTTGGAAGTTTCTTCGCTTTGGGGACATTCATTTTTGAAATGCCTTAGTTTTTTGCATTCATAACAAATTACTTGGTCTTTTTTTAGTTCATTTTTATTCTTAGTATCTTGCTTTATAAAATTTGTTTTGTTTCTTCTTATGAATCTTTTAAATTTTCTTATTAGAAGTGTTAAGTCCTCATCATCACTTGAGTTTTTGCTCGAGTTGCCTTCTTTAGTTCTAAATGTCATATTCTTCATATTCTTTAAAAGGTTATTCTTATGTTCATCATGTGTCTTGCACGTCATTTTGTAGGTCATTAATGACCTGATAAGTTCTTCAAGAGCAAAGTTGTTCAGGTCATTTACTTCTTGTATTGTCATTATTTTAGGATCCCAACTTTTTGGAAGGGATCTTGATATCTCATTAACAAGTTCAAAATCAGAAAAACTTTTACCAAATGCTTTTAGACCATTAAAGACATCCATAAAATATGTGTACATTGTTAGAATCCAGTTGACACTAAGAGGGGGGGGAGGTGAATTAGTGCAGCGGATAAAAATGACATCGATTCGAAAATCTTTTCGTTCGATGAAAATCGATATTGGAAATGCTTAATTTGAAAGCATGCAAAAGCATAGTGAAAATAAGAATTCCGTATGTAATAAAGATAAATTACAAGAAATAAATACAAACCAGATTTTTGTAGTGGTTCGATCGTCATGACCTACATCCACTCCGCTGATTCCTCTTCCGTCGAGGCCACCGGCATCCACTAATGATCTTCCTTCAATAGGCGAAGATCAATTATCTTTTTACACCCCTCTTCTCCTTTTCATAGGTTAGGTTTAGGAGAGAACCTTTATACCCCCTACTACCTCCTCTCTTAAACTTCACTAACACTTAGAGTTTGAGAGGAGATATCACAAGATTATAATAGTGTTTTCTTCCTTTTTTGCTCTCAATTATTATGTAATCTGAGTAGGGATGAGAGGGTATTTATAGGATTCAAGTGAATTCAAACTTAGAGTTTGAAAGTGTCTCATCCCCGATTTTTGGGGTACTAGCGGTACCACCACTTGTACTGGGTGGTACCATCGCTTGTGCTGGGTGGTACCACTGCCTACAGCATTGACACTGGGTGGTACCACCGCCTAGTCTAGTGGTACCACTGCCCAGATTAGCGGTACTATTGCTTGACAATCTTGGAGATTGAGTCTGGGCGATGCCATAGCTTGACACAATCTCGGAGACTATGTCACCAATGGTTCCACCAATTTGGATCATTGTTTGGGTCTTTTACTTGGCCCAACACAACCCAAACTTAGGCCCAATTGGCCCCTAATTGAGTTGGCCTAATTACATTCTAAACCGACTCAATTAGACTCTAAACTAACTTGATCTAGACATAATCGACTATAAGCGAATCCTATGTTGACCGGCATGTCATTAGTTCTTCCGGTGCTTCGTCTGATCCTTTGGTGCATTGTCCTCTCCTTCGGCGTATTGCCCAATCAGCATGTTATCTTCTTGCAACATCTGATCTCCTTGGCGTAATGTTTGATCTTCTAAGCCAGATGCCCAAATTCATGGACCGAAGCCTTCTGCCGACACATCGATCAATCCTTCGGCCTGACGTCTAATTTTCTTACATGTTTGCTCTGGCCCAACATCTAATTCCTCTTGCTTTAATTGAATTTTCTGATCGAAGCTAGTCCTACGTCACCTAAACGCACATTAGATGACAAACACATCAATTGATTTCATCATCAAAATTCGAGATTTAACATATATGTCTTCAATGGTCTCGCATGGTTTCATGCGAAATAATTTATAGCTATGAACCAAAAGATTAATTTTTTACTCTTTAACCCTACTTGTGCCTTTATGTGTGATTTCGAGTGTATGCCAAATGTCATATGCAGATTCGCTTATAAAACCTGATTAAATTTGTTTTTATCAAGAGCACAAAACAAAGCATTCATCGCTTTAGCATTTAAGGAGTAGGTCTTCTTTTCCAAATTATTTCATTCGTTCATTAGTTTAGAAGATTTCTCAAAACCACTTTCAATAATATTTCACAATTCGAAATCCATAGAAAGCAAGAAAATTCTCATCCTAGTTTTCCAATAAGTGTAGTCCATCCCATTGAACATAGGAGGATGAGTGATAGAAAGTCCCTTTTGATTACCGACAAAAACTATCTCTCTTGAGTTTTAAACCAAATAGAGAGTAACCTTATTCTGAGACTAACTATTAGAATCAAGTTGGCACTAAGAGGGGGGTGAATTATTATTTTTGTAAATAATTATATCGAATCGTAAAACTTTGTTTCGATTAAAACCCGTATCAGAAATGTATTAATCGTAAAGAAGGTGTGAAGGGGAGTAAGCAGCCAAGTCAATAAGCAATATAAAGAAAAAGCAAAATAGGAATGACAAAATAGAGATCAAACCAGATTTATAGTGGTTCGGTTGTCGTGACCTATGTCTACTCTCGATTCCTCCTTGTTAAGATCACCGGCGTCCACTAATAGTCTTCTTTCAATGGGCAAAGACCAACTATCCTCTTACAACTCTTTCTCCTTTTCACGGGTTTAGGAGACAACCCTTATATGTCTCATATCTCTCTTGAATGATCACAAGATTAGAAAGGGAGGAGAATGGCTCTTAGCACTTTTTCAATACTTTTACACCCCATAATCTTAAAACTTTTGTTTATACTTTCATTGCTTTTTCATACAGGAAAGAGTGGGGCATTTATAAGCCCTAATGACTTTAAAAATGGAGCCAAAAAGTATCTCACCCTGGGTTTCTAAGGTATTGGCGATACCATCACTAGTATTTGGCGGTACTACCGCTTGACACACTAACACTAGGTGGTACCTCCACCCAGTATAGCGGTAATACCACCTAACAAAGCATCATAGAATAGGCTTTGGCGATACCACCGCTTGACGGGGTGGTACCATCGCCTAGACCACTTGGGAGGTTGAGCCTCAAGCAGTTCCACTGCCCACCCTAGGCATGCCACCGCTTGGCATGGCTCCAAGTGGCCGAGTGGGCCATCCATCCAACCTAACTCAATCTTGTTTTAGGCCCAGTTGACCCCTAATTGAGTTAGTATGATTTTTTTCAAAACTAACTTAATTTAAAGTCCTAGCTATGATAGTTAAGGCTAAAACAACTACAAGTAATCTAAGTGGTCCGGTACATCAATTGTTCAACTGAACTCTCGGTGAACTTCTGATGAACTCCTAGTGATTTTTCGATGAGCCTTTGGCAAACTCCTGATGATCTTTTGGCAAACTCCTGATGATCTTTTGATGAGCTTTCTATGAACTCCCAGTAAACTTCCGACGAGCTTTCACTGCATCGTCCGATCCTTTGGTGTATCCCCCGATTTATCTGGCCCGATGCCCGATCATTAACTCCGACCCAACTTTGATTCTTCTTTAGTCGTTTTTCCTTTCTCACGATTGTAGTTAGCCCTACATCACTTGTCTCAATGCATATATTAGATCATTAATTCATCAATTGATTTCATCATCAAAATCCAAGATTCAACAAGGTCAACCTCTAGGACCATTCTCAGACCTATGAGTTTCTCTATCCACTCAATTATCTTTAGGACATGGTTTTGAACAAGTGTCCCCTTAGTCATCCTAGCATGGAAGAGACTCTTAGATATCTCATATCGCTGAGTCCTTCCTTATTCCTCAAATAATTTGTAGAGATATAGGAGAATAGATCTGGCATCCATATTTTAATGTTGTCTTTATAACTCAAGAGTTATGGAGCCCAACATGTAACATTGAGCAAGAGTAGAGTCATATATATATACTTCACGTAACAAGTGATCTTATATTCGCTTGCCCCTTCCTTGGGTATAGGAATCATTGTATCAAGGATGTATACGATTTTCTCCACTGTAAGAATAATTCTTAGGTTACAAAGCCAATCTATATAATTTGGACCAGCAGTTGACATCAAGTATGCCACGTAAGGGATTTGAAAATGACATATTTCTAAAAATAAAGATGCAGCAGAAACAAATAGCATGCATATTTTATAAAAATAAATAATTAAGATAAGGACTTCTATCTTAATCTACTCCTACTATTTTCTCATGAAACACATAACTCCTTCCGGTAAGTGAATCGAAGACCCCAGCGGATCTTTGATAGGGATCAAATCCAATCGGCATCTTAACATAACCTCGAGGGACTCAACCAATCATGGTAAGCTCGTAAATGTAAGCAACTCTTGCCAATCACAACTCCTTATGATTCCGTCCTATTCGGCCTCCAAACCACCATGGCCTCGAGGGACTCAACCAACTCAACTTAGATCAGAAATCAATTCCTATCTATAACAATGGAAGGTTATGTGGGTTAATCTAATTACCTCATATTTGCTAACTTAATATTATCGAGAGAGAGGATTTTGATTTGATCTCTCATGATGTGTCACATATATACAAATATATATCTAGTAGGTGTATAGGCAATCACATATATCACATGAGCAATCATACAAGATAATCATGGACCACAACCTAATGTGATCAGGCCCGAGCCATTGGGCAGTAGCTCATCTCTATGCCTTATGAACATCCATCTCATCCTTGTCGGTTCTGTTGGTATCTCGACGCATTTTCATGTGTTTCAATCATTCATCTCGGCCTCATGGGTTTTGTTATCTCCTCCACGTTCTCGCTGTGCCTCCTTGCGTAATTATAACTTAATCATGGGCACGTAGGCCCAATAATAAATGATAAATAAATTAGAGGCTCATATGCCATAATAATAACAATAATCACATCACATATTCACACATATCATACGATCCATAATCATTCATCCACATCATACATTACATGTATATATCATTATATAGGACTACTAGATAAATAATAATAGTTAATTCAATCTTTTAATTAACTAATATTTTTTTAAAATTTAGGACATTAGGGAATTTTATGAATTATGAAGGATATTTAGATAATTTGGACAAAAATGACATATTGTAAAATTTTTAAAATTCACAGGGCAAATATATCTTTTGCCTAAAAAAACCCTAACCCCTTCCCCGCCTCTACGTTGCAGGCACCGTCACCCCGCCGCGGTGACCTTTACAAGGGGAGGAGGCACTACCCTTGAGGGCTGATGCCCTTACGAGCGTTGTGTTGCCGCCTACGTTGTAGGTGCAATGCTTGCACACAAGTGACTCTGCTTTCAAGCGATCGGTCTTGTGGCAAGGGCAGCAACAGTTGCTGCCCTTTCTCGCTTTTGTGTCAATGATTTTGATGCCAAAAGCCTTTCTAAAATACAACACATGTAGTTCAAAATTAATCTTCGCATGAACAACCTAGCTCTAATACTACTGTAGGAAAATCTAGAGGCGACATCACATGCATAATGAAAGAACATAAAACAAAAATATCAAATTTCCCAAAAGATGTTCATCATCGTACGAAGATTGGTACGTAAAACTTGCAAAACTGAAAAACACATGCGAGATAGTTGTGTTACCTAGGGAGATCGTATATCCTTGAATTCCTGCAAATCTGTGAGAGAGAATGAAAGAGGTCATGCATCCTCCTCTCTAGTGGTTATCTATATGGTAGGGCCTAAGAAGACACTTCTCAAATCACTATCCAAATCTCTACACCTACTGTCTGAGGAGGAGAATAGGAGATGGTAGCCAAGAAGCCTAATCTATGGCCCTTTAGTTTTCTCATATTTATAGAGGCCCCCCTTATCAACTTAACCCTAATGGATCTTGCCCTATTGGGTATTGGATCTCCATCTAATTACCCAAGCCTCTTAGATTAGTGGATCTCTATCTAATAATATCTCATTGGCTCTTATTAGATCTCATCCATAGGATCCAATAATTCAGGGGTTTATTGGATATCCAATAAAATAGGGGCTCCAACGAATATCTCATATTCGAACCTCTACTCATTGTAATACCTACCATATGTGTGTGACCCTCTAGGCCCAATATCGAGCTAGCTATGAGTCATACCTATCAAAATTCCTTCTAGCTTAGTAAATTATTATCTCCATAATAATTCACTTGAATCATCAATTACGGACGTACTAGGCCACTACGTCGCAGTCACCGGACGGTACAAGGGAATCCAATCCTTTGGACCTATCTATCTTCAGTTACTGTATACCTATAGTTCCTTATCCATTTAATATCCCAAAGACCATACACCGGGCATAGTGCTGTCAGGCCCATACGATTTCTCCTTGAGTCTCGCTCTAATCGGATTCTCCCTAAGAACTATTTCTCTCTCAATCCGAATGACGTTGGCCAAGGATTTGTCTGAGCAAAAATATATAAGAAATTTCTCTCATGATATCGAGAGCAGATGATCCTCGATCAACACTTAATAACCCTCGTAAGATTGGCTGTCACTTCCGATGACCGATTATATTATATCTGAAACTTCCAAACTTATAAGTCTAGTACCAAAGAGTGGAGTACTCATATAGGACATCCTTAGTGTCTCAAGTCTAAAGACTAGGTACACCACTAGGATGACGGAATCGCTGTCTGACAATAAGATATCAACAACCAACCAACATGAGCAGCTATGAGATTAGCCACCTCTATCATATGGATGGGTATACATCTTACTAGTCTACTTAGTTATCTCGATCTCCCTCTCGAATAACCTATGATTAAGATTATTTATGGTCTATGTTTAAAGGTGAATTGATCTCATTATCGTGATCTCATCACGATCCGATTCTCATTTTATATATTCATAGACATTACAATATATTTATGCATCAAACAATCTAATGTGAGAAAATGTCATAATAAACAAAAAGACTACATGTCATGTCACATGTGTCATCACTCATGTGATTGGCTTATAGGGCATCTATGACTAACACACCTTAGCCAAATGTGGGTTCGAGCGGTGTTGCTTGAACAGGTCCACTCTCGAGCAGTGTTGTCTAGCCAACTAAGTGTTCGAACAATATTGTTCAGCTAGTCCTATATCCAAGTTATGCTGATCGGCTAGCCTAGTCCCCAAATTATGTTCCTTAACCTGTTTAGCCCCCCTAGTGGAAACCCTCCGGTCAACCGATGACCGAACCACCTAGCACAATGGTCAACCTGACCAACAAGAAGCACCAAGCCATGCCCCAAGGCCCTCCACGAGGAACTCGGCGTATGCCTCTTTAGGGGGGAAGAATGATATAGCGTATTCCAGCATCATCCACATGGCAACGGTTGGTGACTATGATAGTGCCAACAAAAGAGCTCCAAGCTGACACGATGTGATACCTCGGACCTGAATGGGACGATCACTTGCCCTCATAATATTCGACGTCGTGCAAGTCAGCATCATATAGCGTAGAGCCACTCCGAAAAGCTCAGAATGGCACCACACGGTGTTGGCTCGTACAGCTTGGATGATGCTCGTACGTAAGGTACAAGCCAATCGCCCGAGAAGTCTGACAATTGTTAATAGACCATATACAATCGACCTTCTCACAGGTATAAAAGTCGACCCCCTAACTAACGTCAGAGAAGAACTTTGAGCACTAACTCCCCCTAACTCCACTCGACACTAACTTTAACTTTGGATGCGTCCAGTTAGAAAATTCTCCTCCCGATTTAGCCTGTGTGTAGGAACTCAATGACGAAGAAGCAGACAACCTGCCAAGGAAGAAGGCCGGTCTCAAGAGACGAGGCTCGAACCCAACCCGACCCGACACCTATTTTTACTATCTAAGCATTCACATGGATTGCTTTATATATTCGAAATTGGATCAAACCATGCTGATACCTCGGCCACAGCAGGTTCCCCAACAGTTCTTAAAGCAATTGAAGTCGCTGGGTAACGTTGCAGGCGCTGTCGCACACAATTCGCTTCTGCAGGTATTTGGTGAGGCTGGAAACCATACCGAGACGTGGAAGTACTGTAGGAAATGGAGGATAACAGCTGCCCGACGGATACACTAACATGCCACGAACATGTTGCAATTTATGCTGGAACTGAGTTCTAGGAAGAAAGGGCAGCTGTGTTAGATACCATGGCTAGTAAAGGAATCATACAAGGCTGCAAAAGCGGATGATGCTTTGGCTCTGTTTGATGGGAAGTAGAAATTGGCTTGTGTTCCTATTTCGTGTACATATAATACGATTTTTGGAATGCTTGGAAAGAAATCAAGAACAGGAGAGGTTGGACATACTATCTGACATGGAAGTCCAATGGGTGTGTCCCAAATGGGGAAGACAATGTTGGCTTTGTGCGGTAAGAGGGGCATGGGAGACTGTTGGCCAAGTATTTGGTGAGATGAAGAAACCAAGGGTTGAGCCAGACAGGGATTCCTTTGTCACTAAGGTTGCTGCATATGACCGGTGTTGGTCAGGTACCCATTCTTTGCAGATGTATGATGAGATGATCATGGCTGGTTTTAGTCTTTGTACTACTACATATAATGCATTTTTTAATGCAATAACTAAGGTTATCGGGTAGCTGCAGAGTGTGCCATAATGGATATGAAGAATAAGAGATTCAAGCAAAATGAGATTACACACTCTTTGTTGCTTCAAGTTTATACAAAAGGAAGACACATAGAAGGGATGGATGCAATTGAACAAGAAGTTTATGGTGGCAAAATCTATCCTAGCTGGGTGATCCTAAGAACTCTCTTTATAGCCATCTTCGAGTGTACAGGATTACAAGGCATGGAAAAGGCATTTGAGGAGCTGATCAGGATTCCAAACCTGACTTAGTTATCCTAATTCCATGATGGGTATATGTGAGAAGTGGAGAATGTTGGGAAGCAGAAGGCATACTCAAACTACTCGAAAAAGATCCGGATCAAAGCCTGATCTTACAACACTGTAACTAATGGATTTTGCAAGTAAAGGGCTAACGAATGAAGCCCCGAGGATTCTATCAGACATGAGGGTCAGAGGAGTTCCTTCTTGCAAGATAATTTACAACACTTTTTTATTTCTAGATATGTCATCCTGGATGTGTTCAAAGAAGCTAGTGATGATGTACTAGTTACATGATACAGCACAACCGCTGGCCTAGTGAACTAACCTACAGGACAATTGTTGATGATTAATGTAAAGCCAAGACATATGAAGAGGCCATAGAGTTTTTATCTGACATCCTGTATGTAGATACATTCTTTTCTGAACAAACCTTCAGGTACAAGAGAACAAGTCTCAGAACTGATCTGGTACGACCCAAATTCTGTAGGCATATTCTGGTGTTGTACCAGTCCAGGTAAGGAGGATCATGCTCGTATGAAGAGCTATCTACCCTAAGTCCACATCAAAATGTTAGTTATAATTCTACATAGTTTTGCCTGTGTGTGGAGCAAAAAGGATCACTCATTTTCGACACTGTTACTCTATCAGAATCCTGTCATTTGTCATTTTGTTTTAAGAAATTATGGGCAGATTGCTTCTGTTACTAATCTTGAAATGTTTTAAAGCATCAGTGTCATAAACAGCCAGGCAATAATGCAGAGATTGCCTTCTTACAGAGGATGACTTATTGGATGTAGTTGTCGTCTTGATAACATAGAGCTGAGGTTGCTTTCTTACAGAAGCATGATCTTGTGTTCCCCCGAAAATTAGTAACTGGCGTACTGCATTTAAAAAAAGATTGGGGGAGTTTGATTTCCTGCTCATATGATAAGAATTGTAAACATTATTCCAGATGCTGACATCTCTAATGTCGTGACCATTTGCAAGCTTTGCGAGCTACACACTCTGAAGGGGCATGTAGAATCAGTAGTCAAGCTCGACATTGACAACATTCAGGAGCATTACAGTGTAAGAACCATTACTGGTTGCTGAATATTTTTGTTTGTTCTTAGTTTAGTGTTTTGGAGGCTTACTTTATTGCTGATGCACTTAGTTTTCGTTTCGAACTCTTTCCATCTCATGAGTTGTGGAAATAGCCCCTCTGGCTGATGAGATTTAGATATAAATGAACTAATACAAATCTTATTTTCTTTTCTGCTTCATACTTTTTGCCATTTGATTTTGACTTTAATTAATCTTTTGCACAGAATGTAAACTTAATACAGGTCTGTTCCTGAAGATGGATTAATGTCTCTCTTGGTGCTTGCAGGATCAGTCACGGAAGCATGGCTAATTAGTAAACTTTTTATGTTGCAGAACCTCTTGGCTCCTGACGTCCAGAGTCTCCAACCGGTGAGCAGACATGGGAGATCAACACATTGTGATTGATATAAATGACAGTGGAAGTGTCATAGTAAAATCCAGATCCATTTATGAACAAAGGCAGCTTGCTGCATCCCATTTTGGATGAACACATTCGACTCGTTTCCATTACACATGCAGCAAATGGGACCAATAGGAAGATCCCTCTTGGCTAAGTTGCTTTCCAAGAGGAGACACGTAACAAATATGTCAAGCTCAAAGGGATTGACACTGACAACCTGGTCTCCGAAGGAATCTTGTGCAAGTCATGATCACATCCATTTTCGTGGACCATATGGAAGATGGTTCACTGGTCCATGTGTTTCAATTTCAATCGATCTTCTTTGATTAATGGTTCAGCTGGGGAGGACATGCATCAAAAGAAGATGCTTTTGTTCTTAACTGAACACCTGACCTTTCTACTAACTGGATTGGACAAGTGCAAATATGTGTGGTCTTCCAGTAGCTTCAGAACATGGGATCATCTTGACACCAGTCCCACAAATCTTGATGGTAATGGCATGGAATTCCTATTTTCACCATCAACTTCAAGCTAGTATGAACCTGTTTGCAGTTCCCTTTGGGAAAGAGCAATGCTGCTGCATACTTGAATCCTGCTTGTTATTATGTGGCAGGCATATCGAATCTTTGGAGCTGGTATTGGCTGCTACGTCGCCATGTTTTCTCTGCCTGCTTTTATGTGGTGTCTTCAGCAACAGAGTTTGAGGAGGCAACTGGTGAGCCAGTCACCTGGTACTCTCGATGATGATCTCTTCTCAGGCATGTGAAACTAGATTCTATTCATTGTCAATGGACAAAATATAGCTTTCTCGAGGAAGAGCCTCTCTAGACAACTTTTCAGGATGATGCTAACATCACCGAACATGCAAATTACTACTTGTTTTCCACTACGTCCATATGTATAATGTCACCTCACATTGTGCATATGTATACTTCCTATATTATTACTATATGCACGTTTTGTAAAATTACTGACTAGTTTGCGCTCCACAAAACCCCAAAGAGTTGAAATTATATATATATATATATATATATATATATATATATATATATATATATATATATATATATATATATATATATATATATATATTTTTTATTTATACATATATATATATATATATATTTATACATATATATATGTATATGTATGTATATGTATGTATATGTATATGTGTATATATATATATATGTATAGGGAATACATTATAGACGGTGAAAGACAAGATGGAAAAAAAAAATCATTCGTACGTAATGGAGAATTAAAAAAAGGAAAAATAGACTTTTATAAGGATATGGCCTATTCAAGTTTTGTGAAGTTAGTAATAGCTTTGTGCTCCACAAAACTTATATTTGTTATAGCACGGTTATCTTAAATTTCTATCTAAATACTCGCATCGATAATTGTGATATCTCTGTGAAGATATCCATGTTATTAATGCGTTCTGATAAATGTTTTGTGATTGGATTATGACAAGTTCCAAATTTTGAAGTCTTCAAAAAAGAATCTAATATATTTATAAGTTTTAACATCCTCTGTTACTTACTTGTCGACTTGGGCTTAACGTGTGATTATATTTGGCAAGTCCAAACATCTATTTTAATGATACATATGGGATTCAATTTATGATATGCTCTCTTACACACATAAATATTTTGAATTGAGTTATCCACAAAACAGTTACTGGACTCTCTCTCTCTCTCTCTCTCTCTCTCTATATATATATATATATATATATATATATATATAAACTTTAACACTCTATACACAGTCAAACTGTGTAATGCTATATTTTTTTAAATATATAATATAAAAAGATAAAACAACTTTAACTAAGACATATATTTACGACGATAATAATAATAATAATAATAATAATAATAATAATAATAATAATAATGTATTTATGTCAAATTTAAAAATATTATATTAAGCAAAAAAAAGAAGGGGGGTGGGGAGGAGAAGGGGAAGAGGAGACGCGAGCGGAAGTGTTTTATTTTTTATTTTTATCTTTTTCTTTCTCTTTTGTTTTGCCTCCGCATCGATCGAGGAGGAGTCGTCATCAGAAGCAATCCAATCCAATTCCACACCGCCGCGCCAGCCGCGCCAGCTGAAGACGAAGTCGCCTAGAGCCGACGTAGCGTGCGGGAAGAAGAAGGAGAAGAAGAGGAAGAAGAAGAAGAAGAGGAAGACGAGAGAGAAGAGCAAGGGAAGGGAGAATTGGAGCAGGCTTCGCGCTTGGAATCGCAGCGCCCCCCTTGGCCGGCGTTTCTCCCTGCATTCCTGTCCC
Source organism: Musa schizocarpa (assembly GCA_900464855.2). Taxonomy (NCBI): domain Eukaryota; kingdom Viridiplantae; phylum Streptophyta; class Magnoliopsida; order Zingiberales; family Musaceae; genus Musa; species Musa schizocarpa. The sequence goes on along the minus strand of LS990923.1, from coordinate 44,663,039 downwards.
CGAGGTTCGATCTCTTCTCGCTCGCTCCGCTCCCTCGCCCGCGCTTCCCCGCCCCCTCGCTCTCGCTTTGAAATCTCCTCCTCCCGCCCTCCAACTACCAACGGGATCCGCCTCGCTGATGTTGGGTCTTCCCTCTCGGAGCATGGAATCGATCTTCCTAGTGTTTGCTTTGTGCATTTGGTCTGCAACAATGGCATCTTTCTCGAGCTTCTGGCCCCGAAATCGGTTGGTCCTTCAGTTGGGTTTAGTTCTTCTAGGGTTTTAATCTAGCTTGATCGCAATTCTCCTATCGTGCGAGGCCTTTTGACTTGGTTCGAGCTCGGGATCATTTCTCACTTAGTGGATTCTTATAGTCCCTTCTAGCGCTAGGGTTTTGTGCCCCGGAGATGAGACTTTCGCCTGGTTGTTCGAAGCTAAGGAGAAGGAGACTGATTATAGCTCTCGGAATCGTCTGGAAGTGGATCAAGATTTAGTTCTTCTGGAGTTTCAGAGAAGAGAGTGGAAGAATCGAAGGGCGAACAGTAATTTTGTTCATCTGGTGAGTTATATGGCCGCCGTGTATTGAGAGATGCCGACACCGCAGCCTTCTCATCACACCCGGATCAATCTTGGTGACGTCAAGTCACAGATAGCCAAAAAGCTTGGCCCTGAGCGGTCTCAGCAATATTTCAGCTATGTCAATCAGTTGTTAGCTCAAAAGCTGAGCAAACCAGACTTCAACAAGTATTGCCTTTTGGTCCTCGGACGTGAGAACATCCATTTGCACAACCATCTTATTCGCTCGATCCTCAAGAATGCCTTCCTGGTGAAACACCCACCGCCACTTGGACTTGGGAAAGATGCTTTGAAGCCCATCGAAGCTGTTGGAACGAAATCATCTGAAGATGAAAGCACAGATGATGATCTGGCAGCATCAATGTCGAAGAACACTATATGGTCCAACGGGAACATCTTGCCACCGTCCCCTTGCAAAGTCAGGTCATGCATTCGAGATGGGAGGATCAAAGACCGTCCTAGTTCTCTTGGACAGAATGGAAGGTTACATGCAACTTCCCATCAAATCGTCCAAGAGAATGATGTCATTAATCCTTGCGATTCGAAGAGATCGATGCAGCATCATCAAGGTGTCCCTTTAGATCATCCTGCAAAGCGACCACGGAGAGAAAATATGGCTCTTCATGATCAAGCTCACGTAGATCACAAGGGTTTGATCGAGTTTGTAAAGGAAGATGCAGAAGATTTGGAACGAGCTAATGACTTGAGCTCCAAGAGAGGTCCTTTCCAGGCTCCACTTGGAATCCCTTTCTGTCCTGCAAGTTTGGGTGGGGCACGGAGATCTTTGCCTTTTGTAAGTACTTCTAGCAGTGGTAGTCTTAGTTGTGACCGTGGAGAATTATGTCATACGGAGGCTTTGAAGAGAAGGATGGAGAAAATAGCAGCAGGACATGGCTTGGAAGGAGTTACGTTGGACTGTTCTAATCTATTAAATAATGGGTTAGATGTTTATTTGAAGCGTTTGATTAGGTCATGTGTTGAATTACTGGGAACAAGGTCAGGTCATGATCAAACAAAGTATGGAGTCTTCAAGCAGCAAACTCAAGAGAAGCCAATTAATGGTGTTTGGCCAGGAAATCACATGCATGTACAGAATAGTGATAAGATTTCTGAACACATGCAAAGGCTGAAGACAAACAACCCGATATCTCTGCAGGATTTTAGGGTAGCGATGGAGTTGAACCCACAGCAACTTGGTGAAGATTGGCTGTTGCTACTTGAGAAAATATGCCTTTGTTCATATAAAGAATAAGACAGGTCAACTTCAGGATCTCCTGATATGTCAACTTCTCTTTGGTTGATTTTTAAGAACCTCAAGGAGTGGTTTACTTTTGCTGCTTGCCATCTCTCCATTGAGCATTGCCATGGATCAGTGCAAAATTCTTTTAAAATATCGTGGTCTTATTAAAATGAATCATCTTCCCCGAATATTGTCAGTGCCTGAAGAAAGTTCAGTTTTCCCATGTTTGGCACATTGATGTATGTTCTGAATCCATGTTGACATGTTCCACCAGAATCAGATGCCTCAAGCTTTTATATGGTATACAGTGTATTCAGAGAAATCAGTTTTGCAGAATACTAATGTGTAACTTTGATATAGGTAAAATCAGTTGTGTAGGTTCTTGCGGGGTTGCAGGGTATGTATAATTTATTGAATATGGGTAATTTGAGTAATGTCAGTCTCTTACTGGTTCAATATTGTTTAGGAAGATAAATTTGGGTTATCCCGATACAAGCGACACCTAAGAAATCATCTGGAAAGGTCCTATGTATCTTTTCTTTATGAAGTTTGATCTGTTAATCTCATTCTCATGTTTTCGCAGATATTTGGTTGACACTACTGCATATTTAGTTTTGCATAAATTTTCATAACTTGTGACAGTTGTGGTGGATAATACTAAAAAATGCATCGTCCCTTTCTTGCTTAGAAACTGAGCAGTCAACAATATTGCCATTTGACTTGATGGATCATTATTTAGGATAGTGAAGGCAATTTAAGACCTTGTATTATGTCAACATTTCAAAAAGATGTCTCGCTTATATGTTAAATAATTGTTACATAGCAATGCTATTAATGGGAATATTAGACTTTTTGAAAGTCAGCATATATGATAGTTTATTTCATACATCAAACTGTTGTTGATAACCTATTATGAACAGGGATCACCCAAAGCAATATAACTGTGACAGTTGTATGTTGAAGAATCAATTTGTGACTGCTAGCAACTGGCCCTGGAACACACTGACAGATTTATTAGTTTTTTGGTTAATTTTACTGAAGTTTATTTTTCTTTTTGTATTAATTTTGCTTTTATTATCCTGTCATTTCCTACCTTGTTGTACTCTTTATGTTAAGGGGATCTGGATGGTGGATCCTTGCTCTCGTCAATCCCAACCAATGAAGTACTTTTTCCAAGTATTTCTTGGTTTTATTTAAGCGCTCTCTTATCCTAAATATGCCTGTGCTAAGATGTCGGCACCAACTTTGAAGGATTGGAATCAGAAACAATTTCATGGTTAAAGGAATTTGGATAAGAGATGAAGAATCAGAAGAGGTCTTACAAATCTCATGGCCACATGCACTTTGTTTTTAATTTTCTGGAAGCATACAAGTTATTAGAAAATTTTCATAATGCTTCCTAAACAAAATTATATTCTTTTTTCATATTTTTGTTTGAAAATTATCAAAATGGTTGTGTCAATTTTTTAAACAAAAAATAACTTTTAAATCCTTGTAGTGCAGAGTCATATAAAACCAGTTCCCCTTATTTCATACACAAGAAAAGTCTATTCATGTTCCCATTTTTGCTTAAAATGGCCCTTCTCCTTCTAGTCCTTGCTTGAAAAAGTATCTTTTAACCCAAATCCAAATATTCATAGATTTTCAAGATTAGTCACTTTGTTCTTGCCAAGATGTTCTGCTTGGTTTGCAAATTATCTGTTGGACCTTCTTAGAGAACTTTTAGGTTCTCATACTATAACTGGTGTAAAATCCAAGATAGTTAGAGATATATGTGCATACAGTTCTCCCATGGTATGCTTTTTTTTATTAAGCCTTGTTTCTTGTGGAACTTGTGGCCAATTGGAAAGGATTAGTTGTTGTACACATTTAATTTTACTTTCTAATTAATAAATAGTATGAACTTGAAAGGATCCATTGGTCCTGATTCTTCTAGTTTTATTTTCTACTTATTTAGAATGTCGTGAATGAGCATTGCGATTATATTGATGAGGTAATCTGGTTCTGTTGCTATTTCTAATGAAAATTTCCAATTTTGTGACTTCAATATATTTGATATTTCTTGAATGAAGCCGAGTTACATAGTTGAATTGGATGATTTATGATCTGCAGATGGACAGATTTACTTCCAAGTTTTCTGCCCTTGGTTGTAAGACTAAGGATATGCCATTTCTGCAGTCTAACTGGTACTCCGGCTCAACCAAGACAGTAAATTGTGGAATATGTCTCGAGTAACCTGGTAATTTATGGTCACTGCAAGCCAGTGTTCCTCAACATGTCTCTTGGGTACATTCTTAAGATGATCCTTTTTCCTTGCAGAGCATGCAATTTCATTAAAAAATGCCTTCTTTACAGTTTAGTTATGGCAGCCCTGATCTATTTCTTTCCTTATACAGTTTTAATGTCAAGGTTTCAGTATCCAGAAAGCTTTGTATGCATCTCTTCTGGCTATTATGATGCTTTAAATAATTTCTGACAAATTATCTTACCTGAAGGACTTTTTTATTTGACTTAATGACTTATTACCTCCATTCTGTGGACTTCAAACCACCCATATTAACTTGTATTGATTTTTGTTCCATCTTAATATATAGACTGATTTTACTGTGTTTCAGTGTCCTGTTGAAGGCAATCTAATAAGAACAACATTTTCTTCTTGGTGATTTATAAACTGGTAGATATTGTGCCATTTAAAAGTTCTTGGTCATTCCATATAGAATCATCCATGCTTCTGCTGTAACTTATTTGCGTAGTATGTACAGAAAAAATAGTATTGTTGGTCACAGGACCACAATGTTTATTTTGGTTACTGCTTACATGATTAGTCTTTTTTCTTGATCATACTCAAATCTTCGGTTGGTTGTCACCAACATTAATAATGTTTAATGGAATGTACCAAAAGTTGCATGATTAGACCTTGTATTCATGTTTCGCATAGTGTTTTTGCTAATTATTCTATGTACCTCAACTTGTCTATTGGAAACAGGATATCTTGAATAGACATTTTCTTGCATAAGAAGCATGGTGATTTTCTTCCACAAGTGCAATTAATTGATTGTGCTGTTGCAATCACAACTCCCATCATGATACACTGGGAGCCAAAAGCACCAAAAGTCGTAAGGATTTACTTCTTAAATCCCAAGAGTAGTCGTGATTCAGTCAGTTCAATAACTTAATGCTTTACAACATCAAAATTCATGTTTGAAATGGTGCAATGATGATTTGTTAAACTCCTAAGAGTCAAAAAAATATTTCTCAATGTACTCTTTATCATTTTTAATTTAAATTTGATATCTCATGCTAAGTTGATTTTAGCTAGGAAGTAGCATGTCATTACTTATTCTCTAAATTATAAAATTAGAAAAAGCAATAAAAGTTTCTTCTTCATGGATAATTTTTTCTTTTCTTGGTTGAGAAAATATTGCTACTGCTGCATTTGCATTAAATAACAGAGTAGATTACTTTGTGGAATACCATTTTTCTTAATATGAGTTTTTTTTCTAGATGTTCCTCTTCTACTAAAAACCTTACATGCTTTTCATGCTATATTTTATAATTTATGAATTCTTCTGCTGACTCATAATTTCTTAGCACTAAGATATCGAGTTTCTAGTTTTGGAATACATCCTCTCAATAGGATCCCTACAGTTATAATTTGCACTCATCCTGTTCTAGAGGTTTTGTTATCATAATTCTTGGAAGCATCAAACGAGTTTCATATATGCAACATTTGAGAATGGCATATATGTGCAATTTCCCCTGATCAGGAATCATTAAGATCACTAAACTATATGTCCTGAAGATTTAGATTCTTGTTTCTGTACAAAGCTTATGAATGCCTGAAGGTCATGACAAAAAGAATTGTCACTATTTGGGATCAGATGTGTAGCACTGAAATGTTAGCAAATTTGTCATAGTAGATAAATGTTGTGCTTTTTTATGTTGTAGCATCCCCGGAAGTAGGAATTCGTTGTAAAGTTTTGACTTTCATTGCTTGTAAGAATGACCAAAGTTGCCGCATATGAGTTGATTCAAGAAAGATGAAGCAATCAGTACTAGATAAAAAATAGGCGAATGATATAGGTGGAGGATTCAGATTGTTTCCTGCTTGAGAGGTCATCTTTGAGACGGATCCATGTCTCCATCAAAATCTTGGATGTTTGAGATTGACATGTGATTTTGATGGATTCTGTTGAGATCCATGCCATGACTTAATGTGTGACTTGGTTGCTCTCTGTACCTTCGTTACAG